>CM052077.1:16726492-19126492 GCA_020010945.3 Muscidifurax raptorellus | reverse complement strand
TGCTTCCTCCTAGATGAAGCTTTGCCATAGTAAAATTTACGGAATCGTTAAAACATCACAGAAACATGTTTGGAGTTTGAATCATTCGTTTTCCTTTTATGGTGATAGTATTTTTATTTCTGCTAAACAATTTTCGTGTTTTTTAACGATATCGTTTGTACAATGAATTTAGGTATGATGCACTTGAAAAAACTTAAAATTACCTCTTTTTTACCGCATGATGATTTTTCGGGGTACCGATGAATTGGCTGCGGTTATTTTAATTGATTTGCAAATTACGTAACAGATATTCATATTAATGTACGTAACGACCATAACATTATTTTTGAAACGCGTGAATTTTAATTAACAAAAAAATCTTTCAAAAAAAAACGATGTGAATCCACTTTATATTTTAAGGGGCAACCGGATCTGGAGCTTTGCAGAACCGTAGCGGTGCTGCGTTCAGATGACAAAATACAGATCAGTTATAAAAAAAAACTAGATAGTTAAAGGGAATATCGATTACTAAGCGGTCTTCCCCTTTTTCACGGAAAAAGATTTTTACGGGTTTTTCGCATTCTGCATCAAGTGTGCAACGTGTTTTTCGGATCCACGCGCGCTTTTTCAGCTGCATGCCCCACTACCTAAAGCCATAAAGCATGGACCAATGAGTACGCGTATTTGTCTCTACTCGCCCCACTTTTTCCACTATCAGCTGGTTGGTGAGAGTGCGCGTCGAAACTCGCTGTTTTGGAACCTGAAAAACCGATTCCAGCACTGCGAAAGGCGCTGCTACGGAATTGAAAATCTGCTGCTGCCTGTGCAACGTGTTTTTTTTTTTTTCAATGAAAACCTTTTTCCGTGTTATAAAGGCATGGCATTTGAAGTACGTCATGACCGCAAAGAAAGCGGCCATGTCACCTGTACATGTGCATGTAGTCGCCGCCCCGGTATAACTGTGTATCGTATTTACATATCTTATAACAATGGGAAGGTCGGTCAGGTATCATGGATGTCACCTTTAAGTATTTTTTTGATATTTATTGTTGAAGGATACAGTCTTTTTTAAACCATAGCTTCGAAAATCTGCCAGTGCACTCATGAGAATATTTCAAACGTATATAGCGTTGTATTTTATGCAAATTTTTGCTGTAAGATATAAGCTGATGACGTCATTGTTTGAAAGGTTTGCAAATACTTAGTCTAAAGTGACTTTGCATGCGTGTATGTATATATTCTATTGCTTACTTTACTATATATCGCAAGTTTACTCTCAATGTAAGCAAATTGGCATCTGATACTGCATTTTTCATTTGCAGTATAAATCATGTCTTACTCAATAATTCTGGAACTTATAAATAAATCCTTTCTTTTCGCAATTATCAACTAAAAATAGATCGTTTTCTTATAAATAATGTAACAGTTTTGCTCTTTAAAGTATTCATTACGTGCAATATTTTTGTTACGTATACATATAAAATAGTATTTATTAGCAGCTTATTATTTTTAAGACTTTTTTTTATTTATTTATTTATTGTCGCATCTACAACGAGGCCATTAGCGACTACATAGAAAAAAATACATACAAAAAAAAATTAATAGTAATCAAAAAAAAAATTGTAGTTTTATGTTCTGGTAGTTAATTGTATACAGTATTGATGATATCATTTTACAGTATCTTTATATATAGTTTACAAGGTCGGTTTTGTTCATAAATTTCAGCAGGATTTCGATGTTTTTATACGAGTTTATCATTACTTTTATATTGTCTGGGAGTTTAAGACTGGCCCTTTCTTGAGAGTACTTTTTGCAGTCCATGAGAATATGTTTGACATCTAATTGCAATCGACACAGGTAGGCGGTGCCAGTCTTAGAAGTAGATATTGGTGCGTCATTTTTGTATGGCCTATTCTTAGACGGGTTATTGCCACTTGTTCTTTGCGCGTGAATTTATGTAAGTTAATTTTTGAGTAGGTGTCTTCTCTTATGTTGTGTAAGAATGGTTTTTTATCTAATCTCCAAGATTTGTCCCATTTTTTCTCTATAGCTTGTCTGATATTTTGTTGTGCGATGTGGATTGGTATTGGAATCTCATTTATTGAGGGTTCCGTATTTGCTGCTTCTATTGCTAATTTATTTATTTGTGTAATTTCCTCTTTGTTGGGATTTAAATTGGTTAGAGATAGGATAATGTGTTTTGTTGGATTGTTAATGATTTTGTATTGTATATTTTGGATAATTGGATTTTTTGTGTATACGTTATGTATATTTTTCAATACGTGCTTCGCGTTTGTAAATAATATAATTTTATTGTATTCAGATGTTTCTACGATTTCTATTGCTTTAAGTACTGCGTGTGCCTGTATCGTGTGATGTTTATTTGAATAATTGACTGAAAATTTATATTGTTTGTTAGGGGTCATAACTGCTATAGCAGATTTTTTCCCAATAGTCGTTCCCTCGACGAAGAGGGAACCCCTTTCGTGGTTTTGTGAAGATTGATTGAGATTAGAGTTGGGAGTGTTTTATACATTAATATTTATTATATTCGGAGAGTAGGATGGTGGGGGTTTTAGTATTATATTTGGGATATCTGCTTCGGTATAAGTCAGGATGTTGTACATTTTTTGTGAAAATGTTTGAGGAATGCAGCTGGATATTTCTTCGTGATGGGTGTCAGGGTTGTTAAGAACTATATCTGTACTTGGGTTGCTGGGTGATGCGGACAATTTACAACCATGTTTACATATTATTTTCATTCGGCGGAATTTTAGAAGTGGTAAGTTTGCTTCGGCTAGTATGCTTGAGGTCGGGCTTGTATGGAAAGCGCCTAGTGCGATTTTAAGTGCAGTATTTTGGATTGTTTCGAGTGTTTTTGCTGTTTTCGTTGAGTCATACAATATACACCCATAATCGAGTTTGGATAGTATGATAGCTTTGTATGTGTTTAATATAGTTTGTTTGTCGGCCCCCAATTCTTTGTTGCTATGGTTTTTAATATATTTAGGCGTTGGATAAGGTTATGTTTTAGGTTTGTTATGTGGTTATTCCTAAGTAGTTAAGTAAGTAGTTAGTCTATTGTCGAAGATAAGACCGAGTATTTTTAGGTTCTTTACTTCTTCTATTTTTTGGTTTTTCATTTTTAGTAGGATTTTCGTTTTAGTGTTTCTTGTTTTGGTAAAAATTATAAACTGTGATTTGGTATTTGAGAATTTCAAACCGGATAAAAGAGACCATTGTTGGAGTTTGTCAAGTGTTCTTTGGATTATTTTTTCGGATATTTCAAGGTTCTTTCCTTGGTAAAACACTGTTAGGTCGTCGGCGAATAGGCAACATTTGACTGGACTTTCAATATTTTTTATTATTTCATTTATCGCTATCAGAAACAGTGTTACGCTGAGAACCGAGCTTTGTGGCACGCCATTTTCCTACTTTTTTATATCGGACAGGTCGCCATTGACCTTGACTTGAATGAGACGTTCTTTTAGAAAATTATTTCGTATGCTTTCTCAATATTAAGACTTACTGCAATAAGGTGATGTTTCTTGCGAAATGCATCACATATTGCATTCTCTAGTACAATTAGATGGTCATAAGTCGATCCGGCTTGACGGAAACCACTTTGCTGAGGGACAAAGAAACCCTTTGTTTCCAGAAATGATATCAGTCATTTATTTAGTATTTTTTCTAAGAGTTTACATGAATTATTTGTCAGAGAAATGGGTCTGTAATTTTTGTGAGAAAATTTATGTTTGCCTGGTTTGGGGATCGGTATTACCGTTGCCAGTTTCCACTGATCGGGGAAAATATTTGTTGTCCAAATAAGGTTTAGTAGTTTTTCGAGGTAGTTTATTCCGGAGTCGGGTAAATGCTGGAGTAAGATATTAGGTATTTGATCGATACCAGGGCTGCTGTTTTTTGATTCGCGAAGGGTTTGTATTATTTCTTCTCTTGTTATCGGTAAGTTTAATGAATTATTTTCGGATTCGATTTTTTCCTCTTCTTGTTTTATTTTGTTTTTTTTGGTATTTCTATTAGTTAAAAATTCTAGTTCGTAATTTTCTTCGCTGGAGTTACTTACGAAGGTGTCGGCTAAGCAGTTTGCGATTTCGTGTGAGTTCAACAGAATTTTATTATTTTTGTTTTTTATGGCAGTTATTTTGTTCTGTTTGACTTCTCCTTGAATCCTTTGTATTTTACGCCATATATCTGAGGTTGGGGTGTGGGCTGTTGAAGATTGAGTATATTTAAGCCAGTAGTTTATTTTTGTTTCTTTTAGGGTTTTTCTAAGTATAGCTTTTTTTTATTGTTTTCGATTTTGTTGGATTGTGTGTTGTGTTTTTTGAGACGGTTAAATGCGTATTTAGATTCTTTGACTGCCTTTTCGCATTCGGTGTTCCACCATGGAACTTGTTTTCTTCCGGGTTTGATTTTTATGTTCGGGATTGCTGTATCAGCTGCGGTGGATATTAAAAGGTTAAATTTTTCGAGTATGTTATTGATGTTTATTTTCTTTTTTAGTTTAGGTATTTCTAGTGTGTGTAGACCTCTTTCGATTTCCTCTTGGTATAATGTCCAATTTGCTTTTTTATAGTTCCTTATTTTTGGGGGATTCGGGGTGTGTGACTCGTCATACAGAGGAGAAGGTAGGTTTAGAATGCTGATGGGGTAATGATCACTATCGTAGTGTTCGTCAGAAGTTGTCATATCGATGCTTTCGGCTATACATGTAGAGCTTATAGCGAGATCTATCGCACTTTCCGTGCCGTTTGATGCGTTGAAGTGGGTTTGTTGGTTTTTGTTCAGTAAAATTAGATCTGGATCTTCTAAAAAGGTTTTGATGATTCGGCTTCTAAGGTCGATTGACTTTGATCCCCATGACTTACTGTGTGCGTTAAAATCTCCCATTATAATGAAAGGTTTGGGTAGTTGGGATTTTAGTTTTTTTAGATCCTCGAGGTTTAAACGTTGGCACTTGAGTATAAATTACATATAGTGATTTTGTATGGTATAAATGATTCTATAGCTATTGCTTCTAATGTAGTGTTTAATTTTAATGGGTGTCTGTAAAAATCCTTTTTTGCGAAAATGGCGACACCTCCGCTGGCTTGGGTAGCTTGTCGGTTTGTGTAAAAATTATCGTAACCGTTAAGTTTAGCGCAGTGATCATTTTTATGGTGTGTCTCTTGTAAACATATTATTTTTGTATCACGTTCGGTAATTAGTCGTTGGAGATTAGGTAGTCTATGGTAGTAACCATTTAAGTTCCATTGTATTATATTTAAACTCATTTTTAGTTCTAAGTTTATAAGTTTTGGTGTGTTATGCGAAGGGAATTGATTCGTTGTTTTGATCCTTATTTTCTAGTATTGTATTGTTTATTTTATTTATAATTTTTGTGAATCTAGATTTTAAGCCTCTTGAGTTTAGGTAAGGATAAAGTTTTGTCAACATTTCAGGTTCGAAGGTGTTCGTGAGGGCTCTGTCCAGGAAGCTTCTGAATTGTATATAGTCAATTGGAAATTCTGTTGGTGATTCTTGGAATAGTTGATCACTTGTTTGAGGTTTTCGTCTAGATTTAACATCGTGTTATACGTTTTCTCATTTGGTTTGCTTTTCTTTTTTTTGGGAGTTTTGCTCTTGTCCTTATTGACGTTTTGTTGTGAAAGTTTTAGTTGGTCTGGGTCTGAGAACGAATCTAGACTTGATTCTGATTCTGATAGTTGATTCGTATTTGTTAGATGGGAGGAGGGGAACGATTATATTATAGACAATGGTATTTTGAATGTCACTGTGGTCGTCGATTTTATTTGATTTTCTTGAGTAGATGTCTGGATTTATGTACCTGATGGGATCTTATTATTCGTGTGTTCTGTAGAATTGGTAGTGTTATCTTTTGGAATTTGGTCTTGTTTATGTGTGTCGCGTAAGGCTGGGAATCCGGTTTGTAAGTTTCCATTAGAAGGAATGTCGCTGTTATTCAGTTCGTGCTGGCTGTGTATTATGTTTAGATTTAGTGGGCATTGTTTTGCCGCATGTCCACTCTCTTTGCAAATGAAACATGTCATTGTATCGGTTGATGCGAAAATACGAAATTTTGTTCCTGCGTATTCAGCTTGAAAGGAATCTGGTATATTTGCGTAGCTTTTTCCTTGGTTGGGGGTACTTTGTAGTGGGATTGGTGGCTCCCCGAAGGGGGGGGGGGGTCATCTCCAAAACTTTTATTAAATCTCGTTGTGCGTCATGCTATGTATATTATCAATCATTTCACGCTTGATGCGAGCGTAATAATACTTGTATGTTATAGTGTAGAGTATTTATATTGATGAAAATACCGATAATCTTTAAAAATCTAACTAGACATATACTTATAAATATATTTTTTCAATGTAAAATGTGGTTTATTGTAACTCTTTACACATTTTTAAGATGGACTTTTACACAAAATGCGATATATACATATCAAAAACTGTTCGCGATTCCAAATAACTGAAAAAAGATACTTAGACGAGAAAGAATAAAAGTGCGACTTTTTAAACCTCTGTTGTCTTTTATTTGCCTGTATATGTGATTATATGAATTGCAACATGATATTTATGCATGTATTAATAATCATCCGTTACCTAATACATTTCATGAATATACCATACATTATGTAGTACATATAATATGTACACAATGGTTTCAAATGACACTGTATACGGTTTCACAGAAATTAATTATTTACAATCTTGAAATGTACTGATTAAGATAATTATTAAATTATTAGGCAACAATGAACTATACAAAGATATTAACATAGAATAATACCGAACGTAGAATAATACTTTTATCTGTTTTTAGAGACAGCTACGTAAACTCAAAATAAAACTTATAAAAGTAGAAGTTTTATAATACTAACAATAAAACTTATTCACGCGCCATGTATGCTTTCTGACGCGTATAGCAACTTATCGCTTCGCTCATCATTGTAAACAAGCTTACAAATAGCCTTAATTCAGTGTCCGTAGTCCCATCCTCTCTTTCTCCTATATTTACAGACTCTCACTCTCTCTTTCTCTCTTTCTCTCTCTCTCTCTCCCTCTCCTTACTCTACTCTCTACTCTATCTCTCTCTCGACAGGTATCGATGATCCAAAGTGGTTTAAGAGCGCTCGAGCTTTCGCGGCAAAGTAACCAAACTCTGCACGAGTCCCTCTAGATCCCATAGTTCCTTGTTCGCGCAGCAGGATTCAGCGGGAGCCGAATTGGCTATTAGCATTGCGCCGGGCCACGAAACTCTCTGGCTAGCCACGCGCTATCAAGCCATCAGCGACCTGCACTGTCTTCCCTTCCTCCTTCTTCTCCTCTTCCCCCGGCTGGACTCTTCGACTTCAATTCGCGCCCGAACTTTCCCATTAACTGGTTAATTTGTATTCGCCCTACTCGATCTCTCCCTCCCCCTCCCCTTCCCCTCACCCTCTATCTCTCTCGTTCTGCAGGTAAGGGAGCGAAGGCACGCGCGCAGGAGTTCAAGTTTCTTATACCTTAAGGGGCGCGCGCGCTACTGCTTCGTGCTTGCCGAGCTCTCGTTCTCTCGTCTTGTGGCGCAGCACTTCAATCCAACCGGCAGGCAGTATACACGACGAGAAAGCATTGGAGGAATTTACAATTTATATTGCCGTATATATACTAAAGTTGCCTGCATTGTTGCTGCGAGTTCGAGAAACGGTTTACGTTGGGCTCGGAATACGAGAGCTGAGTATATACGCTGTTCTATATATATATATATATATATATATATATATATATATATATATATATATATATATACTCGCACAATGTTACAAAAAAATCCATCTAAATACTCTGTAGTATGGGTGTCGAAGTAGATGCACATACGTTTGCGATTAACTTCATCTCTGACTTAACGCGGACCTTATCTACTTGCGCTCATTGAACCGCCTGTTACATATTGCGGATACGTTTAGCTCAGTTGTTATTGTCTTTTTAGAATAATCAATCGAAAACGAATTGCATAAAAAGAATATGCACTTAAATGGATCATACACAATTATATTTAACTGTGGTACAATGATAATGATATCATATGTCTGACTCAGACGCATGTGCTGCATTCTGTCGAGTATAAATATTTCTTTTAATGCCAACGCATTTACTACAATAAACTTTTTTCTTTTATACTGCTTAAATTTCCTTGTTGTTTATACTTACATGAGTGATACGCGTTCCATATATGTATATTGGCGCCGAACGATTACATTCGGTCGACGAAATTAATTTCCCTGATATCGTCGAGGAAATTGCATAAATACGTGATGAATCAATCGTAGGCCAAATAAAGTACGCTAGAACGGGGATCCGTGAAGAGAAGTTTTGAAAAGTAAATCACACAAAGTTCAGTCGTCCAAAAGCAAAGAGAAAATAGCTGGAACAGTCGTGGCGCGATGACGCATATTTCAGCGGGGCAACATAAACAATAAGCTGACAAGAGCATAATTTCCTACATATCCAATAAACAACGTTAATAGAAGCAGATATCGAAAATTCAATAATTCATTGAACTTTTCTCCAACTACCGGTCTGCTTGCCGGCCATGTCAGCGCGTCTCTCTCTCTCTCTCTCTCTCTGTCTTCCTCGATGGAGGGAGAGAGTAAAATATATATATACAGCGAGCAAACGAACGAGCAGCGGGCAACGCTCCGACGAAGAGTCACAAATCAGTGGCGCAACAAATAACAAGAAAGTCACCGCTGTCACTCGGCGTATTAGGGATTCGATCCAATTTCGCAAGGGGGCGAGTCCAATTTGTCGGGCGCCGTAAACGGAAATGTCCGGTGTCTATCGCTGGCCATCGAAGAGAGAGAGAAAAAGACTCTCGAGTATGGCGGGCACGTATGTGAGTGTGTGAGTCTGTGTTGCCAACAGTGTGCACCGCGACTGTTGCAGAAAGCGAGAGAGAATCGCTGCCTGCTTGTCTATCCGTCTGTCTCTCCGCGTCTGTCCTCTGTATGTGTGTGCGTGGGTGTGTAGGTCTCTCTGCCTTTCTGCCAATGCTCTGCGCCTAGCGCAACTCGCACGTGAGCTTCGGCATGCCGCCGTGAAATTACTGCAAGCGAGGACGGGTCTTCCTCTCTCGCTGTACTGACGTTGTGTTCTGGCTCTGGCTGGTGTCGATTAAGGAGGGTTAATGCTGAAACGTTGGCATCAAGCCTCTCTCTCTCTCTCTCTCTCTCTCTCGGCAGCAGCGCCCGAATTACATCAAATTACAACGGCGCGTGTGTGCGCCAGCCACAGCTTAGGCCGAGTAAAACGGTTCCCTTGATTATGCCAATCAGTGAATGTAGCTTTTCATTCGTCGTCGACCCTCGTTTCTGGATATATACGCACGCGAGAGTGTGCGCGGGGCCGTTTGTAGTTGTGTGCGACTAGACGTGACGCTCATCGCTCTCCCCAGAGGCAACGGCGTACCGCTACTTCGCGCACTGAATGTCTCAAAATTACGTAATCGTTACTTAATGATTGTGGTAATTAAATGCAGAGCACTTCTCAACGAAGCAGCCGAGCAGGGTACGAGAGAAATAATTACTATAATTTTCTAGCATAATTATTGCAGGGGACAAAAGGGAGGCAAATATTTTCCATGCTCTCCTCCTGTGATTTGCAGTCCGCGACTGCGCACATGAGCTATTCTGACGAGATGACTTTGTTCTTTGAACAATCGCAGCTCACAGCAGTATAGTGATGATTCGTTTGGACTATTAAACATCGAGCTTAGGAGTGAGCGATACGTTACTGTTGATGCCACGAGTATAATGCGGTGCCGAAATTTCAATGTTTATATACAATTTGAAAATTATGATATCCGATTGAATATAATCCGATCATTCATATAATTATACGATAGCTTGAAAAGCATTGCTAATGACTGCAGTCATAAATTCTATAACCTTCCATTAACATACTCCTCTCTCGCGGTAATTGCATGCTCATTGTGCGTGAAATACAAATTTCGACTCGAATGAAATTACGCGCAGAACTTTCACATAAGCCACGCGCAGTAATCAAACTGCAGTACATGTTAAATAGAAATAGAATGTGTAGAGCTATAAGCGCGAGCTCTCCCTAACAATGTCTATGCGAAGCGCTTAGAGTGTGCATTAGCAGGACATTAAATTCAATTATCAATACAGTCGACCCCGATAATAACAATCGCATTGGCAAATGTTGAAGACTCGAATAAAAGCACACGATTTGTTTTACCTCACAGTGATCGCATATAGTTTTTGCGCAGCGTTTTCCCCTCGAGATTTTATAAGTACGCGTCCATACCTTTATGCTTCGGATTAAATTCACGAGAAAAAGCGCTAGCTCTCAGGTGAACGAGCAGCCTCACCGCACAAGGCAACAAACACCGCAAAAAGAGCTCGGTAACGAAACAAACTTGAAATAATAACACGACACGAGTGTTTGGTATTGCGAACGAACCTGCTAAAGTATCGACAGCACTATAAGCTCCGAAACAAGCGGCAACGCGATCGAAGTAGCTCCGCTCCACGTGTACTATTTGTCCGTGGGCATCTGTGCTAACATAACAAACTACCAGTTGTATGTGCGCACACACTCTGTATGCGTGTGTGGATGTATATGTGGGAGAGACAGACAGACAGAAAGAGAGAGGGAGAGAGATAGATCGAAAACCTCGGATACTGGGCTGTGGCGGAATCCACATTATTTGACGAGGCCTATGTATATAGAAAACCGCAGTGTAATCTCGGACAGTCAAAAAAATTGCACGCGCGAGCTCAGATATATCTGGGCGCAGTATACGCATATTATATGCATACAACGGCTTGTTAACCCGCTCCAAACTACTTTTTCGCCAGGCTCTTTGTTACGAGAAATTATAACTGGCCCGCGGCCTTTGCGCTCATGGAGGTATATTGTACGAGTGGATAAGTTAGTTTTGCATGTGAACTTGGAATAATAATACCGCGCGCGCTGGCTATTATGATCGTATAATAATAATGCACCTATTGTTTATCGAGCATGGGCACTTTTCGAGTTTCCGTATATACAGCGTGAGCTGCATAACGACTATTTTTTTAAATAGTTGATCATTTTTCAATTTCAAGCTATTTTTTAGTTTTTTAAAATAACGCTTTACATTTTTAGAATACAGGATATCCGGCGTGTAACAAAATTTGTATATTTGAAATGCAGAGTTTGAATAGTACGGAATTCCGAGTAGAGGAGTTAATCAAGTCAATGACAAAACTTCATTACTTCGCTTACACCAACAAAGCATACTGTAAATACATGTGAAATTTATGATGAGCAAAAGACAATTTGGGATATTTCTTATTTTTGTTAATTCTTTAAGTGGATAAGTATTATGCAATGCGGGGAAGCTTATGCGGTCCGCGTAAACACAAATTTACTTAACGGGTAGTTGGCGACTAGAAGCAGAAACATTCATATTCCGACGGCTTTATCAGGATTAAGAACGAAGTAGACTGCACCTTTCAAAAGCGGCACTATTTCCCTTAGATTTTAAAAAGACCAGGGACCCGACTGCACATTTCAGACGTTCAAGCTGGATGTAGCTCTTGCGTCATAATTATAATTAGTTAGTGTAAGAGTTGAATCTATTTGTAAACCATGTGCAAGGATTATTTTATTGTTAAATTACTCGTTTCCTCTCAATTTGCGCTGCCCCGTGCACGATTTAGTAGTAGAAACTATTTCGGGGCCGGCCGCCTCGTGTGCAGAGATACAAGGGTATCTCTGGGGCCGAAGGAGCTAGAGAACGCAGTGTTCTCGCGATGCTCGATTTTTGGCGAAATGGCGTGCGGGTTGTCAGGGAACGGAAAATATAAATAAATTGCTTTTGTTTTTTGAAAAGAAGGCCGGATAGTTTTGCGCCGTCGCCAGAGCGTTTTCAGCTTGCACACGGAAAAGACGTTGTACGGTTTTCGCTAAATAAAGACTTCGTATTTTAAAAGAAAAGGTGTCAGTCTTCATTCTACATTTTGGTGCCGTGACCAGGATAACATCGAGCTTAAAAGCTTTAAGAATTACGAATCGATGGCGGGACGAGTAGCACGAGGACGACGTCGTCAGCTTGCAGCGAGTAACCTCCAACCTCCGCCGCTAGCTGATCCAGCAGCCCAGCCGCAGAGAGCTGTGCCCCGTGCACAAGCTCATCGTCGACGCCGACCAGCAGCGGGTGATCTCCCGCCTCAGCCGCCAGCAGGTCCAGCAGCCCAGCCGCAGAGAGCTGTGCCCCGTGCACAAGCTCTTCGTCGACGCCGACCAGCAGCGGGTGATCTCCCGCCTCAGCCGCCAGCAGGTCCAGCAGCCCAGCCGCAGGGAGCTGCACCCCGTGCTCGAGCTCCTCGTCCACGTCAGTCAGCAGCGGGTGACTTCCCGGCTCCGCCTCCAGCAGGTCCAGCAGCCCAGCCGCAGAGAGCTGTGCCCCGTGCACAAGCTCTTCGTCGACGCCGACCAGCAGCGGGTGATCTCCCGCCTCAGCCGCCAGCAGGTCCAGCAGCCCAGCCGCAGGGAGCTGCACCCCGTGCTCGAGCTCCTCGTTCACGTCAGTCAGCAGCGGGTAACCTCCAACCTCCGCCGCTAGCTGATCCAGCACCCCAGCCGCAGAGAGCTGTGCCCCGTGCACAAGCTCTTCATCGACGCCGACCAGCAGCGGGTGATCTCCCGCCTCAGCCGCCAGCAGGTCCAGCAGCCCAGCCGCAGGGAGCTGCACCCCGTGCTCGAGCTCCTCGTTCACGTCAGTCAGCAGCGGGTAACCTCCAACCTCCGCCGCTAGCTGATCCAGCACCCCAGCCGCAGAGAGCTGTGCCCCGTGCACAAGCTCTTCGTCGACGCCGACCAGCAGCGGGTGACCTCCCGCCTCAGCCGCCAGCAGGTCCAGCAGCCCAGCTACACGGAGCTGCACCCCGGGTTCGAGCTCCTCGTCCGCGTCAGCCAGCAGCAGATGATTTCCCGGTTCCACCTCCAGCAGGTCCAGCAGCCCAACTGCAGAGAGCTACGCTGCGATCGCAAGCTCCTCGTCAACACCAACCAGCAGCGGTAAATAACCTTCTACCTTCACCAAGACTTCAGCAAGAAGTATACAGCGAAATGGACCTCGACGATACAAGTAGCGATGAAAACGAAATATTTCTAAGACGCGCACAACGGTCACAAAGTCGTATACCTATATTAGTTAATAGGAATCAAAATGTATACAGTATATATGCGGATACTAACGACGAAAATATTGTAACCGTACCGCCAGCAAAGAGAGCGCGTCTCCTTGAGCCTTTAAGGCAGACATCCTCGCCTAGATTTGTTTCAAAAGGTCCATTAATATCGCCACATTTTGATCTGTCGAGTATCGATCCCTTAGAACGGCTTGCGAATGCCTTTGAGCGTTCTTTAAATAACTCAAAAAATATAACCTCTGTGAGTAATCCGCGTTTGGTTAATAGATTAACTTCTGCCAAAGAGCTACCGACCTTCTCTGGAAATCCATTAGAATGGATGCGATTTAAGCAGGCCTATGATCTCTCATCGGAACTAGGAGAGTATTGTAGCGAGGAAAATATTTTGCGTTTAGTTCGCGCACTAAAAGGAGACGCGCATTCTGCTGTAGAGAATCTGTTGGAGACGGACGGCGGTGATGCCGATTTTATTATGGAAACACTTGAGCTCCGTTTTGGAAACAAGAGCATCATTCTAGAGAAAATCATTTCAGGGCTAAAGCAACTATCCAATATCAATTCCTCAATGGACATTTTAGTTTTTTCAACAAAACTGCGAAGTGCTGTAATCGCGATAAATTCATTAGAAGGTATCGGATATTTGTTAAGTCCTGATCTTTTAAAAGAGTTACTAAGGAAACTACCTCCGAACATGGTTTCTGATTATGCACGATATACACGAGAGCTTGATACGCCGACTTCAAACTTGCAAATATTGTCGGACTTCTTAGATCGCGAAGTTAAAATGTATTCTACCTTAGGTTTTATTGATCTAGCTCGCCCTTCTACTTCAGAAATTCCTGAAAAGATTTCAACTGTTAAAAAAGTACAAAACATTGATAGAGTCGTTTGTACAACATCTGCAGAAGGAGAGGGCGCGCTAGATAGAACCGAAACAGTTTGCGTAGTAAACATGGAGAAATGCGTGCGCTGTAATTTAAGTGGCCACGATCTCTCGGATTGTAAAGTTTTTGCTCGCGATGTGCCTGCGAAACGTTGGTCATTAGTAAGACGAGCTCGCCTCTGCTACGTTTGCTTAAAATCTGGACATATGAAAAGTAATTGTTCTAAGAATTGTTGTAAACTGTGTAGAAGCTTACATCATCATGAGCTCTTACATGATTTTTCAATCAAAAGTCGCGAATTCCGTACGCAAAACGCTGTGAATTTAGTAGCTAATGGTTCCGGGGACAAGTCGGACAAAAATTCTTCAAATACGTCAATTAATAATTCGGTAAATTTATGACTAAGCACTCCTGTTTTATTGAAGATCATACCAGTAATTCTTCGCGGGCGCGTCAATCTTGTACATACTTACGCTCTTCTCGACGAAGGCTCGACTGTAACAATGATTGATAAAAAAATCGCACATTTAATCGGCATTGAAGGTTTAAAATCTACGATAAATTTGAAGGGTATAAGAGACAAAATTGCAGTAAAAGTCGAAGCCGAAAGGATCGACTTGAATTTGGAAAGCTGCACCGGTATTTATCACTTGAATAACGTTTTAGCCGTAGAAAATTTACCTCTTCCTTCTCAAAGTTTGTCGGTTGAGATATCGAAAATCTGTACCAAGAGAATCGGGGTGGAAATTATTCCATATGAGAACGCTACCCCCACGATTCTTTTGGGACAGGATAATTGGTCTTTAATAACGACACGAGAGCTTTTTAAGTTTAGTGGTCATCCCTTTGCAGTTTCGTACACAGAATTAGGATGGTGTATCCATGGTCCCTCAAGAAGTACTCCTGGTGACGAACCTCAATTAATCAGCGACACATTTGTGTGCCAAGCGTCAACTAATGAGGGTGTTCAATTAAATGACGAGCTTTTATCTCTCGAAAATTTAGTCAAGAAATACTTTCAGATTGATTCCTTAAGCACAGACGAAAAAAAGCAATCAAACTCGTCAGATGCACAAGCGTTAGAAATTTTAAATAAAAAAAGTAAACGAATCGGAAATACGTGGGAGACAGCTTTGTTATGGAAGCCAGGATGTGTGTCGGTACCGGATAGTAAACCGAACGCCATGAAACGATTATTCGCGATTGAAAGGGTTTTGGATAGAGATTCGGTATACGCTGCGCTGTATTATAAAGAGATGGAACGTTTAATAGAATTAGGTTATGCTGTAGAATTGCCCGAAAGTACGCCTGGTATCCGGCAGTGGTATCTTCCACATTTCGGTGTCAAAAATATAAATAAACCTGGAAAGTTACGGTTAGTTTTTGATGCCGCAGCCAAGACCTGTGGCATGAGTTTAAACGACCAATTACTACGAGGTCCTGATTTTTTGAGGTCCTTACTTGGAGTACTGATGAGATTCCGACAGCGACCGTTCGCTTTGATAGCAGATATTAAAGATATGTTTTTGAAAATTAAAATGAATAAAGAGGATTGTCAAAGTCAGAGATTTTTATGGCGGGGTAGGGATCGCTCAAGCAAACCACGAGAATTTGTCATGAACACAGTACTTTTTGGGGCAAAATCATCCCCGGCTACGGCTCTGTACATTAAAGACCGGAATGCTTCGGAATTCGCTCTATCAAAGTCGGAAGCTGTAAGAAACATCCATAAAAACTGCTATATGGACGACTTTTTAGCTAGCACAAATACAGAGAACGAAGCTATAGAATTAGTTCGTGATGTAATACAAATAAACGGTGCTGCTGATTTTGTAATGCACGGGTGGGCGAGTAATAGTCAAAAAGTAGTAAAAGTAGCGCTTGGTCAGACTGAGATACCGCATGCAAAAGACCTAGATAAAGACGAAAAAGTATTGGGATTGTTTTGGAACACACATACGGACGAATTAAGTTTTAAAATAGATCAACGAAGGATTCCGCGTGAAATATTGTCCTATCATAAAAGACCGACGAAACGCGAATTTTTACGGATCATTATGTCCATTTTTGACCCATTGGGAATTTTAGCACCATATTCAATTCAATCGCGTGTACTTATGCAAGAAATTTGGATAAGTGGAATCAAATGGGATGAACAGCTCCGTGACGATGAATTCAAGTCGTGGAAATTATGGTTAGAGAACTTGAGTAGGATTAGCAAGTGTAAAATTCCACGATTTTATAACTATAATTGTTTGGTTGAGAAAGAGATAAGTTTACACGTGTTTTGCGACGCGAGTAAAAAAGCCTACGCAGCAGTAGCATACTGGCGTTTCAGCGCGCCCGACGAAACCTCCGTCCGCGTATCTTTTATTGCCGCGAGAAGTAGAGTTGCACCCGTGAAATTAATCTCTATACCGCGATTAGAACTTCAGGCAGCACTCCTAGCATGCAGATTAGCAAAGACTATTGAGCAAGAACACGAGTTTAAAATTACCCGTAGAATCTTTTGGAGTGACAGTAGTACTGTTTTACAGTGGCTACGGTCAGATCCGCGTTCTCAACCCATTTTTGTCGCTCACAGGTTAGGAGAGATTCAGGAAAACACACTCTCTAGCGAGTGGAGGTGGGTCCCTTCAAAATTAAATCCAGCCGATGACGCGACAAAAAGGAATGATTCGGTATTTAACGCAGACAGTCAATGGTTTAAAGGCCCAACCTTTTTAAAAAATCCGTCAGTAGAGTGGCCGGTTGACAAATTTACTAGAATTGAAGAATTTTGTCTAAAAGAATCAGAAAATGCATCGGTTTTAGTCGTAAATATAGAGAATAAGCAGGAGAGACTTCATCTTCCGAATTACGAGAGATTTTCGAAATGGAATAGGCTACTTAGAGCAACGGCGCGAGTTTTAGCATCGATTGATCGTATGAGAAGAATAGGCGACGGAAAAATTACCTTAGCTCATTTGAAATCCGCGGAATTTTTATGGATAAAGGATATTCAATCATCTTGTTTTAATTCAGAAATTACATCGATTAAAAAAGGCGAATTTATAAGAAAAAATAGCAAAATCAGTAATTTGACACCAATTGTAGATATAAACGGGATTCTCCGAGCGAACGGTAGACTGCGAAATCTGCCGGAAAACATTTTCGAAAATTATAATTATCCTGTAATCTTAGATTTAAAACATTATGTGACGCGTCTAATTGTGAAACATTACCACGAAAAATACAATCATAGCAGTTACGAGACAGTAATCAATGAAATACGACAAGTATACTGGATCGCTGGACTAAGATCAGCCTTAAAATCTATTACTCACAAATGTTTTACATGCCGAAAACTCCGTGCGAATCCCTTGAATCCTCTTATGTCCGACTTGCCTGCGGGGCGATTGGCTTATCAACAGCGACCATTTACCCATTGTGGCGTGGATTATTTTGGTCCTATGATTATTAAAATAGGTAGACGCCAAGAGAAAAGATGGGGCGTAATTTTTACGTGTCTATCTACTCGTGCTATTCATTTGGAGCTTGCACATTCTTTAAGTACAGACTCAGCGATAATGGCATTGCAACGTATGGCAGCTAGGCGAGGTTTTCCGATTGTATTATATAGCGATAATGGCACGAATTTCCGGGGAGCAAGCAAAGAGCTAAAAGACTTGATCTCTGCTTTAGATGTAACAAAATTGCAGGAATATAGCACCTTGAAAAAGTTTCAATGGAAATTTAACCCTCCCTGCGCTCCTCACATGGGAGGAGTATGGGAACGACTAATACGTTCAGTTAAGAATGCTTTAAATATTATTTTGAATGAACAAGTCTCACGCGAAGAGGTTCTTTTGACAATTTTTGCTGAAGTGGAGCATTTAGTAAATTCTCGCCCCTTAACAAAGGTATCAGACGACCCAAGAGATTACGAAGCTCTCACTCCAAATCATTTTCTCATTGGTTCATCATCAGGTACAATAAATTTTCACGGTCATACCTCAACAACATTTAACTTTAGAAAACAATGGCGCGTAGCGCAACACTTCGCAAATTTATTTTGGTCTCGTTGGTTAAAAGAATATATTCCTACATTGCTTGCTCGCCAGAAATGGATACAAAAAGATAGGCCCTTAAAGAAAGGGGACATTGTATTAGTAGTTGACGATCAAGCACCAAGAAATGTTTGGCGCAAAGCGTTAGTGTCACAAGTCTTTCCAAATCAGGATGGTCAGGTGAGATCAGCCGAAGTGCGAACAGCCACAGGAAGTTTAGTTCGTGGAACACGTTATTTAATAAGACTAGCTGACTGTGAAGTATAAAACAATAAAGTTTTATACTGTGGGGGGAGAATGTAAGAGTTGAATCTATTTGTAAACCATGTGCAAGGATTATTTTATTGTTAAATTACTCGTTTCCTCTCAATTTGCGCTGCCCCGTGCACGATTTAGTAGTAGAAACTATTTCGGGGCCGGCCGCCTCGTGTGCAGAGATACAAGGGTATCTCTGGGGCCGAAGGAGCTAGAGAACGCAGTGTTCTCGCGATGCTCGATTTTTGGCGAAATGGCGTGCGGGTTGTCAGGGAACGGAAAATATAAATAAATTGCTTTTGTTTTTTGAAAAGAAGGCCGGATAGTTTTGCGCCGTCGCCAGAGCGTTTTCAGCTTGCACACGGAAAAGACGTTGTACGGTTTTCGCTAAATAAAGACTTCGTATTTTAAAAGAAAAGGTGTCAGTCTTCATTCTACAGTTAGTTAGAACCGTCTTTATGAAGTTTCGCAGACAATTTTTTTAGCTGAATTAAGAATGTTAAAAATAAACTACGCGTACTTGATTCTTAGATATTACATTTGACTAGAATAATTCACGAGCACTTTATTTATAATGTTATGAAATATTTTTTATAAGATTTTTATTTAACAACTTGATAATGCAATTTATACCAAGAGCTCTTTGAATACATTTATTGCATTAAGGCCATTTTTCATATTTAATCCACCGATACTTCGTTAAAGTGTTGGCGCCATTACGGCCGCAAACTCCAATTTGTTGACCGTTATTAGTAAGTTGAAATGAAGTATAAATACTAAAGAATTCACGAGTTTATGCATGCATAATAATCGCATTCACATTTGTAACAGCTATAATTCGAATTGTTCATTAAAGAGAAGTTAGGGAGTTGACATAAAAAAATCTTTCTATCCTTAATATATTGCTGATTGGGAAGTATAAATTAGAAAAGCACTGTTGTACACTAATTCGATGTTATATACTCTATTTTAATATCTCGTATATTAACGAATGATCGATAATTCGATAAACGTAATGATTTGTCCTTCAACATTTGTCGGCCTCGCGACTGCGGGCTTTTCAATTTCGCTATTTTGAATTCATCCTTACTTCAGCCCGAAGATCGATAGTTGGCAGGGCTTAGTATAGATTCGTATACGCGCGTGTGCCTGGCCAAGTTCAATATGCAGGACTAACTCTCTAAGCTTTAATAGGCTGACTCGCAATAGGCGCTTTTGCTGATCACTATAACCGTATATTGAGCGTCGTCAAAGTGAGGGAATAGTAGTGGCCACCGCTATATACATTCAACTTCTTAACGCCGGATTTACCAAATTCTTGCTTAAGCTCATAATTGAATCAGCAGTTTCTCCAAACGTTTATCTTTCACGAACAAGTTTTCAAGGTCTTCTTAAAGATCAAGTATAGATGTTTATTGGTTAAAGTTTGTTACGGATGTAAACTCATGGTGCGTTATATACATCACCGACAATGACTGCTCGTGAATTTAACTCGTAACATAAATTCGAATTCGATGCTAAAGCTCTTTTATTTTCCAAATTGTTTCACTATAAAGAGAATATTATATTGCTGCAGAATATAAAATTGATTGTTAATTATTTCCACAATGTTCATGATTATTATAACGATTCAATCACCTCGTTTTACAATGTATCTTTACTCTCGAATACCCTTATAGTGTAATTTTCAGTGTAATTACAGTCCGAAATAATGAAAATGCTTTAGTACGATTAATAAAACTATACTTGCAATAAATTAAATTATAAAATTTCACATCGCTACATAGCTTTTCCTTGAAATATGTAAATGTGGCGAACGATGTATGCTTGTCTCCGTCTATGGAAATTTCGAAAACTATTCCATTGAAATTTACTTCCTTTGCACTCACAACTCCTCAGAAACACGGCCACCTTGAGATACAATGAAAGAAAAATTGTGTATAAGCCGGAAGAGAAATAACGAGCAAACAAATACGTTCGTTCTCAAAAGTTATCTTGTCTTCGGTCTCCCGCAGTGCATCTCTATAGCAACAACGAGTATCGAGGGTAACAATTCCGAGTGCGGTCGGCCACCACCACTAAATTACCGCGTGTGCACGTACACTTACGTACACCGAGAGACTTTCTTCGTAAATGACATTGCGTTTATGTTGAGTCGTTGCTCTCTCTCTCTCTCTCTCTCTCTCTATATATATATATATATATATATATATATATATATATATATATATATATATATATATATAATCTACAGAGTGAAAGTGTCACTCCCGACGCTTCAAGCTCTCAGAGTAGCTCTATAATATTTTCTCAATTTAACAGTAACATGTCTGAAATTTTCATACGTCACTCTTCAAGACATAAAAGCAAGCCACTCCAAACTTTTTGAGATTTTAGAGAGACTCCATGCGATTTTTGAAACTTCGTTTTTTGTTGCTACTTTGTGTTACTGCGTAACTCTCACTGCTCTACGGAAAGGGACGAGTGCGGCCGATTCAATTTTCCCTCCGTTCTTTCTGCGCAATATAGCAATGGTGAAATAGCTCTTAATTCAAACTGTCTCTGTGGTTTGCTTTGCAGTCGCGTGAGCGCCCAGCGCAAGTAATGGTGTCATTGACTTTATGAGATTACCGGAATTCAGACGTAAGCTCGTGACATGAGCTTTGGACAGCTGCTTTCGACGTGCTAGCGCTGATTTAATTACTTATAGCGCAGTACTACCACGTAAACGCAAAGTAAGCGTTTAAGGCAAAACGTTATATGATAGTTGCTGTTGCTTTTAACGTATTTAAGAGTTGTTAAGAAAATAATTAAATTTTACGTATTTAAATAATATTAAAAGTATTAAAACAGAGATATAAATTCGATTGCCGCTTACAATATTCAAAAATTGTTGTCTAGATACTGCGAATCCTTTCACAATTTTTTATTACATATAATAGAGGTACAGAGAATCTCCAAGGTATCCCAATGTATTCGTGAATGGGTAAAAGGAGCGATGCTTGGAGTTGGTCGAGCGCAAAACCCAAATGGCTATCCCGACGAGACTGGAGGGATTCATTGAACCCTCTCAGAGTCGATATCATCGGGGAAAGCCGTTACAGCACAGAAGGTGGTCAAGTATCAAGGTGTGATTGTTGATGCTGAGCTCACATACTGAAAACACATCAGATGGTACAGGTACAGATAAGACAACAAAGATTGCTGTTTTATCTTGATATTAAATTGTAGATTTCTCTGATAAGAATTATTAATGATAATAGAAGTTTAATACTAAAGATAAGTAAGCCAGAGGA
Organism: Muscidifurax raptorellus; assembly: GCA_020010945.3. Lineage (NCBI taxonomy): Eukaryota > Metazoa > Arthropoda > Insecta > Hymenoptera > Pteromalidae > Muscidifurax > Muscidifurax raptorellus. The sequence continues at coordinate 19,104,801 of CM052077.1, read as the reverse complement.
ATGAATGCGAGATGAACAGATAAGTGTATAGATGAATCTACGATTTCATTTTAAAAACTAAAAAATTAATTACCAGTGAACATGTTAATTTGAACATTGAAATTTTCTTCCGATCTCAATTCATCAAAATCTAGTCGTAAAATAAAGTACGACAGCATCAAGAGTTCTATGAGTGAAAATTCGGCGTCTCCACCCCTCGAATTGACCGCGCTCTCGGGCGAAGCGAAAAGCACAAGGGCGGAGGCACACATAGGTATATAGGTGAAGGCGGAAAGCGGAGAGTGCAAATGTGCCGGGTGCACGAGATACATTGCGCCATTGCTCAATTTTATGTGCATTGTCGCGTCATTGACCGCTTTATATTTCGATGGTGCGCTCGCGCGTGCTCTATCGTATATGAGCGGCGCTTGGCCCGTGGCACTCTTCATTGTGCGCAGCTCCAAAGCGGCCTACGTCGAAAAATAAAAAGCACTTTGTTGGCCGGATATATCGTATCACGGCTTTATAAACACATTTCGAAAATGAGTATCCGATATGGCCGTCGTTCACCTTCTATATACATATATAGCGCTACGCGGGCGCCGCTCTATGGAAACACGCGCGTAAATGTTATAATGAACAATCGCCTCGATATTTTCGTTGGACCAACGAAAAATATGGATCGACCCGCGTGTTTAATCGCCGATCGATTTGTCGTAAAGTACGCGCGTACAATTTCATTTTGCTCGCGGGAATCTGTACATACTATATGTTTAAGAATTGAAAATTTCATCACGACGTTATATACGTGCAAGCGCTCAATCAGGATTCACCGCACAAGCTCATATATGGCTTTAAAATATTTTGTCGGAACCTTGAGTTATATGGCAGTAGTTCCCGCGAAACAATAACTCTCAAAAGCCAAGCCGTCCCGTAAACAGAAGCCGATTCATACCGTCGGCTAACGAAGTGATAAAATCGCTGTAGCGTCAGACGCTCGCACTAACTTGCTTCATAAAAAGTGCAAATTCAATCTCGGAAGCGCGCGGCGATAGGCAAAGCGACATCGAGCAGTAGAGCTCACTTCTACAACCCGAAGCATATATAGCCGCAGTGATATGCGCGCGTGCGCGTGATGCTTAACTCAACAACGGCTCGTCTTGCGGAGCGTGCACTCGGCTGAGAAACGACTGGCATCGTAAACACAAACGCGCGCGATATTCCAGCATCAGGCGCGTGAATCTTGCTTCGCTCTCCGCGCGGGCGGGTGCAAATTCATTCGGTATATACGTTGCTGGATCCCGCGCTAAGCACACATAAGCATATAACGCGATAGTCGCGAGATATACAGGGAGATTTAGCATAGAGAGGCTGGCTGATACGTAAACAGGCTATATACACAGCCCGACGCGACGTGCGGCCGGGCGTGCGCTTGTCATGCGCGAGGCGTCGGCGACGCGGTACACGCTCCCGATTGATAGCACGATAGCTCGTTGTTATGCGACGCCGCGCGCTTTGAATCCCGCGTATGGTATACGTACATACACGGCGGAGCGTGAAAGTGCGCGCGGGACATTCGATTTTGAGCCGACGTTTCTTGCGCGACGAAAAGGCCGAGCGCGCGACGATTAGGCCGAGGAGGTACGAGGCTGCTTCTGAATGCCGATGCGGCCAAGGCACGACGGGAATGCGTCTTTTTCACCGGCTAATGGCACACGGCTATGCGCAGCGGCGGCGTTATGTAGGCCTGAGGTTTCCCTCCTGCATCAGGCCAGGAGTTAAATGGCCCGTCATGCCAGTCGAGAGCGAGGCTACCTCCTCCCCTTGGAATTGCCCGTCTGAATTTTGGACATCGGCGAGCTTGTATAAGCCGTGCGCAACTCCTCTCCAGCGAGCGAGCCCGCGCTTCTATGCACGCCCTAGCTCTCACTTATATACATATATATATATATATATATATATATATATATATATATACTGGCTGTGTATATACGCGCGCAAAGCGTCCGTACATTCGAAGCCAATAACGACGTCCTTATTAATTACTCGAATCATCGAGTCACGTAGCCGCATATGCCTATACGGAGAGCCAACACGTTAGTCGTATACCATCGTTGAGCTCGCGCACGATCTCGGCCAAAAGTGTATATACCTACATGTATCATTCACGCGAGTGTTACAGTATTTTACGCGTTTTGTGTGCGCAACGTCGAAAAACGAAAGCCATTTGAATATATCACTTATTAAGTGCGAAGCCGCAGTGACAGAGTTGAGCTTTTGAAAGCAGCGTCTGGAAAATTCTTCATCGTAGAAGTAAAGCTAGCGCTTTTTTTTCAAGCTGAAAAAACGCCATAATTCCATGCCTGAAAAACGAGGCTACATAGCAGAAAGTTACGTATTCTTACGGCCACTCTGAGTGCTCCTTAAGTAAGAGAAAGTGTGAAAAAGAGCGCCGAGAAGGAAAAAGGAGATAGCGCGGCGAAGTCATAAAAGAGACAAAAAAGCCGGGAAACGAAAGCATGTAGCAGATATATAGACGATGCGGGGATAGGAAAAAAGAATCACAGCGAAGAGACAAAGGGGCAGCAGGAGAATAAGGCATTTGCCTGTTAGTGGCGCGCAATACGCCAGGAATTCAGTATTTCTGAGAAAGCGAGGACCGAGGATGCGAAGTAGTAGAGCTCGAGGGAGAGCCGTCTAAAATGCGTTGAACTATTTAAAAGAGAAATAACGAATTCTCTGTCTTTAACATGTCGCCGAGAGTCGACGCTGCGACGGCTATGCGCAGCGTCAGGTTGACCGAGTAAACAGAAAAAGTTTCTTGGCGTACTGAACCTTGAAGTATTTATGCCCTTTTCCGTGTAGAAGTCCAACTTTTCGTTAGCCATTATTGCCTTTAGTTTACCCTACCTTGACTTACTCGTAAACGTAAAGATTATAAATTACACGTATAACGTGGGATATATGTTAACTACATATATGTACCATATTTAAAAGGGGCTTGTTAAACCACGATTCGGAAAAACTAATGCGCGGTGAATGTCAAGTTTATGAGCATGTAAAGCTTTTAAAAGGCGCAGCGAATTTTCACATATCCGGTCGCCGCAACGCAATCTTCTTTTTCCTCTCGCTCTGTTTCTCAATATCCCGACACCCCGATCCTCTTGTATTCTGTCTCCGAGCCCCTTTTCCTTCTCCATCTGCAGCTCATTGTCCTTCCTCCGGGTTATTCGATTCTCTCCGGCTCTCCACCGTTTGCTCTCGCCTATGCTTGCTCGCTCTTTTGCCCGAGGAAATCCTATCGAAACCTTTCTGTCTGTCTCTCTCTCTCTCTCTCTCTCTCTCTCTCTCTCTCTCTCTACATATATATATATATATATATATATATATACGGCAGATCTTGCAAATAGGTGTAGGTTGCTCTGTCTTCTTTCTGCTTCCACTTTCCTTTTATCCTTGCGTTCTCTGTCTCTCTTTCTACAACCGATTTTCAAGCGTCTAAGCTCCATTTTCGCAACTACTTTTACATGCTCTTCCACTATTTCAAAATATAGAATGTTCATATCTTGCACTTTTTCAATAAATCTTCCACTAATCGTTTCAATGATAATTAAATCACACTGACGGAAAATTCGCTTTCATACCAATATCTTGTGTCTTTGCAGTTAATACAGAATAATAAACAAAAATCTACAATTTTGTTTAGTTTATCTATACAGACAGCGTGAAAAGCAGCTGTTTTTATCTATTGCTGTACTGGTTGAAAAATGCGACAAGCCGGGTTTCAGAGAGAAGTTAAGGTCTACTGTCGTAAATTTTCCAGCTCTAAAGCCGAGAAATCGAAAACTATTTCGCCACGCCCTATACATTACATTGTAAAACTCGTAGTAGACTCGTACTTTGGATCGACTACTGGAAAACAGAAAAGAACGCGATTCACCTACTGGTTTGAAAAATAAAAGCTTGCATAATTTTTAGTTTTCAATCTTGAGATAATTAGAGAGTGAATGTTCACAAGAACTTTAATATAGATTTTTTAACTGTATATTTATTCGCGTAATGCTTACTTATTATATATAATAATATAAATTAATGTACCAATAAAAGTATAATAACTCAATAATTAGGCGAATTGCTTAATCAGACTTAGCTGCCAGGTCTTTCTTTTATTTAGACCTGTAATAACAAGCGAAACATTTATTTTCCCTAATAATTTGGTCAATATTGAACTCTTCTAGCGAATAATGAACTCGCAGAATAATTTCTCTTATCAGCATATTCGCTCTCAGACTTCATTTAATATTTACTCGGCGAGACTATTTAATTTTGATAAAGCTCTATAACACAAGCGCATTGCTTTACTTCTACGCAGCAATATTGATTGTATACGCGAATAGTATTAATGTAATATAATATGTATTATATTATATTACATTATATTATGCAAATAAATTCTCTATACAATTTATAATGTATATATCTTGGTATAAATAAGTAAACGTTATGATCATACGGAATCATATCACACATACAAAGATATGAACAGCTCGATCATTATGATTGTACGAATGAGCATTAAAGGAAGTCACGCGAGGTGAATCTTCCATTTTCGTCTCTATAGAAAGAAAAGATGAAACAAGCCTGCGGCATGTATACAGGTATACGTATAACCAGAAATCTTCCCGCGCAAACATTTTCTATATATAGTATGTGTATATGTGTGTTAAACAAAACAAACGATTTATGTCACGCATCGAGACTATAGTATTACTGCGCTCTGTGTGTATAATGTGTGCCTCGCGGGCGGACGTTTGTAATTTTCCGTAAGCACGAGCTGGAAAGAGAAAACGAGAGAGAAAGCGCAAGCGAGACGGACGAAGGAGGGCGGAATATTTATAGCGGGACTTAGCAGGCTATTCGGAGGGGGCTTGTGGCGCTATATACACGAGGACTACTATACTTTTTCGCGGGATTTGCTCCCGTGCGCGCAGAGCAAGAAGAAAGAGAGATATCCCATTTTCCCGCGTCCCGGGTGCTGTTCTACCCCAGTCAAATACCCGTTATCATGGGCATCGACCACGCAAATTTCCTTTCTCTTGCCTTTCAGCCCGCTTGCTTCGGGGAATGGCTAAGGTTATATGCATTCCCGCGCACGGTGTGTGTGTGTGTGTGACGCTGTGTGAAAACACACAGGCTTGAAAAAATATTATGCCTTTAATTAAAGCCGTTTGCGTTTCTTTGTTTCGAGAAAGAAGCGCGAGATGTGCATACATTGTCAAGCGTATAAATTCATCATGAGAGTTATAGCCAGGAAAATTATTCTTCAGGACTGTCGCAGCTACGGCGGCACGATGTAAATTTAGTATAATCCGGATTCAGAGCTATACAAGGAGCTTCGGTCGTCCCACAATATCGAGGTCGATGACTTGTGACCTCTGGGCGTAAATATTTAATTCCTTGGCTTGATTTTCAGCAAAAATTTTTTAGCTTACCGTCGAATAAACAGCACGATCGCGATAAGAAGTTGACTTGCGAATCTGCAAGCCCTCTCTCCTTCACGCAAAGAAAGCTCCTCTCTAAAAACTCTGCACATCTCTTTCATGTATTTTCTTTTATACGTAAAAGTAGGTACTTCATATTTGTGATGCAAAAAATATCTATCTTTCTGATTCTCATCGTAAAGTTACTTTGAATATCAAATAAAAGCGTCTAGTCAATTTCATCATCAACACGCTTCAGTACTGAAACTAAAATATTCTTTTAATGCGGTACACACTATATAATTATTTTTTTATCTGAAAGCTTCATATATATCAATGTATAAAGATCGAAGTTATAAGTCATAAATACGAAAAAAGGAGATATTAATGTTAGTACGAGCGCATCATATAGTTTTACCATGCACCCAAAATCAAAACGTTGAGTAATTTCTCGGCCGTTTCACTTGATCGACATTGGTAGCGAACTATATATTACAGAAGTTTAACTAAAAATCTCAGGCTTTTTCCTCATAGCTTTCGGTTCCCTTGAAATTCACTTCCCAACATTCAGTTTCAGCCTCGGCAAAGCCGCCGAGCTTTGTAGAAGCTCGCACTCGACGATCACAGCGGGCGCGCGCTTCACAATCTCAGCGCGTTTTTTCTTGCCCGCGCTGCTTCGCGGCGCGGCGTAAGTAGTGGGAGCCGACAAAAAGCACGTTATCGAGTCGTGTTTTTACTCGCCTCGGCCCGTCGCGCGTGTAGATATATGTATATACCGAGCAATTCTCAGCCGCAACCCCAACGAGCAAATGGAACTCGGGTCGAATTAAGACTATTTCAGGAGCGCACACCAGAAAGCGAGAGAGAGAATCTGTCTACTCAAGGAGGAACGGCCAGCAAAAGAACCGCAAGCTTCGGTTGGCAGGTCAATTTAATTCCGGCGCGTAATTCGAAGCTACTTAAGAGCTGGTAAATAGATTCCGCGCGCTCCCCTGGATAGCTCTGTGCGCTACTCCCCTCGTCTCTCTTGCGTGCGTATATATACAGGTATAATCGGGTTCGTGTTTCTTAGCCGTCTCTCCTTTCCTCCCGTCTGTACATACATATATACATATATATGTATGTGTAAGCATTTCCAGCGACTCGCTGTATTAAGACCTGCGTCATACTGCGGGATAAAAAAATCCCGAAAATTCTAGCTAGAGCGCCGTCTCACCGATATCCGCGGAATCAGCCATCGCAAATCAATACCCATTCTGCCTATACTCTGAGCGTTGCATGCCTCTAAATGGCCCGAATCGGGCTCTATTAGAGCTTTTGCAAAGGGGGGAGAACGGCACTGGACTATCGATAGGAGCGAAGAGTAGCAGGCAAGGCCGCGGCTCGAGTTCTCCGGCAAAAAGCTGAACAAACTTTGCTCTTTCGATGCTCGGCCTCGACTTTTTGTGCGCGCCGCACGAGAGAAATCCACTTCGTTTTCGGAAACTAACTATATTCGACTCCGGGGCGCTACACACGCGTGCGCCTGAAGAGCTGAAGCAATTTTTTGATGAAATTTCCGAGTTTCTTATGCTCTGCTTTTTTTTGCACCCTCGACGTTGCGCTCCTATATATTTTAATATTCTATTCGGGAACGGTTTGTTCGGCAGAGACTGAATAGTAGCTAACACAGCTGTAGACGGTTAATCATAATGGCATTCCAACGAACTTTGCCGTGTCCATCGAGTGATTTCGCCGTTGAAACAAATACACTCTATTTTGTATACATATATTAGAGCTCAATTAACTTGGCAAATTACAAACAATAAGCTTGTTGCGCCTTAAAAAGAAGCTAATCTTTCTGGCTTATTCTCCGCAAGCTAAACTTCAAACTTCTTAATGAAACTCTGTTTACAGCTTGCAGACAGTGCAGTATAACAGCAAGTAAGTAACGGTGTAGCACAGACCAGGCTGGAAACGGCTATAAGGCTATGCGCAAGGGTATCTCGAGCTCTTGCTCAAGTCTGTGATACGACGTCCTGGAGTCCGCAGGATTGAAGAGAGAAATTATGCATTTATGCAGCACGGTAGATTAAACAGAGTACTGCTTGTCGGGCTGTCGCGCGAGTTGCGCGGCTTACCGACACGTCTCGTAATTATGACGCTTTCTTATATATATATATATAGCTTATATTTAGATCTTGATGTTGTCAATATTGTGTACCTGTTGTATTGTATAACGAACAGTGCAATGTTCGGATACTGTTCATAGCATTAAAAAGCATTTTTTCGCGAAATGAACTGATTTGTAAAAGGAAAAGAGTCTGCAGTTATATGCATAATTACTAGTATCAATATTAATTATACAAAACCATCAAATTTAAGGTTGATTAAAATAATAACGCGAACTGACTCTCTGGCTCTAATTTATTAAGTGAGCCATTCAAGTAAACTCTCTTATGATAAAGTTTAAATAACTGATTTTTGAACTTCTGATAATTTATTCATGTTTTGCATGCAGTATTTTTTGCGACTTTTCATTATATATGAGCAAATCCACGATCAAATTTAAAATTTTCTGGGTCTAAATGAACAGAATTCTATTTTGAAAGCAGGCCTTTCCGACCACTTTTTTCTGTTCACTGAGAGAACGATAATATTAGTTAATATGTACACACGCTCGTAGCAATCATTGATAATATGTTTGTGTACATCAGATAAACTTTTATGCAAAATAAAAATAGCTTATATATTACTTACATATTTCTATCACAAGCGTAAAAAATATTGCAGCAAATTCTCATATGTTAATAGTTATTATATGAAGTTTAGGGTAATCGCACGTAGTGTTGAGTGAAGATGGCGCTGACTCACACGCATGGACCGTCGCATATAAGGCCATTGGGAGGTTTGCGATACTGCCAAGCCATCTGGTGGCCAGTTAGCGAACCCTAGGAAAAGTCGAGTTTTTGATAAATAACATAAGAAATGATATGAAATGGGCTAAAAAAATGTTGTGTATTGAATTCAGTCAGTTTATCGTTTTGAACTCATAGTTTATACTCTAAAGCTATTTTAGGAACAATAAAATTATTCAAAAGTTGTTTGGTTTTTTAGCAATTAATACAGGAAAAGTAAAATTGCTCTACGTACAATCAGCTGTTTGTGTAGAGACGCGTCCATCGTCTGCTGTATTATAACTGCTTATTGTTCTAAATTCACGCTGTTCATTTTTAAGAATCATAATCATAATCATAATCATAATCGTAACCATAATCATCATAAAGTGGCCGCATCTTCTACTAAAAGTTGTTTAGATTTACCTAAAATAGCAATAATGCCTTGCATATTAATTTCTAATTGTCGAGAGTTGTTCATTTTTACGTGAATCGATATCCCATACAAAAAAAACGCATTAATTGTCACGTAGCTTTCTTCATCTAAATTTATAGTCCCAATAGATAAAATATTATCTAAAAATATAATATCTTAATGCTTTTTTATTTAAATATTTTTAATTTTAATATTAATTAATTTGCTGACGAGCGAATTTACGAAACGGTCGAAATACTATTGCAGAATTGATTAAATATTTTATATCATTTGAAAAAATGCAAAAACTTTTTTTCAAAAATCTAAAAATAGCCATAATTGTCGAATTTAAAAGAAAAAAATTTTCCGAATTCAGAATAAAAAACATATATGCATGTCAAATTTTATTACAATCGTTACGCAGTTCCAGAATTATAACGATATACACACACACAGCCATCCGCACGGACATTTTCTAAAAACGTATGATTCAAAGTCTTGACATGTTAAAACACGTTTCTATGAAGTTTTGGCAAAAACAAAAATTTTACTATTACAAAGCTTCCTCTTGGAGGAGGCAATAACAACATAATAAAAAAGCAGATGTCAAAAACCAATGACGGCTGCAGCTGAACGAAACTATACATTTATAATTTTATATTTACGAGTGATAAATAAAACTTTTTAATAATAATTGTGTTTTTAAAATAGCTTTAGAGTGTAAACTAACATTTCAAAACGATAAACTGAATGAATTTCATACACAACATTTTTTTAGTGCATTTCACGCAATTTCCTATTTTATTTTTTATAGCTCTTTGGCCGTCTCTGTCGGTATACGTAGGGAACGTTATCGACCGAGATGGAAAACATTGAAGTACCGCGGCTGGTGAAAAGAAGTATTATGAGTCATGAAATATTAATTAAAAAAGTCCGACTATCAACGCTTGATTTAGGTACTAAAAATCTCATAAATATCATATACCATTCATATGCTTGGTATAATAATAGATATGTTAACCTATTAACATATGTATCATTGGCCTACATCGAACATATGTACGTTAATAGTTAACATATATATTTGACACAATGTTATCGTTTTCGCAGTGTTCTTTAGGCTACTCTGAAAATAAAATCCTAAGCGTTTGAAAATATTTTTCCAAAACTCACAGTTGCGGGCGGCATTCGATTTTACTACGCATATGTCATTAGACAATAACAGACGGGGCCAACAATCTTTTTTCTCATTATAATACAAGAGAAACTTTTTGGTGCGGTCGACCTCTTCCGAGTGCATTATCTTTTCAATATTTTTAATAGAAGAATTATACTCTCATATTATGCTTCCATCCGATGTATCGTTATATAACTTTTAATTTTTTTCCATGTTTAAATCGTATATGAAAGAACAATGTGTTTTAACGTACAGTGTCCGGACGGTTCTGTTGGCAACGGGGTCATCAAGGTTAGCTCAGACGCGTCGGCGACTATGGGTGGCGGTTCTATATAAAACTCAATGCGTCGAGGTTGACGTCGAATAGTGAACGTCACGCGTAATTGAAAATGGCAATGTAATTCAGAACAATATTGAATTTAATTTATTTTACTGAATCTAATTCAAAAAGGGTGATTCAGATATCGCATTTAATTGAATAGGAAATGTTACTGATCCCTATCGACTATTTTTAACAGAGAAATGTAGTGGAGCATGCGACGTTCACTATTCGACGTCAACCTCGGCACATTGAATTTTATAGAACCGCCACCCATAGCCGCCGACGCGTCTGACCTAACCTTGTTGACGGAGTCCCGTTACCAACAGAACCGGTGCCTAGGTGGTGTTGGTGAGCGTGAAGTTGTTTCTGTGATAAAATATTCTATTTTTTAGGGCTTTAAAATCCATATTATGATTAACAAATTGAAAAATCGAATGAATTTATGTATTTTATTAAAATTGAGCGCCGATACCAGGCCTACCTATAATTGCATTCTCTGCTAAACTGTGCCGTTAAATGCTTTATACATTCGACGGATGTAGAAAACGATGGTGTATATTCTGAAATAAACAATTAGTGAACCAACTGTCGATTGAATCTCATTGATTTTACACGAATATACATTAATTATAATATGCTTGAGTTTATTGAGAATTATTCATTTCAAAAAGCTATTTTCCACCAGTGTCCTCAAAAGCATTTCTCTTAAAGGTAGAAATTATAGAGCAGAAATAGAAGACGCGGCTATGATTTTTTCATTAGTCTCCTGGACTCGAGCCAAAAAGTGTAAAAGGGTCGAAATTTGGACACCTGCTCTAAAACTGTTAGCAAATAATCTTTATCTCAAAGATATCTGAGAATTATGCAATATAGTTTATAACAGAACTTAATATTATTCGTTAAAAAAGTCCAAATAAAATCATAATTGAAATAGAATCAGTAAATGATTGCATAAAAATTACATAGAACATTACGTGGATCACAGAAACACATATAAAATATGGTGAACAAAATTAAGCATTCTGAAGCTTTGCAATGGGCTTCGCGGCATAAGGTTCTTTTGGATTCCCCCGCTCTCATTCGTAAGATGCGCAGCGCAATAAAGTAGCGATTATGTGGAGCTAGTATGCCGAAGCACGCCTGGGATTTCAACTAATTCCACGTGTGTGCTGCTGCATATATCAGTGAGGTCGCTTGTAGTTAATATAGCTACCCTTTTGGCTCCCCCGGCTGCTTTCGCAGAGGAACGATCGGAAGCAAGCCGTACCACTTCGTATTAGACGTACCCTCCTTCGATTTGCACAGACCGTTTACTGCTCCGAGTATAGGGTAGCAAAAGAGAGAGAGAGAGAACAAGAGAAGTTGAGATGGGGAAAGAGAATCATCCGCTAGTAAGGGATAAGCTCTTCTTCCTCTGCGCAGATGTATGTCAAACTGTGTATATTCGCATTTGGCCCTATCTCCATAAGGTCGTCGACGAGCTTACCTCAAGATTGCGATTCTATCTTTCAATTTTTCTAATTATACTACTTTTGTTTGATTTCACATACTTGATTAGCGTAATTATATGATCGAAGCAACTTAGTATGCGCAGGACTCTGATCTATATACTTATAAAGTTAAATTTATGAATTTTCAATATTATCAATACAGATCATACTTCCGATTGATAGATCAGTGATTCCAAACCATTTCCTTATTTTAAAATGTACATTTCCAAGTGCGTATAATATATATATTTTAGCGCATGACTTTTCACTTCCGATAGATATCAAAGGGAGACAGAGAAACCGAAGACAGCTAAAAATTTGTAGGTGCGGGTATATTTTGAAGTTAAAGCCAAGGTAGGACAAGCTTGATGCCTATATATAGTCAAGAATGGAAGCAGGCAATTCTTTCTTCAGGCTTTAGCAGCAGCTAGAAAGTCTTTGAATGAGTTATATCGCTCAAAGCGTGGGGCGAGGAAGTTTGGAAACAAGTTACTAATCCCATACGAAATGAAACTCGAGCGCTAGGGACTTGGCAATTTCTCGCACTCACCCCTCGGTCCTGTCCTCTCCGATGTAGCTTTCCATCGATCTGTTTTTCGAAACTGTGCCGCAAGGCGAAAAATTGATTTTCGTAAACAAGGCACTAGATGGAATGTATTCAAGAGGTCACGCATTCTGCTAATTTAATATAGTGTGCGGATAACTTGTTTAGATGTATTGGTGTTGTAGTTTGTTTTTTGGTTATTGAGATTTTCTACGTACTCTCGTGTAAATAATAATTAATATGAAGAAAAAGAAATGAATCTGATTACAAATATCTATCCAGCTCGACTTTCGCAAGATCGATTCACGAAATGTATATTTTAAAACGTTATTTCCAACAAATTTTCTCCTAAAAATTGCGATGCTGTCTGCATAACCAACTCCACACTCGCTACGAGTTTCAAAATCAGTTGCATAATCGTTCAAATCAACCAAATCTGTATAAACTTTATTATGAGAAAAGAAACAATAATATAATGAACAATGTTGCAAAGTATACAAGATAGTCAAATACCAAATACGTAAGAAGAAAACAAGAAAAAAAGGGGTGAAACAAGATAATGTAATTTTTGCGAAAGCAAGACAAGAATTCAAAAGCGCACAAGGGAGTTAAAAAGAGAACAAAGCCACGGCAGCAAACTAAGTGTAATTTCGCAAATCGATGCAAGTGGTCAAACAGATTCGAAGAAACTATTAAATACAAGGCTGTAAACAAAGAGTGCAGCACACAGGCGGAGAGCCGCATGCGGCCGGTGCAGGCCACAGTATGAACAGCACTTAGCTTCGACAGTTAGGTAAGTTAGGTATAATGGAGGCTCGCGCGCACTTTCTCTCTCTCCCTCTCTCTCTCTCTCTCTCTCTCTCTCTCTCTCTTCTGGTGCGCTCGCTCTTCGCGTACACAAGAAACCCCACGGGTCCTCGTACTTCATCATGTTTATAGACTCTCTCTCTCTCTTCTCTCGCTCGCGACAAAGCTTACCTCGAAGTTGATTAAGCACGCTAAGTGCAATTAGTGGGATTCGTAAAAAGCACTCGACGACTGGCACAAAAGACCAAGTAGTACGCGGTCTCGTGCGCTGCTCACGTTTCAAGTATCGCTTATTCTCCCGGCTTTTTAGCACAGCGGATGAGCCCGATGGCAGAATGTTTTAATTACTCCATTATCTCGTAAATTAGGACTTTCGGATGGTTTTTCACTCGGTTTGTCCTATTTTCGAGACGTTACTTACAACTTTCCTTGTAATAAAAGTGCGCTTTTGTGCTCTGCAGATGGCTCAATGCAAAATTAAGACATCATCAACTTCTGGTTATATCTTTCAATTTCCTAACATATATTGTGCAGTCTAAATCCAAATTCTAGTTTATACCGCAGTAATAATAGAATTGTTTTAAAAATGTTTTTTAGAATATATTATTTTTTAAATAATTTGTATCTTTGAAATAAAATACCGAAAACCTCACGATAAAAAACATGTTGATATACTTGTTATATTGAGAACTATGTACTGTGATATTTTCAGAGTAAAAATTAATATCTGAAGAAAATAAGTTTCCTATTTCAAACGTTTAATAGAGTAAAAAGGCCTTTGCCTACAAATACACTCACACGCATCTATGCAAAAGCACCTCTCAACTCATAACCATTTATAAACGAAAATATTCGCCAGGTGCTTTGAGCGCAAAAACGCGCAACCAGCCCACAGATGTACACAACTCTCCTGCACCGGTTTAACTAACTTTTGCTCTGATCGTATAACTCACTACTGGCGCCCAACTCCGGATTATTCGAGCTTATATGGGTATACATATATAGATGTGACTCTATGCTCGCGCGTGGTTAATCGAACTCTCAAGACCGCAAGTTAACTCGAACAAATAAGCAAACACCCGCACCTCAACGTTGTACTTACTAACTACAGATATTTCAGTGTTACCTTGAAGTCTTGCAACTTAAATATCTGGATCGTCATTACGTACATTGAATGAATGGCTGTCATAGTGATTGTGAGATTTTCAGATCATATGGTAAAAATAAAATTATCTAAATTAAATACACTTAGCCATAATGATAAGATTATTATAGTTAAATGTTACTTCGAATTTTGTTTCACGTAATTTTAGATATTATTATGGAATTATTCTGTATACGAATGCGCGCAGCAAGAAAAGCTACTGGAAGCAGATTATTCGCTAAGATTTTACGAAAGAGGAAGAAAAAAATAGCATGTTATTATTATATATTATAGAGCTATCGGACAATTGCAGTAAAAATCTGCAAAATAAGCTTGTTTTGTGCGTATACAAAGCAAGTTACAAAGTAAAAGCAAGTGCGTACAAAGCTTGCATTGTGCGTACAGGAAATCTTAAGGGGACAAAACAGTCCTATTACCTGAAAAATACAAAAAGTAAAATTAATATATAAATTAGATTTTATGAAAAGATGTTTTCTATAATAATAGTAGGTCAAATCACCTACAATTTGAGCCCTCATAGGCTTCATATTCACCTACCTGATAGTGGTGATAGTATGTATACGTATCAAAGTATTTTGGCACTGTGCGTAAGATCCCAAGTAAACGGATGGATGAAATAGGCTCAAATTTTTTTTACAAGTTTTATACAGCTATTATTCTCATATGAATGATGTGATTTTAATTTGAATGTGTAGAAGTTGTTTCGTAAAATAATTAGTAGTAAAATTTGTCGACAAAGAATAAAAAATATAGTATTTTGGTTGTAGAACAACTTCTACGCATTCAAATCAAATACACATCATTCATATGAGAATAACAGGTGTATAAAACTTGTAAAAAAAATTTGAGCCTATTTCATCCATCGGTTTACTTCAAATCTTACGGACAGTGCCAAAATACTTTGATACGTATACGTACTGTCACCACTATCAGGTAGGTGAATGTGAAGCCTATGAGGGCTCAAATTGTAGGTAATTTGACCTACTATTATTATAAAAAACATCTTTTCATAAAATTTGATTTATATATTAATTTTGTTTTTTTTTATTTTTCAGGTAATAGGACTGTTTTGTCCCCTTAATACATCGACCACTTATATCCTTGTACAATTGCAAAAACATGTTGTACATTTTTTCATTATTCATCCGATATGCAACAATTTTTATCAATATTGCCAAAGTAAAGTATGCTACAAGCAATTCGAGAAAAGTCAAAAAGCTTTCGCGGAGATGTGCCTTTCTCCTCCTCCTATACATGCCTATATATATATATACAACTGCTCTTTCACAGCAAAGCCCAGAGCTCCAGACAAAAATAATACGCGTGCTCAGCATTTTTCAGCGAAGCTATCAGGATGACTCACGTATACGTGTACATATCTCTCTGGAGTATCATACACGACGCGCGCTGTAGGAGGAGGAAAAAAGCAACGAGCGCGAGAAGTGTATTGAGCAAAGATAAACTAAATGAAACGAGCTGCTGCCTTTAAAAAAATGAAACACGCCTCCCTCGCTCTTTCTCACTTCCCTACTTTTCCCAGAAGAGTAACATCACAGAAGCAGCAGCGGCACCCCCACCGCCGGTCACACGAATATAAAAAAGACGATTTTCAACGGTGCCGAGCGAGTCGCGTCGTCGGAAAGGGGGTTGCGGAAGAGAGCTGCCGCCCGGAGCCGAATCTGGAGCCTTATGTAGCAGCAGCACCGCAGAAAAGGCTGAGCGCACACGTGTGCGTTATTAACGAGGCCGTCGTGCGCGCGTATAGTGCATCGCACATACACCATCACGCCGACGAAGACGGTGTGCGAGTACTGGGCCGCAGAGGCTGCGGGTATACATAGCTCTCCCAGCGAGTATAGGAACCCGGGAGGTGAAAAAGGTCCGACCATCGCCGCCGATTTTCCAGCAGTAAAGATTTATGATAGATACGGCAGGCAGTATAGTAGCAGCGTTAGATATAGTTGCTCTCAAAGGCAAATCCCGAGTTTGCGCGATATTATCGAGGAAGAGCGAGCGCGCGGCCGACTTTCCGTCTCTCATTCCACAGGCGCGCGCTATAGCTCCCTATCCTTCATCGTTCCCCTGCTACACACGGCCGACGTACTCGTACTGGCTGTTCTGGAACTATCTTGTATGCAAAGCTCGAAAAACAGCTGATAAAATTATGAATTCCCGAAATATGGATTTTCTGGGAATGACATTTTTCCTCTTCTCTTCGTTAATCGCGCGAGCTTATGGAAAAGGCGATTTTTAACGGTGAACTTTTTTTCAGCTTTAGTCGCGTTCGACGTTACTACTGTCATTTTAGCGTTGAAGCGTTTTTCTTTTATCTCGCTAAATAGATAAAAATGTTCCCGTAATGCTACTTGAAAACTCCTATTTGAATGTAGATTCATCCTGGTATTCGATGACGTGCGAGTAAACCGCACAATTTTATTGATAATTTTACCAACTACGGTTTGCAAAATTGAATTTTTTTTTGTGAAAATAACATTTAATCCAATAAATAAAAATTAGCTGTTACTTGTTTTTGGTTTTGCCATCGTGTAAAATTGATAATAAGAAATATTTCTGAAAAAATAACAAATTCCATACAATTACTTCTTTAAAAAGTGATGACCGTAAATTGCGAACCCTGTAAAAGTAAATTCTTTGATAACGCTCCGAATACGTTCCAAGCTTCAATTCGATAATAATATATAACCGCTGTCTCCCTTGTATAAAGGGGGATACATGAATTGTAAAATATTTGTTAAAGATTTCAAATGTTTTTAAACATTAATCAATAGACTGTACAACAAAATGGAGCGCACGGAACGCACTGAATTATTGCCAATGAAAAAATTGTAGATTTTTAAAATTCCGCGTATTTCTCGATTTCTACGCGATAAAAACTATTCCACATGTAAAATAATACGAATAAAATAACTTCATACGCTGAAAGGTAGCCCACTAAATAAATCATTAAAACAATAGAACAGGCAAGGATACATAAAGTACAAATGTATTACTTGACACGAATTAATAGATTAATGTCGTAAAATTGTGAACAACCTGTACTGGCACGTATATTGCCGTGCATGTGGGATGATGCGGAGAACATCCTATTTACTCTATTTCTCTCTAGCTTCGAGTTTGCCTCTTCCGGCCTGTTGTGACCCGAGCGAAAGGCGCCTCCCATACGCGGTCGAACGTAGCGTGGTTTTCGGAAATATCCGTGCAAGCAGCCGCCTTGCCTGCAATGCAGTTATCTCGTTTGTATTCAAATATTGTTGCGATTTTCAAGGGAGTAATAATAAGCTAATAGCTATATCGTATTTTTATATTCTTTACATGCGGATGGACCTGTTAATGTTTTACGAAAAAGAACAATTCAACGCCGTTAGATGATTGACAACGATTTTTAAAAAATACATATCGCCATATATGACCATTTCTTGCACGTATCTCCTTATATATATATATATATACATTCATTTTCGACTATTCGAGGGCAACTGGAAGTTTCAATATTGTGTTTTCTTCTTTAATAAAACGTACTGCCTGGACAGCATCGTATCTCGAACTTTATACTGTGCGACAAATATTTTATCGGACCTTTTATACAAGAAATGAAATGGCGATTTTTACTGAATTATCAAAACCATCCCCTCACCTTGCGTTAAATCTCGACTATAGTAATTGCATTGCATCGCGCGCCTTCCCTAGAATACACACACCTATACCCACACATATATATCGCGTCAAGTTTGTGAATTCAGCGATTCGATCGCGGCTCGCCTCATCCTGAAAAATTCAATGGTTGCTTCTCACCACCTTCTGACCCTAGGCCGGTAGGTAGCCCACCGATAAATTTTCCAGATTATTACTTCTGCAAAGGGATCCGCGCGCACGTCCACTTCTGCGTGTATATATATCTTGAGCCGACTTCCCTCTCCCCAAGGGACGAGTCGACACGATTTGAAGAAAAAAAACAACTCGCATAGCCAGTGCTTCCAGCCTGCATACGAAGCGAAGAAAGGAGTATAATAGCGCGCAGAATCAAATTGGCCAGAAGTGGTAGATGACGGCGACAGCAGCAGCGCAAGGAAAAAAGCTACTGCATGCGTGGAGGGTGCAAGTTGAGGAGAATCGCGTCGTCGGCGCTGCTTGACGTCCTGGCCAACCGCCAATGTTTGTTGACTGGAAATTTAGCGGCTAGCGATTGTTTTGGCTGCGTGCCATTATCTCGCCCCCGACTTTCAGCCCTCGCACGGCTAAACTCGGCAGTCGACCGGGCAAAAACTCCAAGAGAAAACGCTGCGAGTGCGCGCACGCGTATGCGATGTTTTATGATCGCTCTTATAAATGAAACGAGTTCATGTTGTCAGAAGGCAGCGTGTCTGTGTGCATACGCGGACTCTTGGTTAGACTCGTCTCCTCTATTTGTCCCGTTCAATTTTGCCGGTGATTAATATCTGATATGTGTATGTAATTGGAATAAGAAATTAGAAACCGACTTTTCTGCAGTCATTGTAACGATTTTATCGTTATTGCGACTGACTAATCTAATGTGTTTATTCTGGATGCGATGTATCCTTGTCAAGTTTTCGAATTTCAATTATTTTAATTGGCTAGTAGTCAGGTATAAAATAGCTGTGAATGGGTGGACCAAGCTTGCTATATCAAATCAATGAATGTATGATGAATTTTGAAATTTTCTTCTAATTACGGCAGGGCAATCCGATAACCTGAATATTATTCGATAACCGCATATTAATATATTTACGAAGAAGCTTGCTATATATAACGGCCATATATAGGTTGTGAATGTAATAATTTATTATCTCAATTAAATGTTTATATTTTGCATACTCTGAACCCCCCTAATATATCAATCTTTGAAATGACTCAAACGTGAACGATATTATAAGATCCAAAGCATTTTTCCAAACCTCCAGCTTGGAAACCAACACTGACGTTGTTAAGTATCAACGGGGCATTACGAGCTCCGCCGGTTTTTGGCAAGCTCGAGCCACTGGAGGACAGCCACCCCCTCGTCTCATGCAGCACTACGTTCTAAATATTTCAATAAATAACTTTTATTGCGCCTGAATCATCGAGTCGACGGAAGGAGCACATTCATATCTCATTACGGGAACTATATGATAGGGAATAAATGTGGAATTTATGCACGCGTGAAAGAGGGGGGGGGGGCGGGGAGAGCTGGTGGAGTAACACGAATGAATTTTCTGTAGAGCGATAAAAGCTTAAAAAATAAAATTCATTATGACCCGTTATATATGTCGTCGAGTGCATGAGGGGGGCTGAACGAGGAAAGTGACTCGGCTTTGCATAATTCTGGGCGTCGAGATGCATTTCACAGACTGGCGCGCGTGTGTGCATTAAGCGCACTCGTTCTATATGGTTTACGTTAAAAATACTAAGTTAACGCCTATGAATGCACTCGTCAATTTGAATAATTTAAATTTTTGTTTGACGGAATAATTTTAAAATAAGGGGCATCGATATAGTTGAAATAATTTAGTTATTGAAATAATTGTAAAAAATATAACTAAAACAAATAATCAACTTCAGCATCATACCTTTACGCCAATATAATTATGCCAAAATAGGTCATATTCAGAAAGTGTCAAATTTGCAAGTCAGGGATTCGAGATTCACTTCCGAAACTCTCACCCTTTCTACAATAATAAATCCGTAACAAATGTTTAATAATTTAATAACATCCCTGGTAGAAATGTTCCGCAGTTTTACCCCAGTCCATGCGCAGTTTTGAATTGCCATTTATATATGTGTAAGATATATAATATCAGAAGCCATATCTTAAATATCTTAAATAATAAGAGGTGCAAAGGAAAAACCCGTCGTGTCTAAAGAACTTTTAATTATTAGTAACTTATAAATTATTTAAAGTTAAGGTCCGGTCTGTTTGCAAGCTTTCTAGCAACTACTCCCAAGCGCGTTAAAGGGTTTCCTTTTTCACACGCCAAAAAACAAAGAAACCTGTTGTTTTCTGTAGCAATGCATTTCCCCTCCAGACAACCCACGCACCAAATTGCCAAAATGAAGATCGAGAAATCGAATATTCTCTATAGAATTTCGATCGGCCTCAAAAGTCGCTTTTCGAGCTCGAGACGACCGGCCCCGAAACAATCTACTATTTCGCAACGGGGCACCACGGCTTAACAGGAGGTTATGCGCTGCAATTCTAATTTTAATTTCGCGACAATTTTCGAGCCAACCCGCCAGAGTGAGAACATCGACAAGAATCATGCATTCTTTCGATTTCTGATCGGCCCCAGAGACACTACTTCTCTCTGTGCACGAGGCAACCGGCCCCTAAATTATAGAAAAATAATTATAGAGCCCGACTTTTATAGAAAAATATGTCAATTATTCTTATTAAACAAACTTTTAAAATTGTGTAGTATGTACAACAGTTCATTCAGCAGTTCCTCGGCAGTTCCTAAGCTGTGAAACTGAGCAATTGGTCTTGTCCAATTATTACTCTGCCGAGTATTTTCACTGCTCTATTTTCTACCACGGATATTATACGAGCGGTTTTCGCCGATATTATCCACATAATACAAAGTAAAACGGAATAGCCTATAGATTAAAATCAAAATTATAGTTATTAAGTTAATATTGTTTTCAATATCCCTCTGTCGTTCTCTATCTCTGTGTTACTCTATAGATGCAATCGCGCAACAATGTACAGCACCAGTAGCTATATATTATATACCCAACCCGATATAACTCTACGGTAGACGACGAAGGATATATCCCGTGTGACAACGGGGAATTGCGATGTAAATATTAAAGATGGCGGGGGGAAGTACTTTTTGTCAAGATTAGAGAGCGCACGCTTTCTCGTATGTATATACATATACGTGTCGCGAAACGCAGAGAGTTATAGCAACGGCGCGAGAAAAGGGGAAGACGTGTTGCGGTCTGGCTTGGGGTGCGGTCCCTCGAATTATCACGCGTCCCACGGCGACTCCGTCGAGTCACGTCTCAGGGTTAGTCTAGATTTTTTTTACAGTTGTCGGTTTTATCTCTTTTCGAATAGATGTGCTTCGATTGCTTATATATATATATATATATATATATATATATACGTGACTTTACATAGTTGCGGTATACGCACACTGCGTATATGCGATTAAAGGTTATAGAATTTTCGTTAAAAGCTGTGCACGAAGAATAATAATATTTTAAATAATATTGATTGCAAACACACGCTTCGTCAGCGAATCCCCATGAATATATTTTATTCCGCTTTTCAGCTTTATTATATAATATATAAATATATTCCCGGCAAAAAGAATTAATCCTCTTAACAATCAAGCCATCGTAAGCAGTCTGAAAAATCCTCGATATCCATTGAAATCCATTTCCCCGAATCTCGCTTCAATGAAAAACCGATACACCGGCTCTCAAACCGATGCGGAACATCGATCGCTATTCGCCAACGAGAAAAAACCGTGGGTATATCGTTTATACGCCGAGCCCGCGAAATAGTATAAGAGCCCGCGGCAGCAACAGTCGCGCAGTTCACTCGACCAGCGACACACACACACACACACACACACACACACACACACACCAAGAGCAGTTGGAGTAGACCGCAAAACCAGATAGCACAAGTTATTACAATTGTCGGCTCGACAAATAAAACAGACTTATCCGACGATTCATTTCTGACCTCTAGCCCCCGCCGCCGGCCCTATCGAAAATCCAGCATCGCTGAAATATCTCCGCAGCAGTAGTTCGTAAGAATCGAGATTCCACGACTCGAATTATTTAGTATAGCTCGCCCTCTCGAATCCCGTGAAATGCAACTCTCGTGGGGGCTTGTCCTTGAGTTTGAGAGATACGGCCGGGGGGGGGGGGCAAGATAGAGATGGGGAGAAGGGGCTGCCGCCACGAGAGAAACCTATTACCACTTTGCGACGAGAACGTCGGCGGCTCGTACGTCATACTCTTGGATTTCCATAAGCGAGGACCAGCGCCATGCTGCGGCCCCGTAGTTATTCAGCCGAGATGCAAATAGCTACGTAAATGCAAATGCGTCGTCGCATACGGGGAAAAGCCACTCGTCCGTGGACTTCTCCTCCCCCTCCCTCCCCCCATATACTTGCTACACAGGCTAGCTTATATATATGCTTTTGCACGTATGGATGAATATGTGTATAAGGAGAGAGGTTTTGTATATGGCTCGTCTCGATTACGCTGCGTTCCATACATTGTTGCGGCGTCAGGTCATGCGCTTCCTTGAACTTCATATGTAATAACAAGAGCTGCAAGCGTTCATCAAAAACAATTTCGCGCTCTTCCTCTAGGCGGTATGGGAATTAACATGTGAAACCAGGCTAATTCCTAATTTATCGTTACAGTGTCGTCGAGCTTGTCTCCGTCTTTCATGAGAAACTTTGCGCTTGCTCTCGCGGTGGCCAGGTTTTATTGATAATTATTCTTGTCGCGACGCGCCTCCCTCGTTAAAAGCTGTAACGAAGCTGCCACCCTCACAGCACCACTACGCGCAATGTCCCGTCGTTGTGAAAGGCCAATAACGAGGACGCCAAGTGGGGCCTTGATTTTCGCAAAATTTATTCACGGTGATGCGATCCTTTGCCAGGATGATAAAAATTCAGCGAGTAATTGATTGGTCTGATGAGCGTCGAATGAAATCGTCGGTGTCGGCTGAAGATATATTACATATAAATTTTGTTCAACTGAAAAAAGACGCCGCGTAATTTTATAATAAATGTAATTGTTTCTAAGTTTTTGGCTAAATTAAACTATTGGAAATGTTTTCCGAATATCCGACAAATTTTTTCAAGAACCCTTGAAAGAATTATAAAGATTTTTGAAACAATATGTATACAATTTTTTGATAAACATGCAGCTCTTGGACCGTTGAAAACAAGCATACGTTACAGAAATAAAATTTTGCACCGAGGAAAATATAGAATATTGCAATATTAAGTACCCTCCCCTCAGCTGTATTGTACTATATGCATTATTCCTAGTGCAGACTATATAAAGTGTATATACTTCTTTCAAACATTGTAATCAATACATTTATTTATTACATTTATTTATTTACATTTATACCGAGGCGCGAAATTAAATTTTAATTTTTACTGGCATTTACACAAGGGATTCTGGAGATGATAACAAAATGACATCCAAGTCTATCAGATGAATATCGCAGAAGCACCCTGGCCACTCAAAAGTTTCCGCAGTCGGCGCTTCGACAGTATATAATAGCTGTTTCGCAATTTTGGAAAATCGATTGGGCTTGTTTAATCAGAACGATTCTTCGAGATGCAGCGGAGCTAGGCTCTTATTGATTGCAGTTTAAAATTTCGTTTCATATGATAAAGACGAGTCATTTGCCGAGAAAGTTTTAAGTGGAAGTCTTGAAAGCGGGAACTTGAGCCTCGGGGCCGCTCTAGAAAATGGCTCATTAAAGGGAGTAGGTCGTCGTCGCAACTTACATCGAGCCCGAGCCTCATCATCACCACCGGCAAGATTCTACTGCATATCAGGGAGGCGTCATGCCAACAGGCAAGTGATAGTAAGTTAACCATGCAAATGATATCGTAATATACGCAGTGCTCTACATGTACTCTATACATATATAGTATTTAGACGCTCTCTGCGCTTCGTATTCTTCTTCTTTCTCCTCGGGCTCCTCTTTATTTGCATTCTTCTTTAAGGTAGTGGGGGGGGGTGTGCGGTTTAAGGCCGAAGAAGCTTATAGGGTCATTATCATGCGTAGTACGTTATTTTCTCTATACAAAAAATAAAACCTAATAAGATGCGTATATTTCCTTTATTTTCAGAAAATGACTTTGTATTGTATCAAGGTATGAAGTGGGCCCAAAATGATTAAATTTACACTTCAAAATGCAATGCATGACTTCTCGCAGCCAATCATCGCCAGCGTCATCTAGCATCGCGTATCTCGCTCGACGACTGTCGCGTATATAGGTAGTTGTCACGTGCTGTCGGCGAACGTGTCTACAAGGGCTTCTCGCGGAGTCCAGTGGTCGGAGCTGCCCCGACGTCCAGTTAAATTCAAGCGACTTAGCTAGACACGCAGCGCACACATGCACACAATACACCCACGCACAGGCCCCCTCTATAATCTCGTAATATGTCCGCGTTTGATATATACATACGCCGGAACGCGCGATGCGAATTACAAAGCTAAGCGGATAATGCGATTCGGCCGGGGACGATTAGGTATTATATGAACGCGGACGCGAGCGAGCGAACGAACGCGCGGTATATATAGGTATTGGGTTATTGGGCTTATCGGCGATGATGACGTTAGAGTTCAAGCAAAAAATCAGTCGCGAGAAGAAAACGATCAATAGTTTTCGACACGAGTACTGACGTCAGTGTTTAAACGTTTCTCGATTACTGCAAACATTTTTGCCGGATCAGTATAAATAGACTATATATATATATATATATATATATATATATATATATATATATATATATATATATATATATATAATATGGCACATATAGCTTGGTCAAAAAAGGTTTTTTAAAAATGTCTATTTTTAATTATTGATATATATATATATATATATATATATATATATATATATATATATATATATATATATATATATATATATATATATATATATATATATATATATTGGATACAAGCGTGCTGCTTTTACTGAAGCAAAAATCGATGAAAATAAATGTTTTGAATGAATTTTTCATATTGACTCGTTAATTTTACGTAAATTAAAAACCTATGGCTCAATACGAATAACTTATAAACGTAAACGTGGATTTCCCCTTTTGAATTGCATAAATAAATAAATATACGTTTTGACGTTCTAATTAAACATTTATATTTTGATTTATATTTACTTACATTTTGTATATTTTAAAAAGTGCAAAGCCGCTGAATTTTGGAAAATTTTGCATTATGCTCTACGGATATTCTTTTAAAATAAATAATATTTATTTCCTGTAAGTAAGAAATTATTTCCTGCAATCAAATGTTTAAACGAAAATTAAAAAACAATTAAAGCAAATTCCCATACAAATATGCAAACTTTCAACTGCCTACAGAGAACTGACCATGAGTTACGTGTACATAGTATTAACAATTAAAAAGCCTAAATTTTACTTCACGAATTGTTGCCACAACATTCCAATTCTAATAATATAATAATCAGCAGCAGAAGAATTTTTAAAATACGATACTTTTAAAAATTTAGCCAGTGTCAATGTAAAAGAAATATGACATCGATAAATAAATTCTCTTCTATATGTATACCCTTAGATCTTTGAAATGCCCAGAAGAAATAGCGACTTCGTTGAAACGGAGTTTGTGCCAATAAAATTTGAAACACGGACATTGGAATTGCACGCTTCGTCCAGGCGCTGATCTCGTGGGACGACGAATGGCATGCAAAGCTCTTTGTTCCTCTTATTTTTCGATCCAGAAAAGGCCCGGGGCAACGCAGCTTGATTCTTTGAGTCGGCCCTGTAAAACAACAGCGTATACTCAACTATTCAGTGGACTTCACGAGGGACTAGATAGTGCGAACGTGAACGCATTTGTTATAGAACTGGAATAACTTCATATACTGTGGTACTTTGTGTGAGTTTTACCATAAAAAAATAAATAATAATTAGTAAATTGCGGATTAAAGAAAGAATGTTAGGAGATTTAATTAAATTCTGCATCACTTTACACATGCACACATGGAGACAACGCAAAGAAATAGACTTGCCTGTCAGCTTTTAAATAAACTTTGTGCTGTGGCTTAAAATAAAACGCAACTATAATCTGTCTGCAGGATTAAAAGCTCTGCTGTGTACTGAAAAGCACTGACGCGCAGTGGCTTTCTACGGGAGCGCTATACGAACGACGTTTCATGATTCTCGGCGGCATGACAAAAGATTCGGGAAAAAAGCAGGAAGAGAGAAAGAGAGAGAGAGAGGGAGGGGAGAGAGAGAACCCAATGACTAATCCTCGCATAGGAGAAACGTCAACTGCATTCACAGAACAAAGCTTTTTAATACGGAGGAGAAAATTAAGACACGCGGTGGAGACAGAAGCCTTCTCTAAAACAATATACAATGCTCCAAAGGAAGCGGCGAAAAAAGCACGATAAGCGCAGACGAAAGGAGTGAAAATAAGAATAAAGAAGAGAGGAAAGAGAGAGAGAGAGAGAGAGAGAGAGAGAGAGAGAGAGAGAGAGAGAGAGAGAGAGAGTGAGAGAGCCTAAGTCAGGTGAGGTTGAGGGGTGGAAACTGCGGAACATCCGAGAAGACATCTTTCAGTAATTATCCCCGCCGACGGAAGGGACATTACTCTTTGTCGTCCGACCCGCAGATCTTATCGTCGCCTCTTACGTTCGCAGTCAGCGGCGAGTGGAGAAAAAAGGGGCACGACGACGCTGGAGATGGCTTCAAATGCCGAGGAGGATGGGAGAAAAACGAATCGTAGACGAAGGCACAACCGGGGAAACACAGAGAACTACTGCTACTGCTATATCCACCAAGTGGGCTGCGGGCAAAGAAGTGTTTGTCGGCTAAACGAGTTTATAAACTCAACTACTTTTAGAAGCTCTTGATATCATAGGGTCATGAATTAAAAATATACCAAAATATTCGACTATACTGAGAATACTCTGTTTTCTCCTCTCAAGAAAGCATGGTTTTTTTATCCTACTCACGATCTCGGGTTAAATTTGAGTAGTACATTTAGGAAAGTCCGAAAAAGTTACAGTTGGGACTGGCCTCCGTATAGGATTTGTATGCGAGAGCAGAAGCGAATTAATTTTCGAGCTATCCTGGTAAAAAGTTAAGGATACGCGTTAATCAAATGAAAGCATTTGCGGTCACAATCAATGTTCAAATATCATTCAAAGTATCTATAATCATGATTATATTGCCAATTATTGGCAACAGAATATAGCCGCAGTATCAAAAAATGGAATTTTTATTTTCAACAATATCACGGTTACATAAGAGAAAATTAATTTGAGCCAATCAAAATAAATTATACGCATCTGAGCTTTTGGAAAATTTAGAATTTAAAACTATATTGATAAATTTCTACTTTTACAAAAATTCAAGTTTTCATTGAAAACCATTAGTGAGTGATATGTACCTACCTGGCAGCCTGTTGGAGGAGATGTGAATAAATTAAATGTACGTACCTCATTCATGCTTTTTCACAAATTTATAACAGACTGTAAAAATATAATATAAAAATTTATTTTATCATCAGAAGAAAGAACTCAAACAGTTATTTGGCTAACTGATATTATTAGAAAAGTAATATGATATATATAGAGTTTTATATCGCCGCCATAATTTCCGCCAACAAGTGCACATGCTCTTTGTCAACTTTATTAAAATCTTTGGTCTATACGACCGCCGTTGCGTTTTTTTTTTATAAACTTTTGCGTGCATTCTTTCAACCGTTGACATCCATACATATCGCCATATCTATTAAATTATACAGTACATACACAAACTTCTACTTTAGATCATCTATACCATATTTCTCGGCGGCAATTCAAAGTTCGATGGCAAGTTCTTGAAGACGCTGCACTGTATCGGTATAGATAAATCTTAGCATTTCTTTGATGACGGATGGCTGGATGTCCGGAATTATCACGACGTTCTCATTACTCTCAATCATATTGGGATCGAACATCCTGGCAAACACTTGGCTGTGGGCACGCAATATGCCGCTATACTTGAAGACAATATACACTGAAATTTAAGGAAAAGCATGTTTTTTTTTACTTTTAAGTTTATAAAGCATTTTACAATATCTAAATGCTTTAAGATGTTCTTAGATTTAGTTTTAGCTATTTTGTTAAACTAGAATATATAAAGTAATTAAAATAATAAAATTACAAAATTATGAATGAAGTTTAATAAATTTAAAAAACGAAAATCATTTTTCTTACCTATACCAATTTTTTCCGAAGTTCCAGTCTGCCCTTAATATAATTTGTTATAAAGCGGTACCAATACGTAAAATGTCATATTTTGCAGGAATGGCTCGGAAATACTTAAATAACGTGTTCCCCGATAGATGGGTTGGGCGAGGTGAGCCAATCGCTTGGCCAACTCGATCGCCTAACCTAACTCTTTTAGATTTTTTCTTATGAGGAACAATAAAGGCCAGAGTGTACAAATACAAAATAGATACACTAGATTAATTGCAAGCTAGGCTAGACGAAGCAGCATTACTACAGAGATGATACGTAATGCTACCCGATCTGTAAGGACACGAGCAGAAATGTGCATTGCGACCACCGTGGCGGCCACTTCGAGCACATCCCAAGAAATTAGTATTTTGTTCAATGAATTACGAAGTGTATGTCAGTGTAAGAAAAATATTATTATTACTTTTTTGTATGAAGAATTATCATTGTTACATAAAATTTATATAAATAAATATGTCATTGTGTTATTATTTTGATTTTTTCATGTATTAAAATATTGATAATTTTTTAAATATTTGTCATTGCTTTAATTAGTATTTTTAACAATAAAATTTCAAGATTATATTACATAATTTTTTAGACAATGCATAAACTCGTAGTAAACAAATAGGCAGAGAATACTGACCTATAGTAGACGTAAAATTTAGAATACCGTGAATGTCTCAAAGACCTTTTTTTATTACACTTACATGATACCTGGAAATAGTCAAGAATTCGGATATAGCGATGAATGTCCGCCATAAATGTAAATCGTTCTCGTGTTGTTATTATATGCGTGCTTTACCTGTACACATTTGCGAGTGAGTGTGTACAGGGAGAAAGAGCAAGTCCATCTTTCTCGCACAGTTTCCTGCAAATCGTTAGATATTCAATTTTTCATTTTCTAACATTTTTTTGAAAGTATATGTATATTTGATATTTTTTTAGTGTTCTATGCGAGACTACTACGAGGTTATGATACCGATTAGTTTAAAAATTATTACCAGTTCATTCGTATAATCCAGAAGTGGCGCATCAAGAACCAGCAGGACCAGTAGGCACGGTAAGTTAAAGCAGAGCTCTTGAAATAGAAGCAGATACGATAGGATCATTAATTGCTACTAAAGTAAATAGATTTGAGTTTTTGCTATATAAATTTATACACACGAATCTTTACAACTAATTATTCAAAAATGTTCACATTTCATTTTAGACGTGCTTAGATATTCGAGAAGCTGTGAAATATACCAACGGTTTATTACAAATTAACAGTTTTCATTCAATAGAAAGCAAATAGACAGTTCAGTTCGTATCTTATTAAATATAAAGGAAAGTTATCGTAGGATAGAAAAATTATTCATAAATAGAAAAAAACGATCGATATTTTATTGTATTGCATTTAAAATATTTTATGCTAAATCAAAACTATGTTACATTGTCCTGCATTAAGCAAGTGTAGATCCTAGGATATCATTTTATCATCGTTCATCTGAAGAGCAACTCAGTCATTTACAACAACGTTAAGTTCTATTTATAAGTGATACAAATTCATCAATACCTCGACCAATACCCTATGGGAAAACTAAATTAACTAAAACCAGCAAAAATATTGATTAAACTGCCAAGAAAATAATAAATGTTTTGATTTACAAAGTAAATCAGAATTCAGGAAAGTATTTTTCTAAAAATGAAATTCTTTTTTCAAGTGGAGCACCAGCATGGAAATTCGTGGGCAAAGTAAAATTATACAGATTGCTAGTATTTTTAAAGCCGTTACCAATGTATTACATTATATAATATTATGCAAATATTTGCTTTTAAGGTTAAAATAATTAAAAGTAGTAAAGAAGGCCTTGAAACTATACGTGCTCTTAAAACTGAAACTACTAGCTAGCTTAATTAGTTAAGTCTAAATAATGATAGATTTGATGATCTCATTATTGGAGCTCCACATTACGGGAATGATACGGGCAAAGTTTACATATATTTAGAAAGTCAAAATGCACTAAAATTTTCGTATTGAGTACATAGAAAATACATGCATACATAGTATAGCATACTTATTTTGTTAAAACTATGGAATTATGTTACAGCAGTTTCACAAATTTATAACAGACTGGGCAAAAATATAATATAAAAATGTATTTTATCATTAGAAGAAAGAACTCAAAATGTATTATTTGGCTAACTGATATTATTAGAATAGAAATACGATATTGGGCAACACCAAAACATGATCTGGTGCACGAATGCGCTGATATTCTAGATGTTGTTTACTATACTCTGTACGTTCATCAATATTTTAATTATCAAAGGTCGCGCATGGATACGGAAAGAGCATAAAGTAAACAATAGTTTGAGACATTGCATAAAGTAACGCAAAAAAAATCTCATTAAAAACATAGTGCATTTTTACTGATATTTCTTTAATCTAAATATTTTTAATCTAAATATCAACATTCTTTAAATCTCTTGAAGTTTTTCTAAGGAGCTATATCTCGTTCGTTTGCGCCTCAATCTTGTAGTATATCGAATAAAAGCACTGTATGTATAGCTCGGTAAAATAATGCCCTCGCACTTATCTGTTTACTTTATCTCGCCGCGGCATAAAATAAATTACTTAATAATCGCGACGATGAAGTAATACATAAATTTTCCTCGAAGAGAAGATTTTATTAAACCCAGCAGCAAGAGGCCACCACAAAGCCAGGAAAAGCTGATCTCAGCGACAAAAGAAGGCCGTAGAGAATTTGTAAAGAAAAATCTTCGCCTGTGCTCCCGATAGTGGCTGCAATACTGCCACGCTGCCTTCACTGTTATGGAACATTAGGAATTCCGATCTCATGTATCCTAGGCGTATAATCTATAGTCGTGATGAAAGTAAACAGGAAAAATTACAAAGTCACTGTATTCAATTATTAGACTGGTCCTCTCTTTTTACTTCTCTGACCTATAAAAAACGTGATTCTCGTTGAAGTGAGGATTCAAATTATGAAAAATAAAAATTATAAAGGGTTAGAAAATTTTAATGGTGAAATTTAAAAAACTGCGTTATTATATGAAATAAAGTATTTCTGAAACAAAACTGTCGAATTGAAATAATACGAAAATGATATTTTTAGATTAATGAAGTATTGGAAATGGGTATTAATTGAATGACAAAACTGCATTTACTCCAAAAATAATATTACTCTCATTTATTGAACACGTATAACGAAGGTTCATGTCTGATTAGTACGTCTGCTCTCTCTAGAAGCTCATGTGGGACTAAAAGACTTGACAAAGGGCATAGAGGCCTACGACGCTTACGCACATATATATACTATACTTTCTTTCTATACTCAAATTCCAGATAAGAGCTCTGGACCTATATAAGCAAGTCGAGTCATTTTTGTATAGCATGACATGGAGTCAAACTGCCTATGCAGTTGACTATATTTTAATAGCGATATTCCAACATGAAGCGTAATTTGTCATACATACATTTACACCTACGCCTGAGCAGAATAACGTATGATTTTTCATTTGCTTCCACGGACAATAGATATAACTTGTTAAACAAGGGCTACTTTTCGTATAATTTGAATTTGCTAGAAAACAGTATGCCGAAGCCAATTTCGCAGGATCACTATTTTTCTAGTGTTCTAAATAGCCTGTAGAACGAAAAAAAAGTTTCACGGATGTAGCACTTAACTTTTTTAAGCAGGTAAACCCAATAACTGAATGCTTTTTATGGATTTCTCCATGCATATACATATATATTTTCCCCGATCCCTGCTTCGCGACTCTGACTACAGGGACAGAGTTTTTGTGTCGAGTTAATGCGACGCGCATAATAACCGCGCGCTCCCACAAAAAAAGTCAGGCACCATCACGTCTAGCAGTCGTTCTACACTTCCATCCCTGCCGTTCGTTTCGGTGTACTTTTTTCTCAGCACGCACAAAAGCCTGCCTTGCGGTGAACGCACGCAGCTTTCCGTGCATTAACGACCAGTGAACTTGGCTGCCACTATGACTGCTGCTTCTGCTGCTTTTGGCGTGGTTTCCAATGGTTTTGCATTTTTGGCTAAACGAGAGGGGGGCCAGCTATAGGAGAAGCGAGAGTGCACGAGTCGAGATAAGAGGCGAGAATTTAAATAAGCGAAAAAATTCGCCGATGAAAGAGATAGACTACAAAGCGCGCGGGAGGGAGGTGAAAAGAACGCAGTGTGCGCAGTGCCGCAGGAAATACGAATCTGCTGCTGGTGGCAGTGCAGATGAGAGGAAGGAAAGAGCAGCGAATGGGCGATGATGCTCTAGAGCATACTGCGCATGAAAACTCTATTTTCGCTGGATTGCTCTGGATGATACATATAATTAGGCGAGAGGGAGTGTCATGTTTAATTCATGCGTGCCCTTTTAATCTGCATGGCTGCTCCCCCCTTTCTCGGTCTTTTATCTTTTTACCTTTGTGTGCAGCGATTTTTAATTATACCCGTTTAACGTAAGCTGCACAAGCTTTTACGGCGAGTTTTTCAAGCTGGCTTAGAGCTATTTGCCACGTCGTTTGCCCTGGCCTTATGATTCTTATCTTTATGAGTGATTTTGGCATTATAGACGCGGGACGATGCAGAGAAATGCAAGTATACAAATTAGTGCGGAGATTAATGTTAAATATTACGATATTTTAGACTTTGACTCTGGCAGTCTATAATTTGGAATATCTCATCGTACCAAAAATGCTAATAATTTAATAATTTTTATTTATACAACATAGACATTTGTATATTGTTATCTACCTAGAATACACAGATTAATATCAATTATTGTATTTGTCTTATGAACCTTATTGAGGACTAAATAAAATGATATCACCTCAATGTAGCAGAAGGTAACTAAAATTCAGTTCACTTTGTTATAAGGATGCGTTGACCTCGTCAAAATCTATCTAGCCATGGCGTTGACTAACTTTCCGGAGTTTATTGGCTCGATTTTCTCTGGTTTTCCTGTGTAATAGGTCAGAGTGGTGGCAGCCGTGGCGAACTAAACGAAGTTGGCCTCAGCTCGGTCCAGGAATTATACAGAACAAACCCCCCGGCGGGGACCATCAGAATAAGGGAAAGAATCAAGACGGCAGAAGATAGCGAAAGATAAGGGTGAGTAAAAGATAGGAAGCCGATGAACGTCTGGCTCTCTACTGGGTTTACTATATATTGACGAAAGGGAAAAGTGTATGGCAGCGTTTCTGCGAAATTTAAAATATTGCTCAAAAAGAGAAAAATCTCAATAGGGATTTCTGTAGCTTTATTCGTGCAATTATATAGACATAATTCGATAACCTCATTAATTAATCAAAAGTTGAGTATGACGCATACCAAATTACATTGATGCGCTTTACAAAAGTAATCTGGCATTGTATATTAAGTTTTAATAATACTATATGAAAAAAAGGGACATATGAACTCCTTTTCCAATAAATTGAGTCACATTGTACCCCTATTTCAATAACCAATTCAAATATAAATAAAATTTGACACAAAACAAGTTTACTATAGGAAAAAAAATATGAACCAGTTTCATGATGGAAATGAGTTTTGCATTATAGCTAGTTCATACAAACAGAAAAATTGATTGCGCAAGTAAAAAACCAAGCGATACTTTACATTATTTTCCGCTTGATTCAGCGTCGTTTTTTGAAAAAACAATTTTCCCGAAAACGGGACCTGCCAGTACAGAGCAAGCAAAAGAAAAGCGCAGACGGTCAAGAAAATGAGAGATGTAGGAAGGAAGATTGGAGCGAGCGAGCGGAAGAAACTGTTGAAAAAGGAGGTAAACGAAAAGACGGAGACGGAGATATAGAGAGGCTGAAAGGAGGAAGAAGTCTCACGGTCGATATTATCTCTCTTCCAAGGGGTGAGTTAACCCTATCCGGACCATACTAACGGCCATTTTCCCTTCGACTATACGGAAGGTTGGCACTCCCTACGTATTCCACTCCGCCCCCCCCCTCTTGCCGCCACCCCTCCTTTCCGTCGCTTCTTTCTCTTTGCTTTCGTCGCTCGTAGATAACCGGCTTGGCCACGATCCAGAATTCGTTGGGATCAGCATTCCAACCGAGTATTCGTCTTCGCCGTATACATTCCGCAGGAAATATCTCTTGGCGCGTCTTTTTTTAAATGCAAAAATTGATGCGCACACGCGATAATGCTCATGCGAGCCGTCGTATACTTATATATTATATATACGCGTAAAATGAAGGATTATCGTTTTCTTTATACTTGCAGGGTTTGCCTCCAGACCGGAAAAGCTATAACGGCGAAGATGCATCGGGGTTATTTAAAACTAGCCATCAATATCTCAAACGAAAAGTTACACAGTACAAAGTTATAAGTTTAGATTCTCTTCCACAATTCATCTCTGGATATAGAATGTCTCGGTAGTTCAATAGGGGAAATAATAATTGTAATTAGAAAGATAACATTTTTAATACACCGATTTACATGATTTTAACATTTACAACGTGCACATGATGAACACAAATACTAATATAATAACGCACCACATTGTTAAACAAAGATCATCAATGGTATTAATATGCGGATAACAGCATTAAAAATAAGCCATGTGCGGGCTACACGATTATCTTTTGCCTTTTTGTCCATTTAAAGTTGCTCACTCGGCGTGTGAAATTTTTGTTTTCCAGGTTTTTAAAAGTCTTTGTGCACTTCAAACGTTTCAAATTGTTCTAATCTACAAACTCGCCTACCGTTGAATTCAATTACGCCAGCGATCCTCGTTTTTTCCCAGTTAGAAATAGAAAGAATAAATATAACGACTATCAAACAAAAGCGGATGAAAACTAGAACAGAAACAGTCGATTCTCTAGGAAATAAATGGAAGTTGCATGCTCTATACATACACTGCACACAAGCTCAGAAGTGTATACAGCTTTTTGCATACTTACGTATATATACATATAGTTGTATCTCGCATGCAGCTTTTTGCATACTTACGTATATATACATATAGTTGTATCTCGCATATCTGAGTAATATACAAGAATTATAGCAGAAAATAATAATTTTCAATTTGCATTTGCAATTTCCCCTACTTCCCCTTTTCCGAGAAATGATTAACCGCTGAAAGATATATAACAGCACATGAAGCAGTACATTTACGGGGTGGAAAATATGCACCCTCTCGCAGAAATATCTCTCCCGGGGCAACCGCGGGCCAGCTCGCTGCAGTCTCCAGAGAAAGTTGTTCACAGAAAGGAGGGGGAGAGGGTTATTCGATTTCTATACGCGCGGCGAAAGTGAGAGGTTAGCGCGCATCTCGCTAAACTCCTCGGCGGAAAATGCGTACGCGACACGCATATATAATATTCGTATCCCCGAGGTCGAGAAAAAGAAGGCAATTGATTTATCGACTCTCCTATATATGAGACCGGTCTGACACACTGCCGAAACTTTCCAGGCACGCGCGCGATTTGCGGAATGCGTGCAGTCGGATACAAGCCTGACGTGTATATATAGTGCACTAGGTGGCATAGGATTTCGACAGGAGACAGAGAGAGAGAGAGAGAGAGAGAGAGAGAGAGAGAGAGAGAGGAGGGGGTAGGAGAGTTACTGTTCCGGTGAAAAAAAAATCGAATTTTGCTCTAACGCTCCCGAGCGTCGGCGCGTTTTTGATAAAGGATAGATATTGAAAAAGTTTCGTTTTCAGGGGCGGATGGACTGTTGCTCTCTTGGCGGAAATTGAATACGCTTGCTTTTGTATTTATTATACTCTGTTTGGATCTGTACTGTAATCGAACAATTGTTATTGCGCGAATGGAAAAATATTTCCATGTATTTAATTGATTGTACTGCGCTAGAGTCTGGCTAATATTTATTTATACCTACAGATGCCGTGTAACTTTCCTAAAGATATCCATATTACCTTAGCACCTGCAAATATCATAAATAGTTCGTAATATTTTACCTTTACACGTGTCTCTTTTCTTTTTCAATCCTATATATGTGTTGATTAAAATAAATGTATATAAATATAATATCTTTGCGGCAGTTGTCATGTGGTCTTTTTTTATTTTCAGACACTTCCATCTAAATTACTCAACATCCCCCAATGGTTTTGTTAGTTTTTATACCGTGGGACTATCGATTCCTATCGTCTATATACTATTGAACTTTCCGTTTGCTTTTATTTTCTTAAGACGCTTGATTTGTTTTTACCTTTTCCAGCCTATCTCGGACTTACCTTTTGAAATGCCTTAATACTCTTGAGATTCATGTCAAGGATGCGTCTGTTATAGTTACTTATTCAGAAAAGTTTCAAAGAACCTTGTGCGCAGCTTTATTTCTTTTATCTATACGGTTTTGCTCAAGATTTAATTATGTGAACTTTACTGATGTTTATTGTGAGTAAATTGTCTTCGTATGGGAAAAGTTCAACGTTAATTTCAATTGTTAAATAAAAATAATTAACTGTTGAGAGTTTTTAGTAGAGTCTAAAATTTGTGTTACTTGTATGCCTCAGTACCGCTCCCTGTAAAAGCAAGTTTCTCGTGAAAACAGTTAATATATTTGAATGTTTGCAGCTTGATAATTTATATAAGTGTATAAATAATACAAAATTACCCATTTAGATGGGAGAGCGTGTATGCGTGTAGCAACGCGTAAGGGGATCTGGCTAATTATCCACGCCCTGGGTTGTAGGGATACGTCTTGCCAGTAATAGTTAAATGGGAAATTAATTCCATTCTATTCAAATCCTTGTCTAATATTGGCTTAATAATTCAATATTGTACGTAAAGTCTAAATACACTGCTGTACGGCGATAGATAATATGAGCCACATTTCCATTCAATTCTGTATTAATACAGTTAAATTACGAAGATAAATTAACGAGTGTTTACAAACATTTGACTATAACTTTGGGGCTAAAAAATAATAATAATAAGATAGAAATCGATTACCTTTGATTCTGTTCCGGACGTATCCGGTAATTGTAGAATTTTAAAATAAAGTCCTGGCGTTTTCTGTTGTTCGATGATTCGTGACGTCATGGCTGGAAGATCGTCTGGTGGGAAGTACTTGTGTGAATGCATATGCTCGTAGCCGTAGCGGGAAAGAGCGCTCGGACTCTTTCGAGTCCCTTCGGTAATTGTCGGGAAAGAGCTTTGTTTTAGCGGGCCTTAGTTTCGGCGGCTCGATACTCTCCGAGATGAAGAGAGCGAGTGTTCGGGGTGGGTCACTCCGATTCTGTTCTTCGCTATGATCTGTCGTTTCAACATTTTCGAGGTGTATTTATTTTGATTTGGCGGTGATTAGTTTAAGTCAAATAATAAAGTGTGGACAATATTATACTATGAGTTTCTTTTGGCTTGTGTGAATTTTCTATAAATCTTGTCCCAAACAATTTGGTGCCGAAACCCGGGAACTTTGCTGGGATATTTTGTCATGGGACAAGTGACAGTTTGTTTAAATATAATTATACGCGGCGTAACTGAATGCGCGGTGGCACGAGTAATTAAGAAGACCATCAAATAATGGATACAGCCGGTGAGAAGGAAGGATTGTTGGATTGGAACCTAAGTTGGCAACATTTGGAGCTGTGGAATGCTAAGTGGCTGCGTCAATTGAATAAATGCTAAAAGATAAGTAAAATTTTGTATCAAGGCGGAATTATATTTCTTTATTTAATTAACATGTAGTGATTGTTGTACACTTTAAAGTATTTTCATTTTTAAAATGGTACTTGGAGATTAAAATGTTGAATATTCAGTCTAATTGCTACTCATAATTTTGGAGGTTTATATATATATTGATTATAGTAACGATTTTTTGCAAAGCTATATAAATAGAATTTATTTTAATAAATGTTCGGAAATTAAAGTGTTTGAGATTAAGACGTTTTTCAAAATTCTGAATTAAATTGAGAAATACTTATGTTGTATCAATTTTGGTTCGGTTTAAAAGTTGCAAAATGTTGAGCACTTTATTAAAATTTGGTTTTATATGATAATAACTGAAATTTGTGCTGGTTGATCTAGTGTAATACAGTCTAACGCTTTATATTTAATTGGAAATAATGAAAATATTATGTGGTTTATTTGTTACAAATTCTATATGATGACGGTTTATTAAATGTTTGAAATAAGATTTCATTGCAAAGAATAATCGATTAGCTCTGTATTTTGGCAACCCGTGAATGAATAAAGTCTGAATTTGTGTCGAAAACTTATAAGTTTACCTGCTGAATTTTTTGTACGTTTGCATTTTATAATTTTTAAAATTATAGAAAACGAAAAGTAATTTCAGAGATTTCTTGCTCTATTTAAATCAATGGTACGATTGCGAGTCGGATAGATAATTTAAATAAATTAGTGCAAAGTTTGAGTTAACTTTATAGGACATTGAATAATGATACGATCATTGTTGAGAGTTTTAATATAAACTAAAGGCCAAGAGACTAGGATTTGTTGAAATCTGAAAATATCAACCGCGTCAAGTGGGCGGGACGTCACAATAGTGCGTTGTACTTTTACGCGAGCTGCATCGTAGCAGAGAGCGGGCACATGTTCGAACGCGCTCGAAGCCGGCGCGTAAGTTTCGGGTGTCAACCGGCCGAGGCTAAGTGTCTAGGCATGTGCGTGTCGTGGTGGAGTTTTTATGAGCCGGCGTGGAGTTTTTTCCAAGTGAGAATGCGAGATCTTATTGTATTAGGGCAATAAATTTCAGCTCGTTCGATTTTCCCGAAGAAAAATATTTTCTCAAGTGTTCGGCAACACGTAATATAATGGACTGTAGTTGTTGTGTATACATTTTCTGGAATATTAACCGGAGGTATTTTTAAATTTTTGGTTAGCTTCGTTAAAGTTAAGCAATGAAATGTTGATGTGTGATGAAAGCCCCGTTGATTTAATAGGCATAATAGTTTACATTTTATGATGTTAAACAAGTATTCTAATTCTTATTTTGAATTTATTTTAGAAAAAACTTGCATCTTATGCGTGCAATTGTCACTGATGGTAGCGGAGTTGCTTTCACAATGGCACTGGGAAACACGTCATAGTCGGAAGCAATGGCAGTGGATGGATGTATCCCGTTCTTATCAACTTAAATGCGATACCGCGGGCGTGCGTATCGCCACTACCTGCAACAGCGGCAACTCCAGTGGAATGTATCTTTAAGTTGCGTAGAATACTATTGAAGCAAAGATTTATAAAAATTTTGGCATGGATTATTTTATGGATTAATTTACAATGATGTCACAAACATTCCTCTACGAATCTGTGAAAAACCAAGGTCTTATTAGTGGGAGACAGTAAATCTGCGGTAGCTAGACCGAGGGGGAGATTCGTGAGAGGCATCGTATTAATTTAAGTGATTTGAAAAATATGAATTAAAGAAAATAATTAATTTATTTTGGAGAAATTAGCTGCTTTGAAACTTTCAATTAGAGAAAGTATTGCAAATGAATTGATTAATTTGAAATCGTGATCACCTTAAATATTATTGTATTAATTATAGTAGTTTTATTGTATAATTATGGTTGAAAACTAAGTGTCCATATAAAGATATTAATATGGAATTAAATGAACTTAGCTCAAATGCCAAAATCTTTGTAAAACTTTATGAACAAAATTGAAAATGTTTGCGAGTCATATCGGACGAATCATACAAAATCTATGTGAGCGTTGTTAAACTGGCGAGCGGCAAAAGAAAATTGATATGTATGAATTTAATTCATTACACAGTTGTGCTTTCGTATTCGTGTTAAATTCGGGTAATTGTTATGAAATTTCGAAGTCAATATGAAGTTTTTCTATGTACGCGCTAGGTATTCGAGGCGCGAATTGAATAATATTTTTGACTGATAATTGATCGCAGTAAGCTTTTGAGGCGCTGCGAGTTGATTATATAAAATTGAGTGGACGTAAATTTGACGCAGTAGGCTTTCGAGGCGCTGCGGCTTATTTGACAGGAATATGTTTGATATATTTATAATGCGTTAGAAATGAATGTTGATTAGCGAAGTTGATATTCCACGGATAGCTCAGCTAGGGACGCCGAGGCTGATATTCCGTGGATAACGTCATGACTAATTGCTTTAGCTGACACAGTTGTTTCGCCAGTTGCCCAGGGCCCGGGTGAATTGGTTGAGACTCTGTGCTGAGTTGAGTAATTTTTTTGTTCATGAGTAATCAACAATAGCAGGTCTCTGTGATAGCGTGAAATTTACAAGCAATAGTCCGCCGCGTAAATACGCATAGGGATGAGCTTTAGGGATTTTCACGATTTGGAACTATCACGAGAGAAGTGTGTGATACTCTTATGAGCAATAGTCCTACCGTGCTAGTACACACAGGATGAGCCGCATAAGAGTAGTTAGAAACATCAAATTTGTATATTGATGACGCTTTTGGGGTTCGAAACTCTTGCAGTGCGTGGAAGTTGGCAGTGCAATTCCACGGCTGTAGTGTCTCATTAGTTAGGGACGATTCGCGGTCGTCCTGAGACTCTTATAGGCCTGATTTGAGAGTTCGTTCTGCGCTGAAGGTCATTCGAATGCAGAGTCCAAAGAGTTTCAACAGAAGAGAGCGCCATTGTTGTATTTAGATTTGATGACGCGTTATGTTAGAAAGTTTATTGAAAGTCTCCTGGCTAGATAACCGAGGGTTTTATTGGAGTATAAAGACTAAACGGTTTTTTTTACCGCGAGTATAGAAGTGAGTGCGACACGCGTTTTTATGTATCTATATTGTTTACAAGCGTTCTTCCGCTGTCTTGATCCTCATTGCGTGAATCGGCAGTGCGATTCGTGGCTTCAGCCAATACGGTTAGGGGTGGTTTTTTTTAATCACTCCTAGACTGCCTTAGACCTCGGGTGGGAGTTCGCTCCATGGTACGTGAAGGTCGACCTCCTGTGCAGAGAAGCTGAAAGGCTAATCTGTGACTGCATGGCACGAGGACCGAGTGGTGGGAGGCGTTAGATGAAAAACTGTAGTGGAAAAGCGCGCTCGTACTGTTTTGAGTCCTCTCGGTAATTATCGGCTTGGGCCTCGGGTCTCAGCGGCGTTGAGATTTCGGCGGTGAGGCCAGCGCAAGGGGTGGCGAGAGACCGTGGTGTCGGGCGGTGACACTTCGCTCTAGCCCCTCGTGTTAGTTATTTCGCGAGTTTTAAATTCATTAAATGCGAATACGAAAAGCATGACTGATGGGTTATGCGAGCGATGTCGAAAAAGTAAAATTGTTAATATAAGTGTGTGTATGTATGTATGAGTATTTATTAACATTGTAATTATAAATGTGTCCGATGCCATTTCCCCTCTTCAAGTTTTCGCGGTTTTCTTGGAGGCATAGGGCAAATGCCGGGGATTATGTATTTTGGATCCGTGCTTAGTGTTCAATATACTGGCAGCACATATTTTCTTTTAATTGCGTTATGAGTGTGGTACAAAATTTGTGGAATTTTGTACGAGGGGGAGAATTGTTCCG
Organism: Muscidifurax raptorellus; assembly: GCA_020010945.3. Classification (NCBI taxonomy): domain Eukaryota; kingdom Metazoa; phylum Arthropoda; class Insecta; order Hymenoptera; family Pteromalidae; genus Muscidifurax; species Muscidifurax raptorellus. Next base: position 19,063,065 of record CM052077.1, on the reverse strand, counting down.
GACGTATCCGGTAATTGTAGAATTTTAAAATAAAGTCCTGGCGTTTTCTGTTGTTCGATGATTCGTGACGTCATGGCTGGAAGATCGTCTGGTGGGAAGTACTTGTGTGAATGCATATGCTCGTAGCCGTAGCGGGAAAGAGCGCTCGGACTCTTTCGAGTCCCTTCGGTAATTGTCGGGAAAGAGCTTTGTTTTAGCGGGCCTTAGTTTCGGCGGCTCGATACTCTCCGAGATGAAGAGAGCGAGTGTTCGGGGTGGGTCACTCCGATTCTGTTCTTCGCTATGATCTGTCGTTTCAACATTTTCGAGGTGTATTTATTTTGATTTGGCGGTGATTAGTTTAAGTCAAATAATAAAGTGTGGACAATATTATACTATGAGTTTCTTTTGGCTTGTGTGAATTTTCTATAAATCTTGTCCCAAACAGATTCCGTTTTAAAGAAACGGCTCAGTGTGCAGGTGAACTTTTTCAGAAAATTAACTTTCTACATTACGAAATACGTATTTTGCCGGCAGTGTCCAATACGATTCAAGAATCAATTTCAATCCATTTTAGACTTTTGAAAATTAAGCAAGATTAGGGCAGGAATTTTATTTTCAACGAAAGTAATCAAGAAAATAGTTGTGTGTGCGTTTGTGTGTGTGTGTGTGTGTGTATGTGTGAGTGAGTGGAAATGCCCGATTAGATTCCTTGAGCAAGGAATCGAAAGCTCCTTTTATTAAAATAATAGCATCTTGAATTTCCTCGAGTCGTTCATTCTGCCAGCCCTAGCTCTCCTACTCCACCCCTTACATTTCATTAAAGCCCAAATGGGATCCAAAGACCATAGAGACCCGTTTCATACAACTATTGCGCGCCAGCGGGCTGCAGTCTAGCAGCTATATACAGATCTTCTCTTTCTCTCTCTTTCCTTCTCTTGATATAGCGCATCGGGCAATTTGTTCCGGCAGCAATGCGAGAGCCGAGCTCAAACGGTGCAAAGTCTTTCGGCCGAGGAGGGAGAAAATGTTGTGTCCCGTGCGCGCTTATCGGGTGCATTTGCGAACGAAACCCGTCCCATAATCGATACAGTGTCCCGAGACGCTATACGCAGCGTGGAAAATCGCCACTAAAATCGTGAATCACGTTCGTCGGAAAATAGCGCAGCGCCGCGTATATAAATATATATATATATATATATATATATATATTTATGTGTATGTGTGCGTGTGTGTGTGTGTGTGTGTGTGTATAGGAGAGAAGCAAAACTGCTGCGACTTTTTCGATCGAGCATCAAGAGGAATACTGGGACGTTGATCGCGGCGCGCTGTCGCGGGGACCTGAGTACTGCGAGCATATAGCTCCGGAAAAGGGAATAGGAAAAACTAAGGATGGTGGTTGGACGCGGAAAAGGAAGCAACTAGATTTCTGGCTCGCTCTCTCTCTCTTCCTCTGCCTTGTCAAATTGGATTCTCCGCAATATCCTTCGTGTTCCGCGGGAGTCTGCGGGCGAGGAAAGAAAGTGCGAGGAAGTGGCTGCTGAGCCTCAGCAGAGGAGAGGGAGAGAGAGAGAGAGAGAGAGAGAGAGAGAGAGAGAGAGAGAGAGAGAGAGCGCGAACAAGGGGAGAAATTGAAAGAAGAAATTCAAAGGAGAGAGGCCGAGAAACACGGACAAATAGAAAAGGGATGAGTCGCGCCGAGGAAAGAGAGAAGCATATAGAGGGAAGAGCGCGAGAAAGAGAGTTGAAGTGTCGCATTGGGAAGGCAAGAGAGGAAAGAGGGAGCGTTGAATACGAAACTCTCGTGAGCGCGTTCAATGCGTTCCGGAAACGAACGACCTTTGGGTTCAAGCGACTTTTCTATTTTCGCGCTGTGAGCGCAGTGTGCGGGCGCTTCCGTTTCTCGCCTTCGCGACTGCGCCTCGATTTCGCCGAGCTGCAGCACTGATAGCAGCCAGCGCCCTTGTAAATGTGTATACGCGTATCTATGTGCCTATACCTATATCTATGTGTTCTGATGGCACACGTACAAACACGCAGACGTTTATCTTCGCGTTTTCCATTCAGCTATTTCTTTCCGTTCAACCCGATGCGCAAAGACTTTGCGTCATATATCGCGTCGAGATCTCCGTCGGGATTGAACATCGAGACGTGGGATTTTGCTCTGGATAGTCTAGCAGTTGATTTGCTTGATTTCTACAACCGTATATCGTAGGTTCGCGAATTTAGCTAGTTATTGGATTATCGAGCGCATTTTTTCTGATTCGCCATCATTCGCTTATAAATTTTGAACTTAATATAGCTTTCGAAATTTGTCAAATCTTACTTGTTCCATTTATAAATTTCAATCGATCATACGATTATATATTTTCGTTATGCTCTGATATTCGTGTAGATTATGCCATCTATTTTCATGATGTGTTTATCACATAATTCAATTTTGAAGAAATAGAACACGAATTATCTTTTTGTACATTTCCAATATTCTGATAAGATATAATTGCAGTTATTCGTCATGTGACATTTTATAAAACTGCGATTCGGAATTGTATCATTTCCAAAAGTTCACATACAATCAAATTATGTTTTGTCTCTGTTACACTTTGGAGTACATGTGAGTAATGATGCATACACATCGAACCGCGCAGAAGTATCGAAAAACAAATATTTTACCGTACCGTATTTTCAGGCACAAAAATTGAAGCGTTGACATATTCAAAGGCCCTCAAACACTTCAGGGGTAAATTGCAGAACCGTCCTATCTCTCTCAGGTTTTTCGACTTATTTTTTGCCCATGCAAGCCCCAGTGTGCCTCCTGCTGTCCGCCTCCCCGTTTCGCTGTTTTCTTTTATTTTGTTTTTTATTTTTGTCCCCTTAGCTTACGCGTCCTACGTTCACTGGCGCGCGAGCACATGCGCGTATTATTCGCACCTTTTTTCCCCAAAGCCCCATCATCGCAGCGGCCCGAACCGCGCGATATTGGTTCTTCCATAATCGAAACTCGCCTGGCCGTCTGAAATTGCATTGACAGAGCGGGAAATTCACGGTAATTGACTTGAGAGCTTTTGAAATTTAAGCGAGGCAACGAATGCAAAAGCGACTGAACGCGCTTTGCCCCGGCTGTATATATATGTAGTATAATATAGTATAATATACGCGCAACGAATTTCATTCGCGCGCAGCCAAGGGAAAGAGAATTCGACGCTTGAAAAAATATTTTCCCCGGCGATTTTAATATCGAAGCTTTGATTATTGCCGCGCACTTTGGCGCTTTCGATGAAAATTGAAATTGCTCGTTGCTGCCGGCTGCTGCGGGGAAATATAAAATTTTCTCAAAATTACACTCTTACTTTTTTGTCCCCCGTCTTCTTTTTTTATCAGCTGCGCTGGCCAGCTAGACTATGTTTGGAAAATCGAACTTTTTCTACAGAATACCATTAATAATGTTGTTCAATCCACAGGCGTAAATTAGAGAATTTTAGAGAATCTATTACCTATGCGAACTGTAAACACTTAATTTCGCTCTAATATAGATTCATTACGCCTTATACTATAACAATATTATGTACAAATATATAAATAATGAATAACATTTCGAACATTGTTTACTTGTTCATGCATCGATATTTTTGTTGGCGTCTACCTATACCGAAACTATGAATACTTCATACGTATATATATATAGGGTCAAAATACAGAAACAAGCTTTAATTTGAAAAAAATATCGTCAAAAATGTACGATTCGATAAAAAGTTGAGCTAAGAAGGTGCTCTCCCAGTTTGAAAATTTCTGACCCGCAAAATTGACGACTTTAAGAAGATTTCCTCACATACATATAAGCGATGGACTTGCGCGCTTAGCTTACCCACAGCTATATATATATATATATATATATATATATATATATATATATATATATATATATATATATATATATATATATATATATATATATCTATACTTGATTCGCGCTCGGCTGACAGCAGGGCGCAAAGAGATGGGAATCGATATCCATTACCGCACGATCAATAAACGAATTGACAAGCTTTACGACTGTTTACCTAGCAGGTTTCCGAGCCGGCGGTCCATAGTCCCATTAAGGCAGTGCAACATCAGAGAGCCGTTCGAGACTACAGGGAAGATGCAGGGTAGTGGGAGAAGGGTAGGCGCGAGACGGTTTAACGATTTTCCACGCGACCATAATTCATCAGCGATACGTATATAATACCGTAAACCTTCGCCTATGGCTCGCTGACTAATGGCGAGCCAGTACTGGACGGTCGTTTCGACCGGCCGGCATTAAATCTTATATAGGACATTGCGGTTGGAAGCTCACCGGGTCCACTCTCGCGCGCTCTCTGTCCCTCTCTTTCGCCCTGTCCGCATTGTATGTGTGCGTGTGTGCTAGAAGCCTGAACGTGAAAATTCACTTTCTAGTAGACTCCAGACCCGCGCGGGCTTTAAAAATTAGACGGCTGTTGGGAGACCTTGTTGGCTCGAGCGCTGACAGATGAATACTTCATATGGGGTGGAAGTCTTCATACGAAAATCGTACTTGGAATCGCGAAACGCAAAGATTTCTCTCGCTACCAAAAGGAATACAAATAAAGAAATCCTGAAAATTACCGTCTTGGCCAATAGTTCGCCAACTGTTGGTGACCATCTTTACCAGAGCACACTTTCGATGACTGGCATCAACGGTCTCAGTATGAATGAATAAATTCTATAAGTCTATATACGTTAATGCATTTTCCGAGCTTGCCAGGAGGCAAGTAATTTTAAATTGAAGCGCCGTGAAAAATTGTTCGGATACGTCAGATTAGAGAGTATATCCATCAGGTGTGGTAGTATTACGTAAAATGATATACACTTTGAAAAAAAACCCGAAGTAAAGGCAGCTTCAGCTGCAGTTATAACCTGAGTTTTGCTTTCAATCCAATTCTGAATGTATAGAAATATAACAGCAAATATTACGCAGAATTATTTGATGTAAAACGTAATTCAAATCTCGTGGAATATAGACTATTCATAAAATGGAAAGAGTTGAATTATTGACTTTGTATATGTATTTACAAATGAAAATCAGCAATAATCGCAATTAAACGAGGTATCGAAAACCGATTATTTCTATTCTATTATAGTTATATACAGCAAACTATATAGATTAATAGAAATTAAACTTACTTTAAAATATTCTACATCTTGTTTAATATCACGTGACGACGGTATAATTCTATTTGGAACAATTTAATAATAATTTAAATTAAAATGATTAAAATGCTAATGTATGAAATTGAGGCATACTTTCGAAGTAGAAAATTCACTATTGTAATTAAATTCCTACCAAGCAGAACAAGTTCCCTGTGTAAATTTAGTATTTCCGTAAGTTTTCTTACTCGTGCGGATAAAATTATATCAAAATTGGACAAAAGCAGATTGCTTAGAACCCTCATTTCTAATACGAAGTAATTTTTACAACAATTACCCTTGTTTTTATAAAAATCGTTTGAAGGACTAAAATCAGCATCTAATTTTGAATATGGGTCTAAAATAAGCTCTAGTTCTATTGGCGATAACGGTTAAACATTCGAACACTGTACTGTTGCAATGAGCTCGCTTTAAAGTCAATTTTGCCCACCGCACGTTTGTCCACAATTAATTATGGTTACGAGATCAGTCTATTGAATATACGAATCGGCCGTATCAATTAGGTGAAAGTCACGAGTGGTTGTTATCGAAAGCTTTGTTTGATTTCACACGAGTGTAATTGACATAGTGATCTGATCGATGCTAAACTATATGCGTTATTTATTAAAGAAAACACGACGTGTTATAATTGTTAGGAATAAAGTCCAAGACAAGAGTTCATTATAGCTCGCTCTAACCAAGCGCAAGTAATGTCACAGCTACGTTCGTAGTCAATAGCACATTCCCTGCCACACGATTTCTGCTTTCATTACGCCTATACTATGAGTAGATTTCCTTCCGTACGACCAGTCTCCGGGAGTTGACTCTCGCTCTTTTCACCAAGTGACCCCTACATATAACTCTGGCATAAATACATACATACATACGTATACCAGTAGCAGCAGACCAGAAGTGCAAAGTAAATATCTGCGCACTATATACTACAATATATTATATAGCAGACATCAGACGCGTATAAATAGGCGCAAGGATTGTTAGCTCGCGGGAGGGAATCCCTCGAATACATAATGCCACATACACGCGTATATATGTGTAAACGATATATAGGAAGGATATAGTCAGGCGAAGCCGAGACCATCACTCAAAGAGCCCCTGACAATTAAACAAATAGCGTTGGAACGCTTCGTGACAGCGTAACACAGATGGGCCAAGATTGATACGCCAGGGCTAACAGACGCTCCGACATAGTCGCCGACGTGAGAAGTGGAGCAGACGGATAGCAAGATTACGAGCGACGTCGGGCTGAAATAAAGTGAAAGCTGGAAAAGAGAGAAAGAGAGAAGAAAGCCGACGCGTCGGTTAATCGGAAAGTGAAGAGCTGATAAGAGACATATTCGAGGTTCCAATGACTGGGTGAGACAAGGCAAGAACACGAGTGACGGTATGCTGTACAGGGTATGTGATTAGCGATAGGAAAACAACTATGCATGCATAGCATAACACACAATACAAACACACGCCTTACGGGAAGGCACAGGATACAGGATCGTCAAAGAAAACAGGCTTAAAAAACACACTGGTGCAAACTTGACGCCTGAACCAGAAAGAGAGAGAGGGAGGGGGGAGCTTAATTTCATCCGGAGCTTGTGTTTGCTGCGTGTGTACCGGAAGCGAAGGTCAGTTTTAGGAATATGGCGCATGTGCACGCGACGAGCAAATATTAACCGAGGCGTTATCTAGAATCTCTATACCCATCCTATACAAAAGCGCGCTATGTGTGAGTTTCTTGCTTAACTCGTGATTTATTTAGCAGCTTGTTGCTTTTATGCGTGGAAATATTGGCTTTTAATTTCGGTGATTGTTTTTTTCTGCTTGGCTTGTATATATATATGTATGTATATATATATATATCTTCTATGTACAAGAAGATTGTTGTGTATAACCCAGATGGGTGAAACATTAGAATTATTTTAATGAAGATTGATAATTGAGCTTCCGGAAAAAAAGATACATTTTATACATTTATTTGTTTTTTGAGTATTTCAAGTAACAAAAAAATATATGGCTTTTTAATTTTCAGCTAAAATTATTCGCCACTATAGAATGAATAACCTACTTTAAAACCTAATTCTTTTCATTAAGCCAGTAAATTTTTTGAGTAGCAATTGAGAAAAAAAGTCTCGCGGACGCGACAATGTATCTGGCGTAGCGACGACCTCAGCGCCTTTTTACGGTGAATTATATTTTTATGCAGCAGATATTAAAGGACAGCGCAGCCCACAAAAAAGGAGCAAGACAATAGAGGTAGAGGATGACGGCGAGGGAAAAAGTAGCGTGTGGAGTGGAGAGAGGGTGACACAGCAGGTGCTGAGGTTCATATATATATGTATATAAATGAGTTTCCGACGTTTGGCCGGCGCAGTGCACCCCGCTACAAGTACGTTATAGCGGAACAAGCTTACGATGTGCAAAGAAAGAATGCCTCTGCGAGAAAGGAGCTTGCGCTGCTGCTGTTTCTGCTGCTACAGAAAGGGACACGAGTCCATGTCCCGTGTTGAAAAAGCGAATAAGGCTCAACTTCGTATATATATATATATGTGGTGGATAAGGTGGAATGAGATTCACAGATGCTGCGTTGGAGAGCCAACCGGTAAGGCTACTCTGATGTTCCCGGACGACATGCTGCAGTTTTTTTTATTTAAGTCGTCGTCTTCAGAGAAGAGAGAAAGTTTCCGCCGGGCCGAAAGTATAGAGGGCCAGCAGTGATAACGGATATACATAGCAGACCTCCCGGAGCGTCAGTGCATTTCACACAAGTCGCATCTGTATAAATGTTTTCGAAAAAACTTGCTCGAAATTATAATTTTAAAAGTACCAAGTCGCATTTTTACACACTCGGGGAGCGCTATTCCAGTGATTTCGAAGACTCCCCTCGACCTATGCAAAAAGTTTCACGTCTTTTCTTTCACAGAAAGCAGAACTAGTTCACTGGCTTTTTACAAACTATGTGTTAGCTAAATTCCATAATTTTGTTCTCGACAATCATCATAATCGTTCTGTTGGATATAGCTAAAAAACAGGAGTATATATTTAACGTACTTTATTTAAATAACACACGTGAGATATAACAGAGTTGTAGAGTATTAGTGGATTGTGAAACAATTAAATATTTGGATTATTATAATACTTTTTTAAGATACACTGAATTTACATTATGTGAAAATTAAGTGAAAAGGTAAGAGTATAGATTTGTTGTGCTGCCGCTGATGTGCTCGATGATCGGCAGTCCCTTCAGAAGTCGATCCATACTTGGCTTGGAGAATCGATACTTTTATCGATTCTTTTGAGCTCGTTTCCAACGAGCGTTGATACTTTTTTACGAAGGTTCGAAAAAGTCAGTATCGAAGATGTTAAATACAATGCAGACGAGGATTAATGAACAAAATTTAAATTTAGCAACTATATACAATGCATACCAATCATGCAAATCCTCTCTCCAAGAGCAAGAGCATACACCAACGAGTAAATCGAGTCGTCAAAATATGGCCCGAGACAAAATCTTATTACATTGACTAAAACATACGTAAAATATCTTTCTTTTATTATTTGAAGCTATAATAACATAGAACAAAAGTGACATTGTTTTTGTAACGGACTGCTCATATTGTATGTCGTAACTATAGCTCAAACGGTAGACTTTCGCACTTTCAAGTCGGAAATTCGAAGTTCGCGCCCGAGTCCAGTTACTTTTTCAAAATAATAAAAACTGTAACAATATATACATGACAAGTCATACATTATATACAAATAAAATAGTACGATTATTCATTCTACGATTATGTTATTACTTACTATATCTATATCAGATCGATGAAGCCAAGAGATGGAAGAAAATCTTAGTATGGATCTTGGAGAAAACGATTCGAAGTAACTTTGTGTATCTTTTGCGGCTTCCCACTGCAATAAAATGCTGTGGCTTGAATATCACTTTCACACCCTTCATTTGACTCTATATCGATAATGGAATAATCCAGATAACATAATATATTTATTGAAAGTTATAATAAGATACTGTTTTTGTCAAAAGTCTGAGGTATGCTAAAATTGTATTAGTTAAAAAGCATATAATTTTCTTATAAAATATTAACTGATTACTTGCTTGTGTATCCTAAATCATAAAAATAATGAAATAGTAAAAATAAGGTATTGTTTTTTATTATTTATCAAACGAGGTTAGATAAGTTCGAATATTTAATTTCCCATCTTACAAGCTCTGAATGATCATTTTGAAAATTAATTAGGATTTATAATTCTACAAATCTTTGAATGTTGTCGTAATCTTTTCATTTTGCAAACTGTTATGCATTTTCTACAAGAATGTGTGTTAAATTCAATCATTAATTTCTTGGGTCTGAAGTTCTGAATAGTCACGAAATTTGAACCAGAGCTTCAGTGCACTTCAGAACATCTGTCATCTAAATTTAAAATCATTTTCATTCTTAGTTCTATTAACGAGGGAAAACCGTATTAGATTTAATGAAATTATACAATCGATTGCATAAACAGCTTATCTTCAAGTTTGATATTTGCTTCGTTCTGTTGTCTATTCTCAAGAATATTAATGTCAACGATGCGTAAATGACTAACCGAATCAGAAATCATTTAACAATAACCTAACGAGCCGTCAAATTGGAACAAAGCTAATAACGATCGGAAAGCCGCACGTTAATAAACTCATACCTCTAAAATTATATAGATACGTTCCGATATATGTGTAGAAGCATATATAGCTTTTAATACATGCTATTTTATTGCGAACAAAAATTGGATATATCAAAAAATTACAAAAATATTTGAAATGAATAACTATCTAACTCAGTCAATCATTTAATTGTGATGATTCAATTCCAAAGTGCTCATGATAATTCAATTTATATACATTCAAGAATTACAAATCTTTTTATAAATGAAAGAGATGATGTTTTGTGTGACTCTAATTTCGCAACTATCCTTATTCTTCTATTTATGTTCAGATGTGAAAATGGGCCGATTGTTTTCAGCGATACACACATCGATGTCATAAATAAGTTTTTCCTTCTACTACAGGTACAGGATGACACTGTATTTTCAACGATTTGAAATTGGGCGCGGTTCTTTTTTCTAGGGTCTTTGAGAAAGATTCTTCTTTTCACATTTAAGTGCCACATAGTCCTTAGGTGCTCCATAAGGATGACGTCATAAAATGGGTTCCCGCTCACTCGACCTGCCGTGTCGGCGTGTCCAGCCTTCGAGCCGTCGAAAAAATGATAGTAAGAGACTCGCTGAAAGTTTTTTATTCGAAAAATTTTACTCACAGATCAGCTGCTTTTCTGGATTCATCGTATGCCCTCGTATTTTACCTTCGCTGCGTGCTACGAATGAAAGCATGATGTAATGATTGTCTGTTTACTATTTACAAAAGTTTTTCAATTTCATTTCGCTTATTCAAAGTGATTATCATTCCCCGATAAGAAGTGTGGCAGTCGCGCCACACGCTTCTACCAATACACACACACGCGCGCAACAAACACACGCAACTGGAACATAAATGGTCTCTCGAGGACAAGGGACATACGTCGGTCATTCCGATGCCAGGCGTAGGGACAATTACAAGCCCAGCTGCATCAGTCGGCCCCGACCGTTAACGGGACAGTCCCGTTAACTGGGCCTTTCGATGACGTCCCTTGGACGTCCCTTGCGCGTGCCCTTTATCAACGCCCCCGATAGAGAGAGCATTGGATAGAAGCAGGAGCGGGGATAGCCGAGTTGAAGGGACTGATGCGATATAAAAAATTCAAAATGATACTACTATTCATTCACATTATATCCATACTATTTTATAAAATGAATGCATTTTGTGTATTGAATATGTTGAGATTATACTTGCATACAACGATTTGCACACACTCACACCGCACAGCTGATGGAGAGGAGCAGAGGACCGAGCCTATTGTCGAGGCCGAGAGCACCAGATGTACCGACAACGCAACGCTCCCCGACAGAGACGCACAGGCACAGGGCCTCACTTCTGAATAGCGATGGCCGAAACCTTGTGAAAGTATGGATTACAAAGAATCAGAGCAATAAAAGCATCGATTCTGAATTTGCATTTGCAACAAAAAAGATGGAACTAGCATGCCCTGGGCTTAAAAACATATTTAGAATGCATTTTTTTAAATTTAAATAATAGTTTTGTATTCTATTTGATGTCCAAAACTATGTCTTTAGGTTTCGTCTACCCTAAAAATTAAACAATAGGTATGACATAATATATATGTAAAATGTGAGTACCGTCAGCTGTCCGTTACAAAAACAATGATTTTGTATGACATTTGACACTTCTGTTCAAATAATAAAAGAATGATACTTATTTACGTATGTTTTAGTCAATGTAATAAGATTTTGTCTCGGGCCATATTTTGACGACTCGATTTACTCGTTGCTGTATGCTCTTGCTCTTCGAGAGTAATTTGCATGCTTGGTATGTATCGTGTATAGTTGCTAAATTTAAATTTATTAATTAATCCTCCTCTGCATTTTATTTAACATCTTCATAACTACTTTATTTAACGATCATAACATACTGAGTTTTCGATCCTTCATAAAAAAGTATCAACACCCGTTGGAAACGAGCTCAAAAGAATCGATGAAAGTATCGATTCTCCAAGCCAAGTATCCATCCATCGATCCAAAAGTATCGGCCATCCCTAGTTCCTCTCGGACAGCCACACTGACAAGCACATCGAGAATTTCATAAGAATTTAAGATATACGGACATGATGTTCTTCCACTAGATTTTATGTACCCAATTCATTACTCTGTATCGATCATATATCAAGGGAATTTTTTCGTACTACCGAAATGGAAGTCGTGACACGAATTTGGTATTCAATATATCGAAAAACTTGATGTAAAAAAAATAAGACGTATATAATGGAACAATAAAAAAAGACTGAAATATGAGTTTTTTAGTTAATAGTTTTAGAAAATATGAGTTTTTTAGTATTTAAAGATTATTGATTATCTTTTTTTGTAACTTACGATATTTCTAAAATACGTTTACTAAATTCTTTTAACAAATTTAGCAAATATTAACACAAAGCATTTTTGCCAATGATGTATACCCAATTTTACGCGTATACTAGGATCCGTCCTCCGTCATCGCACTACTCACCAACTCTTCAATTACAATTTTTAATTCACAAATAACTGAAAATACAATAAACAAGAATGCTTAATTTTTAACTGGTATCTATATCTTATATTGAACTTAGTACATGTACGTACATGGCTGTGTGTGTAGATCATGGATACATTCGTCACATTAAATTCCAGTCTACAACTCGTTCACTGCATCCATACCCTCGTCGCAATAGGTTCTAATAGTTCCTGGTGCAACTACGGCGAAAGATGCGTTCACGTTGTTTACTTCCCACGTTGTCATTTGCGCGGCATTCGTTGGAGATACGATCGCTCGCAAGCCGAAAAAGCTACATTATATATATATATATATATATATATATATATATATATATATATATATATACATCGGCAAACGTCACACGTATACTGTGCAGTGTATGTATGCCTCGGGCGAGAGGTTGCCAAAGGGAGAGAAGGAGAATCTTTACGGAGGTATACGTACACGATGTGATATACACGCAGTGCTAACGGTATGTTTACCCAGGTGTCGACTAAGCCGTAGAACTACGTGTATACCAGCCCGTGAAAGCAGCTTCCGAGCACTCACGAAACGGACGTAGAAGAGAGATATACGCATGTCGGTCAACTGCGGGAAACTTATCGCGAATATAATATATATATATATATATAAGCACTGACGCGTTATATGTCTCCGTGGGATATAACCTTTGACTTTTGTTTCCTCTCGCCCTGTTGCTGTGGGTGTTGGGTCGCAAATTGAAATGTAATAAAGGGAAAACATTGCAGCGATGCTGATGCTGCTACGGGCATGTGGCTATTTTGACAACTGGGTATTTCATAATCACTACAACGCAAACGGGCATCCTTCGTTGTATTGTTTTTCACGAGAATGTATACATATTGTTATTTTTCCTAAAAAATAGATTATTGACTTTGCATCGATTGCGTATGCAGCTTTAGCGGTTATCTACAAACTATGTTGTTTCAAATGCAAACATTTTTTAACAAGCGATTTGATGAACAGAAATTACTGCAACGTTTACTTTCGAATCTCTTTTTTCATACAAATGATTCGAAAAGAAAAGTATACCCAAGTTGCGTATCCAATGAAAGTGAACGAGATAAATATTCGAAATGTATACAAAAATGCGCGCGGTATATGTATAGAAGGTGAATAAAAAGGAGTGCGAGCGTTCTTAAATTTTTTCTCTATCGTGCTTTTGCCTGAGCACGATAAAAGACATATTATTTTCGCGTACAAAAGAGGAGACCTTCTCCGAAGCTGCATATATATAATATATACATGAAGCTTTTCCGCCACGACGAAAAAGGGTTTCCTTTGGCCTCACGCGCATGAGGTCCAGCCAGATCATACCTATACATCAGCGTATATACGTATACCGCAGGCGTACGGGAGGCTGTGACCTCGTTTCCAGCGCACACGCCGATGGCTTTCATCGCGTGACATTTACGGGTTTGCTACGCGTGCACGGAAAAAAGTTGACTTTTTACTGCGTTACGTTGCATGGATACATGCACTCGTTACACAATCGTCGGTTCTCTGCGTTCCATCGATTGCCACGATGTTGATATTGTTCAAAAGCGGGCTGAACGAATTGGCGGCTTTTCAGAGCTACATGCGATTTCTGCAGCTTTGAATTTTAACCTAATTTAGGAATTAAAATTTGTATTATAGGCAAAGTTCGTTATCGAGCAGGTCTTTGTGTGAGCAATAAAGTTATTTCTCAAAAGAACTTTGAAGAGTTATTACTTTTGAAAAAAATTCACTTACTTTGATAAGTACAAAAGAACCTGCCAACCGGTTTATGTTTCTCGTTAAGTTTATGAAATACTAATTAACAAACGCGTCTGATAATGCTGGATAGTTTTATTTTTCTTCAAAGGCTACGATGAATTTTACAGTTTCGTTATTATAATGAAGTAATTGGACTATATTGATATAGTTCATCTCGTAACTTGTTAACAAAGTTTTAAAAATATGTAGTTTTATTTTATAACTTATAAAAAAACTCGACATCTCTTGCTAATATGTGCGGTACGTTCACTTTCCCTAGCTTGACCCACTATCAGACCTGTTGGGCGAACTGCTGCTGTTGAGTTGTGTCGAAAGCAATGAGTGACATTGACGTATATTCATGTTCAGATAATAAGATATTGTATATTATTGCAAAAAAAAAACGGAATTAATCTTATATAACTAATGGGTAGTTTTTCGTATATAATAATAATAAATTAATAATAATAGAAATATTATAAATGAGAAAAATTAGTCTACATTTCGATTAATCAATTATAATCATTTAGAAAAGTACTAAAAACTTTTCTTTCCACTGATACGAAAGTAATATTTGTCGAAATGAAAAAAAGTAAAAAGTACCTTCACTTCAAGAAGGATTGGCAGTGGATATGCCAATTCAGCATCTTTTTGCGCTTGAATTAGGAGATTGAGCGCTAGACTAGGTTTGCACATCCGATATAAAGTCAGCACCTTTTTCAGACAATATTTCACGACATGCACAGCTTTATTTGCCATTGGCGACTTCTATATCCTAATCGCTGTTAGTTAAAAATATGAATTAATTTATTGATTGAATCAAAATTCGTCTAGTTAATAAATGCTTCAAAATATAATATATTACTTAAAACTGTGATAGACAAACTTTTGAATTTTTCTTAATAAAATAATTGGAATTTATAAGTATTTATATCTTTTATAATTAATTAAATTAGATTACATTTAAGACAGCTTGATACACTCAGTATATAGTTATTACATGTCGATTGAATTGATTATTTTATTTGCTTATATCAATGAAAATTATTTCATCATCCGTTATCATACATAAATCACAAATCAGAAAAAACGTGTCCATTAAATTTAATATGATAGTATACAAATAATTTGTACTATACTGCTTCGCGTTTTAAGGAGGTTCTATTATAGTATTCAATGAACACAAATTCAATACATATGAACCCGTGTTAAATACATAATTATTCTTAAATTTTCTTCTCTAAAATCTGAACGGCAACCAAGCTTCAAATATTGTCACTATATTCTTTGTAATCTAGAGAACAATATATATTTTTTCATATAATTTGCCAGACACTGTGCCTTAACGATAGAACCCCCTTTAATATTTCTATTTATCATTCCGATACTTCATTAACAATTGCTAAATAGTTTTCCAATGGGCAGAGAAGGGAACATCCCGGCATTTGTAATTCAGTGACAATAGACAAGATTGCTTGATAGTATACAATCTGAAAATTTGTATTGAAAAATTCATGAAATATTGTTTTAAAAACATATGCACGTAATTAGAATATAGTACGTAGTAGTATATTACTTTGATAAAATATTGTTCACTTTCTTCGAATAATTCAATTATAATAGCACTACTGTACTGAGGTTCATGAGTTTTAAAAACTTTAAGACTCCGTAAAACTCCAACAACGTTAATTTCGTGACCACTGTATAAAAATATTTTTTTTGGAATTTTATCCTCAAATTTATCGTCTATATCTTTTACAGTCAACATATCTCTGGAGATTTTTGTCATCAATTTCCCTAAAATTATTTTTCAGAATAAATATGTTAATACTTACAGAGGTTTTTAAGCTGTTTTAGTTTATCTTACAATTGACTGTAATAAAGCACGTAAAATCTCAAGAAACTTGACACATTAACTATAATAATATACGCGTTTACAATTAGAAACCATGGTAAATTAAACAGCGAGGAAAAATAGGAGAAACCTAATAATGACTTGGGTCGCTCACGCTATAACTGCCTGAGTGATGAGTCTACTATTATATTGTACATAGGGCTTTTCTCTCCGTGAAGCAATTGAAATTGTTAAATATTGATATATTATATACTAACCTACAAGTGCTTGAGTTATGTTATTATCGTACGAACAAATGTCATAATCTAACAATGCAGCATCAAGCAGTTGCCCATGAGGAAACATATTTTCTGTCCAACTAGGAAGAGTTAAATTCATGAAACTCTCAGCTACAAGTGTGTCATATATATTTTTAGCATCCAGAGTATTATTTATATAATTTCCAGTAAAATTAGATAGTTCAGACATAAATGAACGTAGTTTATTGAGCTCTTTTTGAATTTCTTTTTGGTTTTCAATTCTCCGTCTTTCTATTTGATACCTACGAGTATAATCCATATATATATGTACATAACAGTGTACACAATTTTATAAAATTTCATAGTTATTAAAAATGTATGTAATTTAGTTGTAAAAATGTATGTAAATATATATTATAGCTTCATCATCTTATTGTAAAATAATTTGCTTTACAAATATTTCTATTAAAAACAAAATACAAGTAACATGAACATTTTTAGCAAATGTTTTATTTTGAAGGGTGTAATTTCAAGAACTTAAATACACGTTTAAAGTACAGCTATTTTAAAAAATGCTGTATACGTATATGTATTTGCTGGAATTGAAACGCACATACCTTGGTAAATGTATGGTTCCCAAGAGCCCATCTGGCTTAGCTTTGTAAGTTATAGGAATCGGTTGCCAATTAAGCATCTTGTGCCACTTTTGTAGATTGGTTGGCGGAAACAGACCCGCAAGAACAAGCTGCAAGCTCATTTTAGTTCGTTCATAATCCGTACTACGTGCATACAGCAGCTCTGGTAAATATACATCACCGAGAAAATTTTTATATCGCTCATGAAGAAACTCTCCTAATTTATAAGCGCGTAATTTGCCACTCTGAAAAGTTGCAAAATGACGCAAGAAGGTAGAAAGTCTGATGTAGCAAAGTCAATATGATATTCACTATAAAATATTAGAAAATATAAACGAATAGACAAATCATACACTGAGAAAACTATTTGATAAAAATAATCGCATAACTTTTCGGTAATTTCAGGACAAAACAATCCATAACATCCGAAAGTATCACAGAAATTTACATTAATTTCAACTGTTATATATACATATATTGCATAAATTTTACTCTACATTTTTCGATTATCAACATTTTGACTAAAATTATTGCGAATTTGGAGGTAATTTCAAGCTTTCTCAGTATAACAGAATGCATTTACATATTGCTCTAGTTTTTCGATAGCACCACAAAATAAGTATCAAAAAATGCAAGACTTACATTTGTTAAACCTCCATAACCATATGGATAGAAATCACGTTTACCATACGGATCATTTGTATACAAAGATTTTTCTGTAGGCGTGCGATCACCATGTCTGAAAACCTACGATAAAAGAATAAGTTAACACTGAATACGGTAATTGTTATTAAAATAATTCATTACGTACAATATTTAACATTTTCAACTGCGGTTCAGCTGCGTATATATCCAAAAGGCAAAAAGCTATAATCAGTGCACATGTAAATTTTTCATGTTTTCTATTTGCCATTTCTGTTTAGAAATCATATATCACTTTATCCTCTTATTTTAATAAAATCTTTATTAATTTTCTACGTAAAGTTGGAATAATTGTTGTGTTCTGAATGAAACACATATCAATAGAACTAACAATAGTCGGTATACTGGAAGAAAACTGCTACAAAATAAAATTTAAAATATTTAAAAGCAATATTTTCTTCCATATTAAAAGGTGTTAGTAAACAAATATTATGGAGTATCTACAGGCTATGCTATTATATCTAATAGTTTCTAATATCAAATAATGTCTACTAAAAGTGCAACTAAAGTTATAAAAAATAATGTTATAAATAATTTTTTAATTATAGAATTCTACTTAATTTAAATTATATTGTTCTTATAAGAAACTGTATTTACGATTCCTGAGAATCTATTAACTGTCAGTGTTTAAATTTTACCGAGCAATAAAGTGAGAAAGTAATAACTATCGGGAAAGAATCATTGTATTTCACGTTTTTGTGTGTCACGGTTGCCTAATCAAACATAAAAATAAGCTATGTTTTGTGCCTTATAATAATTATTACCTTTCATATTTTTATATTAAAATCAGATGTATTATTCCTTTTCATAATAATATTAAAAATAATAATATATACATGCACATCAAATAATTTGGAAATGTAACAGAATTGTATACGATATTATATAATGTTGCAAATATTATTCCTTCAAACTAGCACCTTTTAACGATAATAAAAATTTACAACTTACACAGTATGATCTGCATTGCATTTTTCGTCATTTTTAGACAGAGAAGTTATTCTCTAGTAAGCTAATATTCGAATTTTTCATGATTTATGAATCTAAAAACTGATATTACTTATATTTTAACACTTTTATTCAACACGAGTTAGTTATTGAACACTAGACCACTGAATGAGTCATCGAACAGGTTGACATATCTTGACTGACCGTCGACTTGAGAGAGCAGTTCCAGGTCATTATTCCTGAAGTAAAAGTATGCGTTAAAGAGGGCGCTCTTAGCGCGCGCAATACACAACGATTTTCGTTTTCGCAAGAGCCTTCGCAAGATATCTTCGGAGAATTCAAACTAATTTTTGAATATCAATATATTATTATTTGAGTGAATCCATGAAACTTTTAACTTTAATGTCAAAAAAACTAAAAAAAAATCGCACAGTATTTACTGCACAGTACATACTTTGCAGATGTGATTATAACGCCTTCAGAAGTAATGATTCATACATTTGCAATTTTTGTTGTGTGCCTTTAAGGTGAGCCGATCGGTCAAACAGTCATAGATATGTCATTAGAATATCGACGGCTGAGGGGAATAACGCCCTATCTGGGAAGTCGCTTGAAGAACGCTCTATCTAGGAAGCCGATTGAAGAAGGCCCTATAGAAAGCCAATTCAAGAACAACCTATCTCACGAGCCTTTTTTGTTTCTTAAATTTTGCAGTGGCAGCCCTGCAAGATATTAAAAGGTTACTAAAAGTGCATGCAATAGTTAAAACAGCAATATATATATATTACAGTTTTAACTTTTGCATGCACTTTTAGTAACCTTTCCAAATCATTAATCCTCGGATGGACTCGACTTATTTCGGAGTGTTAAAATCAAGGTTTTAGAGGTTGAGCTAACAGGAAATGTTTGAACAAAGTTTTCCGCGCGTCAAAGCTGAATTCGGTCTCATGGGTAACGCGTGACAAAGCGTTACGAACAAAATATTGTCGCAGGACAATGAAAAGCAAGTAACTATGTCAATAAACCCGAGCGAACCGAAAAGTGCACAGCGATTCGGTTTCTGGGGCTCATCAAAACTTGCAAATTACATGAGAACTAGAATTAAACTGACGACGAGACCGAACTAACAACTTGTTTGCACTTGAGCTCTTGTAAACACTTTGAAATATACTGATAAAAATAATCATCCTCCCTTGCTAAAGTAATGGCCAGATTTTGCGAAGTTTTAACAAAGATTATTATATCGCAGAAACTAGAATGTGCTGTAATCGGCATTGTTTCGAATAATGATTTATTTTTTTGAGAAACGACATTGATCAAATAAAGCCGCATACTTCAATAGTATGTAAAATATCCGTTGATGTTAAAGCTGTATTTTACTATAGTTTATATAGAATCTTCACTTTTTGATGTATGCCAGAGTACAGCCGATTATTATTCTCACAAAACGTCCAAGTTTTCTGACACATAAACTTATAAATTCCTGTCGAGGAAAAACAAGCGCAAATATGATGCACGCAGTATTTTCCAAAGTTTATCATTTATTAAAATACTTCAAGTCGAACGAAGCAAAGACGCCGGCCTGCTTTTAATTCGAAAAATTGACATGACTCTCAACACGCCAGATCAACTATATATATATATATATAAATATAGTCGCTCAAATGTGATACGGTAAAATACGCTGAATAATCGCTTAGCTCGTCCAAACTTTAATATAGGAAGTAATCTCATTATGAATGAGGATGAGGCACGCGCACAAAACTATCCTCCGCCGCGCTGCCGCCGCTGTCGTCGTACAATGAAGCTGCGGGTAAAGACGCCGACGCGCGCGCACTCGTGCAGCCGACCGTCTCATACTTCGCCGTGGCAGTCTGATTAAGCGTAAGAAGCTCGCAATATGCGGTTACACAGTTCTAGCACACACACACATACGTGCACGCGGCTGCAACAGCACTTAAAGAGCGCAGTAGCGCTATACTTACGTGTATATTATATACACAGAGGAGGACACATTTGTAGCGAATACAAATAGAGCGAGGTATATGCAGCAGTACAGACGCAGCCGGGAGAACTGCAAGTAAAGGTATATATATATATATATATATATATATATATATATAGGCAGGTCACACTGATGGCTGTCTGCAATAGCAACGTTATGATCGTTTTCTTGCGCAGTGCGCGAGCTATCTGTATCTGAAAAACGATATATACAGTTAGATATAGACGGATAAAAAGACTTAGCAAGCAACATTAAAGTTTGGAAATATTTATTGGGCTCGACGTAAAAAGCTGACTTTTTAATCCCAGCCAAGCGAATCGGTATTTATCTTTCAAGTCAAACTGGACGTAATATGAAAAATAGAAAAAAGATGTAATAAAGTAAAATGGATTGTTATGTTATTTTTTGAAATTTTCTCTTATTCTGAAATATATAGCTTATGTATATTTATGTGTACATTATGAAAAAGGTGATCATTTTTCTAGTAACGAGCGTATATATATGTATATAATTAAATTCAACATATATAATGTTGGTGTAGAGGCCCCTTAAAGTGGCCCTTTATTACACAGCACGTAGTTAACGCCCGAGCGCATATCCCTGGTAGAAAATAGAGCAGTGACAATGCTCGGCAGAGTAATAATTGGGCAAGACCAACTGCTCAGTGTCACAACTTAGGTACTGCTGAGGCACTGCTGAATGAACTGCTGTACATACTACCAATTTTAAAAGTTCGTTTAATAAGAATAATTGACATATTTTTCTATAAAAATGTCATATTTAATATTATATACCTCTTATTATGCCAGCGATGGACTCTGGAAGTAAAGAATCTTAAAAAATATTTCCGTATATATGTATAAGATATTTAATATCAGAAGCAATATCTTGCTTATAATTAATATTTATTATGGCATTAAATGCAGTATATTAGAGTTATTCATATAATTTTTGGGACAGTAACTTCTGATATTATGTATATACTTAACTGTTATACTTAACCGCCCCCTAGGCTTAATGACGGCAGCCGCTCGTACTATTTTTTGCCGTAAGATTTAACATGAGATATATTGATATGCCAAATACTAGTACAGCTGCTGATCAGTCGAGCTCTGACCTCCGAAGGCATCTGACCTACGAATTTCCATTTGAGTGGCAGTGTCCGTTTCTGGTGCATTATATTTCGTTTTAATATATTTAGTTTCGACATGGCGCATAGCAATGTATTACATTACACCAAACAAAAATGTATCAAGTCTACATTTGTTTGGCGGATAAGGAACTTTAGTGTGCAGAAACTGAGGGAAGTTGAAACTATCGAGTCGGAGTTTTTCTATATCGATTCACGGAGAATCTAACCTAGTGTATGAACGACAAAATTTGTAATGCCAAGCTTCATCGTGTGGTTGACGGGGACAGTTCGGCGCGCGATGTTGTTGGCAGAAATTATGGCGGCGATACAGTACTATATATATATGTATGTATATGTATATAGTACATATCTATAGTATAAGTATATATTTTTGTAATGAATATATATTCTGAAGTAATTATAAAATATATGTGAAAATCTCAGTAAAAATTTTGTGTTCTATCACTTGTCAACAAATTATCCCTGCCCATCCCCTACTTCGCTTATATATAAACTTTATTCTTTTGTTCAAAACGATATTATCGAAGGTAAAAATAAAAAGGTTATACAACTTCCAGTAGATAACCACGATATAGTACACAAAGTTTGAAGTTCGTATTTAATTGTCTAACTAAATTAGTTGATCGATATTCTCTCGGGCGTTAACTACGTGGTGTGTAATAAGGTGTGTAAGCCACTCGGGGCCTCTACACCAACATTATCTGTTGAATGTTATTATAAATATATATATCCCTATATAAAAAAGTCATGACCAGATGTTGTGAAGCCAAGGTAGAAGTTATGTGATTGGCTCATGTAGTGCGCATGCGTCTAAAACAGGCAGTCTAAACGTCTTCTAGGTTAGGGCGCGCAACGCGCGCTTTTCAAACTCTAGTATATATTATCTGAGACGTGTGTGAACTTTCTTTGAAGATTTTATTTAAATGCACTGCAATAATAATACATTTTTAATTCGTAATTGACGTGACGAAAGCGTTCGCGGACGAAGTCGAAATCGCGAGGTCGTGCACATGAAAGTTATACGTAAACAGAATAATGATCTTACGATAAAGAAGAAGAAACGCGAAATGCGGGGGGAAGAATAAAGCGAGGGAAACAATAGTCCGTGTAGATCTGGGACGCGAATATACGAGAGGTGGGTTCGATATGCGTGCGGAGATGAAATGGAATTTCCGTCGGTCGGCAGTGGCGGCGGTAGATATAAACAGCCACAATTTTCGGAGCGCCGCGAAGACGCAGACACGGTTACCTTTTTGGCTTCCCCCTACAGAATTTCTACGGAAATTTCCAGCAGGATTTACATCCGACCCGGCGAAAGAGACGAGACGATGCGTACATCTGGGCTGAAAGAGTGATGGTGACTATGGACGTATATAATTTGATATACGAGATTTAACCGTGTTCAAAAATTTTTTATTTTAAATTACTGCAGTTATCAATCTTGATTTTCATTGTCGTTAACTGAACTGTATATTTTGTTTGATATCTTATTTATTAATGCTATAACATCGTACTTCAGAATAAGTAGGTTATTGAAGTATTCCGTACACAAAAATTTACGTTGAAATTGGAAAAAATGCAGCAGGATCATTGATTACACTGAGCGAAGTATTTCTTCGTTAATAGTTAATACGTGAACTTAAATACGCTATTTTTTACCTTTAATTACAATTTCCCGTATGCATAACTAACTAAAAATGTAAACAAAAGTATTATTAACATTATTACATAATTTGAATGTAGCCGTGCAGTTGATATTTGACAAATAGTTATGTGTGAATAAAAGAGGTTAGAATCGGAATGTTTAATTTATTAAGAGTGCTCTGTACCCTAAAAGCGCCCTCTAGTCTACAGTTTTTCTTATTTGCATAAACTTTTAATATTCACGGTGCTTAAAAATATAAAAACAAAGTTTCCCCACGTGCACTGACTATTTAAGATTATGAAAAAAAAAAAATTATTTGGATATTTGCAATAATAAAATTATAAGACGTCGAGAAAAATTGTAAGTTTGGTGGTGGGTTAAAAAATTCTGCCACCAAACTTACAATTTTTCTCGACGTTTTATAATTTTATTATTGCAAATATCCAAATAATTTTTTTTTAAACATAATCTTAAATAGTCAGTACACGTGGGGAAACTTTGTTTTTATGTTTTTAAGGACCGTGAATATTAAAAATGTATGCAAATAATCAAAAATGTAGACTAGATGGCAGCACTAGGGTATAGAGCACTCTTAACTTAGAAATGTATTTAACCTATATATTGATATGAAAAATACTTTTGTTTATATTTTTAGTTAGTTGTGCATACTGGAAATTCCAATTAAATAATAGTGTTTTAAGTTCGCGTTATAGTAAACAAATACTTCTCTGAGTATATATAATTAATTACAATTTTATATATTTGTCAACACAATCATTACCGCCAAGAACAGAGGATTCTCGAAGGTGATTTCAACCAGAAGTATACGCTTTTACATTCAACAGCAAATTTCAACAAAATATTATACTTAGTTTATTCAAGAGTTTATGTCGTAAGATAGCGGTCGCCTTTTAAGGTAGTTTGAAGAAAAAACAACGTTGAACTATTAAAGTCTCCTTAAGAGAGTGCCTTACAAAAAAGCATTCTACGGCAGTTTCCTTTACTTTCTTCTTTTTTTACAGCTTGAGAAAGTCATGTAAGTACGCACGAAAACGTTAACTTTTGCAGTAATTTTCTGCAGATGACAATAAAAAGTGACGTGCGTGTCATTTGAGAATTAATTATATTTTTCACGACACACACTGCACACGCACGAATGCATTTACGAATCTAATGCTCTCACGTATCTCGACTACAATGTACAAACAATTAGAATATAACTAACATGACTATTACTCTGGTTTATTATTGACTATAACTATTAATAGCTTTAAAGTATTCTCGTACATGCGTTAAATTAGCAACAATTTAATTTAGTGCATATAACTCCCACTATACGATCGTTATTCAAGCATTTTGACACGCGTCACGCCTCATTTTCTTCAACCTCCAAGCGCTAAAAAATTGACGCGTATAAAAGAATTCCGTCACATTCTTACATACAGAGATTCCCTTTCGAAATCTAAAAATATAATTCAATCTATCGACACGCGACGTTGCCGCCCGCTTTCACGCGCGCCACCATAGCCGACATACACGAAATGTTTTCCTCCGCACTCGTTTCCTTCCTTCGATATGCTCCCGCACCTCTTTCATTCCTAGCGAGCCATTCACATTTCCGCGCATATTCGTCGCCATACCTATACAGCCCTCGACTTTCCCTTTGTGTACCTATACGACCTATATATATTATAATATACATGTATAGGATATATAGCTATATAGGCTGTTCTTTCCCTGCTGTTTCTTCGCGCGACGTGCTCACACATGCGATTCAATAGAGCATATATATATATATATATATATATATATATATATCGTACACGCATACAACTCGTCGTACGCAGTCTCTTGGCTTATCGAGCTTTTCATTTTTCTCTCTCGGCTCGCTATGGGAAGAAGCGGCTTAACGACGCCTACGTGCGAGCGACAATCGGCTACTTCGTAAAATCGAACGAGCCGGAGTCGCTCGCGTTCTATATGAACCCTTCCCGAGAACGATAGAGAGGGAGTTCTCATCGTAAAATTGAGGAGCGAGGTCATACAGCGAAGAAAAGAGGCGACACACTGTATGGCTATATATGCGCCGAGTCGACAGTTTTTTTTCCTCGACCGCTGCGGGCGTTCTCGAGCAGCATCAGGACACGATGCTTCAGAATATTGTGGCTCAGAATTGTCTACATTACGATTGACGCTGTATGAAATTGGCTTCTTTATTACTACCCTCTGGGACAATCATAAACTTGGATAATTTCAAGCTGTTATTCCAGGGATGGTTCGTATATTGCAAGTTGCGAACTTGAGTGGGTGAGATTTTTTTTCTTGAGTCTACTCTTTTGAAGCTTGTGTGTTATGTGGAATGAGATATAAGTTAGATTAAATAAAGTGTTGCGCACGTCGAGATAAACAATAATGAGCTAGGAATAGCTAAAAATAAAGAAGCTCTCATTTATATATTATGAAAACGTAAGATATCTCTGAACAAATTTAAATTATAAAACTATAATCAAGAATATAAATATAATCTACATTTATCAGCACGCACGAATGTATGAGTAAATTTTTAAAGTCTTTTATTTTTAAAGATAACTGATATGATCCGAGAGGAAGTCATATTTTCACATGTCATTGGTACTATCGAACTGATGTTTTTAATCAACTAACATTAATCACTTTCTATCCTGATATATATGTATACCGCATATCCGACGGGATCATTAGAGAGTGAGAGAGAAAGAGTAAGAAAAAATGAATATCAGACCAGTAAACATTACGAGTAAATAGAATAATAAATGAAATCATGTAACTGAGGGTTCCACCGCGTAGTTTAATAGCCGTAGAAGCGTGAGCGTATCACAGGGAGTTTCCAAAGTCGGAATAAATCCATTTTTGCATTGTTGAAAGCGACCCTATTTACTGCGTCAAGCACAAATCATAAAAGCATTATTACGAGCTATATATATATAAGAAGACCATAGCATATATGTACATGCATATTGTATACACATGCAGTAAGAAGTACACGTGTGTGGAAATACTGAAAATGCAAAGTTTCGCAGGATCCTCTGTGCGCCCGTCTACAATCTACATATATAGATATAAAGCTGCAGTGTGTGTGGGTATATAGAGATGCAGGTGTATATCGCGCGCCAGGTATACAACACGACCTAGCGAACTGGAATCGTGGGAATAACCCGGATGGCCATGGCCCGCGAATATATACGGCTGCACACAGCCACGCAGAGTGAGACAGAGGGAGAGAGAGAGAGAGAGAGAGAGAGAGAGAGAGAGAGAGAGAGAGAGAGAGAGAGAGAGCACGAGACGGGTTATATGTGCAGGGAGGTGGCTTTTCCCGCTACAGCGGCACTATTAATATTAACGTCGAATGCCAATACCATAAATTTCACATCTGCAAAACAGCGCAGCGCGGCATCGACATTGCCATGCAAATGAACGCCAGCCCAGGCAGCGCGCGAGCATGTATTTCTCAAAATACTAATCAACGTTAGGTATGCAGCGATTCCATGTAGTTGCATATATGAATTCCCATTGATCCGAGGGGTAAAAACAGCTGATGAAAACAGCGCTGAAAGCCGAGACGGAGGCTAAAAACGTGAGTCGTATCAGCGCATCACTGATCATTAAAAGATTAAAGGGGAATCATTATATCCTTCTCATTTATTTATTATTATTATTTTTTCCGATGCGACACGCCACGTGCAGCTCGGATGAAATAAGAGATACGCAGATAGCTTTATTTCGAGTCTGGTTGGCGCGTTCCATTAACGCACTCGTCGCGCATTGTTGTTTTTAGCTGCAGCGCAATTATTTTGCCACTCGTAATTTATGATCAGAGAAATAATGTGATTACCTCGTATATATATATATATATATATATATATTATCAAAGTGTGCGCGTGACCCATTTTGATTGTTTTACGTTGTTGCATGCGCGCGGTGTTTGCTATACGGTGGCGCTGTTTCAATGATTCGCGTTATTTGTTTGGAATTTTGAAAAAAAGTAACGCTAACGCTACACCTTGTAATTGTAATTGAATTCGGAATATATAAGATATATATCGTTATATTGGCATTGCCATAATGTTATTGCCAGGAAAAATGTGCAATGTGTTAACTTACACTTGCGCTGAAAAGATGTTGCAGAGTGTCGGTATAGAGTTTCCAATTAGATGTTTCACTTCAGCAATAGCAATAGCTTCGCGAGCGTAAAACGGAACGACACTGCAGCAGATGCGCATCTATATTGCCGGTATTGTGTCTATAGAACTATATTCGCTCGAAATCCTGAAGCGAAGACAATCGAAAATTTTCGAAATTTGTTTTGGTAAGATTCATTATAATGTTGTATCAACTACGCATTAAAGTTGAAAGTATTTTATTCTTTGAAATAATGTATACCCCTGTGCAAGCGTATACAAAAGAAATGATAAAATTTCTGCCAATTCATTGGCACGTAGCTTTCTTCATCTAATTATATACTTTAATAGATAAAATATTGTTGTAATACACAATATATTACCATGTGTGACCATATTAGATGACCATACAAATTCATGCATGATTATTTAAGATCTTATAGAGAAAACTGCCATATATCGCTATATATCCTATTATATATAAATCATATACGATTAAATAAAACATAACTAATATCACTAAATGTACATACTGACACACATATATATTCATTCGGATATTTTTTAAAAACACTTGATTCAAACTAGAGTCACCGCAAAACGTCCGATATCACGTCCAGCTGAAAAACAATTTTTTCCAGCATTTGACGTTTTGCTATGGATCTACATAATTAAAAGAATTAAAATTTATATGACAAATATACTTCATAACCTTCTAATATACGATGAACTTTTTCAAAATATTCTTTCGGTTCTTCGGTTCTCAGTTATACAGGGTATAAAGGATGAAAGACAAATAATTAGGATTAATATTTTTTAAACTAATGAGTTTTATAAGCTTAGCCGCACTAATCTAAATATTTATATTTTCCTAAAATTTCAAACAAATTCAAGCCTTTTTACTCCCGTAAAAATTGGACATAGAAAGCTCTTATTATTATTTTCAATTTTTTACTGAAGAACAAATATATGGATCAGCTAACAATGTAAAAAGTATAAAATGGGATAGAATATGTAAAGCAAGTAAAAATTAGAGTAAAGAATAAAGTGTAAAAAGGTAAATATAAAATAAGGAGAAAGATAATGTATAAGAAAAAAATGTAAAATGCAAAATGTATTATATGTATTATATGTATTATTATAAGTATGAAAATATGTAAATGTAAACGTAAACAGATGTAAAATCTATACAGGAAATAAAGGATTATTATTATTATAAGTTTTACATGGATCAGCTTGAAATTTTAACCGCTCATAGGTATTATTATTCTGCATAGTCATCCTATCAATTACTTTTGATATTTATTGTCTAAAAAGTAGGTATTTTATTCGCTATCATGAGCTACATTTGATCGCACCGCAAAACAAAAACACGATAATCAGTCCAAATAAGATTTCTTTTACCTAAATTCAGAATAGGTATGAGAAAACAATAATTACTTGCAAGTATATTTTACGAATTTCAATATTTTTTTAAAGAAAATTTTACTCGACAGCATTTTATCTTTCAGAAAGGTTTTTATAGGATCAATAATATTATTTGAGCATAATACAGAATAATACTATTCATGCTTTGTTTTATATCAAGCCTTAAATAATAATATTTATAATTATGATTATTCCAGCTGATGCATTAAGCCGTCTCATTGTTTATTATTTAAGTTTATTCTCCTTGTAACTTTTTCATTATTTCGCGTATATTTTCACGCACGTCAATTAAAACGTTCTCGTGTGAAGATAAGCCCGCGCGGCAAAATATTAAAATATCAAAAGAGTTGGAATTATTTAAACAAGTTTTGGCGTAATTGTGTAATTCGTACAATTTAGAGCAATTAAAATCTTTAGGCCTTTGTGGTCTTTGAAAAAGAGGTTCCGCAGTAAAAGAGAATTCGCATCACTTTTCTGTTTAGGGTGTATATATATATATAACCACACTAGCTCAAGCCGTCCTTTGATCTTGCAACTGTCCATTCTTCTTGCCGAGGCACGCACAAAGGCGAGTAAATTTTTCGTCGTGAAGCATTGCTTTGGCTGTAAGTTTCAATTACTCTTAATCTCGACAGCCTATATATATATAAGCTGTAATTATTTGGTTCTGACAAACAATATACCTTTCGTATAATACACCATATCCCTATGCTCCAATCAGTTTTCTCAAAATAGAACGTACCGAGTGCAGTTGATTCATTTCAGCACCATGAGTGATCGTGTGCCATCCGATCGACCGCAAGATGTCCGGTATCTCCTTTTCTGTACTGAAACTATGCCAAGGCCTCGGAATTATCCGATTAAAATTTGCGCCAGCACGAGAACGGTCCTGTAGGTATGTTCGCGCAAAAGCGGGGCTAGATGCATATGCATGCTCGCGCACACATCCCAACACGTAATGCGTTTATTTAGTCACTCGCGGTTGCGGTCTTGCGGGGTTTATGCGGTAGCGTCGTCCCCCTGACGTCGTTAGATGGTCAGGGTAGTGTCTGAACGCGCACCTGACTGACTTTGAGAAAATTGCTGTGGATCTGGCTCTGTATACGTATATATATACGAGACGATGACACGAACCGCTGCAGCCCGAAGTCGCCGGAATCCGGGCGGCGTTTCACGTTTGAATAAACGATCACGTAAAGGTTAAGCTCGGGATCGTCATTCCGTTTGCGAGAGTTTCCGAGAATTCAGAAGTAAACGTAGCCAGTTGCCGTTGCTCATAATCTTTCTCGAGAATTGGATGTTTGTTTATGCATTGAAATATGTTTAATATACAGTAATCGCTTATTACATAAGCCTCTAAGCTTCAGACGCGAGCGTTACCATCATCAATATGGACTTTATAACAAACTGGCAATGCAAGTATACGCTATTCATGTATAGGTAACGCACTTCAGTTCAATGAAGCTGTGGGAAAATTCTGGGAACTCGCAATTTTGCCCCGCAGTTAAATGAAAGCTCATCGTTGAGCGAATAAACGAAAATTGTGGCTCGTAATTTCTGCGGTCTCTTAATTTTTTAATATTCATCCTTGGGAAAAAATCACAGCTGGTGCTGGAGCGACAATGAGAAGAGGCAGACAAGCCCGTGTAACCCTCGCTAAAAACAAAAACATACAAACTACACCAAACTATAATAACGAAAATGGCCAAAATGAAAATACGAAGCATAAACCGGCTCGCATAGCGTTGCGATACGTAGCGATAACCGAAGCGAATAAATTCTTTTCTCGTCGGGTCTGACATTTTTTTTGACGAAAGTATTTTTTACTCCCATTGTTTTCCTTCCACCTCGAACACGTCGCTCCCCCCCCCCCCCCCCTCTCACCCCATACCGTGCATAGACTCGCCTCGATCTCCATATACACCGCCTCGTCATTTTGAGATCGATGAACGTTATCAATGCGCCGCAAGCGCGTTCCCATCCATCAAATCCTCGTCACGACTGCCGCACAGCTCACGCACGCGACCTCGTTAGAATATACGAGACAGCCGTGCGCGCGCTCGCAGCATCCGCGAAAACTATGGGCTCGAAAAGTCGCTGCTGCTGCTGCTGCTGCTGCTGCTGTGCGCCTACTACTACTATACCAGTGGCCTCGTGTTTTTGACGTTAACTTTGCATTACAGAGCGCCGAGGATATCGAGTCTGATTTACGGCCGGTGGCGCCAAGTTGAGCATAAGCATTATTTATTACGCGCAGCCGCGGATTTATTCGCCTTGAAATTCTACGCGGTGAGCTGACGACGAGGAAGGCATTCACTGTATGTGTGTGTGTGTGTATATGTGTGTGTGTGTGTGGCTCTCTTGTTCGAGAAGACACGAATGGGAATCGCGAAATTCGGGATGCCAGATGGCTGGAATGAGCTTTGGTTTGCGCCGCGGACTACTTGTTGGAAATTAGCTTTGCCCCCGCGCGCGTACTGCTATACTCGTACATCGGATGACCCATTTGTTTAATTGAATGTTCAAAGGCGAGGATTTAATGTTGGCCTCTCAGTGCGGTGCTGTGTTTATAATCTTTTTATTATGGCTCAAGGAATTGTGCTTCAGCGATGCTTCTCGTTGACACATCGATATTCGCGAGCGAGAACGTAACCGTCGACGTTGAAAAGTTGGTATAATTGGTATTATGCCGATGAAATCTTTTGTCTCGACGCTTTCAATGCGACTCGCTGCGAGACTGATAAGAGACCGCGTCAGACATTTATATTGAGAGCTCTATGTTTACAGGTCAATAAAACGTAAAACCATAAATTAAGGACGCAAGCTCGCAGAACTCACTCGAGTAAGCTCTGCAAGCTCAACAGTTGGGATCGCAACCCTCGTCCCGGAGATAGAGGGGGTGGGGGTAGGGAGACGAAGTTCGGGCTCTTTAACGATGTGTAAACTTTTTATTCGGCAACTCTCCGAAATGATAGTACGTCGGAGATAAGGCGACTCTATTATATACGCGAACTTTGCGGGCGCATATAACCCGACTCGATGCGATCGGCGAAAAGCAAGTCCGCGGATCGAGCAGCACACACACACACATACTTGGAGATACCAGCATCAGCCGAAGCTCGAGAGCAGAGATAAAGCCGGCATTAACTCGCTGATCGATGAGACCCTTCTGCACGAATCTGCGCGAAAGGGGGGAAGAGAGAGAGTGTGTGTGTGTGTGTGTGTGTGTGTCTAACGATGCCACGTGCGTACAACTGTTCTCGCGAGCATGAATTCAGCTCTCTCTCGCGCTTTCTCGCTCTACTATAGGAGGTAACAATCCGTTGTACCTGCTCTTAATTAAGACGCTACGTACACGTGCCGCGCCGAGCATTCTCGGTGATAAAGTTTTCCCTGTTATCGCGTAATAATATAATGCGTAATTTCATCAAACTTTTCTAAAACTCGATGCCAACTTCTGATTCGACTATACAATATATTATATAGTGTACCCGGCCATGCGTATTCTTTATCTCCACTCATAAATTAAGTTTATTCCGATGGCATTAAGCAGCGGCACGGTACGCATTTTCGAGAGCAAATAATGACGAAATTTAATTTCTACGAGAGTTCTACGCAATGCAAACAATGCCGGAATGCGAGAAAGTTGGCGTTTCCGATATAGCTGCGCGCACAAGCGAGACGAATAAAAACTTTGTCTCGCCGCGAGAAAAAAAGGAAAGGACTGTCGGAGAGAATCTGGCGGTATTATAGGTCGTATGAAAAGCGAATTCGCACGGCTATGTGTGTGTGCGCGCGGGTGTGCGCAGAAAATGGTACGGGTAAAGGAATTGGAGGTTAAAACGAGAAAGTATATACGTTATATGAGGGAGAGAGAGAGAGAGAGAGAGAGTCGCCGAGAGGGAAGACAAGGAATCTGGCGAAAAATAACAGCAGGGAGATTGGGGCGCGTTGTGCTGGCAAGACACGTCCGCGCTATATATCCACGAAAATTAAATTCATGCGAAACTCCCGATCATGTATTCATTGGGCACGTTACCAGGGCCGCTTTTCATCAAGGCTCTCTCGATTTCGCAGCGTCGCGCGAATCCTGCGACAGCGGAAAATTTGCCAAAGGAAATAAAACCGACGAAGGAAGAGGAAACGTAAACGGAGATTGAATGAGGCGCGCGCCCATGAAAATAAAGTTTTCGCGGGCGAAAATGAGATATCGGTTTGATTCGACGCGCTGTACACTTGATTCGGCTGCAGGCGAACTGGGCTTCGAATCGTTGATAATAATTCAGCTGCATCAGACGGGGAAAAAGTAGCTAGGCGCACGTTCGACGACTTGACGGGCAGTTACTCGATTACTCGGGAGGCTGACGCGAATGGAACTATATATATATATATATATATATACGTTCGGCGTGCGGGAGGCCGGTGTACATATATATACATCAATCGATTCGCCGGAAGTGGGACGATTGATGAAATCCGCGCGCGCGATGCTTAAATGAAGATTCGATCAGTAATGTGATTTATAGATGCGCATAGAGACTCTATGCGTGCAGTATCTACGGTGGAAAAATAGCTTTCAATGAGCCTCGGCTTTCCGAGCTATCCGGAAAATTTGGAAATAAATAATGTAGCTTTGTAGCAGGGATACAGATATAATTATAGTAGTCACGTAAAGTTTCACTTTTTTTATTTTCGTTTGTTTATTACTACGCTTACAAGCTTGATATCGTTAGTTTTTCAACTAATAACCTGCCAAATTTGAGCGAAATTCTTAACTGTCAATTTTACGGACTCATAGGAGTACAAAAGAAGTGTAAATATTTTTTAGAGTATAGTAACCCCCGACACACCAAATTCCAAAAAAGTTCTCCAAGTAAATTATAAGCCAAGTGCAAATCAGCTGTACAAGCACTGTCTGTCGCCCTGAATGAATTATTTCGAAGGAGCTCAATCTAATGGAACAACTGAAGATAAGGAGCCGTGGAAAGCGAGAAAGTATTTGAATTTTTATCAAGGCTTAGTCCGTCATTACGGGATGCAAATATAAAGTCCCGCGATTTCAATTTACTACGCTTTCTACAGTTTTTACTTGACACTGTGGCAAAGAAATATTTGATGCAAATATTGCATCTCACAGTGATTTAAAGTGCGACCTAGAAGGTTCAGTTCTTTCCCCGTCTCCCCCATCTTAAGTATTTCTCTTATTCCAATTCACTCCCTCCACTGGACTTGTCTACACTATAGCGTTGAGTGCATAATAGCGAGAAAGACGGCGAGTGTGTATACATAGGAAGAGAGAGAGAGAGTGAGAGAGAGCCTCTTAAGTGGCATCGATTATTCCGTTCGCGAGTTATGCAAATTGTCTCTTTCTCTTCCTGCTCATTCTCCTCCTTCCTCGGCATATCCTTTTCCATTTCTCTTTGTCCCCCCTCTCTCTCTCACTCCCCCCTTCCGCAATCTCCCATCGTCTCCAACTCGCGATCCTCTCTTCGTCACTCTTTAGCAACGTGAACAACGTCTGTCGCGTGATTTACGTTGCGAAGAAATAAAAGAACTCGGCAGAAGCGACGAGGGAGGGGGAGCTTGCGAGCTTTCGCGAGAGAGGAAGTGCCGGAGGACAGACCTTAAATCTCCCAAGCGTG
Source organism: Muscidifurax raptorellus (assembly GCA_020010945.3). Classification (NCBI taxonomy): domain Eukaryota; kingdom Metazoa; phylum Arthropoda; class Insecta; order Hymenoptera; family Pteromalidae; genus Muscidifurax; species Muscidifurax raptorellus. Next base: position 19,028,531 of record CM052077.1, on the reverse strand, counting down.
AGAGAGGTTAGAGATCCTCTACAGTTGGCCGGTTTTCCGGTCCCAAATGACTCCGTCGTCGAGCTCTTCGACGCCGCGCGACTTTGCGCTGTCATGCAGCCAATGATGGTCGCTATACACACACACACACACACACACACGCGCACACACACACACACACACACACACCGCCGCTGAGGGCTGGCACGTGGTTAGTAACTACGCCGCGGTCATCCTCAAGAAAGTGAGGGGTGACGAAGAGAGAAGAAGACGAGAGATGCTGCAAGAAGCTGACGACCGGACGATGCGGTAAGAAGTAGACGGCAGCCTATAATGAAGGTCATAAGGAATGACAATCACATCAAGGAGACAAGGGCAATGTCCCTATGCCCCCCGCGAAGTAATACTTGACCGTGGTACCGCGGGGGAAAAAAGGCACTGAAGACGGAGCTTGGCCCTCCTCACCGACAAATCGGTAAGGAGAGCGAAGAGGATTCGGGTTGCAATTGGATTCTATATTCGGTCGCAAAACGAAGGGTTTTAGTTGGTGAGAATCCAACACACGGTGGCTCAGGCCATGTCATGGTCTATTAAGATTTTTCCCTCCAACCTCCTTCTCCAATAAAAAAAAAAAAAAAAACACACACACACACACACACACACACGCATATATATATATATATATATATATATATCAACTTCAATTATATTAACCGCCGGAGTGAACTGTATCGGCCGTTTGCTCACGCGCGTTACGTCATTATGGTCATTAATGACGGGAGCTCAAGGGGTTGAAAGACTCGTCGTCGTTTCGTACCCTTACCCTGACTGCGGTGCATCAATCTTCGATAAGAGGAAAAATGCAGCCGCGCGTGCCGTTATTACTCCATTGTTACACTACACGTTCCAGCTTTTAATGGAGCTGCGAGAATTCAAACGGAAATTCAGCGTTCCGGTTATTTGTTGGAGCTTTTTCGTTGATGTTTCGCTTCGGATGATCGTGTCTAATTGTAACTTCGCGGGGAAATTACCATTGGAGGTTGATTAAACAAGTTTCTGCGCAATACGCGTTTTTTAAGCTTTTTCTTCTCTATAGAGAAGTATATATGACTGTTTGATTCTTCATTGAAGTCACTCGAATATACCCAATTGAGTTTGATTCATTCGTCATATGATTCGAAAAAGAAATGATTTGCTTTCGATATACGCATACGCACAGTGAAACGAAAGTTGCGCAAGGGATGAGATACTCATGTATGTACACACTTCAGTATCGATCGACCACGGGTATTAGGAAAAATACTGCAAGCTGTAGAATAATCGTTGGGAAAATCTAGAATAAAATCCATGATCGAGTGAGGATTTCCAGTCAACATTCCCTCGACAAAATGAACACGCGCTGACTGGAAAGGGCCGAGCGTAATAACGTCAGCCAAAAAAAGGGCGAGCGAGGGAATTCCGGATTCTATCGCAGCTAAGGCAACGCAATTGATGATTCGACGTTAAAGCCGATGAAATACACGAATTGTTTTTCATGGCATTAGCGAAGGTGAGTAGGACTCCGGAATAGCCAAATCGATAAAGTAGCTCACACTCGTGCGCTCGAATACTGATCAGCGAGGCACCATCCGCACTGCTGCGGATACGCGGCGAGCTCATGCTTTCCGCGAATCCGACAGTAAAAATGTACCTCCGATGGACAAGTGCCGCGCGCCGTCGAGTGATTTTCCTTTATATTTGATTATTGAAATTGAAATGTGTATTCTTCATAGCTGATCCGCATATTGTGAAAGCCAGAACCACGGCAATTTTATTGGCTTTCAGAGAAAGTCATGCTTGAAGGATTTAAGAACAGAAACAATGCCGTGAAGTGGATTATGATGTTTTGTTCAATTTTATTGATCATACAAATTTTTTAGAAGTTCCGCGACAACAAAACTTTATCTTTTTTTTGTATATACGATTTTTCAAATCATATGGAGTACGTTTGAACTACTTGTGCTTATTAACTAAGCAAACGAATAGGCTCTGCGAGTCATTGCCGGTAACTCGTGGCTGCGCTCATTAATCGCCGTCGAAACGATCATCAATAACGACGGAAAAAGCCGAGGAAAGAACTCTTTTCACTCTCGCTCTCCTAATAGTATTCAACTCCGATGAACTTCGATTTGACGACCCCCAGACTAATACGTCTATTGAATTGCAGATAACTAAAATAGCAAAGAAGTAACACCTGAGCAGTAGCCGACACTGGCAGGCTGCTAGCAAATAAAGAATCTCAGGAAAACGATAGGGGAATAGAAGTTACAGTTATACGATCATAGTTTCCTCGGCGCCGGGGCGCGTGCACTTTGGGGGAGAAGCTAGACCCCAGCTGCAGATAGCAAAGTGGACCATTCTTGGGTTAAAGGCTCGAGATAAACTCAGATAAGATCCGCGACAAGGGGCATCGCTACTTGGGATTGGTCTTCGGATAGCTGGAAATTCGAGATAACGGATATACCTGCCACGCGGGCTCCACCAAGGATGCGACTCGAGTTTCTCGAGCTTTGTATTATATACCCCACTCTACTTCACCAGCTGTGTATGTATACCGCACAGTATACGTACTGCGGCAGAGTGTTTAAGCCACCCGCTGTGAATATCTTCTCAAGCGGGACAATGAGATGAATTAATTAAGCGCACTTTGATTCTTCTTTGCTCAATTATAAACAAGGATAGCGGACATATCTTTCGCCTTCCATTATATATCATTAATTATTATTATTATTATCAGCATCATTAGCATCGTCATTAGATTATATGTCGAAGGAGTTTGAAATTATTCGTCATCCGATTCTATTTTACTGATATACATTGAAAGATTAATATATGGTAAACTTTCTTTATTCATCTCTTAAGATACATAGGAAGTCCAATCGAATCAGGTTATTCGCATTCGCATAACATAAACAAAATAACGATAATAAGCCATAGGGAGTCAGTGGGAAACGAAATATAAAGGAATTATAAATTTATTTAATTGTGTTTTTCTTTCGTTATATATCTGTTAGCTTCCACTAGTGCCATTACATTTTCTTCTATCAATAGATGTATCAGTATTATAAGAAGAATGCGTTCATAATACTTTCTCCATCAAAAGAATTAATTAGAATCATCGCTAATGTACAAATAAAATTTCTCTCTCGCGCGCATACAATTTCATTAACCTGATTCTAGATGAAAGCTGCCTGGGATTTTGGAGTGTCCTCGAGACAATTCTCTTGTTTTGTCTCATTGTATATTGTTTGAAAACTCTTCCCGTACAGGCATAACTGGTTTCCTATATTTCTACCTCTTATAACGTAGTTCTTAGACGAACGAAAATCTAGTTTAACAATCAGTGGTTCACGTAATCACTCTAGAAAACAAGTTCAAAGTTCTAGGCTAAATCTGCTCGAACATGCGGCGAATCGTTTACACGCAGCTCCATACACATCTCCCGAAAAGCCGATGTAGTGTATAATTATGTAGTGTCTGCTACACGACGATGGAAATGAGGGCTTAAAATTGATGAAACGCCGTGCCCTCTGGGGCTTTTTCCACGCATCAGAAACATCGATTCGGGACCACCTCCGCACGTCGATACCAGGCGACGCGTCGAGCGAGTATAGATTGAAACTGAAGCGATACTCCGTGAAATGGGGTAATAAAATTTGCGGATCAGTCGACGAATCCATCATGCGTTAAATTTGTATCTGCAGATGACTATTCCACGGGAAAGTTGAGCGTCGCCCAATTGGTAATCTGATCAGTCAGACGGTTCATCGAAGACCGAAATTCATCTATCACTAGCTATCAATGCTACGCCATAGAGTGCGCGCGTGAGTGAGTGTGTATAGGTAAAAGAAGACAATCGAGCGAACGGGAGTACAAGTATCTACATTACAATTTTCCGCATTTGCAGTTCTCGATTCAAATACTTGAAGTACTTGCATTTTACGCAAGATGAGGAAACAATACTTCTATCACATTTAAAAGCAAATGAAAAAGGTTTTAACGAGTCGTTTTTTATTAGACAATCAAATGTAATGTATACACATAATCTGGAAAACTTGCATATACATAAATAAATCAAAAGAAGTTCATTTATCCGACGAATAGAGTAAATGTCATCGAAGCACAAGAAGAAAACCGATAACACGATTGCGATGTAGACGACAAAAATCTCTGGATATACCGGGTATGTATCTGTTTCTCATTTAAGTTATGGTCAACCGAGCTTCCCTTTGTCAATCGAAGCGACGGTTTGATATGCTATATTTACGGGAAAGACACCGACAGCGACATAGGAAGTATCGAACCGATTGGGGGTTGAAAGGAGAGACGCGAAAAGAAAAAGGAAGATAAGCTTATAAGCAAGAACGGAAGAGAGAAAGAGAGCCAGGGGCCACGTCAATTTCCATAATCGATACAAGCGGAGATATGGCCCCGAGAGTTCGTTTCCCCTCTTGAGGGACCAACTGCCCTCTCTCCCCCCCTCCTCTCTCTCTCTCACTCTCTTTCTCGATATACCTTCGGTTATTTCCCGTGAGAAAAATAATCCCCGAAGAGAGACATCGCGTCGTTCCGCCATTCGAGAAACGACTATATGGAGCGTCCTGACTTCTTATATCTCTAGGCTTGCCGATTATACGAGTCGTACATGCCGTGAGTAAAGGTGGGTGTTTTCTTTTTAGCGTATACTGCTGTTTCCATTTCTTCTTTGTCTTCTTCTTCTTCTTCTTCTGTCTTTTCTTCGTTCTACTCATTTTTTGTCGATTGCTTCGGGTGTGATGTCGTTTTTTATATATACAGTTCAATTCTTGAGGGATGCTCGACTACTTAACTGCATTTAGTATACGGCGTTGGCGCGATGATCGATTCCATATTTTACGACTCTTTGAATTGACTTCTTCAAATTTATGTTTTCTCTCGCGCATTATTATTTTCCCTTCTTTTATATAGCAGCTGCCCGAATAAGCTTACGTTACTTTTATAAAAATTAATATGAAAAAAAAAACATTTTAACAGCATATATTTGAGAAAATAGACGAGCTTATTTGTAAAAATTTTGTAAATGATTAAACATTATGCAATATGAATGCAATATCTATAACAGCATTTAGCATACGGTGTGAATAAACGGTTTGATGAATATTCCCATGATATTATAACAATATACTTCGAGTTTACACAAAGAAAAGTGAATAATGCGTCATTTACATATAGTTGGTCAAAATAGAATTAGACAAACGGCGCATTCGATATCAAATTTCCAATAAACGCGCGCAATGAGTTTATTCCTTAATACAGAAAGCAAAATACCAGCATTTATACTCATATTACACAATGTTTTGTCATTAAAGTTTTATTACGCCATTTGGCGAAATATAACACCCTTTATTGTATTTGGTGCTAATATAATAGGGAAAGTTCATGCGGTACCCGCGCGCTCTGCCTATATATCGCATCCTTTTTTACCTTCCCTCTCGGCGTGTGTCCGTCGCGAGTTAAGCATGAATGGTTTACTAGTGAATATATGACGGGAAAAGCGCAATATAATTTTAAGCGCGAAATTAGTTTACACGCTGCACAGCCGAGAACACAATATCAATCGATAATTGATAAAGCCGGCCGAGCTTAAAATTTCCCCAATGGGCTTGGTTTATTATTGAATTTTTATAGCGCAGCGTGTTTTAAAAACAGATGACCGCTCGTGAAGAGCATTATACGTAATTAACGGCTTGCCTACATACACCATCAATATTAATGACCGCACTATACACGGCTTGATAATACTGTGGCGCTGTGTACGCAGGGCAAGACGTTATCATGTGGAGCGGCTGCACACGACCGATTTCATTTTTACCTCCTCCGCGCCGCGCGACGACAATAAGTCCATAGGGCAAGAACACATTGCCTGGTATTATTCAAATATTAATTCAAACGTTTTACGCTTATAGCGAGTCTTCGTGCCAGGCCACAGCGTATATAATTATAATATTATATATATATATATATGTACAGTCGAAGATTTTCTCTTGCTGCGCCCCCGCAGTGCTCAGTGGGATTGCTAATTAACGCATAAATATTGACTGCACGACAAGTTTGCCCTGTTAAGTCTGAAAATTAGCATTTTGGCCCAGCCGCCCACGGCAAAGCCGTTAAATTGCTGGCTAAGTGTTTGAAGTTCGAAGCTAAGAACTCGCGGTTTGAGTTTTGCCACTTTGATACCGCCCGTGTTTCGTATCTCCGACTGTGTGCGAGAGGCTAATTAAATTTACTGAGCGCACGGGAAGTATATACATGACACGCTGTACTGCAGTCATCTGCACACCGAGGCTGTCGCGCTGATTTTCACTGCTGCCGTGCAGCTCCAGCGCGCACGTTTCTTCGCGATAGCAAAAAGTTTGGATTATCTATTAGTACGTGCTTGTGTCACCCTGATATAGAAGTGTTAATGATATATTGGTTAATTATTGACTAAATTTGGAGTTGAAAATTCATTATTTGTCATTAAAGCAGATAGTAATATCAACAATTGAACGTACGCCCGTAATTATAGCTAGTTTTAATAAGGTTTTAATAATGTACGAGTATTTGACTGAAAATGCTTCCATTTGCTTAACACATTTACCAACGAAAATGATTAATTTTCTAAAATATACAACGTTCAATGTTATATAATATACTTGGAAAATTATTCTAGAGTTTAGATTTTTCAGAATTATATATTAAAACTGATATGATGCTAAAAAAAGAGTATACGAAATTATACGTATACATGCAATTTAATTGACGTATACATTAATTTATTTACAATACATGATAATCAGCTATGTGAATATTAATCCGGCTGAATGACTTGTATATATATATATTATATATATATATATATATTCTTTTTTTTCAACTTTGAGAATAAAGCGCTATTTTATTCTATTCTATGCTATAACGTTTGTATGTATAGAAATATAAAATAAACATACGTGTGATATCACATAAATAAAGTAAGCGAGATATAAGCTTTTTGCGGAAAGAAGTAAGAAAATTCTCGGAACTTAAGCAGCTAACCCTAGTATATCATGGGATAATGTACTCTGCACAGTATAACGTTGCTGACGGCAGATAATGCGAATCGCAATTTAGAAATGATACGTATATATACGGTTAACCACTATTTAGTTATTGTAAAATAAATATAAATAACTGGAATGACTTCTTCACGTGTAGTTTTATATGCAAATGATATAAAAAGGTCTACGGTATAGAGATACAAGAGAATTTTGTAGGATTTGTTGTTGAATCATTCAGATATTTACTTGAAGGAAAAATAATGACCTACATACCAGGAGAGCTATTTTCTTGATTACCCTTTTCTTATCCCACCGGGAGAAACTTAAAGCAAAAAAGTAAAAGGGATACAAGAAAATTCCTACCGGGGTATAATTACACTAGAAACTTCATCATGACAGGCTATTATTTTGGCTTTTTATTGTACTCAGTATTATCATGCGTCAAAGAACATCTTTTCATAATAGTTTTTATAATTTGGACATCTCTCAATTTCGGTTTTAACGAACGGGGCTGTCGCGTCGAGAAAATATTTCAAAATTAGCGCACCATCGCGACTGTCAAATTAGCGCTGTGAAACCGGATTAATATATTGGCGTGTAATCGGCCATATCCGGGGTCGATAATTAAATAATTTCAATAACCGGCTGCCCTCGGTATAGCACCCCGTTGGAATTCGTATTTTCAATCTCACTTCAGCGCAGGGCGACGAATATGTGGTTTAGCTCGGGCTGACACGTGTCGTCGAGCGTTACGTTGGATACTGCAGGATATACCCGAGCGCGAAGGAGCCAACCCTTCGCGTGAACCTGCGCACCGCGTAGACAAGCTGAATAACGTTCGCTCGCTTCCGGGATGAAGAAGTTTCGCGACAGGTTGCTTCGTTCGTTCGGAACCTTATAAATTCATCCTCGCGCGAGGGAAGTTTACCCCGCTCGCTTGCGCAAAAGATTTCGCTAGTACTTGACTATATATTCTACGTGTGTCGGGTGGTGTGTGTATATATATATATATATATATATGCGCACGACGTAAAGTTGATGTGCATTCACCGGCATGCATCTAAAAATAACTTAGTCTAGACGGGAGGGATTTTTTCTTTTTCTGTTTATCGTTCGAAGTCGATTAGTTTTTAATATACTCTTTTTCTTATGACATAAAAAACGTATATATAGTAAAATGATATTTCTACTGTGTCCATTTATATACAAAAATCGTGATATAGCTAAGTGAGTTAGTTATCTTTCAAAGAAAAATAAACGAATAACAAAATCAACTATATTCTCACGATTCTAACCCGTTGATTTAAGTTTTAATCTAATTATATAGTGCACACCGATGGATAAAGTTAATTTCAAGTAGCCGATGCACGAACCAGGCGAGACTATAAATAATTTAGCATATATAAAAGATTCACTGCGAGCCAGCCAACAATGACTGGAGGATTCTTTAACTTTCAAATTCGGCTTCTCCGACGCAGACCTCAACTTTGTGTATCATTAACGCGCTTCACGCTACGTTTCCTTCGGCTTCCGCATTCCGTTCGGCAACATTGCCATTAAAGTCAATTGAAAATACATCGAACTTCTTCGTTCATTACGCCATTCAGGCAAGTCCGGCGCGCGAAACGTCGATGGGCAAGGGATGAGGCGAAAAAAGAAAGAGTAGGAGAGGTTGGAAAAAGGAATAAGGATCGAGCTGTAGTGCGCGGGATAAGCGCGCGCAGCAACCAAGAGAGAAACTTTTTCACTCGTGCAGCCTCAGCCCGTTAAATTTACTTATTGCATTGTATAATTCAATCGGAATTATAGCGCGCTCGTATTTGATAAATCGCCGGAATCGCATTATCATTCGTTTGAATTGCTCTTAAATAACAATCGCGCTTTATAATTTCGTAATTGTATATAACGGTCGATGGAATCTCATCGTTCGAATTTGTAATTTGTGGAATCTTGAAATTCCAAATTGGATCGACTGCGATTTTAAAATTAAGTTAGAGACTTTTCTTATATTTTAGACATGCCTTGATTCGCGACGAATCACCCAAACTAACAAGTTTTATTAAATAAAATATACACTATATAGTATATTCTAGATTTAATCAATTTTGAATTTGATCACATTCAAAGTAAAGATGAAAATATTACAAGAAAAATGTACATCACACCAAGATAAAAGAGCGGGAAAAGAGTTTTAAGTAAAAAAAAGGTCAAACATGGACGTTTAAGTAAAAAGTTATTATTTGATTTCGAAAAATGATCAATAAAACAGTGTCACAAGATAGTTTTCCAATTTTTTTTATAAATTCCCTCATGTATTCTATGAATTTACAAGTATCTATTAACAAATCCAAATATTGTACTACAGAGTCACGTCTTGTTAGTAGTCTGTGTGATTAATAACAGTAAACAGTAGTATGATAACTGGGTCGTAGATACACTTGGAAGTTTGACGCGCATTGGTCATTACAATCTTGAGCACTATATATAAGCTCTGCATTATGGAACTCATCTACTTACATAGTATTCTCCGGAGGCAGAAGATGACAAAGTTTATACTGTATTTCATCAAAATGCGGCAAAGCAGATGTAATTTTTGTGCAATTTGGTTTGAGTTGATCGACCGTGATTAAATACCAAAATTTTATCTCAAAAGAGTTTATTATTTTACAATTGCATAATTTCAAATAACTTATTTCCATCAATTTAGAGCATTATTCCATCGCACAATTTTACAACAGAACAAACATACCAAAAACTTGCAGATTGAAGCACTTGGAAAGTCGGCAATTTCTATGTGTGCTGTCTCTTTGACCAACGTAAGTGCATCAAATAATGCTATACCGCTCTGTATATACCTATCGATGAATTTAGCTTTCGCGTTTACATTTGTTGCGCGAGAGCGAAACGTCATATAACACATATAACAGGGAGCCGCGCGGAGACATAATCGCCATTGTCATAAGCAGACCGGATGCCAAGATAATGAAGCGGTTCGACGATAACCGATCCGTGCACATCGCGACCGGCCATCAATTTATAGCGCAATGATGGTCATTTAATGACAGACCGATATGCATATATACATATATAGTGTCTACTGTATATATATTTCTATACAAATGTCGCAAAGCCTGGTTAGCTGACTCGCGGTAACAATAGCTTATTCAAATTTAGGTGTTGGTTCGCCATTGGTTCATTACGCGCGATTCTTTGGTTTGATGGACGCATACTCGATTATTTTATACGGACACGTATATAATAATACGAACATTTTTTATGCCGAGAATATTCGGATAATTTATACTCGTAATTCGCATCGTATAATTTTTTAAAAACATATTAAACCTGGCATATGTCTCAACGTAAAATACAAACGAAATTTACGAAAGCGTCTCTCGGGATCGTAAAACTCATACAATCAATATCCCTTGCATAATATATTAATCGCACGGAAAAAACAAATTTTATACAAGACCCGACCGTAAACCTTGTTGCTTAACGCAGCATTTCGTTTTCGGGGTGAACATGTATGCCGGGGCTATGCGGATATATATATATATGCGTTTATCGCGCTAGTAAAACTCCGCACGTCAGCTGTGCGCGCGTGTGTATATATATATATATGTTCATCTCCCGAGAATGACGTTCGCGAGAGATGAAATTCACATGTTACACAGTAGTATTATCAGCTGTAATCTCGATTGCGCGACGACGAAAGCCAGCAGCAACACGCTCTATTTGCCTCTGCATAATGAATTTCACGCTGCGTATATGTATACGTACTATATATATTTGTATGCAAGCATCTGCATTTCGCACCCGCCCTTTCATTTAATTGAAATTCAACGTTCAACTTTTGATCGCAACCCCGGCATAGCGTGTAAATATATATATATATATATATATATATTATACGTCGAGGTTTACTGCGCATAGAGCGTTTATATAGGTGTAACGCGCGTCGTCGGGTATAGAGGCAAAATATTTTAGTACGAATTTAATATTATATATACTAGCATAATTATTGTATACGGAATACCTCGTGGATTTCAACGCACGGTACTTCGCATAAAGATGAGCGTGTAAAGTTCTTGCGACTCGAATTCAATTTCTTCTGTATATTTTTCGCTCTTTTATATGTAGGTATACGCGAGAGATCTTCTACAACATGGCTTCTTCAGGCCCGATTCAGCAGACACGTAGTCGCACGCGAAGCCCAGCTCTTGAGCTTCGCTTGCAGTTTCGCTTTTACATTATTAATGCTTAGAAATTACGCCTAGAGCCCTTTTAGTACGTCCCTCGCTCTGTGCGGACGCGAAAAGCGTGTTGCTCGGCAATTGTGCATGAATACGGGTGTATGTATACAAACCCTTCAGCTCTTCCTCTTCTCTCCCTTAGCGTGAGCTTCACCCTTGCCCTGTGAAATATACGAAGGAATAGCTCGATGTAATGGCGTAAAATACACGCGCCACACTGTTTATGCACGAGCTCTCGTCGTTGGTCAACTTCGTTTTGCGGTGTATGTGTCCCAGTTTGTATGACGAGAAGCTCGTTATTTATTGAAAGATTTCAAAATGTATGCTTTAAATATTGTATGCGATAGATTTGGGAGTGTCATGATGAAAATGGAGAATAATTTAACTAGAAAGGGTGTTCGTGCATTATCGTAAAAAATAAAAAGATTTTATTTTTTCAGCCCGACGAATGCATCAAGGGTGCTTAACCACTTTGAATTATGAAAATGGAAAACTTACTTTTATTTTTATGTATAATTTTTTTTAATTACTATCCTGAGAATTTATTTTGTCAATAAATCCCGCTAAATCTAAGCACTACCATATGGGGGAATCGTTTAACACAATTAATGTAATCAAGAAAACGAAACCATCAACCACGTACTTTGCGGCATGTTATGTGATATAAAAGTAAATAGTTTCACAAAGCGATATAGAATTTAGTAAAGCAAAAATAAGCCTGAGGTTCATCTCGGGGTCAAGAAAATGTAAATAAACAAATCAAACGCTCGCATTAGTTAAAAGCAAATTCATCCGTTATACTTTAAATTCTATCAAGGATATAGGGATATCACCAAGTCCCAACATCACACTACGAAACAGCACAGACACACACAGACACAAACACACAGGCTTTGTAAATCGAAGACGCGCATTCGGTTAAATTACCAGAGTAAATCCTAAGTCAATTAATGCCTTTGCGCCGAGCCCTTGGACAAATTTATACGCGCGAACCTCTATCTTCCTTTCTCCCCTTCCAGCTCGTGCCCTCGCAGCCTCGCGCGGCGACGAGTTTCCAACACAGTCTCGAACCCCTAAAAACTTTTCCTATATATATACACCGTCTGGAGCTCGGGTTGCTCCTGCCGCACGCCCCCGCGTGTTCGTTACGCCGCACAGGCTCTTCCGAGGGAGAGAAGACGAAGCACGACGAACGAGGTGGGAAGAAAAAAAGAAGGAGAGAAAAGGGGCGCGAGAATCTCGAAATACGAAAAGAGAGAGAGGGAGAATAGAGAGGAGCACCGGGACAAAGGTGCCGTGTATACAGGGATGAAAAAGAGCGACGGCCGGCCGGCCGACCGGGCGCCCTAATATGTATTGCCAAAGTTTCGCTTGCTTGCGGTTCTCGGCTGAACTTTTTCACCCGGGATTTATTTCTTTTGCGGCCTATTCTCTCCTCTATAACTTTCCTTGCTTTACCCTGCGATTTCATTCACTCGATATTCGCGCACCCATTACGTCTGCGCATCGATTGCGCGCCAGAAAAACAGAGGATTTACTCGCCACTATATATAGACTGTTTATCATGAATGCGTGATGTATAAAAATATATACAGTTACCAGTAAACAGATTAAACGAATTCTGGCTATTTACATTTGGATTGGAAATGCGTCCGAAAGATCGGTGATGTATATTCATTAATTGTTTCTATTAATTACATGATGGCAGTTTTTGAAAAAAATCAATTGCTTCTACGAAAAAAAATGCTGCCAATTCATTGGCACATAGCTTCCTCCAACAAAATTCATAGTTCCAATAGATAAAATATTATTTAAATATATGTTAATACTTTTATTTATTTAAATATTTTGCTGCAGGAGCAATTTTCTCATCAATGGTAAGTAGAAAGATTTGATCGGAATCTACGAAATCGGTGATGGGTGACACTTAAATGGATGGGGTAACAATTACAGTAGGTAGTAAAATTTATAATTGTCATTTATTGCTGTATTATATAGTCGTGTAATGTTAGAATGTTACTTTATAACCAATGAACATTGTTGGAACAATATGAATAATAATTCTTTTCAATTTTGACAATAAGTATATTACATTGGTAGTTTAAAATAAGCCTGAGACATTACGGATCACTGAGAGAAGTAAAAATCATAGCGTCGTCCTACCTACACTTTGCATTCTTTTAACGTAGAATGGCCATAATCATCAGATCCAAAACAAAAAATTTTCCCGAATTCATAATCAGAAAACATATGTACATGTCAAATTTTATTACAATCGGTTACATGTGTTTGATAATAGGTGAACTGTGATATAAGTAGGCTATATTAGTAAGTAAAAGTAATATTTATTTCGGCAAATTACCAAAAAGAGTAGAAAGTAACACACGTTGGAGGCGATGCTGAGACTACCGGAGCTCTCGCACTCTGGTATACACATCGACTCTGCTCGCAAACTTGGCCTCTCGGACCCTTGCAGTCGGGACGCCGAGCGGCCCCTTTACTATTACCATATGTTGTAAAACATTGCCTGGCGGGTGAGCACCTTTTACTTCTACCGCCGTGTGGCTCACATACACTCTCTACGATTTGTCTGCACGGCCTACTTTGTACTACTTTAAGTCTAAACAGAAGTGGTGCGCTAATAAACCCTATCATAAATGAGTATTAAATCGAATAAATAAGAAACGCGGACTCTCGTGTTTTATGCCCATATAAAGATTGTATTTATTTCTATGTAATATTATACGTGACGTCACATAACTCATTATTTCAGTCCCTCTCGCAAGTTCAATATGATTTTGACACAGATTCAAAGTTGTCAGATTACTGCTAACAGCCAACATTTGGAAACAGGTGGCACTTCAATAATGTATAAGGTATTGCGAGCGAATTTGTTCGCTCAACTGTATATATAGATGCGCAACTTTCCGGTCATTCCAAACATTGCGCTCGATTTTTACTATTTATCTATATAGATATACACCTGTGTCACGGATATGTATATTTTATCAAAACTTTCTTCCATGAAGAAACATTTCCTCGCGTATGAAACTCTTAAAGTTCAATTCTCACATTATATATTTTATATCTGACAAAGCGAAACGGTCCACTTTGTCGAATCGAACTCTCGCATAGTCTGTCTTTGTGCTTATATATGCATTGATTTCCTCCTTTTCTTTGACTCTCGTTGAATATGAACGATATATAATGCAAAAAATAAATTTAAAATCAAAGCGCTCGCCGCTTATCGAACGGTCTTACACAATTTACACTAGTACAAGCTCAAATGTGTTTAAACAGGGACGGATTCATCAAGAGAATCCGGCATCGTGTCAGCAGCTGTTTCCTTATACATAATCCGCAGAGACAATAACGGAGAATTAGAGTCGGATGGCAAAACGGGATGAGAATCAGCGTCAGCTCTGTGCACAGATTAAGGAAAATATGATCAAAGCGCAGTATGAAATTTAACAGTTGTCTAAACCTACAATTCGCACATCGGTATATACGGCCCGACGAGATGTTATACGGAAAATGTCATAATCTTATCACGCTTCGGGCGACCCGCTGCAGACGATCCAAATGGTTATTGTGATTCGGGATATATAGGTATATATATATATCGCGTCAAAGACTGGCCAGAATCCGAAATTCCGCGCGTGCGCCCGACCGCGAGGGGGATAAAGGAAACGTGCGGGGAGAGAGAGAGAAGGAGCTGGAATGAGGCGGGGTGGTGGTATATACGCAGAGAGACGGAAAGAGTGAATAACTCGCGTAATTACTGGTGACCCAGTTGTTGCGAATGCGACACGGCACGGAGAGACAGAGAGATGTAGCAGCAGCTAGAGGAGGAAGGAGGAGAGGTATAGAACGCGACAAGGGCAGGTCCGGAGCGGACTACCGTCGCGGGACATCTTTAAATTATATCCAATGTTGCAGCCGAGCCGACGCTTTGACGTTGAGGACCAGCTTGAAGAGTAATTAAAATGGATGCAGGCGCGGGCGCTCTTGCTTCTTTTCGTTATAGATTTCTCATCATCAGGCCTCGTTTATGCGCCTGCTCCGTAGCTTCTTTCTTCGTTGATCATTATTGTTGTTGTTTTTCCACTTTTTTTACGAAAGGCCGGAATAATTAACGCGAAAACGTATATATGTGCGCGTTCGGAGGGGAGGTTTACGAGGAGAGGAGGCTGCACGTCGAGCGAATTGCAATTTTTCAATTATGGAGGAGCTCGCGCGAGGCGCTTTGTCGAAGCTTCCAAAGTATATAGTCGCCATCTACCATCGCGCGTGTAAGGAAGGTTCTAATTAACGTCGACATTTATCGAGATTAATTATTAAGCGCAAGCCGAGCGGGTTAATTTCCGACGTGATTTCCGGCTTGTTTTTCTTTCAAAAATGATGAAATTTCATAAACTATGGATATAGTAGTACACAGCGACTGGAGTTAGAACGCGCAAAGTGCAATGATTCTTTTAATAGCCGCTGCTATTTCAGTTATACGATTACCCGAGACTGTATACAAAACAGTCCCGGCACGCCAAGCGTTTACTTTTTAATTCGAGCTTGAATAATAGAGAATCGCTGCTAAGTGTGCAGCGCGCTGCTTCCGGCGACGATGGGTCAGCGAAATTCCGCGCGGCTTATGCAGCTTTCAGTCGGGTATAAAAATAACAGAGAATCCGCGCGATGGTCTACTGCCAGCTGAAAAAGTATTTGTCCGGCTGCGGCTCCTATGATATCGCAGCATTGCTCTGTACATACATGTCCGGCGAGCGAGGAGAAAAAGCGCGTATACTCGTGTTGCTATCGGGCAGGAGTTGCTTTAATACCGCGACTCGGCGTTTGAATCGGATTCCAATGGAATCGAGCGATATACAGCGTGTCAAGGCTCGGACACGCGAAAGAACCCGGGGAGTCAAACAGAGAGGAGCTCCCAAGCGGATAATACATGCCCGGGCTTGCTGGAAGTCGCGAATCATGGGCGAGATATCGAATTCCCAAAGGAGTTCACAGGCCGCCGCCATCGATACCTGCACCGCGACTGCTTGTTCGTGGCCCAAGCAGGCGTCTCTATATATATATATATAGCTGTCAATGTCCTCGTCGTGAAACGAGACGGAAAGAGAAGGATGAGGAAATCGAGGAAGGAGATCGACCGGAGGGACACGTCAGTGAGATAGCTACGTATAACATGCTACGCTGTTGAAGAGATATGAGAATATAGAGAATAAGTATACGAGATTTTTTTAGCGGACAAAATAAACACATAGAGATATGTGCTGTTGCTTTCTTTTTGACTTTTTGAAATTTGCCTTTATTATCGTTTTTCGCTACACTGCTTTTAGCTCAGTTCAACGAATCAATGACGTTCTGCAAATATATAGGAAAATCAATATCGCTGTTTGGTTATTGTACAGTTTCTTGTCGGTAACTATGATATAGGCCGGATTTATTCCGTCTCTTTTATTCATCATTCAGCGAGCAAATCGATCCATAAACGAAGAGTATCGACATCTCTGCAAAAGAGGGATAGCGACGAAGACGAGGATATAATAAAGGGGAAAGGATTAGAGTAAATCAGGTACATATACTCGCATTGTTGCATCGGGAAAGAAAAAGAAGAGAGAGATATAAGTAGAGAGCGTGCAGTATCAACCAGCTTAAAGCGAGCAATGCGCAGTGGAACTTTTCCAATTAGTCCTTGCGGCGGTCACTCGTCCAGCAGCAGCGTTCGATTTGCCTATATATAGCTCGCGCGTATTCATTACCGTCGGGGTTCATAATTGTTGGGAAAACACATACTCCGCTTACACACAGAGAGTCCCGACTGTTCTCGAGAAGAACCAATTGTTTGGGAAATGAGCATGGAGATGATACGAAATGAGCAGCGGAACGTCCTCCGGATTATCGATTCGACTTTCGTAATCGAACGCTCATGACGAGGCAGCACCGGTCCTGGAAGAGAAAAAGGAGCATTGATGAAAAAGAGCGTAACTGGAAGAGCCATGTCATTTGTGGCTTGCGTTCCTTACGCCAAGCGCATTTTCCCTTTCCTGCTCGCACTACTGGAAAAAGGTAGGGTCGCAAGTGGAACAAAGGAAACGCGACCGTGCGAGCAAGCTCGAGATTTTAATTTCTCTATAAAGGCTGGGCGATATTAAAAATGCGTGTTATATGAGAGTGACATTTTCAAATTAGTTTCAGGCTGATATCAGAGCAGCTGCGCAATTCTGGAGAGCGAATGCAAATTGCGAAGTATACGTATGCGTGTGCGCGAATGGAACGATTATGAGAGATGCAGGGTTATTTTACTTTATCTTTCAGTTAATGGATTCTTCTTGTAGGGATTTTTAAAAGGATTTTTTGATTTATCAAAATTCGTGGTACGTGAATTCTTTATGTATTGGTATCTGATGTCTAGTCGACCTAACAGGGTATGCACATATATTATACATAATTACGTAAAAGTAGTAAGTTTGCGATATTTTGATGGATACAATTTGTGTAATTTATTGTATAAAAACGCTGCTAATTTATTGGCATATCACTTCCTTCATATTAATTTATCTCTGATATCCAAATATAAGAGTAATAAAGGGATCAAAAGATGTACTCCCAAGTCTAAAATTTAAACTTAATGCACCTATGCCTTATGCACACTTATGTTATTTTTGAGATAAATTTCCCACGCGTTACTGTTATTGATGTTAACACAATGAAGCAAAATCAGCGATTTGGTTGGTAAATAATTCAATGTAAAGGTTCTTAACTAATTCACTATATCAAACACAATGATTATTGTAGAAGGTGCATATTAGGATTAAATAGTTTTCGTTTCTTGTATTTCCATAATATTTTATTAATATTTTTCACGGACATGATATACATATAATGTAACAATTTTATTGATGAAAAGCTTTTCAAAAAGCTAATTAACACTTTTAAACTTCAACTTCTATTTTCTCCAAAGCGTATCTTTGTTTTGACAATTATTGAGCATGTTAATAAAATAAGTAACATCTAAATCTACAGCTGATCGTATTGCAGTTGTTTTAAGAGTATATAGGTCACAAATACCTCCAGATTATTTCAGTGTTAATTTGGGCCACTAGAAGCCGAAACGAATGGCAGACCCGAGTTTTCACGTAACGTCGCAAAGCAGGAGAAATGCAGTGGTAACGGTTGTGACGCAACGAAAACAGACTGCATAATACACGAAGCAACTCCGAGCTTTCCACTAACACACTTGATGCTTGCCCAACACACGCGTAACATGCGTACGTAAATATTCAATACATGTACTGGGCAACTACATGTAAAGTACATTACGTCGCCTTTATCTTTGGTCCTGATAATTTATTGACCGACGGTCTTGCTGGAGTATAAGCAACATCCATTGTAGCGCTTAACATCACAGCAATTTTGCCCTTTCAGTTTAACATAGGTATAGCCCTTAGGTTTTCCAATTAGTTTGTAGTCGAATCGGAGGTTTATAGCCCTTCTAATTGCTGTAACTATGTGGTGTCCGAATCATTTTTTGGCCATATGAGATGGTCGGAATGTAGTCATAGTTATGTATCTAGGTTTGATCTTTTAGGAGAAACTCACGATACAGTAAAATAGCAAGTAATGATCGATAAATTGATTGAAGATAAATCTTTTATTTGAAGCCTAATTATTATGATGTAAAACTTGATCTATAACAAGGATAATTATAACATTTTAATCTATAAAATCCAAATCGATTTGTTCTAATAAGTAAAATGCAATGGATCTTATTATTATAACGATGTTTCACGAATGAGTGAAAAGTTCAATTTATTTTCTGTTTTGAACAGCGCTAGTTATTAGTAACTATTGAATACGTTAATTCAAAACAAAATGCAATTATTGATAACGAGCAACCGAAAGTTAATAATACATAAAGTTGAATGAAGATATCAACTCTATACTCTATGTTATGATTACTTTTGTCAACTCTCATCATATAAGTTTCTTTGCATTTAGTTCCTAATCCAGATACGTGCATTAAGCTAAGTATTTCTGCAAATTTTTTGACGTATGTAGATGACTTCTCAAATATAAAGAGCATTTCTTTAGAGGCAAATGTAGGCTGTGCTACTCTAGCTATTTTCACATACTCACTTCGATTTCGATACTTTCTATAATGGATCTCAAAATTTTTTTGAACGATACAAACATGTTTATTGTCTACGGTTAGATTTTCTAAACACTCAATCATGTCATCTAATTCAATAACCTTTTTTCTTATGTTTTTAGTGTATTGACTGTTCCAAGATAATATGTCAGCAAAACTTTTATAAATATATATTCTCAAACCAGATTGATCAATACTTTCGAAGGTGTTATAGTAAATATCACCTTGAATAGTCTTTATGTCCAAAAAACTTGAATAAAAGCTAATAGAATATTTTAATGAAATCACCATTACACCGCAAAAAAGGATCCGATTCCAAATTTTTTTCGGTTTTATTAATATAGTTACTCCGAATAAAACTTGAAGTACCTCAAATAATGACCATTTTTCTTGTGTTATATTAGTAGCCTTAATTAATTTAAAAAAAAGTAATAACATTGGTGGAATCAAACACATAGATACATATATGTCAGTAGGAATATATAATTTTAATTTATAGTCAATAGGAACGATTGCAACAAAGTCTTCGTATTGGCCTTCGGCATTTATAAGTAACACTTTTTTGTTAGATTCTATACTTATGATTTTAGGGATTGCATATAGATTCATGTCATTTGCTTCTAATTTATCAAACATTTCTTGTTCTCCGTTGATATATGATTTATTTTTTCCCACTTCAATAATTGTAAAAGTAAAATTTAAACTTTCAAGTATTCTAGAAGTCAAGCAGAAATAAGGTGATTGTATATCGATAATTTGTCCTTCTATATTTCTACTAGCTTTAACAAAAAAGTCTGCACTTATTAACGCTAATTTTAATGGAAATCCATTAGCATCTTGTAATTTATCCGGGAAAATATTCACATTTATAGTGAAATAGTTATTTGTTAAAATTTTGTAAAAAGGATTATAATGTTGAAGAATGCATCCACAATCTGTACATTCCGTAATAATAGAGAAATCTAGAAACTTTTTGGACCATGCATATTCAAACAAATGTTTTTTAAAAAGTTTTTTATGATTTAAAACAATTATTAATGTTCTTGGCATCGTTGTCGTCAACGAACGTTGGAAAAAATCAACGTAATAATAAAATTTATTCAATTGTATACTATTCTTTTGACTGTTTTCATTATACAGTATTACATTCAAAGATTGATCAAGCATTGAATTTGATAATTTTTCGTTCATGATCTGATCTTCAAGAAATATATCTTCTAGGTTAAGAACAACTGATGGAATTTCCAGAGATAAAAATTGATGAAATGTTTCTGTTCGATGCCATTTTGTATCCAAGTTATTTAAGAAAAACGTTATTTGCCGGGGACGTACATTTTGCGCAATATTTCGTTTGATAGAATTTAAACAATTTATTCCAGATGTGTGAATGCAATTAAGTTCAAGAATGTAGAAGTAAATTAACCGTATGAACCACATTTTCCTTAAATTTTTTCTTCTTTACGATGCACCTGTTAAATAAGTTCACACATTTGACACTGAAGAGAAAACTTGGTAAAATATATATTGATTTATTTTAAATATAAACTTGACATTTAAAGTAAATCAATAATATTTTACCACAAAATATTGTTGATTATATTTAAACATATAATATTTGTGAGACTATTATTAGTTTTCAATGTCAAATTAAACAACGTAACTATGACTATATAATTACAGTAAAATATTGAATTCCAAAAATTCGAAAAAAACTCTACTTATATGTACTCCGAGCTATTTAGTTATAAGAAAAGAGAACGAAAAATAACCATATTAATAGTATTTTTCGTCACATGGCCGTGAAATCTTACGGCTGAGTGACGAACGTTATTTTTTGGTATCGTTGCCGTAAAATTCACAACAAAAAATAAAAGAAAAAAGAAGCTAAACGATAGCGAGAGGTAGGTTGGTGGGGTGTAGTGGCGGGTCCAGGGCCGCAGGCCCTGGTGGGGGGGCCGGGGGCGAAGCCCCCGCCGGGGGGTTGGAAGGGCGGAGCCCCCCCCCTAAATAAAAATTACTGAGATAAATAAAAAAAAATAATAATAATAAGGCACTTTTAACAAATTTTTTTTACGGACATAAGTCCGTGAAAATTACTTTTACGGCCTAAAAACAGTCCGTAAAATAGAATTTTACGGCTATGGTACCAAAAAATAACATACTAATTATAAATGAAAGCCCTTTTCTTGTTTTTAAAATTTTTTTTATATGTTCAGAGCACATTTCTAGAAAGAATTCTGCTTTGTTCGTATTGTCGAACCGAAAAAATTTCCTACGGTGATGGTGACGCACTAATGTATGCAGCTCACTCCATCTCTTTCTATTATAATACTGTAAGACCATTGTTTTTGACGAACACAATTACCTGCGGTTTCCGCTAAACCTGTTTATTGCGGTTTTTGACAGAATACCCAATAAGTTTATTTATTTAGATGTATTTATAAATATGTGTAAACAATTTAATCTGCTCTTCAATAAAACGTTTAAAAATTAAAATGTAAAATTACAAGTGGCACAGATACAATTTTTTAACCACAACAACAAAGACTATCAAGTTTTTCTAATCAAAAGAAATTTGATCATTGTTTTCAACAAATATGTTTATTATTCTGATAATTGCCAAAAACTTGTAGGTATTTTTTTCATTTAACTTTTTTCATTGGAGATAAAGAGAAAGTCAAGGATGCGAAAAATATCTTCATTAATAATTATTTATAAGCTCTAACTAGAGCCGATGGATAAATATTTATATTTTTAAATCCTCTATTGAAAAAGTTATCTATATCTATTTTAAAGTAAATAAAATAATTGGGTTTTCTGTCAAAGACTGCAATAAAAGGGATTAGCGGGGACTGCAGCAGGTGGCGCGTTCACCGCCTTGGGATGGAGTGCAGATCGTCTTTACAACGATGCTCTATAGGTATAAATGTGCATACCTCAAAAACAGCGGTACATCTACAGCATAAAATAAAAAGAGAAGGACCTCTATGCGCTTGTGCATCACTATCAGTGTAGATCATTTATCACCTCGTTTAAAAATACTCTCGATCGTATTCTGGCTCAGCTCTAGCTTTTGGTGAGCATTGCCTATATTTCCAGTTATTTTTGATAAAACTTGGAAGTCCGCTTGACAGTCGACTATTCTTGGGGTACTAATTGTTTTTATTGTGATCTATTATGCAGCAAGTATAGAATCTAATTATTTTATTTTATTTTTCATGTGTTTAACGGAATAACAATCTCAAAATAAAAAAAAAGAAGCGGTAATATGGAGTCCTTCAACAAAAATTTTTAGTTAAAAATGTACTACTAATTTACTGTATATATAGTGTAAGATAAACAGGTGAAAGTAAAGGGCAAGTTCGTATACCGGGATGTCAGCGGTATACAAAATTCAAATGCATTTCAAAATAATCCAATTTTTTAAATTCAAATTTAGTCCACTTTGATTTTATGAATTGGAATACATCCGCCAATCTTGTTTGATAACCAACTAATTCTAATACAAATTTGTTACAAATATCAAAATGAATACTCATAAAAAGGATTACTGTGGATTGGACCCTATAGGTCAGGTAGTCTAAACTGCCGCCGCGTACTGTACTGCGTTTCTTTAGTACCAGGTGGCCAACATGTGTGCCGAACTGCCATGCACTGGAGCTGCTGGTGCGCGCAGATCGAGCTATGTTACCATTTTTCGATCTTTGAGGAAAAGAAAACTAGAGAAAAAAAGCTTTGCAACCTCGGTTGTCTTTCAAAGAAATGAATTTTTGCCTCTTTCTTGTCCTTTCTGATGGTAAAAGCAGAAGAATTGCAATAAAACTTAATATTTGTGTGACTTTTATGTACCTGTTTTAATTTAGTTTAAGGGAAAACTTCATTTTTTGTTGTTTATTTTGGTTTAAAAATTTGATCATGTACTTTCAGTACATCACGATTGCAGCGCCTTTTGTCGTCTGGCGGATAAAACCGGAACTTATTTTTTATTGTTTTTTCAACTTTTCAAAAATATTTTTGTTACGCCGTAAACTTTTCTACATGACGATTCATCTCTCAAAATTTCATGTATAAATATCGTATAGGCTCGTTGTGATCCCAAATGTGAGCAATACCGGAGATTCCGGATCGATTTAACAACGCACTGTACAATTCAATCGAAAAATCCCTGTTTCGCTAAAAGAGGGAAAGTGAAAGAAAATCGAAAAAATCGAGACTGTGAAATCGTAACGATCAATTGTCTCTTTGAAAATATCAAGTCAAAGCTTTATGCGAGAAAATGAGAGATATGTGTATATCAGTAACTAAAGCTAAGCGTTCCCACATTACCGCGCGAATATACGTGTAAATTCAGTCCCACTGATTCCCACGCTCATAATAATGCATTCTGAATCCTGATGGATATTGTTATTCATACGAACATATACTTCATACCTAATGAATTACTTCAAATCGTAAAAAATATCGTCAAAATAATCGACTTATATATCTATGCGCAGTATATATACTATATATGTACACACTATATGACGCAGTAGCAGGGCTACTCGTGAGTTGCAATAGCCGCATCTCTCTTTTTCCTCAATTACATTATTGCCTCTCGGCCGAGTAGCTCCCGGTGCTCGCCGCCAATGGTGCAGTGTGCGCTTTGAGAGTGAAAATAAGAGTTAACTCTCTTCTCGCTTTGAGAGCTCCGACTGCTGCCGTTGCTGCTTTTGAACGTATAATAGCATCTAGCTGCTCACGCACGTCAACAGTGTGCTGAGAACAGCGGCGAGACTTACTTTATGTTGATATTTTAAATATTGGCGCCATTTCTAAACCAGATATTCGGTTCCCAACAAATTCAAAAAAATTGTATTTTTAATTTGTAGCGCATCAGGATATTCTGAATTTTTTGTAAGGGTAGGTGTAGCGTAAGACTTTTTACAATTAGTGGTCAGATGACATTGATCTCATTATTCGAGAATATTAAATAGCTATTGCCTGTATAATTAAGCTTATAATGCAAGAAAAATGATTCAAATGTACAAATCTGTAACTCAGTACCGATTCGGGAAAAGGATGATTGCAGAGTGAGGAGTTTGATTTTCTACACGTTACGTGCTGGATAATTTTTTGCTATTTCGTTTGATATTTTACATCTAAAAAGTGAACACTTTCATATCGATTATTCTGTCCACAGTGTAGCAGTCCAGCAATATTCACTGAAAATACTGATTCTCTTCGTACTCCATATGTAAAATAGCCTATTTTCTAAACTAACACTTTATAGGATGAAATTGTGCATACGTTTTAATCAAAAGTTATTTTATCAGAAGCGAATGGTCAGACTAATATATGGATTGTACAATCAAAATATATAGGAAAGCCCAGTTGTCTGACAACACTCGTCTCCTTTGATAGAAGCACTAAACTGACTTCAAATATCAGTTACGTTTCAGTCTTGCCTCTCATACCATAGCTATATATAAGCCAGATCCCTTTCATTGGTACCTATAGCACTTGCTACAGCTTTCCTTTGGCACTCGGTTTATTTTCCGCATTCTCGAGCGATTCGCGTTGTTTGGTACGAGGCATTCAAAGTTGCACACCACGAAACTCCAATAATAAAGGAAGTGGAACTTGGGTACAGTCCATGGAAATAGAAAGGACTTGCATGTTAATTTTTTGCAAAACGGTCATCGCGTATGTCAGTGATTTGTACTATAATTATTGATTGCAGACTTTGTCGAACATTTATGACTATATATATTTTAAATTTTTTTAAATAGAGCATAATTTGGCAACAACGCCATCGGAAAATACCAAAGCTAGGAAAGATTAGCGATAAAAGCAGAACAAAAAAGTAGCACTCACATACACAGGATAATATAACAGAGCTATATGTGCTGGACTGCAGTTGAGGCTGTAAAAAGAATAAGCGTGTGCACGGTAGTCGTCATAAATGCTCGTCGGCGAAAAGGAATTATCCCACATTTCGCCGTTCTACAATTATTCTCTTCTCGGCAATTCTTTCCCTATCGCGCTCTCTAACCGTGAAACACAATCAGCCACATAATGGCGATCGTCCTTTTTTATTAGAGCGCGTCGCCGCGCCTGGTCTATTCTGCCTCGCGCTTGCGCCAGGGATTAAAACTTTTTCCCTTCGATCCCTCCCCCTCCCCTGTGCCCCTCTCTCTTTCTCTCCCTGGCATAAGAGCCGCTTTTTGCCGGTTTTCTGCGAGCGGAAGCCGCGACCGGTAATAACGATTACTTATTTCAATTCCGGATATCTCGCTCGCGCTAACCGCTTTTCACGTGAAGCACCGACGAACGAACTTTACTCTCGTTTGCTCTTTCTCTATTTGCAACTGCGCAGGATCTCCCTTTCTCTCTTTCTCTCCTAGTATGCCAGCTTATACCCCGACTTTTTTGTGTATCTTCGTCTGACTCGTTCTCTTTCATTGTTTTACGCTCCTTCTATCTCTCATTCTTTGCTCGCTTCCCTCTACTATTTCTCGTTCATTTTCTCTATCGCTCGTTTGCGCGCTTCCCCACTTTCCTTCTCGCGTTTTTGCCATTTGCAAGGGTTCTCTTGCTTTTTCTCCCGTTGCGTTTAAATATTTCACAGTAAATTTACGAAGAGAGCGCTCTGCGGTAAAGAATGGGAGAGTGCACTTCTTCAACTTCAAGGAGATTGTACTTTTTCAGATTCATTGAGTTTTGTGCAATTTAAAATTTTCCGCTACTCACGGTAAACGGAAGCGTGTTTGATGAACAGCCAAAAAAAGCTCTTTCGGAATCCGCTTTTTAAACCACATGGTATAACATTTTCGAGAAGCATATAAAACGATAAAAGTCGGCACGGGAGTTTCTCGTTATTACCTCTGTCCATCGACAAATAAAACATTATTGATCACCCCGACAACTTTGCAGTGAATCGCGCAGAGTTGTGGATGAGAAGGCTTTCGTAATCGATGAGAAATAAGAAAAAAAGAAGAAAAACAACGGCACGGTAAGTCGAATCGCTACGTCTCTCATCCATCTCACGATTTTAACACCGCTCTGCAGCTCTCTCGCACGGGATTATCTCAAATGAAGGAGAGGGTCCAAGAAAGAAGGCGCGATAGCGGGGGAAAGAGTCGAGATCGAGAGAGAGAGAGAGAGAGAGAGAGAGAGAGAGAGGGAGAGAGGGAGGAACGAAAAAGTTCGAGGAGGTCCCGCAAAGCGTAGAAAAGTTTGCAGCTTGCGCTGCGCCTGGAATTGAAGTCATAATTGTTCGCGATTGCCTCGGGAAAACGGAATCGCGGCACCGGCCAAGAGCAGTTGAAGAGAGAAGGGGGGGAACTCGCGCGCTACAATCGGCCTGCAACGGGTCCTCGGGGCAAGCAAGAACTTTCGACTTGCTTTCCGCACCAGCGGACGAGAGAACCGAGTGCAGGTCTCATCACGCTGTTAGTTTTAACGATTGAATTTTTTTCGCCGGTAATTATACGGTATCCGCTTAAAGCTCTCGCGCTGCTCCTTTCTTACCACGCCGAACGGGCTATCAATGTTTAATTGTTTCAGATTCGTTATATGTTTCGTTTTCCGGACGAAGATAAAGCTTCGGGTTTCTTTTGCTCTCTTGCTCTCTCGTTTTTTTTGTCGTTTTTTATAAAACTTGCAGCAGCAGTAGCGTGCGATACTATACAGTTGCCGGGAGTGTGCTCGCACTGCGCCTAATGTCTTTCTTAGCGAGTTTCTAAAGTTGTGAGAAAACTGTCGGCATAGAGTCTGCTTTTGAATTCTTAAATGAATAAGAGATTGGATGTGTATAATGAAATAGCCGGGAAATCGCGAAGTAAATAAGCCAAGAAAAGAACTGGCTTTTTGCTAAAGTGACATTTAAAAGTCTACAATAACTTGTTCGTTCGTTATTTGCTGGATTAATTATTAACGCGGCAAGTATATATCTAGCTTGATACATATATAAGAAATACCGTGTCATTTTATTCGTCATTGCTTCTAGCCGCGCTAAATAAAAAAAAAATATTTGAAGGAGAATTTTGTACATTTTTGGAATATAACCGCGTGCTAGCGGGGAATCACAGGGATTTGCGCCGGATGCTTTGAATACCCATTTTGCGGGGGTATCAGTCTCGCAAACAGAACACGATGCGGACTTGGAGGGATTTTGTCGGAAGCCAGCGAAGAGGGCTTCCTCTTCAAAGACTTCACGTGTTCGGATGTAGTCCTGGCTATTTCTCACTTCTCATCTCAAGCAAGGGTGGATGATGACATACCCCTTACAGTCGTCACAAAGTCACTTCCAGTTATAGGTCATCGTCTGGTAGAAGTGGCTTAACAAATTTTGAAATACTTGGTTTCCGAACGGTTCTATAGTTAAACTAACGGAGGATGATAGACGGGCATCGATAGTAAAAACAACTACTTCTCCTTCTTTTCGACTTCGGTACACAAAATAAAGAAAGCTATCTGTAACTACAACTACAAATAAAACTCGTTGAAACGAAGACGAAGAATAAGAGTCGAAATATATAATGTCAGGCAGAAGAGAGTAGTGAATTGTAGAATCGTTAGCATTCGGGTCTTGAGAGGCTAAAAGACGCGCGCGTGCTGCATTTCGCTGGAGGCGCGTCCGCGTGTCCGTTAGCCTGTGAAAGAGAAGGAGAGCGAGTGAGAGAGGAAGAGAGAAAAGATTGAGGGGCTCGAGGGTCTATTAGAAGGGCGCAAGAGTTTTATTGAGCCGCTGATAACGGATGAGGAGTTTTACTTGGGCGCGCGCGGTGCGCAGCACCATGATTCATGATCCGTTTACGGCACGGAGGGAGCTCCGCCGGAGCCTCTTGCTATATCACCGTAAAATCGACGGGAACATATTGTACTTGACTCTTACCCGTCGAGCCTTTCCTCTCTTTCACTCCTAGCGACTTGTACTTTCTTATACTGCTCGCCGTCTCTGCCCTTGTTCTCGATCTACGGTAATTTTTTTCTTCTGATATATACAGTAAGCTTTCTTTTTATAGTTTTCTTTTTCTCTACCTGCCACTTTCCCTTTCTATAACGTCGAACGAGATTTATGCTTCGATCGACCTATATTTGCTGAGATACCATTTACTTTATTTGTATCGTCTTATTTATCTTCCCGTTTTAAATTCTCAAAGTACGTTTATAGATAACCCCAAAAAATTCTTTGATTTAACGTTTAAGTTTACCAGTCGATACTTCAATATAGTGATATTTAACTAGTTTTCCAAAAAAAAGTTTTAGCAGTAGTATAGCCAGTATACTGTCAGGCATAAGGTCTGAGGATATAATGGCAAAGTCACGGTGTGACCTATTTATTTCTTTTCAAGTCTAGATCGCTCTCGCAAATCGTCGCAAGAAACCATCACAGATAATGGACGAGAAAGAAATAAAGGTGGAAAACGCTGTGTGCATTGCTCGTGTCTACGGTTCGTACTCTACTCGTACTGTCTCTATACGGTTTCTTAGAGTTTCTCTCAATTAATGTATCTTGTCTGAGCTAGTGCATTAATGAGTATAACTGTTCCCAAATAATTGAATGACCTATATATAAAAAAATTTAGATGAAGTCATTATTCAACAATCGTACATATTGATTACTAGAACTGCAATAGGTATGACACCTTTCTGGTAAAAATCGTCTAGCATGAAACGCTATTCCTAGCCAGTAGCTAACCAGTTATTAGATTGTATCTAAAAAAATAGTTAGGAAATGGTCAAAAAGAGCGTTTCATGCTAGACCATTTCTACCAGGGTTTTAGTCAAACAAAATTCTCAATCAAACAACTTCATTTAAAATAGGCAGTGCGCTCTCAATATTATCCCATCTATTTTCATCGTATACACGAATAGAAAGTTGCGAATAAGCCGCAAGTGAGGACTAAAAAAGCCGCTAATGGATTCTGGCGTGGATTAGGTAATCGTCCAGGCAGATTTGCAGTTGGTACAAATTCGTTTCTTGCTATATAGCGATTAGAACACCGCGGTTTGATGTTGCAACGCACAAGTTGGTCGTGTACCTATGCGAGAAACTTTCTAGATCAAAAGTTGGCGTCGAGTTTTAACGGCCTGTGTGAGCTCTCGTTGAAGTTTCGGTAACCGCCGGAAGCATCCGCAAGATCATCAGTCGACTGCTTGACAAACGACGTCTCGTTAAGAAAAGTTGCTTCTAGTTCTCGTTCGCTCGCGCGACAAGCCTGGTAAAAAAGATTATGTACTTTACACGTTTATCTTCGTATCTGTGTCAAGCCTTGACCAGGAGCACGCTGAGCTGGAAAATATCTTCAATTTTTAGACACACGATTGATTATATTTATATTTATGCAGTATGGCTAACCATAAGTACTTTTATTATAATTAAATACAATAATTAAATATTAACCATGAGCAAATGATACTATTTATCAATTGATTCTCTACTGGATGATACAATTTGTTTCATTTTAGTGTATTATTGTAAGCTTCTTTTAAGCGTGTAATATTTATTTGAACCTTGACGATATTGTAAAAATTTAATTTTGCTCGGGTTGATTATGGTTTATATTACAGGCCTACAAATTGCGAGGATAGCTATCACGTCATATAGCAATAAACTCTCGACCCTTGTCCTCTTCTACTGCGAGAAGCCACTTTTGGAAGCTAGTCAACGAGAAATTTTTCGTCTCTAGCATCACAAAAAAGAAGGCTGAGTATCGACAAGTTCTCTCGTTACGACTAAAAGAAATAGACAGATGGAGAATTCCGGCCGAAAGATGGAACAAGAGTTTTTCGACCTTTGTGACCTTTGGAGACTGATGAGAACGATACTCAACTACTCTCGTTATTTCCTCGGCATCGCGAAGATATTTACTTATGTAGAAATCACGATTGAATAAAAAAACTTGTATAGTAATCGCGGTTTGGTTTTTAGCTATATCGTTGAAAATTCACACATTACAATATCTCTGATGATAAGTTGTCCACATTTCAGCCATGTATGATTAATTAATTCTTATAAATCAAAGCGTTCTAGCGCAACTGTTAGTGACATTCTATTTATATATACATATACTTGTTAATAGTTTCATTTTATGTGCCCTACGAACTTACTAGCCTAGTAGTTACACACAGTTAATAGTACCCGACGTCAAAGAAGCCCGCTTACTAAAGTATACTTAGCAACAAAACTTTGAGAATTTATAATCAATACATGTGAGCTTAATTAACGGGAAGTTTATTGGTGATCCCGAAAGACAAGGTAGATATAATGAAGCAGTAGCGTAGTCATGTCTCTGCTCTCGCTAAAGCACCTATTTTTCGGCTAGAAAAATCCGAAATTTGCTATTACAAAGCTTCCTCGTCAGGTATAAAGCAGAAAAAGCAAGAAAATTTGAACTGTAGAATAAAATTTCAGTTCGATCCATTATTATTATATTCGAGGTTACTTATGAGTTTCAATATACTTACTCCCTTCTCATCGAGGAAGCAATTAGGTCCATAAAGCCTGAGCAAGCTAGAATAAGTAATATATATTGAAAAGCTCAACCAAGCAAAAATAAAACGTACAGTTAAATTTATAGAAAAATCAATGATTAAAAAACTACATAAATATATATACAGGTATAAAAGAACTAGCGCAAAAATGAGTAGGTCCTCGACGTCTCGGGAATGAGCCCAACCATCACTGCATAACAGGTTTGTAGAACTCGTCGACGAAAATATCTTGTTCGTATCTCGTCCAGTGATATGCTTATAATTAAATTAGTAAATAGATAACAGTAATAATAGAGATATGCTTAATTAAATTAGTTAAGAGATCACAACGAAATACACGCGAACTAAGACAATGCTAGTCAACTGCTCTCGATCGCTGTCGAAACGAATCTGGCGCTGTCGCGTGCGTTAATTAAAGCATAATCCTCAGAGAGACGTATTATACACGAACACAATCGCTCATTTGTTTATCATCGCGCATAATACGCCTAGCATTAGCCAGCGATTTCTGCTTCTTCGGCTAGTCTCCGTTATTCATCATCGCTTTTAAGGCAGGAATTTTGACAAACAGTCGATGAGGTTATCAAAATCGCATGCATCAGCAATCTTGACAAGTAATCAATAATTTTACTAAGGTAGAGCAGAGCATAAATCATAGCTAGTCTCGCAAAGAACGGTTGCGCTGCCGTGTCAGGTCAGGGGGTTAAATTTTACAGGCCAGCCCGTCATCTGGCAGCGGTAATACTCAAAGCAGCCCCTTTCTGCTCTGGAGTACCCTGAAGTCATGAAAAATGGATTAGCTAATCGCCCAGGCACGGCATCAGACGCGGATGTTTATTGAAACTTTTTCCACTTTGCACTGCGCTCTACTCCCGCATATCTGAATTGACGATGTAATAATTTCTTTCAAGGGTGACGAATGTTGAAAGCATCTGGACGCCATCGAGTATTTTTTCTTTTTTTTGCACGCTGGCATTATCGTCTGTATGCCGCCATCAGGCAGCGAGCAAAGTAAAATTCTTTCGAGCCATTAGTCAGAACGCTTCATTATTATTATTACGGCGTCCTTTTCTCTTTGACGCTTATAGTGCTGCTTTCAAGATCAGGTGTCGTACCGTGTACATTCTCGACTCTGATGGCAATGCCCGTGAGAGCACAGAGAGCTTGCGCGCACGGATTCGTATATACATATACATAGATGAAGACAGGCGCGCACGTGACGGGATTTCGCGTGCGCATCCCGCATCTTTATCGCTGGCACATAGGCCTGTATGCGCTAACTACGCCTAAATTACGTATGTTAATGCGCTCGCAAGCTCGCGCGTCAATGTACATGCATATGCATGCGGGCGCGCGTATGTGTGACGCGATGTATATACATAGCTCCTGCAATAGATCGCGCGAGAGGTCCTGCCTCTAATGCGTATATAGCGCAGAATGTCCTGAGCTCGTATACGTGCATGTCTATATATGTATTACGCGCTGCAATACCCCCGAAAAGTTGCATCGGCCTGTAAATTAGGCCGCACAGCCTATAATGCGAAATCCGCGCGCGCACATACGGGACAATGCCGGGCCGCAAAGCCGGAAGCGGGTTTTCTCTCGGCTCGCCCATGCGAACTTTTTGCGGCCGCGCATACGCCTCTGCGGTTGGCGCGAAATCGTTCTTCCGAAACGTACGCGTCTGTACTAAATCCCGGGGGCATATAGAGTAAAGCGCCGTGTGCTTAGGCTGCGATGCAGGTAATCAGTGGAATGGGGGGTGGGAAATTGGAATTTTTTTTCTCGTCTGTCGTCGTCGATGCTCTCTAAAAAATGGCGAATGCGCGTGTAGCTCGACTATGAGGGTCTATGTTGGCTTGGGATTCGATTCTGCTTTGAATTTTTCAAGATACGGCAAAATTTGAGCACTTCGAAAATTCGCTAAATTTTTAGAAAGCTTCGGATATTTACTATATTAGCCCAGCAATGATTGTAAATAAAACAGACGTATAGAATAATCAAGATTATATACACGTATCCTTTGATCCAGGACTATGACTTCTGACGGTTCCTTCGTTCCAAACGTTCGTTCAATAACGCTGAGTATACAAAGTTAATAAAACAAGACAAAATAAAGAAGAGAATCCGATCCCCCGAGGTCAGCCGTCAAGGACTTATAACGATATATCTCGCAATCCGTCAAGCCATTATAAAAAGAGACAGCAACGCCGCGATATGTGTTTTCAATGAAGTATCAAGCGACGGCCCGCGGGCCATGTAGCCGTGTGCACATATAGCCGTTACAGAGCAGCGCACAGTGTCACTTTGATGAATCGCGTAAAAACGCTTCCAGCGAATTACACGTTCGGCGGCGGCAACGAGAACTCGGTCGACGCTCCGTGACACGAAACGAGAGATAAAGAGAGCGAGAGAGAAGCTCTCCAGCCACATGCATCACCGCTTACACGACGTTGATGTAGGTGGCGTATCCTCAAAAGTTATTCCCAACTTGGACGACTTTATTTAAATGAATAGTCCCGCGGCCTCGCACACGAGTCGGCGCGTGTGCTACTCGCGCCAGCCAGATAACGTAAAGATGGTTGCATGGAGGGGGAGAAAGCGAGAGAGAATGAAAGAGCGAGAGAGCAAAAGTGAGAGTAGCAGAGCTTGCGCGCGGCCGCGAGTCAAGTGCTCGAGAGAAAGGTCTATATATTTATGCGCTGCAGCTTCGCGTCGCAGAAAGGGAAAAAAGAGACTGCTGCTGCTTCTGCGAGAAGGATGAAAGTCAAGAAGTGAAAGATGAGAAGAATGATGCTTAAATGTCCTCGCCGCGAAATGAGAACTGGGATATGCCGAGCTTTTCTCTGAGCTTTCGACGTTATTTTCGTAGAGTCGAGAGCTCGGGAAGAGCTCGTTGTAAAAATGCACGCGCACAAATCGAACGGCAAATATATACCCTGCTCGCAATTAGATATATAACGCGCAACCCGAAGTCGAGTGAAAAGAGAGAGAGAGGGGGGGGGGGGGGCAGAGCAGTGAATAAAGGGGAGAAAGAGAGATGAAGAGAGAGCGGCGCTTTCAGCTACGCAGGCGCGGACTCACGGTATACTTAGCTCACGAAATTAGCCCCGTGTGCACAGGGAAAATTGCAAAATTTACCCTGCTGCGAAATTAATCTGCTTTGTTCAAGCGCGCAAGCTGGAGTCCGATGTGCAAAGTTGTTGCTACTAACTCTAGCTAGCCAATCCTCTCTCTCGCTCTCTATATCCTTTTGCTTTCCAAGCTCTCAGGCTATCCTGATCTATTATGGCAATTAGCATATTCCGATGGTAATTAAAATAAAATTGCTCAATTTATCAACGGGCAAGATTGATTTTCAGTGCCCGGCGAGCTTGAAAAACTTGCGCAGATGCGCCGTTTTCATTGAGCGAGCAACTTTCTCTCTCTCTCTCTCTCTCTCTCTCTCTCTCTCTCTCTCTCTCTCTCTCTCTCTCTCTCTTCGTCATCAGAGCAGCTTCGCTCTTGTAATCTTTGTAACTTTTGATCGATGAAATCGTCTGCTCCAGATGCACGGGGAGAAGATTAAATCCGCAAATTGTGAATTAATTATATATGCTATATAAGCCACGCGAATAGCTCGAAGCGGCAAAGATGAGGGGTCAATTGATAAAGTAGCTTTATAGCCGCGTTAGAGGCGCAATTCGATTCTGGTATATAAGCAGCTGCATCGAGGATCAACTGATTTCCATCTCGATTAAGTACATTCTATTAGTATCTCGACTTCTTCCTTTGCCCAAGGCGAGCAGCTACTCTTGATATAGGCGATGTTATATATACAGAGCGTAGCGCAAACTGCTATGCACTCTGACTGTAACAACATCGGCATTCGCTAATAAGCCCTTAAGTGCTGGTATCTTCATTTTCCCAAGCTCATAGCTCCTTATGTGTTTGCGCGTTAGATTCTCAACTCGACGTTCTTAGACTAACTGCACACACATACACACACGCACGCGCACGTGATAGTCGCAGACAGATATAATACACCTCATCTCTTAACTCCTATACACCGCGTGCACGCCCGGAAAATCCACAGCCAAATATTGATCATCGACCAGCATATATGTAGCAGTAGCAACGCGGAGCAAATGTTGATCTACGTTCCTTCGCCGCGATCGTCGTTTCGCGTCTTACGCTGCACTATTGCCAGCTGAGACGGCTACGTCAAGGATTGAAATACTTAAACCCGATTCGACGCCCGTTCGTGCGTATATATTTCCATTTGTACATACGCGCCAGTTCTCTATGTATATAGTATATCGATTGCCCGCGGAATATCGGCTTCATTCAAGTCGCAGAGCGAGAGGTAGTTTTCAATGCCACTCAACGGGGTTTATACGAGCCATTCCACGAGAAGTGAAAAATGGAAACGTTGTATTTTTGGGCGTACGTTGGACAAGTATTTAACGTTTGTCAGGGCATATAAAATGCTCTAAAAAATGCAATCTTTCTATTTTTGGACCCCAAAGTGCCCGACTTCTCGTAGAATGGCTCATATAGCGACGCCCAAAGCTTTCGTCTCTGGACACATTTCCTGAGACGTCGACGTCTTTTCTTTTTCTCCTGCCCACCATCGGATCAGTCCTCGAGACAAGACCGTGTCGCAGCTCTCGACACAGCTTTTCAATCCTTCCTTGTATATATACAGTACAAGCTGCCAAGCTTGAACAGGTCGGTTCAGCGCGGCGAATCCGACCTCCTTTATTCCTGCTGGTTCTTTTGTTTCTCCATTTTTTTTCTTCGCGCAGTGACTACGGTTACCTTTGCTTAGCGCAGCCGACGCGCAACGAATCGCACAAATAATCGTCGCAGGGCCGCATTTATATACTGCCGGGGAAGATATACTCGCAGCCAGCGCACAGTCGAAGCGAGACTCTCGTCTACTTGCCCTCTTACAAATACCGCGCTGTACAGTCCTTCACACTTTTGGTTTTTATGAATATACATGAGAAGTTCTTTTTCCTCTTATTTCCAGGCGCTGTGACAATACGCTTGCTTGAAGCCTGCAATTGTCGAGTGGCAGCGATTATTCGATTTCAGGCTGCTGGTTTTTAACACCGAGAGTTCGTTTAGCTGAGATATTCTGCAGCGCATTGAAAGTTTGCAGAATAAATTTTGTCGATTATAAACAATGAGGCGAATAAAAATTCAACTAGTTAGAAAAATATTAGCGTTTTTGACGGATATTAACGCACCTAAATTTGGGAAATACTTATTATAAGCAGATTACTTGAAATACTTCCGAATATAATGAAACGTACGTACGCTATGTCTTAACGGGCATCTATAACTTTGACACTCTTCTTTAGAATCAACACTTTTCACACGAAAACGTAGATTTTTCGTATTTTGGAACAAATTGACTTACGTCATGTGCATTTAAAATATTTTTAGAAGTACAAGTTATTAAATTATCGATCATTTTTCCTATTTCATGTTTCCGTATAAGAAAACATGACTAAAAAGACAAAAAACTGTGCCAGGTAGTAACTTGTCGGATTCAACATGTTTTTTTAAGAATACGCGCAACTTACAATTCACTCCATATGCACATAACGATATTTGCGTTCACATGATATAAGCAGTTATGAAAACTCTTACAATCAATTTAATATAAACCCTGGAAATACGCAGTACCTATTTATTTTTTAACCAGCTCTTATATGTAAGCGATAAAGTGGCGCTATAAAAACAATTTACAATGTTCCACGTACAAGATAAAGTGGGAAAATAACGTGCTGCCTGCATAAAGTCTCTATTGGGAAAAGCAGATAGAGCTGCAATCCTGCTGAAAGTGCAGTATCGTACAGGAAATTTTTCACTTCCGATAAAGTTTTACTTAAACTCGTATATAAGCTAATAACATATGTATACTGCAATACGAAAATTTCCTAGCTTCAATTTTTGGTGCTTTTTTATACGATTGTATAAAAAAAAATCATTCAACTATTTCCCGCGATTGTTAAACTAATGCGAAGTTCATGACAAATTCCGAAGTAAAAATCCGTTGCTGTTCAAAAGGTATACACTATTATACGTAAGTACTCAACCTTTTTCTACTTACTGTCTCTAAGACGGCAAATGGAACCGAATTATTTAGATCCCGCGGTCGCGTCTTCTTACTCGGTTATTGTAGCCTGTCTCCGCGACGATAAAAACATTGATAAAAAACTGAATACATTTACGCGCGCGTAGAATGGAAAATTCACAATTTTGTGGCCAAAAGGCCTCATTACCTAGATTTTCTTTTACCTTATAAAGAGTTCCGGAGAATCCTGTGCGCGAGTTTTGCGCTCTCGTTCTTATACTGTCTCTCCCTTTCGCTCTTTTGGTTTCCTTCTCTTCCTCCCTCTCGTTCTCGCTTCTCTTCATACAGAAGCGGGCTCGCCGGGGGTACAGCGCAGATTTATGCGCCTTCGCATGAGGAAAAGAAACATAAATTTGAATTCACCGACGTTCCAGTTTTTATCTCGGATGTTGGCTTTGCCTTGCTAGGCGACGAAACAACAAGTCATGGAATAAATGAAGAATGAAATCGCGCACGCTTAAACAACTGTATAAAAAGCGAATAACTCGAGCTAGCGCGCGTAACGCATTATAAACGTCGAATGATGTATAGTCGATGAGCTTCAAAATATGAAAATATCATCAGCGTAAAATGATTCTTTTTGCTTCGTCGTGCGAGTCAAGCGGTTATTTATTTCCAATATAGCAATTTGATCTTCGGTATATGCGCGTCTCAAATTTTGAATACCGTAAAAGGTTTACTGTATACGAACGCGCGTTGTTTGCTGAAAAAAAGGTGGTATCGGATATATATTCAAAAAGTCCCAGTTCATATATCCCGCTGCGGATAACTTTTATAGTTCGTTGCAACGATTTTTACTGCGCGGAGAAATCCTGAAAGTGTATTTTACCATCTCGGCATTCGCTTCCTGCTACAAATCAGCGCAGCTGGGAAAGTTAAATTGAAAAAAAATCTGGCACATCCAAAAACACGGAGCGATCGCATAACCTCGTACGCTCTATATACACACAAATCCCCGTAAATGCGCATACAGCACCGGGATCACTGATTTACAACTGTATAGGTCGGAGGGTTAGCGGTAATCGCGCGGCTTCTCGCAAGACCTCCCACGCGATCCCGGAAGGGAAGGGAATCACTTCTGACTCGGATCGGAAAAGTGATCTGCACCAAAAGTCTTCTCGCGATGACAAAAGGGAATATCGTCGAGCAAGATTGAGCGGGAGAAATGGGGGGAGGGGGGGGGCGAGAAACGAAGAGTATAGTGGGGCGTACGGAGAGGCAGCGGCGAAATTAAACGGAGCGGAGAAGTATCGACGCGGAAGACTGAAGCGTCAGCGCTCATCCGAGAGGCGGCTCGAAATGCCTGCTGCGCCTCCAAGTAGCTATATAGATGCTAGGGATAATCGGGATAGCGCAAATTCCTGAAGCCAAAGGTATAGAGCAAGAACAGTCGAGACGTAGAACTTTCAATTCCCCGTTTGTTCTCTCTCTCTCTCTCTCTCTCTCTCTCTCTCTCTCTCTCTCTCTCTCTCTCTCTCTCTCTCTTTATCTCAAATAAATATACACGAGAATGCTCGTTGACGTGCTCTTCTTATAGATTCGTAACCTTATTAGCTCGCTCGTTTCATTAGGGTATACATATTTCGATGTTCAAGCTGTACTGTTCTCTCCTGTGCAATTGAATGAAATAAACTAATAAATGTAGGGATCGATCTCTCGGCTTCATCCTGGTAACAATATGACAATTCATCGAGTAGTGAATATCCACTGCGGAGTAAGTGACTGTGTTGATGTACAAAAATTTTAAATCCGAAACGTACTTATATTGATTATGAAAATTCATTGGGACTGTATATTGTAAACTTATACAAGGGCATGTAATAGTATATTTTTTAAACAGCCATTCACGGCAATTCGCATGAACGTAATTGCTCGAGTTTCTGATTATTGCTGGTGAAATCTGCATGAATTGATGCATAATAAATTATAATATGCAGGAAAGTATTGCCCACATTAAGAAAATTTCAGAAATTTTTGTAGGAAAATTGTTTTTTTAATTTTGGCAATAATATAGTCAATTATTCTTCAAAGTGCAAAACTATGTTTGAAATACTTATTCTGCGCTGTAACCGTGTAAGAGTATAGAGTTGCAAAAAGCCCGGAGGGTCAGCTGTCGTCCTCTTTCTTAGATCTTGTTCCCTCCAGACTTCATTTTTGTAATAAGTTTCGTTTGCGATAAATATAAATAACCAGTTTATATGTCAAATACATGTACTTTACCTTACGGCCGGAAATTGATTTCTAACTTTGTATTAAATTATGGCTGAAATAGAAAATGTTTGTCGGCACAAGTTAATTAATTTCAACTAACATTTAATTACTCTAATGATTCTTTAGTATATAAATTTAGTAAAGGACTGGAACGTTTTTAACTGAAGCCTTTTAGTATGTTAGATGAAAACGCTATCAGCTAATAAACCAATATGAAGCTTTGTATTTTAATATTTACCTCTTTATTACCAACAATTACTATTATAGCGTTACTAATGTGATTTAAATTTTACTTTTTTAACAAAACACTACTGTAATTATTTATGGGTTATTGAGATGTGCAATTTTATGTCCAATTATTATTTGTTAAATATTTTAAAAAACATAAACCTCGCTTTTATTACACTGCATAACTATGTTCTAACTAACAGTACTCTGATTCATGATTTTATCGGGTAATAAATAATATTACGAATTCACTAAACATACGATATATATATATATCTGTACGATTTCCCCACAGCATACTGTAAAAACCCACTAGCTTATATAGATCCATCTCCTCCTGACCCACTATGAGACAGGTCACAAAATAATATCCCTCGAACCCAAGAAGTCACCAGGTCGAAAACTTGCGCACACGTCGAAAGTTTTCAGCTGGCCGACAAAGGAGGTATATGTGTGTGTATATGCGGTGTGGCTGCGAAGAGCATCGATAATCCAAGCCGCAGTGGCGCGCAGAGCGGACCGCGCAGTCGTACGGAAAAGGGCGGCTATATATACGTATATAGCGCATCAGGGGATGAGGGCAAAAGGAGCCGCGGCGATTCGATCTGGAACGCGTGGCGGAAAAAGGAAGTTGTTAAACTGCGCGAGATTGTGCGCCTTTAACGGGCCGGTGTCTTGCCTGAGACGGAGGCCGAGCTGCCATCGCGGCAGCGCAGCGTTGTTAATCTTGCCAATTAGCGGCCGGTTCGTCGGCGTAACGATATACCGACGTAACGACGGGAAGTCGCCTCCGACGAGATAGTGGGAAAGAAGAAGATGAAGCTCCGCAGCCCAAGATCGACGAGGAAGCCCGCTTGCGAAACTGGAAACTACGAGTCTCTTATACTTTGTCTGTGCTTTTCTTTTTTCAACCCGCTCGCCCCCCACAATTCTAGGCGGCTGCAGCTATTCTCTTCTTTAGCGTCTTACCTTACTCTCCAGCTGATGAAATAAAAAGGCTGACCTGATGGAGACAAAAAAACTCGATATTTCACCATCGCTTCTCGCAGCTCTATACAATTATTTTTCATATAATATACAAATCTGTCATAACTTGAGCACGACGTTCAATTTCAACAACCTAACAAGCGGCCCGGATATAACCGCAACGTTAAATCGACGCATAGTTTAGAGTCCTTCATTAAGAGCTTTTTATTCAGTTAATCCTGAATAATTGGAATACGCGGAAAAACGAGATTTTTATTGATCTTCGTCACAGAGAATCCATAACGAATAACGAAGCAAAAAGTAACGCAAACAGCGAGACGAGTAATTTAATCGCATAAATTATTTATCATTATTTGTTACTATCGTTTATGAATATTTATATATGTTCATCCGCGCATCCAAGCCAGTTAGAATATTAAATGAAATAAATTAATGAGGGTTTCATGTCAGAAATATTACTTCAAGCTCAAATATCAAAGTCTAATGTGGGCAAGAAATTTTTCTTTTGTACTGCAACGAGACGTCAGTCTCGTGCAAAACACACGCAAAACAAGCCACACCGTACCCTACCGTACCGCTACCGCTCCGCACCGTATAGAGTATAAGAACAAATTGTAGAGACAAGTCTTTCTAAGTAGCGTATTCTTGTTTGGTTTTGTTACAGGTGGCGAATGACAGCGCGCCATATTTATAAATAAATATAAATCACTCAAACCAAATCAGAACGTAGTTTTTTTTAACCTACTTCCCTCTCCGAATCCTGGCCTTGACTGATAATATCCGGCGCGAGGGAAACGCAACCGTTACAGTACAAAGCACAAAAAGATTTGCGGCCAGATAGTGTATTATTTATAAGAGTTATATTATATGCAAGTTTAATATATAGTGTAAAAAAATTTTACAAAGTCATATTTTAAACTAAAGATGCCAATCCTTTACTATATAGGAAGAAAGAAAACTTTTTCAAAGTTGATTTAGTTGGATGGTATATCTGTATATATATATATGGGTGACTGCCAAGTAAATGGAACTTTTTGACTTCGGGATGGCTTAAATAAGTTTTGCCGGCATTTGTTCTTGAAGTTCTTTTAATATTTACAAAAGGGAGGAAACTCATTAAATTCGCCCAGACATTCTTTCATTAATAATCTTCTTATAATACTTGTTGAAAAACCGTTTCAACTCGTAATTATTATGTTTGTACCTATATAGTTTCGTATGCTCACATGTATCATCTTCATTAAAAGTACGTAATTCGCTTTCTTCCATCATTATATACCATTACAATTTTTGCATTTCTGTATTTGCTTCTCACTTTTCCAAGTTTTCTCGTCCATGTAATGCAGAAAACAAACCATTGGACTTAATAGCGTTACGTGTGAGTTTCTTTTCATACGTCTAGAAAAGGTCGTTAGTGCTCAGGTAATTGAATTTTGTATGGCAGTTAAAAAATTACGACAGCCATTAGAGAAATATATATGTAACGACACGTACTTCAGAGTATTAAAACAGCATTAACCTGCTAAGTAGGACATAACAGCTCAAAACTCAAAACTGAAAAGTCAAATTGTTTAGAAAGATGTTTTATAGGGGGTTGATATGAAAAAAAAACTTATTTTCAAAATGTCTTTTCCCCCTATTTACTGCACAGTCTGATTAGCTGTTCACCATAAAATTAAAAGAAATACTGTTAAAACATCTTCAAAGTTTTCACTGCTAAAGATTTATAAACCTTGCATGCTGTTCGTAAAAGATTTATAAGTTTTTTATTTTTTCACTATCAACCAAACTTATTTTTATGCTCTTTTTTGTACCTTTTAGAAATTGAGAAACTGATCTTCAACGAACCAGATAGTATAGTGTACTCAAAATTTTGTCACCGATACTTTTCAGTTGCGCAAAGCAATATTCGTGGCATCTAACAGCAAAATTATAAATACGAACGTATTAAATATAACACACAATGTATTTCTTATATATTATAAACATTATTAATTTT
This sequence comes from Muscidifurax raptorellus, assembly GCA_020010945.3. Taxonomy (NCBI): domain Eukaryota; kingdom Metazoa; phylum Arthropoda; class Insecta; order Hymenoptera; family Pteromalidae; genus Muscidifurax; species Muscidifurax raptorellus. The sequence continues at coordinate 18,986,005 of CM052077.1, read as the reverse complement.
GTGCAAGCAAATGAATTACATTTTTAAAGTAAGATGAATTAAATATTATTGGGTTATTGAAGTTATACTTTTATGTAATTTATTCACATAATCTATCGGCAAAGTTCAAATTTAAAGAATATATGCTTATACTCACGTGTTTAATAAATTATATATTTAAAGGATATACTATAAATGAAATGTGTGATTTTTATATTGTTTAGTGATTCTCATGGTAGTAGATTTTGAACATTCTTAACAACAGTCCTAAAATTATTTTCATTTTTCCGTAAATTATGAAGCATTGCGAGCGCGCTGTGCCGTTACGTCATACGTCGAGTTTTCAATTGGAAATACTCGATCGCAGTATGACGCGTCATTGCTTTACAGCTCACGGTCGGATATTACGTAATAAATCACGCTTCCTATCTGGAGTTGGAATGTCATACAATATAAATGCAAGTGAACTATAGAAGTATCGATTTCCAAATTCACTTTTAATGTTTTCCCCTGTTTGTTCGGATTTTCACTCTGCGCTTTTTCTTTTTTGGACCACGTAGCTTTCTTTGTCCTATTTTTATGGATGTCTTCCAATATTTGATTCGGTATGTTTGTGTCATATTTTCCGTTACGACTCATCCTCCCCACGTAGTGAATGCCTTTTAATTCTTCTTTTTCATATTTTCAATCTTTTTTTTTTAATCTATGTTTGAATCTTTTATTCTTTAATTCTCAGTCCCCTGCTAAAAGTCTTCTCAGATTTCCAAGTAGAAACCAGCGATATTTTCTACTTAAAAAGAATTTTTTCATAATAACATATTCATTTTTAAAGTTAATTAAGATTATGTCTATGTAATTCGATAAAGATGAAAAGAAAATTACAAAATTTAAATATTGACAAATAATGTTCCCATTTGATTAACACGTTAACGATAAATTATCGGCAAATTTCTAGTAGGGAGTTAGTAGAAATTATTCTATTTCTTAGACAGAAGTAAACAGTCTATTAATGGCTAGTCTTGACTAGCATTTCTATCGCAGGATTGTTTCCTACCCATCAGTATTACGATTATTTAATCAAATCAGTCTACGAAATTGACTTTAATTTTCTACTTCTGGGAAAAAAGGCTACAAAATACAAATGAATTCCGATTCTTACGAACTTCTTACCAAATTAACGTGAAGCGTATAAAATAGACGAAGTTAAAAATTTATAAATGTAGCTAACGAGAACACAGGTAAACTGCAATTGACCATCCATCTGGAGTGATTCTCGCGACATTGGGGAGCCCGAGAATGTTGAATCGCGAGTTTTTTCTCAGTGCCATCCAATACATTATCCTAATTAGGAATTGATTCATCATATAGTAATTAAGTATAACATACGCGGAAGGAGTATCTCATGCTCATATGCTTTTGAGCTTTTCAATGTTCTATTGACAACAGCATACGTTAAAAAGTATGTGTTTCTTTCGCTAGGATTTGTTTTTCACTCTCTTTATTCTCTATAGCAGTCCTCCATCATTCTTTGCTCGGCATGTATCATCCTAGCCAATACTTGTCACGTTCCAAGGCTGGTATCGGCGCTTCGTCTTTTTCGAGCGATCGCCATTCTCTGTGTGGTTGTGTAGCAGCCACCGACACTGTCGATCATTCTCTCCCTTCGCACAGGACGTATTTGATGCGCTATTAGTTCAGCCTCCGCAGTACATACGGACGAGCTGCACGATTATCAGAGATTACTTCTTTCTGCTCAAGTGCATGTTAAACATGCTGCTGTGCAGAGCCAGACCGACTGCAGCTCTCGATTAATTGATACGAGCTGTTCCGTTGCTTCGTGTATAAAATACGTTGACAACAGATATATGTATATCAGGCTTGCCTGAGATACATATATTTAAATAAAAATATAAAATAATTTTTGTATGTTTTATTTTATCAAATATTCAGAGAACTCAATTAAATGTATCATCGAATTATCTATGATGACGCAAAATGGCTAAAAATCAGTAGAAATACTTTACGTGTGGTCAGACTAGCAGGCTAATCGGCTGCTACTGTAACAAGAATTTTGTTATAAAATTTTGCTATTCTTAAAGCCATATAAATTAAATTATAAACCTGTATGGTTTTAACATAAAGCTCTTACAGAGGTTAACTTGTAATAGACTCTTCAAGTTCGCAGTCAGAGTATAGTCAACTCTTGACTCTATTATTATTTTATAAATATTACTGAAAAAAATTGACGGAATTTGATAATAAAAAGTTTAAAATCGAGGTGAAAGGCCAAATTAATTTGCGGGAAAGCTATCAATAACATTTACAAGATTTCGCTGAGAGCTTGAAAAATCGTGTGGTAATAATACTCTCGATCAATTTATTAATTAAATTGATTAATTAAACGTGAAAAGAATGACGAGAGTTTTTGTCACTGTAACCGAGGCGGTTAAAATTTAAGAATGTTGCTTTTAATGTAAAAGGGCCATCTATTAAAAAGCAGTCTTGAGCAGCTTTTATCTTGCTTTATTCTTCAAATCCTTGGCCAAATCTCTCTTTCTCTCTCTTCTCGGCAACCTCATTCATTTCACCAGTAGGTCTCTAAACGTTGCATTTTTAAGCCCGGCAACTTTTTTCCTCGCTCGTGAGGTGCGATCACGAGTAGCGTCATTTCTAGAGGACTATCCAGAGACTGAAAGCTCCCGAGTTATGTATAGTTTACATCTGCGCTGAAACACTTTTCTACCTTTATTCTTGCCGCTCATCTTTGTGCGTCTTCAACCTTCTCGTTTTTCCTCCGGCGCGGCTTCTCCTTTTTCACTGTCCTCTGGAGTCGGCTTGGCGGAAACCGGGATTGTTGCATTCCTCCGAGAAAACAGCAAACGGCTTTGTGCTTCTTCGCAAGCCGTGCTATTTTACAAGGCTGTAGCGTTCAAGATGATTTTCAAAAAGAATTGAAGGAAAAGCTTTATCATTTGTCGGTGCACCCCCCCTCCCCTAATCCCATGCGTCATTATAAAAAGAAAATTTTTCTTTCACATATCTTTATCTGTTTGTTGCATTTTAGTTTCAAATATTTTTTTAATTAATAAAAGAACTTTCTGCTAGATTTTATTTTGTTTCAGATATAAAACTCTGGTGATCTGAATGTAAGATTTCTTTTTTGTAATCTTGTGTGCATTATTAAAAATATCACGGGCTCTTCGAATATTCATCGGCTTGGAATTGAAAGCTTCGGAATATACTTTTCAAAGATCTTTGACCTACATCCTTTAGATATTATCATCAATTCCATACACTTGCTTGTTAAAGACCACGTTGTCCTGTGTACTCAGGGGGTCGAAAAGTGCAATTAGTTTCATCGCGTCTATTTGCAGATTCATCGTCGCGCCGCTAATGTCATTCCACTACTTCCTTCCTCTTCTGTTTCTTTTGCCTTCTTACACATCTTTCTCTTTCATTCAACAGAGAAAGCAGCTTCGAAAGAAGCGCGAGCGGTGCATTTTTCAGCCAGACTCTCTCTCTCTCTCTCTCTCTCTCTCCCTCACTCCCTCACTCCTTTACTCTCTTAGCTGCCTCTTTGCCGCACACGATCAAGATTGTTGCATTCCGCGTGCGCTGGCTACAAAGAGCCGGCCTCTCCCACTCTCCGCGCAACTCGAGTATCCACACTCAAGCACTTCCGTCTTCATTCTTGTGCAGCCGGTTTCATTCACATTCAAAGGAGCTTTTCGTTTGCCTGAGCATCAAAAAGAGGGAGAGGGACAACTCGAGGAATATCCAACTCTCCGATCGGTATAGATCGACAGCGTCTTCTCTCTCTCTCTCTCTCTCTCTCTCTCTCTTCTGGAGCTTCCTCTTTTTTGCTCCCGTGAGTCTAGCGCGCTCCAAGGACTCGGCATGTGTTTAGCTATATACGCGCGAGGAACTTGCTAGGCACGAGGTCTTCCTTCTGCGCGTGTGCTTAGGCAGCAATCAGTGTCACGTACGCGTTGGTATGCGAAACCACTACACTGCTGTGGTGCGGAAATTTCTCACGAGCCGACAAGGGATTGGCATTTGAGCCTGCCTGGTATTTAAAGCAAAAATAGGGCTGGAGTTGATTCTTTTGATGGACGGTACTAATGCATAATTAGAGATGAATCGGTGCGGTTAATACTTATGGGACAGATTGTCACTGAATTTATATGTATCAAAATCAAATAATATATGCGCTAATAGATAGTGAAAGTCAAAACTTACTTCTCGTTTTATTTTGAAACTGCTGTTGATTACGTCCAAGAAGAAGCAAAAAAGCAGCTAGTATCTGCGTTGACTTCATCATATTCTTTTTCAATATTCTTTCTCACTCTCATGTTTCATGCGACTATAAGACGGACAACTTTTACATATGCAATGCACACTTCTGAGCCCAACAATAATTTTAAGCAGTCATTTTATTATGATCGAAAAGCCATCGACGCGCGGATGAGAAATTTAAATAGACATGACGATTAAACGCGCATCGACACAAGGTATACCCGACAGAATAATGAGTGTGTAATTGGTGACCGGTTGTATGTTTCTTGTAATGATAATTGATTATTGACTCATTATTGAATATAGAATCAATTAATTGTACTGTACATTAATTGAATTCAGTTTATAGTCTGATAGATAGTATATCACTATATAGTACTAACAAATTACACAATCCTTCCTATATAAAATGGTATGATTGATAATAATGGCAATGCTCACAATATACATTAGGTCTATATGCAATAATATGAAATGTGTCGATCTGTTGTTGTTCTCGATCAGATAATAGATATTTTAATACATAAGGTTTTTGTAAAGTTTATGCGAAGTGATATTGGATTATTGGCTGATGTATGAATACAAACTGTCAAAATGTAATAACTAATAATAGTCACTCTATTAACATACAAAAGAATATTGGAATCGAAACAAATATGCATACATATATCATCGCTTTCACTCGTATTTTCACCGCCAGATTTAGATCGGTGCGAATGTCATAGGTCCAGCCTTGATATTCACGGTCCGGTGATTGAGGCGAGCATGGCTATACAAAGAGACTGTCACTTGGAACCGCGTGACGCAATAAAGAGACTTGACGCCCGGTCATACTGACGCCAGACGGACGTATGCGGATTCACTCTCAAGCGCGATATGTGTACGCGCGCTCTTTCCGCAAATTATAGTTGGCAGTGACGCGAGTCGTAGAGCGCGCGGGTGACCCGTTTTGAGCGAAGCTGATTTTACGCGCGCATTCTGTGGCCCATTCATCGGATCCGAACTATATCTAGATGGAATATGTTTGGAAGCTTTGCCGGCTATCGATGAGTATAATGCTAAAGCGCAGGTTGACCATTTATGCGAGCTTTCGATTAATTATGTGCTTACTTTTAACGTAGATGTACGTCGTAAACACGGTTAGGAAATCGCCTGCTCTATTGAGTGCTGCAGCTGATGTTAGCTTCATTTCGACCTTATACGCGAGGAATATTATTACTGCTGCTGTGGAGTGGTATGTAAAAGTTAAATTGTATATACATTTAGCGCCTAATAGTACTAAATATCTGTACCATAAATCCGTATGGCAAAATAATAATACTTTATCAATTTTGAGAATACAAACTTATATTCGAAATACTCTGAAGAATATTCTTTGCAAGTTTCAGCAAGTTTTATATATCTCTCGCAGGTGTGCGCGTCAGCAAGTTTTTGAAGAAAAATGCCACTTTCAACAAAATGCGTTTAAAGTTTCAATTTCGCACACTGTGTGAACTGTGAATCTTTTCTCTCGAGTTGTTGTAACTTCAGCTATTCACATATTGTTTGAAATTGTATGTCAACAGGAAAATTTTGCTACTATAAATATCAAAAAATATCATGTGACATCGCAAACTCACTGATAAAGATGCGACATGGCGGCCAAAAGTTTTTTATCGTATACATCGGATGTAAACAATTTCAAATAAAAGCTTATTTCGGTTCGTAATAGCGGGGATCCGGTATATCAGCGCATACATATATACCGTTGACATTTCCTCGAACCGCTCGGCTCACATTTTATTCGGTTTCTCAATCGCCAGGATTTACAAAGACAGTTGGCCGCATCTATCTCCATCAATCAGCAATTTCAAATCAGCAGTTGCGATCGAAAGCGAATCGACTAAATGGATTGTTCCGCTAAAAGACACGTTGAAAAAAAGCTTTCCTAATGCTGCATATAGCGCTCCTACAGACCATCCCCGATCAATGTTTCGAAACAAATTAAAATCCCCTCGCAGCCGCGTGTAAAAAAGAGCGTATGGCGGGGCTATATATATACACTAGAACACAACCAGCCTGCCACGCTTGAATATTCGCATCCGAAATTCAAAGAGAGAGAGAGAGAGAGAGAGAGAGAGAGAGAGAGAGAGAGAGAGAAGAAGGGGGAGAGCAACGTCAGTATTGCGACGAAAAACAAGGGTCACACACGCGACAGTAGTGCGGCGGCGCACTGGCTATGCGTGAAACCGCCTTAACGTCCCGTGCTTGCAAGCTCTCGCGTGTAAATCCGCAACTTCGCGCGCGCGCGCGTATACAGACGAGCTGGCGTGTCGGATGCGCGCGTATTTTCGCGGCTGGCGCATCGAGCCGCAGCGAGCCGGCCTCGCGCAAAATGCGACGAGTCGCTATATCGATTCATTAATTGTGAGCGAGCGGCCGCCGAGCAGCTAGAGCGGAATAATTTGCCAGCCAGCAGCAGAGCGAGATGCTGGTGATGCGGCGGCCTCTCCGTGCAATGCGCCAGCTCACTGACGCGCGACTCTATAATACGCTCGCCTCGACTGATTCTCTCTTTCAACTTGACCCGCGCATCTCTCTGTCAGCGCATTTTTATTTTTTTATTTTAATCTCAATGTTCTATACTTAAAAATACATTATATAGTCCGATGATCATTCTCTTTGCACTCGCGTGTCGCCGTTCGCCGAATAAATAGAGCGAGCGAAATGCACTTTCTTGGTAGCAGTTTCTTTTCCTTTCTGCTCTCGATGAAAATACCTTTATAGTTAATCGAGTTGGAGTTTTACTTTGCTTTTAATTGCAATGATCGTTAGTTCGCTTTTGGATGGATGAAATGTTTTAATCAACGCTGCGTACTCACTACGATATTTATAGTTTGTCTTATCCGAACTGTACTTCTAGATAATCAGAAGACTTTTACGTTATGAAAATTTAATTTACGATTAGTTTTCTCTATCATTATAAGGAGAAGAGAACATGTCGATGTCTGCGAGTTGATTGAATATCAATTTATATATATAAATAGACATATACCTGACAATATGAAATAAAGTGGCGCGGATGTTATATTTCGCCTGGTACCTTTTTAGTCGTTATAATATGGACTGAAAACCTACATATTTTATTAGCAAGCTTTGTTCAAATTATTATTTTGACGTTTTTGATTAATCTAGTATTCAATAATTAATGCTGGTAGTAAAAATCGAAAGCAATTTATCCTTTCATTTCTCGCATCTCCCGTCTAAATTGTTTATGAATTATTTCATGGATCAGCTGCAATTTCTATACTTCTTCTACCAGAGTGTCAAAAAGCAATCACCGTCAAAGCTGACACGGCTAACTCTTGCTTTAAAAAGTATAATTGAAGTTTCATTTACCCGGATTTGCTTCGTAAAATCGTTAACTATCGCTTGCATCGACAGAAAAACCGGCGAAATTTTGTTAAGCGCAAAATGACAGATTAGATCGAAATTTTTTCTAGCTAGAAAATAAGTTTAAGAAGTATGTTATCCAATTGCTATGGCTATACATTTTGACCAAATTACAATGTTTGTGCCGTGACTTTAACTATCGATTAGTTGACAATATCGTTTCTCTTTTGATCGAATTTTACGATAACAAAATAAAATCAAAATTGAGTTTTCGTTACAATAGGCGTATAGTTTAACCGCTGCGTACAGTTTGAGACAAAAAAAAGCGATTCACGAGCACAACAATGTTTTATCGAGTATCGCGTACTTCATATAGACATATAATATCATAATTGGTTTAAAAGAGAAAAGTACGAGTATAGTCCCGTATAGAATTATACACAAAATTGATTTTATCTATTTTTATATATATATATATATATACAATTTTTATAATTATATCGATGGAATCAACTTAATAGAATCTGTATAAAAAATCGTGATTTGCATTGAAAGGCCTATTCGCTGGGTATAAGAGTATAGCAGAAAGAGAGAAAAGCAGAAAGGAAGCGCACTCCTTTTCGCTTAATCGCTGATTTAATCACGAGCAGTGAGCATCTGCGCTGCACAGGATTGAGCCTTTTGTGAATTCGAAATTTTGCGGGCTCGCCGCGCTCGGTTCCCGAAAGTTAATATAACGTGTGGTTGCTTTTACGTGCAAAATAACGCAAACTACGTGCCCGGAATGACGCCAGTACGTAGTTCTGCACGTACGTAAACACACACGCGCGCCTGCACGCGTCCACGAGACTCCACTATATACCTTCTGTCTTTAGTGCACGTACTAAATTGAAGCCGAGTGCACCGCGTTCTCTCTCTCTCTCTCTCGCGTGCGCGCGGTCTTGGGATACAGCAGATGGGAGAATTTTAGAAACACGAGGCCTTTTCAATTTCAGTCCTTTTCGTACGCGCACAGGAGCGTCGGCGTAGCTGCAAAATAGATCAAGGATCTCAAGAGAAACACCTGAGAGCCAACACGGATCTATTGAATAGTAGGCTAATGGCAATGGACTTTAAGATAACAAAAAATGTTACTGTAGCTTTTTTTTAATCCTTCTAAAATTATTAGAATGTCTGAATCACACAAGTAAGGTTGCCATTTTATGATAATATATACTGAAACTTTGAAGTAGCTATACTACTTCGCCGATTTTCATAAGATTTTCCGATTTAAATATGACTGAGCGTGAACGTCTCGAGAGATCAGGTCGATAAGCCCCTCATGCGCCTCGAGACAAGCCCATCCCCTGCTCCCTCTTGTCACTCTCGGATCCGGTCTAATTCGCAACTGAAAACAGCCCTATTGTAACCACGTATACCTATGTAGGCAACACCAATGTACACTGCATTTCTGCATTAATAACACAAGTTCAACAAATATACACGCACTTGCTCATATATATGGCGCGCAAATTCTAAACAACAATCTGAACACTCAAAGGTTAAAAGAAATATTGTTGGAAATAATGTCGAAATTGTATTGGGACTGTATTGAATTATAACATGTAAATGAGACGATCATGTACAATCATATTTTTGGGTGGGGATACACATTTGGAAATGAAAATTAGAAAGGGTTAAGGTAAGAAAGATAAATGCTTAAAAATGGAAATTATGAAATGAAAAAAATCTAAAACAAAATCTTTGAATTGAAATATTACGAAGAAAAAAATTTGAAGAGTTTAAACTATTTTTTGCTCAAATCATAAATTTTATAAATCAATGCGTGATTTTTTCATTTCAAATTTCTATTTTTTAAACACTTAACCTCCACCTATATTTTTTAAGTATTGATCTTGGAAAAAATTTTAATCTCAAAGATAAAATAGATAGTTCAATGTAGTTTCCATATGTAAAATCAATTTTTTTAAAGCTATAACCCTCAGATGAAAACAATATTTTTACGGTTACTTTTATAGTTTACATAGCTTTGACCGTCGATTTTTTTTATATATATTTTACGTTGTTGAAAATAAAAATAGTAGTAGTAAAAGAAGACATACGATTGCTGTAAAAGGTTACAGTTATTATACACAGACGATTTCCAATTTTTGGCAGTGGTTTTATAAAAAAGAACATCCGTCATAGTATTGAATTTTAAAGTATCTTATCGAATGAATAGAGCTGTTTACATTATTCATTCAATTCGTTAAAGCTATCCGACAGTATCATAACGATCTTATACTCGTAGTACCTTATCGAAAGCATTGAAATACCCATCCACCATTGGCATTCACTGCTTCTCTTTCAAACTTTGAAAGAATATAGAGGCTATATCAGTAGGGAATATATATATATATATATATATATATACATACATACAGTGGCTCTAGTAGAAAATTTGTTTATGCAAATTTTAATTGCCGAGGAAGACGTAACTTCTAATTCCCCTGAAATTAATACAAATTGCATTTACCTCTTCACTCCCTAGGCTCTTCCCTCTCTTTCTCTCTCTCTCTCTCTCTCTCTCCTGCCAGCCAGTGCTCTATATCCTACACGCATACAGATATAGCTATACAGCGTGGGCGCACGACCAACAGAGCATGCATATACATATATACTTTCTGACTATAGGGCTTTCGTAAAAGGCTTTTCCTTGACATTCTTAAGGAGGTTCTGCCGTGGTACAGCTGCACTAATCAAAATATGTGCCCTTTTTATTTATGGACCATTCGTGCTTTATATTTTGCTAATTAAACTGTGCAGATGAACTTCCATCAAATAATAATTGTATCATAATTTTAATTCTATTTTATCAGTATAGTATCCTTGGAGAAACGTTAACGATTTATTAATTAAGAATAAGCTAATTTTAAATAATTTAGGTTAAGTTGTGCTAAACGAATTCGATGAACCAAAATGAACGCTTCTGCAATATCTTTTGTTGAAAATCAAGCGAGATATTAACATAAAGTTTGTCAAATAATCGCTATAATTTAAAAATAATAGACAATATCTCGTAATTATGAAAAATCAAAATATATCCGAGAAAACATACATACGCATTGAAGCCGAAAAGAGAGAAAAACAGTTTTTTATTTAAAAAATATATTGAGATGCCAAAATGGCGATGCCTAATTGAAGGCTTAGCCAAGTTTGGCTTTAATTTTTTGGCGAAAATTTTCAAACCTGCATTTTATATCTAAAGAAAACTTGTAGTTTTCAAAATCCTTAAAACTTCGCAATATCATCGTGTATAGCTAACAGGTAGATTTTGACGATTATCGGCAATATGGAATATTTTTTTATCTCGGCGCTCGTACATATGAGCTGCAGTTCCAGAAATACGCGAAGAGAAAAAGTACGCGCGTACAACGTCACGGCAAGAAATAGCGCTGCGGGAAAAATTAAATATTTGCGAAAATAACACGCTTGCATTACAGGTCGCCGTTGCAGAGCATACGACAATAATGCAATAGCAATCTTGGTAAGCTTTAATATGCGCAGCATGTGAGACTCCAGCATGCATACATGCATATAGACGCACAAATGCATAGCACGAATTCACGCAGCATTCGATTGGCATGAGCAGCCGATCGTGGGTTTTTCTCCTCTGCGTGCTCGCGCACACATACGCACGATATGTGTGCGTGCGTGTGCGTGTGTGTGCGCGCGCGTGCGTATGCCGTATATACACATACTGCAGCTACTCGCCTCGAGAATAGAACGGAGGCAGCGATATGCAGATATATAATATTGAGTATAGGGCAAATAGGAAAGTATTGAGGCAATCAATATATAGGAAGGTGTCGACGCGCGCCGGGATCCTATGAAAAGTATATATGTTTTATTCATGTCGCGCACGTTTGTACCTTGACGGAGATGGCAGCATATTTCTCGCTCTCTCTCTTTCTCTCTATCCTTCTGCCGAATGCACACAATATCCCTTCGCACGCGAATCTTACATGTGCGCCGCCACCGCGTAAGCTCGTGAGCGCAAGCTTCAAAAGGCGCAAAAGTACGTATTGCCGCGCGAAAGCTTCTCGTCGATGTGTATACGATATATAATATATAGCGAGCGTTCGGGATAAATACAAACAAGCCTCGATATAGTTTTAGCGAGGCGATAGCGCAAAAAAAGCGGCACACCAAACTGGGGTGAAATGCGACGTTTCATCAGAACTTCAGAGCCGGTGGTTAGAATGTTTTTTTTGTTATTGCTGCGCTGCAATTTGACAGCTTGCAGAACCGCATTAATATATTGTTTACGTTCTTGATAAATACGGATTGCATGAAATATATATGCAACCTCATTACACGCGTACACGCAGAGAAGTTATAAGACTTTTTCGATTAACTTTGCGAATGTTTAATAATTAGATTGTTCATCAAGCTTTCGAGCACAGCATATTTGAGAGCTTGCAGCGTTTTCGTCCGTCTCCAGTTTCATTTCAGTCTTGATGGATAGACGATAAGCCGCGCAAATGAATGTATCCTATAATAAGAGCGGTTAGTATTTGACTAGCAAATTTAACAATTGAACTGAACTACGATAACGCTGTATTATGTATACCGATAGATTATTCGATACAGCAATTATCGACTTTTCGCTCATTGGCGCATTTAATACTCCTTCTGGGAGCATGGTAATACGCATATATACTCCTGAGAGTCGATCGACTGCGTTATCTAAATTGTGCATAATTAGCTCGCACTTAAACAGTGGACAATCAAATTGTTCAACTATTTCAGCATCTCGTGGCAAAGCAAGATTTGAAGTTTCCCCATTTTGCGTACTGATTTAAAGTGTCAACACGACCATCGTGCAAGATTTATAAATTATGAAAATTTCTGTCTAAATTATACGCATATAAATTATAATAATTCATTAATATAGAGAGATATAATATAACAGCATAATCGTACGTGCTCCAATCGTTCCATGTTTTGCTCGAGGTTCTGCTCAGCGCTTGTATATATATGCATAATATTATCGGGTCGTCGAACACCGAAACGGGAAAGTTGAGCGCTTATTCGAGAGCACACTTATCATCCTTGAAATATCTTTATCCGCGCGAATCTCGGTGTTGTAAGAAGAAAAAATAATCAAGAAAAAATAAGCAATTTTCTGCATTCCCGGTGGAAGCAGCGATTATCCTCGAGCGCTGTACGGAAAGCGAAGGCTAGGATAAAAAAAAAATGCGGTGCCACGGAAAATTGACAGCGGTTACGCGGGAGAGAGAAAAAATAAAAGCAGAAGCTATATATACGGCAAATAAGGAGACTGCGCGACTGGGAAGTAAAAAAGATGGAAGGAATAGGAGCAAAGAGAATCAAATGTCGCTCGCGCCGTGCCGTTATTCATAAAATCTCTATCCCGACAGGGAGGGCTTAAGGTATATATAGGAAATATAATGCCCGAGTCTCGCCTCAGCGTTTTCTTCGCTCTCGGGATATTAATCATGGCTTTTCTCGACACGTGTGAACTAACGCGTTGGCGATAACATCGCCTTGCCGTTTAATTAATGTCACCGTGGGCCAAAAAGAATGGCTTCCAATCGCACGCAATTTATCGGTTACGACTTCACTGAGCCGACGACGACGACGACGACTCCCGCCGTCTCTCTTTTTAAGAAAAAATACCTTAATTTCGAGCTATGAGAGAGCTGAAACTTTAGCCTGCTGGCGCCCGGAAACTTTTTCGACCAACTATATACAATGTCAATAAACTCCTTTAATTTCAATGTTTCCCGGATCATTTTTCATAATATCCCGAGCTCTCACGAATCCTTCATCGGTTCATCGTTTCCTCTTTAAAACTCTCTGCGACGATTGATTGCCTTATTTACTATACTATACGAATAGGTGATTCATTCGTCGCATTATGTTACAAAACCTAATAATTACAAATTTAGATATATAATCATGATAATAGATCCTTGAAAATTCCAAAGTATATGAATACAAGGTCCTGTATCTGCTAATGTCTCAAAAAAACTATTCGGACTCGAAAGTTTCAGGGTGATTAAAATTCATTGTGAAAGAGGATCATAATATACCGTAGATGACATTTTTGTACTGGCAATAATTATAGTTCACAAGCATCATAATAGCTCTATTAATCGTTATTAATCTTCTAAAATTCTGCTCCTTTATTACTTTGACGCGAGTATTTAACGGCTTACAACTTTTTCATAATTAAAAACATGAGTATACAGTCAGAAGATCTCAGTAAATTAACGCTCATGAAATAAAAAAACTTCGAAAAATAGACAGAAGATCCTGAAAGAAAAAGTCAAAACGTGCTTATTGCTCAATTCTTGTTCGTATAGGTTCCGGCTATTGGACCTCAGCTTACAGTTTGCTCTTTGTTTCAGTTCACCAACGCTCGCGACGTGTACGTGTCCTTGCTGACCAAACATTTGCGACAGGATATATTCCAAGAATAATAATATAAGTTAAAAAATTAAAGAGAGCGCATCTAACATAGAAGAACACGAGAAGACGAAAATCCAGACCAAACAATTTTTATGGAATTGGGACAAGAGAAGTAGTCCTCTTTCACGCAAACTGCTTAGTAATTAATGAGACTTTTTCACAACGCACCGCTGTCAGTAATTACGTCTCGCAGAGATAAAATGAATGAAATTACGAGAATAATTTACTTGACATTTTTTCTCTGCCGTATTAATTAATATATATCTTCATCGTAATGAATCTAGAATTTTAATAACGAGTTGTCTCAATTGTCGGATACATCACAAATTTGTAGCGAGAATTGAAATACTTGATGTGCCGTTATTCTGCGGAATACATTATAAGTCTTATTCAATCTGTAAAAAAAATTTGTAACAATACTTTAAAAATAATCGTATCGAGTATGCATTCAGTACAACCAGATACTAATTCGATTTTTTCTTTGCATTTCAAAGAAAGCTAGTTTTTTTATAAAACTGTATATGCCGATAAATGTATTAAAGAAGTTAGTATTTAAATGCTTATTCATGGTAAGATATAACGTGAAGTAATGTCTGAGTAGCTCGTAGTAATTGCTCTGAAAACAATGAAATCAGTATATCTCGCTAGTTTTGATACGACGAATGATAACCCATAAATTGAAATCAGTTTCATAACGATTATGATAGATAGTAATAACACCGATTATCAATCAAGATATTAGTGGCTTCACATTAGTCGAAAACTATTTAATTGACAGGACATTTGACACAAATTATTTTTAATAGTTTCGTCTACTTTTATTTCTTAACGTATGATAAAGTAATATAAAAAACTTAAAGTAGACGCGCGTTATAGTTATAAGAGAACAGGTCAATAATTCGAAGCTATACCGCGCGGAAGATCACGTTTCGAAACGGAAAAGATGAGCGCCAGTTGTTATTAAGAAACTTTATTATATAGGGCAAAGCTCTTTTCCTTCAGAATGATATCTTCAATCTGGTTCATATATAAAATGTTTAATCCGGGATCTTAACCTGTTCTCGTGCATTAATGAAATACTGTAAAAGCGCAAAAATCAATATATATATATATATATATATATATATATATATATATATATATATATATATAGTAACCAAACTTTACGGTGAAAGTGTTCAAAAGAATTCGTAATGTGCATTTAATTATCGAACAAAAACGGGAAAGAAAACAGATTGACGTTTACTTCGAACGCATTGTGAGTTCGGTTTGCCAAGCTTTCTTTCAGCAGCGAAACGATCCATTAGTGGATAGCTTTGGTGGAGGAGTAACCAATCCAATAAAAGCAACTAATTGCGCATCCATCGGGAACCACGAGAGAGACAATAAACCATTTCCTTGCGGGGAATAATATTTTTTTCCATTTCAATCTACACTTGGCTATGGGCTTCCATTTTCACTGACCAAGTGCATCCTCAGGCATGGAAGTAAACTATCCGCACCAGCCTTTGATCCATCACCGCATATATATATATATATATATATATATATATATATCGAAAATAAAATTCTCGTTCTCTATCGTAGTTCTTTCATAAGTTGTCCTGCCCTTTTTGAATAAGCGCGGGAAAGTCCGGATCACCCGCGGCCACTCTCTTAATAAAAAAGCGCCAACAGAGTCTCCTGCGCGTAAAACGAAAAAGAGAAAAACGAGCTGAAAAAGGGAGGCCCGTGTCCGAGTGCGGTCGAGTATTGTTTTCTCGTAGAGAGTCGCGAGTGAAAGGGACTCTTTCCTGGAAAGACACACGGCATGCGCGTGCAGAGAAGGCTCTAGAGAGACAGACATCAGTCGCTGAAAAAAAAACGAGGGGAAAAAGAAGTGAAAGAGAGGCCGACCTGAAAGACTGTGAGCACGCAGTGACCAGTTTTGCACGATTTCGACCTACATATAGTGAAGAGCGACTGTGCGCGAACTCGTCACTGCGCTTTTTGCTCCGAAGTATCCGGAGTGCAACGCGTTGCCGTTATATGCGCATGTGCCATCAGTTGCTCGACTAATTACGAGATGGATATGGCTAATAAAAGTGTGCCCGACATTAGGACGAGTATTCAACCGCGTAATTATTTCCGTGAAAATATCTGTGGGGATCGGTCGACTTTTTTTCGAATTTCAAATTACGAGCGAGATTTTCCCTCCGAGGCTATTCCTCAACGTCCGTTATAAATCTCTCGTGACTACGTACTTTTTATATTTGTTCAACATATACCAGCAAGTTTGCCCACTACGGTGATGAAATATTGCTGGTGTAGTTCGACTGAAAATAGTAATGGGTATGGTAAATAGTTTATAACAATGGTGATATAAGTATTTACATGTTACGTGACTGTATAGAATTAGAATTTTCATTGGCCATGACAGCTACGAGTCGCGCATTCTGGATCGAGCTTGCAGCAAAGCGCCTCATACTTTCAACTATAATACTTATAAGTGAAAATTTTAATCCTACCTTAAGAGGTAAAATTGATTTAAATATACTTCGGACATCTTTGAAATCATTCAAAAGTAATACTACTTAACAAAATAAATACTTCAAAAGCAATAATTAACGTTATTCAATCACGTAAGCAAAAAAGATGATTTTGATAATGGTCTGCTGAATTCATAAGCTGACACTGCGGACGTAAAAGCTTGTTTGTGCCGATTCCATTCGCTCATCCGATTCATGTAAATAGGTACCTACAAATGTTACTCTTCAACTTGATTGATCAATATGTTTAAACTAAAAATGTTTATAATGTGCGATTAAATTTTTTTTAACCTACGTGAATTAATCGAAAATCTTTCGCTCTTCAATACTGAGTAATAACTGAGCACGCATTGTTCGAATGATTCGATAAGCAAAATGTTTATTCATGTGCGTATTTAAGGATAAAGCATAAAAGCGTTGAAATATGATCTTGCACAAATAAATTTAATGATACAAAGAAGAATAATAAGCGTATGTATTGATTAATATTAGCAATTTCACGGTGAATGCTCCGATGATGGAAGTCTTCCAGTGCTATGTGGAAATATTTTAAAGAATGAAGTATTTTAAATTTGCTGCTACCAAAGTTTTCGAATAACCAATAAATGGAAAATCGAACTTCTAGAATATTAATTTCGGAATTGTACCTATTTTTTTTGTTTTGTTTAGATATAAACCAAGCATAATTCGTTACACCACAGTTGTGTTGATTACAATAACAGTTACATTATGAGACTCGATATAGGCATATTCATTATTAGAAACTAAAGTATTCCATGCTTTACAAACAACCTTAGTTTGATAAATTGTACTTTTATGTACATTAAAATTTGGAAGTTTTTTAATACATACCAATAAAATTATTTGAGTCCATACACATTTAAATTTGATTTAATTTAAATTCAGATAAATAGTAGTCTAAACAAAGTTTAAGTACAATGTAGAGCTTCACGCTTAACAGATTCAAGTTCAACAAACTTCTTTTTTAGTCTCTGTTACCAAAATTTTAGACTCTTCTCTTAATCATGAAGGCAAGATTAAAAATTCTTTTAATTTGTTGACTTTGGCAGCACATCATGCGATAGCCGAGGGAACAAAACTTTTAATAAACCTTGAAATGCACGTGCGATGCAGGTCGATTCACACAACGCTCCAAGCATTTAATTAATAATGAGTTCATTACTGTCAGAAGATTGGAGCTGCTGGGCTCTTCCCGGGCAAAAGCTTATCTCTCAAATCTCTATACTGCTCATGTATCATCCAATAGTTACGACACAGTTCTCGATGGAATATTGAAAAATTAATTATCATCAATTTAGGGTCTAATTATTGTTCATTGCTTGTGATTCACAATCTGTTTTTCAATGATCTTTATATTGTTTGGCGGTCTTTGAAAATTATACGGCATAATCTTTTGTTTGGTCGCGCTCAGCGTTATCCCGAGACGGAAATGATGAGGTATTTCGCGAGCGGTCGTCCCGAGCACGAAAAATGACAGTTTCATCAGAGCCGCTCGAAGTTCCGAAGAGTATTCAATTGTTCGGTTTTCACTTGAGAGGGGGAAACAAGCGTGGCTGTGTTTGTTTTTAAAAGTTTCGAGTTTGCGCCTTTGCGCACGTTCGATCGGAAGGTCGATCGATTCGAGCTTATACACGCACAAGACTTTTAAATAAACAACTAAAATATAAAAACGTCGAGTCTTTGCTGTACATATATATACGTTCATTATTCGTCAATATTACATCAGGCTAACTGGCTCTCTTTTACCACAGAGCAAACTTTGAAATTCAAAAGAAAGTAAGTCACAATCTAAAAAAATCTCCCGAAGAACCCATGTAGAAGATTCGCAAACAAGGTACTCTCTGATGTTTTCCGGAGTCTCAAACCCCACATGGATGTTCCTCATTAAGACGCCTTTCCTCGCGCTTTTTCTCGACAAGGAATAACGCAGTTCGCGCATACAACGCTTTCATTAGGAAACAGTAGAGGTGCACAGCTTACGCAACCACTAAATACAAGACCTTTTGACGACAGACATGCGCACAAAGTGAGCATAAGTCAAAAGGACGACTCGATCTGTGCCTCCTGTCTTGCAAAACGCACGCGTAAGTATATACGAGAGGGAAAGAGAGAGAGAGAGAGAGAGAGAGAGGGCAGCTTGCCTCAAGAGAGAAAGAGCGCGACGCTCCTTTGACAGCAGCTACAATATTTCTCGGCTCTCTGTTGGGCTCCTCTGTATTCGTCCCTTTCTCCCCCCCCCCTCTCTCTCTCTCTATCCCCCTTCTTTTGGCAAGCCGCGTACTTACATAGACATATAAGTACACACTGCATAGACAAGTGGGAGTGTAAACGCACAGCCTCGCATCTCAAGAGTAAGAGGACAGAGGGAAATCCGAACTTCCCAGACTGTGACTAATAGCCCACCCCTCTTATTTCTCCTGCGCGGGCGCGCTACTCTCTTTTTCACGAGCGCACTTACGCGCCGTCTCGTTGTCACTTTTCCTCCCTTTGTACCAACTCTCTGACTCCCCCTCTTCCTCCCCCCTCCCTCTCTCTTTGTCTCTCTCTTTCGCTCTCTGTCTTTTACCACCCATCCGTAGCTCGTTCTCTGCCTGGCTCTTCACGATGATACTTACTCATGACTTACTTTAATGTAGCGGATGTGTGCGCTCGCGTTACACGTGCAGGATACCCGAGACACAGAAAGAGAGGCCGCGAGTGTATGTTTAAAATTGGGGCTCTCTCGACTTCGCCTGCGAGGATCCCCCGCGAGTACCCAGAGACCGGCTAACTTAATAGCCGGCTCTTTAATTTGTCCCCTTTGCCCGATTCTTCGTTCTAATTAGGTAAAATTAGCGAAATCTCGATAATTCGACCGAGGTCTCGATAAATTTACGGAGAGCAGGACGGCTGTTGTATGATGTACGCAACCTGAATAGATGAGACTGCAGTGCATTATGCATATATATATATATATATATATATATATATATATATATGTGTGTGTGTGTGTGTGTGTGTGCGTGTGTGTGTGTCTATTTATAGTATTCATCTCGATGTTCGAAATGAGGTGGTTCGATGACTAATTGTAAGTATACTCTTTTTTTATCGATGTGTGAATCTAGGCCACCCCTACAGCTTTAAACTGATTTATTAACTAAGATTATATACAGTTGAAAGTAAAAGGATTTCTTAAATGGTGTATGGTGTATCTGTTCCACATGCACATGCCGCAAAAAATGTTATACAATACTTGCTTTACAGATTTATTTGGAGATTCCAGTACTTTTGTACGTTTCAAAAAATAAGTAATCAAAACAAAACTTTTACTCGCGCTTTTATCAGCCAATATTTAACCTTTTAAAAAGGTTTTTCAAGAAGTAATATCATTTTCAAGAACGAAATGCTATACATATGCGCGTCGTTACTAATGTTCCAACATTTTTGCAGCAACAATAATATTACAAACAATTAAACTTTGATTTACAATCGCAAAAATAATTTCATAAGTTTATCGAACATTACTGAAAGCTTAATCCTCTATGCAAAACACAATACTTGCAACATAGAAAATTTATTCTAACATAATTGTTTAATATTATTAAAGCCTAAATGTGAAAAGTGTAATGATAAAGGTCATACGTGTACGCTTGGCAAGTTTGAACTACCACACATAGCCAATACCTCGTTGAACCTTGGCTCCATAACTGATCACCAAAGTTACAACAGCGTTGGGGCGCCAGTCGTACTTGAATCGGTGACCAGTGGAAAACGTGTTTGGCGTGGGTATTCTGCTATTTTGTTCACTGTATTTAAACAAACTTTAAATTAAAAAAAATAAATGTATTGTTACGGAATTCTTCTATTTTAGTTTTATTATTATAGGAAATTAAGTACATAATGCTGGTCCTTTATAATACATTATCCTTTAAATGTAATCAAATTTGTTAAGAAAATCACAGTATTAGTTATCAGCTAACAAATGATATGTGCATAGATATATTGTGTAGATGTAAGGACCTGTCTTATCTTTTTTTACAACAATTATATACTATGTATAATCATAGGAGATACGCGGTTGTTCATTCTTACCATGAGTATTAAAGTTGATCCTCGACTTTACCGACAGCGCGTAAACGCTAGAATAGTATACCTACTGTTGTAATACGTTCTTACTGTTATCCAACGTTGATGCGAGACTTACCAGCAGGCGGTATCGCGTTATGTTTTTTACCATGTATCTATAAATGTTTATCCCAATCATATTATATATGTATCAACTATTTTTCCATGCATATCAGATTACAGTACATGCTACATTACTATCGAATATTCGACAATATAATCATGACTTTTAATACTTAAAAAAAATAGCGCATCATCCAGCTGTCAAGGAAAACGCTTCTCTTTTAGCCTGCAACCCAATAATTACGAGTTAATAGCACAAACCCAATTATACAAGCTCTGTTTATTTATGGTGATTGGACGGTGCGCGCCGATGCGAACGGTGCAGCCTATTCATCTTATCGCAAAACGCCGCCGATCGCGAGTTACATAAAGCCGAAGGACGGCGCCAGGCTAAGAATAGACGTCGAGCACATTTCTCGCGCTACGACACCACGACAGACGACTATAATGCTCGCGCTCTCTTTCACCGCTTAAATTTCCGCTCGCTGTTTTACAAAAAAAAAAAGAGAATGCAAGCGCCGTGTTTTATTAACAGAAACGCGCTTATACTTTTCACGACGACGACGCGACTATCGCGGAAAATGTTAAATTCCGTTTTGAGAGTAGATTATACTCGCACACTCTGCTATGAATTCGAAATGTGTTGAAATTGCATCGAGCTCGCCATCCCCTCCATAAACTCCCGAGCAGATCTACGGCCCGGTTCTTCGCGTTCGTCTGCGGTGTTTCCCCTTCGAGAATGTATCGTGTACGCAGCAGCAGCAGCAGCAGCAGCAGCGGTATTTCGCACGTGCGCCCGATTTCTATTCTCAAAAGAAAAGTCATCCGAGGATGTTTTCAAGGCTGCGTTGAGGGGCGAAGCTCCGCGGACAATGTAATGGGCGGAGTGATATATTATAGTCTCGTAAATTCGGAAAGCTTTTTTATACGAATACTCAAGAACGTGTACAATATACACAATATAATGAAATTGAAAAAAGACTTAGATTGCTGGTTCCGATCTCAAATTGAAACGGGTATCACGAGATGGTCTATCATTAAGATTTATTGCGTTTTCTCTAAAATGCAAGTACCAAGGCTGTAATAAAAAGGATTCCTCTCGCAACAAGTAAGCATTATATACAGAAAAAAGAAATCAGCCACGCGTGTACTTATATATATAGCCGTCCGGTCGCAATTGTCGCAGCTTGCGCAAATGTGTCCGCGTCAGCATTCCATGCACCCACGCTCGAGACACATCTCTCTCCGAGTCCGGATCGCGCGAGCGACGTAAAAGTAACTCGCAACCGAGAAGAATTCCCGGATCGAAAGGCCGTAAAGAGTATCAATGCTATGCAAGAAAAAGGCGCAAGGGACAAGAGAGAGAAAGAGCGCTTATACAGCACACACAGCGACGTGCAGCGAAGCTGCTGCAGAGAGCTCCAAGTATAGTGGTATAGAGCGAGGAGAGATAGAGATTGGGGTAGGGCAGTGGAAATTTCCACTGTGCCCCCAGCGCGAGACGGTCAATACTCTCTCTCTCTCTCTCTGTCGAGCTCGCGCGCGCGGCAGCCGTGTGCCGTAACGCGTGTATGTACATGCCTACCAGCACACGCCGCGACGACGACGACGACGACAACGACGACGAAGATGCAGTGTATTATTCTGTCTTCAGAGAAAGATCGTTCGTCAATATTAGGCTGTCCCGTGTTTGTTTATATTTATACATATTTATGCGGTCGCGTGCTTTCATTGAGCTTCTGATCATGGGTACGCGTTAAAATATCGTCTCACATGCGCTCACATTTTAGTTAGACCGGTTCACGCATTTGGGAGGGACGATTTCACTCTCTCGAGGGAATTGATGAGAAGGAGTTGTGGGTCAATCGAGAGGCATTTTTAGCTTATTTTAGAGTGGCCGAATCGCCGATGTTTCAGATGAGTGTGATTCACCCGTGGGACATGCGGTATTGCTCTCTGCCTTATCGACGCCAGTAACTTGATACCCGCTGCATACGTTTTCCGAGCGTTCAATCGTTTATGCATTGCAGGAAAGATTTTAGATAGAATTATTTTCATGGATATGCAGACGTACATAGAAATTGAGATAGGAGATTATAAAATATGCTGGAACGTTTGAACCGTAGGCATGAATTTTTAATGCGATTTTTAATCTGATTTTTTATGTAGTCTTAATCGTTTCCATTTTAACTAGTGAATCGCTTCAGACGAATTATTAACTCGATAATCTAAAAATTTTTTCATTTATAAAAGAAAGGTAATCCGGCGCCTATGGCTTTCTTCCAATAAAAAATTGTTTTATTTCGTTGCAGAAATTCCTTTTACAGCGAACCGTGCGCGCATAGCAACCGACACGTAGTAGCGTACTAGTACAGTGACGAATGATAAAACGCAACTATTTTAACGGCTCTCTCGTAAAAGTCTTCGAGAGAGAAAATGCAGTAAAAGCGAGATGGCATTGCGTGTATGGCGCGACTTGGAGCTCGGAGCATTCTGTGGCAGCACCATCTCGAAGAGCCGGTACGAAGCAAAAATAATACGATGCTCGCATCGTACGGCATACAGCGCGACGCTGTCGGCGGGGATCGATAAAACCAGCACACTGCACGACGGTGGTATGCGAAAATGGTGCGAAAAATATCCTTTTCGCTTTAACGAAATTTCGCTAAGGATATTTTACATAGGCCAGTATGATGGTAAGGTTTGTTTAATAATTTAGCAATACTACTCGGAGTCTCGCTATTGGCTGTAAGTAGATGTGACGAATATTTATTATTTTTTAACGCAAGTGTTGCTTATCGATTCAAGTTCGTGGAAGGAAACTTAATTTAAAACAACTAACTTCATATGGTATACAAGCAAGTTGGTACTATAAAAGAATGTATGTATTATTTAAGCAAACTTCATAACAGATAAAGTCACTTACAGTCATAGCGCGTTGAATTCTGGCTCCTTAAGGAGGTTCGGTCGTCACAAACGGCTCCGAAACTTGAAACTTTAAATTAAGTATGCTAAATTCATTTTGGGTTGACAATGTCATTTTCGAGAAAATCGCTTCCGAAAAATTCTCCATTTGATACATCTCATAGAGGACTTCACATGAAAATTGATTAATACTTCAAAAAATTATGAATCACGAGAAAAATATATAAGATTGCACTTATTTTTTCCTATTTTCTGATGGCTCTTCTGAAAATTATTATTTTATTGCTCATAAGACCATATAGTCATCAAAAATATAAATCAATACATCCATACAATTATCAAAAAATGAATATCATTTAAGATTCACATAAAAGGTACCCCCACGGGGCCCCTCTATTGATACGGCACCGACGTCCAATCCTCAACTGAGCACCAAATTTAAACAGCATTAGAGCGCGTGTGGTACTTGGATCGGTGACCGGTGCAGGAAGACGTGTTTATATTTTGTAGTATTTTTGACTTTTTTCTCCTTATATATTTTATTCCAAAAATCTTTATTAATAAATTTGACTGCAAATTTCTTCGAAAGCCTACAATGAATATTGGTCAAAGTCCTGAATCTCAATTCCAGTATAACCAGAAAAACATTTCGAAACGCTTTCTCGTTCATCATCAAGCGTCGTCGTACCGAGTAAGAATGAACATGCTTCCTTCTACATTGTAGATGTACAAGTTGTGCAGCAAGTTATGGTCAAAGGTTAACCAACCGCGCCAAGCTGGCGCCAAGAACGCACTAACGAAGTAATCGACGACTTAATATGCTCGTTGTTTTTCTTTTTTCCAATTTCTCCATCGTTATCTCTACATGACTTCGGCGAACATGTTTGCGCATATGTGTATCTATCAGTTGACGGCCCAGACAACGAAATATCGTCTTATTTAAGAAACTATAGATTCTGTTCTGTACCAGTAACCTTTTTACGCTCATTACGCCGCGGCGAAATGACATGTATATACCCAATGAGATAAATTGTAGCTCGACGCTCTCGTGTTTCATATAAGCTAATATTTGGAGAGTATAAAAAAGTAATCGCGATTTTGGAGTCAAAAGGTCGACAACGCCCACTAAAATTGATGTATAATTTTATCCAAACAAATCTGATAATTTTCAATTAATAGATTGTTTCAATCAATAATATTCAATTAATAGATCCGGTTTGTTTTCCGGATAGAGTCTCTACATATTTTGAAATTTTAACATTAGTAAGCATGACTACTGCATTATTGGATACCAACTAGTAGTAAGTAAACGAATGTAAGTTAGCTTTATAGTGAAGGCGAATATCGTCTTTTTTTTGCAAACGTTAGTTTCACTTTTAGCTCGCAAGTTGCGATACTGAAAGCTGTAATCGTCAAAGAGCGAAGTGAAATCTTAATCTACGCTGACACAATTGGTAATGAGCAAAACTCTTGAATGGGGCATCCGTGCATAAGAAAGTCTATATTTACAGCAGTTTTATTACTTACCTATTTGCTTGGTAAGTATTTCGCGATAACGAACTTTGGAGCGTTTGTTATTCAAACAAAATTGTACGTACGCGCACAATTTTGCATCTCATATCTTAGTCTTGGATTTGTTAACGCGTCGAGTATGCTGTTTGTTCTACCAATCATAACTTCGTTATGAGTTTACTCTGGCATTTTATTTTAACTCCCTGATGATATAAAATACGCTCGTTTTATTTTAACACGTGCGGCGAATTAATAAAATGTTATTTCATCTACACGCGCGCATATAATTATAGTGCACTAAGCGCTCGAAACAGAAAAATTAATTCAATCTCTTAATAATGCACCGCTGGATTAATAAGCTTTTCAAAACATTTTCCGATAAGCTCAATTATCAGTTCAGCACGTGTCTGATTCCAGTAACTCCAGCAAAAGCAACGACCGCAGCAAGTGAAGCTACGCGATTAGCCTTTGGAGTTTCCGTATGTGTAAGAAACGTCATGCATCGTGCTCGATCGGGTAAACACCACAATGCTCCTCTCGATCATTATACCGCGAAATAAATATACCGGATCCATCGCATCACTGTTTCACGTGTCCGAAGATCGAAGCGTGTATATTATACAATGTGTAGTAGGCAGTAGAATTTTTATTATTAAATAACCATTGAACGGTAGTTCAGCGCATCGAGAAATGCGTGCCGGTCGAAGCTGTGCGTCGATTTTATTTATAACTTTCGCGCTCAGTATTCAACTTGACAAAGCTGTTGTCATGCGAGTTGTCTGCGGCTGTCATTGAATTTAATATCAAACTCGCTATCGAAGCGCGAAAATTAATATAATACCTATGAAACGTAAACTACCCGAACTCAAAAATAGCCTGAAAACATGAGTTTCAATATCGTAATTTGTATATATATAGTTAATTATTTCAATCTTGTTATTGTATTTTACTTGGAAATTATTAAAACAGTTTTTCTACTTATTTTAATTAAATGCATAATTTATAAATAGAAACATGCAACGATAATAGCTATCATTATCTTTCCAGCGTTCCTTATATGTACTTTGTCCAATATTAATTTTATCAGGCTATACTTGAAAAATTAAATATACCAACAATATCTCAAATCTTTGTCGACTGTAGAAAATCGTTATCATTTGCCAACATAATTAAAAAAAAAATAACAATAGGAACCCATTTCTAAAATCCAAGCGGGTTTTCATATTTTCAGTTGGTAAGGCAGATCATTCTTTGTACCGGACAGTAGCTGCAGCACGACCGACTAGCAGCTGCAGCGCGCTTACGTTCTCGGATGCGAGATGTCAATGAGCGGCGTTTCGTCTGAGCAGTATATACTTTGTTTACTGCGGCTGTCAGAAATAAAATTTGCCGGGGGTGAGCTGCAGACTATATACGTTATCTTCGAAGCGACTGATCCCGCGTTTTTATGGCAAATTATTTATCATCGCAAGTTCAAAGTACATCGCTGTGAGCGCGTAATTTTGTTTTCACTTTTCAATCAGTGGTGCAGAGCTGCTATAAAATTCATTGAGATATCGTTCCGCGTGACACATGCGTATCTTGATAGTTATGAAATATTACAGAATTATAAAATACCGTTGAGATAAGAGAGACGATGAAACATGCAACAAATCAAAATGTGTATGATTTATGCTTTCGTAGAAATTCTGTAACTTTCTAAATATACATTCAACCTACGATTGATTCACAATTACGAAATAGGGCTTTAAATTAACTTTTGATAAAGTATGTATTGTTTAACCCGATCAATTGCTAAATAATTAATAAGTTCATTATTTATTACTCACAATTGTATATAAGTATTATTATATAATTGAGCATTATATTGATCGTATTATGCAACAGAATAATTTGTATGGATATTACTTGGAGACATCGAAGTATATTTTTCGGATGATTGTATCTTTCTAAAATGTTTAGAATCTAAACGACCGCATAAGAATATATATACACCATAATTTATTAGTGCTTAATTCTCTGATTAACAAGCTTACGTTACTCCACATCCAAAGTATGTCACCTGGCAGGACTTCTCATCGATTATTTCATACTACACTACTATGCTATTGTTATACCTATATCATAACTGCACTGATCTTATTATGCAGTTTAATATAGCTATATAATTTATTTTTAATCGATGAAACCATAACTATCGGAAATATATTGTAATATACAATACACACTAGATGTACTAGATTTTTCGTAAAAATTAATAATAAACTTCTAAACTATATAAACTGTAAAAATAAAATCATGAAACGGACAAAAAACTCGTATATACCAGCATACAATCCAAACATCATAAACCCAAATTCCATAAGCTGTAAGCTCCAGAACTCGGCTGTTGCCTATTGCGGAAATGAAATTATCTCGTGAGCTCATAATGCATAAAGCGTACCCTTCACACACGCGTCCGCGTATATTCCCTCATATCCAAGAGCTCTGACACTCGGCGAAGCCCTAAATGCAATTACGTGCCCACAGACAGTTGCATCGCGCGCAGCTGAAAATCACTGGTGCAGCAACGTAGAGCTATATATACCTACTGCGGCTCGTACAAGTCCTAGGACAAGTGGCTTTGGGCACGGAAGCGATGTGCGGAAAGAAGGCCACGACGCAGTAGGCCAGCGAGAGAGTGTGTACGCCAGTGTGCACCAGTGTACCGGCAGCGAACCTCCCCGGGGGTGGGATATCGATTCCAAAGGCTGCTGCTGCTGCTGCTGCTGCTGCTGCACCTACGCCCGATTTCGCGCTTGCCTCCTACTCTATTTACTCGCTGCGCAGAACTACGAGTGTCTACATACGTTCTGATCTCGGGTTTGCATCATTGTGTGTGTGCACATGCATCATGTGCGCCACGCGACAACTTCGCAGTTGCCGCTACATATTATATACTGATGATGGGTTTTCGAGTTAAATTTTCAGATTTAATTAAATGCGTTCGATATAAGTTAGGAGAATTACATTACATTAGTTTATTGTACCCGCACGCAGCTGAAATAAAGTTTTGAATTGCATTTAAAATTTGAGCGAAGTTAAATTCAACGAGAAACTTGAGTGTTATTGATTCGCTTTTGCATGCAATTTTCTAAATTATTTAGCGACGGATTTCAAGTAAACGCCTGCACGGCCTGCGCATAGTGTGGGAGTAAAAGGTGGTTGTTACTGCGATTTCCGACAGAACCAGCTCTGACAGTATTTATCGATTTGACGCAAATACTTTGTTACTTTTACTCTACTGACATGCCCTTACCAGTTGATTGAATATTTTATGCTTTGATTGATTCTATTTTCAACTCTTGAATGTATTTGTCATAAATATATCTACTAACATAGTTTTTTCTTTTTTTCCTAAATTGTTTAGAATTTTTCACGAGCAAATTATACGAATACCTTACGTTTCAACGAGTACATGCACCAGTCGAGATAAGGTCTGAATAAAAAGGCTTTTGATCACTTATTTTGTACTAAAATGTATTTCGTATTTTGTTATGTCTACTGGTGTATAAATATATCCAAGTATAGAGTGCACGTACAACCACGAACACCTGCTCTCAACGTAGCCCAATTAAGAATGCCTGACGTATACACCGGAATCCTTACGGTAAAACTAAGAAGCATATCTAGAAGTACTGGTGTGTGACAATTCGCATATAGACGCTGTCTCTTATTCTTAACCGAGCTTGTCTATATGGTCTTGAACGCGGATCCGTTTTTTGTATATGGACTGAACTGAATTTGTAACGGTTCGCTGCTGTTCTAAGTCTTGCCAAATACACATTTATACCTGTGATCGTAATATGACGTTCACTATTTTGTTAGAAACGTTTAAAAAACATTTGTATCCAAATGAAATCACTTACGGAATACTCCAGTTTATATCCTTTTCAGAAAACTATTTCAACATATCGATAATTATTAAAATGGAACGAATTTGAAAGCACTATATATAAAATAAGCACGCAACGATTTTACCTCATTTTTATTTTCGTGAATGCAACTTGGACGTCACTCCAGCTCTGTAGTGATTTCATTTCACGTCAGCAGTGTACATAAACCATTTCAAGAACTTCAGGAAATTTATAAAGCATACATCATTTTAAATCGAAAGTCAGCACTGAAAAAATAGAATTTTACAACGTGTGAGTACTTTTTATATTTCATAACCAGGAAACAATAATAATATAACATATAAGGCAAAGTTTTTATTAATTTATAATCATTACGTGAATTCAAAACTTCTCAGTGACTGTAATTCACTAAATATACTATTGAATGAAGCAACCATAGGACCAGCTATTTTTTCAATATTCTCTGCTGTTTCAAAAGAGAATTTCAGAAATAAACAAGAGAAAATACCCTGTCGTGCCATTTATATATTTGACTTACATGCGCAGCACGTGGCGCGTTCTAAAACCTGAATCTCAGGAAGACGCGGTGAATAATTTATTACCGATATTTTCAGATGTACAACGTCTCGATCATATTTGCTAGAAACCGTCTCGTTATTTTGACTCTTACTTTTATTATATCTGCACATTTATATTTAACCAAACATCTAAAATATCTCTGTACGGTTCCGAGATGCATATAATAAATATATTTTTAGAAAAATCCTGTAAAAAGAACGTCTTATTGAAGATTAAGTTGTTAAAATCATTAAATTTCATTTATAACGTATAACTTATGTTAATAAAGGTTTTTTAATAAAATGTATACAATAACTAAGTAGAATATACTACCAATCTTTTATACTTGGAAAACGTTTATTATCATTACGACAATACGATGAGACAAGCTTTAACTGAGCTCATCCAATTTATTGCTTCCTCTGTACAGGTACTTAGATTTTCTTATTCATACGATAAACTATATATCTATAACCGCATAACATAACCATAAAATTACGAATCTTGCTCTCTTCCGATCTCATGACTAATGAGCGCTAATCTCATTTACAACTTCGAGTCAAATGCATAGGCACGTCTAGATTTCATACGTTACTGAAAACTATGTTACGGCCACCGCGTGTGCATGTATTTCAAGAAGGATAACGACGTTGAACGCACACATTCACATAATCTCTTATTAGCTTTAAGGATTATTTCTCTACGCGGTGTTCTTGGACTTGCGGACTAATCGCGATTTTCTCTTGGTGCATATGCGAATTAATATACAAGTGCGATATGCACAGGCGATTAATAATAAAGTTAATGAACCTGATACCCTTGCGGTCGCTTATATGGCTACGCGTTCCCGAGTCTATAGAAGATTTAGATACAGAGAAATCGGTTTATACCAATAGAATTATTATAATTAATGTAAATTAATATACCGGTCATAGTATTCCACTCTTTTTGATGTTGTATACATTTTTTGATGTTATATGCATCTTGAAGCATTACCTTTTTGGTGTCCAAAAGTAGGTACATTATTAAAATTTATTTTACATTTTGAAAAGGCATTTTTCACAAGACAGTTGCACGTCAAAAATAACAAGTTATATCCAATTTGTTTTCGAATATTTTGATTTATCTCTTCAACTGCATAACTTTGTTTTTGCAAATCAGTTGCTCCTGATGTCAGTATACACTTTTGTCTGGGAAAACAGTCGATCAGTTTTAATGAACATTATATAAATTATATATTTGAATGCTTTCAGCGCTAATTAAGATCCGCATCAAATCGCGTCAATATTATCGGCCTTGCGTGATCGACGAGTAAAACTCAGCCGTAAGTTTAGCATGCCGTATACTTATCGATCCCTTATGTCCACGAAATAAGGATGGCCATCGCATGGACAAGGTCAAAAGTTTAGCTATAATAGAACAATATAAGAATGTATTTGTGAGACTCTGTTAAGGCAGAGTTTTCCTGTTTTCTCATTGTTTGGTAACATCATAAGTCATCCACCATCGCAAGTCACATTATCATTACAAAGCTCGAAAACACTAATCATTCCAACATTACATATAGCAGTATATAACAAAAACAAAAAAGATCATTATACATATAGCTCGCTTTGTCAAAAAGTAAATATATATCAGTATCACGATATATGACGTTTCTGTTCTCTCCCCATCGAAAGGTTTCAACACGCGCACAGGCACCGGCGCTGCATAGCCATTGGAAAGATGCTTCTCATCCCCAGCATATATACACGGCACCGCACGCGACTTATCTTCAACTTTTGCATATAACTTCGATATGTGCAAAAGAAAAAGTGTAAGTATGTATTGTTAATGCATCGACGCGCGGGCACGTGCGCGCGCGGAAAAAGATGCCACGCGTCACGCTGGCATTATCATGATTGCGTCACTTACGTCACACTCGCGCCCAGAGCGTATATAGCATTACATACCGTCTGGGCTGTTTTGTATATATGTAGATATATATATATATTAGTGGAAGAAGTCACGTGTCGCAAGGTCAAAACAGGCGATCGGTTCATGGCGACATCTGCAAAATTACAGAGTCTCGAGGAAGCCCTGCAACTCGCGGACGAGTCACCAGTCGCGGCTATGTACTCATCTGTGCACTGCTTTTTTTCAACGTGTACATACATACATATACTTATAGCTGAAGCTGGCGCCAATGGTCTCGTCTGCGGATTTATTCTTTTCTCGACGGGTGACGCCGCCGGCTGGCTTCGTCTTTCCTCGCCCCCGCGACCTTTCCGCGTATGGGTCTAGTATTATAATCGCTATATATATATATATATATACACGTGTAACATCGGGAGCGAGTTGTTTATTATTCCGATATACGGTGTAATCAGCAAGTACGAGAAGTCTGCTTTTTACGTAGCAAACTTTGGCCCCGATAGCGTAAATTGCCGATAATTGGGTATAGACATCATTTGAGCTTTTCCTTATTGCGTACTCGATGCTTGTATACGACGTCGTTCGCTCGTACTTATAATATATCAGAAAGGAGATATAATACTAGTTCTATAATGGTCGTCATTAGCGAAGAAGAATATAATGTCTTCGGCGACATAAACAAAGTAGTTTAGTACACATAACCATATGATTGTCATATCAGAAGTTAAATTATCGAATTGTGTTATTTTCACACACGAATGTCGACTCGCGTCGTGTGTGTGTGTGTGCGCATCGGCGAAAATAAACGCGACTGGCTATTATGAGGATTCTTTGTTTTCATGTTGATCAACACGTGCGCGTATTTTGAATGTAATACAGCTCTTGCAAGCTCTCACCTGTTTAGAGTGAATTTCTTCTATTTACCTCCGAGCATCGACTTCAAGTGTGTTCCGCAGAAAATAACATTTTTTCTGTATTAATAATACGCGACCTTCAATAGGTCGGTTTAAAATAAGTGTTTTTCACGCGAACCGTGCCAAAATATATTGCTTATTCACATTTCTGAGGCAACGTAATTTTTGCATAAATCCACGGAGTGTATCATGTCTGATTTCTCTTTGCAACTATAGAAAAACATGTATCAATTCCACACCTCGATAACGCGCATATAATAATAGCGTTTGTCCTTTCTTGTTTATCCTTTAGAAAAAAAGCGATTGTTATCGACGCGAAAAAATGTTTTTTACGCTCGAGCCTATACTACATATGGCAGCGCGCGTTTGTCATGCTGATTGCTATTATTTATAGATATAAGGCAAACAACAGGAGAAAAAGCTTTATGAATCACGCTTCACATCGTGGCTAAAACCTCTGCAAAAATAATCCTAGGACAGTAATTGCAACGCGGTGTTGCCTTGTGTTCCTGACTTGTTTCACTTATAGCTATATCCTCTTGCCGACACATTTGATACTTATACATAAAACTTCATTCACTCTTTTGTTTCTATATATATGTATATACTGTGTTCCGAGACAATTATTACATACATGCACACACTGCACAATAATAATTCAAATCCCTGCAAAACGTATCGTCATTCCTGATGATTCTCATATCGTGTTTTGCGGTTTCCTCAAAAATCACATGCATCTGTGCAGTAATTTCCACGACTGACTAATCCTCGCTTATTCCTTGCTCATATCCGTATATATTTTCACTCGCAAGATAATGCAAGCTTCGCGCCTCCATTATCATATGTCTATATTTTCCTCTTGCGCGTATATACAATAACATATAAAACATACGATGAAACTTCGCGCTGCATTCGTATCATAGACTTGGAGAGCTGTCTGATTGGCAAATTAATTTGCGCCTCTTCTGCGCCGTCCTCGTCGTCGTGCCTATTTCGACCCGTCGCGATGGCATAATTGTACAGCGTGCGGAATGGCGCCTGCCGGCTTTTTACGCGACGCTTATATCTCCGTATGTTATTATACTCTCGATATATGCGGCTCAGGTTTTGGCGACGCACACCCGCGCAGAGCGGATCCTTTGACAGTGCCAAAGTCGCGTTCGCTGGCCGAGGACACAAAATAAACTTTTGTGTCAACACTGCGGCACGTGTTTTTTTTCCTCGTGTTGTGAGCGAGCTTTTAATCGCGGCGCGCTCGAATTCGTCGCCGCGAGGAGGAATGTTTATGCGCTCGTATGCGCAGGTAGTTTGTGCGCTTTCGAGTAGTGTAGGTATTGGCAATGTAACCGTGGATGTGACGTCATTAACATGGCGGTGCATATGGCGGCTGAGTGTAGGACGAGTATACAGGAGGTATAGGCGGAATCACAGTTTTTTTGCTCTTATTAATTAATTAATTAATTAAATCTTTTAGAATTTAGTGTAACTTGTGTTTGATGTGCCTGGAACAAGATAGTATAATTACTTTAGTAATTTATTCTCTAGTATTTGAAAAAAATTAATTTTGTCATTCCGCGGCATCAGCTGATTTGTGTTTACAAGTTGTTAGAATCATTTTTGTAAGTATAATACGAACTATACGAAGTGAAATCATAATAAAAACAATTGATAGATTGTTTTAATGTAAAACTATTTTAATATTTCATTTTCTAGATTAATATCATACAGAAAATGCAGTTTTCTCCCCATAAAAATAACAGTAATGTTAACTGTTGCGTGTTTGGATGCAAAAGTATTGCGAAAAGAAATCCTGAACTCCGATTCCATCTCTTTCCAAAAGCTGCTAAAAGCAGAGTTGCGATTTTGAATAAATTCAATAAAAACGAAGTAGTCGACAGGAGGTATGCCTGGGAAAAAGTATTAAAAATAAAATTTTACAGCTCTAATGCTAGGGTTTGCTCTCTTCATTTTACAAAAGATGATTACACTTTTCCAGATAGTTTAACATATTTCTCTATTATTTAATGCAATCCCTCGATAATTATTAATATAACTCTCAGCTCACTATTTTTTATCTTCTGGGCTATTTCTTCGGTTTGAGATTCTGTAGGTAAATTCAGTGAAGGTACCGCACTTTTCTTCAACAGTCTTGCCTGAGCGAGTATATCTGAAATAAAAGTTTATATTAATAATTATCGAGGGATTGCATTAAATAATAGAGAAATATGTTAAACTATCTGGAAAAGTGTAATCATCTTTTGTAAAATGAAGAGAGCAAACCCTAGCATTAGAGCTGTAAAATTTTATTTTTAATACTTTTTCCCAGGCATACCTCCTGTCGACTACTTCGTTTTTATTGAATTTATTCAAAATCGCAACTCTGCTTTTAGCAGCTTTTGGAAAGAGATGGAATCGGAGTTCAGGATTTCTTTTCGCAATACTTTTGCATCCAAACACGCAACAGTTAACATTACTGTTATTTTTATGGGGAGAAAACTGCATTTTCTGTATGATATTAATCTAGAAAATGAAATATTAAAATAGTTTTACATTAAAACAATCTATCAATTGTTTTTATTATGATTTCACTTCGTATAGTTCGTATTATACTTACAAAAATGATTCTAACAACTTGTAAACACAAATCAGCTGATGCCGCGGAATGACAAAATTAATTTTTTTCAAATACTAGAGAATAAATTACTAAAGTAATTATACTATCTTGTTCCAGGCACATCAAACACAAGTTACACTAAATTCTAAAAGATTTAATTAATTAATTAATTAATAAGAGCAAAAAAACTGTGATTCCGCCTATACCTCCTGTATACTCGTCCTACACTCAGCCGCCATATGCACCGCCATGTTAATGACGTCACATCCACGGTTACATTGCCAATACGCGTAGAAGAAAAATTGAATCGACCTGATAAGCTGAGTGTGCAAAGACGCGATAATATATATATACGCGCCATAAATGACGCGCTACAATCTTGCCGCTGAAACATTTATATATGCAATGATCTAAATCCTGATAAATTATTGAAGGGCGTCCTCCGAGAATTCCGGATACACGACTCCATCATAAATAATTCAAATTACACAGCCATCTTAAAAGCAATGCCAGGCAAATAAAATACTCTTTTTATTGCTTGCATATGTATATGTGTGCGTATGACAGCGCGAAGCGATGCATTTTTGCGCGCGCGACTTTCCGGGATCGCTCGCGGGCAGCAGAGAGACGAGACTATACGCGACATATCTCGCTGATGCGCACACACGACTCGCAGCGGGTCTATTTCGACCGCTCGACAGAAGCGAAATTAACACGGAGTCGCGTTTGTTGCCACTAGAATAGCCGCTCGTCTCGTTTAAATATAACCGCGCTGCGCCGCTAAAATCTCTAAGGGTTATACACTGCTATACACCTGATGCAGCGCGTGCGATGCCCTTATTTCGCGGCGCCGCCAGTGCATCGGCCTGAATACCCGGCTTGCGAAATAATGCCGCGAGCGCGCTGTTGCGACGTGTGTTTTGAAAACACGACGCCGATCGCTCTCCGATGCGTATGCTGTATATGTATATTGCACGCGTATGGAGAGCGAACTCTTACGAGTGCCGGAAAAGAAGAAAATGCGATGATGCGCAGCTGTATATTTTTACCGAGCGGCCTTTTGTTTTTCTTCGCCGAGTCCGCGTCGAGTGCGGGAAAATACTTTTTTTTGTATGTATGAACTGCACTTCATTTGCGATCGATAGCCGTAGCTCATAGTTGTTGTTTTCGGAGATGATGTGGAATTGAAAGTTGACCATATTAATGCGCAAATATCTATATATATCTTTATGCGCAAAGTTTGTCAACATCGCGCATTCTAGATTTATGCAAAGCAAAAAACAATGGAGTTTTTCTTATATAAAAGAAAATTGGAAGATCAGCCATAGTCTATTTTCACAACCAATGCTAACTAATTTAAGAGATACGCTACGCGTCCAAGAACACGTAGGCCACGTTTGATAAAGTAATAAAATTAGATTTACATAGCATGCTGTATGTACGGTTTAAATATATTGTTATCAAGGCCTGTGTGCGTGTAAGCCGTTCTTCTTTAAACAGCCGTTAAATGATTTTAATGTATGTAAGTCGTTCGAGTATAAGACTCAAGGAATTACAATCAATTAGAATAGCCTGCTACAGTTCGTCTAGATTCTGAATGAAGAAGCTTCATAATACAGTTACTTCCAAGTTTCCCGAAAATTTTAGCCTCTCGAATATCTCACACCGCTGCAATATATTAGGTTCCAAACTTCGAAATGTATTGAACATGAGTCAGATATATCATGCAGGAAATTCTAAAAATACACCATATATAATTTAAATACATTTTTGAAATTATGATTCATGTGTTACTTTTGTGAGACGTTCGTCTTTCGTAGAAAGCCGTTATAACTGCGTAACAAGCCTTTTTATCATACATTTTTTCTGCAATAAGGTTGGTCTGACGAAAAAAGTTAAGTGACTAACATACTGCCCATTCTAGCGATACAAATGTTCCAATCCCTTTTTATCCGATACAATTTCGCAAAGGAAATAATAATAACAAATAAAAAAAGTTAAAAATGAGAGTTGCTTTCCAAACGCAATTATATATGAACATTATCAGCTGGCTGGAGGAACTTTATCGTCACGCATGTAGTTATCGAAAACAAGTTGTATTCTAAATTTAGCTCTTTAACGATTAAACGTTTGTTTACGATTCTTTTTTTCATTCTATATGTAGAAAGTTTGTCATTCGATACAATCGTCCAAAGTACTTGGCACTGTTAGTGGTTTAAAAAACAAGATTAGTTAATCATCCATTTGTACGTCGACCAGAAGGCCATATATATAAACACCCACGAGAGTTTCACATAAATTACAGAACCAGTATTTTATTATGAAACAAAATTCGTAAGTCGCATTGACTTTGTGACAATGATAAGCAATATATACCAAATCATAATATAAACCATCACGTCAAAGTCTTTCAGAAATGTTGTTTTATTTCAACCTTTCTCCCATTCCTTTCATGTCACAGTCAAAGAATGTCATTGAGGGCTTCCGACCCTATCCTGGATTTGTCTTTTGGGTAAAAATAATTCAAGGTACAGCTTATCCACAGCTGTTTGTGATTCAACACAAGAATTGTTAAAAATATCTTAATAAAAATCTATAAATTACAACCAAAGTAAGCTTGAATTCCCAACTCCCTCGGCACTTGTAGGAACGGTATACTTAGTATCTTTCGCACTCAAACGCTATTCCTGCCTGCATTTATCACTTTTCATTACAGCCTATGCGAATTTAGTCTTTTGGAAAAGGCAGGAAGTTTTAAATAGTCAATGTGCGTCATATAGCTTTACAGTGCATTCCGGAACCAAAAATAAATTCAATTTTTTCGCAGGTTCAAGAATCAGCACGACTCGACGTAGATAATATACGTAAAACTCAGATCATATCGATCAGACATACACTTGCTATATGGAAATAAATCGAAAACGAAACATCACTCTCGAGAGAAATGAATCGGCAATTTGCAAAGTGCCATGACTTCCATAATATATATTATATACGAGATAGAGTTACATATACAGATAAAAGATAGTCGCGTTTCCAGCGCATCGTTCGAAAGCCGATAAGTCCGCGGAAAGGAAAAAGAAGGTAAAAGCACTTCCTTCCGCTAATCTCCAAAGTGCGAGATTGAATATGTACTCGTATATATACAAGAGTTCCGTGAACCGGCAGCGGAGCTCGCGATAAGAATAAAAGGCCACGGAGGAAGCGCGCATTGAAAACGAAGCGCGTAGGTCGATTCCACACACACGCACACAGAGAGTACACAGAGTGTATGAAGGAAAAGCACGAGAGCAAGCGAGTTTTAAAAGAGAGAAAGAGAGAGCCGCGGCCTTTTATTTTCGCGTCCGCCTCGCGAGCCTCAAATGTTCCATCGCGGCTGTTGCTTGTCGGCGCGTGTCTTATACGCGCATGTGTATGTGTGTGTGTGTGTGTGTGTGTGTGTGTGTGTGTGTGTGTGTGTGTGTGTGACTATACAGAGAAACGTGAGCAGCCGGCAGGGGCAGCAGCAATACCGGTCGACCTTGGGGGATGCGGTGGGAAGATTAGCGATTTGCGAAGAAGCCGAGTCTCTGGCGCACCGGGAATTTCTGGGGCTGCGCTGTTTCTTAGTTGGCAGTAGACGCCTGAATATAGCGCCAGTCCGGCGCGCTGCAGGAAAGAGATTCTCAAAAGCGAGATTAATGGCCGCGAGAGGGTGTCGTAATGATGATTGAACGTGGCGGAAGTGGGATTTCATTCGCTTTGGATCGGTGCGACTTTTTTATCTTTTTTCGCTGCTGTGTGATTGGCTCATTATATTATGAGCGAGAGTGTGTTGGAAAAAATAACTGAATATTGTGCTTGTTTTTTTAAAAAATATTATGCAGAATTTTTTCTACGATGTAAGATGAAAATATAAATGGCTAAATTATAGCTTTGGTCGCGAAAGAGAACGAAAATCATTTTTTCCAAACGACCTTTAGTATGTATATACGATTAGGAGGAGAGGTTGAAGGAATTGCTTTTTCACTGTCTATATACCCACGCCTATGCTTTCAAAGCAACTTCGCACTTGAGGGGAATCAATACCTTCCAAACGAACTTGTCTGGACGGCAAACTTCCCTAGCCGGTATAGGCCAAGTTTATTTATATAAGAATCCATTTGCTGCGTAAATGTCTATACTCCATACATTATAATTTGTGTTCGAATTTTCTTTGCACGTTCGTATTTAATATTCGTGTGAATCTGGCGTCGATTAGAAAAGTCGTGTAAAGTTTTGATCATATCGATTTTATAACAACGCTTCAAAAAGCGCACGTGGAAATCAGAATTCTTATAAGTATAATAAAAAGGCAAATAAATGCGACACTGTTAATGTAATGACATTTCCTCTGTATAGAAGCTAATTAGAATTCTTAATTCTAAATCGATGATTCAGTTCACACTTCGATAGAACTGTAGTGAGAGAACTTGTTATACGACTGATCGTTTAGCAATAAGCGATCATTAGCATCGTCAAATAAAAATGGCAGCAGCAAACGTTATACGATTTAAAATCATAAGAAATCGTATATATACCATATAGATCGCTGCATAGGAATATTCCCCGTTGCTGATCTATCCCACTACTGCAGAGTTAAACGATGTTCGCCGATCCCATTATAACAAGAGTCGCAGCTTATCGTCTCATCAAGTTCGCCGAAGACGAACCTGACGCTCGTCTATATATCAAGGCGGATAATTCAACTGCAGTATGTATATATACACTGCACCCGCGCGACAACGCATCGCTTTCGCGCCTCAGTTCTATTTTTAAAGCGCGCGCGATGCGCTGCATTTTCGCGCTAATAAGTTAGAGGTTCCACCGGTGCTCCTATGCTGCTGCTGGTGCGCCAAGCGCCCGACACTCCTCTCTCTCTCCCCCCCCCCCTCTCTCTCTCTCTCTCTCTCTCTCTCTCTCTCTCTCTCTCCGAACGGAAATTTCCATTCGCGAAAAGCATTGGCGTAACTAACACCGTTTTCTGCCCGCGCGCAAGGATGATGGTGGCCGTATACGCTTTCGATACGTAATGCTATCGACAATGGACTGATGCGGTTATTTTGGATTTTTCTCAGTCAAGTATAATTTGTCACTTTATTCTCGTAATTTAGTTTTTGCTACTATCAGTCGTAGATAACTTTTTACGGAAACGACTATTTTTGACGATCTTTTTCCGTACTTTTATCCCGTAAGAATGCATTTTCTGCTTGCGCCCTAATGGCTAAACTTTTCGTTCATTTTTCTCGTGTTCCCAATAGGAGGAATTGAATTGCTTGGATAAAAATGATGTATTTTTACTGTTCACCATTTTTCCCGTCGTCTATATCACACCTAAAAAACGAGAAAAAAAAATTTTTTATTGTAAAAGAGAGAAAATCATATAACCGGAAATTTTTCACGATGATCGATCAATGCCTTGCAGCGATCGGGTAAAATTTCTATTCTCGACATGGAGCATACATTGAAAAGCATCGCGACGCTCTATAAACTGCGACGGAGACAGGTGTTGAATAACTCTTATATAAAAATCCTTAGCGGCAATTATTCGCCTGATGCAGAAACGAGATTCCTCGAGCGCATGTAATATATAATACACGCGAGTAAACAGGGATATACTTGCGCAATCCGGAAACTCTTCTCTCCCTCTATACGATATTAAACGAGCCACGCGATCGGCTGGTAAAGAAAAAATTTAAAAATAGCATCGAGGAAAAAAACAAACGCGGTGCACTGTGCATACTCGGTTTATGAATAATCAAGCCAAATGCCTTCCAGCAGCGTGACGTTCAAACGAGGAAATTCCAAGCGACGAAAAAACTCCCAGCCACTCCTCCTGCTATGCCGGTTAGTGCCCTTGCGAGTTTCACGCGCGTGTCTATAGTAAAATACGCGTAATATTTATTAAAAATTGACCTGATGTGAACTAGACTCTGCAACAGAGGTGCGTACATAGTCGATCGATGCGTGACGCGTGTCCAGCATGATTCCAAGCCAGGCGAGTACATCGGTTTGCGCAGCATAGGCTATAGTCGAGAGACGCGATAAGAAGAGAAATGGCTTTCGATTCACCTATGCACTGCACGTCTCGAGCCTCGGGAGATACACGTCCTTTTGTCTCTTGGCTGGAGAATTCGATACGTTCATTTCTTTTTGCAGATTCGTAATTTTTAGGTTGCACTGTCGATAAGTGTTCATTCGACGTTTAATGAGTTCACCGGCACTTAATTAAATTGAGAAGAAAGTTATAATTGCGAAGCAATTTGATAAAAAGATTATACACTACTATAACTGAGTTTGTAATTAGAGTCTCGTTTAATTTTCTCAAACTCCAAAAGTAATATAAATAAAGTTTGCCAAATAAATTATTGAATTTCAAAGATAACTTTTATATAGTTGATTTATGATTGTCTATAGGCTTACCTTGTTAATATGATTCATGAACATATTCATTTAACGTTAAAATTGAATTATTGAAAACAAATATATTTGTATTTTTTTGGAAACTGTGATATTTGAATAATAAAAAATGTATCACTGCCAAAGTTATTAACAATATACTTAATGGAATACTTTTACTTCTTTTTATTTGAAAATGTCAATTTAAAAATTGGTTTGAAACTTTCATGATCTTTTGGATGAATAAGCTGGAAGGGAATGGCTGGCGGAAAAGAAAAAAAGAATTGCATAAAGATCGAAACTTATTTATTGAAGATGACATAAAAATCGATACATGTCGCAACTGCGAACGAATGTTGGAACATCTCTGGATGCCCGTCATTTTCTTCTTTTCTTCTTATCTCAAGTCTTGTTCCGTATTTTCGTCATCTGCCATCAATCTTTTTTCCTTGATTTAGAATATTTCATCAAGCTCAACCTTGCGTGTAATATCTCGTGCTTATACCTTATACATATCAAACGCTAACAAGTTACTTAATACGCTTTATATATATATACTTAATACAGATGGAATGTGCTCGGATCGCGTCGCTCGTACGCTCTCTTTCTCAACTCGCGCGGAAATGCCCGGTTATGCACACATCACATTTATGTAAATAATAATAATAACAATTGTATTTCCGCTTTCGGAAAAATCTCGCGTTTTCAATACTGTTTGTCCTCAAAAAGCACAGCTTTTTGAAAATTTTCGTCTCTTTTGTTGTTTATGCTTCTTTTACGCATAATAAGAATAATGGAAAAATAAAAAATCAAAACGAGCTATTGCTTTTCTTTACGTTTGTTAAATTTACAGATGACAATGTTCATGTGCAAAAAGGATATATTTTTTATCTATGGTTTGGTCAATAATGCTTGACCGAAGCATAGAGTTTAACTGAGTTATAGAAAACAAAAGAGTGAATGTTCCGAGCAGAACAAGCGACGCGACGTACATTACAATTTATCTAGAAGCTAATTGTCTTTAGAAAAAAAAAGGAAAAATAAATAGCTATAATACAAAAATTCGCCTCAGCAACGAAACGCGCGCGAGAAAGATCTTCTCGCGGCGTATCCTGCAGCTAGCCTACAAGATCCTTATGGGCTCTTTTGGCAGTGAAATTCAAACACCATGAATGAAGAGAAGCCGCCTTTAGGATAACGATTTGGTTAGAACAATTGGTTGTCTTCAAATTCTTTTTTTAAATTTTAATTCATTATTGTTCTTGTTATTCCGCAAAGTTTGAAATTAGGCAACAAACACGCGTATGGAGTCAAAAAGTTCTCTCTTCCGTCCTGAGATATATATATGTATACATATATATAGAGTGAAGTCAAGTTAATTGAATTGATGTTGGCAGTTTTTTTACATCATAGGCGAGAAATGTTTTCCATGTCGGGCGATCCGATTGCCAAATTATTGTGTTATTTTTATTTCTTCTTTTCGTCCTTATTTTTTGGCTGCCCTACTACGATTTATCTCGGCGTACTCCTCTTCATCCATGCTCTATAAAAATCAGCTCAAAATGTCCCGAAAATATGCTTTTCGCGAATAAAGAAAATAATGATAATTATAATGATAATAATGTCGTTACGAATGTCGCTAATAATTATAATAGTATTGGCGATACAAAAGATATACGTATATGTATATAGTTAACTCGTCTCTCTGAATAAATTAAAAATTCGCAATCGGACAATCGCAGATTGCGAAATGTAAGAGAAAAGCTTCATTCATGCTCGCACAGTTTATGCAGTGAATGTAAAGAGTGTGGGTATGTGTATATATAAGGCATTAATTATTATAGGGTTTAAGATTTATTCTACATGTCTACAAGCAACAAGAGGTGGAGCTATATATTTATCCATAACCGAGCTGGTTGTTTGTAAGCTCTCGATAAAAGACCTTAACTTTGCAGCGATTAAACGTTTACATCTGAATAACTACGTCGTGTGCGAACATTTCAAATGAAACTCTTTATAATTTTCGCTAAGTAATTTGGAAAAAATTAATGGTAATATCGTCTGAAAACTCGAAAACATTGCATAAAGATAAAATAGCGCAGAGTCAAGAGCTTTTCTGTTGTAGTGCGAACACGTATAGTCAACGACACTTTGATTTTTAATATACGTATCCGCACATTGCGCAATCTACGATCATCGATTATTATTTTTACAATATAAATAGATCGTATATTTTTGTTTCTCTCTCGCTCTCACTTTTTCTCGTTTACTGTCTGTCCGTTGAAACCGTCTTAATCGCTAGTATAACACTGCTTATAATCAGTACAAATTGTTTGACGAGAGAATTGCTGCGGAGTTGCTGCGATTTGCCACAGGAGAAATTTGAGCTACCTCGTAAAAGTTGTTCAAAACATCTGAACACATTATGTTATAGACAATTTTACTAAATATATATATTTATAAGTACTCGTCTGTCTCGAAAAATAATATGCATAGTGAAAAAATGGTTCTAGAATAACCGATTGGTATGATAATATCTTCAAAAAATATCTTGTGCTACCTCGACTTGCATTCAAAAAAGTCTGAACACAAAGCTCTCAGTATTCAACAATGAATTTAGTATTACAAATAACAGTTCTAAAACTTTAAAAAATGTATACCGCTATATATGTGTATATACAGTACGATAATCGAGTCAATCGATATAGATATATATATATATATATACAGAATTCGGCTCGTATCAAACGAGCCTGCATCCGTAAAATTCCAAATTAAACTAATTAAAGCTCCGTCAAAGTATGCGATAATAACCAGACATTGAAAGTCCAAAGAGCTCTTATGTTCCAAGGACCTCGACTGTTTCTCTCCTTTCTCCGGCGTCGAAATCTGTCCAACCCCTTTTTTGAACCCTCAATGTCCCGTCCGAGCACCAACCGACTTATATATATATCTCTCATTCTCTCTCTCTCTTCG
Source organism: Muscidifurax raptorellus (assembly GCA_020010945.3). Classification (NCBI taxonomy): domain Eukaryota; kingdom Metazoa; phylum Arthropoda; class Insecta; order Hymenoptera; family Pteromalidae; genus Muscidifurax; species Muscidifurax raptorellus. The sequence continues at coordinate 18,941,439 of CM052077.1, read as the reverse complement.
AATAATACACGCAATCTCTTTCTCTCTTTCTCTCTCCGATTACAATATTTTCACTATTCAATCTTTTCGTTTTAAAGCAGTCTTATTACGTAATAAAGCCAGCGCGCCCGACTCGATCGGACGAACGTCCGATTCATCCGTCGATACGAAAACGAGCGCTTATATAATGTTTATACTTTTTTTTTCTTAAATCTTTTTACTCATCCATTCGCTCAATCGACTCGGATCGACTTGCCAATATTTATTGTAAATTTTCTATCTCCTCCTAACAATACACGACAATTCCGATCGCCTGTATATAAGCTATGAAAGACGCACGTCCAAAGGAATCTTCGTTAGTGACTTTTTTCTGTGTGTTTTTTAAATAATATGATTTTATGCGCGCGTACGCCTGAATTTATCGCCTTGCGTTACCCTGCACCAAGAAAAAAATCGCGTCAATTGAAATTCCAATATTCCAATGTATTACGATAGATATACGAGAATTTAGAAAACGAAACATCCGATATTTTCGAATTGATATATTTTTTACTTAATATAAGTCAAGTAAACATTAAAAGCTAAACGCACAGCTTGGAGATTCTTTGATTATTATTCTTTTTTTTAAGCAAACGTTATACGCATTCACATTAAGAATTTAAAAAAATATTCTTTTCTCAGTGCACACACAACCTTCCTCGATTCTTACGCTGCTTTTTGCAGTTTCATTCTTTTTTTCTAGGTATACTCCACATCATTGCAAAATAATTCTATATCTTAGAGCTTACGGTATCACAGAGTTATACACGCGGTATTTTATTATATATATATATATATATATATTTATATATCGTTACGTTGCTTTCAAGTTTCGCAAGGATCTTTGTTTGCTTGTTACTTTGTTTTGTTATGTTTTTTTTTCGCATTACTTTGCCTTTTTTTACCGAAAAGGGGATGCCAGCGGCAGGCGGTGAATGAAAGCTTATTATTTTCGCACGTCGATTTTCCTCTGGAAAAAAAACAAAATAGATTTGACGTTCAAGGTCGCTGCGCAACGAGATCATTGCGTGAGCGAGCTGGAAATTTAAGAATTTAATTAAATGTGTTATAGACATGAAACAATTTATAATACCAGCGAACTTTCGAACCCGACGCCCGGTGCCGACGTTTTTCGGCCTTCTCCCAATATTGCCGCGTTCACAACAATGCCGAAAAAGATGTGCCAGAAAAAGGCCACTGCACAGCAGGTCGAGATCGAAGAGTTCGCCGATCATTTTCATAGAGAATTAAAACAAATTTTTCATTAATTGAATATAAAAATTTTACACGTTAAGGAGATGATAAAGCCGGATCGTTGCCGATTGATTGATAAACGCGCAAAAACTCGTTATCTCGCCGGGTTTATCGAGCGAGTGCCGAACGCCTGACCCTTTCATTTGGTTTACCAAATTTTCGACTATCGCTGACCTGCTCTCGTCGCAATGAGGAGAATTATAAGCGCGCGCATAGGGCGCACGAATTCACCGCCGATAAATCAGCAAAAGAATTCGAGCTCTCCTCGCGGCAGTTGGCGCAGTACACAGCGACAGCCTCGAGCTTGGGAAAATAATCACGAATGGCACAGGCGTTACAAACTGGCCCGACAAACAGGCAAAAATACGATTTTGCGGCATACTACTCAGTAGGTAAAGATCGGCTTTCGCTTCTCCTTAAACTTGACTCTTTTACATATATTTATATAATAAGCATCTTTACTGCAATGGTAATCATTGTGAGAAATCATTGACCTTGAATTTTGTCAAAGCGGAACGTCAAAGCGGAAATAATGCGAACGTTGGGCGTAGGGGGCGGGGCGAAGAAAGGGGGGAGGAAGAGTGTATTTTTTTTAATAAATATACCGATTTATTCGAGCGCCAGACGATCTCGGATACCGGCAAACGGAAAACGGCCTCGCGTGCTGTGGTTTTCACGCGCGAAACAAGGGCGGATTCGAGAAACAAAATAAAAAGAGTCTTTATAACCGAGTACACGAAAGTGTCATCTTTGCTTCCTCGTATATATAGAGGAGGAAGAAGAATAAAGCGCCGGCCGTGATCATTATGAACAGAGCGAATTATAACTGCGATTTTAAAAGCACAGCGCGCAAGCGGAGGGAAGAAGTCGCGTGCCAAAACCATCGTGTCTCTGAAGCATCCCGATCACGCATTTTCCACGCGGCAGTCGCGTGCTGTAGCGAAAACCCGCGGGATATTATATACATACTCTCAACGAGAATTAATAAAGCTCGCGCGTATTGATATGCGTATGTATGTATACATGTATGTATGATCGAGAGTTGCGCAACTAGCAAATTGATCGCTCTTACAGTGTGTGTATAGACAGATTTTAAATTATTATCGGATATGTTCGTACAATATATATGCAACGATCGTTCTGGCGACTGTCGCGGTGAGCTTCCCTCCGTGTGCCCGGGCATGATGTTAGTGTGTGTATATATATATATATAATACGTATATATACGATACATGCTTCGTAAGTACGAGAAAGCTCGCAACGCTTTGCGGCGCCTGACCGTGAGACGCGTTAAGTAAGTCTATGTATATATATATATATATATATATACATCCATATTGTGTAGACGCGAGTAAAATAGGCTTTCGTTGGGGATAAGGTCGCGGTCCCTCTTTTTTTCGTATCATATATATATATATATATATATAGAGTTCAGATTCCTTCGAAACACATAATCCTAAGCTAAATGTATACTGCATAATTCTGTCTCGCGCGGTCTTATAAACTATTATATATTTAGTATATATATATATATATATATAGGAGAATAATCGAGAACAGAAGCTTTAATAACAGAGGAGATAATAGGCAAGCGACATCATGCGCGTGTGTTACGACTGCGAGAAATCAATTTCCCCGAACTAAGGACTCGACTCCTTGACAACTGCCTCGGACGCCGCATCGAAGTCGTAATTCGTCGGGGCCTCATGGATATTCCAAATTCTGCATGTTTTAGTCTTTCGAGACCGTACTCAGTGCGAAAGATGTTTTACTCGCACGACGTCGGCGGGATTCGAGGCAGTTCTGTTTTTTTTCGTTTTATCGATTTTTTTTTTGTTTTTTCTTATTCTCATCCTTCTGGATGAAAACCGAGCATTCGTCAGATGCGGTTCACTATACTCGTCTGCTGATGTCTTTCTAAGTATATCTAGTTATTGGTTTGGTCGACACAAATATAAGTACGCTTAAACATCTTCGTCATGACGTAGCACAGATAAGGATATACGGTATCGCTATTATACACTGCAACATTTTGAGAAGATCATCGAAGATCATTGCCTATATAATTATGGACTACACCTATATATAAGATACGAGTGAACCACCCGTACGAATACTCGGCTTGCATACAATTCATCCTACTCTGCATATATAACATATAGATTTACGCACCGAGATGTGTGTGTGTGTCTGTAGGTTTGTTTGAGTTTGCAAGAGAATCGCATCCGATGATGACATATTCAGGAGACGGCTTGCGAGATGTATGTTATATAAGTATGTGTGTATTATATATAGCTATTAGGAGAACGTTCGAGATGAGACTTTCCGGTCGCTCCGTTGGGTGATTTTCAAAGTTCCAAGGGAAACACATCTCAGAGGCTTCGCGAGAGGAACTCGGGTCGACCGTGTGAAGATTCTCTTCGGTGCAGAGGTAGAGGTGGCTGAGCTGCATATTGGTTTTTGTTTGGGTCAGAGGCAAGCCTATACAGAGGCACATAGACTCGAGAAGTTGTGGATCGATGAAGAACAGCCGAAACCGTATATGTATATCTCGATTGCGCGACGAGTTCGATGTTATAGAACGTAAGTGTCGCGAATGAAATTTTTGGGCCCAGTGTGTATGTTTGAACTTTCTCTCATCATCATCATCACCATCATCATCATCATCATCTTCGTCGTAGTAGAATCCAGAGAATGTGAAGGAAGCATCATTTACCTTTGTCGTGAATCCTCTTTGTTTTTCAAGACCCAGCGGATCTCGACACTTTTCCAATTGCCAGTCGCACTTTTCCAGATCTTGTCGAAAAGCACTATGGAACGATACTTCAAGACACATCTCCAGATGTGTCTCGAGAAAAGACGAGACAATGCAACGCGATACGCGAAGCTCTCCGCCGCAGCAATCACGCATCATCATCATCGTCATCATCGTCATCATTACCATCATCAAAATCATCATCATCTTGCGTGTTCGGGTGCGCGCGTGTACGCAGCGTTGTCGCGCACAGCAGCAGCAGAGTCTGAAAATGGTCATGCCTCCGCGTCGAGCAGCTACTTATCGTACGTACGAGCATTATAAGTAACAGCAGCAGCGGCAGGCGCGGGGCTACCAGGAGTTGGCCTCTTGACGATCGGTACAGCCTGCACCGGAAGGCTGATGTCGGTCCGGACAGGATTGGGCCGCGTCATCGGCGTTGTTGCTGTTGCCGGATGACGAGGCGCTCAGAGTCGCCGTCTGAGGCGCCGAGGTGCGTCTTATGTCGATTGGCTTCGAGCCGAACGGCGGTGGCCGGCCCAAAACCCCCTGATTGTTTCACGAGAGGTTGCGCTGGTCGTCGCCGCTGTCGTCGGCCTTCTTCAGCGAGCGCTTGAGCTTGTCGACGAGCCGGTTGTGGAACTTGTTGAGGGAATTTGAGCTGCCGGTTTTCGGGGGCGAGGTGCCGGTACTTTTGCTGGGAGACTGGAGGGAACTCTGGGAGGCGCGGGAGGAGGTGCGCGAGAAATGACGCGTGCTGAGGGGCACCGACCGGTGGGCCGGCGACGTGAGAAAGTCCGAGCCCGGGGAGGTCGACAAGGAGGGGCCCTCCGATTTCGAGCATTCCGAGACCTGCAACAGATCAAAAAAAGACCAGCCATGTAATATATTTCTTATAAATTAGAATACGATGTGCGGTTAGTTATTTTTTTGCGCATACATTATATATTGTATATAAAAATAGCACTCGAACAATAAGAATTCATAACGTATGTAGAATCGGGAGATCGGTATAGCCGATCGACCCGAACCTGCACTTACGAATCGACTTATTCGTGATCTTCGATTCGTGCGAAGGTCGAGCCACCTGTTTTTGCTCAGCCTTTTACCGCACGCAATATGTAGATATAATTTTACCAATACCAATATACGGCGACGTTAAACTATTTACAACGACCCATAAACATGTGTCCGTTCAATCCGCCTACTCGTTCTCATATATCTCGCATAATATATTATACATATATAACGCACGTGCGCCTGTGAATTTTAATCGGCGTAATTGGTCACCACCGGAAACTCTTCATTGACCACATTAAAATTCGCGCGCTGCTTTATTTGTATATATATATTCGTCTCGTTTTTTTTTATAATGAGCATTGTTTTTGCGCTCGCAAGACTCGTAGCGCCGCGCGCTGCTGCACAGCTCGTTAAAATCGAATCCAATTTCCGGTGTATCGCGAAACGCGTGCTCCCGATAATAATTGGATTGCGGAAATCGGTCAATCGCAAGACTCGCGCGGACTGCACGGGCTCGTATTATTATATAGAGTGATGGCTATATAGACTCTGCGAGCATCGTTTCTAACCCGGGGCAATCGTATTATATATAGTCGGTGCGCGGGTGACAAACTATTCGGTCGTATAATGATGATGGAGAGCAAATTTGGTGGCTGAGAATTTTTTATGAGCGACGTTGATATATGCGATAAGATTATCTTTACGACGTCAAACGTCGTCACAAGGCTAAAATTTTTTTTCATCAGTTAATTTTTTTTACGATGCATCAAAACCTGCGGATAATTTTATGAGAAATTGTATGTGTAATTCGTTTTTGATGAGCTAATAAAAAACGACCACAAAATATTAATACCCCCGGCCCAAAAGAAGAAAAAAGCAACAAGGGCGTTATCGGATATCCTACAAGCTCCGTTGAAAAAAATCGCGCGCACATATTTTTTTATAGAAAATAAACGCGAAGCACAACGAATCAGAGTCCATGACAAAGAGTATATATATAAACACAAACATCAGCGCACCTCGCGCCGGCTAAACATGGCCATCTCCGCCGACGATCTCGATTTGACGAGTCGCGCGATTTTTATAACGGAAATCGCGACGCTAGCACATGGCCGTCGACTCTGCGCTCATACATGTCTGTAACGCATACGCGACTATACATATAAGTACACGACGAGCACGTGACGATCGAGCAAGTAGGTGTGCGTGAGTCACGAGGTTTCGCTGCTTTCACGATCGTGTCCCCTTCCTTTGCAGTCGCTGCAGCAGCAGCATCGTCATCGTATAGCAGCGGAGAAGGCCGACAAACGGTGCCGGTGCGGGCTTGCCAAATTTTTTTTCTCCGCGTCGATCGTTCAAGTGCGTTTATACATGCGCGACAATATAAGCAGCGATTTTTTAGACCACGGCAGTAGACACAATTTTTTGATATTGTTCATACGCGTATTCATAATTATAACAATACTATGTGTTGACAAAGCAACTGATTACGGTTCAGCAATGCGGAAATGACTACTTGTATAACTGGGAAAAAATACGGGTTTCCCGCAGCTCTGTATAAATGGCGGCGTCAGTCGCATTGAGGAGTCGGCGCATATAATCCGAAAATTGCAGCGATCGCAATAGCCGCATGAAAAAGCATAACTGCTCGATAAAATAGAGCCGCGTATCACGCGATGAGAGAGTGAGCATACGTATATATATACACAAACCGGTTTTATCGCTCTAGGGGTTAATAGCAACGTTAGCCTCGCTCTCTCAGAGCACAGGGGCTGCTTTATTTTCTCTCAAGTACGTACAGATGATCTCGCGGATAAACAAACGTTTAACCCTGACATTTCCACCCCCTCTCGTGACTGCACCTCAAACGTACCACGAGCCCGGGCAGCAATTATCGCTCAACGGCTTTTCAATTTGTAGGTATGAGCGAGTTTCTGGCGCCGGTGTTAGCTCTAGAGAGAGGAGTGAATAATTACAAGAGGAACAATGTATAGTAGCAAGGCTTTCTATTTATTTGCCGCCGAGGCGGTGAGGACGGATTTTCCATGGCCTTGAAGAAAACTGCTTCTCGTTGGATCGAACGAGGGACTATTATATGTATACACTGCGCTGATCGGATGATTGCTTGCGGTTATATGCATTGAATTGTTAGGATTATCTCAACTACGTTCTAAGAGTGCGTTTACTGTATTGAATGCACAATAAATCAAAATTAGAATACGTGGCTCTATTTTCATATCTTTTTATCGTGTTATTACATACTACATTAGCCAAAACGATAGGCGTTGCGTGGCAAAATTGCGGTCTTACGAGTCGTTCATCGACAGCAAAGTATATGAAAAACAAATTCTGGCACGCAACGATTCCCGCGCAGTGGAGCAGCTATATAAGCACAATAATTATATATACTGCACGATTAGGATAAAAAACAATATTACAGGAGATAGTGTATAGTAGTCGTACATACGTTTTAAAAGAACATAGTCAGTAGTAGTCAAAATCACATTTTTCTGAAAAGTAAAAAATGCGAAGATGTGTATTCAGTTAATCGCTGTCGTCCACATACACAATGCATAATATATATCTATATAGGTAATATCATATATCCAATCAATCCAATATAATGTACAACAAAGCTATCAACTTTACTGTTGGGCAACGGTGAATAATAAACCCGCGGGTTAATCATCAAATGACCATCATGCAAAGAAAAGTTTGTAATCAGCAGGGCACACTCACGTCGATCCTGTGTGTGCTCATATAGATGTACGCATTTATATACAGTTATCGTCGTTATTAAAGCGTATAAATAATATACACCGCAGCTCAGCAAAAAAGGCGACCCTCGAGTCCTTCGCTTTTCGCGGCCGCGACGCGCCCGAGAGAATCTGCGCGTCTTATTTAATTGTGCCACGTCGTAATTGCAGCGAAAATTGAAAATCGTCCTTGCGAGGAAACTCTGCTCGCGTTGTATTAGAAGAAAATATAGAGGTGCGAATAACCAAGACTCTCGGTTTTTGTCTTTGGACCCCGAGGTTTTCCTTTATACTTTTTTTCTCTCATCGACAACTGTTCTGGTATTATACGGTATTGCGTTTCTTTTTGTTACATCGCGAATCTTAGGCAAAAAAACGAAAAACCGCGATACTTTTTGCTCCAAGATTCTCGTTCCCGACTGCGCTGAGGTATTATTAACTTTAATAGCGCATTTTTGTTCTGGAATGCCAGGGAGCTCTCGAACGCGTTTGTTTTGCATACTGCTGCGTTATATACGTCGCATTTTAGTTAAATTATTCAACAATCACACGAGAGAGAAAGAGCGCGAAATCGAGGTGGTATATAGAATTCCGTATATACGCATATACATGAGCACCACTGCGGACACCTGAAATTCCTCGGAATAACTCTCGCGTGCGCGTTTCGACTAGTTTCTTAATCTCGATTCGCGGAACGCCAACGTTTACACTGTAGAATCTCCGAAGTATTCGGCCCGATGACGCGTCGATTTCTATATACCGTTTCGGCACCAGGATGACTCGAAAGATTCAACGGCAATATATAATTATAATATCGATATCTTTTGAAAGTCGTCCGTGTGTGTGTGTGTGGTGTGTGTGTGCGTGTGTATTCAAACATAGGTGGAAATCGCGTACGTACGCGTTACCGATAAAGAATCGGCTTAATATACACGACGTGTATATAAGGTTACGAAAATATTTAGCTAATTGGCGCAAGGTCGCGAGACAAAGCAGCACGAAAATCTGCCTTGGAATTCGCGATGCGTCACATCGGAGAACTCTTTCTCAAGAAAAAGACTTTCGCATCGCAGCGACATTTTCTCGGACTAACTACATTATATACAATCGAGTTATATTTAGTCCCGCGTATAAAATGTCTCCTCACGAGTTTATTTTCGCGCTATTATAAACTGAATGTGTTTAACTTGTGGAAAATATAGAAGCAACGCCGGCGACAGTTCTTTTTTTATTTATCAACACGGAAAAATAACGAGCCATGAGATAAGAGCTGCGCGCGAAGAGTATATTATATATATAACAGTAAAAAGAAATTGCGCGACAGCGGAGTTGTGCATCGAACAAATTATCATAGACTGCGACAGTGACGTGGAGTACCGTTATCTTCTCGGCTTTTTGGCGACAGGTGGCCTTTAGTGCGAGACACTCCGAGGTACTATACACACGCGCTTTTCAATTATATATCTTTTCGCCACGTGGCGGTTAATCGGTTGCCGCGAGTAAATATTGAATCATCCTTTTGAATTTGTCATAATTATAGATATTCTTTATCTCTGGCGTTTGATGGGCGAATTGATATATATATATACATATACGCTCGAGTGGTGTTTCACTTTGAAGTCGGCTAGTCAGTTGCACAATTTTTACTTTACTCGCAAAGACGATTTTACGTTTAATAGACTCCGCATAATTTATTAAAATTTATTTTCAATTTCTACACCTGATGCAACAAATTACTTTCAAACGTTGCCTTAAGTCCCGAATTGATGTATTCAGAAATCGATTCTACTATTTCATCATCTTTTTTTCTTCTCTACATTTATGTCTTCCTTATAGGCTCCATGTGTGACTCATCAAAAGCTTATACCGAAGATTCACCGATCTCAACGTTAAAGTGCATCAAAACGAATCGCTATCCCAAAGCCCTGCTCGCACAAATATTATACTTCCAAAAGCGACCGCTCGCTCGCAGTATAGCCAGCCTTCCTCAATTTTTCAAAGACCAGCAGAAGTTTTCGCACACAGTAACAGTGCAGCGTTTCACTTCCCATTAGCGCTGTGCTTTCTACTTCGAATCGCGTCAGCCGAGAAACGAAAAGATCGGCATATATGTGCGCATGCGCATTGTGTAGAGCGGAGAGTTCGTCGAACGTGTATTATGAAATCGGGAGAGACGTTTTTTACGATCGCGAGTGTGCCTGCGAAGTCACGAATATAATACATACGGACGGGCATGTGTGCGAATGTGGCACACAATATATATATACACACACCTGCGACGCACGTGCGAGCACGAGACGGATTATAAAAGGAAAATAAAAGATACGCGTGCGAAGTTAAAATAGATCGGCTGCTAAAAATAGAGCTATGCATATGTATACATGCTAGCGATGTTGATCTTTTCGATTGGGCCGCGTGGGCTGAATTTTCGGATTCGCCGCGCGGCTGTAAATTTCGCGCGGATTGTATACAATACGTCATTCCGTCTATAAATAACCTGAAGTTCAAGATTACGCTTTTTCTTATTTTAAAAGCCCATCGGAGATGCTCGACGCGAAAATTGCTGGACCTATGTATATACACAAGAATATCATTTCGAATGAAAATCAAAGACGAATTTTTTTTTTCCGATAATCGCGCCAATTGAATGCCTCTATGATTCACCTCTTTGACGGCTCTATAATATTTCTCCCCGCGCATTATATCGGCCGTCCGCTTTCAGCCTGCGGAGGTTCATTCTATTTTCACTTGAAAAAAATATCCTCCAATGCGTCACGCATATAATGCACGTAGGTCGACACGCGAGAAATCTAGTGCACTTTACTTGGATTCCTCCGGTCTCGTGACGCGATGTGTATGCGAGCAGTGCAATTACTCGTGTATTTACGTCTGCGCAGTGACTCTCTCGGTGTACGTCACGAGTCTCAAGGAAGACAGTCGCCATGTACCGCGCGAGGCATTGTCTCGGTTCGTTGTATGCTTCAGCGACGACAACCGTACACTTTTAAATCATTGCCGTGCATTAAGGCCACGATGATAAATCTGTCGGAACGGACGTCAGTTCACCTTTTGGGACGTTATAATGCGCGGTGATTAGCGGAAAATTAGCGGGAATTCAGGCGACAGACCGGAGATTTACGCGTTCGTGCGATAATGGTATAGGTGGATCTATTGTCAATTTTTTTCGGCATTATTTTTTTGGCGTTGAACTTTGGAATTCACGTAGATTTGTGGTATAGGAAATCCTGATGTGGATTAAAGATATTCAAGATTTGCATTTTTCGGCATTATTTGTATCAGATTGGCAATTAAAGTATATTGCAATTAAAATGAGTGTTAAATAAATCAATACGATACGAAGGATTGTGTAATTCATTATGCAATATTGATTTGAAAAAATGAATTTTCGAGCAATCAATTTTATAATACCTAGGCTTATTTTTTATAATAGTTATCCACGTTTCAAGAATCAATAGTCATTATCTTGGAAGAAACTGCTTGAAACAAAAATATTTTATTCAAGACAATGTTCACTACTGATACTTTAGCGCCGTTCAAATAAACATTTCCGTTTCCATTACCTCTGCTAAAAAGTTTCGCAAAAATAGCCGATGTTTTTACGGATGATTTCAAGGTGAGCTATAACTTCCATATTCTAACTATGCGTTTACTTTGTTCCTATTTCGTAGTAAATTTTTCAAACAAACATATGGATGGTAATATTTTGTGTGAGAACCGTATATTTTTGCAAAATTCGCTTTGTGGACGTCATTCGCGATAAGAAGGAACAGCGACACATCTCGCGTGACATCGATTTTTCACTTTCTTAAAGTGCGATATATACACGTTACATCTTTTGACGTCACATTGATTCCCAAGTATGCCCATACTTTTAAAAGGTGTAGCGAACGATCGCTTTTATTATCATCAACTGGCACAAATTGACGCAAATAATCATTTTTTGCAAATAGCAGTCAATAGTTGTGAGGTGGTATAGAATTATGTGCATTCAATACTTCTTACACGGACAAAGATAACACGGTGCGGAATAGATAACACACGAGGCACATTGTTGTCAAACGCGTATTGCGTAAACGTAACACAACAATCAATATAAAACAATTTTACGAAGCACGCGCAAGCACTAAATGCTTCAATTTACTTTAATTCCTACAAAATTAATTTTCTATTTGCGCACACATACAAAATCGGTTATAATTGCATTATTTGTTATATCTCCATTTATACAAAATGGACGTCTTTTGCTATTTCATCATTCGAGGCAATAAGGTTCTATATTTCAGCAACACTCTACCTGGTTATATACAGAACTGGACTGATGTTAGCAACTACATTGACGAAATATGTGTTAAGCAAATAAACACCGATGAACTAAACAGCCCTATAATCAAACATGTGGAATGATGAATAAACGTATTATGCAAGAAATGACACATTAACGTGTGCACTTGTCTGAATCTACATTTTAAAACATTACAATGAAAACAATGAACCGTGAAAAGGGCCGCTCAATCCAAATCCACGTGTTTCATCAAGAGCTAATTTACATTATTATTGATGTAAACCCAACCGACGTGAAAAACCCGCGCCGAAGCCACCTAGATAGCTATATATATAAATGCACTTAACGGACTTCGGCATTTCTTTTCACCCGTCGACATGAAAAACGGTCTCTCGAGCGGCTAAGGCCAGTTCTAGCAGAACTTTAACGGCCATCGACGCCGACTTGAAAGAAAGAAAAATGACAGCTGCATAATACATCATGCACTCACCTTTCTACTGCGACAGGCCTGGGGATTCGAGCACTCGGATGAGCGTCTGCTACGGTTGGTCTTGTAGATATCCCACTCGTTTTTGACCACGGGCATCATGAACGCCATCTCGTCAGTCGTTTCTTATCTGCTCTTTCTCTCTCGGTAAACGAACTAGTTGAACTTATGCTTGTCAGGTGGTTCTGGTCACGTGTGGTCACCGGCTCGCAAACAAGGATATTTCAAATTTGCCGCCCCTGGGTCGATTAGTCGCGTCGTCGCTGCTGCCGCTGGTTCTCGCTTCGCCTCGACGCTCCGTTTTCGTAGGTGCTGCTGCTGCTGCTGCTGCTGCTGCTGCGCCTCCCGATGATGATGCGTTTTTAGCCGTGGCTGTCGTTCCGCTTCGACTATTTATAAATCACACCAGAGCCGAGTTTCTATTTCTCTCTTAAATTGACTGCTTTTGACCTGCGTAGTCCACTGAAAAAACCGCATTCACCGGTTTTTCCCCCTTTATCGATCGTGCTTTTACGGACTCGATGACAACGCGGCAATTTCGAATTTCCAAACGGTTCTTGTTCTCCGTTTATTTATTTATGATAATTAATAATATCGAAAACAGTCCTGCGATGCGTACGTATTGATAATCGTGAAAATAGCGTCCGAGCAGTGCGATCGCTCGATCGGAAATGAGCACGCCGGCAGCGGCGGCGGCCCGCGTAGGTCGAGGTAGCGGTGTCGTGTGGTGGGGAGAGAGCAGAGTGGGGATTTCAGACTGTCAGGGGATTGGCCGCCGCCGAGGCGGGACACCTACGTCATCGCCGTCGCGACCGGGAATACCATTGATTTTCCAATGTTGATACACATAGGATGCAGTGCATGTGTGTGTGTGTCGGCATGACGTTCGACGCACCAATGAGAGGGAGAGAGAGAGTAAGAGAGGGATAAACTGGATGTATACCTATAGATATATATGCATGCGCGTGGACCGGCCATTGATTTTTCGGCCCCTCTCGCCCTCTCTCCCGCGCGCGCTTTCGCTACTGTCCTCAGGCTGTCCTTGTCGTCGACGCGCCAACCTCGCGCGTAGCGTAGATCACTCGTCCGCGTCTCGATTATATAGATCGCCCCATCCCTATAAATATTTTGCACGAGGGAAGAACTAGACACGCGCTGTCTTTCTCTTTCTGTATATATACGACTCTTTGGGGAGACGAAACGCTCGTTCCTTGCCTTTTCTGAACTCGTGAGGATTTTACTCTCGCGCGTGAATATATACATTTATATCTCGCGCAGAGACGCAAATTGTATACGTAGATACGTTTTTACCGGATATATATCGGCCTTTCGCTCGTCGCGCGCGTTTATTTTCGGATCGTTGCGGTTATACTTTCTTTTAATGGTTTTGTATTCGTGATTTCCTACTTTACCGATCCTCGGGTTTTTCTTTGAAATCCGTTATTTGGGCTGATAAATCTTGACACTTTGCATATTGTTGGTTATTAGCAAATCATTCTCATTTGGTTAATTAGATATATTCTGAATCCTAGAGAACATACACTAGGAATAAAGTCATTTATTGATGAAAAATTAACGCTTATCGGTAATGTAGAAAATCGCTCTGCTCACCGATTTCGCAGTTCGACTTCCCGTTCTGTGCTTTTTATATTTTTTGAATCCTATACTCATGATTGTGCTCAAATCCAAATGGATACACTGTACTATGTGTTCTAAAATAAACTATTTAAGAAGCCAATATAGTTTGATTTATGAACGATGATTCAAGTGGATGAAAAATGCCACGTGGATGTTTATATACTGGGGATTGCCAGTTTGTTCTTTTAATAAAGTTTGAATTATGTGACATTTATTTTTTTCAACTTGTTTTAACAATCCTTTTGTTAAATTATATTTACATATGTCAAGCCTCCACAAATCGTTACTTGTGTAGCAATGCCTGTACACAAAAGTCGAATGTTTATAACTGCTATACGTATAGGTATGTATAGCCTGAGAGGTAGTCCAAACCCAAACAAATTATGATATCGAAAGTAATCGATAACGAGAAAAGACTGAAGCTATGACCAAGGTAGACCAATAATCTTCGACAAACCCTTTACATAAGTACGAAAACTATATTAGGTATAACCAGCAGCAGTAACTGCGCAGTTCAAGAAAATACGTAACAGTGCAGCCTCGGAGAGGTTACTGCGTTCTGACCCAAATAATATAGCGAGTGCATCCGCGGGTCGGTAAGTCACGGACTCTTGATGCTCCTTTATATACTATACTCTTTCTAGCTTCCTGCTGATCGTAATTTCAGGTGAGATGTATATCTCTATACGTTTCGTCCTCGTCTGGCGTCGCGCATTTACGTCGCAGACTCGCAACTCGGATCAAGTTAATAAATAAATGTATATATATATATATATAACTATATAAGGGAAGGCAGCGTGAGGCGGCAAAAGAGCGGCTTCCTGCGGGATGGCACGTAGGCGACTTTGTCGTCTTTGATGCGCCGACGCAACACCCCCGCACGATCTGGATTTCGCGAAACCATACGCGTGGGGTGATGTATAATACTCACGAGAAGTATGTTAGTATTAGAGTATCTTGAGTGTTGATGGATAAAAGTATATGTCATTGATAGATCTTATAGAAATCAATTTATTACTAATATAAATAAATTAATCTTTTTATTATAACTTTTATTACAGGATTATCTAGCTTTGATTCAAGTGCGGCTATTGTGGAGCGGTCTCTAGATCACTGTCTGTTACTGTCTAGCTGGAAGTAAAATTATATTCCAATCATATTTTTTCGTACACTATTTTAGATTATTCTTCAATATGTTCAAATAACATGTTTATCCATGCTTTCTTCAATAAAGAGCAACGATCCTAGTTCGGATACAGTTCATACCAATGCACCTCCACCTCCTGCATACTTGTCTGTACCTTAAATATTCTTGGCATCCAATTTTATATTGGGCTTCCTCCATACCAGAATTTTACTATCTAATTTGAATATGTTAAACTTACTTTCGTCTGAGAATATGACTTGCTACCAAAAGGTATTATCTTTGAATAAATACTGTTTTACAAAATCTATAAACGCTTTTATTATTAATATTCGTAATAAAGGCGTTTTTTCGACTACCTCTAACATTATATATCCAGGTCTTTTAATGAACAGGATAATGACATGCAAGAATTGTTTTTAATCATTCTTACAATAGCCATATCGGTTCGCACTTGATTTACTCCATTTCCTTTACCCGCAACCCTTTTATCGCACTTCAAATCGTGCAACAACTTCGTCTAAAACCCTCTGTTACATCTACATAAGATTTATCTTTTTCATACAAATTAAAACTAACTTTTCTTTCACTTTCACTCGTCTCTTTTCCTTTTCCGGTGAACGGATGTGACGCGCGTTTTAAAAGCGATTCTCTTTGAACTCAACATCGCGCTGCACATACACGCGAGGGGTGCACTCGATGAGAGTAGTTGCAGACAATACGCGGATTTTCTGCGCTCTGACCTTCTTTCTCGCCGACGCTGCGGATGAATCGCTATGGATATGCGCGTCGTACTAACGAGCGCAAAACGCGGATTGTTTCGCCAGAATTGCAGGTGCGAAATATATATAGAATGAGAGATGCGTATGATGCATTCTCGCGACGATAATAAATATTATGCGCAAACCCCCGGTGGGCTGGCATTGTCTTGCTTTTTATTTTTATGCCCGCGAGCCTTTCATCTTGATCGAATACGGAGGTTTCGCGCGATCTTGTTTGACTTTACTGACCGTTTTCTACTAACAGAATATATAAGACTTTATAGAGATATATATAGATGTACATCGATTACAAGCAAAAAAATTACTTCGAGTCTAATTGAAACTCGAATTGAAAAAGTTGAATCTACCGATGTTTCTCCATCGAAATTGGGCCACGACGCATAAGGATATACGCAATTCGATATAATAACCCAACTATACAATTGCACCTTGTGTTCTAGAAGCTTCTCTCCGTCTCTTTCTATCTCCCTCTCTCCTCTCTTGTTTCGGCTTCTCCGCACTTGGCTCTCATTCACCCCAGCTTGTGTCGCACTTCCTCTACAGGCGGGGATGCATCCCAGGAAAAGAGCGGGAGAGAGAGGGGGGGGGGAGCTCGCATTGTGCTCGTTGCCCTCGACCCTTCTCTCCCTCAAAGTCTATAGCCCTGGCGCTTAACCATGAAAGTCCGACCCCTACCTTCGACACCACATCCGCGAGCTTAAGTCTCCGTGTATGTGTGAGTGTGTATTTGGAGACTCACGCATACATACATATATACAAGAGCGAGCTGCGAGAGGCGAAAAAGCAACAGTGTTAGAATAAGAGCGAGGGGAGAGAAAGACCGGCTGCATAAGTATACCTATATACATATACTACGCAGCGAGTGCATGGTACACCTCAAGGTCAGACTTTATGAATGATCCTGCACTCGTGTCATGTCTATATACGTATATAATACCTTCGTGTGCTGATGGCTATATATATATAAGGAAGCATGAACAGCACAGACAAGCTCTCTCTCTCTCACTCGCTCGGATATAACCGCATCAAGGATATAATCGTGGGTGAGGGTCTATCGACTTCTCGCGCGCGCGCATTGGCCGTTCATAAATAGATATACCTATAATAGGAGATGATAATAATGATGGGGAAGTGACAGGTGCGGCTTGTATAGGTTCGTTTGGATTGACGCGAAAGGGCTCGGATACATTTTTTCACTCGTTCGACGTACTGTTGCTAGTTACGAATTATGATTGTTTTGTACCTATTATATATACGAAAAGTCAAGCGTAGTTTAAAGGAGTTTGATGTATTTGAAAATTATAGAAACTATGATCGATGATCTTGCGGAGATACAATGTAATTGTCAATTGGATAATATTGAAACAAGGGACACACGACGACGTGACTATGACGGATGGAGTGTAAACATTGATTTTTGGATATTCGCAATCTTCGCTAAATTCAGCTGAACAACAAAGCGTCAATTATACCTATCTGATGCTTACCGTTATCAAGTTATACAACATACAACAACTCGTGTACACACACGGTAATACAATCCATTTTTCGAAGCCTATACGGGAAAATTGTGTATAAGAAAACATTACAAACATGATGACACATGCGATCAACTTCGATATCGAGCCAAGTCGAATGGACAATGATACACATATATGTATATCTATATAGATTACTGGAAATTTATGACAGTACGTGCGAATACGTGTCAGTTAAAGCTTTACCGCTAAGTAACCCTCGTAGATATAATACATGTAGATATTATATATTGAACATTGAGTGAGACAAAACGGAAATCCCACGTTATACTGGTGATGTATAAAAGTGGCGGATAAATAAAATGATCGTTGCATGTTTTTACTTCGTGGAAAGTCCTTACCCAAGTTTTGCGCAGTTTCACATGCGCAGAGCATATAGAGTAGAGAAATTTTATAGGTCACAATGCCGCATCCTCGATTATCCGTCTAAAAGTGCAGTTGCAGTTTTATATAGAAATATAAAATACATCTCACGATATGATATTTTAATTATATAGTTTACTTTTGATGCTACCAGCTGCTCGTTATACTTTTATGACCCTAAGATAAAATTGTTGATAAAAACGCTTCACAAGGTGTATAATGAAGGTAGCCATGCAACGGTCGCGTATATATATATACATATATTTGAAGAATAAAAAAAGTTTAGAGCCTTCCATCTTTTATGCATTTGCTGTAACAAATTTGCTCTATATCTTATATTAAATGAAACAGTGTAATATTGTCAAATGTATAACATATTAAACTAAAGTTAATTTGTTATGTTTTTTAGTTCAGTATTCTGAATAGCGATCTAGCATATATTCTAAAAAAATAATTGTAATGCGTTTCTTTATACAAAATATAATTTTCATGACATAATAATTTATCCCAATTTTTATGTGATCTCAAATATTATACAACGCATTATACATGGACGGTATCTCAAGTATCAGATACAAGATATTATCAGAATTGCATGGATTGTAAATTCATCTTGCATCACATTATGAAATGCAACGTATGTAAAAAAGCCGTTGTTTGGACTCTGCAAAAATATAATAAATACATATTGAACTAAAAATATTAATGTAAAGAATAACAAAATCACTCACAATCTTAAACATAAATATATACTGTCACTACATTTTATAATAATCCTGAGATCGATTCAACAAAGGATCCCCTTGCATCGAATACATCTATTTCCATTTCTAATTCAATCCATATAGCAATAAAACATTCGTCGTATAAAGACGAAATCGAAATTTCATTCATTCGAGTCTCCATGAGGTCATTATCCAGAAAGTCGCTTGGACAGCCCGAAAAGCAATAATCCCGCGAAAATGCGAGTCGATTAGTTTATGGCTCTCTCGACGTCAATTCCGCGTTCTTTCCTGCGGCTGTTTGAGGCACACGCGAGCGAAGGGCTCTTCGAGGACGACACAGGGAATGTGAATTAAAAATCAATAGCCTCAGGTACGTCGCGGCGATGTCGTGTTGGCATGTACCTGTATACACTTGAGACTTGTGGGCTGTCGTTGGAGAGTCTCGAAGAAAGTGTATGTATACACGAAGAAAAGCCAGACGGAAGCACTTGGTCGCATGAGGGAAAATCCAGCATCGAAATATATATATATATATAATGTTATTATTATTTCGTTTGCCTGTAAGAGGAAGAACGAAATTGCACTGCATTATAAAAGTCACTCTTATTATAATATGCCGTTATAAATTGTTTTATATATATAAGTTTGAAGTTCGTGCATGCAAACGCTTTAAAGATTTGATTCGATTATATAAAAATAGACTTTTATTATGAGCCATCGAAATTTCAAGCCAATTACGATATGCATTCAAATAAAGTGAATCAATCAAGCCCAAAAGTTTCTTTACACTTTCTCAGAAAGGAAATAAAAAAAAAGGAGTTTTACGATCATGAATTTTAGCGAGAAGCTTGCTGCCGTATTTTTTTTTTAACTCACGAAAGATTTACTTCAATTGAAAGAAAAAGTAATGAATTCCGCAGAGTGCAATAAGCTAGGAGAAATTGAATTGCGCACCCTTCTTTTTTTTTCTCAAGGCAAATCTTCAAATGAAATTCTAGGGTCAGAACAATAAGGCTTTAGTGCGCAGCAAAAAAGTCGATTATTCACAGGCGCGCCACTCGCGCAATCGAATAGAATTAAAGGCCTGTCATCGAACGTGTGCCAAACTGCTTAAATAATGCTAATGTCATCTAATTACTCGGAGGCGAGAAATGAGTGACTGACACGTGGCAATGACGAATTGTAAAAAAACTAAAACGCACTTTCTGCCTTATACACTCTATAGGTACTTGTCATTCAAATCGCAAAGGGATTATTTCCTTCGAGCGAATTCAGACTGAAGTTTCGATTTGCAGTGAGTAGTGTATAATAGGTTCCGGTAACGCGCAATAGTTGATGAATTACACCCAAAGATGCGTACATAGTGCAAACCTAATGGCTTGTTAAAAAGCTCCTAATTTTAAGAAATACATCTCAAACAAAAACGTGCCCCTCAACTTAATCAAGAATAGTCATATATGTAGTCATCGTTATAATACAGCAGTCTATCTAAAGTAGCTATAAAGACTGATAATAAATTCGAAAAATATCGCGTAAACTCCGTCAGATATTGTTTTAAACGACGATACAAGAAAACCCCGCTTGATCGGGAATATTCTTTCTCATCAATAGATCACACGATACGTTCGCGATCATTGACTGTCCGCATACCTGCGTACTCACTATATACCTGTGAGTAATGCGATAACCGCCGCATGTACACCTGTATATGTGCATATAGATAGCTATATAACATATGCACATACAAGTCGGAAATGAGCTCACGATTTTCTTACGCGAGTGTCGCGTTTCTCAAGAGAGATCTCGCAGCGATATCATTATACTATAGCTTATCGAATAAAGGAAGATATCGCGCCGTCGTCATCTCGTGAATGATTCAACGTCCGTTTTCTTCAGAACTCGATTTGCATGACGCATGAGACGATAGATTTGATCGCGATTGATACGCGCAATTTTTATATCATCTCGGGTTATAATTACGCGAGATTGCGCGATTCTGATATGCATATTGTTTATATTATAGGCATAATATAATGCTTTCGTTTTAACATAAGTTTGGCATGGAACAATTTGCTGTTATATTCAATACTCTGTAATTTAAATGATTTATTTTGTAAATTGATATTTATTTTGCTGACTGAATGATTATTTTACGGAAGCCTCGTGTATTATAGATAAATTTGTACGTAAGTGAATGTGGTATATTCTTGATACTCTTCTAGAATGTTCCAGGGAAGTCTATATAGTATAAAAGCAACTTACCGATTGCTGGTATGTACGTGTTACCAACTAAGGATTCGTCCGACAACTTCTTTTACCCCCTGGCTGGAAAATCTTGCATCTTACTGACATCTGGAAAGTGCCTGATGAAAAACACAGCTGTGTTAGTAACTAAGATTATATAGTTGACAGTAGTCGGTTTTCTTGAATGATGTATGGTATACCTGTTCCACATATGTACACATACCACAAAAAATGTTATACAATACTTACTTTATAGATTTATTTGGAGATTCCACTACTTTTGTATGTCCACGTTTAAAAGAATAAGTAATCTAAAAACAAAACTTTAGCTCGCGCTTTTACCACAGCCAACATTTAACCTTTTAGATTTTGAGATGTTAATTATTTATTCACAAATGCTACACATGTGCGCGTGGTTACTAATGTTCCAACATTTTTGCAGAAACAACAATATCACAAACAATTATTCTTTAATTTACAATCATAAAAATAAGTTTATCGAACATTACTGAAAGCTTAATCCTCTATGCAAAACAAAATACTTCAACTTTGCGTGCAGGAAAATTTTTTTATAAATTTAACAAACATCATATATTAAAGTCTAAATGTGAAAAGTGTAATGATAAAGGTCATACTTGTACGCTTCACAAGTTTAAATTGTCGCACACAGCCAATACCTCGCTGAACTCTGGTTCCATAACTGATCACCAAAGTTAAGCAGCGTTGGGACGTATTTTGCTATTTTGTTCGCTGAATTTTAAAAAGTTTTAAATTAAAAAAAAAATAATTGTTCGTTACGGAATTCTTCAATTTTAGTTTTAGTATTATAGGAAATTAAGTACAAAATGCTGATGGATTGGCCCTTTATAATACATTGTCCTTTAAATGTAATCAAATTTGTTAAGAAAATTACAGTTTTAGATATATTGTGTAGGTATATTTATATTTAGATATATTGTGTAGGTGTAAGGACCTGTCTTACTTTTTATTACAATCAGTTATATACTGCGTTTAATCATAGGAGATATACGCGGTTGTTCATTATTGTAGCCATCTACACAGTGCTACCGAGCTTCTAGTTGCTGTCGGTCAAAAATCATTTCCCAATACATACTTTGAATAGGTAGAGTAGAGTATACTATTATAAATAAATACGTCATATGAGTTGCATGCTATATGCAGTACAAATAAACCGAGATAATGAAAATTATGTAATTATATTCGTTATTTACAAATTGCACCAGCAATTGGTTAAGAGTGTATCCGTCGCGAAAACTATACACGTCTATTGCGTCTGCTATTAATAATAGATCAAATTTGTTCATGATGCATTGTTATCTCGATGCATGTATATAAATAGAGTTATTTATACTGCACCTCAAACAGATCTAAATGATTGCTCAAACGTCTTTAAATTTAGCTACATTTTTAAACTAAAAGTTACACCCAACCGATGCTTATATATAGTGCAATAATAGCTGGGTGTCAAAAATAACGAATATTGCATAATGGCATGATAAAAAACTTATAATTTTTTGTTTAGCGCGCCGGAAACGAGTTCACAAAAGGACCTTGAGAAAAGGAAGTCAAGTATGCATATATAGAGGAACACGCGGAGTCAGAATAAGACAGCTATGAAATATAACGTATAGCTGGAGGAAATCGATCTGAGCAATATATAACGCTTTCTATTATGTGCCATGAACATCGTCGAACGTTCAACTTCGTTATAGACATTTTAGACGAGTTGGCAGAATTGCAAACTGATCATTTCCATTAGTCCGTTTATTTTTAAATTGTAATTATATAGTTATAGTAGATTTTATTAAAATACCAAGAATAAAAATTAAAATTTCATCAAAACCTTGAGGGCGTATATTTTTCCGCGAGTGGTTAAAGTTAGATAAATTTTAATATTAAAAAATCAGCATCCAATCAATCTCATCTGTGTTTAAAAATAACGTAGCTTATATACGATTAAAAAATTACTTCAGCTGAGGTTTGCGCATCTTTCCTAAAATAGAGACGATATTTTATGATATCGCAGCAAACGTACAATATAATAAGAGGGACATAGTATGTAAGATTAAAGCATAAATATATATAATAATAATTTTTTAGTTATACATGAAAATCAATGAAGTTCATTTGCAAACTCATCAAGATAATATTTGACGAATGGATCACGTTTTTCTGAAATTCATATTCCAAAATTAAACATTTTCCAACTACTCAATTCAACAATCAATATTTATCTACTCAAGATTAGCATTAATGCTGACGTTTTCGAAGCAATATTTGCCTTCATAATTAACGTAGAAGCTTCGTAAATAGCTATATGCAAATCGGAAGGCGTTAACTGCCTGTAACATGATTACAGCCATCAGAATGTTTAATGCGTTTGACAAGCTAGTGCGGCTATCGGCAAAATCATTACTCCATGTTTGATTCCGATCCCGCGTTTCAAGCGTTAGAGCTTGTAACCTTGAAGGCATGATAACTAAAGGAATTGTGCTTAACGGACAGGAAGGAAAAAAATCGTATATAGCGTGGCTATTGATATCTGATATTATCTTGCTGCATAATTTTTTTTATCCAAAATGAGTAACGATTTGAACGTCAAGGGCCAACTCATACACTTTAATGTGTTTAGTTGTTTTTTAATTATTATATGTATTTGCACAATATACAAGTTTGTATCCGGAGAGGTTGACAAATTCTTATTACGCATTCATGGCGCTGCATCTGATGCTCTTACGGTGAAGTGATCGGAGCCCTTATATGATCGAGCTGCAGATTTCAAAGAAGTACAGTCTCTTGCAAAACTTTATGGAACCTACACTTACCGTTTCACATCGGACAACAATGAAATTATGCATCAAACGATTTAAATATCGCGCAAGACCCAAAATTCACAGACAATCCAAATCTATCTCGCACCTGACAGACTAGCGATCACGGCAGAACGTAGCGTCGAAACCTCGGCAACGTCCCTGCACAGTCGGAAATCGAGGAGAATCCGAGAATCCAGATAGAGGAAGCCGGGCGTGCAGCGCATGGAAGTGAGCGTGGCGTCGAGGCGCGCCGCCACACACCGGAAAAAGCGTTTACCTGTCTGCAGCTACCTATACCTCTATATATCAGCTCCCGATGCGTGTGCGCGCGGCTGTACGGTTTCTGGAGGGGCGCCTCTTAGTAGGACGTCGCGAGTAGGCTCTGGCATTGTACACTGCGGGCGTCCGACTATATACAGTTTTGTTTCACTGGCGCGCCCGAGACCGCGTGCAAAGTCGTTTTGTTTATCGCGCTAGTAGCGCCGATGATCCCGAGTGAGCCGGTTTAGCCTTTCGGCAGGAGCGAGAGCTTTTTTATTCAACGCGAAAATCGAAGGATCGCTTCTCTCGAGGGCTGCGCTGTCCGACTCTTTCTATACCTTAAGGTCCTTAAGGCGCGATGTGACGTAGTGGGATTCGCTTTCTTTTGCTTCCGAGGACCTTCAAGGAGGCAACATGGTGTTCGATCCCGTGAGCGAAGAGCAGCGCGAGCAGTTTTTCCAGCAAGGATGCGGTGCTCATCTTCCTGGGTAATTATATTTATTTACTGCGACGGTTTGTATATACACTTCGCGCTAACGAACGTTTGCCGCTGTGAACAATTGAGACAACGTGTCACCTGCCGCGTCGGTCCAACAGCACATGTTGATTTTGTAGAGATGTGTAGCAAATATCGATAACGCGGCAAAACCTTTCCTCGGTAAAACATGATTTGAATTTTTTCAAGAATTTTTCATGAAAGAAAAATAAAACTGTGACCCTAACACAGTGCGAAATTGAAGACTGCCTTTAGGAAAGATACGAATAAAACGTGTCAAAGCGCGAACACGCGTAAAGAGCGAAAATTATCGACCCTATCGCTATAATCACAGCAACGCTGCCGGCTAATTGAATTCGTAACTCTATTACGGTGCGACGAATAATAATGCATGTGCGCTAGACATTGCATAATGCCGTCTGATGACGTTCGCGTCTTCTCTATACTCATCACGTTCCATTTGGCATTTATACAACATCCAACGGCGCAAAGTTGGATCAGAATTCTGTTGCGACGAAATCCAATCGGTATATAATATACCCTATCATAATAATGCTTTTTTAAACTATACGCAATATACATTGGCATGAAGAAGTATAAATCACGTATATCCACTCAAAGGTATGCACAAAACATCGCTCGCAGACTAATTTTCAAGGATTTTTAAAGACAAACATTTCTCGTTTTCATCACGAGCTGCAAACATTGAATTTCCTCTGTGGATCACACTGATAAATCAGAGCCACAATCAACATTGAAAATGTAAATTTTGCGACGTGTCACACTTATTTCTGTACGGCTTAAGCAGCGACACGCATCGTGTGTGTGTATATACGTTTGTTTGTGCAGCAGAATAAAGAGAAGAAAAAAAAACAGGAACATTTTGCACGAATATATGCGGGTATATGTGAAACGGGAGAAGCCGAGAGCAAAGTCTCATATGCGACTTCTCCGCTATTCAAACGAGCGTTACGGAGATTTTTAGACACTGCAAACATTAAATGTGTACAAACGTCGAGCATAGCTGACATATGCGCACACAAAAGACGCGGGGAGTTGCTAGAGCGTGAACATCCTCTTTTTTGTACAAACACACGCCCTTTGAAGGTTCGCTTTACTCGGAAGGCCCTTTAAATCAAAAAGAAAATCGAAGTCTGCATAGATACACATTTCGTTATTCTTAATGTTTCCTGATATAACTTAATTTGCGACGTTACATAATAAGTACTTGTTGCTTACAATAAGCACTGTAACTCTGTAAGTGATTTATAGGATAATAAGTAACTTTTGGCTGTGGTATACTAACTGATTTGGTTCATCATACACGGAGAGAAATGAAGTCCTGCTTAATAGCAGTACATTAATAAATATATATCTATCTCAGAATGTTTGTGCTGCAAACTGTGCAGATAACATTATATGCACATATAGCTGTGATGTGGTCTGGCCGTGAACTCATATCTCTAGTGTAGAGAACATGGAGGGGAATCTCAACTTAAATCAACATTATTTTAAAATAAACGCGTCTCGCGTCATACGAAATTCACACTATAATAGTGCGGTAAAATAATGTCGATTTGAGTGGCATTACTATATAGACATATGAACTCACGGGCACATATTATATAGATTATGCGCGCAAAATATGATGAGGGAAATGAAAAAGTGCACCGCATCAAATTTGAAGATCTTTTTTCTGCGTCCGCAGTGAAATAATGAAGTCAGTGCAATGAGAGACTGATATCATTATTTATTATTTGACAAAGAAAAAATCGATCTATAGTATACACTGCACAACTGGCGCAATGCAAACAAACTCTTGACACTGTATATACCCTTCTTAACGCGAGTTTCTTCGTGCCTTTTTTTCTTATGTAAGCACTAAGCGGCATCAAATTATGGAACTAGTTCGCATGACTGACCATACATATTCAACTAAAACTGGAATCAACCCTTAAGTGGAGCAGGTCAATGTAAGAAGCAACGAAAATGCGAGTGTATCCAACGTACTTATATACAGTCGAAGAAGTAAACACATTATACTTTTATATACGAGACTTACATTATCTTGATATTATTAATGCAATTTCGTCGGTTTAATTTGTTTACTTATTTGAACAATTGTCATTATATTTACAAAAAATTTACGTTTATTAATAATAAGAATTCATATATACACTGCAGTTATTTAAAAGTGCGCATTTTCTTGAACTACACACGAGTCATTTTAGAGCATCGAACTGACTTAATGTAATAGCATACAATTGCAACTAAAAAGGTCGAAAACCTTGCAATGTCACAAGTCAACAGGTGATGAGCTTATAGCTGCGGGATAGATTTTGTTAACTGATTCGACTATTCTCATTTTTCACGATGATCCAGCCACGATCGATTTGAATTTTAATTCCCAATAAATGATTTCTCTTTCTTCGCGCAGTTTCCGTTTTGAATACGCGATTCAGCCAAACGTATCAGCATAATTATACAAAAACGAATTATTCTCGTCTCGCCAAATTAAGCAATCTCGGACGAAAGATCAGAGTGTATATATCGTACAACGAGCTAAAGTATATAATCATACATATCTCTCCCAACAATAACAATGACACGCGACATTAAAAATTCACCTCCGCAATCTCACGAGCTCGGCCGATAAATTTCCCGAAGAAGCAAAAGCTAAAAACATCAGCAGTCCGAGAACAGACATCCGAATACGAAGCTCGCGGTACCAGCCGCGGTGCCACGTTGCGCGCAGCCTCGTCTACTACTGCACACCACGCGAGCCCTATAATCACGCACAAAAGTTAGTCGCGCGGCGCTAAGGCGATGGGTATGCACACGAGGGCCGCGTAGTTCGAATATCGATTCGGCAAAGCTCTGCGCGGCACGACTGTTATATCAAAGCTGTCCGTTTGTTAACAGCTTGCTGGAACGATGCTATGTGTATACTATACCTATACTTATATAGGTATGTTATCGCGAAACGATCTCGGCCAGCTGTGAGGTTCAAGTTCTCGTGGGCGTTTGCTCGCTTTCCTATAGTGTACGCGAGCGTATAGAGAGAAAATCCCATTTTGAACTTTGGCTTTGCATTGAATGTTTGATGATTTTGAAGAGGTGAATTGTTTGGGGTTGTTCTTCGAATTGCCTTTGAGCTTTCAAGTACGAATGGGTATTATGATTGCGCGAGTCGAATCCCTGAAACTTGAAATAGCAATCGCATCAGTGAAAATTGCAACCGTTAATGTTTTGCGTGTTCGGATTCGATATAGTCTATTGAGATAATTACACATTCCCGCAGCAACGTTTTAAAGTGTATATCGCGTTCCAAATTCATTTTATTTTTGAAATACACATCACGACTGTGTATTGTAACAATGTTTCGCATTGTGTACTCGGTTGCTATGCGAGATGTGAATCTTGCCAAAAATACTGCTGTACCTTGCATTCAAGGTAACCAAACAAAAATCTGACTATATTATCTTATCTCGATGTTGCGAAGGACGGCAATGACCTCTGACCTCATCGATAACTTTATGTAATTTTATTTCTGAATAGCCGATTACCAAACAATACCTATACCACATCGGTCAACGAAAACGCAAGTGCGTCAATAAATTTTAATCGAGCCATAAAACCATAAGCAGGCAACGCTCATCTCTCGCTCTGCAGGATCTCCATCGGATCTCCCAAGCGTCAAACGCGATCCGCTCACAGCTGCTACTGCTGGGCATTGACATTGTCGAGGCCGCTAACAATGGAAATAGTTGAAAAAAGTGCCTCGCGCGCGCTCGTATTATACCGGAGTATAGCCGCTGTGTACCAGCTGGTTATTGAGCCATGACCGTCACACGAAGCCGCGCGCTTGGATTTAGTGGGTCAACGCTGGCCCACTTCCGAGCGACGCTTTTCTTAATCGCTATGGTATACACTCCGAGAGTTATTGCGGATATCTTTCGTCCGCGTCGTGAATACGTAAATCCGCCTCGATGAGCGGATATACCGGATTTTAGATAGTTCAGTTTATAGATGATTAAAAATGTAAGCGACTAGTGCGATTATATACAAAAAAAAATGCAAAAGACAATGAAACCAATGATGATGATTCGCTTCCGCGTTATTTTTTTCCAAAATCAAATTAACTCGCGCAAATAGCGTTGCGGACCTTGATGCTGGAGATGCTTTGTATATACCATAACAGTCGTTATATAACTACCGATAATTATATATCCAATAACAGATCTATATCTTATCAACGAATCGACATTAAATTACATTACGTGCATCATAACGCGAAAATTTAACATTATGCCTTTGAGCCAAAAACGGTAAAAGAAGAAAAATGCTCAATTGTGTAAATCACATTGAAGTAATACGTACTATGTTTCAGGTACACAGGACACTGTCCGACCCTGAAGTTCCGAGTTGGCAAGAGATACGGGGCATGTACCGAAGAAATTATGAAAGTAAACTAGAACATTGAAATTTGATTATACCGTCGACATACATTATATTATTACACTATAATTACACCGCGTCTAACCTCGATTTTTTCGCAGGAACTCATAGAGAAGAAGATACTTAAAACGGGCCCGTACAGGCCGAGCGCTGGGAAAGAATCTATAGTCACGATTCAGCGTGAAAAGGACATTAGAAGAGACTGGAAAAAAGATGCGTACATGTACAAAGCTCCACCGTACATCTTGGGTTACACAGGTCTGTAAAATTGTGATTGCAATTACACATGCGCGAATTACAAAATGTGTGGAAATTCTTGATTTATATGCGTAGAGTTGACAATTAACTCTTTTTCGGTAAAAAAATTTGTCTAAACTTGTTAATTTATATCGACTTTCCATTCGAGAGCTGCAGTCTTTTCTTATAAAATATTTTAGGTGAACGAAATAGGTCGGCTTTACTTCAAAGCTTTCTCGCTGTCGATCATACTCTTCGATGCAAAGAACAGCGCTC
Organism: Muscidifurax raptorellus; assembly: GCA_020010945.3. Taxonomy (NCBI): domain Eukaryota; kingdom Metazoa; phylum Arthropoda; class Insecta; order Hymenoptera; family Pteromalidae; genus Muscidifurax; species Muscidifurax raptorellus. Next base: position 18,911,850 of record CM052077.1, on the reverse strand, counting down.
GCAGTTTGAAGTAAAAACGTCGACAGTTACAAATGTTTTAGAGAGATCCAAGCTATAAATAACTCATTACTTTCTTTTTACAAAAAACAATGAATTTAACGATTTCAACATGACAGTTCAAGCAGGTAATATTACAAAATAAGGTACCCCGAAGTCAAGGCCTAAAACGAGAGACAATAAACAATAAACTGTATTACATTCCGTAAAATTCTTCAAACCAACAACGCAGTATTATCCATCCGTAATTAAAAAAATGTATACACCTACACAGGTTACATCCCGGGCTTCAACAGCAGATACGGCCTGACCTTCATGAAGGCAGTGGAGGAAGGCGCAGTCGAGTGGCGCGAAACCCAGAACAAATTGAAGGCCCGAAGGGACGCGATGAGGGCCCACGCCGAGCGAGCGGATCCGCGCAACCTCATGTCGCGTGTCCGCTCGGACAACGTCGACGTAGAGCTCGACCATGGACACGACAGTCGGAGACGAAACTACTTCGGTAAGCGATATAAGCACGAACGATTGACTGCAATTGATATTCATTATTCAGTGCAGTTGCTTTGCGACGTCTCGTCTCTTGCTATTACATGTTTTTTTTATTTATTTATTTATTTATTTATTAATTGATCGCTCGGGGTCGACCATGCGATTGATTTTGATATATATCAACGAAGGTACGATTTGAGAGAGACTCTACATGTAAAAAGTTTCATCAAACGACTGTCGAAGTGGACGATTTATGTTACAATATTTGTGTTATTGTATATAATTTTGTCGTATAATTGTCGAAATGGTGGATTTTAGTTGGATGAATAATTTCATATTACGTTGACTTGCAGACAAAACGAAAAAGCGGCAAAAAGTTAAAAACAGAGCGAGAAAAGTACAATTTACGAAACATTATTAAAGAAACGTTACATTTTTTTCTATTATTTCGATCCATGATGCATTATTAGGTAAACATCAAGTCAAATTCATTTTTATACGCCTTTCGAGGGTACGAGTAAGTGCAAAATGTTCAAATCTTCACTCTGTAAAACAAACTTACTTATAGATAGTTCAGTGCACTCGATGTTTATCACAGCAACGCTGACGCTTACTCAGTCTCTCGAAAAATGTCACACCACAGGAGCGAAGATACTCATTTCTGCATTATATTTTTTTCAACGTATCTAGACAACCAAGTATCAGCTGAGAGTCCACCGATAGTCGGCTACACCGGTCACATACCCGGAGCCAAAGGCGAAGTGGCATTATCCAAGAGATACGCTCAGGCGGCGAAGAAGGGCCTGGAGTTACTGCAAAAAGAGCGACAGTCGAGACTTGGTACAGCCAAAGACGCGGATGCAGTCGAACGGGTCCTCGACGTGGCCTACCTCGACGACACGGGACACATAAGGGCGTAAACGTCTCACAGGGAAGCTGGTTTTCATTTGTTGCAGTTCCTAGCGTCAATTGTAGCGTTATCAAACCGCGCCTCGATTTGCGAGCTTTATATTAACACGATGTATCTGTAAAAAGCAACTGTGAAAGAATCTGAGAGATTATTAATTTGAATGTTGCAATACGAGGTGTGAGATACGCGACTTGACGATTTTATCACTTACATGTAAGATAATGTATCAAGGCCGCTTAACATTACAACGTAATCAATGTCATACCAATATACGTATTATGCATCTACTTCATTGACAATATGATATAGCATATTATAACAAAATAATACAATTTAATGAGAAATCGGGAATCATTAAAATTGTGTAATTTCGATTATTAGGTATATAGACCTTAAGATTGGTTATTTAAGTAGATACATTTTTCAAACCGTTGTAAATACTTATAAAGCAAAAAAAGCATAACTATATCTTAGTAGTACGTTAAGCGTGGAAAGACTATATATTGTAAAAACTTTCTTTTCCCTAAACGTACGAAAAGACCTTAAAAATATAGACATTCGCATCACTAAAAATAGCAAAATTTTTCAACACTTATATAAATAACACCGTTGCAGAAACTTATCCGTCCAAATGTAATTACAACTTCAATATAGGATTTATAAATAATATATGTATAGTCGTTACAAATATTACGAGTGTCTGCTTCGTAGATCAATTAAATTATTTTTAATAAAAAGTCTACAAGTAATTTCCATTGCGAAATATCTTTGATAGACGTGTTTATAGATTTAAAATATAGTAAGCTGATTTCTATTTTGCTAAGAGGACAAAAATGAAATTCAGCATAATTTTAGCTGTTATGATGCATATCCACATTTTTTTAAATTGAAGAATAATTTATCGTTGTAAATAAATAAGAAAAAATACAGGAAAATTGCAATGGAGAAATGTCGTCCAAACAAATAATACTATCTATCAAAGTATTAAAAAGTTTATCAAAAAATAAATAAAGTATTATACATAGTTAATAATACCTAACACACTTATTTACATCACACACCTAATCGTGTGTCGGTAATCTGCTAATCCTCTCCATTTCCATTTCTAAACTTCTCTTCCACATTTCAGGTCGTAAAGAATTTAAACCATGTGACAGCGACATCAATCGTGAAAGTACCATCAAGGAATGTAAATTGTCAGCTGAGAAATTTTTATCCGATTGCCTTAATCTCACAAAATCATCTTGGATTACCTATTATGTATAAATGTTATAATGATTAACGTCATGTTTTTAAAAACATACTTTTACATTTTTGTTTAACTCACTTTGGCAGTTTCCTCAGGAAACTCAAATTTTGCATTTTTGAGTGCATTTACGTACTGCCGAATATCGTTTAATCTTGTCTCATCTTTCAAAAACTGTTTGGCAGCTTCAAGAACTTGAGGATACAGATTAACCGTTTCTGGATCGGGTCTTAAAACCACTCGATTTGGGCACTAAAGAAAGATAAATACGAATCAATTATTATTTGCGATATTCTATAATTTATAAGTAAGTTAATGCGTTTAAAAAAACCTACAGGTATGAAAGATTTAAACTCTGAAAAAATCAAAACAGGTATATCTGTTTCATATTCCATGGTATAAAATTTAAAATCATATGCTAATTTCTGAAACTGTATCAAATCTGTAATAACGCCATAATTTTGTCTACCAAACGTTGATACTTCTCCAGTGGTCAACTTAGTTTCATCAAGCACTAAATGAGTATTTTTACTGAGCTGCAAAACACCGCTTGTTAATCTATTACAGTCATAGTCTTTCCTATAAAAAAGGGAAAACAAATTTGTTATTCATAATGGGTCAGATAATTATAAATGACTATTAAATCGATCATACTTTGGCACTAGACTCAAGTCGTTAAGATTTTCCAGTGTGATATCCAATAAATGACTTTTTGCTATAATTTGTTTCAAAATTTCGTACAGGTCTTTTGTATAGTCTGCATATTGTTTTGGAAAATTTGTAATGTTTAGAGAGAAAGCCCCTAAACTCAAGCAATCCTTCCTCAGGTATCTGAAATTCATATAACATATAAATATATTTAATTTTAAATACATAGAAGTACTATTTAATATATTTGATCAACATACACTGAAGAAATCAAATGACAAATCAAATAGTCAGCTGCTATGTCATCTCCAAAAAGTAATTGACTCAACACCATTCGTAAATCACCTCTTACACTTACTGCTTTGGCAAATATACTGCTCGCTTCTGGAATACGAGGATTATTTTCTTCCAAGATTTTAATCGCGTGTAGTCTAGGGACTATTGAGGCTGGAGGATGATGTGTTTGTCGCTCGGGATCGTTTGCCATTTCTTCTGAATCATGAACTTCACTTAAGTTTGGATCCAGGGAGATAAATCCAACAATATCAATTACTTGATTTAATTTAGCTGGATATTCTTTATAAACCTAGATAAATACAATTAACCAAATTATAAAAAATACCTACGATAATTCGTCTTTTGAATAAATTATTGTTATTACTTACTTTTACAATACAAGCTTTTCCATCTTTATTTGGAATTGGAAAATTTAAAATATGATCTTTAGAAACTATTGTAGGAGTTTCTGATTCTTGTGATTGAGATGGACCAGCATCAGAATCACTTTTGGAAACTTTTTCTTTTTTTTTAATTGGTTCTGAACAATCCATTGGCTCCTCATGTGTTTCATCCAATGATCTTTTATTGCACTCCTTTGTATTGGATTTTGCAGGTGTTATAATTTGAGCATTCGGGATGAAAGAACATTCCTTAGCCCAATCATTTAATCCTGGTGTGGAAATTACAATCCAAGTTTGTCTTTCTGCACTCTCATTACTATTTGAATCAAGTAATACATGTTCATGTGGCTAAAATTACACCAATCACATCACAAAATTTATTTTCACATATCAGGTTACAAAAATTTGTATTATAATATAATAATTATTATAATATAAAATTTGTTGGTAGCAGCATACATGAGATAAACTAAACTTTAAGTATCTCACACCTGTAGCGACCTTTCATTTATTTTCTCTTGGTCTTGCACTATCCAGAACGTTATTATGTTAAACGTGGGATCAATGTGCTCCGTAAAGACCATAATTATAGTTACTTTAAATAAAATTATCAATTATACTTGAGTAGACTTGATTACCTGACATCGTGCACCATCTAAATACATGCCGCATCTAGAACTGTTTTCACCTGTAGCTGTATTAACAACTTGATAACTCTTGAAATAATACTCAGGATTGTACATGTCTTGTAGCATTCCTTGGAATCGAATGAGTTGCCCATCTTTGAAATAATCTAATGGTGCACTGTCAAGTGAAGGAATCTCTTGCAATGCATCCAAGTCCTCTAAAATTCGTAAGCATTCAGCCTCGTTAGCCAAAAAATAATCAACAGTCCATTCATTTGGTTTTACAGCTAAAAATCAATGTTTGTATTAGTCATAGAATACAAATTTCTTGAATTTTAATTGATTTATAACCTATTGGGTATCACTTAAACTCGTGACTTAATTCTTACTTACTCATTATAAAATCTGCTTAATAGAGCCTATATAATTACCAAAATTTATTCTCAGTTAACTCAAATTTCATTATTTGTACCGTTAAAGGCAGTAAATGTAAAAAGACTGCGTTATTATTCCTTGAGCGATTTTCTAATATGTATATAAGAAATTCGCCGATTCGAGAAACTAACGCGCCAAAAGTAGTAATGTATATATAGGTATTATATAGGATAAGATATATATATAGAAGGACAATGACATACAGCGCCGCCCCTCTAATTTTTCTCTTAAAATTTTAAACTTTAACCCTTAGAGTACCGAGATTTTAGAAATTTTCAATGCGTATTATTTGTATGAAAAAGTGATGATAGGTCCCCAATTTTCACCCAAACGAAGACTAAATGTTTGCGAGTCGGAGCATAACGCATATGTGCGTCATGCCGGTCCAGAACGGTAATGCCCATGTTAAATTTTCCATAATTCAAAAAAACTATTCTACAGGCATGGAAAAGTATATATATATATATATATATATATATATAGGTTTTTTGGATCGTTGATTACGATTCTAAAATAAAGAATTTGAACTTTTTGATCAACAAGATATGATAAATCTATGATCTATGATATTTATGAGATAACATATTTGGTTTATTTTAAATTTTGATAATGTAACTATGTATTTATGTATAATAATAATTAATTATTTATAATAATTATTATTATTTATTGCTAATTATTTTTGTTTACATCTGTCCATCATTCTTAATCATTATTCGGTACAAAAAAGGTGTTTTACAATGGTTTATTTTCTAACGCATTTATGCGTCATACCGGTACTCCAAGGGTTAAACATTAAGGGAACACACCACCTTTAAAACTCGAAAAAATAATTATTTTTAATTTCACACAGATAAGTTGGATTGATTTAAAATTTTATACATACGTAACACAACTTTATCTTTATTTGAGAATTTTTTTGGCCTATTTAGTCCCAATGTACCCTAATGAAAAATAAAACACCGAAAAGCACTGTCCACACGATTCCAGCACAATGTACAACCTAATCGGGCTGAAATTTTTTTGACATACTCTTAAAAGCACTAGTTTTGGTATGAATGGAGGAAATTTAATTAAAATGAATAGAAAACTTTTTAAAAATAAAACATGTCAAAAATAATGAAAAATAAGCTAGAACAACATAAAGTTTTGACTTGTTTCATTTTTAAAAAGTTTTCTATTCAATTAAATTGAATTTTCTCCATTCATACCAAAACTAGTGCTTTTAAGAGTATGTTAAAAAATGTTGAGCCCGATTGGGTCGTATATTGTGCTGGAATCGTGTAGACAGTGCTTTTCGGTGTTTTATTTTTCATTAGGGTACATTGGGACTAAATAGGCCAAAAGAATTCTCAAATAAAAATAAAATTGTGTTATGTATGTATAAAAAATTTTAAATCAATCGTAATTATTTGTGTGAAATTAAAAGTAATTATTTTTTCGAGTTTTAAAGGTGGTGTCTTTCCTTAATATTAACGAATATAGACTCATATGAGTCTATATTCGTTGTTAATATATATTATATACTACTATATACAATTAAATCCGAATCAAATTAAAATATATAAATACAGGTTAATATTTTTCTACAGAAATGAAATAAACAAAAATGTATTTTTATTACTATAAAAATATATTTCTTAACCATGCATATATATATACACACACACACATATACATACATACAAGATACTGGTTTAATATTGCAAAATTCGAAAATGTTGATTCATTTCATATACTGCTGACTCTTTCTCTTTAGCCTCGTATGTTTGTTATTAAAATAACATAAAAAAAGGAATATTTTTGTGATCTTGTAAAAATTTTACAAAATCGCATAAAACATCACATTGTTTATGAAATAAGCTTTGTCATTAAAGCAAATTTCTAAGTGTTAGACTGTCTTAAAACTTATGTAAGAAAGTGAGATAATGTAATAAAATAAATAGATAAACCACTACTAGTATCTATACAAATTTCATAATAAATAAAACAATAAGTTAAAAATATGTTAACTATTTTTTGCGATCTTCGTTGAAATCTAAAGTTTTTAAATCGCGCTTCGTTAGTTTTAGATGATTATTTCCTAAATTTAAATCTGGATCAATGGAAACACTTTTCACAATATTTTGTTCAGATAGATAAGCACTTGTTTTAATTAAATTTTCTGAATTTGGTTCTTTCGTCGATTTTCTGGGCTCTATTTTCTTATCCGAATTTTCTAATTTGGTTTTATCTTTTGTACAAATTCCCTTGTCAGCTGTAGAATGTTCAATCATAGAATTTTTACCATTGGAAGAGTTTGACCCATGAACAAGTTTGGAGGTATTGGGTTCTTCATCAATTGTTCTTTTTTCTCTTTGATGTTCTTCTAAAATATCCCTACCCACTGCTGCAACATCAAGACTACTTTTATTTATGTTGGGATGTTCTGAATCTAGTACTTGTTTTGTTTGATTATTCATTTTTAAGACTATTGGAATGGAATATTTAATATTTTTTTCTCCAATTTTATCTTCGACTTTTTTATCGTCCAAATTAACATTACTTTTACGGTCATCTGTTGGAATGTCTATTACTTCATTTCCGTTTACAATCTTATTCGACTGTCTAGTTAACGCTTTAATAATCGGATCTTCTGATTTTTTAATTAACACGTTATTAGGTACATCATTTAAATTAGAAACTAAAGACGAGTTTTTATTACTATTTGGACCGTTTACATTATCTAATTTTGTTCTTTTAATTGGTTCTTCGTTATTCGGAATTTCATTGTTTTGAATACCTTCATTTTTAGCTAAATTATCAACTTCGATTGCTATGTTCCTATTCTTTAAAATTTGTAAATTTTCATCACCATCTAATGTTTTTGATCGAGTCTGTGGCAAGATATTCTGATTACCATTCAGTTTTATATTTACTTGGTCAGTTTTTACATTTACTTGTTCAGTTTTAATAGGCTCCTTCTCTGCCTTTTCTAATACATTCTCTTTGATCACTTTAATTTCTTTATATTCTTGCATGATTTCTGGTTTTTTATCCAATTGCAATTGTTTCTTTTGCTGCTCAATATCTTTCAAAAGTTCTTTTTGCTCTTTCAATAGTTCTTTTTGTTCTTGCAGCATTTCTTTTTGCTCTATCAAATGCTTTTTTAAAGTCTTTTCTAGTTGTTCGCGTCTTTGTACAGAATCAACATTTGACATTTCTTTGTCAGCTGCTAATTCTGAATCTTCTTTCTTTATTGCATCAACTGCTATAACATCATTCTTCTGACCTGTATCAATTTTATCATTCTCTTTTATATGTATTGAATTGTCCTGTATGTTTTTAGGTATTTCATTTGTCTCTTTAGTCTTTTTCAAGGAATCAAATGCTTTGTTTGCTTCTTTTATTAATTCACTATCCATATTATTTATTTTGTCTACTATCTCTTGAATTTTTGGACTGATTGTCACAGTTTCCAAGATATTTGGTTCTTGTATATTTTTTAATTTTTCAGTTTCAGGTACCCGTTCCACAGGTACAGGAGGTTCTTGTCGTACATTTTCATCATCAGGAAGTTTATCAGGAACGTTTGGCTTCAGTCTTTCAGCATCAACTACAGGAAAAAAATATAATGTAGCAAAATAATTGAAAATAATATTAGCTCTTCATATTTAAAAGTTATTTAAAAAAAAAATTATTTATACACTACTTTATAAATCTTTAAATTAAAAGGGAGTTGTACCTTTATTATGTAGTAAAATATCAGACTGTTCAGGTTGATCTGGCCTATGAAGCATATCGCTATTAATCAGTCCATGAGGAATATTATTCATTTGACTAGGGAGCTTCATAGTCGTTGCTGAAACTCTAGAATTGGATGATTCCTCTATAGCATATAGATTTGCATATGTCCCAAGAATCATGATCCAAACACCAATAAATACAAGAATCTAAAAGTGAATTTATCATGTAAAAATTACGTTGCATATTAATTTGTATCTAAGAGATATTTTTTATTATTTTTATTTACCTGTGCAAGCAACCTTTCATTAGTATTTTTTGTGTTAATGGATATAAAAAATGCAGCTGGAAATATGAGACATATAATAACGCCAATAGTTGACCCAATTATACCCAATACTAATTCAATATTAGGAATTAAAACTCCAATAGTTAAAGCTAATATTACAATAAAAGTAGTAAGACATCTAAATCTTGCTTCAGTTATATAGCTAGTTGTAGTTTCATGTGCGTAACCCTAAATTTTCATAAAAACGTAAATTATTAAATATTTTTATTGACAATTTTTTATGATAGTATAATGATAACTTACTCTTTTAAATAACAAGGAATTTAAACTTGCTCTACACGGAAAAATGACTAGTGGAAAGCTGAATGCCACTGATAATACAAAACCTATTTTGATGATTTCAGAGGTCAAGTTTGGTTGAAAACTCATTAAAATATTTCCTAAAAATCACATTTCTTTAGTTTTGCAGTAATTCAAGTTATACATATAAACAAATAATACATATTATATATAATAAATACCTGTGAAAGGCTGAGTACAAAAAGCAATATATCCAAAAAATCCTACACTTATATAAACTGTAGTACATATATTTAATGCTCCTTTAACAACTTGATTCATTTTCTCCAAAGTAGCGTTTGGCATTGCTTCATAGATTTCAAACAACTGAGTTTGGCAAAATAGAGCAAGAGCAAAAATAGGCAAACATTGCAGTAAACCTGCTGGTCTCCAATAATCAACTTTATCAAACCAGTCTGCTGCAAATATATGATGGGTTGATTCAGCTATGACCTGAGAGAATTTGCATACTGTTAAATCATTGAAATCATTGATTTTTTGTCTGGAAATTAATTTTTCACATACTTTGAACACCAAACAGATGTAAAAGGCAATCGATGCAGTGCTGACACTTGCAAGACTGTCTATATTTCTTAACAAACCTAATGGTAAAACGATAAATGCTCCAGTTGTAATAAGAAAACTAGTTCTTATATCACCAGCCTTTTTGTTTATCATTTCTCCAACAATTTGGGGACCCAGATCACCCACCACAACAAAGAAAGCTATACATGTACCTAGGAGAAATCCTATAATACATAGTTCTACTAAAATTTTTGCCATTGGACCAAATGCATGAAATGCAAGAAATTCAAAGTTCCTTCGTCGACACATAACTGCTGATTTGATCAAAAAGTGGCATGCCAATCGAGAAAGTATACTACTTAATAACAGTACCAAGGTCGCTAAGACTATGCCACATTGTTTGAAACAAAATGGCATAGCCAACACACTGACGCCAATGATGCCATTGGCAAGAGTCATAATGTGCGAGATCATCTTGGTATCACAGTCTTCACAGAGCAAATTCAAAATAAAATTGAAAATCAGCCTGTTTTTTTAAATAAAGCTTAACATGTTGTGACCTGGAAGAATATTTTGTATTTAATAACATAAATCTTAATAATTATCAATGACTTGCAAGTGATGTTGAATGAACAATTTTAATTGAAATGCAAAGTATAAGTGAAAACATGCTCAATGACCAACATATTCAATTCATTTACAACATACTTTTAACATTAATACCATCAATAATAAGTCTTTCATTTTATACAAAATCATTATGGTAAAACATTTTGATAACACTTACCCTAAAAAATATTCTCTACTAAAATTACATTGTTGTGGTGCAGATTGTTAAGCTTCAATCCAATCTATGATCATTAAATTTTATTAACATACAATCATAATTCATGGTGTTATCGTAGGACGAAAATCGCTCGTATATGTTTTGATACAGCGAATTTTACAGGTTAAGAAAACTGGTCGAGTGCACCCATGGGTATACAAAAAGTTAACTTCTTAAAAATAATCAAACAAGTCAATTTTTCATATCTGATTGTTTACTTTTATTGATATGAAAAACACTTTGTCTTTAACACTGCAAATAAAAGCTATAGATCTTAAGAGATACACAAACAATAACAATGCAAACGTGTAACTTCGGAGCAGATGATTACCTATATATATATATATATATCGAAGTGATGCAGTTGGTATTATGCACGTACAAGCATTTAAAACGATCCAAAATTCCGCCACTATTTATAATCAAATCAGATATAATAAATTATATAATAAAAAGTCGAGTAATCAGTAGTTCTTGAAATATAGTTTATTGAAACATAGTAATGAGAATAAAATCGACCGATTATTATGTAAAATTGGCAGCTAAAATAAAAAAATATGTAATTAAATGCTACATACTTATTAAATAAATTTGGATTGTATAATTCAAAACAATACTTTAACGTTTCTTTTCAAAAATAAGTTTTGTGATATAAAATTATTAAATATTATTAGAAGTATGATTTATGTACACATGTAGGTTGTATACATATATACCACCATCCGCATTTGACGTTGCACAAAAACTTACAATAACGCAAAACAGCTGTTACCATATCACCACGCTACATACTTATGTGTAACGTGTTAATTGGTTATTGATTTTAAAGCTACTGTGAAATAATAATTCAATGATTGGGATAAACAGTAAAACGTGTTTGCGATATGAATAAAGAATGGTTAAAAAATAAATATTTCTTAATTCGTAATGGTTTATATTTATTAATTTATTGAACATTAAAAAATTGTGCACGTTTCTATTGTTGGTATATTACAATTATAAATGTATTTGTTTTTACAAATTCAATAATGAATTTTTTTGGGCATACATTATAAAAAACGTAATGGAACTGAACTTAACTATAGTTGAGTTAAGTTAAGATATGGCAAAGGTTCCATATAGCTGATGAACAAAAATGTTTGAGAATAAAATATTTAAGATCAGTTTTGTACTTATCGAAGTATTTTTATTATTTTATTATAAATATTTAAAAACATTTGAGTACCTTTTTACTTGAGACATAAATATTACGATGTTTGTCTTATTTTTCAAAACTGACACTATTATACGGAACATTACACAATATTTTTTAATCGAAATACATCATAGCTAAGTGAATTATTCATAATTTTCTTTTGGATCTTACTTTAGATTTGTTGGACAGACATGTAGCCAGACTCGGCGATTTTTAAATTATGTTTCCAATCATATTTTTACTAAAAATTTAAATGCTGTGAATGCTGACGTGTAAAAATCATTCATTTCAATTAATTAGTTACTAAATAATGATCGACTCTTCACATTATTATATAAACAATTTTAGTAAAAATGCCATTGATTTTTTAGGATTTATATTAACAATTCAATTTATATTGCAATTCTTTCATACATTTCCTCAATATTCAAGTGAAAACTGTCATTAATATTTGTAATTGTATTTGAAGTCAGACAGTTGGATATTATAAAATAGAATGAAACGGTAAATAATACATTGTGCATACTGACACCGAAATCGGGCTAGTTTCTGACAATTATTGATTCATAAATCTGTCCTCTTATAATGCACCTTTAGTTTTATTAATAGTCTTAATTATTATCTATTTTTTTTACTTGACTCGTAATTCTTACTAAATTCCTCTCGCATAAAAAATAAAATATTATACACACTAAAACGAACGTCATTACCACTCGTATTATTGCGTAAAGGAGTTCGTTCCTCGCAATCGGCTTTAGTTTTATTTTATGTACAAAAATAGGAAGCGAAAAAAATGTATTTAACTATAGTAACCGAAAAAGTATCTAAGCAGATTTTGATCAATAACAAAACAACCATCTTAACAAGAAGAAATCTAAATGCTATTGATACAAACTTCCGACTAATATTTTTTTTAAAGTGATCATTTGCTAAAAATTTATTTCGTTGTGGAAAAATAATACTAGACATAAGATTGTATCCATAACAATTGCAGTCCGATTTTTATTTAAGTAAATAATCTTCTATTTTCAAACTATTTTTTACATCGTATTAAAGTTCAAAATCGGCTTGGTACCATTTCAATTCTTGGCTATTTGAAAAGTCTTGTTAATCTTTGAGTTGTATCTGTTTCTATTTGTTTGCCCTTTCGTAAGCCTAATTAACTTGGGCTCAGTCAAATTACTTGCATAACAATGAGAACTTAATTTAAATGAATCTCACTAACCTTTACTACATATATCTGCGAAAAAATTGACAGCCAAAATATATAATTTTTTTCTCAAATTGAGATTTTAAATATGATTTTTTCCTATGTTCAAAGATGATTGGGTTAAGAATAAATTTAATTAAGCAGGATGATGATGTGCTAATAATAAATACAAACTATCGACATGGAAGTTAAAATATTTTATCCTTACTCTACATAAGAACGGGATCAAATTGAGCTACTAAATTTATCGAATTTCAAAATTTTTGATAACGTTCAGTGTTTAGAACATTTCATTCAAGCGCGCATAAAAAGCAAAATTATGATAAATGAAATTACTTTACGCCTCATTGCTGCATCACGAACGTCAATCTGGTTAACTACCATAAAAAATAATTTTTTTCGAACTGATCGCATTAGTCGATGGTACAACAAATTCCAAGTGGAAAGTGTATTCTACATTCGTGGCTGCAAACATTGGTTGTCAGGAGCTATTCACTTAGTAGATTCTAAATTCCATTCCTTGAAAGGTTGTTCAACGTGCCTAAATCAGGGGTTCGCTCCTCCATCTTTCTTCGCTTCTTCATTTGTAGAGTTTGATTTTTCATCTTTTTCATTTTCTAAAAATTCATTAAACGAAATTTAGTAAGGTATAATTTATTTAAAGTTACATACAATGATTTTGTAATACCTTTTACTTCGGATTTGATTTCGTCTTCTTTCTTAACATCACCCTCGGCATTTTCTTGACTCTTTTCTAATCGTGGTCGTTTCCTCGAACCCTTGAATAATTATTTTTTTTTAATGAATACACTTGAATAATTTAATAATAACCTCTACTTAAACATTTTATTAATTGTAAGTACCTTAAAAGATCTGTTATCCCTTCTGCCACCTTCTCCTTCATCTTCACTATCACTGAATTCATTTTCATGCTGTAACCTCTTGTCAATATCACGTTGAGGAAGTCTCTCATCAGGATTAACTTTCTCATCAGCTTCCGAGTCTTCAATGACGGCGCCGTCTTCTGGAATAGGTTGTACTTGAACTCCTGGTGCATGGGGCAACATCCTAAGATTTTCAAATAATCTCGTTCTAAAAAATACCAAATAAGTATTAATTATAGGTCTTAGTTTTCAATGATGATTATTTTTAATTTTGAGTAAATCTAAATAGCCTTACTTGATCTTTTCTAAATATTCAGGAGTATTCTGATTTGCCATATTGGATGGACTAATGTGCAATTTGAAATCTGGTCCAAAGTATTCGAAATAGTCGTTGTATGGAAGTTCATTCGCTATATCTGAACCAAGAGCTACAGAGGTTTCATATGTCCAGCATCTTGAAACATTCCTAATTGTATAGCCACCACCTCCAACCATTAAGAAAGGTAAGTTGTACTTCTTTACGAACTCGACACACTTTCCATGTCCTCTTACAGTTAGATTAAAACACCCTAATCTGTCTCCTATAAATAAAATATATTAGAATTTAATTGGGGTTTCAATTACTTTCAGAATATGTCCGTTAAAAAAAGTTTCTACTAACCGGTCAAAGAATCAGCTCCACATTGAAGTACAACAGCTGATGGCTGGAAAGTTTCCATCACTTTAGAAATAATTGGTACAAATATAGACTCATAACTTTCATCATCCATGCCATCTCTAAGAGGAATATTAACAGCATAATATTTTCCCTAAAATCAAACAATAAATTTAGATTACATTCTATACATTCATTAATGAATATTTTTATTAAAAAGCAATAAAATTATGACATTTAACAAATGAAAATATATTTACCTTTCCAGCACCAATATCTCTGAGATCACCTGTTCCAGGGAAATATTCTCCATATTTATGAAATGAAACTGTCATCACTCTATCTGTTGTGTAGAAAGCTTCTTCAACTCCATCACCATGATGGACATCAATATCAATGTACAGAACTCTTTGATGGTATTTAAGTAACTCTAAAATGCCAAGCACAATATCATTAACATAACAGAAACCTGAGGCTTCACTTTTCTTCGCATGATGAAGTCCTCCACCCCAGTTAATGCATATTTCAGATGCTTGCTTATTCAATTTTACAGCTGCTGCCACTGATCCACCAGCAGATAATTGACAAAACTCATATAGACCATCAAAAACAGGACAATCTTCACCAACATTAACTGAGAAAAAAATAAAAAATAAAGTTAGGTATTTCATTAACAAGAATTAAAAAAAGTATGCATCAAATATGATTCTTACATCTTTGCATTTGTTTATTGTATTCAGTCATATTATCAGGTCTAATTGACCGTAAAAATCTAATATACTCATCACTATGAAACTTTGTCATTTCATCGGCAGTAGCTTTATGCGGTCGCTGTAAAAATTGCAAAAAAAACATTGTTTTACTTTTTGTTTCCAAGCCAATCAGTGCATCACTTATATGTTAAGTTCAACATGGTGGCATTAGACTGAAAAATTTGGTAAAACATAATGAAAGTACTTACATAAATTTCCATTTTACGATAAAGTCCATAGTTTAATAATAAATTATGTGTCATCCTTATGCGGTGTGGTTTCATAGGATGACCTTGCCCATAATAATAGTTGCCAATATCACCTAAAATGATTTTTTTTTTTAGTAAAACTAATTTCCATGTTACTTAAACGAAATGAACATTTTTTTTTCATTGTCAAAAGTGTTATTTTCTAGTTATTGGATAATGAATATTTTATTTTCAGTTACTAGTGGTTTTCAAAATGGAGTCTTCTAGTGTTGCAGACTATAATATATAGGACAAAGTACTAATATATCAGAAAACAAATAGTTTTGAAATTCCAGTTCAAAGGATAAATTCTAAAAATATGTGATCAAAAGATAATTTTAGCCAATTAAGCTCATGCATAATTTAATATTCTGGCTATATGTACATACAAGTGCTAATTGATTACGAATAACTTATTAACAAATGCACAGTTTACAATATTAAATCCTTAACATAGTGTTTTAAAACTCATTTGAGACAGTAATATTTAATAAATAACAAATAATACAATCATAGAATCGTTTAATACATAAATAGTAGATGTAATTCTTAATTCATTATGTCAGCTACTTCTGTGCAGAAGATGCTTAGATATACAACACAATCACGTGATTTATAAATTGTTCCAGACATTTTATTTATGCAATAATGATGCTATCATTACCAATAGGTATACACGCACAAGCAACATTTTTTAATCCCCCCCTCTCCTATCCCAATTAAACATTCATTATTGCTTGCAAAAAAAAACTATTGCACTGATAAAAATGGAGCCGTAGTATACTTTTGTTAAAAAATACAAAGGACGCGTGATGCACAACAGCATATTAAAAAATTCGGCACGCCGAAGGATCACGAGTATTATTTTGAAAATGAAACAAAATCCCCTTGATGCGCATAGTTGGTTAAAAGTTTATTGTGTAACACTGGATTTATAATCGGAATAGCCGATAACGCAGGAAAAATCAAAAGTTCGACAAAAAATCAGCTATTATTGCGTCGAAAATATGGTTTTAGAATCGGTAGCGCGAGAGACTCTCAACTCAAGTACGGTCGCACGTAGAGATGACGGACGCTAGCTCACAAGCGTAAACTACGGTCGCTCGAAGCCGCGGCGCGAGTCTCTCGGCTTAAACTCACGCAAATCGTACGGAAGACTGAAAACACGAAAAAATTCCGAAAACTTCACTGAACCACAGCGACCGAGAACGAAATATTGAGATCTACAGTACTGAATCCCGGGGATAATGCCCCGATAAACGGGAAAAACTCGATACAGCGCTCAGACGACGCTCGCGGGGACTCGGCGACAACCGTGACAATCCGAAAGCCCGGCAGCCGAAAAATTAATGAAAAATTGTACATACTGTCGTAGTAGTAACAGACGCGTTTGCGACTATGCTGTAGCTGGGACATCTTGCCGGTTCCTGAGTGAGAAGAAACGAACGTCAAAACGAAGTCTCGTACTCTGACTGAATGGAATGAACGCAAAGCGCGGAGGAGAGCAGCTCAGCACTCTACACTCCAGCGGCAAGCTAGCAGGATTCACACCGCAGCGGCGATACTGCGACAGCGTCGCTGCGGTGGCGGCGGCTTCGTGGTTCAGCTGTTGCGCATGCGCACTACGGGCCGGTTTTCGCTCCACCTTTTTGCTTCCGGAACTTTGCCTGTGCGGCCTGCGACAAAGCTGTGACTACTGTGGGCAATCTATGGCCGACGCCATCTTGCTTGTTGCTTCTCTCTCCGACCGACTCTCTCTCTCTCTCTCTCTCTCTCTCTCTGACCGACCTGACCGTCGCGTTGTATCAGTGATACCTGTTTTGTGACGTATTACGACTGATTCTCAAATTAACAACGTATCAGTTTAGTTTAGCAATATTTTATACGTAATTTTAAGTTTCATCGATTTTAGTAGTTAACGTTTCTTTATTTAATTTAATATTTTGCAAAGTAAATGCGAATGACTGAAATACTTGCAGTTACTGCAGTATTCGACATTAAACGAAGAAAGATGAACCGTTGATGCTTGAATAATGAATAATGCATTACTTTTAATAAATCTGTCAACAGTCTAGCTTATATATGAGAGAGAAAGAGAAGAGAAACTTTAGGTTGAGTCTTATCTCTCTCACACGGTCTCTATGATTGGCTGGCGCACAGATGCCAACCAATCAGAAGTCTGTGCGAGAGAGATAGACTCGTAAGAGTTTTTGCAAAAAATAACAACTTATACTTTCCTTGGGCTCAAGTCACTATCAAGCATCGTCTATAGATATACATGTATAGGTATGTATGTTATATGTATAAAGTAAGGACACATCACGACGTAGGACTGTGAGAAATGCGGGTATATATAACAGGTCGCTGCTGAGACGGTCATGATCCGTACACCATTTCGCAGTAGAACGCAGGCGCAGAGCAAGCACGAGCTCATATAGCGGCTTTGTTTCGGGAGCGGGGACATTATGAAAACATTTTTGATAGTAATTCTGAGAATCGTACTTGTGTAGTGATTCTTCAAGATTGTACCAAATTGATAATTTTTACCAGCAAGTATGACAGCTGATTGAAAACGTACTCCAACTATTGAGAAAATCTGATCGACCTAAATCGGCGCAAATTCACGAGATGGCTAAGTAAATCTATTCTTTTACTCTTTTATATTCTAATTTACCAATAAATTTCGATCAAAATATAAGTATTATACTTAGTATAGACATACATATGTGCTTAATTTTTTAGCAGCTTAACAACCACATAATAATTGTACATTCAATGTACA
The DNA here is from genome assembly GCA_020010945.3 of Muscidifurax raptorellus. NCBI lineage: Eukaryota > Metazoa > Arthropoda > Insecta > Hymenoptera > Pteromalidae > Muscidifurax > Muscidifurax raptorellus. Next base: position 18,893,391 of record CM052077.1, on the reverse strand, counting down.
TTCCAATTTTTCTTTGTATATTACAATTTGAAGATAAGTTTTTGAATTGTTTTATGATGGAATGCATTAAATTAATTTAAGTAAAATTATATATGATATAGTTTGTAGTTTCCTTGGTATTTGAAATAATCAATGGTATTTCATTATGTACTTGATAAATTGGGTACAGATGATTATTGAAAATAAAGACATAGAAGGCATTCTTTAATTTTCATAATATTTATTGTGTTGATATTTTACCATATTTTCATAGACTATAATATTTTTTATCTTATAGTAGAACATAGTCAACGTAAAATAATTTTTCTAAAGTTCAATCAGCAAGCCGAATCCTAGGTACAGACAATTTATAATTTGTTTTTCATTTGATTCATAAGAGCTATAGTTTTATATATTTCATTAGACTTAAATTTTTAAGACTCACTTTGAAGTATTAAAATAACGATCAATCTTGTCATAAATATATTTCATTAGATTTTTTTTATTTAAAAGCTTTTTGCACAACATTGCTCTATACACCTCCTATTTAGATAAAATTGTACCGACACTTTTTTTCAAGACAACACATTTGTTAGCCTACAGAGTTGTTATATGATTTCCATTCTTTTTTCTATGAGGCTCATCGAAATTGTACAAGCAGTAGGTATGGTTATTATGTTATCATCTGATCAATAACTGATTAAGCTCAATTACAGTGATTGAGTGTTTGTCTCCAAGTTTTTAGTATTTTGGTGATAATGCCATCCTTATGCTGCACCCTATGTAATGACTAGGTTAGTAAAATATGTAAGTCATGCAACATGTTTTAAATTACAATTAAAAATAAAAAATGCATATCAAAAAGAATGATTTTTAGTTTTGGTTTTTAACCAAAATTCATAAGAACATCAATTCACATAAATGCAATAGCATCTCCAGTTTGGCAGTATAATTTTCATCTTTTTGAATCAATTATATATATTTACCATACACATATTTGCAAAAACTTACGTAAAACATGATTAAGAATCAACTTACTTAGATTTATCACATTCATGAATATTTGATTTTAAAAAAATTTCTAGGTATTCAAGTATTATAAAAAATGAATGTATATATAGCTTTAAAACACAGAATGTTATGCTGACCCAATTTAAAATTTTCCTGTAATTTTTAATGAACCAACTGATGTTGATGCTAGAATAGAGTATATCAAAGCTTGGCAAATATTTCATTGTAAAATTAGTTTAATAACTTTTACTTGCATACAATACAACTAAAATATTGACATTTCATGTAATTTAATTTTTTAACGATTTCATAAAAATTATTTGTCTTAGATTTAGAATAGACACCTCCATACAGTGCTCAAAAATTCAATATTCTAATTTTTCAAATAAAAGTATTAAACAAATTTTACTAAAAAATTTATTTTTCTTGCTTTGGAGTATATTTGCATATTGTTATACGACTTAGTATAAATAGGATCTCAAATATGAGCTCTAACCGGTACCAAGTAGCTCAAGTACGTTGTATCAGTTGATCCATTTTACTGGGGACACCCTGCATAGGCCAAGAGTAGATACTTTAGTGATCTCTCTACATTATTGGACATAGTGGTGTTCTTTATCCATGCTATAGGTTTTAGATTTTTTTAGTTTCAAAAGCTAAAGAGCTCATCATGTCATCACAGAATCAAGACAAGTTTTAAACCGTCCACTTGTAAAATTATAATATGTATGCAATATCCTGCCTCTTACTGAAAGCCAAAAAAATAAAAAATAAACAATGCTTGATTAGATTTGATATTCTCTACTACTCTATAATGTATAAAATATATTTAAGTTAATTCTTTTTTTTCGATAGTATATGGTTTTATTAAAATTTATAATTATTTCTGACAGTTGAAAAATGTTAATTGAATTTGAAGATTGAAATATTATTAGATTTTTAAAAAAGCAAAAAGATGTTTTAGATACTGAATGAAATATATATATATATTTAAGTTCAAGATTCATAGGATAATATTATCAATGGAAATAATTCTAAGTAATCATGAGCAATTACATTTCTTTGGCTTTCAGAAAGATTAATTAACAAGTTGCATAAGAAACATTCTACGTAAATATATTTCTATAGAACTACCAAGAGCACCAAAATCGATTATTTTATGAATCAAGCTACTTAGATTGATAAGTCATCATTGTTTTCATCGACTTACAAGAATAAACATAATGCAGTTGGCACTGCACTAGTGTCTGTTGATGTTTCAAAATTTTATCAGAGCAGTATGCTTAAGTTACGTTTTATACGAACTTCATATCTTGGTAATTCGTATGAATTTTACGATTGTAGAGTTCAAATTATTTTTGATCAATTAAGATCAGATATCAATATGGGCCGTTATGTACAAGTAAAATATATATGTATAATATGTATAATGCGTTTGTCGATGAAAAATCTATTTGTCTCTGGCAGGAATCATAAATCTTCGATTCATTAATAGTTTCTTCAACAATGGGACCAGATTACCGTGCATCAATAAATACTTTGAAAGACGTATTTAAATATTTTATTATATTTTCTTTACAGTTTGTATTGACTGTTAAAATTTCAATGCATTTTATTAATCAACGATTCTGCGAAAAAATATATGACAATCGTTAAATACAAAAAAATGATAGAAGTTATGTAGAACAATTGCTATTAATTAATAAAATGCTTGAAAATGTATTTTAATATATTTTTTATGTGTCATAAACTTTATATATATATATTCAAACCATTCAATGATGCTCGGCACTATCTGAATGATATAATCTTTCGTTTTCTTGAGAATGTTCTCTCTGCTTTGTTACAATTGTACTGGAATATTGGACAACCGCGTGTGATACTTGTGCAACTTATGTTGAACATTTAAAGTCGTTTTTTTTCATATTCGATATATATGCTCTACTCTTACAACTTAGGTTCTCCCAGCTTACAATTTTTTCGTCCGCTGTACAACAGTCCGCAACAGAAAAGTAGTTTCAAGTTTGACTTGCGCATATTGATTGACTAGCAAAATCGCAAAAAGAAAAAGCAAAGCGACTATGAAAGTCGTTGATTTACATTGATACAAATAATCAATTTCATTTACCCATTTCTTTTAATTCGTCGAAATTTCGATTGCATATAATAATGTTATCAACGCGCAACACATGACACCGAACAGATTATCCGCGCTTTGAAAAATTATAAATTTTCTTAAAATGTCTAAATTTGTATAAAAATGTGCAAAATTAACGTTTGCCGGCATCTCTTATTCGAGTAAAAGAATCATTTTTAAAGGTGCGATCCCTGCACCAATTTTTTATGAATTAATCAGTGAAAATCATATAATCACTGGATATAAGGTATACAATATAATAATTTTCTGAATTATAAGAAAACGCTTAATCTAACGCCAATCACAGTTTCCATACCAATCAAAGATAAGGATTTTCAAAGGGAAATAATCAAAGGAAGCAATTTTCATGGTTGTTCATCGAAAAACAGAATATAGCTCCTCCGCTTCAATAGACTGATGGTAATATATATATCGATAAAATTTGAAAGCCGCTCGGAAACAACGTTCTCTTACAACAGTCTTTCGATCGCTTCGTTCGTACCGACACTCCCGCAAGCATTCGATCCAAATAGCTGCGCTATTCATATATATATATATATATATATATATATATATATATATGTATATATATATATATATATACGCCTCTTCACACTCTCTTCTCTCTCACTCTCGACTTTCCAGCTCGCTAGCAGGTTGCTTCAATACGCAATACACACACACGCACTCGTTCCACTGTTACGCCTTTGAGGCTGCTGCGCAACGAACTGCGCATATATCTCTGCCTTTATATGTATTATTTATACGTAATATCGTCGCGTTCTTTGATGCATTCACAGCGAGAAGAACTTGAGGAAGGTCTGAGGAGGAATCGGAACGTGGAGGGAGGCTCGGTCGACGTCGGCGAGCTTCTCCTGGAAGGCCGGATCCTGATCGGCGATGCACGGGTGGCCGAGCGATCGCCAGAATAGACAGCGGCAGTTTCGGCATAGCTGAATCATTTCGGCGTATTCCTCTCGCAGTCCGAAAGACCTTCGAATCAATGTACAAATTCTTTCTTAGACTCTGTAATAGTTTTAATTTATTTACATACATTTTTTCATTTTTATATACCTTCGGGCAATAGTGAATATAGTTTTCCAGTCTTTTTCGGGATTGTTTTGTCGGGCAGTGGCGATCTGCTGGGGCGTAAAGTGATACTGGGCGAGCTCCCGCCAGATCCTCTGCTCCTGCGCCAGGACGGCAAGATGCTCACAAGCCTCGGACGAGGCCTCGATGTCGCGAGGGTCGCTCAGTCGTAGCAGGACCTCGCGCCGGCACTCGGCCGGCAAGTCCGACCACTGGGGTTGCTGCTCCTCATCCGGCTGTAACATTTTTTCCATGTTATCTTGTTACATATATATATCGTTTTGTTACATTATAATTGGGGACCTTTTACCTGAGTGATCGTGATGGAAGAAGCAATCTGCAGTATTCTGTCCAGGGCTGCTTTATGTTTTTCCCAGAGAATGACTGAACCCAGTGGTCTACCACCCCAACAGCAACCTGCGCTAAAAGCTCGGACCCTCTCTATAAGTCTGCGCAGTCTCCCAGTTTGTTGCTGCGATAAGGACACTGTAACGAGCGGGATATAAACCTTCTTATATAATCCACACGGGAGTGTTAAAAATAAGCTCGTAACGATAATGAGTTTTTATATTGTTACTATATAGTTACTATGTGACCTATATTTCAGTTATAATCGTGATAGAAGATAGTAAATTATTTTTGTAGGAAATAATTATGTTTTTTCATGAAATGATAATTCAACCGAGTATTTCGGAACAGGATGTGTCTTATTTAGGATTGCAATTAAAATAAAATCATCCACTTGAGAATTATACCATAGTGTGTGTATTTAAGTGGCTTTAGTCACCTTCTAATGCGACCTCCTCGAGCATATTAAAGAGCACGCGTTGAGCGCAACCGCTCAAACCACCCATTCGGTGGCTCACCAAGAGATCAAGGAGACGCACGATGTAATTAAAGCGCCGACAATCGTGCACCGCTGATAGAAAGTCGAGCCTCTTGAGCGCGTCGCTCAGACCATTGAATCCTGCGATCTGCGAAACGACAAATCCAATAAACATGTAGAATTAGTTTTTACTTAAATTGATTTCGTCTTTAAATCAATTTTTTATAGCCGCAATACAGTTTCCATATATTTTAATATTTAGCTTTAAATTAATATAGGTAAAAAGCATAAGTTATACGTTATTCCTAATTAATAGATTTTATGCGCAAATTCAAATGTGCTATTAAGCACATTTATGTTAGAAATTAGAACAGTAATGTCGCAATCAATGATACCGCTGACCCATAAGACTTTTATACAACTTTGGATCATTCAGAAACACACACGACTTTCCAATGTCTCGTAGAGCTGAGAACGACCGGATTTAATCGCATTTTTTTCCCCCCGGACAAAGGACGGTCTAAAAATAAGGAACGTGCACTGTATAGCAGCAACCAGTTAGTACACGTCGGAAGAGTCACTCACCTCACGGGTGCACTTCAACGTGATGTGACAGTGTGGCTGGACGGCATCTTCTGAAATAGCAAAAAAAGAAAGATGATGGCGCGTCTTAGAGCTTCTTTTAAACTCACTTTTCATACTCTCTCTTATTCTCTCTTTCAAGATAGACCAATATTTTCTATCTAATCTTATACTACTTTCATTCCTGTTTTCTCAACACTTATATATGTTTTCTATTTTACACTTGTTCTTCAGATCAGTTATACACTTATTATTAACTTAATAAGGTTTGATTGAGATAATTAAACAGTAACATACTTTCTTTGTAAAACTTTGATGCTCGAATAAAACAAATTTAGATGGTACAATTAAGTTTATTTTGAGACAGCTTTTACTCTAGTTCCGAAATTGGGAACTACTAATTATTATGCGTTGCAGTGTAGGTCATGAGGTTCATTATTTTGCTCGTCAAAATATCTCTCCGAACAAGTATAAGGTCTTAAAGATGAAATCAAACTAATTAATGTAAACACATACATTACATCAATGGAGTTTTTTCAACTCAAACATTACATTATTTCGTGTGGACAAACAAGATTTCACCTCGAGAAATTAAGCATTTTACATAAACATATACTTGCCTTTTTTCTTTTCTTTTTCCTTTTCTTTTTCTCGTTTATCACCATTCGTTTCCGCTCTGAAAAACAAAAAGGAAAATTCATGAATTGTGTATAATACTTCAGTATTTTCTCGTTATTATAAGTCGAAAGTTTGCACTTCAAACCTTTTCTTTACTAAAAGAAAATAAACTTTTAAGTTACTCTGAATTTTCCAGTTTTGTTTATTTTTTACAAAATAAAAGCATGGTGTGATGCTATATTTAGCAGTTTCTTGAAAAACTGTTTCTGGAATATGCGTTTTGTGAGACGAAAATTTATATAATTTGTTCTTTGTTAATTCGCTTTGATGGTACTATGAATATATTTCTTCATAAAAACGATAGATAGTGGAGTGTTTTAACTTATTATTGTAAAGAACATATGCGTGACTCAGAAGTACACTAAATGACAACTATGCCGACGATTAAAATTTAATGATTTCTCAAAATCAAATAGTAAAATGCAAAAGCAATTACCTTCGCGTTGACTGGTTACACTGGTTACATCAAATTCAAGTTTAAAACTATGGTGGCTACGCAGTACTTGCTCACATATACACGCACACATATGCACTACGCTACTCAGTACACTCGGACAATAAACAGCAAACGTGTCTCTATGAATTAGCGTTTTTCCAATTCGAGCCTCCGATAAAGAAAAAGCATTTAGTGAGCAATCGACGCTCCTGGAATAAAATAATAAACCTAAAACGATCAACGACAGAGGACGGCCTAACGAGCTGCCCACCCTCGCAGGATTTAGGCCGGACCGCTTTAAAATCGACAGCAGGTGGCCTCTCGAGCCAGTTCCTACCTGAACGGCTGACGCACGGCCGTCAGGTATTTCGCGTATGCTCTTTCCCTGTTTCTACGATTGGTCGAGAGACACGGCGGGAGAAAATCCTCCCTCTAGTCACCCGCTAGTCACCCGCGCATTCGATTTTGTAATACTCGACCGAGATTAAATACTAAGTTCATAAAAAATCGGCGTTTCCGTTCACCCCTCGCTCCATTGATCCCGCGTACGCATTGACGCTTCCATAAAATAATTAAAAACTGTGATGCATGAATATGGTTCAAAGAGTAGACACTATTAACACAGCATTTGAATTTTCTCTTGAATTTTTTTATTAATCATTCATTTTATACCATGTACAAATCCCATGTCTATATTAATAATGACAATATTTTCCAAGTTCATTTCTAAGAGATCTGCTACAATTTTACCCCAAATATTAAACCCTCATGAATTTAAATTTAAAGAAGTAGAGGAGGTATATAATAATATAAATAATGCCATATATATATAACTCCTATATTTAATCGATATTGATAAATAACATTAAAACGAGACCACTTCCCCTACTACCTGCGTTGAATATCGCATATCTGTATCTTGAAACGTACAAACCTACGCAAAAAATTAATTACTTGCTACAATCTGAAGCAAAACCTCGCTGCTGCATATTTATCGCGCTAAAGGCGTTCTTATTATACGATGAGTCGCGTGCAATCTAGCGGCTATTGACCTTACCAGCACACGTCTCTGTGTCTCTCTCTCTTACTAGCCACAACAAAAATACAACCAATGTCTTATAACGCACTGGCGCTAGCTCAGCATCAGCAGCAGTAAGAAATACATATACGGATTTCACGATTTTACCAAAGTTAACAATGTCATTCGCGATAGCAAATAGCATATTGTATAGTTGCTACTGGTGACCTGTATGCCAACGCGACCGTGATCGAAATCTCCCTCGTTAAAATTTTATGTGTATTCTAGTATATAACCATCACGATTCTTTATTATTCCTCGTGGATGCAGGGCAGATGACACTTCGGTATAGCATCGATGAAGAAAAAGAGTGCCACTTTCACCGCGCGCGCATATACTCCCCAGCGCGTATAGCGAAGTATATTGATCGACCTAGAACTGCACCACAGCGAATATTTAAAATGCAACAAGTGCAGCAGCCCCGGTTATTATAATGTCGAGCGTCTTGTCCGCAATTCCATCCGTTCGTGCTGGATTAGAGTTTGACGGGACTAAGGTGCTATAAGAGTAGTTTCCCGCACGATCTCTTTTAGTCTCGCTCTTAACAAGATTTTTGGCTGACGATGAAATTTTGAAGGACGGTATAACTTTCAAATTTGTTTAACGTCTGATAGGCTACTTACTTTAACATAAAACAAATTAAGCTAAATTAGAGGATTTTTAAAATTTGAAAGTTTCTTGCAAAATTAGATAGTCTTAATGATTAATAATGTAAATTTTTTAATTGATTTCTAAGTCTTAAGATCGAGTAAGATCAAATCTGATCAAATGTACTTCGAAATATAAATAAGGAGGTCGTTTTGAACTTAGGCAATCACTATATATAGTATACTAGTATACTAGTATTTTTAGTATTCTTATAATAGGCCGAGATTTATCATGATGCTATTAACTTGTTTATCAACAACTATATTTGAATAAATCAGCCGTTCTCGTACAGAACATTAAAAATTATGCTCTGATCTTATGATATATTCATCCTCGTAATTATACGAATTTCTCTTTAATTTTGTTCGCCTGAATAATTATATAAAATAGCGAAAACCGTCGCACTCTCATGGAGAAATTAAAACACCATGTGAAAGTAAAATTAAACACTTTATCGCGTGCTTTAGCGGATTATTGCTCCAGTATAATTAGAATCTTATTTATATTACCACAAAAACAAAGGAAAGTGCATATTCTAAAATATTTACTTCTCCAGCTATTATAGTGTAAAAACATAATATAGAATATCCGCATTAACGTTGACCTCGAAAGAAGACTTGCTGGTCCGAGGTTTATAATTGTAGGCTCTTTTTGCTAAAGCTCTTTTACGCACGCAGCAACATTGTAGTTACATGCAAAAGTTGTAAAACAACTCACAGAGTAGACCCGCGGTTCTGAGTCACATGTACGCGAAAAAAAAAACAGATCTTTCCGAAGGAGTATAGATATATACGTATATGAAAAGAAGTAACGAGAGAAAAAACACTGCGTGGGCGAAGCCGGCGCTCGTTGTATATGTCAAGATGATTGTCCGACACCTCACGCGGACTCTTGAAAAGCTGTTTTTATGGCATATTAAATATTTCTGCTGTGTCGCTTTGTTTGACCGAGAAGTCCTTGGCCGCGCTGCGTTATTAGAATTATTGAAAATTACTGTAAGGTTTCGTGTACGCAATGCCATTCATTGTTTTATTCGAAGACTGTTTAGTGGTGACTAGGAAATATTTTATGCAACGTATAAAGCGACTATGTTGCTGATGTGCACGTTTATTCATGGGAGTGATTTGAATGCATGTTTCTATCAATTCGTCATCGTCTGCTTGTTTAATTAAAACAATACAAAAATCTTGTTTTCTGATTTGAATTTTGTGTTTCTTAAAATCATATAACAAAAGAAAGACTATAGCTGGCATTAAAACGGTCGTGTTAGAACTTACACAAGTAATAAGTCACGTAGACGCTTATAGTCGCGACAATCTAAAAATATTAGCAGCAGAGTTAGTTCAATGACTTACGCGAAAGTTCTACACTAAAATTAGAAACTTATAAATGATACTTGTATTATAAGAGCACAGTTGAAACGTATAACTGTCGGTAACTTCAAAACTAAATAACTATTTATTTTTGTTATTATTTTTTTTGTTAATTACCCAACATATAAACAGCATTTATGTTAGCTATTTTCTATTATTGTTTAATTTTATTGTTGATCAATTGCTTTATGAAAATTATTATGAAAGATCTCCTCCACAAACTGAACACTATTCATGATAAATTAATTAATCGATCAATAGCCCTCTGTATAAATTTATTGCAACTGTTAAACAAGAAGTTATAGAAATACAAATCTATTGTTCACAATAAACAACAACAAATACTAATAAAATTGTGCATTACAAAAACGTATTTTTTTAAGGAAATACATTGATTTTGCGGTATAATATTGCAAAGGAAACAAGTTCTTCTTTACCAAAATTTACGTCGTAAAAAAAGTACACGAGGAAACAATCGGACTTGAATATCCATCGCAAAACATAACGACAAAATACATCTCTATAACCATTTGCCGAAGCGCACTATCCCTAATTATTTATGTAACTCGGTTTGCCACATTTTTACATAATTCAACCGCACTGCCACATTACGAAAGGGAAACGCGTCCGTGTGTTCAGCCTCGCACTCGAGCATTAGAAAAAAGTCGTGCCTCGAGCAGTCGGACAGACAGCCATATAACCCGCTGGTAGTGCGATAGAAGCATGTACATATGCATCAGAGTCAGACGAAGCGTGTTATACACGCGTCGACGGCACGAGCGGATCAGCTGGAGAGGAAGACCTTGCTCCTCGCTCGTTCTCCAGGGCATATATAAGCGAGTCCGAGAGTCAGAGAGGGAGAGAAACCCGGTACCGCTGTTAATCCGCACGCGCGCGCGAGAGAGTGAGAGAGAGAGAGAGAGAGAGAGAGAGAGAGAGAGAGAGAGAGAGAGAATGCACATACTCGTATTACGTAAGTCAATTAAGCCGGTAATTTATTTACGCTGCAGCTTCCTCCACTCGAGCTTCGCCGTCGGTGGCTCGACACATCAGCTGCTGATGATGCTTCTCGTGGGATCCGGAAGTACTTACTCTCCGAATATGAACAAACGCGTGCATCTAGTTTTACTGCGTCGGGGAGATTTAATGCCCAATGACTGATAGCATACTATGGTGGGTGGCTTATGCCGTCGGATACGAATCGTTAGTTTAGTGCGCGCGATAGATGTTGATTTGGAATATGGAAACGAAGGATGGGATGGTCAATCGATTTTCGTTCAAATGTATAGCTGTATTGCATGCTTCAGATGGATTGGCGTTATTGCTATTGAGAATATGCTGATTCATAATTCCAATTGATGGGAATTAATAATGCGTTTGAATCTAATAATACCACTCTATAGTTTGAGATTATGAAGGTTGAAAAGTCGAATTCTTTAGTAAATTCACGGAAGTGCAAGCTTAGTTTGAGCCTGATGGAAATATAGGATTCAGAAGGAGGATTTGTTCAATAAATACACAACGCTAGTGTTATAAAGTTAATATTAACAAAAATCTAATAAAAGTCTAATGTATCGATTGTTGATGCGTTATCTAAAATGTAAAAAGTTACCTTTTTAAAAAAATTTTCAATTAAACGATCCTCTGACTAAATGAAAGGCATTTGCTAAAAGGTCAAGCATTTGTAGCTGTATGATATGCGATGAGATTCAAAACTTGTTACATGTTATGACTCTATAAGATCTATAAAGATATAATAAAAGTTAAATTAAATAAATAAGAAGCAAGATCGTATATTCTTCAGAGTATTAGCTGTTTTACCAGAACCAGATACCATCTACTTTTAATAAGTTTTACAAAGTGTAAACTTGTTATTTCGAAATAACAATAAAATCCCTGGCAGTATATACATAATAAGAAAGTTGAAAAAGTGGAAGTTTTATTCGAAATGCTAACTTTTAAAACGATAAATGTATTAGATAAATATAAGTTCGTATTTTTCATTTAGTATACTATTATTGTCTGCATAAGATTGCATTTACTAATTGCATTTAAATATTATGTTATTTCGGCATACGAGGATTTTCGCATATACACGCAAATATATATAGGTATTTTAATGTTCGGTACACGGAAAGGTACAGTAGAGCATAGTGCAGCTGCGAAAATAGAAAAAAAATTCGATGCGCAACGTAGCGGTGTGCTGTTGTCAAGGACATTTTGTCGTGATACTGCGCGCGAAAATAGCTGTACCGTGTCGTTACCGACATAATTTGCCTTGCAATTTTTTTTAAATTGGGCTTCTCCAACCCTTCTTGGTTCATTTAGTCGGACGGATGGTGAAATCGAGGTGATGCCCGAAAAAGGTCATTTAAAAGCGCAAAATTGTCTTGTTAAAAAAAATTGTTTGTGATACTTCGACATCGGAGATTCTAAGAGGTTGCGATATTACAATCTATTCAAATTCGGCGTCATCATCGAGCTCAATTCCATGATTAATTTCCCAGGGTAAATGTCGAATGTCAAAGAGTAAGCAAATGTCGCGATCGAAGACAAGTTCCTTATTAAATCTCCCGAACGAAAACGTGCGAATGAAATTTGTCTTACGGAAATCGAATTAAATTCCAGATCTGAAATCGGTTGGTCGTGTGTCTCCGAGAAGAAACGACAATTTATCGAGCGCCCTTTATTCCCTCTTGGAAGCATCCGCACATCTCCAGCTAATAAACAAAGGCTTCCGAAAAAGAAGGGCGCAAAGCCCTAAGCCATCCGCTCCGCTCCGGTTTCCTCAAAAGACTTCAATATTCAGGCACTGCGGACAGCTAGATACGCGCGGTGTGTATTGAAGACTTCCAGCCTATCGCTCTCTTTTTCGTTCTTCGCGAGAGGCAGAAATGGGATGAGAAATGGGAACACGCGCTCGCCAGAGCTGGCTGCGCTCTCGTAGCTAGGTCATGACCCACTTTCGCGTTCGGGTCGCGCGCGCCGCACTCTGATATCCCTCTTCGGCCAGCTGGAACATCCCTGATGCCCTCGACTTGCAAGGGCAACACTCGTCTTTATGGATCGGCAGCTAGCGTTTTTCGAATTGTCGTCGCTCGTATATAGGCTATAACCTATTCTTTATAAGCGCACATTGGGTAATTGCTTTGTCCCGGAGGTTGGCGATCTTATTACCAGTGATGAGCGCCTGATGGAAGCCGATTGGAACATCGGTTCCATTGCGCGCTATATGAAAGCTAGTTCGTGTAATGCGATGCGGAACTGGTGCGTTGTATTATTACGAAATTATTGCCATGTTTGGTAATGAATGGAGAAAAATTTACTCGTATAAGGCGGGTTTAAAATTTTAAAGCGGGTACAAAGCCACTTTTAATATTATACAAAAAATTATGAGTGACTTTACCGGGTGATTGTGCGCGTACACACGAGAATGTTACTGTGTCATGGCCATGGGGTTGTCTAATCATGTAGAAATTTAATGCGTTTGACCGATCGATACTTTCTGATTATAGTATGAGTTTAATATGTAATTTTGTATACTGTAATTGCTCAAAGAAGTAATTAATTTTATCATGCACGGATGAAGACCGTTTCATGCTGGAACAAATATATTTTTTTATTTTGTTCGTGCGTTAATTTTGCTTTTTATTTAACATTAATGTTATACCCTGCATGTTATTTATATTTGATAATTCTAAACGAATCCCGAACTTGGCTTGTTTTACTGTCATATACGGTTAACAATATCAGTTTTGTAATTACATTCAACTGCATTTTAAGTAGACTCTAATAATACGAGCCTCAAAGTACTATTATACCCATATATATTCGCAGCTTTATCGGTGCATTTATAAAATGCAAAAAAGCGTAACAAAAGAAATTTTGCTAATTTTTTTTCGTTTCTCATCAATCGACACTTTGCGCTTACTCTCGTTAAAGATGATGCCCGGTAAGGATTTCTTTGGATGCGGACTTTTGATGCGATGCAGTCAAGCGAGTTATGATAGTAGTAGAAGCTTTGTGTAAGCGAAAGCGCGATGTCTGATTTCAGCATATGGGTATTCGTGTTGGGTTAATATGTGAGTGTGTCGATGCGTAACTGCATTATGCGACATTAGGATGCACTAGCTCGCTTTCCCAAATTACGTACTTTTTATTTAACGCATATATACATTACTATAATACGAATTTCATGTTATGATTTAACGCACATTTTTTTAAGTTTATAATACATAATAGATATAAATATATTATATATCATACAATTATTTTTAATTCTAAAAATTGCGAAATGTTTATTTAACATATCAAATATTTTTTAAATAATAGTTATATTCTTATGTATTTGATTTAATTTATTATGATATGGAGTATTTGTATTTTTATGCTCTTTTATAATTTTAATAGAATAGTATTTCATTATAGTTATATAAAATTAACTACTGGCTAGTTTCGTCAGAATCTTATCAACTATTTTGATTATCCACGATTGAAACAATCGGAAACGTGATATTCCATAAGACTACGTGTAAAACATAAGCTTATTTATAACCTTTTCCTAGGTTGGTGTAGCTTTCTAATAATGTACATGAATCAGTTTACGGCGATAGCATACTACTATACACAATTTCATAACTTTCTGGATACTAATTCAAGACCGATAGAACTTCTATATTTTAACCCAAATGTCGCAACGAAAAATTTGAAATTATACGATTACGCAAGTAACAGCAGCAACTACTCAGTTCTTATACTGTGACTTAAGTTTCTCATTCGATGCAAGTACCGCAGAAAGTTCAATGCGCTGTATAAGATACATATATGCTTGCGGTTAAGAAATTCGACTACTGAATCAATCGACAAGAGGGAGAGAGAGAGTGAGAGAAAGAGAGAGAGAGAGAGAGAGAGAGAGAGAGAGAGAGAGAGAGAGAGAGAGAGAGAGAGAGAGAGAGAGAGAGAGAGAGAGAGAGAGAGAGAGAGAGAGAGAGAGAGAGAGAGAGAGAGAGAGAGAGAGAGAGAGAGAGAGAGAGAGAGAGAGAGAGAGAGAGACAGACAGACAGACAGACAGACAGACAGACAGACAGACAGACAGACAGAATTAGTACGTGATTACAAGAGGTCTATACGGTAATAATCTGTAGAGGCTGTGGTTAATTTTTCCACAAAACTCACAATGTTAGTAAAGTACAGAATACGATAAGTTCCAATTTGAAAAAAAAGACTTCATGCAAAAAACGTATAAAGAGCGAGCAATGCAGAGATGGCTTTTATTGCGCATATCAGCATTGCGGACTTGTCGCCCACCACCATTTGGAAAGCTAATTTTTCGCGAAAATTGTGAAATGCTTGTGGCGTTTGCATCGGCTTGCATTGCACGGAAAAGGAGTTTTTAAATTGTAAATAATTGCGGCTGTTTACGAGGTCTTTACATTCAAAATGCTTATAGTTATTGTTATTATCGTAAGTGGGGTAGTTTAGTACGTGCGGCGATTATTGTTACGGAGAGTTAGATTCCAATTGCATAATCACGAAATTTAAAAACTTTTCTCTATGTTGATTTTACCAATTGTTGTTATACATCTCAACGGAAATGCTTTACTTTCTGCTTAAGGAAGCATTGTTATCGTACATTTTTATTTTTATATATATTTTTATTTATAACATCCCTGACTTACGTTAATTTTAAGCGAGTGATGTATAGCTATATGTGTGGACTCCTTGACAGTTAAAATTTCTAGTATCTTGATCTCTTTGTTACTATTAGTACCTATAGAAGCAATACATTCATTTGAAGCAACCATCTATGTTGCAATGTATCAGCAACGGTTTTTAGCCTTGGCTAGACGGATACAAACATTTTTAATCAAAATGTGAGCAAGGCGAATGATTAAAAATAAAATAATTTATTATCGTTTCATTGTTTAATATTATCGATAAAACCTGCTTCATACGATTATAACAAACATGCTATTTTTGTTTTATAAATATCTGCAATTTATTGCAAAGATAACGGGTTATCACTATTTATAGATTTAGATAAACCATCTTGTGAGCAAGAGTAACAAGAATATGGAAAATGTCCATCTACAATACGCAGATACTGATAAGTCCCAATATGAAGGTTCGATAGTATATCTAATAGAAGCTGAAATTGATTGTTATTGCTAAACGGATTCAGAAGGTTGCTTAAAAGAGAGCGGCTTGTAGTTGTGCGTAAATTGTATATTAAAACTAATTGCTCTGGTGAAAATCTTTAAAAATCTTGTGAAAATGTTTATAGTTAACATAGTTTAAAAGTACCTGTATAACTATCATCTTTACATCACCTTACAAGTATATCTCGTCACGTTGTCGCTATTGTAATTTTAGTTTAACTACGTCGCGGAGCCAGAAAATCGCCTAAGAGACAAAGGATGCTTCGGGCGCGACAATTATAAAAAGGGATAAAAAACAACTGTTTGCTGAAAAGCAGCGCTATTCTCAATCACATTGTTATTTCTAGAATTTCATACGTTGGGTATGCAAAACAAAAGGTAATTCTTTAAGCTTTCAAACTTTTGGACTAGAGAGTGGCTATGTTATTTAATCTGTTAGGGAAAAATTGGTCTTTTTCGAAATACTGTGCACATTGAGCTTTTACTGATTTTAAAATTAAAAAACTGACGTGTGAAGCATGCTTTACTATTATACAAAGCGTAAGTTTTATAAAATTAAAAGTTATATTTTAGTATTTTTAAAAATATATATAGTTTAAATTTGTTACATATAAAGACAAAAAGGCAGTAATCTTTGCTATTATAAATATATTTTAGACATATCAATAAATATGTATTATTTGGGATAATTAAATTCGACCACTTTCATTTCAATTGCATATATATATATAAGTATAGTATATGGCGCCGGACAAACTCTACACAAAAATAACCCTACACCCTACACAGGAAATAACTGCACGGTAGAATTTTATACAGAAATTTACTGCATGGTATGAATTCTACTCAGAAACTTACTGCACGGAAATTCCTTACGTACATTTTCAATAATTTTACTACACCGCAAAACAAAATATTAACAATATCGCAATAAATATTCTATTAGTAGTTTAGTAACGCGAGGTTTATGTACTAGTCATTATAAAAATTTCGTTTAAAAAGTTGCAGTGTAAATGAATATTTGCCCTAAGTTACTTAATAATTACAAAACGGCATAAAAAAATAAAAACTTGAAAATGATTGTCGCAAAATAATATATTTAAGATAATTTGTATCTAAATTTTCCCTTTTTCAGAACTGAGCATGACTCAATAAATTTGAAAGACAGTATACTTTCCTCTTAAATATAAAAAAAGCTATTTGTAACTTTTACACTATGACATTTCTAGACTCCAGCTCATGATATCTAGAATTAGATCACCAATCACCTTCGTAATATGAA
Organism: Muscidifurax raptorellus; assembly: GCA_020010945.3. NCBI lineage: Eukaryota > Metazoa > Arthropoda > Insecta > Hymenoptera > Pteromalidae > Muscidifurax > Muscidifurax raptorellus. The sequence goes on along the minus strand of CM052077.1, from coordinate 18,876,114 downwards.
TCGACAGTCTAGTATAGAGTAATTTCGTCAAATTGATTCTTCAACCGTTGAAGTCAACTGTATTAGCATAGAACAAAGTCAGTCATCTTTCCAATGTCTCGATATGATTGTCCGTCAATGTGGTTTGTTCAAGGAGGGAGTAAATTGTTTTTGAAATTATCTCGTCATATAACTACTGAATTTTAAAATTGAACAAAGCCTTGCGCATTGGACAAAAAAGAATTATAATTGTCCAAAATGAAAGTTCGACCTAATCATCCATTGAGAACGCTCTCTTCGCGACGCGCAAAGTGCCAAATGATTGTGCAGCAGCTCTCGTTCAACACGATGTAAACAAACAAAGAGCGCCTATCGGTGTATTCGCAGCGACAGCGTGTGTAACAGCTGTGCGTGCAGGCACGCGACGCGCGTGCGTACACCTATACAAAGATCCCTTCTCTAATACATATATGTATATATATGCTTCTTCTTTCTCCAGCGTGCGCGCGCTGCCATTTTTAAAAGGAAGCTTCGAAAGAAAGGAATGAAGAAAGCTCAAGTGACCGATTTCAATCCGACTTGCTACTTTGAAGGCGACGAATTTTTGCCTACGTATATGTATATATATGAAAGAGTATATAGTTAATGGCGCCGGATACGAGGTGGAGAGAAAGACCGCCACTGTGGAAGAGGCAACCTTCGACGGCGTTCGATCGAAGCCTGTGTTGTATACACACACACGCATTACATATATACATGTATATCTCGAGGGAGAGAGAAAGAGAGCGCGTTCAACACACACGCACACACACACACACTTGCGTGATGCTCTTTTCTTTGTCTCGGGAGACTCGCGCCGTGTGCTAACGGCTCCTATGGATATATACATACATATGTATATCGTAGCTATACGCTTTGTGTGCGACCGTCGCGCGAAATCGCGAAAATACTCCCACCTTCGCGCGTTGTTTCTTACGTGCATATGTATGTATATAAATATATTATTCCGCATCGCTCGAAATCAGCGGAGCCGTGCACTGACCGTCTGCTACTACTGTATAGCCCGTGTGCTCCAGTGGCAACAGATGTATATTTTTAGACGGCGCAGCTGAGTCGCTGATTTTGCGACTTTTCATTCGAGTTCCACGAAAGCCTGACGACTGTCGCGCTAATTTTTCGGAGCGATCGAGAAAGCCAGCTAGCCTGAAACGCAGCTGATGCTACGGAAAACTCAGAAACCTATGTCCACTCTCGCGTTCGCTCTTTTTCCGAGAATTCATAACGAAGATCATCGCGAAGCGCGCCTGTATCACGATCATTCATCGATTCGCCCCCGTGACAGCGGGATCGGCCTCGAGAGAAGGGGTTGTCATCCGGCTGCGGCACTCGGAAAGGCTCCGCGAGAGGAGAGAGACAGAAAAGCGCAGCGAGTGTGTCGCGACAATGGTCAGCGCACTCACCGTAGCAACAGCGAGAGCGTCTTGTTGTTGGCGCACTCGAGGATCTTCTTCTTCTCCCAGCCCTCGACGGTCTTGACCCATTCCTCGCCCGGGCTCCTCCAGTCCTTCGATATAAACGGCATAATACGCGTATACCTCCGGAGTCTTTCTCGCGCACTGTACCTCCAGCAGATCAGTCCAAGATTCTCCGCGACGTACTATAGGTAGTATAATATAGGCGAGCACCGCACGACGAGGACGACGCGCGCGCACTGCTTGATCCCGGTGTCCGCGTCAGCGCGTCGTCGTCCTCCGCGGTGCAGCAGGATCGGCTGTTTGCGATCCAGTGCCAGGGACTCTTGGGCGCAATTGCTCTCTCGTCTGCGTGCGCTCGTCGAGAGGTACTCGAGAGAAGACTCGCTGTTGCTGCTGCCACGCGCGACAACAACGACGTACGACGACTGAGAAAATTTTCAAGCTAGGCTGGAGTCGCGCTGCTGTTGCTGCTGCTGCTGCTGCTGCTGCTAGGGGGGAAAGTCTGTTTGCGAGCTCTGTGCCTATATGTATGTATGTGCAGTACACGGCGCGCATCGACCGCGCATGGCTTTGTTACCGTGACGTCAGCCGGACATCAGCTGTGCGAGCGCGAGCGGTCTCGCGAGCTGTCAGTTTTCTCCTTTCCAGAGCGCGCGCGGCTGCGTCGCTTTTCAAGCAGCTGGTGCCATCTGAGATACGCGACTGATTTACCGACTGACGATGCTGCTGATCTGATGGGAACTGCGTTTCTGTGTAAAAGTCGAATAATTTAGCGGGGAATGGTTGAAGCGGTGTTCTGTTGTATCTTATATTGCTACATTTCTGTATACGAGAATAATTTACCATTGTCAGCTTTAATTTAATTAAAACAGCATTTGACAAAATGAAAGGTTAATGAGATACAAAAGGCATGAAAGTTGATTAGCATAAGCATGCAACTTCAGACAGGTTTTGATGAAAACAATGTCCTTGCTTGAGTTTTTACACAGTAAACATGATATAAAATTAAGGTTTCAAATTGATAAATATCCGCGCAGAGCATGGGCCTATGGCCTGTGTGCATTTCAGTAGTGCTCTTTTTATTTTTTGCATTTGAAAAGTGCAGGTAGGTACTTGCTATAGTATCTTGACGTTCAAACGCCTTATAAATACGCGAAAGCATTTTTAATCTACATTACTCGTTTAGTGTGTGTGCTGTACGTATACTAGAAGATGAAAGAAACGTTGGAACAGTACTATTTGATAGAAGCTCTGTAAGCAATCATTGCTGGACTAATGAAGAATTCATCGTGCTTAGCAGTCGTAAAATGTTTCAAGATCTTCTTCCAAAGGTATCTATACCTTAACCCTTGCGCATTAAAATTATCTTTGTTAGCGCAACATTTTATTTACAGGTCGAAACTTTGAATATTCAAACGGATCAGTACATAGCCGAACTATTAAATTATTTTCAAATTTGCCTCGAGTATGTTCGTGAAAAGTCAGTGGGAAAGACAAAACATCTGATGTTGAATTCCCTCGCGGACACTATGGGTGGTTATTTGCATTCGTACGTTTTGCCGATTACAAAAGTATCGTTTTACGCGGGAACTGTCAAGTACTGCAACATCGAAAAGACTTTTCAACTTTTCGCCGAATTGAAAGATTTTTTGCACACAAACGGCGCAGGTTGGCGAAAGCCGGTAGACATGGAGATGTTTATTAACGTAACTCCTATCGCGGTGTCTTTCGAAGATGCTGCAACTGCCTGTAGTAGGTTGATCGTCGATCCTGCAAGTAAGAACTCATTGATTTTCGTACAAAGTTTTTAATCGACGCAATTCACTAATATTGTCTTATTTTTCTATGCTACGAGGACAGTTTCGCAGAAAAGGAATGTCCTACGCAAACGACATCTTGCTCGTTTAAAATATAAAAGATTTGCCGCTCGCGGTCATAATAATATCAAAGGTACTTATGATTCAAAATTCAACAATCGATGACAATTAAAAATAATACATTATTTTTATTTATCAAACTGATTGCAAAATCTTTCAGGTGAGAGCAACGGCAATAATAATCAGAAATACTTTGGCATATTTTTACCTTTCTTGGATGATGAAATAAAACCGAATAGGTAATTATCAAGCATCGAAAAACTCTGTACTGCTGAAGCATTCTTTTTAACATCTATAGTTTTCAGCATAGCTTTACCATTTAAAGATCATAACCTGTGGTCATTATATGAAGAAGAGTCCGTTGCCGTATTATCTACATACTACGAGACTTGCGTAAACTGTTTATCTTCCAAAGATGATTACAAAAAGATTATTGCAGATTTCAACAGAGATTTTTATAAATGGTTACTCCAATCCGTACGTGGTGGTGAGATTTCACCATTAAATTGCAATGTTTTGATTTAAAGTAAACTGATATAAATTCGCGCGCAGGTCTATCCCCGCTTAAACGATGATAAATGGTACCCGGCTTTCGGTGGAGTATTAAAAATCATAGCTTTTCTAAAGAATGGAGGTGAGTCGATAGTAATGAAGTTTAAATTTTTATTCTATCCTTGATAAACCTAATAGTAATTATTCTATTTTATAGTGGAAAATGGAGAAATGAATAGCATTTCGACAGCTGCATCGACAACTCACAAAGCTGTAGAAGTAATAATGACAACAACGATAGCCAACAGAGGTACCGTTATCAACATTTTTAACATAAAATTATCTAAAAATATTGTTGAATTTTGAATTCAAACACTGCCTTATTGTACTTCAGGTACGCCCGACACGGAAGGTTCGATTGGAATGACCGAGATAATAATAATTGCAGTGTCGAGTGCAGCACTTTTATCGTTACTCTTCGGATTGAGCCTTGTCTGTTATAGATATCTTCGAAAACATTCTGACGAGTGTTCACCGTGTGAATCTCCCAGATCAGAGTATATAGCAGTATATTTAAAAAATAACAAAACATTTTACAATGATGATCCTTTTGTTGAAATTGTCTGTGATTCTAATATTTCAGCGTCGCATTGCTGTACAGAAACGAAGAGTTTTGTGACTTGGACACATGTCCATCGATTGTTTCTAGAAAAAGCATTGGCGAAAAAGTAAAAGATTGGTGGAGACAAAGATTCAAAACTTGTCCTGGTGGATGTGATCGAACTCTAGAAACAGAACGTTATATAGCCGCATTCGAGTATAAGAGTAAAGACTCGCTCAATAGCAATAAAAGTAGAAGATCTTACAAGTAAGATGGTATTATTTCTGAATGACGGTCATGTCTTGCAAAACTGACTTGTAATTTGACTTGTACGTTGATTTTTAGAAGGCGAAAAAAGAAAGTCAAATCAGTTTCCGTATCGGTATCTCCGAGTAGTTCTCCTTGCGGGCATCGTGAAAGCAAAGTAAGATATTGTTAATAATATTTTACGCCTAATCAATTAGATACTCTGAATAATTAAATTTCGCAGAAATTCTTCTACAGTACGGATATATCAAGTAGCGAATCAGACAGTTCCTACAGGTGACAAAGATGAAAGAACAGATAAATGCATTTTTCTCTTATATAAGTGAATGGTAGTGGCCAAGGAATGGCATTTTATAAATAACCATTGTACATATATTTGATAGAAGTATTTATGTCATAAGTACATTTGTAATAATAGGTGCTATATTTTTGTAATAAACATTGAAATTGTGAATTACGTCGATTATATTTACATTGCCCATTATTCTCGTATTACATGCAAATCAGTATAGATCAAGTGCGATTAAAACGTGTCAGCAATGTTGAATGAACTCGAGAGGGTGTCAGGCTGATTTGAATTCTGCTGTCGAGTATTATTCAATTGGCTAATAACGCAGCAGAAAAGTTCCATCGTGTACTACGCTCTTTCTTATATTGGTGATTTAAAATTGTTATTTCTCTTAATCTCGCGATTATTGTTTATTGAGTTATTAGATAAATCGTCTTGATTAAAACTGATCGACGCTGATTGTTACTATATCGAATTTAATTCGATACATTGACACGCCACTTTACCGTCATTCTAAATCAAGTTGATTAGATCATCTGGTACAAATTATTAGCAGAACTACGAGCGACTTGGTGCGTGCCTGACAAAGCGGCTGTTACTACTTGCACCGAAAAATCGTCCCATCGGCACTTGAGTATATACTTAAGCATTATACGCACCGATTTTGTCGTTCCGAATATCAATCCCAAAACGGTGCGGAGTCACTTAAAAAAACGCAGCCCTTGGTGTTAATGACCTTCGTCGCGGGTGTTCCCGAAAATCATTCTCCCCCTTCCGAAGCACCTCGACAGAAATCTAAATCCGTCTCGTCTCGTCGCGCGCGTAAATATACACAAACAACCACACGTATACACATCCTGTGCAGCTCGGTTTCTCTCTCTCTTTTTCTCTCTCACACACACAACTCGGCCAGCTATACGTATACACGTACAGCTACATGCGACCCGGCGCGCGCTTGGCTGCAACTTGTTGCAAGGGCGGTCGGCGCCTTTCTCTCTCTCTCTCTCTCTCTCTCTCTCTCTCTCTCTCTTCGGCTGTAAAAGCAGAGCCATCTACAGACTAGACTCCCCGCCACTGCGCTCGCAGCCCCCAGGTGGCGAGCGAGAGGAGGCGCGTGGCGCAAAATCTGTTTGGGGGATTGTGTCAGTGTCGCGCGATACGTCGACGCGTGCGTGTCTCGTTTTGACTCGCGTACAGCCTCTGTGACTCTCCATACTTTTCATCGCGAGCTCGAGTTCCTATACTTATAAACCGAGCGATTTCTCTCTATGAACTGAAACTAGTCGGGCAAAGCGATCGTATGGACATTTTTTACACGTGTAGCATAGCCTTTTCATAGCAGTGACAGCGTCGTTTTAACAGCCTCCCGTGGTTTGGAACATTGCGATCGACATCGGAGACAAAGTATATACCATCGAGCAGAGATAATTCAGTGATAATCTACGCGAGTTTTCTCTTCTCGGTTGACAGATTCACACAGAAATGTCGACGTCTTTGTCACTATGGTTGAAATATTGAGGACTGTGGTATCGTCTTAAGTAATCATTGGCGAATATCCACGTCGTATACCAGCAGTTTGTTACTTTCGAACAAGAACCTGCGCCGATTGGCTTTTGTTGTTACAGAAGCCGGGCCACGTGCTCGCGTTCTCGGCTGCAACGCCGGCTGAACAGGTGTTTAAATCAGCTTATTGCGGGAGAGAGCTGCATAAAAATCGTTAAATTAACAACATAAAGAACGTTCTCAGTGTCTTGCATATGACTCGAACTCGATGTGTTTTTAAAGTCTTTGACAGCGGCAAACCTTAAAAATAGGTGTGATTTTTTTCAATCTAAACTCTGCACAACAAGCAAACTTTATATAGATATACAAATGCACCAGTGATCTTAGAATCTCCAGCGAGAATTTCCTCCGTGTTCCCAGAATCCAGACAGTACAATGCGTCCCCGTCTTCTCAGGATTCTCATCCATTAATCATAATAATTGTCATGCGCCGCGCGATGATCCTCACAAATCACTTAATCGTGGCGTCGCTCCTCTGAGCCTCGTTTCTCAGTCTCTCTCTCATATATAAATATATATACAAGTGCGTGTGTGTGTTTACCGTGCATGTGCGTGGGTGTCCCGACAACAAAAAGAAACGTCACCAGCAGAAGAAAGCAGCAGCAGCGCAGCGGAGGTCGGACTTCATTTCGTCTCGAGGAGATAGCTGCCAGGATGATTCCTGGAAGAGGCTGTCGTCGTCGTCGTCTTCTTCGGAGCGACGTCGACTTGCTCCTCTTCGTCGTAGTGTGCTGCGTCGCCTTGCTTTCGGCTTCTGTTTGCAAAGGTTCGTATAAATTACCCGTGACTCTGCAGACTTATATAGCTCTGTGCGATGTGACTCCTTTTTTTGGCCTGCGAGCAAAGTTTATCTCCGGCGGGGGTTGACTTTTAGCGCGTATGACGTGTTTTGACGTGCGGCTTTAAAGGATGAGCGGCGCGAAAAAGTCCGGCACGTGGCGCTGTTTACGCGATGCTTGCAGATACCGAGATGTGCGATGTTTGCGGATGTTTTGGAATCGTTTGATTTTATGGCGTTGACGAGTTGATTTTTATGCTAGTGGCCTAAAATGTGGTAATGTGGTAAAAATATTATATGAAGTAGAAATTTAACAAATTTAACGTGGTACATTTTTTATATTATTATTTATTCGACTGTATCATTGGATATTTTGTAAGCGTAATATTTTATGCGTGTGTATACGGAGCAGACTTGTTCATCTTCTACGCGCCTTTTGTATCAAACTAGCGTAGGTGTCATTATCTTGCGCGGAAATGATTCACTCATTGTACAAAGTAGAAAGTTTGCCGCGTTGCTGATTTTCACCTGATGCTTAGCATTATTAGCATGATTGTTTATGCATGTATAATAATTTCTCAATTCTTTATTTATTTCACGATGAATATAATTTTACCATGCATCTAATAATTTACTTGAGTGATTACTTTAAATCAATGTTATGAATGAGAAAGTACACGCAAAAAATGGTTTAACAAACAAGCAAATTTATGCGTAATTATTCTCAATATTCGCTTGTCATTGAAGAATTTCATAAAATCACCCAAGCAGCGTGAACGATGCATCGCGCTTTACTATAATATGAAACCCACTTACATTCTTGATTTAGTTCACAAACTATGCTTTAAATTTGTGTAAGGTTGTTCAACATGCAGTTTTGTTTTTTTATTATAGCTCGCAGCAGCATTGAATTTTTATTTATAAATGAAATTTATTCCCAGAAAAATAGCGCACCAGAGAAAGAGAACTGTCCATAGCGCATACTTTACCAATTATCGCGACTCCGAACCGCGACAAAGTAAATTTCCACGTCTAGACGACAAATGCAGCAGTCACAGAGAGAAAGAGAGAGAGCGCTGCTTGACGAACGGTCTGCATTACCATTTATGCGGAAATTCCTAATGAACAAATTCAGAAGCGCTTGCCGAGAATAATAAGCCGGGAGAGTCTCAGGAGTCACGCGATATGGTATGTGTGTATGTATATGTATGCAGTTGCATATAGGTGCAGACAGAAGTTATTGTCCTCGCCGGCTTCTTTATACCTATCGCCCTTTTTTCCCGTGAAATTTCTCACTTCCGAGTAAACCGGCGCTGACATTTATGTCACGAGCGCTCAAACGAGAAGCTGCCTCTGCACACCACCGCGCTAGTACGCTCGCGGGGACTTTGTTTGCGCAGTCTCTCGAAAACTGATATGATCAACAGGAATTTCACTCCGGAATATATGCATTATGCATTTCCCCGCGTCTGCTCTCTCTCTCTCTCTCTCTCGTGCTTTTAATGCTCGAGTTCTGGCTTTTTAGTGGAGTGTGTATACTGCGTTATTGGTTCGACTAATAATACACGTATACACACTGTTACGTAGTCATCCATAATCTACATTAGGTCAGCGCTGTTTTGAAAACTCCTGATAAAACTTGTATATTGCCGCAGGTTTTATAATGAAAGGCAGTCGCGACGACGGCTTTTACATTTATTAATCGAAAATGGGCGTCGAAAAATGTTCAGTTTTCGAGTGCAGCGCAAACATCGAGAGCGCGCAGTTTGTTGAGAAAATACATAGTTTTAGCCTAAACGCATTTTTCGAATCAATATATGTAGAAGAACGCGACAATATATTATATACGAGAGACTATATTTCTTCCATTTATTCGTGCACAATTTACCCGATCGAGTCAATATTTCAGCAATATAGCAGCGTGCGGTACGCGCGTATAGAAACAGGGCCGCTTAATCGAGTATTGAAATAATTCTCCCCGCTTGTTGACTTAGCATGATAAATCGAACGACGTCGAACGAGGCGCGAGCGAGAACGAAGGCAAGACGAGAGACGAGCGAATCCATCACTCGACCCCGCGTGAGTTGACACTTAGCGGGGAATTTCGCGAGGCGTCGAATATTTCGGCTGACGTAGAATAATGTGTCGTTCGAAGAAAAAAAAAGAAAAGAGCCGCGAGAGGGAATAAGCTATATATCCTCGAATGCAGTCTGAAAAACTTTTGATTCATGTCGATAAAAAAGCACCGGGCGTCTGCTGGAGTTTTCTCAATTATTACTTTTGTTTCCGCTGGTGTGGTACGAGTGTAATTTACGATGACCCGCGATAGGGCGTCGCGAAGGATTTATATCTTAAGGTGGTAATATTTCGGACGACTTCTTCGAACTTGCGCGGTAGATGTGGTCGCATCTCGTTTGAGAGCAGAAGGAATTCAGCGATGTGTTTGATTGTCAGCCAAGAAATAGTACGCTGACGAATGGAGCGTTAAAGCGGGCCCCTTTATGCATCGGCGCTGAAATCGCTGAAAAAGTTACGAATCGTCGAATTATCATACTTATATAGACTCTGCAAAGCTGCGTTGGGAGCATCGAATATTGATCAAACCTTGATCCGTATATATCGTCGATTGGTAATTTGACGTTGAGTTCAAGTTGTAAGAATTGCAAGAGCAACACCGACAAACATTTCCACACCGCGTAAATCATCAAACTTCCCGTCCAAGCATCAACGCGAGATCATAAACGTTTTTATCGTCTTCCCGTATCTCTGCACACCTGTAAATAATAAATTTCCATGCAGCCGCAGATGTAGCTCTTCCTCTACTACACTCTCGCTTCGTTTTATGATGCGTTATTCTCTCACTCCACTCTCTCTCTCTCTCTCGCGCATTTAATAACATCTCGCTCAGCACTCGGATCTCTGTCTCTCATATTTTCTCGTTCCTTTTCAGCCGCAGCACTTTATTGACTTGTAAATAACGGACATTATGAACCTATCCTCTTGGCCAAAAGTGCTGTATATCGGGTTATTTAGGGAGGAAAATGCGGCGAGTGACGGAGCCCCGTCACACACATCACACCGAGTGGACGTATAGCCTGGATTAAAGTTTCAGAACCAGATGCGCCTCGCTATTAGAGAGATAGAGAGAGGCCAGCGCGCCGCGCGTATAGCGATAGCCGGCGAGAGTCATTCATCACCCCATCGCGTCCCTCAGCTCTACATATATAGCCCCTCGATTTCGAGGCCAGGAGGGGAGTTGCGCGATCGGTTCTTTTTTTTGCGGCTCGGATGTTTGGACAGCGCGTGTGTCAGGAAAAATCGGTTGCGATTGCACGCTCGAGATTGCGTTGTTGTTGCTGATGCTAGTCGGGATGCACGTACGCGGTGTTTTAATTGAATTTGGGGATGCCGGTGTATCGATTACTTCTTTGTGCAGCATGGGCAGAGAAAAAATTATCTCCAACTTTTGGAATACTTTATTTCTTTGAACTTTGCTCATACAATACCTAGTAGTAAGTGATTGCGAGATCGATTAGAAAACTGGTCAGCCATAGCAAGGTATCGTAAATATTCAATCTGGAATGATACATCACGTGTTGAAAGCTGATCAAGCTGTGTGGCGCGCAGACGTATACAACATATTTTATACCGGTCTCTCATTTCAAGGCTGCCTCGCTGTAAAGAACCTTCTCTAAGCGTCTAAAGCAAAGTGGCTAGTCCGCGCATGGTAACACGTTGCAGCACACTTACCTTTACACGCTCAATTAAGATAGAAGAAAGTTTTCGCGTACTTTTTGAAATCACCGTTAACGCAGTATATTATACACATTCGACGATGTAGATTCCTAATAGAAAAATAAAAACAACGCACCTATAACGTATCCCCTTTATCAATCGGGCCTCGCGCGGAACGGATAATCCAATCAAGAAAATCCGCGCGCGAGCACGCGATGAATGCAGCGAAGCGCGAACAGTTAATTCGGATCAAAGACCTGCCAACGCCACTTGGCACTTTTAACATCCGACTCTCTCGGTGATCGCGCATCGTCAGGTCTGCGTCTCGGATGAGGAGCGCATTACACGCTCGACGAGCTCGAGCGCGGCGCAACTCGAGATTATACGCTCCTTGTCCAGGTGGCAGTTAGGCCGCCCATAAGGGAATTCATGCCTACTCTCCGACTTCCTCTTCTTCTTCTTCTCTCGCGGGTTGACTTAACGGAAAGTCTTGTTGCGCTGCTGCCGACCGCAGCTTCTGCTCTCTCTCTCTCTCTCTCTCTCTCTCTCTCTCTCTCTCTCTCTCTCTCTCTCCCTTTTTCCTCCCCCCGTTTTTATCGCTACTTAACACGCGCCTCGATACGCCGCTTAATCGCCTTGGTTTTATGTTTCTGGTGAGGGAATGCTACTTCAGTTTCGTTGGGCGGTCTTTCGTTTTTTATTCGTTTGCTCGGCTCGGCCTGCTGCCGTTGAGCTGCTACTTTAGTAGGTGGAATAACGCCGCTGCAGTGTGTTGAGATTCGAATGGTTAAGCAAATACTCGCATATATGCGCGACTGATTTAGTGTTTTGATGATCTGTCGGGGATGGATATATCGTTTGTTTTCGTTAGATTGAAGATTCTATGAAATCACAGCGCGATCTTCCTGTTTTATTTCAGCGTTAAATTTACATCTTGTTCTTTGAGTTTGGAATTTCATTTCCTCTGTGTAAGTCAACTATGCGGCAGTGCTTTTTTTAACGTAATGTAAACACTCGAGAGACACATTGCAAGACTTTTCTTTGTCGAGGCTCCAGCTTTCGAGTAGAATATATAGGTATATATACTTATTTACATTTTCTTGTTAAACGAAGAATTTCTATAAATGGATTGTTATGTGTAGGCTTTCCCTTTGAAAAAGTCATTTCGCGTTTTTTCGATGTTCGATTTTTCCATCTCCAACACGTCCGTTCATTTATCCTTCGGTAACAATGGAAAGCTCTCGACGAGCTTATGCCTCTAGCCACTTTGTCGCGGTGAATTCAATAATCTTTTTTGTGCATAGCTTTAGCGGCTTTCTTCCAACTCTTATATTATAAACCCGACGGCGCGACGAGAGTCTGTAAAACAAAAAAATTATCCGCTTTCGCATCCATTTTTTCTTTTTGTTTCTCCGCCAACAAGCTGATCTTATTTCCGATATCGGTATATTATTATATTTAATATTGGGAAACTTCACTTCGTACAAGAAAATATTTGTCTAATGAACTTGGTTGTTTATTTACAGACAAAGCGCAATTAAAAACTCTTGTGAATCAAAACGGTTATCGCACAAACGTAAAGAAAAATTGCTTCGCAGTAATCCAAATGATAAAAGGTATTTTAACGACAAAATGCTGTTGAAAAAACTTCCGTGGACTACAGAGCGGAGTTTTAAAAAAAATCTGACCATTAATCCTTGCAAGCTCCACGGCGCAAGCCCATAATTTTCCATTATTCGTTCAATTTTTTTCCCCACCACGGCCCGATATATAGCCAGTGGATTATGGACGTTATCGGTCAAATCCAGAGTGGAATTCCCGCGGAGTATAGCCGTCTCGACGCTTCGTCCACGCGTTTCTCTCTTTTCGGCGGCTTCCGTCCGTCCATTCGTTCGTTCATCCGACGCGGCTCGGCGAGTTCTAAATCCGCGGCGAAGAATAACGAGAAAATGGCCTGGCAATAAACGGATGAAAAATAATAAAAAGGCCGGCCGCTGCGAGACAAATGCTCGAGATGATCGTGAGTGGTAGTTTCGGTTTTCCTTTTCTCCGCAGCTCTCGTCGGATTCCTCCTCTCGATTTTTTGCCGCGTGTATTCCTTTGCCTCTTTACACAAACATCCCAGCTTTTCACGTATATACATATCTAGACGAAACAATCGCTCTGCGAATTTAGACTCTTCATTTTAATCAACTCCCGCGATCAACGCTGTAATCAATCAAAGCGTCGCGCGGGCAAAAAATCTCAATACTCACGAAATACTACGCGAATACCCCGAATCAATCACCATCTCTCCTCGCATTCTTCCCGCATCCTCTTCATCCGCTTTCCCCACTTCTTTCTCTCTCTCATTTCTACGTTTCCGCCTCTTCCTGCACTATGCCATACACTCTGCTGCGTATCTTCTTTTTGTATTCGAGCTCGCGACACGAGTCAACGTCCTGCAGTGCGTCTTAAATTTAGATCGGCCTAGGCTGTAAAGCGCGCAATGTATGTGTGTGTGTGTGTGTGTAAGTGCGCGCGCGCGCGTGTGTGAGAGTCTCGAGTATACAGTATTAGTGTACAGGGGGATATGCGAGACAAGGAGGATATAATTTCCCGGAGGCGCTGCTGCTGCTGCTACTGCTGCGTTGCTATGCCCTGTGGGGCCAATCGGCTTGTAGGCAAGCGAGCGCCTATAGGCTTAATTATCGGGCGACAAGCGCAATTATCGCGCGGCCAGCCGAAACGACAGACTCGGACTTCGACGACGACGACGGATCGACCCGCACGTTTGTGCTGAGAGATGTGCTGCGTTTCCGTTTCGAGGAATAACACGCCTTATGCCTTTTGCTCTCATTGGCTCTTCGTAATTAGAAGTTTCATTACTGCTGTCGCCTTATTTTTAGTCGCGCAGGATATGATGCTAGTCGATCTTTCTTTGATTCTATCATTGCTAGAAACTCGCATTTAATTCACGAGTGTGTGTAAAACCAATGATCTTATTAGTATATGGAAGGCAAGACTGTGTGCGCTTATTAAAATATGGTATAGTAAAAATTAATTAATTTTATCCACGAGAATCCTCTGAATCGTCAAGTTTAGATGTACAAATCATAAAGCTGATCTACAGGAATCGATATACGTTTTATCTGGAGACATTTCGTTGCACACGGAAGCATAAAGCGCTGGCAGACTAAACTGCCTATAGTATATTTCCTCGCGCGGCTCCATATACGACATCGATTCCCGAGACCTGTCCCATTAAAGCCTTAGTTAGACCGCCTGCGTATACGGCCTGGTTATATTCATATAGAATCTTACTATTCTCCTATTTCTCTCATTATTGTCAGCAATATATAAATCTTAGCTTATTAAAGTCAAGTGTGTAAAAAATTCACTCGTTTTCGAATTAAATTCATCCATATGTTTAATGGTAAATTCAAAATTGCTGTATATTATATTTTACGAGATTTTTTAATGATTTTCTAAATTGAAGAGACACGAGTTCTTACAAGGCTATACGTGGGAAGCAAAAATGTTTTTATTTGCATAATAATATGCAAATTTCGTCAAGGCAGAGAGAAGTCGAATCATTGGACTAATGCGTTTGATTTTTTCGTATAACGTGAAAATACAAATGTAAAGACCTTAAAAAATGTTTGATATGTTAAACGAATCTTATACAGTGCTTGTAATAAAAAATTTTATTTCACATATACCCTCATTTAGCTTGCACTAATCACAGAATTAACAGTCACATTTTTTGCTAAACACCATTCGTAAAAAGGGAACTTAAAGGGACCGGTTTCATCTTCTGAGTCTTCCAACCGCATAACCTTCTATTACCTTATACGTATATAACGAATCTCGAAGAAACAAACGTAGCTATATATACAGCCACGACAACCGGCTAATTACAATGATTCCTCGCGCGCATTTTATTTTCATACAAATTAGCGAGTGAAAAGAGAACGAAAGCCAACCCATCGTGGTTACTCTACGCGTACGCTATGCCTGCGAAACTCGAGTTAATTAGCTGATTACATTAGCTTGAATTATCGCAGCTCTCGTCGCCGTCGAAGTCGCGTCGTGCTGCCCGCGAGGTATATACATATAATACTGCGACTGCATTCGTTGCTTTCCCTTTGCGGAAGCTTCTCTCGTCTAACTTTTTTTGTCTCCGCTTTGTTGTTTCTTTATTGCTGAAGTCAGAGTAAAGTACAGAAAAGGACTTTCATATAGCGCTTTTGGCTTGCGTGTGCAAAGCGTCTCTCTTTAAACACGACGCAAAAGGGACGATGCTCTCTTTCTCTTGAGATTTAGTGTGTGGCGAGACGCAGATAAGGAATTGAATAGTTTTTCGCGCAACGATGAATAATTTACAAAGAGTCGCGTGAATGAAATGCAGGAAATGCAATTACGCGCGCGGTTAAAGCGACTTTTATGATATACTGTGTTTGTGTGTGGGATTCGCTGGTGAAAAGCTGTGCAATGACTCGTGTGCTGCTGTGATCCGTTGATTGTCTAAGAATAGCGATGCCGAGGTAAAAAAAAATATCGGTTTATAATATTGTCCAAGTTCTGAGTTTGGTATTCGAGATGTACATGGAAACATTAAGGAACGTTAATATGACAATCGCCATTTGTGAAAAAAGACAATTTATCACCTTAGTTTCTATTCTCAAGGTACCATCATATTTAAATGTTTGCATAAAATAGTAGAAAGAATTCTTTATATCTTTAAAGATATCCCAAAATTTCGAAATGTGTATGCGATTGAAAAAAGTAAGATCGAATGGCATGTAAATTAATTGGAGACAAAATTCAAGCAATATGCAGTTTGGATTTTGCATGGAGTTTCCAATACGATTTTGTGTTAAATTTATCACTTTCAAATATGTTAATCATTTCACCTATCAAGTTTTGAAATTCGTTATGATTTTTTTCTGTAGAATATTATATAATAAGATATACACGTGGGTTTAAGCGTCACAAACAACATTTAATTGCAAATCCATATACGCATACAGTTATTAGATATTCAAAGGAGAATGAAATATTTATCTCGGATATTTTCTCTCTCATATTCTAACCGTTCATCATAAATTATGCCCTCGTAGCTCTGCAGCTCGGCCGCCGGTATAAATATTCGGAACATGCAGCTCGCCACTGACTGCTCCACCACGAATCGAACATTCCATATTTCCATTTGAAATGTTCGATTGCCGTGTATTTTCATAATAAGAGGTCGCGTGTACCGACAGAAGCACATATTTGTAATTCCCTCCGTGACATGCCAGTCCGAAATTCACTCGCTTCAGCTATATATAATATATTCGCTATATATACGCGCGTATATACACACGAGCGGTAAATTGATACAGCGATGCATGCGCTATGTATTGGCATAGACGCGAAAAGCGTGTGCCTTGAAGTTCCGGAGCCATCAGTTATGTACGTTCCAGCGGTATGTAGAGCCATATAGTTACTCTGTGTTTCTCTCCTTCTCGATCTCTATCTATACCTCTCTCTGTCGTCCCCCGCCACTCGTCGTTGTCCGTGTATAATATTGGCTTCTTGTGTGATATATATAGTAAACTCCGCGAAAATTATATAACGTATACACTATACTGCTGCAACGAAATAGCTGTCCAAGATACGTTTTCGATTGTATTGTATGTTTACGGTGCCTCGATAGCTAGCTCTGGTTTCAATTTTTTCCAAACCGTTCGCGAGTGTTTTTTGATTCGTTCTCATTTGTTATCCGTCTATCAACTGTATAATATCTTTTCTTGCCAGAACCTGCCCGGTCTTTCGCATTCTAGCTCATTGTCACATTTCAAAACTTGCGCATATCACCTTCGATCCATGCGTACCGCTCCTCCACCTCGTACCTTTCAGCTCTCCTATCCATCTCTCTCCATCTCCGTCCATTCGTCCGTGAGCCTATCCGTTCCTAATCACTCACTGCGTATATAACACACATACACATCCAGAAACGTTCTATTCCTTCGACCGTAGAGGTATATCCAAGTGCCCGCGAGTGTTCACCTGTGCGCGGGCTTAAACATAGAGAGAGAGGGAGACGAGCAAATAAAGCCGGTTTCCAGCACATGTATATATATGGTTCCTGTGGGGTCGTCTCTAAGCACCGGTAGCCCTCAAACGCGTGCCCGCGACGTCTGACGCACGCGGGTATACGCGGCATCAGCGTGAGATCGAACGTCGACGCGCAATGATGCCTACGCCGGAGCTTGTGCATGCGCCAGGCAGGCATTCCGTGATTTAATTAATTAGCGCGAATTAATCCCAATTAGCGTGCGGAAAGCCCTATGCCAATGGTATATAGGAAACACGCCAGCTGCTGCTGCTGCTCTTCGTTACGTGTGTGATGGTTCTCTCTCTTCCTCTGCCCAACGGCGGCAGAACTGGAGAACTCAGAGCCGGCAGCAGCAGAGGTGAGCTGCTGGCAGTGGTTCTTTCGCGCCAGTGATCTGCTCCTCTCGCCGACTACTGGCCCTATCTCTCTCTCTCTCTCTCCATCTGTCTGCCTCGCTGGATTCCTCGCGAAATCGAGCGCCCACGAGAGGGTGAATCAATTGATACGTATACGAAGTGAGAGGGGAAGAGATGGATACCGTTGATTGGACCTACTCTCTCGTTGTTTTTTTCTCTGCTGGTTGCACGGATGCTTTTGGCAAAATTATTATGATGAGGCTTTGATGGGATGAGAGGGCGAGGTACATTTCGATCAGATTGCGTCGGCGATGCTGCGCGGTGAGTCTGGTTTTCTATATACCGCGGACTATATTTTATACGCGTGATGCGAGCTCGATCTATAGATCTATATATCGTTGCACGCGCTCTCCCGATTAATTCTGGAGAGTTTTCGTTTTGACGTTCACGTGAAATACATCGCGTAGTATTACAACGTCATGCTTTCGACGGAAAGACAAATTAAAAACCGACGTCGGACATTCTATCCGAACGCGAGAATATACCGCAGGATATCAACAATCAGATCTATCAGCGGGCTGTCAGCACCAATTCGTCCGGACACACGCGGCCTCACTTTGATACGTTGAATATGAGTATGTTACAGAACGCTCGCTTTTATAATCAAGAGTTTACCCATTGTTTTCTCCGGCTTTCTCTATTTTTGTAAAAACGTTTGCAAAAATATTATGTTCGTTTAAGTTTGCAACGTTCATAGCAACAAAAATTTAACTTGCAGCTCGAATTCATCTAAAATCTAGGTAATACGTTGTGTGTATAGATATTATCACATGTTCAATCAGCATCGAAAAAAATATATATCACAGAAAAAAAAACAACTGAAACATACATCATCTTAGCGATTCACCGTTCAACACATTGAACTCAACCTCATCCTCTAGAATTGAACGGCGACAATTGACTTTGCACATATATACATTCAGCGGTATACCGCGAGTGCATCAGCCGCGAACTTGCCGCGTCCGCTTAAATGTGCTCTCGCTCCAACAATCTATTTCTCCTCGCAGCTGGCCATTACACATATACAGCATCCTACTCCTCGCTCGTAAATCACATAATAATCTTTTAAGTGTAACATCCGCAGTTTCAAAGCAGTCTGCACGCATAACCCGCGAAAGCTTCGCACCGCCGCTTTGGTCATTATCGAAACATATATATATATATATATATATATATATATATAGATATATATATATATATATATATATATATATATATATATATATATATATATATAATATAGGTATATATGTATTAGATGCGCGAGCTCTTTGCGGTTTCGTTCGAATTATGAAATAAACTGCCGAGTAATGAACGCCAGAGCGCGTGCTTCTAATTCGAACGGGGGTTAAGGGACGCTATATATACTCTCTATATGTATACGTGTGTGCATTGTTATTTCGGCCGTATTATAACGTATTAGCGTTCTGCGGCGTCGTATATAATTTAACGCCGCGTTACGCGGCGGTGGCCGATAATTAATAACGCGCCGCTTGATTTAAAGCTAGCCAAAATATAGCTAGGAAAGGTCCGCGCGAGAGGGTAGTGTTAACGCCCGGTGCATAGGGTATTAATCTCCACTCGTGTGCAGGGTTTATTTAGTACTTGCTCGGACATTTTTCCTCGGCATTGTGGCTTGTGCTTAGGAATAAATTATCGCCGCCTACTTGTTTGACGCATTTTGCATTATGGATATTCTGGAAAATTTATATTCTGTTAGATAATTGCATTGAAATTGTACGACAGTTTAATCCTTCTCTCTCTATGTATACGTACATATATGATGCACCTGTGCGAATATAGCTATTTTAATCATGTATCGTACCGAGCATTATGGAGAGAATATATATATGTTTCATCAGCATTATTCAAGGCTTGTGTTTCAGCTTCTGCAAACAGTAATCTACAAATAACGCTTCACGTGCACACCCGAGTATATTACGATATATATTCTCGAACGCAAATCTCCATAATTATGCATTACGGAGAATTGCTAAATTTATAGTTTCTCGGACAGCAGTGCAACAATACCTTCAATAAATATGTATATTATACGTGCGTAAACATACTTTTATTCCATAGCCGAATTAATCAGCAAAGCAATATATACAAGCGGCATGAGTAATCCCATTCGCTGGTCCGCATCCCGCGCATAAGATGTTTATGCAGTATATTATTACGATAACGAAATTCCGCATTATATATGTAATACGATTCATCGAGCTGATCACATCCATCGAAATCAATGCTCATAAAATAACTCGGGCGCGGTCTTCTCGCGCCGAGATTGAAAAGGCCGATCGAGCCTTTTAGCCGAAATTAATTGAAACGCGCAAACGCGCGCTCTCTCGTTAAGAAAAGATCGATCCTGACGCGCGCTATATCTGCAATGAGGGGGGAGTTGACAAGCGCGAGGGGTCGTCCGGAAGTGTAGAAAGCGTGAATCGCGCGCGTGCATTAGACGTGTACATTGTCCGACAGATACGCATCGAGGGTGCTTCGGATTTTGAAGAGGGCAATTTTTCGTTTTGAGGGGGGCGATATCTCTCTTCGTCGAAAGGGCCTCGATCACCATTTCGCCCTCGCTGCGATTGATTATTTTTTTGCTTCTTTCAATGATGCGTGCTTAAGTACTCGAAAATTGCGTAATCAATTTACTCGCCAAAACGATAACGACAAATCTTATAGCGTCGGCTCTTCGACGTCCGGCTCCCGAGATCTCCAGGAATGATGACGTGTCCTTCAGTATATATACACACGCCGAAATTCCCCGAAATACAGTAGCTCTCTCTCTCTCTCTCTCTCTCTCTCTCTCTCTCTCTCGTGTTTACCTTTTTCTCCACGGCGGGTACGTGCACCGCATAGAATCCGTTCTATATGTATATACATATATCCATTCACATTCGCGTCTCTGCCTTATGGATCGAACGTCGAAAGCTCGAAATTTAATTATCGACTGCAGCCGCGCGTGCTTTTTCTCTCTCCCAGCCTTAATGTACACCGGGTCCGCGTGCTTTCCATGAATACGTAAAAATTAATCTCCGCCCAGCTGAGGGTTAACTCGATCTCGTCAAAGTCGAATCGCGTGTGCGTTCGTACGTGACCGCGTGTACGCGCGACGACAGCGAAAAGAAAGCTGCGCACGGCACGCGCGTCGGCGGGCCAGTTTTTAGCATGCAGATTCAATTGATTCCCCGGGCATTTACATGATATCAAAATTCCACGGCGGTCGCCGGGCTAAAGTGCACGCGCGAAACGCGATTAAAATCAACGTTTAAAAGTGTGCGCGCGCGGACTGTGTATACGCTACCGCTTGTATATATGTATGTGGGACGACGTGCCGTGGGCTATAGGGATGATTTTAAAAGCGAAATTTAGGGGGAGCTTATTGGAAAACAATAAAAAGTTGAGACTGCGGCTAATTTGCATTGGATTATTATCGAATTTCGTTTTCTAACCAATGCTAGCTGTGCTATTATATATATATTATGTGATAAAATTGGCAAACTGTATAAATTTCGAAAAATGTTTAAAGCAACGATGTATAGTTTAATCCATACAAACGCAGAACCTGAAATAATTACGCGAGCCATATACAACCAGCCCCAACGCACAAAACGTATATATCCGCAGAGGTAGAGGCAAACGCTCGCGTATTTTCATTCTCGCAGTATAGTGCGCGCGCGACGTGCTCGTTCCGCCTGTCGTCCGCGCGTACACATATTTTTTCTGGCGCGGCAGCCTCCCTTGTTTTTCGGACGTGTGTAGACACTCGCGAATGCGCAATTAGTCGAAATTGCGCTACGCGTGTCTGATTAGCGGCTCATTTATTCCGCGAGCGGCTGCTGCGCCGCGGGCTCGAAACGAATTGAAATTGAACGCATCATCAGCTGCCCTTTGTTGCAGCCAATCCTATTTGACGAATTCGTGCGGCTCTGTACTGCTTTATTGCTGTTGACGAATCGGCGAAGATCCTTATTACGCATTTTGAAATTGGCGCAAATACGCAAATAAATATGTTTTGTATGAATTTCCTTTGTTTGTTATGAATATGAGGAATTTCGTATTCTAGAGAAACACTCGTCCTATATTTCTTTACATATTGTACATAGTGTTCAACTTGAACGACGATTGATAGATATCGAATTCACGCAGGAGAAAAAACTATGAGAAATTAAGAATATCAATGAAAACTTCGTCAATTGCACCGTAAATCCTAGAAATACAGAATCAGGCAGATACAGCACGAGCAAAACTGCATTTTTCAATAAACACGCTCGACGCTCAGCAGAACTCCAAAACAAAAATAGACACTGCACCGGACAATCGTTACACACGTGGTTGCTTGCACAAAGAAGCCATTTTGCATGGAAATTCGCGCCTGCCTTCACCCCTTTCGGGGCCGTCGGCACGTAATTGACTCGCGACGTTAAAACAAGGGGTGCAGCACGATTATACGCGGCGACTGATTAAAGTGTCATTCATTGTCAGACGCAGGCAGGCAGCAGCCAGCGAAATGGGCCGCGCCGTACCGGGACTCTCTATAATTTGATGGTCAAAGCGCCACAGGTCATTTTTGGACGGACGAACCCGAGCGCGTTGGGCGACCGGCTCTTTGCTACTCTTGTATTAAACCGCACTGCACCTATGCATGCACGAAGCTTTAGAGTATGGTTTCCACTTTTAGGGAGCGTTATAATTTCAAGGGATGTACGAGACTCTTATGCTCAATACTACTACGGCATTAATCGCTTTTTGTTTTGATTTTACTAACAGTGCGAGCTTATGTTAATATTCAGAATTCAGGATTGGCATTAATCAGTAGCGACTCATATAATTAGATAGCATTTACTTGATACCCATCGAAAGCTTTGGAGAAGCATAGTTGAGCAGAACTCGGATGTACCAAGTGGATTAACTCTCTGAATTTAAGCCGATCAGTTCATCGGACTCGACGTACTATGTAGATGGATTATTATATTCGTACTAATGAACGTTTCCTGCTCGTCTTCGGCAAAACTAAATTAATTTACAATGCATATCTACAATTTACGATCCAGGCATACGTTTAAAAAATAACGAAAGTATATCATTGTTGTTAGGTTGAAGAATGTTTCTCGAGAGCTAGCACATTTCCAAGCAGATATATAACTCTTTACTAAAGACATACAGATTACCTTACTCCAGAATCATGATCCTGTAAATTGCTAGACCATAATTATAAGCGTATTATAAAGAACACGTCACACTAAAAGTTAACTCGCGTAACAGTCTCATAAACGACTCGTCTTTGTTTGTACTTTTTCAAGTTTCATCACACAAAGCAAATTGTGCGTTTCGTATATAAGAACTTCCATACTTCAGACTCCAATCCATCAGGAATGCGCGAAAAAATTTGCCTGAGTAGCGAGACTTTTTCGACCGGCGTGAAACGGGCATCCTTGACTCTTAGTACACTTCGGTCGAAGTAAGGCGAAGAAGTAGAAGAAGCAGCGACGGCGGTATCTCGGCTTTTAATTGCGCGAAATCCTTGCGGTTCTTTTAGCTTTGGTCAGATTCCGAGGAACGTTGCGGTCCTCTTTCCATACCGTTCATTTCACTCGACGACTTGCGTCGCTGCACAATTCGGCGGAGAAAGAGGGGAGGATGAAAAAAGCGACGAGAAATTAAAGTGCCTAATGGTGTCCTTTTGTGACGAGCTCGAGACTTTTTTACACCGCGCGAATAGATATGGCGTTATTATTATCCGATAGCTGCAAGCGAAGCACATTTTTACAGGATTAACATCAGCTGAGAGAGTTTATAAGAGGAAAATCGGTGAAATCGTTTACAAGTTGAGCAACAAAGTGTATTATGCTGGCTTAGATTTTCGATGACCTCTGTTTAAATTAATCATAAACGTTATTATAGACTACTTGTTCGTTTTTCTCTTGGGGCTTTCTAAAATTATAAATGTATTTTTCACTTGTTTCGAATGCGAGTTTTTATAGACGGTCTAACTGTATACGTAAAAATCTCCTGTCAGTCTGGATATAAGATTCAAAGAAACATCAACATTCATATGCGAGGTGGGATCCTTTGCTGTAAATTAGAAAAATGCAATTTCAAACTTTGGCACTATAAAAAAACGTATACGAAATAAGCAACAAAGCTTTTAGCGCTCGGCTCTCGCAATTTATTAACTCTGATCCTCTCCCACTCTCTCCAATTTCCTCGCGAAATACACGAGCTGCAGCAGCTCAGCGTGTACATAGGCAAGCTCCCTCTATTACATAATAGCGCCTCGTTCGCCAGCTTATACCTCGCGTCGTCTTTATAACAGTCACGGCTAGAACGAAGTTTGCGCCTGCTGCAAAAGCCGCCACTACCGCGCGCTCGTGTGTGTGCTCTCGCAGCGTCACCCAGTCAAAAGCGCATTTTCACGGCATGATTATGAACTTGGCTCTCACTCGCTCTCGATATTAAACTCGTCGCCTGGGAGACTTTCCGTCGTCGCGAAAGCTTCGTCGGAAAGGAAAGCGAGCCGAGAACAAGAGGGACCCGCCGAGGGGCGGCGGACGGAACAAAGAGGTCGACGAGTCCGCGCCGAGGTGCTGCTACTGCCATATATAGGTGAGATTGGATTACATAGCAGAAAATTTGGGCCGGTTTTCAATGGAAGATTGAAGTGTGCCGCCATCAGACGTCTACGACGGGTTTTTCATCTGCGGCAAAACAGTTTTACCCTTTCGGTTTTGTGCTGATAAATTTTATATATATATAGTTGAGAAACTGAGACCGTCAAGAGATTGAGAAGTTCAACGCGGGTAAGAGTATCGCTCAGTTTGTTAGAATTATTAAAAACTACATTGACGGTGCAAAAGTTGACTGAAAATTATATTCTGAAACATGCTACTTATAAAGATTAATAATTCTAACGAATTTTAATAATCCGCTCTCAAAAAGGGTACAAAACAGTTTTGCGCGCACCGCATTACAAACTGCAAATGAATTAATTCCCTTAATAAATTACAAGCGAAACATAAAGAAGCGCAGAGTGAATTATGCAGAGCCGCTGGCAGCAGGCTCAACTTTTTAATATAATCTTCCCCCGAAAAAACGCGAGCTCGCGCCCCGCTATAGTAGAGAGAAAAGACGAGAGAGAGAGAGAGAGAGAGAGAGAGAGAGAGAGAGAGAGAGTCGACTCTGAACCAGGTTTTAGAGTGAGTGAGCCCGAGAAAGGGGTCGAAAACAGGAGATAGAGAGAGAGAGAGAGAGTATGGGTTTCCATGGAGACCAGCGCACCGGTTTTCGCTCTCGTGCTTGCGCGCCTGCGAGAGAGAACGACGATATTATTAGAGGTACACGCACCTCCTATTTGTTGAATGGATGTTAATTATACGAGGGATGAAAGGCGGCGGCCGTCAGCGGCAAGCGCGCGCGAAACTTTTTCTCTCCCGCGGCGGCCTCTCTCTTTTGTCGGCCCTTTGACGCCGGCCAAGTATATTGGAATTAACTTATGAAGATATCGGGGACTTTATGAGAAAGTTATCGGTGTCCTTTATCCAAGGCTCGGGAGAGACTGGCTGAGGCAGAGAGATGTCTGCGTGTCGTTGAAGGAAAACTGCCGCGGCCCGATGAATCTCTTTTCTGGAAAGCGGCTTCACTCTCGTCGGCTCCTTGTAATAGGATGGTCTGCAGCGTATCAGTCATCGAGTGAATTGCTCCTAGGGGAATTTTAATCGGATGGCCATCGTTTTATATATAAAAAGAATTTAAAATACCGATTGCTCGTCGTCGTATGTTTCCAAAATACCTGAACGTTCGCAAGTACTTCATTTATTTATTTTATCTGAACAAAACGCTGTCTTTATTATATATCGTATCTACCCACGCGATAAGCCCCGTTCGCGCTAAAAAATTCCGCATTATCACCGAAATCTCGACGATTCCTCGCGATTTTTCGTCCGTCATGCCACGCACCCTCGCGCGACATGCATAATAAACGTTATCGCGGCTCATTCAGCACGACCGCCGACGAATCTCTCAGGGGAACGGCTGCACAGCCGCGCACCGGTTATTGATCTGAAAAGGTAAAAAAAAAAGAAAAAAAATTCCCTTTAACGCCGTGCGGATAAGTGCGTCATCGGCGTCCTGGGAGCCATTCTCTTTTCGCGCACAAAGTACTTCGTTTCCCTATACACGCTCTCGGCATCTGCGAAAACTCGAAGCCCATGAAATATCCATCGCCACCCGCGTATGACTGCGCGTTGCGTGGTCTTTTCAGCGCGGAATATGCTGAAACCATGAGATTGCGTTTTTAATGCGCGCGCGAGGGTTGTGCGGCATCAGGCGCAGCTGACAAGTTTTACTCGTAAGAGCGCATTGAGCATTGTCGAGTATAACCGTTATTATTCAGGCGAGTGGAGTGAGAGGCTGCAATGGATAAATCGTCGTCGAATTGGATTTATATATATCTGCTTCTTGGAGAAGCTATACATATCGGAATACATGTTATATGATCATAGGGGATATGACTGTGAATATTGGTATGAGATACACGAGTATACTCATTGAGATCTTTGGGTGCATAAAACGATGTGTCATTATCCGATAGCTATAAGCCTTCGCAATATATCTAGAGACGCGATAATGTGACGATCGCGCGTAGTCTGATTAATTACCCAGCATATGTAACTACTTCTTATTGGATTACAGCTGATCTTTCCTCTAAAAGAGTTATTAAAAAGCACACATATAAGCAAAAAAGATAAAATAGAAGATCAACAGCAGCGAGAGTTCATTTTTCATCCAACTTTTCTAATCTACACAGCAGGGCCGCGCAGCTCGACTAATTTCCATAAAAGAATATTCGGGATGTGCTGACTTCGCTCGCCGTGGGTGTATATATATCGACTTGGCGCGCGCGGCAATCGATCTACTATCAGTCGCAGCAAGCCGATGTTGATGAATTACATCGGCACGTGACGGCTTTGTAATCGATTATTCGGGGGGAACGGCAGTGAAAAAAGCTCTCGAAAGTCGAAAATTGCACGGTGTGTGTATATATGTAGTCCGATCGTGTGATACACGCGCCGGTGGTGGCGGATATTCCCCGAAATCGCGATTCATGCGGACGCCCTGGCACGACCGGAAACTCGTCGGCTCGATCGTATATAGCGTGGCAGCAACCGCCGCGCCAAAGATTTCATTTGTCATCCTGCCGCTGCATAAAAAGATAATGGGAATAAAAGCGATGGTGTGTAACGCAGGGGGTCGTTGCAGTCGTCGACGGGGATGAAGGAGTCGACTTTTTCTTCGCGTCATATAGCGCGTGTATGAGCAGTTGTATATCTTATCGCGCGTCGGGGCGATAGATTTGTCAGGGAGATAAAAAATTGATGTATTCTGGGGATGGGATTGATATTAATTTTTTTTCCTTTTCTTTATAATATATATCGGAAGTGAGTCGTCGGAGAAATAGATGAGTCTGACTACAGAGACACTACATCTCTTTCATTAATTTTTATTCGAAAAAAAGTAAGCGAAACTTTAATAGAAGCGCATCAGTTACATATCGTTTAATAAGAGAAAGAAATATGGAGCACTGAATCATTATACACAAGAGCGAAATTCCCATTTAATTTTCGCGACGATTCGCAGAAAGCTCCTCGTATAATAGCACTTCATTTAATTTTCCGTAATGCAAAGCGCCCTATCGCGATACGCGAAACCACCGCGTGCAGCTCCTCGCAAAATACACGAAAGCATTTCGCGAAAGAGATCAGACAGCATCAGCGCTATATATAGCTATATATACAGCCACGAAATCCGCAGCAGCAGCAGTCAGTAGCGAATGCTTCCCGAGAGCGTCGCGTGTTTTCGAAGCTCGCGCGATCCCTATCGCTACTCGAAGAGGGCGTATAATCTCGTGCTCCTCTCTCTCTGTGTTTCTCCTTCTCGCAGAGGAGAGAAGAGGGGAGGGGGGCGGGGGAGCCGTACAGCAGCGCTAGATTAGACGCCCGGACCTTCGACGCTGCGGGATGTAGCGCACGGACTCGACGACGGAGCGAGATGCGATCTCGATTGTGCAGCAGCAACGTCCGGCTATTGTAGTGCGCTCGCGTGGAGAGGCGAACTTTGCTCTCTCCGAGTGGCCTTGTGTGTTTTGCCTGCTCGTACGGATGGCCCCGGGGAGATTATTATGATCTCGGCGTGTATATATATGCGCGCGCGCGACTGAAACCACACGACAATGGGAATGCCTGCTTCGTCTATGTATATGGTATATTCGGACCGGCATGACTCCGCGGTGCTAAGTAATTATGACGCTTAAAATGTTTTCATATGGCAATTGTCAAAGCATGTATACCTGCATAGAATATAAGTGATCGTTTTGTTGGAAGCTATGAGATCATTCGGCCTAGTAGAGCTTATACGCTATATATCGACAGAATGATTATGAGAGGGCGAGTGTTTGCCAGTTTATCGAGCGGGTGTGTCGACACAGTCGGGGGCATTATAAAAATCAATGGCACGTTTATTATGCCATATTTATTCTCCTGTGTCTGCGTTCAAACTATATCGATCCGATCGTACTATAGTTATAGTTTCTTTGCTTTTTTCGCGGTTAAAGTCGCTGGGCTCTCCCCGTGAATTGAATGTTTTCTTCTCTCCTCTCTGTACTGAGCGAGTCAATATATAATATATAATGGTGTTGTATTAATATCGACGATGCGGTTACATTTATTGTGCTGGATTAATAACGGGAGAAACGTTTTAAAGATCTTTCGCGGATATAAATGAATCCTTTTTTGAAGGTTAATGCCTCAATCCACTTTGCATGAGATTACGTTCCTCGGGTACTTTGTAACGGCTCGAATTTACATAAACTTTTAAAAGCTTTCACGATTTTTCTCCGCGTGGAATATAATCATCGATCCTCGCTATACGCCAACACTTTATTCCATATACTATTATATGCTTATAATAAAAAATAATAATTCAATCGCACAAGGTTCCAGGGATATAGATAAAGAAGATACGGTACAATTGATCCCTTCGATAAATAAATATGGAGAGTGAAGAACGTCGTCTCATATTTTTATCAACGTTTATACGAGCCATAAATCAGCCTGCGCTCGTGCGTTTAAACTAGTCCAAAATAAAGGTAACAACAGCCGTAGCAGCTAGCCCCGATACGCTGGCCCTGATAAAAAACTAATTGCCGGAAATACCCCAGCCCCAGTGCGACCGCGCGCGAGAAAATACCGAGCCCGCGGGAAAACGCGCGGTATCTAACACGATATGCATCCATTGAGTCCAGCTACTCCCCTATATACCGTGTATAGTACACATGCCAGCAGAAAGTAAATTGAGCCATTTGGAAGGTTCGGCCAGAGGTCTCTCTCTCTCTCGCTCTCGCGCCCGCTTCTCGCTCGTCCCTAATGCTTAGACATTTTCTCTTAATACGAAATCGATACGGCGATAACGGCGGGCCCACGCTGACATTAGCGGTTAACGGCGCTACTGCCGCTGCTGCGCCGTGTGGGTGTCTGTTGCGAGTGTAGTGTAACCGCTGCAGCTCTCTCTCTCTCTCTTCGGGCATAGTTCGATCTCGCGCGAAATTAACGGCGAGCCGCGGACATTTTGCCAAAGTGCAAAATCGATATTTGGCCGAGCTGAGCCGCCGCTGCTCGGCCACCCGGGCCATGATTTACGGATCCGTAGCTCGAGCCGAACAATGAAGTACGGCGCCTCGTGAATTTAACGAACTGCAGGCGCTGCTGCTGCTGCTGCTGCTCTCGGATGCCTTGTAGGTGTTGGCTTAACCGAGCGTATACCACCGGAACCGAAAAACAAGATTAAAACAGGCGCAGGACTACCGAGTATCGATAGATCTCTCGTTAGCCTCTCGGTTAGTTGAACTCGGCTCTCTGGATTTCACAGGACAAATCGGTCTCCGTTTATTTCGTCACATTTAGTTGCTGCATTGAAATTCGGATAACGAACGGTTTTTATCAACGCAGTTATGTACGAATATTAAAAAGATATTAATAAAGTAAAATCCTATGCTCGACAGATGAATATAAGCTGTCGCTCTGCTGGAAAATTTCATAAGTATGTATTATTAGCCTTAATTATTTGTGCGTCGAAAAGAAGCTTATAAGGAAAGTGGTGCATCGAGCATTTCTCTCCAATCGTACATAAGTACGAGCTAACGATGTGGAGTTTGCTTTTTTTGCCTTGTATGCAGAAATAACAACGGTTCCCAGTTGACAGAGGTAAAAAGAGCAAAAAATGCGCATCGAGCTTCAAGAGCTTCAATCGAGCTTCATTCGATACAAGAGAGGAAATGAAAAGAAAGAATTATAGGACTAATGTTACGTGAGCAATACCTTTATTTTAATATACTAGACAATTGAAGACGCGCCGATGTTATTTTTGTTTATTATTTTTATTTTTTACTATTAACAATTGTTAATAGTAAAACTTATTATAACATTAAATGTTCTATCGATCAAACTGGCATTGTGATTTATATATAAACTAACAGAAAGAAACAGAAATAAACAAAAGCAGAAACTTATGGGTCCAAGATCGAAGTCTTCGCGAGATCGAGATTTCCGATTCGATTACTTGCTCAATTCATATTATGGATCAAAAACTTAACAAAAGATTCGTCTGTTTCATATACACACATATATATATATATATATATATATATATATATATATATATATATATATATATATATATATATATATATATATATATATATATATATATATATATATATATATATATATATATATATATATATAACACATAATGAAAGTATACAGCGCGTAAAGGCCTAAAGGCCTAAACAAGTAATGCATATTTGTTTTCAAAATGAGGTATATCGTTATAGAGATCGCCCAAATTTAATTCTCTGCTCTTTCATAAATATTGATCTGTTTTGCTTTTTCCGTATTGACTCGGTAAATTGTATTATTTGGGATGTGGAAATCTTTTTTTCTTATACTAAAGATGATCTCTTCCCTGGACCCTCGGCCAAATAATACATCTTTAACGCACTAGAGACGACAGAGATCGGCTCGTACACGAGGGATCGAGTTGCCCGGGCAGTCTGTACGTGTACTAGTGTTATAGCTTGTGACATCGTCTCTCTCTCTCTCTCTCTCTTCCTTACCCCCTCCTTCCTTTGGTAGTGCACCAAGTTAACGCTAACAAGATTGCCTAAAGGGATCGGGGGACCTTAATATCGCCCTATCTCCAGCTCCTACTATTATCCACTCTTTCTTTCGTCTGTTCCTCTTCCTCCGCCTCCTTCTTCTTCTCCTTTCTCGTTTGCTCCTGCAGTCCCGTCGTCTCTTTTTTCCTTTCTTATTTCTTTCTCTGCTTCTCTCGCTTCTCTCCCGCATGGTCCTAACGAAGATTACATCTCTAGGATGACTTCCCTTACAGGATTCAGCATCGGGAGGGAATCTCCTTGGTGTGCCAAGGCATCTTTCTCGCATTCGAGGTTTTCTGTTTCAGTCGATAACAAGGAAACGTGAGACTCTCTACTGCCTCAGGCTGTTAAAAACATTGAATGTATTTTTTATCTCGCCTGCGGCTAACATGGCTCTCTTATAGTCTTCGATTCTTGCTTGCTAACGTATAAAAATGTACTAATCCAATCAGATAATCTATTTGAACTATTGACAGTATGGAGTATTTCTGAACTAAAGAAAGGATTTCCACTTTGAGATTGTGCCTGAAAGCTGCGTTTAATTGTAGCATCGATTAGTTTCTCACTTGGCGCGAGCTTCTGCAACTGTAAGATACAAGCCAAGGTTCAATTGAATCGCTGGGTTAAGTGTCGCCATTTAATTGCGCCGCGCGCGTCGAAATTGGCGATATTCCCGTTCCGGATGCAGTGCAATATGCATCGAAGAGACGACCCCGTATACATATAGTCAATCCGCCGGCGAATTATACCGGCTTCCCGATCGTCCTGCAATTAATACAAGATAACGATCGTACGAATTTCGATCGATCCGTTCAATAAGTTTCCACAGTGTTGTATGTGCGTATATAAAGCGAAATCGCTTCTATTGAAACATCAGCAGCTTCTATAATATATATAGAGCAACATATCTAGGCCGATTCTGTTGCACGAGTTTTATCGAGCCAGCATCCTCAACAATTTAAATCTCTCTCGAAACGTCATACAAGTTTTATATATGTATATATGAGATGGAGGAAAAATTCGCTCTCGTCCCAGGCAAGTTCATATATCCCGAAACTTTGTCGCTCCATCGAGTCCCGCAGACACTTACGAACGCGAGCAAGTTTTCTGTGAGAATCCGCACGTGTCTGCGTGTGAGCGTGAAATGGGTAGGACTCGTACTCCAGTTCTAACTATATCTGCCTATAAGCTCTGATCGAGAGCCGCGTCTCTCTGCTGTGGTTTCCCTGCGTGTGCGCACGTTAATATTGGCGGCGCCCTGTCCTCCCACACCATCGGCCAAAACTTTCTGTCAGACATCACATTACGGTATAATACCTTACGAGGTAGGCATACCAAAAGCATCCCGTCGCCTCGGCAGCGACGTAATACGGCTTGGGACCTGTGCCCGCCAGCAAAGCTGGCTTTAATTGGAATATCAAATTATACATCGGTTATCAATTACCAAACTTCGATTTGACGAGACTGCGAGGCCGCAGAGTCGAAAGGGAGGCGGTGGATTAATCCCATTAATACCGGATTTTCAATTTTCATACGTTTCGACGTTTTGTGTACACTGTAACACAATATATACACTTACACAATGATTTTCACAATATTTATAGTTGAATATGAATGTGCTACTTCCCAGGTAGAAGTAATCTTTCCTAAACTGGCAAGTTTTTAAATTAGAATTCTCTAAATTTGCCAGTTTATGGTATTGTTTCTACGAGCGATTGCACCCTCTTAAAAAACCGACAGCGATTAAATTCCAATTAGCCAGCGGATCCCTAAGATACCTTTCTCAACTCTCTCGATCACGGAACGTCAGGCCTATCTCTCGCACAGTCGACCAAACGAACACACAATTTGCGAATATAACCCAGCAACCGAGAGACCTATAGCAGTTCCGTTGGCAAACACGTCGGATCGGGATCCGCAATCTGTTAGGCGTGAATATTTAAGCACCCTCGGCTCTGGTACACAGTTCATTTGCTCCTGGCCCAGAAGAACGAAGACCTTCCGCTCTCGCGCCTCGGTCTTTATTCCTTTTCACGCGGGCTCCCCTCGCGACGTCTTTGTCAATAGCGCGCGCTCTTACTCTCGGAGAAAAGGATCTCTCTATACCCCCCGAGAGATACATCCTGATGCCCGACTGTACGCGGCCTAGAATATATATATATGTGCGGCTGTTTCTCAACGAAGTGTGGTGTGTACTGCTATGTGTTGGTTTGTGACTATACTTGGGATTGACGTTGGATCGGAGTGGAAGACAGACTTGAGACAGAGGTCTCGGTTATCTGTTGCCGAAGCGTGGTGTTTGGGTATTTGATTATTTTCTCAAAGAATCAGATTTCCCATCGATTTTTACCAAAATAATAGTTGGACAGTCTGCGGTCACGATTTTTATCAATCCAAAATGTTGCAAGACTCGATTGCAAGTCTCGGTTCTCTACGCTACCATATGGTAATGAGACAACCTGTGATGTTCTCACATAACAATGTGAGATACGCGAGAAATCAAAATATTTTAAAACGAATAACATAAGATTAAGCATTTCTAGAGTGGCAGAAAACAGAGGAAAAAGACGGATGCGATTATAAAGAAATGACAGATAGACGGGTACAAGATAAGCTGTGAGAAAGATGATGTATCATTGCAGAGGGAAAGTAATTTGATTGATTGCTTGTTTACAGTCATAACGTTCGTCTCGCGTTACGACTCGTCAAAATTTAATTAAATAACCTCATAAATATCACACTCAATATGCTAAACAGATGAACCCCCCAGAACTTTCACATTTACTATGTCTGCAGATTGCAAGCCTCGCTAAACTGCTCTCGTAAAGAGCGCGTTACTGCGGCCGTTAAAAGCGCGAAAAAAGATGGACGACGATATTAGGGTAATCAGCTCACGGTGGTATAATAAAGAGTTTCCGGCGCAGCAGTACCTGACCAAGTGTGAGAAAGCCGATAAGACGATAACCCGTGCTCGTGTGCTTTGATATTTCCATTTTTGCATTGTTAGCCCTGGGCCGTTTGATGTCTTCAGCCGAGAGAGCTCGCCGTGCAGTATCCTATTAGAGGCTGTTCCCCGAAGCGCCTTCCTGTACGAGAGAGTGTTTTCGTGCCGTACACTGTATGTGTGCATATACGACCCCAACCATAGCTGGCTGCTTTGCATACCATTGATAGCGCTTCACTTTTATGCTTTCCGGTGTATATTAAATGCTGCTTACCGTTGTGGTGTGGTGCATATACTGAAGTGTACATATTGCAATTATTAACTAATTTATACATATACGGATGTGGTTTAGAATATTTTTATTATACTTTCGAGTTCTTTTTCGAGAAACAATCAAAAGATGATACAATTATACGAAAGAATATACGCGGAGTTGCGTGCGCATTCCGGGAGTCGAAACTTCGCCAATAAAATTCTCTCTCTTTCTCCAATTAAATTACCCAGACTAGTTTTAATTCCGTTAAGAAACTTTGGCCCGTGTCTCTATTCGGTGCAACTTCTCCCCGCTAAAAGAATGGCCTCGAAACTTGGCTTCTCTCTTTCTGCTTCTCTCTCCGGCTGTGCAC
The DNA here is from genome assembly GCA_020010945.3 of Muscidifurax raptorellus. Taxonomy (NCBI): domain Eukaryota; kingdom Metazoa; phylum Arthropoda; class Insecta; order Hymenoptera; family Pteromalidae; genus Muscidifurax; species Muscidifurax raptorellus. The sequence goes on along the minus strand of CM052077.1, from coordinate 18,841,774 downwards.
TTACCCACTACAGCAGCAGCAGCAGCAGCCGAGAGAGAAAAACCCGCTGCTAACAGCTACCGAGAAAACACACAGAGTCTTGGTTGGCCCGTCGTCGTCGTCGTCGTCGTTATGTTTAAACATCGCTTAGCGTGAAACTGCACGCAAGCGCTTTTTGCTGGGATAAGGGTTTAGCTGCAGCGGCAGGCATAGGCATTCGCGAATAGGACATCGTCGTAAAAAGGACCCAGAAGAGAGAGAGAGAGAGAGAGAGAGAGAGAGAGAGAGAGAGAGAGAGGTGATGGCCTCGTGCATAGAGGCCAGACTCTCGTCGGCAGCAGCGCAGTGCAAACCGGTCTCAGGACATTTCCATGTGTGTACCTAAGGCTAGTGGAGACACACTGTGCCAGCTCGCCTCTCGTGTTCTCCTAACGCGAACTCGTTTTCTTTCTTCTTCTTTCGCTCGTTGCTGCCCGCCAGCAGCAGCTCGGGCTTTACCTCGTTGTTATTTCGCTCCTTTTGGATGCTTTTTCTCTCTATCTCTCTTTCCGAGTTATCGCGACCTTTCTTTTGCTTTATGAGCGCGACGGAAAGCTTTATGCAATCGTTTCAAATTTATGACGTGACTTTTTGTCCGACTTATCTCCCTCTCTCTCTGAACTGTCTGTCTGGGCACATGTGCCCATTTAAATTTTGCTCTATGTATTATGGGGACGTAAACGTTTTCAGCTCTTTCAGGAGCTCACGAGTTTAAGTGGAAACTATAAAGAATTCAGCATAAAACGTAGAGTTTAAAATAGATTTGTTGCCATTTCATATCAATCTGAAAGAACTGATAAAGCACAATAATTAGCAACTCGACGATTCGAACTGCATAAAAACACACATCCATTAAAGCCATATCGGACTCGCGGACAGCGAAGCAAGCTTGCAGGTAGTTTCTCGCGAACTTAATCTTTCTCCGTTCTTATAGGCTTTCTGGGCCGACTATGCTGTTATCTCTCTCGCGCGGATTCCTTGGCACTCAACCGTCGCATTTGTCCCATATCTCGCTGGCGTTTCAGCTTTTTTTTCCTTCGCGCCTTGTTGTACCGTATCTGTGAACACGCGTCTTCCTCGTATATACTATTATGACTCGCGCGTCTCGTTTCTCTTTTTGTCGCCTCGTATCGCTCGATTTCTCGTATCTTTCTTTGCGTCTTGGCCTTCTCCAAATGAGATGCGGAGATTTGAAGGTTTTTGAGTGTATATTAGAGGAAGAACTTGAAATTCGAGAAGATTTATGTACATTGCAGGGTTCCTGATTTTTTTCCTTCTGCTTTCTGGCCGAGTGAACGATTTCAGCAGGTAGTAGTAGTGGAGTTTCGACTAATCCGCTGGTCTCATTTGGTTGTCATTCGAATGTCAAAAGATAAGTGTAGATATTTGGTGTCTTAGACTTTCTCGCTGCTTTGTGCGAGACTTTACGTCAGGTTCACGTTTGTAATAGGATTTTTCGTATTAACTTTCTGCATCCTTTCTCCATCATTTAAGAATAGAATAATTATTAAGTTTTTGTTTTTTAAACATCTATAGAAAATTTTTTTCCTGCATCTCTATGCGAACTGCCCATCAAAAAACGCAACTATTTTTTGTTTCTTCGCATACGAGAACAAAAACTTGTCACTCAGTAAACGTATTCAGTGTGCAAGTTTGCAAAAAATTAGTTTGAACATATTTATTTTTTGATGCACGGTTTAAAAGCGCTCAATTGATTTTTTTAATGACAGCACTGTAGCCGTACTCTCTTTCCTTTTAAATTTGCTGAGTTTCGCCACGCTCGAGAAGCAGCGGGGCAAGCGATTACTCAGAACAAGTACATTTCCGATTTATCAAGCAACCGTTTCTCCACTTACTTGGCGTTTCTTCCTCCCCGCTTACCTCGAACTTCCGCCCCTCAAATGCCACCCCCTCCCTCATACATACGCACATCTGGGTTCGGCGGCGGCGGCATCTCAGCCCCGGGACGAAAAACGAAATTGGCGATAAGACGTGCACGGACTGCGCCACTCCGGGACCGCGATATTCTTCCCCTCCGAGCGCATGTGTGTGGATGTATATACATATACGTGTGTCTTCGAAGGCACGGAAAAACAAGAAAGCGCATTTGGCCGATCGGCGTTGGCGGCGGCTCGATAAAACGTGTTCCTTGCCCACCACTGTCGCCGGGAAAGTCAAGGGTGACTCTCTCCGGCGCGACTTTTCCCTGCTTTCTGTTTCTCCTCTTCTCTCTCGGTCGGCGACGGTCCTTTAAAGGGATTAGGCGCGGACGCACGCGAGAATCCTAATGCTCGATTTTAACCTTCTTTCGCCTTGATTCCCCTTTATTCCGTCTTTCTGACGTTTTTTTCCTCGGACTTTTTTTTTCCGTCGCTGGTGCTTCCTCGGAGACGAGAATCAGAGTCGAATCGATGCTATATACATCCGAGCATTTTTTCAGTTTCATGTCTATTTTGGAAATGCTAATTCCGTTTTCCAGTAGGTATCGATATATTTAAAGACTGTGTCCGCACAAAATGTTAAACACACACTGCGCAATGCGAGATGACAATTAAGTAGGAATTATTCATGCAAAGTTATTTGTAGTTATACTTTTTGCACCCATCAGTATTTTTAATTAAATCGTTTAGAAGTCCGATGACTTCGTAAAATTCTTGAAATTTAAACGCGACGAAAGCTTTATAACGCCGGATTTTTCTATGAATGCATAACAAATCTGAATAATTAATTCCCCCCCCCCTTATTGCCGTTCGTTCTTGTTATTCGCACTATAGAGTTATCGATGTGTGATTATACGTATATATAAACCGTGTACAGCCTAACGAATAATTTCATCTCGCGTGCATTGAAACGCTACTCCGCCGATGCAAAGGGAGGGTCCTAGTGAATAAACCTCCCGCCGGCGGGAATTTAAATTACGCATTGTACCCTCTTTCCCCGCGAGCGCGCACGCTTGATTAAACCTTTTCAGTATGAAATTTTGGGTTAAAAAATATAATACATTGAAATTTCAACGCTCGGGTTTCACACTTTCGCGCGGCGAAGGAAAAAAATTCATCAAGTATTATATATAACACCTTTTGTGCGCTCTTGGCATCTGTATATATACGACGAAGTAAGAAAAAACTGCCGGTGTAACACGTACACAACAGCAGCTCGATTAGCATACTCCTTTATTCTCTTGTACGAGTATGTAATTATTTATACAAAAATTATCATACTGAATTCGCAATATTAAAATGTATTCTGCGCAATAAATTTTTATTCACGAGCACAAAAACACGTTTCTTTTCAAACTGGCGGGTCATCTTTGTGTATTAGATAGCGATCTATAGATATCATAAATCTGAGAACAACACTCCCGACGCCGATAACCTCAACAGCGTTCTTTATATATTCGCGAAAAAAAGGAACCTTCGGTCTCGACCGCCAAAGTGGCAAAAAATTTTCCCAAACTCCGAGCGCGAAAGTTCAGTATTCGCGCGTCGCGCAGCCCCATAAATAGAAAAAAAATATTGCTGAAAACAGAAGATAAAAGAATCGCCGTAACTCAAAACAAGAAAGACATAAATTCACCTCAGGAGTGCGGGGATGTATTAGAAATAAAGAAAAACACAGACGCATTGGTCCCCCTCTCAAAACGCACATTCATATAAATATATATGGGAGTAGTTTCGCGTTTTGCGCGAAAGGAAATAAGGATCCCATGCAGTTCGTCTCTCAAAGACAGAGAAATGCGGCTGGTGGTGTAAAGTTACCCCTCTGAAGAGTAACGGTCCTCTCCGTCTCTTTCTCTGTCTCTCCCGCGTCGAGTCACCGATATTATCGTCCCCGAACGCACGCGCGCAAGGGTATTCTCGACACGCGGAGCGGGATTCCACACTCGTCGCGAGCGCGAAGGAGAATAAATGGAACGAAGAGAAAAAGGACGACGAAGAGACGCGCCGCCGGAGAAAACGGATACCGAGGATGGAGGGGGAGTGGCTGACTGCGCTTGGTGGCGCGAGACACGAAGAAGGAAAGGGGCAAAACGACGAGGAGCTGCTTCTGCTGAGGAAATGCAACAATGAGATATAGGAGAAACGAGAGAAAGGGTAAACAATGGGAAAGTCAGCAAGACGCTGTGGGATAGAGAAATAGAAGCACACAGTCGTGGGGCAGAGAAAAAAGGAGAAGCTGGTGATTGAGACAAGCCAAAGGTAAATAGATGGAGGTGGTGGTGGGCGGGACAAACGAAGTATGTAAAATTTGAGATCTAAAATAATCTTGGTGGACTGTTATGAGAGCATATCATATGAAGGATCAAAGATTCATCTGTCAAAACAAATAAAATATAATTTGGGAAGAAATGAGGATAAACTTGTGGAAATACTATACTTTGTAAAACTAGAGAATTTGCGTATATGAGAAGTCGCATAATGTGCGAAGAAGTGAGTTGGAAAAAACTTCAAGATAGTCATAAATATCATGTCTCTGGTTAAATGACAAGTCTTCCAGCATTTCCTCTTCACTATCTTGCCACTTTCGCAGTTATGTATTATGTGCATAGGTGTGAAATACAGCTGCGTAAAAGCATCTTCGAGTCGGCAAATGTGTACCTCTGATGTGCTTAAATAAGTGATACTATCAAAGTTGAGATTATACGCTTTAATCATTTTGAAAAAATTAATTATTTACTGCCAGCTGATATCGCTGACCATCTCCTCAACAGATCGGTTTAGCTGCTGTGAAAATGTTTATGCAAATTAACCGAGTTTCAATTGCATGAGTTGTCAATTTTCTTCGTATATAGTTATCGTCTTTCTTCCATTAACGGTAGGGAATAGACGATAATGCATATAGCCATAAGTCTCTTCATGCAATAATTTTTTTGTAAAGATTAAATACCCTAAAAAAATTGAAAATGCGTATACAGTAAGACCGGCGAATTCACGAATAGACAACAGGACTAACGCGCGAAAAAGAAAAAGCTAAAAGGAGACTCCGATAACCAACTCGGCCACTGAAAGAGACAGAGAAAAGTTAGTCGCATGTTTTTACTTTTATGGAAACACCCAGCGAGATACGATGGTTAACGTCGTTTTTATTATCGCGAAATAACAGGAAAAAGAGGGAGGGAAGGAGGGACGGAGGAGAGAGAGAACATAAAAGTGCTGTACATATCTTCACTTTTTTCGTCTCGATACGGGTCCACATTTATAGATGCGGCGCGTATATACTATATAGTGTACGCGAATTCTGCAGCTACGAATTCGAAAGTGTATATATATATACGTCAAGAGCCTTGCGCACACGTGGAAAACGGCTATACTCCTCTCTTTCGCCTTCGCGAAATACAAGACCCTTTACTTCGACACGCGGAAGCTCGATATTGTCGTCGTCTGTGCCTCGCGTCTATATCTCTTTTTTATGCCTCATATTTTATACCTGATGTGCTGCCTCCGCTTATATGTATGTATATATATATATAGCTACGTGTGCATCCGAGACAGCGCTTGGCGGGGATCGAGTTTATGAAGCTATGTGTGTGCGTGGGTGGGACCGGCTGCAGCTTAGTGATCGGATTTTGTCGGAGAAAAATACTCGCCGTGATTTCGTATCCGTGTAGTGCCACAGGAGCATTGGGAGGGCGAGAATTTCGAGGCGCCGCACGTCCGTAATGGAAGCACCACCACCACCACCGCTATGATTCCAAACTCGAAATGTATTGTTTTCGAATTTCGCTGCTGCTGCTGTTGGACGTGCACTTTCTCTTCGTTAAAGTTTCTTTGCTACGGGGATACTCTTTTTGGGACACGTACGTCGGTCGGCTACTGCTTTGCTTTTTCGTTGCTTTCGCGCATTATGACGCGTATATGTAGCGATATCGAACGATACGCCGTATTTATTTTCATGAAAATGGGGGATACTGCTATGAATGCATGAATTTAACAGTCAACTTTGGATATTTTTTTATAACCCAATAATTTTTGATATTAATACATAAAATTATTATGTGTGGTCATCAAATTTTCATTGGTGCATAAAACATTATTCATCTTCTATTCCTCGCGAGCACAAAATTTGCATTAATAATTGTACTTCTAACTGTTATAAGCCATGACAAAATCATTAACTTGACTGCATATCAAACCCAGTTTTTTGGAAGAGCAACGAAAGTAAGGCAAACCCAACTCTCTCTTTCTCTCTCTCTCTCTCGAGATAGAAATATGCAGCCCCATAATCGCGTATTAAAATTCGACAAATCCGAGGTATACAGCCGCAGCCGAGGTTGAGCTAGACATGCTACCTTATACTCTCTCTCTCTCTCTCTCTCTCTCTCTCTCTCTCTCTCTCTCTCTCTCTCTCTCTCTCTCTCTCTCTCTCTCTCTCTCTCGGCATATCAGCCTCGTCGGCAGCAAACCGGGGAGAAAAATTTCATATTAACTCGATTCCGAATGAAAAGCTCGGCTATTGCCTTTTTACCTAAAGGGCCGCCGCGGGTAAGTACTTTGAGACAAGAGAAATTTATGAGAGCCGTCTCGGCGGATTCAATTTCCTGCGCGAGCGTAGTTTTCTCTCTCGCTCTCTACTGTCTCTTTCTCGCGCGCGCGCGCGATGTCACGTACGCCAGCGAAAGAGAGAACGAGAGCTAGTCGTGCAGCCCGCATTGCAACGCTCACGGGTAACGCCGGTATCTCAATTTTACGGAGGGAAAACTTCGTTTAGTCAGGGATAAAGGGGATGGCGCCCAAACTATCTATGCACTTTTCTCTCCAGCAGCTCCCACCCTCTGCACAGCCTCTCGCCCTGAAATAACAATGAGTCTTTTCAAACTTAAATAGCCTTGCCGCTGTTGTCTTTTTGGCCAAAAAGAGTCGGAGAGAGAGAAGGGCTGTTTTGTTTTCTGCTGTCTTGCGCGAAATATGGCAAGACTTGGGGGGCGGCAATTTGTTGGTATATTAATCACCGTATCGCATCGCAACCGAAATTCCTTTATATTAATAAAAATGCTTTTTTGTTGCAGGTGAGTGACGGACAATATATTGTGTACTATCAATCAACACGCTTCCAAACCGGTAAGATTAAAAAATATATAACTATATAATTATATACAACCTTTCAATTTTCCTCCCCCGCACAGTGTGAAATTTAAAATATAAATTGGGGTAATGTTCTCGTGAAACAGATTGGGAGTAGCAGAGCAACAAAATCCCGCTACTTAACCCTTCCAATATAACACGTCCGAAATGAAGACAAAGAGGCGCGCGCGCTCGGCCGCGGCAAGAAAAACTCGTCGGCACTATTTAACGTTTAAACCCGAAAAGCTCGTGGGTGTCTCGTCGAGGGAAAAACGTAGGGCGCGGCTGCAGAGTCGCCTAGGCAAAATTTATTTCTGCGCTTCGTTAAGCAGCCCGGGGCAATACTCCTCTATATACGCGTGGCCCTCTTCTCGGAGGGACTGTTGACTCGTGTGTGCGCGTGTGTCTATAGGGCACCTCGGGGAGGTTCGCGCGAGACGAATTTCGGTCGGACACCTCGTAAAAAGTGGCCATGAATATACTTTAAGGCGTCGGAGGCTAGAGATGACGCGATGCACGCGCGAAAAAAAGGAGCGAATGGAGATGTGCGCAGAGGGTAATAAAACGGTGAATATATCGTGCGGAAATTGCAGGAGGACTCGCGGCAGTATAAAGTTGATGAATTATTTTAGAGAGAAGTGTATCCGCAGCATGAAGTTTGACTCGGCAAATTTTAAAGCGCGTTTTCATATTCATCCCCGAGACTCGACTCATGACCGTTAATTTTGGCTGTAAAGGGAGGACTTATAACACGCGTGTATTTAAGAGAAGTCTATTATAGAAATGGGTCGGATTGGCGCAGCCGTTTCGGATACCGCGCTTCGGTACACAATATAAAGAATTTATACACAACTGGAGCGAAAAATGCAAGAAATTCGGGCTCTCGTTTCATTAAAAAAAGTGCACCTTCCAATAAAATACAAACATAAGCAAAAAGAGCCAGGCGGGTCTACTGTTGATTTTAGGGTATAGCAATGTCCTTAAAACACGAGCTTAAATAACGAATGTCGTCGCGAGCGGCGCGGTTTATTCGCAATCCTCAAAGTGCACTCGGTCACGGAAAGCCTCTATCTGTACTGTCATCGTATAAGGCAACGGCTCTCATTCTTTTTTCAGAGAGTCGTCGACTCCGCGCGCGCCTATATAAATGTATCTTATAGGTAGTTGCATGGCCGACGACATCGCCAAGCCTACTACGACTATATTATGGAAAACGCGATGCGGGAGTCGAAATTTATAACGAAACGCTGCTCTCTCTCTCTCTCTCTCTCTCTCTCTCTCTCTCTCTCTCTCCATCGTGCGCTTTTATTTCGTTATGTGTCGTTTATCTCATTTTTTGTTTTTATTTCGTCAAATATTCGGAGAGGTTTTAGCGAATAATGCAAAGCTTGGATTCGCGTTCATTTACCTGGAAATACAGACGCACTCAATTTTTACATGGAAAAGGGTCGAATTGGGGGTAAAACTTTTGGCTTTGTTCAGGTAATGTATATTCAGGTAATATATATCTATATACGTATATAGATTTCCATTACATGAGCATTATATTGTAATACCGTATGTTGCGATGAAATAAAATGCATAAGTTATAATAATAACATTGATGCTCTGCATGCCCATCTCGCTTTCCCAGAATTTATATATTTTTAATAAACGATGGAGTGAGTGATGCATTGTTTTATATATTCAAAATTTTATCGAGATATAGTAGTTTTCTAGGAATTTCGGAAACTCGGAATTTTTCTCTACATTTTATTTGGTAATTAAATATCTACCGCCAAAAAATTTAATGGCAAAAATGCTGATTGTAATGTGTATATAAAAATATTGAAGTATACAAAACCAGTGAATTCATTGTAATGTATTATATCAAATTTTACTTTATCTAAGAGCAATAGCACTAACAATTTTCAGGAGCTAAATAACGTCTAATCCGTGACGTAATTACGCAAAGCATTAACCAAGATATAACCGTAGACCTTATCAGCGAAATACTCTATCACAAGTTCTCTCACGCGCAAGTCCTGATATATAATCAGATGATCCGCGTTTAATATAACTGCGCTCTTGTGACCAATAATGACGCGGCTATTCTGCGAACTCATAGAATTTCGTGGTGCAATCGGGGTTTTATTGCTTTACCGTATGCACCAATTCCACAGCACTGCATATGTAAAGTGACACTTGATTTTGATTTTGTATAATTATGTGCGGACCTTGTTTTAGAAAGGAGAGTTAGACATATGCGTTACCAATTAGATTTTTGGTAATTGCATCAGTTTCGAAAGGCTGTAGAGTGATGTTGCTGTAGAGATATAGGTTTTATTGCAAATGACTGTACGCAAATGAGTTTGCCGGTGTAGAACGTTTCGCAGATTTGATGGGGTTTAGTGTATAAAGCGATGTTATGAAAGGGAATACATGAAAGGATTCCTGGATATACGTTCCAGAATTCGATTGGAAATGAGAATGCTTATTAAAGGACTTGGATACTTTTTATTAAATTATAATAATTCAGATTTTAATAAATGTATATAAGTTAAAAAGGATGCTATCATAATACCTCAATCACAGAAGCAAGTTTCTATTTAGTCATTATAATATTTTTCATAAGTCGTGACTACACGTGATATATAACGCTATTTCCATCGTTATATATATATATGAAATATAGCGATGGAAATTGATTAGCGCCGTATTATTTAATTCATAACGCTTTTTAAACAAAATAAAATAAATCGTCGAATACCGCGAGAGTATCTATATAAGTCTCGTATACAAGTCGCCAGACACAGAAGAAAAACCTTCGACGTTCAATTCGTCGAATATGACCCAGTATTTACGAGGCGGCAATGGGCAAAAAACGCACTCGATATGTGATACCGTAAACCTGTACTAGCCCGAGCACTGCAGCGCCTTCATAAAAGCGAACTAGCCCATACAGGTATATGTGTATACGCACTACAGCAGCAGACAGTCGTCCACGACAGACAGGATCACAAACGACGCGAAGACTATTGCTTTTTCATATGCATCGCGTCGTTCGTCTGTCCGTCGGTTCTCGCAACGCTCCATATTCGTCGAGCTGGCGATTTACGCGAACTGCATCTCCCTCTTTCTCTCTCTCTCTCTCTCTCTCTACAACGCGCGCGCTCACTCGCTCGTCGCAGCTTTGTTTCTTAGTCTCCGCGTACGTATACGGTATATGTCGTGTGCTATCTAAGCCGTTAAAATGCATTGTTCGAGAACCGAACGCGCTTATCTATCAGCGAGAGCACTTCCTCTCGCGCGCCGCACGAGCATTCATTTAATTTCGCTTTGTTCCGAGCTTTATCGTTTTCCAGCTATATAGGAAGCCTTGGAAATGGAGCGTCGTCTATATAGCTATAGCGGTTACACGCATATACCAAGGCGATGGACTGTGTCGCCTACAGTACTGTTTTTTTTCCAAAAGGAAATTGAATTTTCAGTTGCGAAAGCTCGCGGCTGTCGATTTCAATTCAGCTTCACCAAGGAATTATATATACGCGACCGCACCATACTTATCCAAAGCAAATTCTCGATGATATTAATCCATATCACCAGCCGTACACGGTATCGTTGCAGCAATGGAGATTCGGAGTGATATATATTAATAGTAAAAGTACATAGGAAAGGTTCATCAATTAGAAAAGCGCGGGAGAAAACTAATTTAACTAATTATTTTCAAGAACACTCGCCTTCTGAAAAGCATACCCCTTTCCATCTATCCTTCTCCCGTACTCTTCTCTTTCTCTTCATTTGACTCCCACGCGCATCCATCAACGTTGAACCCGTCCTCCTCTCCTCTTCTCATTTCTCCTTTCTCCCCCCCCCCCCTCTCCTACGGTTGACCGTCCCACCAAGGCCTATATCTCGATATTAATGCTTCTCGCAGCGACCGGCGCGAGTAGCATATGTAAATGACGCGCCCGTAGGCGCTGCAGGTAAAGCTGTGCGTATATATATACACCTTACGTATGTACACACAAAGCGAGCCACTGGCCGTCGTCGTCGTCGCCGTGATATCTGCAGTGCTGACCGAGTAGCATAATAAATAATGCACAGTGTTCTGAGCTGCGCATTTATTCTCCAGTCGACTGGGTAAACAGAGGCTTGAGACATGAAGTTTTGTGGAAAGATCGACACACGTATATATGTATAGCGATGTATAGTATACCTATGTATTATTTTGATATATATTGTAATACCTATCCAGGCACATACGCGAATAAAACTAATTGATATTATAATTTAACACGCAGAAAATATTCTTCCCTCCCCAACTACATTATGAGAGTTTGGAAAATCTGCGAATGATTCAAGAACTTAATTCGCATTTCACGAGGAAATAAAGGCATTGAAAAGGCTCAGCAACACGTGTAGCCGAGCCGCGCACGTACATATATATATAAGTAAGCCGTCCGCTGACGCTGCTGCTGCGTGGCTCTATAAGTACGTGATATGGCTAGGAATATGGCAAGTCAATGTAGCAGCGTGTCGCGACACGATAGAGAGTTCGCCGGGCGTATAAAACTCGGGGGTTACATATATATATGTATAAAGGCCTTGCACTTGATGGGATACGAAGCGAATCGTTAAGGTATATATCGCTCCCATGTATAAGCCATCAACTCTTGCCATTTTAGGCAAACAAGAACGTTGAGTCTCTTACGCAATATTCTCTTGGAGAATGCAAAAGATACGCTCATATATCGATCGACTTTGATATAGCGCGATTAACATACGTTCTTAGTTATTGTAACAATTTTAAATGTATATATACACGCTATATATATGATTCTCACTATCTGGATAAACCAACTAACTCGGAAAAAAATACATACACTCCATCACAGTGACTACTAAAAGAGACTAAAGAGGAAAATTCTCTGACAAACTACACTTAAACTAAGTACGAGAGCGGCTCGTTATAGCGCGCGCAGAGCCGAGAGAGAGAGAGAGAGAGAGAGAGAGAGAGAGAGAGAGAGAGAGAGAGAAGAGCGGGTTCCGCATAAATTACTGCCATAATCATTTTCCCGAGCACACAACAATATTAAATTTTTGCACCATAGCATCAAGAGCGCAGCATCAGAGCGCATTAACCCGTCGGGGTCAGGTGTAGTATCTCTCTCTCATGTATGCTATATACCTATATACATATATACTCTCTGGCGCCCAACCGAGGCTTCATCGGCGTCGCGCGAACGGTAAAAGCTTTCACGAAGTTATATATACCAAAGCGATTCGCCCGCGTTTTCCTCGCTAGCTCGCGTGCGCGGAGCGACACTTTGTTTGCGCGCGCGGGCGCTTGCGACGTACTTAATAAAAGTAATTTACGACACGGCGAGAAAATTAGCCTCGAAAGGTCGAGGCCGCTTTTATATATATATATATATGATGGAGTTTGCAGTCCGTTGACGAACTTCAAATACAGCACTGCGAGCTATGATATGCGAGAGTATAGCCTTTTTGAAAGAGAGCTATGTATATGAATGATTTTTCTCTCTCAAAGCGATGCTTGCTCGATACGCTGCGCAACATATATATGTACGAGCGATTTATTACAGAGCCAGTGTGCTTTTCATAATCGCAAGAAGATTGCGCAATAACTCAAAGCAATTGCTCGAAAAGTTTGCCGAACACGCGCTTGTATGGCCCTTCATCAAAAAGCGCACACAGCCGTAGCTATATAATACGTTCTCGCGCTCCTGTTATTGAAATAAATTCGAAATCCAAAGTTGCTCGTTATTTACGCGTCTCTTTGCGCAAGGAGGCGCAAGCAGCCACCTCGGCGTCACTTTATGAAAGCCATAAAGTATTTTGACAGCTCGGCGTCGAGAAACGGTGGGTAGTCGGCGCTGCAGCAGCATCGGGGGGCGCGCGCTCACTCTCTCTCTCCCTGCACATGCGGAACCCCTTTTTTTCTTTCTCTTTTCTCGCATCGGGCTTTTTGGTTTGTCTTGGCCTGTGTGCGAGAGAGTTTCTTTTTAACGTCGACCAGTGGTCACGGCATGAATATTGAAGAGTCGCCCCGTGTTTTACTTTGAGAGCTACTACGCGTTCGGTAGTTTTTCAGAAGCGGAGCTTGTAAGCACCGGCTACTTTGCTGCTTGCGATTTGTTTGCCGCGGCACGTGTATACATATACGAGCGGCTTTTTCTATATACGAGGTGGCCGTTTTCGGAGCGATTTCGTGCTCCGCTGCTCGCATCCGCGGATGGCGCATAATCGAGGTTTATCGGGACAGGATTTTTGTACGGTATCAAAGAGAATATTAAATCGATATACGGCAGTATATCCAGTGAAAAAAGGAGAGAGAGAGATTTACGAAGGTAGTAAATGAGCTCTCGCTGTGCTCCATTGATTCGGCTGCGGGATATATATGTGTATATGTATATACATTAGAAACGCATTTAAATATAACGCGCTCGCGTATTCAGAGAGCGCGCGCGAAGCAATAAACATAACTACTCTCGAATTTACATTCGACACGAGTAAGCGATATATAGCATGCGGTACAAGCCGCCATATCGCAGTTTTACAACCGGCTCTTATAGTATTACAAACCGTTGGCGCGATCGTCTCTCATCTTTCTCTGCGCCGCAGGTATACTGCACACACACACACACACACACACACACACGAAATCCAGGAAAATATCGGAATATCATCTCGCGCGTGTCAGGTGCACACGCGCTGCAAAATAGGTATATGTTGGATATAGCCCCCCCCCCCCCTCCCCTCACCTCGAATTCGTCGGGTGAAAAAAACCCGCCTCTCCTTTAGATCGCGCGCCGTATCAAATATCGCCTCAGCTGCGAGAGCGCAAAAAGGAGTATTCCCTCTGCATAACAGTCGAAAAAGACCAAGAGATATAGGCGCTTGATAAAAACTACTCCCACTATACATCGGCTCTGCTGCAGGCTGCAAACCTTTTCTCCGTGCGGCCGTAAAATGCGAAAGGTAACACCGTGCAAAAGAGAAGAAGGGGGGTCTATACTCTCGCCATATAGTTATATATAACGTATATTATATAGAAGTGACGCGAGAGGAATATCGTCGTCTGCGCTGCTGCTTTCAATCAGCGATTCTGTCCGGTATCTTTTCTCTTCTGACGCGTGCTGTATATAAGCACGGTTGGATTCTCGCGCGCTGTATGATAATAATGCACGAAAAATGGATTTTAATATTTCCGTCCGCGCGCCGACCGATCGATATAAATGCAAATCTCGCCAGCTTTTTCTGCTGAGACTGCTCCCACTCCGACGCGACGGGAGTCCCGGTATATTATGCCTGTTTGTGTGTGTGTGAATCTGCAGGTAGCTCCGGCGTTTCTATATATGCGTTGGGTATGGATTTGCTGAGAAGACAAGGAGAACTGCTCTTGAATTCGAGGAAAACATTCGGATGGTTAATCTCCGAGAGATAAAGCTTGTCTTATATTTACTGTTGCGCTTCGAGTACGTCGTTCTGTGATTGAAATGATGGGATGGATGAGTTTTTTTCGCGAATTGTAACAATTAGACAACAATAAATACTCGCAAAACGCTCCCTTGTTTTCATACACTTCAGAGATAGCTTGATCGCTCATCCCACGTATCATTACATATTCTATCGAATGATTGCATCGCATCACCACTGGCGTGTACAATCTACCAAATCTGCATAGCTCTCCCTAGTACAGTTCGCCCCCGCACGTGTTTCATCATCATGAAAGCAATTGTCACCCTCATCGAGCAAACAAAGGCCCGACCACCAGATGCTGAATTCCTCGGAGAGCCTCGATGACCGTAAAGAACGCGAAACAGCAAGCCGGCCACGCAACGGAGATCAGCTCCGGAAAAAGGGTATGAAGTACTACGGAGCAACACAGAGAAAGAGAGTGTAATGGGATGCAATTTAACGGGTCAGGAAAATGTCTCCGGCAGTCGGCTGCTTGCTTTTCTCTCCCCCGTGCACATAAAGAGAGAAAGAGAGAGTAAGGGAGTGTGAGAAGAGATTCAGTAGTGTTCCCGCGCGCGAATTCGACTCTATCGCAGCCGACGAAATTCCATTTCGTTTCGTGTTATCGTACGTCTCCTCCCCTCTTCCTCCGACATTTTTCCCTCTCACAAGCGAGATGCTGTTAAGAAAGGACTAGAAAATTACCGAGTAATTGGAGTCGCCTTTCAGGAGAGAAAAGTTTGGCTTCCGTGCGCGCGCGCTTGCTTGGTATTTTTTCCTCACTCCGAGAGAGAAGGAGAAACGTACCCCCTGCGGCTTCAAGCCGGTTTGCCCTTCGAAGGCGCATTGTGCGAATCGTTCGGGAGAGTGATTCCGAGCTGCTGCGGCGTTAGCCGTTGGCTTGTCCGGTTGTTGTTTTGATCGTTTTGTTATGAACTTCCGTCGGAGCCGTCGGAGGTAAATGCCGCGGGGGAGTGTGCTGCAGATGCTGCGAGCCGAGGTAGATGTACCGCCAAGATACATCGCGAACAGACGAGCGCAGGTTTATTATCAAATTTAATTAAAAGCATTCAGAGGAACCGCGATATATTTTTTTTTGTGATTTTCCATTCTAAGTGAATATGCTGTCTCGTTATTGGTTATTCACATTATTTCATTCGTATGGAAGGATATCCGCTAAAAGTCAAAATTTAAGCGTTCCAAAAAATAGAATAAAAAAAACCACCGACCACACCATTTTTTTCTTGCTTAAATTATGTAGGCAACGGAAAATGTTGATTCTCTTCTAAAATTGTGAAATGGCAATTTTGCGTTGAAAAATTCCCATCCAAGCATTACATTCTCTAATTTTGGTAATTTGTCAGAAATATTGTGGTAAATTACTATTACACCAAAAGTTTAGTTTTCGTCGTACATTTCGAGGTAGGGTGAGCTGTTCAATGTCGAGAGCACATTTTGTGCCCTTTTTGACAGTTTCGGCTCGGCAAAACGAGTCTAATTCATCTTTGTCAATATTTTGCGGCTGCTGATATTGGTTCGCAGAATTTATTCAGCCGTCGTTTGAGTATTATCTTCCTGCATTTTTGTTTAGGAGACGGTGATTCTTATAATTTGATTCTGATAAATTCAGAATCAACTTACCACCAATTACCAAATACTTATCATCAATTACCAAAATAATTATAAAACGAATAGAGCATACTAAAAATGTTCTGCAACTCCTAACGTTTATAATATTCTATTTATAATCTCCTGCCTAAAGGCTTTTCATGCAAATGACAACTTGATTTTCAGCTACAGAGCTATTTTCAAATTGATGAATTTCGAAGGCCTGATTCAAATGGCGTCTGACTTCGCACAAAGAAAATAATGCGAAAACTGATTATGAATGGCGAACACATAATTAAATTCGAGGATTGCCAGAAATGCAAATGCTTTCACCCTTCGCGCGCGCGCCCGGCTTTCTCTATTTTATTATAGAGAGTCGCTGCGCGCCAGAGCGAATGAAGAAGTGGCGTCATCATTTACTGGAGCGCAGGCGTAGGCAGTTTGAAAAGCGTTTTCCGAGTATTCCAGATAGCAGGTGTCGGCGATTTATGCTCAAGTTTGCGCGAGTTTCTGATGCCTAGTTGAATTTCGACTTTCCCACGGTTCGAGGCATTAATCATTAATGGATCAGAGTCTGATGGTATGCGCGAGCATTTTCTTTCCCGAGTCTCTCTCCCTTTAGAGCTTCTTTAAACGGATCTTTGTCTCAGGTTTAATGTAGTTTAGTATTTACATTAGATTAGTTTAGTACTTTCATTCCAGATTAATCTCATATGAAATGCACTTTGTTGCGTGCGATTGCATATATATCAATAAAACTAATGAATATAATGATCGAAAGCAATTTTCCTTTATCACAAGAATCATATATATATTGGCAGCAAAATTGCGCTTCGAAAAAGTTTGATGAATACAAGCGTGCGCGCATATACACGTTGTGCGTCGCTCGTTCGAGAGGATGTGGGCTTAACGCACTGGGCGGTCGGGGTGCCCTTTTAATAAAAGTTTCCACAGAATTCGGCGCGTTGCCTAATGGCACGGAAAAAACGTTCGCTCACCATTATGCCCATAGAATTCGGAAAATATTTGCCGCAGGAAATAATGCTCATTGTGAACGCTGGATATACGGATAAATATATACGGCTGTTTGAACGGCGTCCCTCGCAGTATATGAGGCATCGAGTATAACCAAGCCTATATTAAAACTGCAATTCGTTTATTATAAAACGCAAGCTTTTGTTTACACTAATAAGTATATTTTATTTTTCACGTTTTGCGCATGTGGGAAGAGAAGCATTTATTCACAAACCTTTTGTTTCGCCATTAAGTATATTTTTCGAGCTCGCTTTTATACTTCTCATACGCACAAAGAGCTTTTTGTAAATAATGAATGAAAAAATATAAATAACGTGGCATTTTTCAGTCTCGGTAGAGAATTTAATTTATTTTTTATTTTATTTTATATTTTGCCAGACAAAGCAAGGGCATTAAATTGCAAAGAAGTTTGAAAAAAAAATTTGTTATCAACGATGATATACATATACTGTACAAATATAGCTTTAGTTTGGAATATCACGATCGTCGTTTGTACGGGAGGAAGTAGTATATGATTAATAGGACAATGAAAGTTGGTGAATACCAAGCGATAAATCGTACGTGGCAATTATATTTCTCGAACTTTGACAAAACAGCGTCGGGTAAGCACCCGCGCTGACGCTATAATTTATGTTCTAGTTGTTTCTTGATACCCGACTATATATACTTCTCATATAACGAGTGCGCGCAGCCGACGAATAACGCAAGACTGCCGATCCCCAAATTTTTATGGATTTTTTTAAAAGACCGTTTTAGTGCCCTATATAACTACTAAGTGTATCGTAATTCTACTTTATACCGCGACTTATTTTTGGAAAATCGCACTTTTATCTCCGACTTCTATATCGAGATAAATCTTTCGACATATCGCTATAGAGTTTATTGAGCTACATAAATCTATTTTCGATGGTCACAACTTTTGCAATATTTTTTCTTAGCATAATTTTGTAAAAAAAACCACTATTCTCACGATTGTGCGTCACCGTCGAATAATCTCAAGTTAACTATGTTAATCAAATTATTATATATGATCGATCGATCAACACAAAATCAAAACCCAAAAATAAGCTACAACAACCTGAGGTATATAACGAGCACCTTTTTCGAAATCATCGATCCCTCAGCGATGTGACAGGAACTACAAGATGAGAGCAACCGATCCAAGGAAATAATTAAGCCCGTATCCTACCGCAGCATGCATCCGCGCAACAACCACGTAACGCAACCAGTTACAGCGAATAATATATACAGGACACCTTCCGTGGGGGTATTGTGCGAGTGGCATAAATCTCTGCGTTTATTGCCGTTATATGCTAAGCAGGACCCGCGAAAACCTTGGAGAAGAGAGAAAGGAAGAGGGCCCGCAGCAGCTGGCACATAAAGCGAAAGAATAATGCTGTGTGCCCGGTTCGTTTTGTTTACCGCGTCATTGTAACCGCGCGATTTGAAGGTTCGCGCCTCGCGTGCGGGGTCGAGGCGTTTTGTGTCTGCGTACTTCACGTCTTGTTTTGTCTCTTCTTATGGTCTCATCGGCACGGTTTCAGTGGTTCTTTTATAGGTACATTGCGCTCTTTGATGTTTTTTGTTTCGTCGCTGCTCTTTTCTGCGGTTCAAGGTCGAATCATTGGGTTTTTCTCGAGAGATGTTTTATATTGCTTTTGAATATACAAATTTGGCGATTAAAAATTCCTTTTGAATAATTGAAGAATTTCATTAAACGACTGAAAGAATCAATGTCCAAATATATAAAAGAAACAAAGTATGAAATATCGGTAGCACGCACCTCAACGCAAATGAACCAAAACATCCACTTCCTCTTCTTCGCAACCAACACTTCCTCACTTCTCATATATTCCTGCACCATTGCTCTACTCTCTTTCTCTCTATAGGTATACACGTATATGCAGCACATATAAGACTCCGTCCTTCTCTCTCTCGCAGAGCATCTCTCGCGAAGCCGGCACGGCGTGTTATGTTGTGCCGGTCGCGCGCGATCGTTACCACTGATTTATGCGCTCATTCGTTTTCCCGATGCTCCTCCCGCATCCTTTCGCGCGCCTTCTCCTTTTTTCTCCCCCGGGCTCACATGCACGCGCGCGCGCGCGCGTCCATGTTTGGGGCTAATTTCGTTAGTCTTTCTTGCGGGCGCCGTCTACGAAGAAGAAAGAGAGAAGGAAAGAGGAAGGGACGGCCAGTACCTCTTTTATTTTCAATTATGAACGAGCCGCTCGTTTCTTTTTATCTCGTTCCTTTTTTTCGAGAGCTTGTTGCGCGCTTTTTTCTCCTTTTTCAAGAGGTAGTAGTGCGCGCGGAAAAAATGGACGGCATAAAGTAGTCGGGCAAGGTCGTTTTGAGCAGACGTCACTGGTCAAAGGCTGTAGTGTGCGTGTGCGTGTGTGTACCGGGCAGGTATATAATATAGCGAGCCGCTAATGGGAATTTGTTTGCTTTGATGAAGTATGGGATTTTAGTTTTTTTTAAGGACGCGATTCACGGTACTGTCGCTGCTTTATGGCTGTTTTTAATAGTCTCTGTTATATACGGGATCTGTGTGGAGATAATTAATTGCGTTATATGGACTGGAGGCCGCGGGATTGGATTAGACGCTGTACTTTTTGCGGTGCCTTATAACAGCTGTTACGTAAGGCTGGACTTTTCTCTTTGTTTTATGTGAGCGGGGTACTTTAGTAGCGACGTTATGTCTATATAAGGCTGCGTGTAAAGTGCTTTCGCACATTTTTTATTTCCGCGTATAAGAAAGCTTTTATTACATTTCTTTAATTCTATATTAAATCATATAAATTTAATAGCAGACTCCGATAATCAATAAATCAGAAATACCTATTCTTCGCAATCAAACCACTCATTTATAAATATAATAAAAACGTCGATCTGCCCCAACAGTCAACAGGCTCAACGTAATCGATTCGCTTGCAAAGACGAAAACGCGTCTAAGAAATTGAGCTGCGGCTATATACAAGAATAGCGAAAGCAAACATCAAAAACGGTGAATGGCGCGCCATCTGCAGCAGCACCTCCATACACCGAGCATCCGTCGTCTTGAATAAAGCCGTCCGCGCAAGCGCCGCTAAATTTAAATATATCGCGTTCCAAAAGCTCGGCATCGAACAACTAAAAAAGAAGAATTTCGCGCGAGCTAAGCAAACGCCGCTGCGGATATATGATGTACCTACCTATATACCTCGTGGATCTACAGAACAGCATAATGAAAAGCGCATCTCGGCAAATTCCTTTCAGAAGAGGAGGCGGGACTGCATCCTGATCGGAAGCGGTCCAAGTCCATTACGCCCGGCGGAGCTTTTAAACTCAAAACTTTTCGCCGAACCAACCTCTACCAACACTCCCCTCGACTTATTCTTCTTCTTGTTCTTCTTCTTCTTCTGCTTCGGCGTAGTGTCTCCGCTTCCGTCCTTCTCTGCTGCTGATGCTCCTATAGGGAAATTCAAAACCGCGAGTAAAGAACTGAAACTCGCGCTTGCGAAACTCCGCGATGATTATTCGATTTGAGGGATGAAGTACAGCGCTCGCGTTGTGTACAAAGTATATCGAGGAATTTCGATTAGTTTTTGTTGTTGCAGAAGCTAAACTCGAGAACGTCGGATATTGCAAACTGATAGTTTAATTCCGCCCTCACAAGTCGAATTGCATTGTACACAGTGTGTCCATGTCGGAATGAAAAACTATTTTCGTTTTCAATTTCCAGTAGCATTCATTTAAATATCTTGAATCCCATTATAAAACTGCGCTGCAAAGCCATGAAAAAACGGAAAAGCTTCATAAAGCCTTGAGTAAGCCTCGCTATCGATCGCTTTATGAAACGCGCTCTCGCATTCTGCGTAATTGAAAAGACACGCGAAGCGCAAAAAGCTCGAGTGATTTCTCCAGATTCATCCATCAAATCGAAAAAGGTCGCTTTTTTCTCTCTCCCGGCGCATTTTAATTATTCGACATCCTCGACTCTGGAGCCCGGCGCTCGCGCGGCGGGTAAACTGGCTTTAATCCGATTCTCGATAATGTTTAATTCCACGACGTCCAGAGCGCGAACCTGATGCGGCTCCGTTGTGTAAATCCTATGGCCGCAGTTATCTTGAATTGCCAGAGATGCTCGCCACCAGCTCAAATATCCCGGCCGTCGAGCAACACGTCTGTTTGCGAGCCGACATCGTGGTCGTGTGTACACCGCAAAGGTTGCGTATAGGTATAGACCAGGAAAAATATGGCCGTCGGTTTATCGTTGCCGTTGATTTGCTTGAAGATTACTATATGGATTCATGTTTTAAAAATAACTCTTGTTAATTGGAAACGCTGTTATTTTCTAATTTATAAAACTTATTATATACAGGTACATTTTGTTTGTTATCAAATTGGAATCGAAAAAATAAAAATTCGCCAACACGAACACGGACTCTGTGTTATTCAATACAAAGAGATACTCTTTTAATCAATTTCCAAAAATATTTATTCTCAATTTTCACGTATTCGCACGAAGCCTTGTAAATATTTTGTATACGCTGTGCGTACAACCGAACGCTGTAACTATAGCTGTACTTTCATTAGTCTGCGCATTGATTCGCAGAAAAACTCAAAATAAACAAAACGTATTTTTATACAGAAAACAACGTTTGCCACGTGTACCCATTCTACTGGTGTATTTTTTCAGTAGCTCTTGTTTAGATTGAAACATATTTATATAGTTTGATAAATATCAGAGTATATCTAACAAGCATTTCTAGAGCGGCACAATTTTCAAATTAAAAGCGCTTCTCTCGACGAAACAAAGCAGTTAACGCTTCCCGACGAAAAAAGAAGACGTACAGCTTGCACATAACCTTGTTCCGCGCGTTAATTACCAAACTCTTCAAATTAACCGCAGGACTGTGTCGAAACTTGGTAACGAGTTTCGCGCCTGCGGCGTCAGCGTTGTCACATTTTCCGGTTGAAAAAAAATTGCCCCGGAGCGAACGCGCGCAAATTTGCATAATAAACCGAGCGCGATGCTGCAAGGGTAAATTTTCACGCGCATGCAGATATAATATCTATGCGTGTTTTCGCAACACTAATCTCGTGTGTGCAGCAGCAGCAGCGGCGGCGATGAAGATGCAGCGGCGACGCAGAATTTACGAGGGAAAAAGTCGGCCGCAATCGTAAATCTCGTGGGAGTCGACGCGCGGCGAGTATAATCCGAAGTGTATGATTAAATATTATTAACTTGGTCGCGCGAACACGTATACGCGCGGACTTGGTATATATACTGTATACGAGGAGAGGGTAGGGGGGTGTAATCGCTGCGACTTTTACGCGCTCGTAAACACTTCAGGTTTGATTGGTGGACTTGAGCTCCACACGCGACTAGCTTGAAATACTGTCATTATGGAAAGTTATCGATAAGCCTCTGCCGCGAGTTTATTGTCAACGTTCCATCTTTTGTTCAATTACTAGACACGGCATTCGGCGAAGCTTTCCGTTGAATGTATAGTAGAATAAACGTTGATATAAAATACAGATTAGCAACACGAACGTATATCACGAAATTGTACATCGATGCGAGCATGTATACATTGAAGTATAAAAATAAAGACGCTTATATATTACATCAAAAATTCCAAATTTTCATTAATATTCTCTGTAAACACCTCCTCTGAAATTATCTGTCGTATCAATAACCCAATATCTTTATTACGAGTAACCCATCAAGCTTTGATAGCTTTTTCTTTTAACACGCAATCTCTCATCCCGCATAATAAGCTCGCCGCAATTTCAGATCGCGTTTTATATATACACGCCCGCGATATATATCCGGGCGCGCGCATCGTCCCCCCATTATACGAAGAAACCAGCGAGATGATGAAAAAAAAAGAAGTCAGCCAAGCAAACATATTTTTTTCATCCCCTTGTCTGAAAGCTCGACCGGTAATTTTCTCGTCTCTGCTGGGCTTATCAGCGTCACGTACCGCTTCCACGTCGTAAAGGCGAGACTCTCGGCGCGCGTTGGCGGCTCTGCTTTTTACGAGCAGGAAAGTCTCTCCTTCCTTTCGGCGATTCGCAGGAAATTTCGGCGGATGCAGCACGCGACGACTATCCTCTCGGCCCTTGACTCGTGCAGGGCTATATAGCGGCGTCGAGTCCGGCTTTCGAGGGTCGTCGGGACGCGGGAGTGACGCCCGCATTATTTCCCGTATATAGATACGTATATAGACGCGCTGCGGCCCACACCGTCATCGCGATCTCTCGCCTCTCTCCTCCTCGACGTTTATAAATTACGGTTTTGCCCAGCAGATGCGGCTACGCGCGTGCGACGGGGGGACTGCTAAGCGAGAATAATGCTCGAGGATGACCTGCATCTTCGGGCTATTAAAATTTATTATACACGCGCGTGCTCGCGAGAAAATTATTAGGTTTTACTTGATACATACTCGTGCGTGTTCGTGCACCGGTGCATATTAGTGATTGATTTAGGAATGACTTAAGAGGAACTAAAGTTATACCTATATACGCGTTTCTATATTTAAAAAAAAAACGCAAAGACGTGCGGTGCCTCCTTAAGTATAACAAAACGGCCGTTATTTCCGCGCCAGTCCCGTAAATTAGTTTCAAGTTAATCGGCGATGTTGCGTCCCTCTCGGTTCTCTCTCACCTAGCCGACACACATATATATATACACACACCTATACCGTAGGACCGGATGACAGGAAGATGGAGAGAGAAAGTGCGAGGCGTTGACGGAACTACAGCGAGGAGAAAGTCCTACGTATAGCAGCGTAACACGGCCGGCACGAGAGATTAAGAGGCCGAAAGAGAGGGATGCGCGCACGCGGGGAGGACCCCGCAGAAAAGGGATAATTTACATTTTAATTGCACGAGAGTTGGCCGGAAACGAGGAGGGCGCTCGCGTCGGCGAAATTGGACCCCCGCCTGTACCGCCTGAACACCGGAGCAGAGGGCGGTGAAGCTTATTACATTTCGCGGGGTGGACCGCGCGCAAATAGCGAGCCTTTGCTTCTTTATACCGATGCTTTCGTTTATTTTGCTCCGTTCGAACCACCCGCATATATAATACGAGAGCGAGTTGCACTGCCTTTTTCTCCTCCGCGCGAGCAGCTGCTTATGTTTGCCTCTGTATGTATAGAATATGCCTTCCTTTCTGCAGACACGGGCTGTCTATATATATTGCCGCTACCTTTTTCTAAGATGCCGCAGCGAGTGTACACAGTGCGCGGCGGGGCTGCGCGAGGCAGCAGATGCGCGCGCGAAAAGTTTAGCGATCGTGACGATAACTCTGCGGATAATGCCCGGAAAGTTTCGCCCCAAAGTCCTATTATCCCGCGAAACTCCTTTGCCGCTTGAAGCTATGCGCAGCTCTCTTCGTCATGGCTATTAATAAATTTCGCCGAGAGCGCGGGCCTCTTTATTAGTCGCGCGCTCGGAGCTTCGTTTATGGGATATTAGAGCTGTTTTTATCGAGATACCATATAGAGGAAAAAATGGATTGGTTTCTTGTGTACTAATAAATTGAACGTATTTATTAGAAAAATGTGTTGCGACGTAATGTTAATAATACAAACGACGGTTGTCTACTCATAAAATAAACTATAATTATACTCTGTGAGATAATAATAAAAAATACATTTATACAGGTCGGTATACAATATATCTCTATTTCTAATACTCGTGTGTTTGTGATGATACTATATACAATAGCAGCCGATCGCACATGTCCGCAATCACACTTTACGCTGCAGACAAAACTTCCAAATAATAAAATATCGTATCTATATATAAACAAAAAGGTACGCATTGTTCGTTCGTTATTACGATCGTTCACTCATTCAAATACATCCGTTTCCCCAGCAGGCGCACCAAGGCACACTGCCGCTACTGGTGCTCGACTTCCTCGTCTTTTCCCTCACGGCGGCCTCTCGACTGCTGATCGAATTTGTCCGTTCTCTCTCGGAATTGGTGGCGTTGCCCTCGAGGGCCGCAGCCTCCCCCCTCGTGAGGTGTCTCTCCCTCGTGTTCTCCACACTCCTGCTTCGGGAGGTCCTCACCGAGCTCACCGACGGCCGTTTCTTCGTGCTCAAGTAGAGCGACACCCTCTTGGTTTGATCCTTCTTCGGCGATTCCTGTCCCGAGGACGAGGACCTGCTCTCGTTTTTCTCGTCCTGATGAGACCTCGCACCACCGAAGATACCCGGGGATTCGGGTAGCTCTTTCGAGCTGACGCTCGACTGCTTCTTCAACGTGTCCCTCCGCTTCTGGGAGCTCCGCTTTTCCTTCACGGATCCGGACTTGTCTTTGCGAGAGCGACGCTTCTTCGGCTGATCCGTCTGCTGATTGCTTTCAGCGCTCGTCGCCGGGGCTTTGGGCTCGTTGCCGGTGTCGTCCTCCAGCGAAGTTTGCGTCTGAGCCGGGACTTTCGTGACCGTATCGTAGTGAGCAGTCGCTGCGCAGCATTGGACGTTGTTGGTGTTGTTGTTGTTGTTGGACGCCATCGGCACGAACGGAACGTTTTGGTAGAGCCTCGAAGTCGGCTGCACGGGACTCGTGCCCGTCGGCATCCTTCGCAAAGCCTCGAGCTCGTACGGAGTCATCGGGGGAATCTTCATCGTGTGAGGGCTAGGAGTCTCGAACGAGGTCACGTGGTACTCTTGCTTGTCACCGTTTTGCTCCAAGAGTCTCGTCGGTGGAATCATCAGTCGCAGGCGTTCCAGGTCCTTCCTGCTGCAAGCTCCGCAATCCGGTTCCAACACCGCGCTGGGATTGCTGAAGCTCGGCTGAACT
Organism: Muscidifurax raptorellus; assembly: GCA_020010945.3. Lineage (NCBI taxonomy): Eukaryota > Metazoa > Arthropoda > Insecta > Hymenoptera > Pteromalidae > Muscidifurax > Muscidifurax raptorellus. Next base: position 18,815,789 of record CM052077.1, on the reverse strand, counting down.
CTGACCGGACTGGAATAGCTCGTCACGGGGACCGGGCTCTCGCATACTCGAATGGCCAGAGGACTCTGGATGAGCCTCGCGGGGCTCGGGCCCTCGGTTCTCACCGGGAAATTCTGGTAAGCTTGCTCGAAGCTCTGTAGGAATGGATTGTTGAACAGCTTGCCCGTAGACGGCAGTTGCGGGATCTCCGGAGTGTCGGAACTCATGGACTTGCGAGATCCCGGCTGGCGCAGAGTCACCTTCAGTTGGCTCTTGTAGGCTTTTGAGCTCGTAGACGTGCTGTCCAGTGTGTTGTCGCTCTTCGCGTGATTCTCACTATTGAGGGATTTGATGTTTTCGTTGAAGGATAACCGGGAGCTCAAATCCTGACAAGACACCGACTTGACCAGTGGATTGCTCGAGCCGTTACTCGAGGCATTGTTCCTAGCGTCGCCGACTATCAGGAGATTCTCCGAGCTGAAGAAAGCCCTGGCATCACCGCTCTCGATGTGGCCATTCAGAGGCACGGCTCCATTGAGGCAGATATCGGCGGAGCCTTTCTCGCAATTGTACCGGTTCCTCGATATCACCGTCGAGACAGTTTTTTCGCTGCCCGCCGGACTGTCGGAATGCCTGTCGTCCCCGTTGCATTTGGATTTCGAAGTCTGCAACGGCGCGAAGAAGTGTCGCGGTTGCCTGGCCTCGTCCGGTTTAGCGGACTCCAGTGTCCTGCTGCCTCCGTTCTGCTGCTTCTCGAAGATCTCTAGTTCGTCGTAGACGTCTCGGAGAATCGATATTTCTCTCTTGAGCCGCTCGTTCTCCTCGCTGTAGCAATTTCTCAGTGCTTTGCTCGACGCGTCGGAGCTGACTGCTTGGCTGTGGTCGACCGATCGATCTCGAGGCCCACTGACACGAAAATTATCCGAGTGCTGTTTGACGAAGGCTCTTCTTCTCCCCGCCAGACTGCCGGAGACATTCGCCGGGCCACTTTCCACGAGCTCGGCCGGCTTGTACTGCGGTAAGTCCTTTGACGAGTCGCAGACTGCTATCGGCGATTGCGTCCGCGGAAAGTTCGAGGCAGTTATGGGCGCCGCGGCGAGGACGCTGTTCTGCCAGCCCGGAGGCGGTGGCGGAGTCGAAGCCACAAGGGCTACCTGCCGCGAGTAGTTATGGCTGTTTATATCGTGACTAGGATTCAGCGTCTGATGGCTCGAGCACGTGCCCATTGGCCGACAGCTTCCGTCCATCGTCGACTGCTGCGCGATGTTTGAATAGCCGGCAGTTCTGGCCATAGTTGGAAAGACAAACGGACAATCGGCTTGATAGCCAAAACTCGTCGTCGTGAGTGGCTCGCCCTGGTCGAAGGACGTCGTGTGGTAGGGAAAGTTACTCGGTCGCGCTGTCTGCTTTTCGAGCGGCTCATCTGCTCTTCTGCTCGTTGATTGCTCGCTCGACGGACAGTCCTTCTTGTCCTTGTCTTTTTTCAGCTCCTCCTCCTCGTCGACGACCGACAAGTCGTCGAAGTTTATGCGAGACCGATGCTGCTGTATCGGACTAGTGCCGTTGCTCATCTTTTCAGATGAGATCTTCTGGTTCTCGGCGTTTTCTAAACGCTCCTCTTGGTCGTGTTCCTCATTAGTCTCCTCCGCAGAGTCGGATTCATCGTCGTCGTCGTTTTCTTCTTCTTCGTCGTCGTCCTCCTCCTCCTCCTCGTCGTATTCCGAGCAGTCCGAGCCAGCAGCCTCATTTTCCGAGCGGTCCTGAAAATTTCAATACTTTAGAATTTGCATTCGGCTGAATTTGACGAAAATTTTAAGAGACCACTGAATTTTATATACGCTTGCGTATACTTTTATTTAATGAAAACATTTGATGCAAGATATACGTCTGTATAGTACAGGGTCGGTTGTGTATCTTTACGATGCATATATATATTTATACACTCCTCGCGCTTATACCCGATAGCGAATTTAATAATACGTCCGATATTTAATAACTCTCGATACGAGTATATATTTTTAAGACGCGATCCCCAGATTTTCATCCTGGAAATTGCCAGATAGCATCTTCCACTCGAGCCGAGTAAACAGTTTTACGAGAGAGCACACAACGTCTTCGAAGACCGCCAATATATGATGTTGCAACTTTTTACGATACAACGTCCCCGCGCGGGCGGATGAAAACTCGTAAAATATTCCTCGCGCGCATTAATAAACTCGCCCCGCCGAAAAAAGCACATCTCGAAAGTATACAACATAACTCGGTCAAAAGAGAATAATGACTGTTAGCGAAAAGCGTGGCGTGTCTCGCATTCGTGCGGTATCGGTGAAGCGTCAGCGGTGAATCGATCGTCGAGGAAAATGGCGCGTTAAATATTTTACCGGCGTCATTTCGACCCCGTCTAATTGCGCGCAAAGCGAGCCGCGAGAGAGATTACCCTTGAAATTCGAGAAAATTGCGTCCCTAAACGCGCGCTAAACGTTCGGCCAGTGTATACACCGCGACGGTCGTTGCAGTTAGTCAGTCGCCTCCTTTTTCCCTCTTTTATCCTTCGTTTCATCATTTTTATGCTACACTTTTGGCGCCCCATAGAGTTAACGCTCGCGCGCGCGGCTCTGGACCGTTTTTCCTTTGCGAGTCCGCTTGCAGCGCCCGCGGCGGATTATGTGTAACTACGTTTTTCTCCTCGCACACTCCCGTTTATGGACGTCGCGTCCTCTTTCTGTTTTTTCATTTTTTTCAGCTTTTTAAGTATGTACGCGTCTCATAATTAACTTTTTTATATTTGAGTTTTTCTCAAAGGGTTCGCGCGCGCCGGTGTGCACACTGCGCGAACCGCTGGCTTAATTAAGAAATTTCCTTTTACGAAACGTTGTCTGAAGCGTTTTGCATTGCAATTTGCAAGCCGAGTATTTGTTTAGTTCTGCGCATGTTTATAAGTTTTGAAGCCGCTTTGTTGAGCGAGACTATGATTTCAGAAATTTATGGGCATTGTTTTGTTCGTTATATGCAATTAGCAATTTTTGCTTTCACTGTTGTCGTTCATAGATGTTATAATAACTTCAAAAGCTACGGTGCTATAATGAAATAAGTTACTATCGGCCAGTGCGATGACATACGTGTGCCGACGAATGCTAATCGCGTCAAACAAATTTCCCGCAGTGTTAATATGCGAAAAAAGAAAATTTGCGTTTGCTCAATCCGGTATATTAAACAGAGTGTTTATATATACGTGTACCGACTTCTCATCTCGTCGGCTATACCGGAAAATCAATAAAGTCAATCAAGTCGTCGGTTTGGCCTGAGCCTGAGTGTCTGTGTGCACCAACCTCGGGTTCGTCGCTCTCCTCTCGGTTCTTCTGCTTCTTCAGGATCTCCTCGAGTTTGTCGTACTCGTCCCGCAGACTCCATATTTCTCTCCTGAGCTGCTCGTTCTCCCGGCGCAGCTTCTTGATGTCATTCTGGCCTAAAACAAACACACAACCAACGTAAGAGGAGTCTATCGTTTTTTGCTCTGGTCTTGTGCAGTATATCTATATAACGATACTTGGCTAAAAAAGGAAAAAGATTGATGGAGGCAGAAAGATAGAGAAAAAGTAAATAGGGACAAGTATGGAGGAAAGGAAAATAACCTGTGAAGTGATTAATCGTTTCTCGGTATTTTCTTTGGGACACACTTTCGCAGTCTTTATAATATTACAATTATGAGTATCGTATCTAAAATTTGATGTAATTATTTTGTCAATCCCCATAATTTTCGATTTATATTTATCCGTGCGAGCTTACTTATGTTTATATACTACGGAGCTACCATTCTAAATTAATCAGGAATATCAGTTCGATCATTTTAACAAAGTCGCGCGGCAGTAAACATATATGATATACCAGTTCACAAAGTAATGAAATGTCAACGATCTAGAGGCTATATGCATACTTCATCCTCTCGTTTCTCCACACACACATTTATATACATATATCGCTCAGGCTGGTCTCGAGCTATCAATCGGCTATCTCATCTATCTCAATATTTGCCACCAGCGGCCCGCATTTTTCCCTGGCCTCGATCAAAGCGCACCTAATTGAGTTGATTTATTCATTAAACGAGCATAAGTAATGACGCCGAGGTATATATATATATATATATATATGCCGCAGATGCCTCCGCGATAAGAATTGACCGATCGCAAAAAGACCGCCGAGAACCCGATCTCCAAGCTCGCGAATCAGTTAATCACCATCATCCGTATTATAGCTATCAGCCGGACATGCCCATACATCCTTTATGCGAATCAGGATCAGCGTCGTTCGACCGATCGATCATCGATCGATATATGCGCGCAGCTGTGTATAACCACACGTATCTCTCTCTCTCTCTCTCTCTCTCTCTCTCTCTCTCTCTCTCTCTTTCTCTTATGGATCTCCTAACCCTTCAACTCGCAAAGTTTCGCGTGATAAATCACCGCGCGGCAGCGGCGGTCTCTAGCGCAATTACTTAGAGCTCTCTGCGCGTGAAGCAGCGGACAGCGAAAGAGAGCCGCCGGAGATAGCCGCAGCGTGTGCAGCAGTGCGTGCGGGGACGACGAGTCGTCGAGGACGTGCGCGGGTGGTCGCGTGCAAGCGCGTCGTCCTTTTACCCGCTCTTTACTCTCGGGCCTCTTTTTTCTCTGACTTCGTTTACGTCCGCTCTCGATGTAGGTGTGTACATATACGCGTGTTTGTACGAGCGAGAGCCGGAGGTGACACGGAGCTAGAAAGGTAGAAAGAGACAGAGCTTTAGCTATATAGCTATAAAGGGTAGGAGAGATTGTGAGTCAGCGCTGATAGGACAGTCTTGGATGGGGGTTCGTTCGTGGCTGGCACGTCGGCTACTGCTCTCTGAGTCATTGCTAATGTAGGTAAAAATTGGCTGCGATTCAAGTACATATACGGGCTTATACAGAGAGGGTATATATGTGTATGTGTATGCGCGAGCTGTATATCAGACGAATGATTCTTGCGATGTTTATCTTTGCCAGGGATATTAAACCTTTGTGCGGCCGAACGAATGGAGCTATATGAGCTGGTTCTTTTTTCCTATAACGATGCAAGAAATATAATCTATGGAAGCACTTTGCGGACGTTATTAATTACAAGCTCTGATCATTTTCTTCATACTGTTTATATACACCACTACGGGTTAATGGTTTAAGGTCTATGGTATACAGGGGTATGTACTTATGAGAGAACAATCATTAAGATTTCACGTTCTAACCTTCCAATATAACGGAGAAACAATCATTAAAAGAGAATATCCAATTTTGTTACACAGAGTATCATATAACGTGCTCGAATTCGCATAAATAAATCATCAATCGCAGTCGCAGAAGTCTTTTAATTTCTCACTGTCTCCTCACACCGAGTCTCTATTTCTCTATTTTTCTCATCCCCGGCTAGCTCGGCTCTTCTCTCTCTCTCTTCCTCTGTCCTTAACTCGATATAGGACGAGTCGGTTCCTCGGCGGGAATCCGGGAATTACATTTTTCTCGCGAGGTCTCCCGCCATGGGGAAAAGGCCTGCGCGGGAAGAAAGGAAAGAGGAAAGCAATCGTCGTCGTCGTCGTCGTCGTCGTCCTGCGGAGGAGAAAAAGGACATCCTCGTGTGCGAATAGAGGAGAAGACTGTGTATATAGGTGCTATGGGCTGACTGGAAACGGAGCGAAAGTGTCGTCGTTTCGGCGAGGCAAGAAAAGGGAGAAAGTGTATTTATTTAAGGATGGAATGAACGGTAGTCGATATAAAAAGAATGAAGAAATCAGATATGACTGGGAGTTATTCGATACTTTCAGATCTGGAGAAGACTTTCTTTTCAAGAACATGTAATTAAGGCACTAGAACCGGTATATAGATTGTCTAACTATATGTATGGATATTCATGCGTTCAAATAGTATATATACGAACTTGCCGAGCACAAAAAGACCAAAGACTCAAAGACGAGAGAGCAGAATCCAACGATTGAAGTCTGCACCTATACCATAGACTACTACCGTCGCAATCGTTCGCGCGAAGAAAGGCGCGCCGCATCGGATCGAGAGCGTATAGGTATATATATACGTAGGTACGTAAAACAGGAGAAAAAGAGTTAGGGCGGGCCACGCGTCGCCGGAATAGCTCGTCTCCCTATTCCCCTTGGGGTGATTTGCACGATCGGCCGCCCCCGATTGAAGAGCGCAGCGCGCAGCTCTCGAATGCCCGTCACGAGTGTGCGCGGCGGGCGGACGCGCGATTTTGGATTTTCAACGAGCGAATTATTCCGCTCCTCTCTTTTTCTCGTTCAGTCGCACGCTTTGCCTTATATTCCACAGACGAGTGTTCGCGGGGAGCGAATAGTAGGAGACGGCGAATCGTGAAAGTGCGGCTGATTTTCTACTTTTTCTTATTTTCTTTGCTCGCATCGTGAATGGTTCGACGGAGTATTTTGCGCGGTAATGTGTGCCAGTGATGCTTTTCGAGTGCCGTTGAGATGAAATTTTTGCGCGGGTGATAGTATTTTAGAATAATAAAAACTGAGAAATGGCTTTTATAAACATTGTACGCAATGAGTACTGTATTCGAATATTCAAATTTCAACCTGTACTTAAAAGATGTTCATAATTTAAGTACTCGCAAAGTACCACATATAGGCTGAAAATTAAAGATTCTTTACTGTACAACGTTCTCTTTAAATCTTCCCATAACTGAGAGGACACGGGAGATTCGCGATACATATTCTATTCTATTATTTACAGCGCTCACAATGCGTAATCGGATTAAGGATTAATTTTTTCAAACGCCGCACTAGCGAAACGTTGCCCGCTCGCGCAAAAAGTTTCAGAGGGGATTATTGACTTCCCTTCAAAATAAGAAAGCGAGGATTTTGAAAAGAATAATGCCTGCGATGCTTTATGTATTTAAGTTGAAATAAAAGAAGGATCGATCAATTCGACTTCGATGTATGCGTTGATTGTGAGCTTTGATTAAATTTTAAAACACGTTTTTAATATATTGTATGCGAGAACGCCCTGGTAGAAAATTAACGATGTGTTCTATAATCATGATCATATATGTTCACTTATTGATAACAGAATATGTTCTCACTATGAAAAAATTGAGTTTTTAACAATTCAGTAATATTAGCTAATTTTAACTAAAAATTGTTAATTTTTCTATTAGAATGCCATAATAATCTAACCTGATCACCAATAATCGAATAGTTATCGAGACTCGCGTGCGAAATCAATTATCCTCCCTTATATGTGCAGGCATCAGAAGCAGCACACTCATCCGCATGGAAACAGAATCTCAAACGTTAAACACAGAGTTTCACACCCACACCCACAGCCACCGTTGGCTATACATTGCGGAGTCTCGCCTACACACGTCGGCGATCGCCATTAAGCAAGGTCATGCTTACCTGTGTACCGCGTATATACCACCGCATCCCAGCGCGATCGTGCTAATTCGATACGTCGCGGATAATCTCGCGCTCGCCTCCTCGGGTGCTCTTTGTATATCTCCGCTCGTGCAAACGAGCTCTGCGCGCGTTGGTTGCGACTTACAAGGAGAAACAAGTGTAAATCAGGATTACCCAGCGCGCGCGGCGATTTAAATATATTTAAGCCGATCGCGGCCCGAAGAAGAGTATATAGAGTTCCTATATTCGGATTTCTCGATCGGACTCCTGCCGCGGGACGTGATGCGACTACGGTGTCATTAGGCTCCGTATACTTGACTTTGTTCTGGTTTATTTGCGGCGAGATGTGCGGAGGCCGGATTATATGGTTTCTACGAGTCGTAAAACAGTTGGGTTCGCGGATTTTTATGCGAGTGTATGAGTACTAGCTTGCAAAATAAAAGAGTTCAACTCTCGTCGAGAAAATAAAAAGTATGAAGTCTGTTCTGAACTCGTTTATTTTTTTTCCTTTAGAAGTGAGTCTAGCGTTCCCTTTTTTTCACGCCATCGACGCCTCATCGACACTTCGCGTCGGCTCTCAAAGGGAATCGTCCCTCCGTCGCCGCCGCCGCGCGCGCGTAATTTACGAAGCTCTCTCGGTTAATCAGCATTGACTTCATAAATCATCGAACTGAGCTGCAAAGCGACGAAAAAGAAGCGCGCGACGCGCGTTAGCGAAGATAGATCGTAAAGAATGCTTCGCGAGTATTTACGAGCCTCCCGCGATAAAGTGCTTCGACAGAAACGAGAGTATCAGAGTTAATGACGTCGCTTATTTTATTAAAAGAGCTTTTTGAACTTGAAAGCTTTTTTGCACACATAGCAATTACGACGCGTACACGTTATACGATTATATATAATACATCATCGCGATATAAATATTCATTAAAACATATCGGACAGTTTTCGAAGACGATCAGTTATACACGAGCGGAATCAGTTGTCGCGGCTGCGAGAGTCGTAAACATTTTACAATCAACGAAACACGTCTCGGCACCTCGATCATTAATTAAGCTGCTTCTTGACCTCGGCACACGTCCGGCAAAACCACTCCCCGCAATCCTGCCGCGGACATTACTTCGCTCTCCGGCGGCGAGTACTACGACCAATCGGGCTGTTGACACTGCCGCAGTTTTTCTCCTCTCGGTATATACATATATACTCCGGCGGCCATGTGCACCGACAGCTGCTGCGCTGATAACAATTACGCGCACCGAGAGCGTAATTAGTTTTTCGCCGTCGCGCCCTGCTCTTCTAGCTCCGTGTGCTTTTTTTCGAGTCGTCTCGGTGGTCGATTTCGAAAGAGGCACGTAAACAGAGACGCGGTGTATTAGTAGAAAGAGACTGCACGAAGATGCGAGGAAAAATTGGAAGGCTTGTCGGGCGATAAAAAGAAGATGAGGGTGCCCGCCGACGCCGCTGGGGAGAGAAAGAGAGAGAGGTGAGTTTCATTTGCGCCCGGGTAATTAGGAAGCTCGTGGAATTCAAATTGGATTTTAGAGAAGTGAGGGGCTTTGAGATCGCATACATTTTTGACTGCTTTATATAACGAGGGCCTTTCGAAATTATAAATTGAGTTTTTCGATCATTCTTCGAATCGCTACATGTATAATAGGTATTCATATTACAACGAAAGCTCTACTTTCTAAAAAGATAAAAGATAATTATTAAAAAAATTCAGGAACGCGGCTTTCCAAATTAAGCGCCCAACTGCATCGTTTTTCCCTTGCACGAAACACTCTCCGCTATTCTCCGCTGAAAATTCCAAGCTGGAACGAGCTGCATTTTCCTTTGGAAATTAAAAAATTCTCCTTCTTATTAAAGCGGCAACTATATATCCTCTAGAAAGCATCCTCAAAATAATATTTTGAGACGCGAAAGCTCGCAATAAGTCGGCGGCGTCGGGAAATCTCCCCGGCAGGAGCTTATAAAGCGCGTCAACGGCGTGGCGTCCAAGGAAAACGCATTCAAAGGTCGCCTCTGACTCTCTATCCCTCGCCCAAAGATGCCGCAGAAGAGTTTTCTTCCGCCTCTCTCTCTCTCTCTCTCACTCTCGCAGCGCGGCTGCGTATACTGATCAAAGAAGACGCGCAAGAAATATTTCGCTTTATATACGCGCGGCCGGGGCGCGAGCGCGCGAGATTTCTCTCCCAGTCAAAGGTATAGAAATTGCGTCTCTCGCGTGCGAAGAGCGAACGGACCGAGTGTAACTAAATTCTCGCTCGTCACTTTGATGTCTCGATATATTTCCAAAGCTCAGAGGAGGTAGAGAGAGAGAGAAAGAGAGAGAGACTCTGTGCGCACTGCAGACACGCGAAATTCTCGCGCGCGAACTTTCGCCACTCGCTTGCGCGCGCGCGACCAAAGAGGAACAAGAAGTCCAAGCGCGCGAACGCGCATTGCTCCTTTATATATGTATATATATGATACGAGTGGGAGAGAGAGAGCTTGCGAGCTTTCACGCGCGTCGAGAGTGAAGCGGAGGGAAGCGAAAGTGAGGGGGATGAGCGAGAGACTAGAGGGATGAGGGGAGGCCCGGGAATGGTAAATATTACATGAAACGAAATTGTCGGGAACGCTGCCGCCGCTGCTTCTGCTTCTGCTTCTGCTTCTGTTCGACTATACGCTGGTTTTAATATGCTTCTGTGAATTACCGCGCGTTATTGCTTTTTATGTTTAATGAATGTGATATTAACTTTGGAAAAGTTTTAGCCGAGCTTTATTTGCTTTCGGATGTGCGTTCCTACATCCTGTGTTAGTATATGTGTATAATGCTTTGTGCGCATAACATCTACGCGTCGAATGTAAAAGTTATTTTTACGCGCGCATAATAATAATCCGAGTGAAAAAATAGCGAAAACGAATAAATCTATGTTAAACTATAGATTTTCATCTCCTGTGGGGGGGGGGCATAAAAATGTCCAACGGGTCATATAAATTCGAGTAGTCTAAAGAAGAAACCGCATCCTCTATTTTTATACGCGACGAGGCAGCAGCGAGGAGAGTGAATGAGAGAAAGGCTCGATTGTCCTCTCCATCCATCAATTTCTCGCTATTTATTCAGCGGCAAAACACGCGCGCATCTGCGCCATAAAATCACGTGTCTCGTCCATTGTATCGAGGCTCTGCCAAAGAAAACACACTATCGCTATACAGTTATCGCGCGATTCCCAAATTAGACGCCGGCGTAGACATATGGTACACCGAGCGGCGAGTCAAAAAGCACGACCGGTTGAGATTCGATATATGGAAGGGCGCGAGAGATTATCGTCGCACGCGTGAGTAGCGCAATGGCGCGCGAAGGACGAGCAATGCCGGCGTCTAGACGGAATCGTTTACCCCGGCAGTTCCTCATTTCGGCGGGAGGGAGTCGCTTGATCAGCCTGAAATATCGGTTTCAGAAGGTATAAGAACTGCGTTGGAGCAATTTTATTTCGTTGCGTTGGTGGAGATTGAATGCTCAGTTGGGCGCGCTTTATGCCACTGGATTTGCCTGCTTGGAAATTTGACGGTGAAACCGATCGCTACGTATTTATGTCAATTTTTATTATACTTTTTTACAAATATGCGAACGCGAAGGAAGGATGACGAATGAATGCACATAATTATTTGAATAATTATTTAAATTCATACACCGATCGCTAACGCGATTGCGAATGTATAATTCTCTTTCGTGGCATTATTTATGCTGATTCTTGCACGTCGCGATTATTATATACACATGTGCGCGGCTAAAAAATTGTATTCACTTTTATGGAAGAGTGCGCTGAACAGGTATTCCGATCGACATAGTGATAAATGCCCTCGGTGATTCTTTTCGGCGCCGAGCAACCATGAATCATTTATTATTTTCAATTTCAGCTCTCCAGCGCCGCTTTCATTTTGAATGATACGGTTTTTCATTATGTGGCATTGCAGTCCTGAATTATTAACCGATCGTTTCCACATAATATTAAAATCTTTATGTTTTTTAAACAATGACAAGTTTCTGAGCATGCGCGTATTACCGAATGAAATATTTCAGAAATCGTTCCGTTCACCAGACTACACCCAACTGCAAGCCCAACTTTGATATTTATATAGGGAAAAAAATCGTTCCGCTTCGAGCTCTGCAGTGCAGAAAATACTCGTGTAAACCCCGTCGCATATATGTTGATTTCGCATAGAATACACAGAGAGAGAGAGAGAGAGCATGAGTATATACGTTTCACAATATATCTGCAGATGGCGTGTACACATGCCGCGACGTGTACCGAGTTTGAAGTGCCCTCCGCCTTCTCTCTCTCTCTCGCTCTATCTGTCTTTCTCTCGCTCTCGGCAATGATAGTTTGATCTCTCACGAGTGGCTGTTTGCGCGTCGACGTCATTATCGTTGGTTAACGGCTTGTTTCGCGGATATATGCGTGATGCAAATTTTTTCTATTCAAACGCGTCTGAAATACGTCAGTTTGATGGTCTATCAATAGCTGTCGGATGAGAAGCCCTTCGCTTGTTATTTGACTTTACTGGAATTTCATTGACATTCGTGAAACTTGATATTTTCGTGTATGCGGAATTCGCAGAGAATGCCAATCAAACGGAACAACAGCACTTTGGATTAAGGTGATGTTGTACTGTACGAATATTGAAAAAAGTATAATTGATTCGATTCTAAAGTGACAATAGAGATTAGCTTTAATCGCGATTTCATAGAAATGGGTAAACGACCACGGGTAATTAGATTAATTTCGTCGTGTGTCCGAGCGTTCGGAATGTGCAACAATAGCTAATTACAGCGCTTTGACCACTATACATACGTGCTTCCATTCAGAAAGGGTTCTACTCGTCGAGAGGCTTAGCCTCTAATCAACCAACGGTTTACACTGATTTCCGTGCTACATACATACACGTCCCAAACTATCATCTGCCTGAAACTGCTCTTTTATCACAGCAGTAGCGCGACTCACGGTCTGCTCTGTTGAAAAAGCATACAAATATCTCACCGCCCTATTCTTTCGTCGAGAATATTTTTCTTTTCTCCTTCAAAAAGAGGCACGCACGCGAAACAATCGCAGCTCGAGGATAATCAGCGTCGTGATCCAGCTCCCTCTCATTTGCTCCACCCCGCTGACAAACCGCACTTCTCAAAAAAGGAACAGCATCCGAGCGAGACAACGAGATCCTGCCAGGCGGTTCCCCGCAACGAGCAGTCTCCGTCTTAGTAGTTAATTCCCCCCGCGGCGGCGGTTCAACGATCTCGTAAAAGCAGCGGCAGCCGAGGCCTAACCCTCGGGCTCGTGTAAACACGCCGCGGCCCTTTTTTTCTTCTGCCAGTACCGGATTTTCGATATTCGCTCGGATTTGGCCGCGTCGAACTTTATGAGCAGCCGGCGCCGCCGTGTAAATCCGCCACCGCGCGCGTGTGTCCCTTTTCCATAAAACTCGGAGGAAACGATCACCTGCGTCTGACGCGAGCGTCTCGCGTTTTTTCGGAAGTGAAGTGCAGCGCTCCTTCTTTATTTTTGGGTCTTCGTTTTTTACGCTCAAAGTATTGTGAGATTCGAAAAGTTTGCCGTATGAAGTGGGCGCGCGCGTGGTTAAGTGGGCTCGGGCCGCGGAGGGGAGGAAAAGGGTCGCTGCCGCGCGCGAAGTTTCAATCTGCGCCGCCGGAAGAAAAATTTCGAGGTTTACTTAGCCTCTTCGTGACTCTTTCGGAGCTTCTCGGCTTGCTGGCAAAATTGTCCTTGGTCTCGTTGTTTGCGTTGGAAATATGCGCAGCGGCACGTGATCTGAATTTCAATTTTTTCATTCAATTACCGGCTCAAGTGCAGCCGACGCTTGATTATTTATCGCGCGATCGCATCATTATTTCTCAGTATAATAAATGTCTCGCCCAACCCAACTCGGGCTTGATCTACTTAAGCATATATCCATACCCCAAACTGTACTCGAGTCTGCATTATATTACACGCTGCACATAAAGAATTGTCATCATGAGACCTACTTTCGCGGCTTTTTTTCCTGGTCCTCCCGCGATCTCGCCTGTCCATCGTGCCCATCGTGCCTCTGAACTCCTCCGGGTCCCAGCCGAGGACGGAAATTTTTCTTCTGCGTCTCCTTCTTCCCGTAGCCTTGCAGCTTCGGATCTCGCGGTCCTCCCGCCGGCTTTTGCCTGCCCGGCTCAACAGCAGCAGCAGCTCGACGGCTGGGTTATTTTCTACCTCCGCGAAGTAATCTTATCGTGCGCCCAGGCGCCCACGATTCGAAAATATCACTCGCTTGTATATAGTCCGGCCCCCGCGAGCAGCAGATGGGCAGTTTACGCGCACTTTGACACGAGGGTATTGATATTATTGATGCGGAGCTATATGCGTGGTGGAATATTCTTTGATTGAGTGATTGCTTGGTCTTTAATTTTAGGATCGGCTTGTTGCAGAGCCCGGATTCATCGCGAATTTACGAGCCTGCTTTGGAATGCTTTCGAGATATACCGATCGTGAAGTGAATTTTTGGAAGACTGTAACGTAACGAGCGCTATACCGAAATCTAATTTTATTTATAGTCGTTTATTAATATAACCGTGATTTTTAAACGTTGCTCGAAATGATCATCAAACTCAAGAAAAGGGTGGCGTGTACACGGTTTTTCAATTTCAACGTCGACAAAACGAAAACATTTCAAATTCATCTCGACTTTTTAAAAGCTTAAGCCGAGAGTAAAAAAAGAGACCAGGCCTGCACTCAATCACTCAAGCATCACAACACTGCACTTCTTTCACTTTTACACTTTCCCTCGGTGCCCGCCGAGACTCTACATATTTCGATACAGCGGTGTTTGCATTGGCACAGACGCGACCACCGTCGGATTCCAAGATTTCGATCGATCGTGTGCGGCGCGGAAAGAGAGCGAGAGTTAGAAGAGACGCGCGCACGTGTGTTGAGCCGCGCGCAACGCCCACGCGTATCAGCGAGCCTTCACACACTTTTTGACGGGCCGGTATAAATTTCCCCGGCAGCTCTCACGCACCTGCGAGTGTCTGACGTAGTTTGGCCGGGAATTTCTCCATTTCCCCGTTTGTTTATCGGGTTATTCTTTTCAGCGTGAAAAATTCCTTTGATTCGGTGACTGACTGGTTTACACGCTGGCGTTTTAAGCGAATCGTTAAACTATACTGTGCCGTGATTCATTCTTCGAAAAAGACGGTATTTTAGTAATTGTAAAGATGTTTATTTATTGTGCTGTTTATTTATTTTTTCTTTCTCTCTGTACGGGGAGAGAGTCGAGGAATTTTAATTTAACTTTCTGAAGTGATCAGTGCTGTACTTCCCGGTAATGTAATCTGATCTTTGTAAACTTCTGCTTAACTTTGAATTTCCTCATCGACTTCTTATACCAATTCATTAGCTTCTATCGCCGGATATTCGACGCGTTGGAATTGTAATTGAACACCGAAGCAAATTACAATCAATTAAGTTCACATAAATTATTTCATTGAATACTGTGGAAGCTGATAAAATTAACCGTCTGGTTTTCAATTAAATTTGTTAATTACTCTATTTTTGCAACAAGGAAACCGCGATAAAATATTTCTATAAATAACTTTTGATTAACTTTTAAATTCTTAAAATAGATTTTAATATATGACTTGGATATGAATCTTAACGAGACTACTATATTACAATGCCAAAATTAGTTCATCATGCTGTACGAGAGTAAACGCTTCTTTCTCAACGAATCATAAAATAACAAATTATGTAACTAAAATAAATTCAATGCAACAACTTTTCAAAACTGGCTCTTTGTGAAGACGAGTTTAAATCAAGTTCTTCCAGAATTATTAATGAAACAGAATCCTAGAATTACGTCTGATGTATTAAGTATATCTAACCAAAGGTAACGAAAATATCACTTCGCACAGACTACTTCAGAATAAATCACTCCACAGAGAATAATATCCAGACTTAGCCATAAAGTTTGAAAATCTCTCCCCCACGATTCCGCGGCAGCCCTCCCCCGTCACAATCACATTGCGCCACCACCTGCACTTCCTCTCTCTCTCTCTCTCTCTCTCTCTCTCTCTTCCTCTCGGCTCTCCCTCCGCACTTGTCGCGACACTCGCGGCGATTATCAATTGCAGCAGCGGTCGATTTCACGGCTGCTTAAACCCTCGAGAGGGCTACATCACACGGCGCGGCGCAGCCTTTCCCTCGACCGCATCGACAAATGGCGCCTTTGAGGGCAGCAAAGTGCGGCTTTGGTTTTGCCCTTCTTCTTCTTCAAGCCTCCTATCAATCGCGCGTCTACATATATATACGTACGTCGGCAGCTGCGGCGCGGTTAGAGAAGCTGGCTGTTTTGAGAGCTGGCCGGCAAACTACTGCTAGTATACCAGTCGTCGGAGCTCCACAACACACAACTGCCAAAGGCTTTTCCACCACTCCGCCACCACCGGCGCCGTCATGCTCGCGTGGAAGAGAGAGAGAGAGAGAGAGAGAGAGAGAGAGAGAGAGAGAGAGAGAGTTGCGAAGTAGATTGGCTTCGCGCTTCCTCGTATATGCTTTTCGTCATATAGGCCGTACACTATCGCTCATGTGTATACCGCTGGTCTGTGTGATTGATGGTGTGATTTATGCGGGACGTGGAAAGTGTTTTAAAAGAATCTCGGCTGCGCTAATGATCGTTGGTTAACGAAGACAGGGCTTCTGTTTAAATAGTTGAATTTAAATAGAGCGGAAAAATGACTATTAATACTCGTATCATCGACCTCGTAAGTATGGATGTTATATACCCATGATAATGTAAAATATTCGAAAATTGGTTATCTGAACAATGTCTCGATGACGAAACGCTACGTAGAAGCATTTCCATGTTGTATTATGAGAAAGAGAGTTCACCTGTAAGTCGTAGAACTGTATGCACTGGCAAATTGCTATTGTACAAAATTGCCTACCCTCAGCGGCTGCATGTTTATTTAAACGTAATTTTCTCAAATATTGGCGCTATTCCAATGCACTGTTTTGAAGTGAAGTAAATCACGTTACAAAGCATTCTTTTACTGCAAACGATATTTTCTTATCATAAGAGAAAAGGTATACAGTTATCAAGATTTCATATCTTACAGGATTCCATGTAATAACGAGGTTCTTTTATCAATACAAATTATAACTGTCCCTTATGTACGATTAATTCAGATTAGTTGTATACAACAAATAAAAGCAATCAATATCTACAAACTACATACAAGTACAGTTCAAAGATCGGTCGAGGGTCGTGTAATGAAATAGCAAGCCAATCCAACACACATAAGAAAAGTCTAAAGTATACCATGCGAAGGCGACAGCAGTAGCATCAATCCCGTTCTCTCGAAATCCATAATCCCTGCAGCCCTATCAATACCACTGGTTCCCGTCCGCAACGCGCCTCTACAACACTCGCGACAATCACTCTCGCCGGGGATTCATCATAAGTAAAAAGTCAAAGTTGAAACTCCAGCTCCGATAGCGTCAGCGCACTTGTCATTCAACCGTGGCGCGATAGCTCTCTGTTGAAAAAAAAAATCCGTCGCTCTATTTCCATCCCTGGCCGTCGGCGCGACGAGAGGCGTTGCGCCAGAAGACCGAGACGCTACTATTTAAATCTTTCTTGTGTGTTCGGTGACGCGCGGCCGCGAAATCGCCCGACAAGGTCGAGGGGAGAAGCCTTGCCGGGCTCAACTCGTCGTGTGTTTGTGTGTGTGTGTGTGTAAGTATGTATGTGTGCAGTGTTTGTTTGCGTGTGCAAGTCTCGACGGGAGAGGGTTAAAGGGTCTGCGGTGGCAGAGCGATTAAGTGGAAAAGGCTCGGGATGATCAGACGGACATGGGTCGAGTCGAGTAGTACCTGCTAGCCGCGAAGCGTTTAGGGACGCTTTTACGAGTTTCTACTGGAAGTAGACCGATTCGCGGACGTGTTATTCCGACGGTTCCACGCCGCTGCCGCTGCTGCGGTTTTATTAATGTAAAGTTTAGAGTGGCCCGTCTGCAGCGTTTGAACAGAGAGAGAGAGAGGCGAAAAGTATATATGGAGCGCATTGTTTGGACTTGAACGTTTTGAGCCGTTTGATGGAGCTTCTGGCCTTGCATAAATTTATTCGAGTGTATTGATGGAGGACAAAGCTGGCGTCAAATACTCCATTAGAAAGAGAAGAATCCGAAGGCCTTTTATGATTTACGAGATTATCACCCGATGTTATTTACTCGATGAAAAAATGCTGAACAATGTTTAGAAAACCGTTGTAAGGGAGAAATATTGGTTCTTAAGTTAGAAAGCTTCTGTGTACCGGCTATCATGATGGAAGGTCAAGAATTAATTAAATTATACGAGATCGATGCGGATTACAGTAATATATAGGCAATACTCGGGCGAGCGTACTTTGGCTGATGCATTAGTCACTTAAGTTTATTTTGCGAAAATTTCATTAGTTATTTGTGATTTATTAAATACTGCAATACAGAAAAGAATATAACCAAGTTTAGTTCTATATTTAACCGGTTAAAGTGCAAGTACCAGCTCGATATCGTGCAATTAATTGATGACGTTATACGAATCCATTAAAAAACGCATCAGCTATCGTTAACAGCCACAGTATAAAAACTTTCGTAAATAATCGTCGAACGATACTCAACATCAATCGCTCAGACCGATCAATCCCACGTGCGCGCAAACTCGCGATTGAGCGGCCGTAAAACAACAGTTAACTCGTCGATGTAATCGTCGGGCCATTGTTCATCGATAACGTCTATAGGTATAAGGAAGTCTCTTGCAGAGAGGCCGCATGTCCAGCAACAGACTGTATCTATATATGGTTCGCGAATGCCGTGTAGAACCGTAAATCTCGGGGCCAGTGATACGGCGCTATATCACGTCTGACGCAGGCGTCGAAGAAAGTTCGGCCTCCGCGCGCTCGCGAGGAAGTAGCGATTGCACCATAGAGAAGCCAGGAAATAAAGTGCAGCCGAATCGACACACTCGCGGGAGAAGGAAGTCGCAAAGATTCATGCTCGAGAGTCTAACGTACGAGTCGTGCAGTTGCTGCTGACTCGCTGTTACTAGATTTGGTTTGGAGAGGACTCGGTCGAACCTTTACTGAATATCACCTTTTTTCTTTCCGCCAATAGTTGCTCGAACTTTGTGTGCGACGTTTCTGTGGTGGTAGTTTGTAAAGCTTATATGTTTGATGATAAATATTATTGACAAGGGAAGGGAATATCTTCACTCATCTAATGTTTTCTTTTTTCTCTGTTTCAGGTGAGTGGAATACATTTCCTTCGACGCTCTTTTGTGTAAGTTTTAAGTATAATGACGTTTCGTATCCATATTTGTTGAAACAAACATCCGAGAGTTGTATTTATGAGATTTATATTTAATTTTATGATTTCGATTAGTGATTTCATCGTTTAGCAATATATCAAGTATTGCAATCTAACTTTACACAGTGAAATCGAGATGCCCTGTAGAACTTGTACTCATGACTTACGGCATTGTTTAAAATTCAAAAATTCTCGACTTTGTGCATCTGGCTCTATGCTTTTTAATACTTCAAACAAAAATTCTTTATACTCTCTAAATACATCAACACAACACTTCAATACCTGCACCCTTCAGAGATCAAAAAACCACAAATGACTTCAGTCATTCCAAGCGACTCTAATGACACTCGCAATTCATTTAATTCGCGCATTCACATCTGATCCCACGCACTCGCATTCGTACATATTCGCGAAGTCACAAAAGCGCGACGCAAAATGACGCGGCTGTCATTAAATGAATTTTTCGACGAGAGAGCAGGGGCGCGAAGAGAGAGAGAGAGAGAGCACGATAGTGGCATGCATGGAAGAAACGCTCGGGTCGCGCTAATTGCCAGGAGAAGCTTCCCCCTCGGCTGCCACACAAACTGGCTGCGAGTGTGTGCCTATATATACCGTCGACCCTCGTGTACCGGCATTCGAAACGACGAGGCGAATCGGACATGTGCAGTCGTTCATGTAAAGTCCCCCTCCCTCCACCCGCTCTCCCGGCTTTTTTTATCTCGCTTTGAGTCTACCTCTCTGTTTGGCTCTTTTGCTGGTTCGGGCTTTTTTCTTTTTTGGAAGGGTCTTTGAACGTTTTATGGGTAGCGAATAGCAAAGCGGAGAGATTGACGGTGATAACGGTAGAATAATGAATTGTTTAGGCATCAAAGCGGAAATATAAACACGTGTTCTTTTTACCATTTAGGCTCTATCATTTTTCATATCCTTTTGTTACTGCACCGTCGTTCTACCACTAGTACAATTCTGCCGCGTGCCATTCTATATATAAAAAAAGTAATTTTTTTTACAAATGAATTCTAATCAGCGTAATCCATCTAAGTTATTTACATTATTATTTACAAAAGAAGTAATCAGTATTATTGTAGTGTTTATCTATTAAATAATTATGAAGTGATAATTAATCTTCAGCGATATTATTTTATTTTTACCGAAAGCTCTTTCGTTCCGTATTTTTCTCTATATAATCCTCAAATAATCAAGTAACTTCGAGATCTAATCTGTAACTCATCCCTTACTCAGAACAGCCGACCCTCCTGCCTGGATGTTTTATGGTCGAAGCTCGCGCAAGTTGTCAGTTCCTTAGCTTTACTAGCCATTTCGTTCTACTGCAGTCACTCGGAAAATACTCACTCCTAGTTTAATCAGGATATATAGTAAAGTACATAATACTACGCTTGAGATATTTGAAAGCAATCTAAGATACACTTATGTAGATATTTACACATACTTTGCCTAAGTGTATTTTTGAATTTTGATATTATAAAGACCCAAAAGCAATATATGCACTGCTAATTTAAGAAACTTTTTTGCCGTGACTTTCTTAATCTTAAACTATTTTATTGGGATGACGCGGTTATCGCAAAAATTAAAAAGATTTTTCTACTTGGATTCTTCCCAACGAGGCGCGAGAAGAATGAGAAAGATGCTTTAGAAACTCGCTGAAGGAAAGGAGCCGAGAGCACGCGCATGAGTCTCGGGAGAGTCAGGCATGCGAATAATGCAATTGGAATTAAAAATTTATTCTTGTGCAATTTTAACAATGACGAAAACTTAGTTGTTTCCTTCAGCTACTTATGAGACGATCAACCTAAAGAGAACTTTGAATTCAGGGCTGCTTACTAAGTTTTGGGTATAAGGAGTTGTTCACCGAGTTGCTGTCATAGGGAATATTAATGTTTTGTCAGTGCGACTCTTTTTCATCACCGCTATCAGAATTTAGTCTATCCTGTATATAAGTATACAATATTTCATATATCTACGGAAAATAAAATTACCTAAAAAACTAACTCCATATACGAGCGATATAAATCATTCCCGAGAGTTATTATAAGTTTAGTTAGAGAGTCTTCTAAAACCGTAATTAATGAAATTCACCGAAGAAACTCGCTCGCCAAGATGGCCAAGCCTCGTGCAAACGAAGATAAATGATATTCCCGCGTCTGTGACGAATTCTCTTTATAATCACCCATTATACGCGAAGACTTCCGCGCCTCCGCGCCGAGTATTCCGATAATGCCGGGAAGTTGGCAGAGCCGTAAGATCTCGCGTTACCGGAGACGACGGGGAGGAGGCTCGAGACGCGAACGTCTTAACTTGCGACTTGCGCGGCAGAAGCATTCATTAGCTGTGAAATAATTGACAAAGACAACATGTAGGTGCGCACCCTAATTCTTCGCGGTTTAACGGGTGTAAAAATTGAAACGATGTCGGGTAATTTGTTAATGGCAAAATTTTAGTCTTGTCGTATATGCAAGCGTGAATTTGTGCTTGTACAATAAAGCGGGTGTAAGCTGATATAATATTCCCTCTGCAATTTCTATATTTGCAAACCATCAAACAATAATCCATTTCGGATTTGGTTTATACTACGCGTAGAACTAAATCATTCAGAGATGGTAAATATGGAATTTCGTCAGTTCATAATGAGGAAAACATATGAATAATTATTCTATGGGAAGCTAAAACATTGAAGCATTCCACAGACGTAAATTAAATCCTGCGTTTGAAAACATCCTAAATTTTGTTGGATGAAAGATTCATTAGCCGCTAAATAATTCACAAACAAAAGGCTTTCCCCAGCTGCTGTTACGGAATTAAAATTGGCTCGTGCGGTACGTATTTTGTCGGAATCTCAAACATATTTCTCCCTAAATAAAAGTTTCCGCCCTTTTCCGTTTGTTTGTAAAAAAATGCAGCTCTTGCGTTGAAACTGTTATCACACACGCCTGGTTTTCTACTTTTTTTGTTGGTAAGTTTGTGTCTACGTTTTGTTTATTTTAAACATATAACTCTACTAAAATTAGTATTGTGTCATTTAAAAAATGCTTATATATAGTTATATAATGGATACTAGCAGTTATTTACGTGCATATAATTACGAGTCATTTATATATTCTGGAAAGTCATTGTGCAGTGTCTATAATTAGGTTAGTAAGCAGGAAACACAAATGAAACGCCCACACGCGTTACTACTATATACAAAACATTTATGACGCGATACATCTGCGTGTTAGTATTTTCGTACAACTCGCGCCATCTATGCGAAGCTTTCGGCAATAAGTCTAATGGATATTATTTGTGGTAAAATTTTCCTGTATATTGAGAATTGCAATTGTTTTTTAATATCAATCATTATTCCACATAGAGAATTTATATAGCGTCATTTAACAACTGCTTCGGGATGCTAAAAAACTTGTATCACTCCCATTCAATGAATTTTCATAGATTCTAGTCTGTTTACAAATACTAGTAAAGTATGTCAAATTTTCTTAAAAAAGTCTCGTTTACATTCTAAAATTATCGCTTATATAACGTCAAGTTTACGCAGCGCTTCGTATTAGCATATTAGCAATATGAGCGATTTCACGATAATTATATTACTGTACGATTTCTACTATGCTCTTCATATCCAATTTTCTTAAAGTCGCGAAAATATATTAATTTCTGCACTTCTGTCGCCTACAACTTCGAATCGTAATGCACCATTCTCACTTCGCAATCACACTAAATCACGGCCACAATTATACGTACAATCGAGAGCGTAAGAGTCGAGGTACGGCTGCATCATGTTGAACATCTAGCCCTCCAACCGCGAACATCTCGCGGTAATGCAGAGCCAGCAGATCCGAACTTTCTTCAAAACTTGCCTCAAATCGCAGGAAACGTTCTCGAACGCACTAAGCACAATTTTTAAGAAGCAAAGACGCGAGTCACAACGTGTGTCGTCCGAGGCGCTCGTAGATCAGCGGCGAGTTTTCGACTGGACAAGAGGTGACGACGACGCGGGCGACGCGACGCGGCGCTGGTCAGCCATCGAAAATAGGTCCAGGCTGTTCTCTCTCTCTCTCTCTTTCTAGTGGCACGCACGAGTCCAGAGCGCGTGCTATTTGTGGGCTACTATGCGAGGAAGAGAGAGCGAGCGAGCGAACGACTTACCGAGCTATATGCTTGGAGAGCTGTAAGTGTCTGCGCGTGAGCACGAGGAGTGGACTTGCGAGAGAATTTTACTCGAATTTTTCGCAATTTGCGCGACGTCGAAGTGGGCTACGATGGCACGGAGGAATGCGAACGAGGTGAAGATGGGTAGGTGGACGAGGAACATTTCAATAAAACGCTATGCGAAAATTCTAAGCTCGCATGACGATTTGGAAAAGTGGCTTTTATATTTTCTGAGAGCCACTATAAATCGGCATTATGCGAAAAGGAACGTTTTAGAGACACAACAAATAAGTGATATCATATCTGATTAGCCCTTATAGTTTGGGTACGCTGTGACCAATACCGTCTATAAACTTCGACGAAAATCCCAACTTCGTTTCCAAATAATTTAATGCCGTATAACTAACTTGGCGCCATTAGTCGGATGGTAAATCCGATTAGAACTAAAGCGCAAACAAGCATCAGCTATATACATACATGTGTAGATATAGAAAGCTTACCTTGCTCGACTTCCGCGTTGATGTGAATGGTCCTGAGCCTGAGCTCCTCGTTCTCGTAGATCATTCCCCTGGAGGACTTCCGGTCGAGCTTGCGGTTGGGCTTGATGCTGATGTCGCGGCGCCGAGCGCGCAGCATACCCGCCCCGCCGCCGGCCATACCCACACCCGCGCCGGCTATCATCTTGATGAGCTCGTAGTAGGCGTCTAGCCGCGAAAGATCGGCCAGCTGTTTCTGCCCGGCGAAGCTCAAGCCTTCCGCCTCGGAGCAGCCGCTGGACTTTCTTCCCTGACGCAGCTCCTTGAGCTCGCGCCGCTTCGTTCGCATGCACACTGATACACGACGACCGGCTCTGCTCTCTGCTGACGGCTATAGCGGCTACTCGAACTGCTGCTGTTTCTGCTTCTGCTTCTGATGCCCCGCGGCCGGGCTCCTTTGAACTTTTTCCTGAGTGGGACACGAGAGTTCTGATTGAATGTCGAGAGATTGGCTTTTTTGCGGCTTGCTTGGCTACATATTCGTCTATACTGGCTGTCTCTCTCTGAGAGAGTAAATTCGACCGAGCGTTTATGCAATAGAGTTTCGAGAAAGGTTTTTCGTACTCAAACTCGTCCATCTGGAGATGAACAAAGAGCAAGGGGAAGCGACCGCTAAATATATTCTTGGGAGAGAGACATTGTTCACACTGAAGATAACATAGTTCGTACTTGCTTTGTTATAGACAAAGTCGTGGAAAATTCCATTTATCATACAGTTTACAAAATTTGAGCATATGATTTTTCGCGGTTTAAATAATTAAAGCTCGACCGAATTATAATAAAAAATCTAATATGAATTTTAATATTAGAAAAGTTTCAAATGTTGAAAATAATATGCTTGAAGTCAATAAGCTTAACTCGAATGCGAATACTATAACACTACTTGAAAACTGTATACTAATTATCGAGGAGTAGTAGCTTATGGAGCAATTCAAATCTACTAATTCCTAGCAACGTCTATCACCCCTTCCCCATTAAAACCCCATCGCTATCAAAGAAACAAAAAAATGAAACAGAAGAAAAAGCGCCACCAGTACAAATCGATTCAGTCAATCAATCACCCAAACCTCCATCTATATATAAGTGTCAGTCGGTATTTTTTTGACAAACGACCCGCGAGTCCACGTGACAAGCCAAACACAGCCGAAAAAAGAAGAAGAAGCAGAAGTCGCTGCTGCCGGTGCTCTTACCGGCGAGGTTCGATCCACGACGCGGGCGGCAATGTCTCCTTCCGACTTCTCTCCTCGTGTCTGTCTCGACGTGCGGTTATTAGCGTCGCCGATCCTTAATATCGTCGCGAGCTATACTGCTGCGATGAGGCGAGCGCCAGCGCCAATTAGCGCAAGCCTCGCGCTCCGGATCCTCGAGAATTGATGGCGCACTGCTCTGCCGGATGCTGCGTTGCCCCGGAAACAGAAAACAAGAAGGAAGGTGTATACGCTGTGTGTACGACACGTCGTTGCTATGGGATATATTTTCTAGCGAGGTATCAATTTCAGAGCGTATACTTATATGGCGACTCATCGGCAAGCTTTTTAATACAGCTGGCTGTTTGACTGAGCGACCACCGCTGTAGTCAATATTTAAAAACTCTAGGTTTATATTTTTATAGGCATTCAGATATTATACTGTCGCACGTTACTGCGGTATAAAATGAAACATTGTAGTGATCTTTTAGGGTTTGAAAAGTTATTGAAATATATACTTGAGTTGCTATATTATAACAGCATTATTATTCCCTCGCGCAACGCAGTCAACGCAAACACGCACTGTATACAATACATCGATCGACTTACGCTCTAGCGCTTTCCAATGAAATGTTTCCGGCGTCAGCGTCAACTTAGTCTTCCCATTCCCTGTAGTCCCTGATATCCTCGGCTGGGTTTTGAAGCGCTTCAGTCGTGTCTTTATGTCGTAATGCATGGCCCTCGGCGAGCAGCCGCGAATAATGTTTCGCATCCAAACTCACTTCGGTCTCTTACTCGCGCACGTTATATTACAATTGTTTAGTTAGCCGACGATATGTTTGACTTTTGTTTCGTAGTGTTCTTTGCGTCTCTTGTCGAGAAAACTCTCTGTGGTATTGCGGTTTGCTTATGATTCCTAAAAAAGAAGTTATATTTATTTTATTTATCTGTTCGTTATTCGAAGACGATTTGCAAACATGGTGATTGTAAAAATCTATAACAACGATGATTAAAACGTTGATTGTGTAAAATATCGAGCAGCATTTTACAACAACTTAATGATAATTTGCACAATCACGTCAACAAATTTGTATTTAATAACTGCTCCCTTTTTTACAACTTCGTGATTAACCACATGATGCCCAACAGAATATTTATTTTCATCAAATAGTAAACGTTATACAATTGTCGCATTTAAGTTTAATCGTACATTTTTTAAATTAATAATTTTTGGTATATAGTTTTTAAATTGGCATTATTGATATGAACATCAGTCTTGAAAATCAAGGTCTCTCATTCAGTCAAGCCTGACCCGACCAGACTGACTTTAAAATTACGGCAACCCGCAGCATCCCGTCAAACTTCTTCATCATTCGCGCGCAAATATGTTTATCATAACGAGCTCCTCTTCCTCCCATTCATATTCCCTCGGCTAAACAAAAACTCATTGAATTCCCATTTCCCTGCCGCACGAACAAATCCATTACGCCTCGGCACCGGGATGATCACTCAAAGTTCTCCGCCAGCTTCGCCTATATATATATATGTATATTCTAACAATCCGGCCAGACCGACTTTATGACTGACAACAAGCCTGAACTTTCGTTCTTTTCTATATTGGCTTCTGTATGCCAATATAGAAAAGACTGCAGTACATACCTATATACACTGATACCTCGTATTTTTCCGCTCGAGTTCTCCTGCAGTTTTGATATAGAGAACCGCGACGGAGACCCCCTTGAGAGTCTGCGCGCGGATGAATCTCGTTGGCTCCTATCAATTCCTTCTCCTTGTTTTCCCGTGTCCGTCTGCGCTCTTTGACTCTTGTTATTCTCTCGCTGGAATGAATCTTTTCGCGTTGTACTCTGTTTTTCTACATCAGTATTGCATTTCAATGTCTCGCTTTCGCGAACTGTTAACAATTTGTACCGTTGAAATACTTGCGTATTTTACTCTGTATTGTTTCTCGAATAGTATTGTGAACTCTTATCGCTCTACTGGAGAGAAGAACTGGGAACAGGTAATTCTTGTAACTTTCGAAGTTAAACTTATCGTACGCATATAGTCTACAGTATAATGTATACAAATTCAGTCTTTCAAGACACCATGCAAATTTCACTAATTTATGCGAAATTTTCTAGCATCCGCACGCTCTACAATAATCATCCGTAATGGTCTTTTGACTAAAGTTATCATAAAAAGAAAATACGTTCGTAATTCATCAAGTGCGGAAATGCATCAACAATCTTTGCGGCAGCTCAAACGATACGGTTCTCCTCCAAATTCTATTTAGCCGCAGCGCAGCGGTTCTTCGATATAGACGCTCCGGTATCTTCGGTGATTTATCAAGTTGCACAGGGGAGGCTCACAAGTTTTCGCGAGCAGCGAGGAATTCCCCCGCGGAGAAG
This sequence comes from Muscidifurax raptorellus, assembly GCA_020010945.3. Classification (NCBI taxonomy): domain Eukaryota; kingdom Metazoa; phylum Arthropoda; class Insecta; order Hymenoptera; family Pteromalidae; genus Muscidifurax; species Muscidifurax raptorellus. The sequence goes on along the minus strand of CM052077.1, from coordinate 18,788,724 downwards.
CTGTCGTTTTTCTCTCTTTTTTCCGACGTGGCGTTGCTTTCCTTTTTCGCGCGCTGTATATAGAGTCTGGGTCGAGGCTGTTGCCGCTATCTGAAAATAAAAGAAAGGCGGAGCTTTAGTCGAGGATCGTTTGATGATTTTTTTTTTGTTTGAGAGAGGGAGAGAGATGCGCTGATTGCGTCAGCTATACGAGAAGATAAATGTTGCTGTTTGTTGATGTTTGCTTGCGGCTGAGAGGAACTGCATGTTCCTTCGTTGTTTATACGGGTTTTGACAGTGTATATAGCGGGCGACGAAGCAAAGGTATTGAAAAATTTATTGTGGTTGCTTGTTTTCATCACATCTAAATAGTTTCTAAAAGTAGATCTAACTCTATATGCACTACTGATTTCTGAATATTTTTTTATGAAGATACAATGAAAATTAGTTTTTATTTGAATTTTTTCCTAAAAGCTATAAGTGCCGATGAATTCTGTTTTTCTGTAATAAAAAAAATCTCGTCTTTACGTTTTCACAATAATCATTTCCGTTGAATTCTCCTCGAGCCGCATATATAAACGCTCTGTAAAACGACTGTATGAAAAGATTTTAGTTATTCCTCTAAAATATAACAAAAACCGCGACATGAGAAAAAAATGTAATCTTCACGAAAAAAAGTTTCATCTCTCCGAAATCCATTAGCAACATTTACCTTCCTTTTGCCGTTAGCATCATCAGTGCTGCAGTAGCTCGTAATCCCGCTCATATTTATATAAAACCCAACAGACCAGCATTCAAGCTCGCAGTACCGCAACACGAAGACGACTCTGGTCTATTTGGCTACGAGCTCTCTCTCTCTCTTTCTCCCTCTTCCTGCTCCGGCTCCGATATAACGAAAAAATATTTATAACACGAAAAAAACCTATATAAACCTGCTCCGCTCTGCGATGCACTGCTGCGCGTCTGCTCTCTGGCTTGGTTCAAACGCTCTTTGTACAAAGACTTGGCGAGCGAGACGTTGCCGACGCCGCTGCTGGATATATATGTGCTGCTCTGCGTATACATATACACGCGAACGAGCAAAAGTTCGCTTTTGGAGAAGCTGGTCGACGACCAAGACGAGATCCTTTGACGTGTGCTGCACTGCTCAGACGACGAATGCGATTCGTAATCGCACGGGGTATTACGCCGCTGGCTCGCTGCGAGTGTTTGTATATGTATTTGAGTACTGCACGCTTTCCTGCAAAATAATAATGTGTTTCAGTGCTTTGCCTTTCTCGCAGATATTAGCAAGTTACGTGTTTTATTTTTATTTTTAAAACATAAAGTTCTCACTTCGTTCAATGCACACACGCACATGAATATAAGATTATCAATCAGCTTATTTTTCTTTAAAAAAGAGTAAACGTTGCCCATTTGCCTGATGTATAATATAATCTACAAGTCGAATCTTTGAAGATTAACCGCAGTGAAAGTAAAATTAGCCAGTCGCACAAACTTAATTTCCATTGATCCATCGCATCTGTCGACTGACTTCCTTAGCATAAATCCAGTTCTGCAAAGGCTGAAGCCCGCGAGCATATCGCCAACTTGAAACGGCGCGCAACGTCGCTTATATTCCCCGCTTTGTATATCTATAACCGGCGCTTGGAGAGCGAGTCGCGCTGGGACTCTTGAGGCGTGCAACTCTCGGACTACGACATCCTTATTAAAGCGCGCTTTGGGAAAAGAGCTTACTCTCGCTCGCGGTATCTGATTTGTCAAATTTCGTTAGCGAGCGACTCGGTGATGTATACGATTTGAATGTATTCAGGAATATTATGAGAACAGGTTTTACTTATTGGCTGGATTAGTATGTATCCAATTGGCATATGTAGGGTTATTTAAAAAATCTAATATTCATGAATGAAAGTACTGTGCTCGATACATAGATGTGCTTGTTTTATATAATTAACTAGACTGTCGAAATGTTTATTTAATTCGACGAAAAATCTCTATCCTCTTCGTAAGTAAATCAAAAGTTAGTTAAATAGACCAAAAATTCTGGACGATACTTTCCACTTGTTCTAGACAACGTAATCGATCGCAATTGCCGCTAGGGCAACTTTTTTCCTAGCGATAGAAAACATCCACTATTAATCTTCATGAGCGATGAATTATCGGGATATACGGCTCGGCTGTAATGGAAACATTCAGCTAGAATTCCGCACCGAGAACCGTGGATGAAAAAAGAACCAAATCGCTAGCATAGGCCCAAGAACATCGAACTTTTTCAATAGACGCAAAAATCACCAAAGTTTTGTAACTCCCGCATACCAATAATATATATACTATAATCACCCTCAGCACTATGTACCATCGTGAGCCATTAAAGTTTCGCAAATCTGAAAAATGTGTTTTTCTTCCGCTACAACGCTTCGTTAGGGCGTCGTTGGTATTTGCATGGCGTTTATCGCCCGAACTCCTCGAGAGCCGTCTTAAAGATATGCAGTCGCCTCACGGCGAATAAAAAGTATTTGAGTTGCGCGTGGTTAATTGAATTTTTCTCGCCGACTCGCGGAAAGTTTGTGCTTCCCGGGGCGCAGGGGTAAACAATTAACGCTGATAAGGCAAAACCCGGGACGAAATTTAGTGTGATTTAAGCGTGGATTTTAATTCATGCAGTCGCACGCAGAGCCAAGCGGAGGACTTTTGTTTGTGCGAATGTTGAACGAGCGAATTTATGAATTTGCCTTGAACTTGTGCTTTGGCTCGTTTAAACGTGGAGCGTAGATCATTTTTAATGGCGTATTATGCGCATCGAAAAAGTCGTAAAATGTTTAACGCTGTAATTTATGAGAATGGAATTTTGTTTTACAATGAAACGTTAAGTATAGGTATAATGCTTTATACCGTGCATTCGTACAAGAAATAAAATAATTGTTTTGACATTTTTCCATGAACTATATAGCCTAGATAACAACGCACGTATAAGCAAACCTACTGAATATGGTGTTATATATAGGTATTCATTTCCGAGCAAAAAATGTCCCATACCTGGTGTCTTCGACAAGCTTTAAATTACGAATGACAAAAAAGATGCGCATGACGTATCAGTCGATATTTAAATTTAGTTTATCTCTCTCCCTTCGATCGTTGCGGGCTGTCGATGGTGCGGGATTAAAGGGGGCGACGCGACGGCCGCTAGGGCGAGGAAATATTTCGTGCCCAGCTCTCTCTCTCTCTCTCTCTCTCTCTCTCTCCCTCTCTCTCTCTCTCTCTTCCTCCTAGGCATCGAATATTCGTTTTTCGTGTGCGCGACGTAGCCATAAATCTGAATTTAATTGAGAAGCAATTGCGCAATTTCCGAGAATCCGTGATATCTGGAACGATTCCATAAAATAGAGACCTGGATTCTCTCTCTCTCCCTCTCTCTCTCTCTCTCTCTCTCTCTCTCTCTCTCTCGCGGCCGTTGTATGTACATACCGCTGCCTATAAGCTTTCCTTCCTCGGAAAATGTAAATTATTGTTTACCGTTGCGGCTCTCGGGGATTAATTGCTCCCGTAACTTTTTAACGCTCAAAATAAACGGCTCGATCGCAACTGTAGCGAGTTGCTTTTACCGCCTTTCACGTTATTTTCGTTTAATTTACGCTTTACTCATATTTTAACGATATCGATCAACTCTGCGTATACAATAGCGATACTTATTTAACGAGCGAATTTTTCTCATTCACCGTAATAAATAGCGCGCCGATGAAAAGGACCGATTTCACATGTATACATCGCCGTAAACATAATCAATCTTTTGAGTATATAAGACAAATAAGCAGCGCAGCGATGTTTACAGTGAATGCCAATGTCCGCGCGTTGTCAGCTTCGTTCGAAAAATCACTATATATATATATATATATATATATATATATATATATATATATATATATATATATATTTCTAACGAAAGCGTGTCTGACATTATTAAGGGCAACGTGCGTATTTCAGCGCAGCGATCGCTTCTTTGTTTTGCTCCCCGACCGAAGAAAAACATAAATAGCGCTTTATTTTGTTCGGAATGCTTCGTGCTGCGTGAAATAAACACTTTTACTTGCGAAACGTGCTCCCACCTTTCGTAAAAGCCGGCAATATATTTCGGAGCCGTAAACTTTATTTCGAATCGGTTGTATGGGGTCGAACCCTCTCTGCGAAAATGAAGTGTGCTTTCACCTTATAGTGAAGATATTGTGCTTCCGAAGAATCGACTCCTTGTGCTTACGGAAGTCGGTATTATTGCGACTGTATAGGTTTATTTTTCTTTATTTCTGGCTGTATTACAGATCTTTTATATAAACCAATTTTGTTCAACGATAATGTAGATGGCGTTAAAAAATTGCTACTCCGTTTATGCCGATGAATGGAATTGATAATTTCCATATACAGCCGCAGATGCTATAAATATCACATTAGAGAAACAAGAGAAAATTCTCCTATTCTATTTTCGAGCAAATACAAAACAAGTGTGCATTATTGTGCTCTTTTTTAACCATATCCATAGCCAAAGCTATTCCGAGAATTAAAAGGTTTTTATGGAAACGCTATTCTTGCAATATATACAATTCTCCGAGTGAAACCGTAATAAAATGCGTGCTATATACGTAGAGTGCGAATCGGGAAACCTTAGCAGCCCTAAGCCTCGGTCCATGAAATTTTAATGATTCAGTGGCTCGCGATCGATTTCGCGGTGGTGCTGCGCCATCAACACGTGCGCCGCACTCAAGGTGGACGCTAACCAGAAGCAGCTCAGGGAATATTCAGTGAATCGGAGCGGCAACGCGAGTCGATCTGCCGCGGAAAGTTAAATTGAAAATAGCGCGGTGGGCGAAGTTTGCCTCGTAATTTAGGAAATAAATTGAATTTGCGGAAGGAAGTGTGGATCGGGAAAATGTTTAAGCTGGCCTCTGATTGTTTACGGGAATCCGGAGGTGAAAAATTTTGCGTTTATTTTCGAATGACGAAGAAAGAAGGAACGACTATTTTTAACTCAATGAAAATATATCGATTGCATTCCACCGACTCTTATGTATGAATGAAAATGTTTTTGTCGGAAGAGGTGGCAAAATTGATCGATGATTTCATCGAAAGCGCATTTATTTTAGTCCCTAATGTTTACACACTCCAAATTTATCGAGAGCTCACCGATCCAAATGATTTCATCGCTGCGAACGGCGAACGAAGTAATTACCAATCAGTTCATACATTATCGAGCGTGGGCATAAAATCTCTTCTGATCAAAGTGAGCAAAGTGAAAAACTCGAATGTGCACCTCAATCGAATCCTCTATCATCGGGTGACTTCAAAAGCTCCGCACCGGATGAGCTCCCGATCCCCCGCTTCCTCGCACTCGCGCAGCTCATCAATCCCTCGTCAATCCTATACCGCAGGCCAATCTCAGCCTCTCGCTGTACATACGCGTGTACAGTCAAACAAGCTCCGCTGCAGGTGTCACGTTTTCGAGATCCGATAGAAACACGAGGCGCGCGCGCGCGCGCGAACGTGACCGGCCGCCGCGCCCTCGACAGCCAGCAGCTTCTATAGTCCAACTAATTTCGGAACAAACATTACTCCGGCGTCGCTGCTTAATGACTCGCGCGAGCGCGCGATGTGGAGAGAAGAGCAAAAGTTCGCCTCCTCGTCGACGTCGTCCTGCGCTGCTCTGCCAAGTTTGCGCGTCGGCGCGTCTGCCAGCGCACTCTTAGCTCTTTTCTGGCGGAGCTAAATTGCGCCGTGTCTTTTGCTCGCCGTGGAAAGTTGCGTCGTTAGCTCAGTGCAGGATACGTGTATAATCAACGATTTTTTAAGCAATGATGACTATTAAGCGATAGAGGCGCTGATCGAGTCTCAGTATGGTCAAGTTTTCGAAATTACGCCACATTTAAGTAGGAATGTATTGAGGAATTAGTAAATTTAACTTGAACACCAGTACAATATCTACAGGCACGTATCTTCAATTATAATCCACTATATTATTGATCTCAGTTGAAAGTCGACAGGGACAGCGGCAGGACGTAAACACACTACACTCTTGATGCCCGCATAGTTTTCTTAGTACGGCTTTCCTGCTTTCCTACTCCGACTAATCATTTTCGTGATATTCATCTGCATTTCTCCTCAATTTCATACACATTTTTAATTCTGATTTCAGGTAAGCGTTTGATCCAGTACTATAGTTGATCAGGTATACCGCAAAAAGACCGATACACTTGGACACAAGTCAAAATCGATCGCGCCGCAAATCCCAAGTGTGTATAGCATCATCAGTAGCAGCCTCACGCACATAGAAACCCTCAAAGTCTGGTAAGTCCGAAGTCGCGCGACTGCACGCATATACATGTATATATACCATATACTATACATCGTGGAGGTGCCGGAGAAGCTAATTGAATCCTTAGCCTCCGAAAGATTCGGGCTCGCGCGCGTTAATTGCGACGTCAAGTTCCTCCCCCAGACCAAGTGTCTCCGAGTTTCGGGGGGTTCGCCGCTGATCCGGGCTCAGAATCTTAAGTGCCCCGGCGAGCGAACTTGTACGCGATCGCAGAGGCTCAATTCCATCCGGCTATCGCGCGCGACAATAACGTATCATTAACCGAAGCCGCGTCGATTGAATTTTCCCGGCGCAGAATGTCTCGTGATTAGGCTGTGGCTACGCTCTGACCGAGGCTCCGGTCCAAACTTTCCGAGAGTGAGAGAGAGGGGGGGGGGGGAGTTGCCGAGTAGGTAGGCGATATTTGCATATAGATGGCCGGACACGCTCGGTTTTAATAAAGCGCCTTTGAACAAGGCGCTACGCGTACAGCTGCAGCCGTGGCCGACTATGTATGCATGGGACTTGAACTTTTGCCGGAATTGAATCGGTGGAATCTGGTTAATAGATTTTTTTCAACAGCCTTCAGTGTGTTGGTTATAGTTAAAGCTCAGGCTAGGTGTTTGAATGGGTTTTTATTGACCAACTTGTTGGAAAATTCATTATATTGTTATTCATCGTACAAAATCTACTGTTTTCACACAAAAAGGCTCGATTGAACAGGGCAAAGTTTAATAAAATTCAAAAACTTCCATTGTTAGATATACGGACTGCACGAGTCCGCTACGAGATCGCGCCTTTTATTTTTAAACTCTCGCTCTCAGATTCCCTCGAACGGGCGCGCTCGATAAGATTTACGCCTCGGAGCCACTCGGGAGAAAAAAATCGACTTTAAGAGCGAGGCGCTGATTTACAAACGATTCCCCTTCGCGCCGAGATCTTTGTTTTCTCGCGCGAGGCGTCATAGGCGCATCAGCTGCTGCGCCGCGTTGTAACGCCTCGCGTATTTTTGTGGCGCGCCGTGAAAATTTGATGCTCTCGCGTCAAGAAGCGCGCTGCTTCGATTGTAAAAATAACGCCGATCGCGCGAGACTGTCGGAATGCTTAAAAGAGCGCGGTTTTATTGTACAAACAGATCCCTGTCACGAGCGTTGTTTGACTTTCAGTCGTTGATTCGTTCGCGGTTTCTTGTCGGTTTTTCTCTTTTTTGCTACTCCTTTGTACGCATACGCCGACGCGGTATTTTTTCGCTCCGAGGCTTTGGCGAAACAAATGATGGGCGGGACTGTCTTTGGGCGAGACTTTTTTTACAGCGTGAATTTCGTTGATCTATAATGGAGACTAATTACCTCTGCGTTGGATCTCGTTTGTTCGTCTGTCGCTCGTTTATGAGTCGTTTGGCCTGGGGAGCGGATCGTTATGTTTGTTGTGACTTGGAGAAAAATGTCAATGATAGTTTTGTGGAGTGAAAATATAGCGCTCTGAAATCGAAATCGTCTTGCTATGTTTAATAGTGTGCGATTTTATTTCGTTGGGTTGTAAATTAACATCAGTACTATTTTAAAATTAATAAATAACCCGTGACTGTTAATCGATCAATGACACGTTTAATTAAAAATTTGCATATATATATAGACATCGATACAAGATGTCTTTTTATATGCTTTTCCTTCGAAATGAAGCAGATCGAGCGTTGTATATTCTACAAAGAAGTAATATTTTAATGCTGAACATCGCGCTCGTCTGGAAGTTGCATTATTTATCGGTTTCCTGTTAACCGCTATGCATTTCGTTTATTTTAGGGGGCTCAAATCGCGCCAATAATTTGACTAAAGTAAAACTTTTCACGACACCCAATGCCTCGGATTCAAATCTGCAAGTCACTCATCTCTCCGCTAAATGTGCAGCTCGTCGACGCGATATTTATGACACCATAAATTACACATTCATACTCAAAATGCCCTGCTACTGCCAGCATACCTGTCCTCTCGCCTCATCAACGCTGCTGAGAATCTACCCCGCGCACGCGCTCAAATCTCCACTTTTTTGTTTCTTGGACCAACGGACCGACAGCGCACGATCGACGAACACCAAAAAAAAAGAAATAACAAACTCGCCTTACATTATCAAAGTAAACAAGCATCCCGTGGGTCGGTAGATAACGGATAGGATAATTAAACAGCGCGCGGCGACACGCGCTAAATCATCCGGGGGAGACGTGGGCGCGGGCGCCTCGTTAATCACGCGTTGCACTGCCCGCCGCACCGCGTCGACGTACGTTCGACACAGTTTTCGCTTGGCGTGCGGTGAGTCTACGGCTCTAGGTGTATCGTCGCCGTATTATCTTGCGCAGCTGTGCCGATGCGCGACGATAAGACGCGTCGCCGTTGTAGAGGGAGTGAGAGAGTTGTGAAAGGGGTTGCGCGGGAAGGTACCCGTCTTGCGCTGCTGGGGGATTCGAGGTTCTTCATTTGGCGAGGTAGATTTATCTGTGACGCGCTGGAATTTATGGGCTTTACGTGCCGTCGTCGACTGCGAAATATTGATATTCTTCTGTCGTTGAGAAAATAGAATTTTTTATACACTATATTGGGCTATAGTTGGATCAGAAATTAATTTAGCTGCTGTGTCTTCAATTATCCCGAAGTTTAATTTTGGTATGATTTCTTCTCTGTATCGGATATGCGTATTTTAAGATAGTCGTATTAAAAGCTTTTGGCTAACTTCGTCTCTTTGACCAATTATATTTTGACTGGCCATATATTGCATTTACAAATATTATTCTTATATACTTTTCCAAAAGTTTTGATGCGGTTAAGTTCATTCGTGAATCATTATAAAAGTTCGGTATATATATACACATATACGGCAACTAGAAATATTATTATTCGGAATCCTATTGTAAGTTTGTCTTCATAACAAAATTATCGACTTGCACGCAAACATCTGAATCATGATTATAAGGCGCGAATTTCATTTAAAATTAAGATCGAATAGCCGCTTCTCGCTTAGAGATGACGAACGACGCGTATCATCTCTGTGAATGAACTCTCGCGTGTGGGTGTAGGTTTCGTTCTGTCACGAGAATGCTCCATCACTTTTTGAGAAACGCCTTTGTGCTTTGTTGCGCTCGCACTTGGCAGCGCCCGCTTGTTGACGCCTGATGGCACTGCGGCACTTTCAATCCCGTAATTAAGACGTCCGCAAGGGAATCTGTCACAGAAGTAGCGTACTTTTGCTGCGATGATCGTCAACGTGTTTTTGTTTAAATTTTGTAAAACACCGTATTGCCTCACCGAATGCTCGGAAATATTTTACCGGACTGGCCCAAAAATCTTTCGGAGAACGTGTGACTGAGACCCGGAGGAAAAACAACGACGACGGATCGAAAAACTGCATTCCCCTGTCGTTTATAAATTCACACTTGCTTTTCTTTTCGTTCGTTATGTGGCAAGCACGTTTTCTCTCTTTCTCCTCGCACACAAATGCGTAAACCCCGCCAGTACGGCGCGACGCGAAATCGATTTTTTTTTCTATTTATTTTTCCGTTTCTTTCGTCTGTCTTCTTGCATTTCGCCGTTTCGCTGTGCTCGATACTCGTTTTCCCGTTCCTACAGTCATTCTTACACATGTTTTTAAATGAGTTTGCCGTTTATTTTACGGAACGGTATTTTTAAATACCCGTTCGAAAGGATAAATAAACAAGGTAAAAGTTATGGGTTGTAGAACAGAAATTTCTCGCGTAACGTGTCATTTGAATTTGATTTAATATTAAAAAGAAATGTAGCCTTTCAATTATTCACTTCTTTCGATATAAAGTGCACTTTCTAACATTTACTTTTTCCATTTTATGAAAAATATACAATAATTTTGATAAAATTAGACGTTGTAAATTTCATTTAAGATAAGATGATTTGCATCTGAACCGTTGATTGACGTGTTTAGAAAATTTATAACTCATCTCGATGACAATGTCTGATCGTAACAATATTTTAATTGTACAGATTTGTGCATAGCTCCATTATGCAAGTTTTTAAACTCATAATAATTTATTTTTAAATCCAAATATGTTAAAACTTTACAGTTGAATAAAGCTTCTTTCTTGTATACATTTATTACATCAACTATTTTTTGAAACGAAAAATGGTTGGTTAAAATTTTCCATGTGCACAAAGGAAAATCATTTTTTTATTCGTTTGATTAAGCACTGACCATTTTTTTCGAGCTGGATAGGAAAACATAAAGCCCACGAAACGTTGGTACAATAAGTTTAGAATTTTTCCACGCAATAAATGGTTTGTGAAGATCGATTGATTCTATCCAGTTTCACACATCGTTAACTGACGACGGCTATTCTTTGGAATTTCTTGTTGGGAACGTTCACAGATGCAAACTGTTATTTTCTGATTGAAATTTGGATCAATGCGCTTGCTTACTGCAGTTATCGTTTTAATAATTTGCAAAATTCGCTCTGTGATTACTTTAGAAACTCGTAATTAATCACTTTGCACGATACAACAGCTACGTCAATTTTCACAGGCTGCAACAATCACTTACTCCCCAGCAACAACATACCTATTCACAAATCCGTCTTAGTCATTGCCACGTATAAGCTTCTGTTTGCGCACTTACACGAACGTAACGCTAATTTCACAAAAAAATAAAAAAACTCGGTATGCATGTACGGTTTTACTGCATGGGTCTCTGCAGTACGCGGTCCGCGGCAGACCGCTCGAGTTCGGCGGCATGACTACTGAGAAGCAGTCGCTACTGCTGCTGCGCGCACGAGAGAGATTACGCTCTCGCTCTTTCCCCCGACGAGCGAAGTCGCCGCTATCTTGCCGATCTAAAATTACCCCAGAAGCGCTGGACACGCGGTTCTTCTCGCGCCTCTCTGATGCCGCATCATCCTCTTCTGAGTGTCGCTCGGCATGTGACCAACGCAGTCGTCTTCTTTAGCTGGGAGCTGGATTTTCATGGTGAATGATGCTAATTGGATTTTCGTATATGGTGACGCGTGGTTATATAGAGACGGATTTGTAGGAGTTTGCTCGGATGGAGGTGTCACGAATTCTGATTGGTATAGATAAGTATAGATCGTAGTATTTTTCCTGCAGAGAAGAGTGGCAAAGATTATTAACTGAAATGTGTAGAAAAATAGATTCATTTGAATGTTGAATGGTTAATTCCCTTTTATTTTTATACGAGTGCTTTGAACCTTTGTTTACACAAACATAAAGAATATCGTTATACAAGACGATAAAAAGTTAAAACTAGTCTCGACAACTAAATATCTTAGCAGATTACTGGCTTTGACGTGTCTCTGTATAGCTCGCTGGCATGTGAGGTAGAAACAGTCGCTACGCCGTAGAGACTCGCAGTCTTCGCTAGTAGGGTGATCGACTCTTTCGCCAGAATTCTAGACAAAATTCTTGCTAATTGAGTGAATAGAAAATGTCGAGAAAATGTCTTCATTGCTCCATGCTGTCAGACAAAAAGGTTTCATTGACTTGGACGCGATCGGAATATGTTCTTCAAATTTTAAATGACTTTTCGACAGGTGTGCTTCAAGTTTCTATAAATAACGGTTACCGTTAAGTCGTCTAGCATTATTGAGATTCAAGGCTCGACATGCGTATCATACCTTCAGATGTCTGACATTTCCCCGTCCTCTATCTACTTATTCCTAGCTTCTCATAATAACGGCCTTTGCGAATAAGATGATACCAAGCCAACGTAAGCCAGCATCAAAGTGCAATGTTTTCATGCTCCAAAAACCCAGTTATCTTTCTTCGAATATATCGTAAGATCTAATCTACAGGTCTGACAGTCCTATTTGTTTAGACGACATTGGCGCCATCTACTTTGTGGTGTGGTGGTGTGGTTCTTGTCTAGCTGGCAGCAGTGTGTATTTGCATTGGTTCGCTCGAAACGTCATACCCTCTGTACAAAGGTCGATAGGTTTGAAGTCGCACGAAATTTTCTGCGATGTTATATTCAAATGATCGTTATTTTTAGACATTGATAGACTAATTTAGTATATATATATTTGTTAACAAATTTACAATGACGAAAAAATGAGCAAAAACTCTGCAGTGAAGCAATGTATCACGATTCGCGTTCATATACATCACATGTATCGCAGACCCTCAGCCTCCCATTTTTTTCATACACCAGTCATAAAGCTTCCTTCAATGCGCGCAATCAGTGACACATTCGTCCCTCCTCGAACCAAAGAGTAAAAAGCGAAATCCCCTCCGAACAGCCCGCGCACTCGACGTATATATAACATACAACGGAGCAGTACACGCGTACAAAGGAAGGCTCGGACTGGCACGATAGAGTGGAGGAGGGGGGCAAAAAGCCGGAAGCTGTGCGCTGCTCCCTTTTTAAGTCGAATCGGTGCTTGCGCGCCCGCACGTCATGCAATCCGCCGGTGACTCACGACTATTTCCGATATATCGGCTTTAGGCTCGTTCAGCGATCGAATTTTCGGTGTGCGCTACATATACATCGACGGTCTTTGTTATTGTTTTCTTTTTTTTTTTTGTTTACCAAGGCAGGTGATTAATCGAGCTTCCCATAGATGAGCAGTGTAGTGGTGGGATGGATCTGCGGCTGATTGGGTTTATTGTTCTTCGCGGTGCTCGACGTTTATGATGGGGAGAGTCGTCTCGCGCGCTGCTTGCTGTGTTTGCGGCTGCTGATTCTTGAGTATCGCGAGCCTTCTGCGTTTTATTTTCGAAACGCGGATCGAAGCGGATTGCGTATATAGATCTTTGTGAGGTTATCGAGTGTTTACAAGATTAGTTTTAACTGTTACTGGGTGTATTAAAGAATGGGAAGAATCTAGAATCGAAATATTTATATTTGATGGCAACCGGCGTTCTTTAATTTAGTTTGTTTAGAAGAAAATGTTCCGTGTTAGTGACTAATTTCGATAATTATTGTACATCAAATACTCGCATACATCTTTTCTTTTCATATCCATGATCGACTGCTTACTGGATATATTTTTAACATTATATATTAATTGGTTGCGTCTATGTATAGCGTTAGGAATAAATTAATCAAATTTTTGAATGTGTGATACGCGCCGGTTATCTTTTGAGCTTAAACGCTTATATTACAAGTTAGGTTTATGTTCTATTTTGAATTCACGAAAAGCCTTTATTTTTAGCGCACATTTTTATAGAAGCTAAACGAGCTTATACTGTATGATTTACATAGTGTGTTTCTAATAAGCCATGGCTTGAAAATAAGGCGGAGAATGTTTTACCGATGAGCTAACATAAGCAAAGGTTTGTCTCATAACTTTTCAACTACAACGGTGCTTATTTGACTTTTTAATAATTCCATCTCTTCCGGATTGTAATATCACTAGATTTCGAAATGTAAAATTTCGCTTTGAAAAGTGACATTATAATATCTGAAATAATTTAAATGGGCTTCATCGGCCTTAAATAAAATTCGCGGACGTTTTTTGTCAAACAAGAATTCGAATTTGCTTGGGTTTGCAGAAATCATTAGACTTTGATCTATATTGACATAACACTGATCCATGCGTGTTTTACTATAAAAAATTTTTTTATCAAAAAGTTACACAAATAAGCACACTATTTGACTAATTTAAATTCTGCTTTGATAATTTAAAGGCTAAGTTCCTCGAAAACCAAAAACCACAACAAGACCGCAGCCACACTTACATTTCATTCCCTCCCCGTCTAAACACGGCGTAATTAAACCTAATCACACTAACCAACGCAACGTCGTGAGTTTCCACGCAGACGTCTTCATTTATTTCCGTATGCCTGTATAAGCCACCAATAATTATTTTTCTTAGAAGACGCCAACCAGACGCTTGCGAAGCGACCTCCGTCGATAAATCGAGTATTTCATCTATAAAACGCGTGTGCCGATCCCTTCTGACGATCGTGTATATTCCTCCGAGCGTAATGACGTTGAATTATGCATGCGAGGAGGATAGAGGGAGTGAGACAAATTGAAATGCTCTCGTTTCACAGAAAAGTTAGCATATAGCGTCGCCGAGAGACGGAAGAAGGGAATTGATTTGATTTCAAGACTAGGCTATAAATAGAGAGCGATAATACGCGCGTGCGGATGACGGATTGTGCAATACTTTCGATTAATTCTGGGTTAAGTGGCTCGAAAGGATTCGCGGGATTAAGAGCGAGACCGGAATGACAAACGATACCGGAAATCCGTGTGACGTGGATTTATTCGCTTCGAGAGTACAGTAATTTTCGCTCGCGGATTCCCGGCAAAACTGCCAGCCGGCCGAGACGAATAAAAAGTGCAGTTATATATATTTCGCAATACTAAATATGCAGTGTCATATTGGCCGTCCGAAAAATTTCGCGAATGCAAAATAATTAATCTCTCGCGACTAATCATCTGGCCGAAAACACGGAAGGGGCAAAATGTATAAGTCTAGTAAAAGCTGCGCAAAAGAGAGCGAAAGCGGAAAGGAACGCCGCGTATCATCGCTAGACGGCGCGCGTCGACTTATTTCCGTGTGTATTCCGTGCTTATTTCTGTATGCGGCGTGGCCTACATTTTAAGCTTCTCTCACTCTCTTCTCGCTCGGTTAGCCTCAACTTTTTCTGGCCACCGGTGGAGCGAGTCTGGCGCATCGCATGTGAGGTATCCAGCTGCGCGCGTTGGTGGATGGCTCGGGCAAAAATATTTGAGATCGTTAGAAAACTGGACTGAATAATGTGTATACACATGCTGTGGGGCTTTTGAGTCGTATTTGCATATGCCTCGCTTTAGGATTAGTGTACTTGACAATGAACAAATTCATGTGCCGAACATTAGATTATTAATAGAAATTCACGCTACTGATTTTATCGCCTCGTTTTATCGCTTACAAAAATAAGATCGTAATTTTCGAATAGACAAATATACAGTGTCCTTCGATCTTCTGTTTTACATCTCTTGAAAAAGATATTTTTAAGCAGCACTATAAAAAGGCTGCTACATAGAAGTCCTCATCTTTCATCCCCCCGTAACACAAATTGAAGACGTACTTACCTGTAAATCACACACCCTCTCGCATAAGCCGAAACAAAAGCTCGCATAGATAATAAACCCGCTATTGTTTGTACCGCCGGAGCCAAATCTCATCCTCTGCGTGCAGCACCTTATCGTCGCTTCGTCCTTTGAGTCTGTACTGCATGAAAAACGACAATGATAAAAAATTGCGACAGAGCCTGGTCCAAACGAAAGCACCTGGAAAAAAGAAGCAGAGATTAAAAGATAGTTATCACCAGCTCGTAATTTGCGTGTGCGGCTGGGGAGGAGAGAAAATTCGAGCTGCAAAAAGAGAGAAAAACGAGCTGAAGAATGGATCGTCGTTGAGGGAGTTGCCGCGCGAGAGACGAGTCGTTAAAAGCGACTTTTACGCGGTCTTTGTCCCTTCTTTACGGCAAATCGTTTGTCGCGTCCCACCGGCTTAAAATTGGTTCGCCGACGCCGCGTGATGTGGCCGTGATTTTTTAAAGACGTCCTTTGCGTTCGCGCCATCGAGATGCGCGGTGGCTCCTGTTCCTCTCACCGATGCTCTTGTTGCACCGACGTAAAATGAAGATTCATGAGGTGATTCTTATGCTTGATTCTGAAAATGAATTTCTATCAAGATATGCATGCAACAGTGGATGTGGAAACTGACTTTCAAGCAGAAAAATCAAACGCGCGTTATTCCTTAGAACTATCAAATCGTTTCTTATTAACAATATCCCGTGTAGTAGTATAATAGGAGATTTTCCTCAAAGCGCCTCATCGCGAACGATAGTTTCCGCGTTGCCGCGAAGAATATCCCTCCAAACGCGTTTCACAGCGAGCAGCAACGCATAGATGCGTGCTGTGTGTAGCTCATGTAAATATTTTGGCACAAGCTCGTTGAAGCACGTGCGAATTTAAATATCCGCGCCTATTATCCACCGATCGCTATATACTAGCGCGCTTTTATTACGAGACCGAGAATGCCGTGCGCGTTTACGATTCATGAACAAGGCCGATCGGAGCGAGGAAAAGAGTCAGTGTCGAACTCGTGATGTAAACGAAAATTTATTTTCTATAAGTAAGCTGATCATGCAATGTGCTACTTTTTTTACAAATAAACTGAATCTCGCCAAAAGTATTTTAATTATCGCAACAACTGTTGCATGGAACGAACTCTCTAAACCTGTATATAGTTCATTATGTGGGATAATATAGTTGGAGAGTAATTATATATAACTGTAGAACAACACTAACAACAGTAAAGCGTATGCACATCATAACAAACATTGCATTATTAACAATTCCCGTCTAATCACGACAAATTTAATAAAGTGCACATTGTCATAATTGAGCAGGAAACAGAATTACAAACGCTAACTATATTCCCGTCTCGAGCGATTCGTTATTTTCCATGTTCCATGTCGAGCTTGTATCTCCCTCCGCCTACTCCCGTTCTTTGTTCACTCGAAGCGCGCGCCTGTAACAGTACAACCCATAGTCTACCTCCTACCGAGGTTTTAATTAACCCGTTTGTTTGTCCGCTGCAGGTTAGCGCCTGTCGGACTCTCTCTCTCTCTCTCTCCACCCTCTCGTTTTGTTTCATTTATGCAGGCGCGCAGCATGTATAGAGAAAAGCGCACATTTTTCCACAGTTTACTCGCCCCTCCCATTTCAGTCTCGAAAATTGCATTTTCCCGCACACTTTCCGTCATCGCGCTCGCTTGCATTTTTTCCGAGCTCCGCGGCATTTTCACGCGGACGCGCGCAACCTCACGGTACACACGAGTAGATGGTCCCGGCGGAAACTCGTTAAGGATCCGTGAAAATTGCACGGCCACCAGTGGAGGGGGTCGGCCGGAAATGAATTGTACCGCTATACACAGCTCCGAGGGTGCGCTCCGGCTCTCCCTCTCTAGGACGAAGCTTTATTTCCGGCTAGAGTTGCGAAATTAGCCGCGAGCGCGATGTGTAATGTGTCCAGTGCAGCAGCAGCGCGCCCGCGCGCTCGACAGATTCGCCCAGGGTTAATTAAGCTCACTCGTTTCTGCGAGTGTGTGTGTGCAAGGATGGCAAGTTCGAGAGGGACCAAGAGTGGAGATAATGCGATGCGTCGACGCGCGGAAGAGGAAGGTGTTAATTAGAGATAACGGGACCATTAGGCCTGGACTTTTACATAGCTAAGAACTCGGGATATTTTTCGGGTTTCATTTTATTGCTTGTGAAGCATAAGATAGAGGAAGGATATATATAAGCATAAGATGAAGGAAAATCTGTTTACCATCTACGTTTCATCTCCCATAAACTATCGTAAACTTAAATATTTAAACTCTGTACCAAATCCGTTACTCTGTTTGTCTAAATACGCTCACAACGACTGGTAAGAGGTATTATAAGGTTTAGTCCGATGAAATGGATTCTACTGATTTAGGTAACTTATTCCTTTAATGAAGAAAGGCTCATTTTTTTTGGCAAGCCAGAATTTAAACATTTGGTTTCCTTGATTACGTTACATTTTATTCTTAGATTTTTATAATATGATGATTTTAGCTATGTTATTATAACGCAATTGAAGACACATTTTTCTTTTATAAGCTAAAGAAGTTCATAGATTTAACTGAAACTATAACATTTATATATCAGTGAAGAGGTCTCATAAATTTTATCTTCAGCCAAATTCATTAATCTAAAACTGTATACTCTCTTTGTATAGAAATGATTTTGCTCATTCTCTAAATAAATCTTTGTTCTAAAATTTGTTCGCAGATCGTTATCGAAACAGGTTGAAAATTAAAAAAATGGTTAAAACACGTCGTAAAAATTATATTTCCTACCGCGATGCAAATGAGGAGTCAAATGTGCCAGTGCGTCTTACGAATAAAACAGAATCGCTGGAAGCTTCTAGGCGTATTAATCTCTTGGATTTTTCCACCGAAATCTTGACAAAAATTATAAGTTACTTGACATTTGATTCGTTAAAAAATTCACGTCTTGTAAGTTCAAACGATTAGCAGCTACTTTTCCACAATATTTGCATTATTCACTGATCAATTTTAATTGTCTGTATAGGCTTGCCGACAATTGAATGACATTGCGGTTGTCGTATTAATTCAAAGAACGAGTAAACTAGTAAGGAGGTACCGGGAAATTATCAAGTTTTCGCCCTCAAATTTGCACCCAGATATAGATGCTTGTTGTGTGCTTGAATATCTTTCCCTTTTGGAGAGGGATATGAAAAGTTATAAGAACACTGATGAGATATTTTTTCCCATAATGGTAAGAAGAATATTCTATATCAACGGTTATGATATTTTATACATGCATTTATTTTTTAGATACTAAACAAAGCAACTGAACTTTTAAGCTTTATGTCAAATGAAAATTCGGGGAATTCATCCTTGAAAGAAGAACACGCTAAAAATCTTGTGCTACTGATCAACAGAATAAGGTGCACAGATTATAATCCGATGCTAAAATCGAGTCGAAATTCGAGAAGTTATACAAATAAGCATAAACCAATAAGTTACCCTTAAGCTGAACAATACTTATTCTTTATATCAGTATTCTTTATATTTAAAAACATTATGTACCAGATATTTAATATAATTTATTTTTTCATCTACAAAAATAATTTTGTTATATTCAAAATAAACATTTGTTTAATAACAATATATGTATATATATATTGTTAAAACGTTTTCATTGTTATAAATATTATTTTTTCCTTTAAAATAATTCTACAAAGCACAACGGTGAATCTCATTTTTCTTTATTGCCAACGACAGTTACAATTCATACCGATGCACACGTGCTTAAGTCATACATATGCATTTCTGCGTCAGAATGAAGCCAGGGATTCGCGGCTTTTTGTGCTCATAAATCTGGCGTAAAAAATGATACACGCGTGGATTTTCCGACTTGAGCTGAGCTTCGACGATCGAGGTGTAAAATAGCTTTGGTAAACGGCGTTTGTGAACATATCGGGTATTCGTAGACTAATTTTTCAAAAGATATATTTTATTCGCTGTGAACATTTTTATTATTACGATAGTCTTTAATGAAAAAACCTATATCATTAAAACCATAATGGTCGATCTAGATGATGGACATTCAATTAATGGCTAAAAAAATGGTTATTTTCTTTCCACAAAATCGAACGGTTTAGTTCCGTGGCTCCTTTTCAAAGTATCGCACATCCTTTCATACTTCAGAGTTTTTTTTTTGTTCAATGGGCCAACTTCTGAAATTGCCCATAAAAGACGGAAATAAGACGAAATAATTTTCTACCACGCAATATTCGTGACGTATATAAGCCAAACGTTGCAATTATACTCTCCATTCAATTCGTTTGCTCTATAAATTGATTCAAGACGAAATTTTGCTGATAAATTGTGAAAAGCTGGATTCTGATTTTATGCAGAGGTTCCAGTATTCCGTAATTCTTATTCTGATTATATACAGAAACAAACGTATGCCATTTTAATCCTATGAGTTTTCAATATCCCACTTTTATCTGATTCCATTATAGTAAATGTACAGATTGTCCACTACACACATGTTTGGCCTATAATTCAATAATTCAATATAGCTATATATATATATATATATATATATATATATATATATATATATATATATATATATAGACAAAAATCTCGCCTTTGGTTAGAAACTATGGTGATGTAGCCGCACCACTTTGAAGATTGGATTAGGTAATGTGCGGTGGTGGTGGTTCACCGCAACTCTGTTCCACTGCAATAGTGATTTGGCAACGGCTCGGCAATCGATATTTTCTCCTGTCATCGCTTGCGCTGTTGATCGTACATTTTTCTTTATGACATTCTAGTATACAACGTTCCTGCGTTATTATAATCTTATGTATATTCGAAAAAGTTGTAACCCAAATATTTTCCATTGTAGTCTTGACATTTCTATTAGAACTGCAAGTGATGATTAAATCGTGTTAAATTAAATTTAGATAATTTATTGATATCCAATATCTGTTAAGAGATTACAAAAACAACATTAGACACGTCAAAACGAAACAAAGGAATATACGAGGACCCCATTTGTCCCGCTAACATCTAATTGACTACAATAGTCGTTGTGTGAGATATCCGCCCACATCTAGACGAGAATCACCCCATTCTATCTGCCTCGCAGTATCCGAACAAAACGCCAACACTGCTGCGCCAATACGCAGTAATTTGATATTTTCATTAGTTTCGCGTAATCCTAGATTTTCCAAACCATCTGGCGCGCGCCATACTATCGTAAATTTATCCGTTTCCTTGTTCTCTGGTAGATGCTTTGCTGTTGTAAGACAATGAAGATGCCTCGTGCGGCTATACAGATTATCGAAAATGGTTCTCATTTAATCGTAAGTTCCTCGCTGTGATAAAAAAAAGCGCAGATACATTCGTCGCTGATAGCATTGTCATCTGAATCGTATAACGCAGCTAATCCAGCCATTGTGGTAAACACGCATGAAAGGCCGTACTGGCGATTCATCTTGTGCACCGGATGCGCTGCACGCTTGCGAGGATGAATCGTCGTCGAAGATTAATTGCGCCTTTGGTTTAATTTATAACCAGATATGTGTATGGAATTTTTTTAAGGTGTATAGGTTTCTCACATCGAGTGCGTTCAAGAATTGCAGTGAAAAAGATGTAAAAGTAGCTCTAGAGAGCTACGAGAACGTATAATCAACGACGAAAAATAGTTTTCCCCATTGTCAGGTTTCTCGGTATAGCGCCGGCTGGATAACTGTTATCGTTGCGACAAACTCTATTGTCACGAACCCCTTTGAGTATAGCGAGGAAAAAAATCAACAGTCGGGAGGCGAGAATAGCAGAGAGATCGAAAGAGAAAACCTCTTCTAACGAGAAGACGAGAAAGAAAAGGAAACGAACCGCGAAGGATGAAG
Source organism: Muscidifurax raptorellus (assembly GCA_020010945.3). Taxonomy (NCBI): domain Eukaryota; kingdom Metazoa; phylum Arthropoda; class Insecta; order Hymenoptera; family Pteromalidae; genus Muscidifurax; species Muscidifurax raptorellus. Next base: position 18,767,461 of record CM052077.1, on the reverse strand, counting down.
AGGGGGTGGGGGGGGGGGCTAATGCGATCGAAAAGGAGTCAAAGAAAGAAAGGAAAAAGCTCTAAGAAAATGCAATTCTGAAAATTCGATGCACCTACATGTTCTTTATTTCGAATTGAATTTTTCGCTCGCGCCTCTGTCTACGCGAAAATTCTATCTCTAGCTTATATTGATCTAATAATGCCTTTTTTATTATATATGTGTAAAAGATAAATGATTGCAATCTCTTCCTGGTAATTTCCGATGGTTGAATGTAAGGAACAAATCCAAAATAAAATTTCTATTGGCATATCGTGTTTCTATTCTGTATAATGATAATAATATATATAAATGAATGTCACATTCACAACTAATTCATGATTGTATTATACGTGCTGTAATGAAATGTAGAACAGATTCATGTAAAGCTAGCATGTCGATAATTTCCATATACCTCGTATTTCTTCATTTTCATGGACAGCTATGTACCAGTTGCATTTAAAATATCTACATATGCGCGGAATTTATATAAAGATGTAAACAAGTGAATCAAAAAATATAAATAAATCAAGGTGTACGTATGCCAGCTGTGGAAAGAAAAGCAGGTGGAAACGTTTAAGCACTCGATGATACACGCAATGAAGTGTTAAAACAACTTTAGCCATTTATTTATTTTCATCATCTGTTCGTTCAACTACAACAATTAACCAAGAAAATCCGAAATCCTGCAACGTCAGAACCATCCGCTCCCGCGATAATTTTCAATTTTCACAGTCTACAACGAGCAGGACGCTCTCGATAACGAGCTTGTCGCGTTAGGCGTTCATTCCGTCGTCTATTCATTAGACCCCCGGTCGGCCGCGCTAAAAGCAAGACACGAGCTCTCGCACCAGCCGCGGTAAACCCATGCACACAGCTCTAGCGCACTGCGTCGCCTGCAACGCCGGCGTGCTACTCATCCTCGGGGCGCGGGCCATTAAACACATCGTGTGCCTTATATATACGCGGGCGTTGCTTTGCGTATATGTATAGCTCGCGCGACAGAGGCTCCCTGCGCAGACTATGCGTGCGACAAATTAACCTCTCTGCTTCTGCCGGGGAAAACGTTATATGCGCGCCAGTTTTGATGATCCGCAGGGGCTGTTAAAATGCCGATGGCCTCGTAAAAGGGCGCTCTATTTCCGCGGACAGCGAAAGTGCTGGATGCTGCGAGAGACGCCGAGAGAGGGAAACTTGGGAGAGGCAACGCGGCACTATCGATACTTCAGCAGTGAACACATTTTTGCAGACTCGTTATTCGCTTGGTTTTTATATATGAAATCATCTGTTTCTATGAAAATGACATGTTTACAGTTTTCATCATTCTATTATCATTTTCTTAAAAAGCACATAGTATTATTATATATCACCAACGCCCCGATTTATAATCTAATTATATAAGTACAAGACAATTGGGCAAGATACTTTGCTCTATTGAAATTTAATTAAATTGTATTCAGTTTTAAATAGAACAGATTAAATAATAGAGAATCAAAATGTCACCTCCTTATTATTCAGGACTTTTAAACTTTTAAAGACTTTCAAAGTTTTTGAATTAAGGAGTTAAATTTGTAACCTTATTGTAATCTGCTGTAAGAAGCAGGTTCGTATAAATTTTACTTTCAAGAGAAAGTTTTAAACATCGCAAAACGAAAGTTTAATTTGTTAATCATTTATTATAGAGTTTACGTTGAAAAGAAGATCCGTTGCCCTGACACTTCAACTTTCCAGTTCCTTGGCTAGCTACGATAGATGGCGTTTCTCCACTTCCCTGATCACTAACTAATATGCGCACATTGCATATACACATATAGTGGTGTGCCACCCATGCTAAAGCTGTCTTGTTATTGAATCTGCTCGAGGCACTCATGTTATCATTGCCTGAGTCTGCTGGCATTATAGGTTTCCTCGAATTCTTCTTCAGAACTTTCATTGGAAACTTTTCTCTTTGAAACTTTATTACGAATTCGACTAGTCGAGACACTTTTCTTTTGGTATAATAGCTTGTAAATTCCATATTAAAAATTACAGCACTCGTTATTTTATAACTTTAAACTTAATCTTTTCTCTTGGAATGTGAAGCGTAATCTTGGCAGCCGGTCATTATAATAGAGCGTGCCGTTCTCGAGGTAACGCGTAGGTATAGAGGATAATGCGGCTGAACCGTCTTGAAGTGCGGCTGAGGTTCTCACTGCGCGACGTGCGTGTTCTGGCTTATTAAAGTTAAACAATGATTATATATATATGTATATACTTTGCACGACTGATCCTGGCGCGAGACGCATCGGCACGAACTACCTTTGACCTTTTGTTACGTTGTTCTAAAGATGACTGGTCACGGACTTTTACGGCTGCTGCTGCTGATGTGAAATAAATTTAATATACTCTAAATACACATTTATCCGATCCTTGACTGTTTACTTGGTAGTTATGATAATTTTACAATAATTGATATTATGTTTGACCAGATGTTTTTCTCTTTGATTTTAGGTAAGCATTATGATCAACACTTTACCATTATAGTAAGGTAAATAAATTCTTTGCAAATCTTATTACTATAAACACCTATTGAAATTAAAAGAAATGGATATTGATTTGATGTAGAAATTTTGTATTGGGTGTTCAGTATAACGAATGCACAATTGTAATTTGAAAACAGAAGGGAGAAAAAACAAATCCCTCTGCAATATCTGGTCGACATCAGAATCTTTGTGATGCCATTTTAAACTCATAACCCACGGATTGCACAAACATGCAAAAACTTTAGTTCCATGCCGTGTTTACATTTTAACAACTGCCAACTTCGCGAAGTCATTTCGCCACGCTCGGCTTATTCACCTGCAATCTTCGCCCAATATTCGTAATCGAGCAAAAAATCAAATAGCATGTCCCTCGAGAAGGTTTAACGATGCAGCGTAATAATTGTATAGCTTGCAGGCGAAAACATGAATTCCGAATGAAAAAACGACGATTCCGTTATGTGCGCACGAGTAATGTTACGCAGGAACATATACGTAGATGTTATGCTAGGGCGAGGGGGAGATTACAGCATCCCTTCCGGTTCTCAATTTCGTTAGGCTCTCGATCGTTCTCCCCCCCCCCCTCTCTCTTAATATACGAGTATATATATTTCTCGGATGCGATCAGGTGCGTTTCTTGCATCATGTCTCGAGGAGCTGCGAAACAGCCGGTTAATACGATCGCGGTCGCTCTTATTTTAGGCGGATATCCCGACGGAGCTATTTTATTTTCTTCAATTAAGCGTTTAATCCGTGAGGATGTGCCGCGGAGAAGCAGGATGGGGGCTCTCGAGTGCCTCGTTATGAAAGCGCACACTGGCTAGTTTTGAGGTTCTACGATATTGCAAGCCGCGTTGAGGATAGGTGCGCCGGTTTTTATCACGGATAGTCCGTTCTTCATCCGTTTTAATTAAAAATTTGATTCGACCATCATTTAAACACTATTAGATCAGTCGCACATTTCATAAGCATCGATAAGTCAACAGTCAATATATTAAATTACGGTTTCTTAGCTGGCTGACAATGCAATCTAAGTTTGGGAAAATTAAATAATTCATGAAGAACGATTCATTACAAAGTTAATTAATTCAGTCTTTATCGCGCATTCGTAAATAAATATTTCCTAGAGCGTCGCGGCTGCATTTTATAGTTCCGGCACGATAGAACACGTCGACGTGCACGATAAACGAACAAAAGCCTGAAAAGCGCAGCCCGTACTGCCTCCCGCGGCATTATCATCCGCCTCTCCTTTCTTCAACGGCGGAAAAATAACCGAATTAAGCTGACTCTCTACTTCTACTGCGCGAAGGAGATATCCTCGACATTGTTTTTTGCCGTTCCGCGCGCTCGGAGGATAAAGGAAATTCTTCGCTCGCTTATCTCCTAGACGCGTAATTCCCTGCCGCGGCAGAGTTGTGTATCTGCGCGATTTTGGCTTCGGTTAATTCGGTCGCTGGATTTCCTCTTGACGAACCCTCGCCCTTTGCTGGAGGCTTAAAATGCAACTCTTGGATTAATGGGCGTTTGCTACGAGTACGCGTATAGAACGCGCGGTGTATATATAAGACGCGCGTATAAATTCAGTCGCGTTTAACGCGTCTATTTGGGAAATTGCTCGAGGAGGACACGCTAACGACGGTCAAATTATCCCAGATAACGCAATCACGATTCGAGACATTTTTTACCGCGCGCGACTTAATATTCGTGGGTAAAAACTCTTAGAGGAAATAAGATAAGACGTGGTATTCCGTTAATATATTGTACTGTCTTTGCCACGCCATTGGGAAATATTCAATTGAGAGTAAGTGTTTGAGAAAAGGCTTTTTCAACACGTGCATAAAAAAGACCATTTTCAGTGAGACAAACAGTAAAGCAAGACTTCCTTGTTATGATTTATGTACAAATTATTATTACATTCAGAAATAAAATAAATAAGTGAAGCGAATATAACAATTTTTATTTATTTTTTCTCGACATTTTCTTACTAAAGCTTTAAATTGTCAAAAACATTTAAAATTTTGAGAAATATACTGATTTTACATGCACACTGTAGTGGATGACAGAAAAATGTAGTCTTATAAACTGGTTATAAATAATACGGTGACATCAAGGGACAAATTAACTTTTTCAAGCGAGTATGATATTTGAGCACAAGTAGTAGTCGAGGACGCCGTAGGCTAGTTGTACAATCTACTATTACCGTTTAGTTTTTTTCTCATATACTTCTATATTTTAAACCAGTGTTTTAATTTTGGATAGCTTTACCAGAAAATTGTACTTAAATCCACAACAATAAGCAAACCCAATTTAAAGACTCTGACAATGTGAGAAATAAATTATAATAAACAACGTCAAATTTAATTATAAGTATTTTTAATTTGCACTCAGTGCCATCTCTTACAATTAGATTATTCTGCGTGCATAAGAAAATTCGCGATTCACCTATGAATAACCGCTAACAGCAAGCTCGTTAAAAAACCGGAGAGTTTGTCCAAGAGACGTCTGCGCGATATCATCTTCAGTCGGTTGCAAAATAAAAGTAAACGTCGTCGCTTCTCGCGGCTCCTCATCTCCGTCCAAACTCGTCCGTTCCAATTACGTTGGTTGAAGAGGAAACGAAGGAAGAAAAAGAGAGAGATAGAGAGATCCCACACAGGGGATCGGTACCTTGTAGTTGCCGGGTTATGCTAATTTTTAAACGTATTTTTAACCGTAAACTTGCCCCTTCAATAATTAAAATCATCGCATACATTTTTGCACGAATTGCTTTAAAAACTTAGAAAAATGTAGTAGGTTGTAATAAATATTCTAATAATTTAATAAAAATGGAATAGTGTGTATATATCGTAATTGTATATAATATACATAAGATTTACGACTAGATAGCTAGAAGAAAGATTTTCAAGAAAGCAATTTTTCACGGTAACTGAATACATCCTAAACGCTGTTGTTTCTCATGCACTGTATACATCAGATCTCGTGTTGCTCATCTTCGTGCGCGCGCCATTATTTACATAGATATTTCGCCGAGAGACGTGATCCGCCTGTCTGGCTGTGCGAGCACGTGTGCATACACTGGCATAATGTGGCCGAAATGTGTAATTACTATATTTCACGCGCTCGCCCATACCTTGAGTGTATTATAACGAGGCCCGGACGATAGACGGAGAGGGTAATGATGATGCACACGAAGCTTAACAAGAGCATCGCGAGAGTTTTCAATTTGTCTCTCCGTCTCTTTTACGAACGTATATACCTTCGGTAATTTATGTCGGTCGAGTTTGTTATTAACTGGTTAGGCTGCACAGAGTATTATGATACATCCGCGTGCTTGGAATGATAATCGAGAACAGGTGATGTAGAGCGATTACCGAATTTACTCCTAATATTTCATATCTTTCGTCATGCCAACTAGTAAACGTGATCTATTAATCATACCAGCTAGATGGATTCCTTCACTACTAATTCAACATCTTTGTTTTATTGACTCGGCAAATGTATAAATTACCGGAATCAATAGATTCTCCCCTCCAGCTCGCTCTCCTGCTTCTTTCACTCGCTAGACTATGCCAACCCTTTCATCGAGTCTCAGCGCTTTCCTTTCAGCGGAGTCGACAGCAGCAGCAGCAGCACTTGCGTGTTCGTGCAGCTTTGTATTGCATCGGTACGTCCGAGTCGCGTAAAAGGTAAACGGGTAATAGGATTCCGTGGAGCGTGGCGGCCTCGCAACTATTGCCAACTTCTTTTCTCCGAGCCGAAAGCCTCTCTCTGCTCTCTTCTCTGTCCTGCTCTATGTATATAGATCTATATGGCTCGAGAGTCGCGCGCTAGCTACCTCCTTTAAATAAGCGACCGCCGAGCGGCTAAAGCTCTGCTGGAAGAAACGAGAGGAGTTGCATGTAAAGGCAGGAAGAAAGCCAGAGAGAAACTGGCCGGAGAAATGGTATTAAGGCGAATAAAAAAAATGTGCGGAAAGTGCCTTGCAGCACGGCTGCGTATAAAGAGAATATGGAAGTCGCTATAAGAGAAATATTCAAAGAGAATATTGTATATGTGTGGCAGGCGGCTGATTTATGAATGATTTAGTGAGCCACAAGGATCTATATGCGCGGACGGTCGAATGTCGCATTAATAATATAGCCAATGGTGAATATCCAAAAGCACGAACAAAAAGCTTCGCCTCCGAAATACATCGAAGAAGAAAAAGAAAAATTAACGTAATCGCACATACATATACATCCGAGCTACTACAGTAGCTTTCAATTATTCAAATAACCCACAATCGGTGGGCAAATGTTCAATTCGGAACTTGGCGGCGCGCTCGAAAGCCGTTTGCCATTTCCCTTCCTTCCGATACAAAGAAGCAGCGAAACAAAGAGGCCAGAGAAAATGGGGGATTAGAAGGAAAAGCAGAGTCCTCGTGGCGTCGCACTGGAGAAAAAGAGAAGCCACGCACACGATGCGCTAGCTTTCTTATCTTGCAAAGCCCGTATCCCTGCAACTCTCGCATTTTTATTCGCGCCAGGCGATCGGCTTCTGTGTGCTGGAGCAGCGCGTGACGCGTTAAAGCTCGAATAGTTGCGCTCTCCCATACGTTGTTCCCAGCGACGGCGACCGTAGATGGGGGGACGAATACTTTTATCGTTGAGAGGGTACGAAAGAATTTTACGATTGCATTAGGTGTCTTTATGGTCCGATGCGGAATAGTAGAAGGCGCGAGTGGTCGATGTTCTAGATCGGATATTATAGTGTTGTAAAGTTATAGTTATTAAGTTTGATGAATTGCTATGTTAATTGATACTTTGTCGTACACTTTTTATTCTGTTAATGTAAAATTGTATAGTCGACTAAAGTAGAAATACAGCTGCGCCATGTGAAGAAAGATTTAAGCTGTCATAATTGCACAATGATAAACCGCAAGAGTATGGAAGATGGGATCCAAAACAGTTTTCAGGGTTTAATGGATCACATGAATACTGCACAGCTATTTATGTAGATAAAGGCAAAGTGGTGGCCATGCATTAGAGGTAATGAGAAAACAAGTGAAGAGCAAGCATTGGAGTGGAAGTATAGTGATCCCTACAAGAGCCGAAGTAGAAAAAGAGGAAAAGTCCAGAGCACACAAATCTTTAACGGGCTGTAGGATGTGCTCTCGTTTCGTTACAAATAGTTAATTGTTCCAACTTGAAGGAATTTACGGACACTTAAATTGGTAATCTCAAAGGATTAAGCAAATTTATAGCTCTCTTTCAATTTTCAACGCTCTAACCAACTTTCGGTGTACCATGCGACTTTTATATCGAATAGTTTACAAACATCTAAATGTTCGAAAACACAATTACCACATTCGAGACAGTAAAACGCTTCTATCTCGTCCTTGATCCAGTCGTACCAAAAGAAAAACTGTCGACGACAAATAGCTCGAACCCTTCGCTAAGAGCACATCCCATACGTCTCCTCCACCTTCGTTTAATTATACCGCTGAGCTAGAAAAAGAAATCAAGCAAGTCCATTCGGAAAGGGCGTTATAAATGAAGACGCCCGTCGCGTTATAACAGCCACCGATAGCTGATCGATTACCAACTTTCGCGCCTTGTCCGCGCTCAACCCTTTTTTTCTCGGCCCACTGCGCGATGATGGATCGCCCTCGCGGCCGAGATCAAGGTACGAGTGAACGGGTCATATTCGGGTAAACACGATTCGTTTTCGAGCCGAGGCTCATTTTTCAGTTCGGCCTGTTATTGATCCGCGGTGTCAATGACGGAAGATTTATCCGCGCGTACGGTGTCGATGCGCTTGTTTTATTTTCTCTTTGCTTTGGCTTTCGGCTCGATTATTTTTCTCTTCACGGTGCCTAGTCATGCAGTTTTTTCGCATTCGGGAGAGTCGTCGAATGATGGATGAACTTATGAGACATTTTGCGCGCTAATTAGCATTGCGTACATGCATTGCTGATATTGTGGTACGTGTGTACGTTATACGATATGTTACCAGTTTCCAGTGAGTAAATTAGTTTCCCCGAGTAGATATCGCATTGGAATAGTTCACCAGCTAATATTGCGTTGCAAAACGTCAGTCATTCAATATTAAATTACAATCCCGATAAGTGACAATTATATTGTATGAAAACAGCTCGTTTCAACAGGGTTATGATTCCTCCCTTTTATATATACGAAAGCCCGTCTGCGTTTCATATTTTCCCATTTGCACGATTGCTCATAATCGACTCCACGCGTCGTAAAGCTCAATTAACGCTGCGAAAAATATACTGATCGCACCGCGCAGTCGCTTAATCTCGCACGCGCGCGTATATATAGACACACATCAAAGCCTTCACATGCGCCCGTAATTTCCATATAAACCTTGCGAACATTTTGCGGAACGCCGCTCCGCCTAATGCATTTACCGCTGATTTTCTATTAATAACGTCATTTTCATAATTAACCGAACGTCGTCGTATAAATTACATCCAGCGTCGCTTTGCCCAAACGCACTCTTGCCAAAATGACGCTTACGCACACAGGTACACAAGTCGAAGAGGTGGGGATATGTCATAGCGGTTCTCTCTCTCTCGCGCGCGCGCGCGTGCAAATTGACGAACTCAATTACCGCTGCTGTGCAGCTCTGCACGCACTCGTAGCGGCGAAATGTATGCAGACACATGTTGCTCTCAAAAGCATCGATTATATCGGGATCGGTACGCATAGAGGAGTAGACCGTGATTCATATTTCGCAATTATCGTTACATTGCCGCTCGAAACAAATGTTTTGTCAATAACCTAGGCCAGCTCATGGCCCGTGATGGAGCATCGAATATATACTGGGCTTTGAAACGTTCTCCCTTCGGTTGTGGAGTTGTACCCATAATAAACTATACATTGAAAAAATTGCATCGAAACAAAAACACGACTATATATTTATATAGGTGTAGACACCCCGCAATGCAAAGAGAAATTTGAATGGCGATCATCAGTTATACGGCGGCGTCTCGAGGGATAGGCGCATAGTCGTCGCGTCGATAACGAGTGCTAGCTCGCGCGAGCGCGCATTAATCAGGCGACCGCTTAACCGTGCACGGTTTATCGCTCCCGGTATTTATGTCGCTCGCGGTTAAGGCTTCTCGTGCCGAACTATGATAACGATTCCGCAGCGATTTCGCGTCTACGCCATCAGGGAGAACAATATAGGGGGACGACGCGGGTAAGCAAGTTTCCTTGTTTATGTTTCCTTTGTTATGGCTCTGAGCGTCAGTGGCATTTCGTTGGCTCAAGGTGTCTGGTTATACCGCTCTTCGAAAGTCTTCGAATTTGTGCTGGTACAGCAAAGGAAAATAATTTTCCACGATATTCACTGTCCGAAAGCGCATACGCAACAAAAACACCCCATTTGCCACTAAAACCAGTGCGATTAGACAGCGGGTCTCTTGGCGAGCGCGCGATAAAACTCTACAGCGCGCGCCCACGGCGGAGAGTTGTATATAGGGTTTTGAAATACCGCAACGTGGTCACGCCCCAAAATATCGCCCATCTGCCCCCGTATTGCCTACCCTATATATCGTCCGCTGTGTATCCCGAAAATCGCACTATGCGGTGAGTCACGCCTGGATAAGTGCAGGGGAAACTGATGCGTTGTCGCGGACTTGTTTGACTATAAATTCTCGAAAGCTGCGTATAAATGTATTGTTGGTTTATAACGAATTTAATATCCGCGTTATTGTTAAACTTCATTTCCGTTTTTATCAACTGAAATGAGTAGAAAACGCGCATGATTGCTTAGTTCTATAATCTAAAAACTAGAAAAAACAGGAAAGTTAAATTTGTTAGGCGAGACTCATCGTGTCCTGTTTTCCCCCAAGTACTATCTCGTTGTCGGATAATCGCATCTCGAACGGCTCGAGCTGCAGGCGTTTATAGCGCAGGCGCAGAGCCAGCCAAGTGCATAGCGCTTTTAGCGCGATATTAACGCTCGCGCGTATAGCTACGCGTCCGAGATGATTATCTCGTAAGTGTGCATAAGGGATTGCTCTAATAGGTTTATATGCACGGTTTGTAAGCCTTTCGCTTTGGGGCGTGGTTTTTCAGTTTGCATAAGAGGGTTTGGTCTTATCTGTTTTGGGCGTACGACAATCCGGTGAAAGATTTTTTTTAATCATGATTTAAACCGGCTCTATGTTGAACTATTTGTAAATTGTTGTCATATGTATTCGTTAAAAGACGATGCTGTTATATGCAAACTTCCATACCTGAATCGTACACCACCCAAATCCATACAACTCTATTCAATCCCATCATTGTATCTTCTGCGATCTCCTTCTCGATACTTGTCTCGACATCTCCGACGCATCGTCGTTGCATCCTTTTACATAATTTCTGCTCTATTCCTCTCTCTTTTCTACACCAGCAGCCTGCAACCCTCCTATTTCTTTCCTCTCCCCTATCCAATAAGATCATACGCACATCTTCCGCAGCCAAAAACCATCTTTCCCAGAACAGAGTTTTCTTCTCCTCTTCCTCTCGTTTTCACAATGGATATCAGCAGCAGCCCTCGTTTCCTTCCGCAGCTTACGCCTGTATTTCCGAGGCGAGCATGGCTTAGGGCGACTCTCGAAGCGCAAAATACGAAGGCACATTGTGCGTGCGCACACACGAGCCGGGCGAATATTACCGCGAAGGGGGCTACTAGCCCCTCGCTACTCCTCCACTGGAGATTTATCGCGATGTAATGCCAACGCTGATATATCCGAGCGGCAAATATTGTAATTGTGCTTTTTCTCGCGTGTGTATAGACTCGATCGATCGCTAAGAGGTCCCCAGACAATGCTTCCTTTAATTTTCTCTCTTAGACACGTGGGAAAGGCGGGCATGATAATGTAATACCGAAGAAAATTGGACGCCTCTCGAGTAACGTGTTTTGAATTTTTCGCCAATAAAGATATAAACGATATAAAATATTAATTTTATTATGCGAAATACCGTTTTGCCAATTCATATAAGAATGGGCTATTACAACAACAAGTTTATCTGTATATATATACACAGTGCAATGTATGTGACATGCCATTGCAAAACGCGTCTTTGAACACAGTCCGCGAGCAATATCCTTACTGTCGCGCAAAGCGCAGACTCAAGGTAGATCCGAAGGCAGAGCGAAAACGAGTTATGTTATCCTTTTGCTCGCGTGTACATGCACAAAGCTATCCAGTCGGTTACACCGCGCTTACATTATACTCGGCGGCGCGCGTTGGCGTTTCCTCTCCTGTCCTCCTGGCGCCGGCGTACATTTTCTCGTGCTTTCCTTCATTCGGCTCGCCTCGTGACTTTTTCTCACCGGGACATAACGGGTTCGCGCGCTCGAGTCTCTTGTCTCGTGCCGCATTAGTAATACGAGTAATAAACAAGTAAAGAGATTGCAGGAACAGTAAACACGTTGTAGATGCAGGTTTAGTAAGTTCGTTGTCAACTTCTAATCAGTTTCGAATACCCGTGGGCTATGTGATATTTACTTATTTATCTGGTTTCTAATTACAGGCTTCATTGACAGTTAATTGCTGTAACGTTTTTAGAATACCTATTTCTGACGATAAGTTTATACATGTCATGACGTTTGTTGAATATATAATCGCAATTTTATATGGTACGTATATAGAGAGAGTTTTCCAGTAAAGACTACTGCGCTCCATTCACTATCGAGAGAATAGTTCGATAAAAATAAGTACAATCCCATCCTGAATTAGAACCAGAAGAAATTATCTGATGAATTAAACTCCCTTTTTTATTTTCTCTAAAAAGTTTCACACGCCCATAGATCTAACCTGATCGATACATCAAACGTGAGAATAAAATCTGCAAACCCTCGCGCCACGTATACAGCGAACGTCAGCCGCCTAGTTAAACTGTAAATAAAAACCCCGATATACGCATATGCGCAGGCGAGTAAAAAAAGGAGTGCGAGGATCCCCGATGCGTTAGATGATTTACGACGACCCACGGGCTGCCGTAGCGCAGCTCAGCTAGGAAGAAGAAACGGACTGCGAAGCCGCGTGCGTCGTGATTTACGGCGACGGCGAACGTCCCGCATGGAATCGGCGCTGGTGCAACGGGAAAAAGCGTCTTCCTCGCGCTAAACACGCGGTCTTACGCCATATGCGCCTACTGTTCATATATATATATATATGACGGATTTGCATGCATGCTGGTAATGGTGTCGAAGTGATTGCTCGCGCGTGTGTTGAGTTGCTCGTTTCTTTGTGGTATGCGCTATGATTGCGGAAGAATAGTAATAATAATGGCATTTTGAATTGTGAGAACGTTGAGACTGTTGTGAATGAGTTTCCGAGGGACTGCCGGATATTCCGGTTTTTGTTTATGCTTTCCGCTGTGTGCAAAACGATAGACGCAAAGGGTGGTTTTAAAGCTTTTCAATTAGAAAATAAAAAAAAACACTTCTGCGGTCTCGCATAAACCTAGTGCACAAGTTTCTTCGCTGTACGAATATTTAAGATTGTTTATCATACTTGGACATGCGATACACGCGCACATTCCGCTGCAAGATTCATAGCCCGATAGTTTGCACAGTACATCTCAAAACAAAGTACTAATCAACTCGGCTATTCACGACGCCCACGTTCGCATATAGCATTTAAATGGAGTGTATCGGAAGAATTTTTTGCTCGGTAAACAATTAAAATTCCTTCATCGAGCGCAAGCTAGAGATACGCGCAGAACAAAAGACAACAGTACGACAGCACAAGTAGAACGTCGAAGCGCGCGCGGCCAAGAGTCGCCCGGTATTGACTTTCTCGAAAAACCAATCGCGAGCACAAAGAGCGCTCCTACATACATGTATACCCAAGTGCATAGATCTGCATATCTACATACACACACATACATATATATATATACGTCCATCCGTGTCGACGAATGCTCTTATTGCATGCGCCTCCACGTGTGCGTCTATAGATATACGTACCTAGCGCAACTCGCATCTATAAAAACACAATGGAATATCGATACGTGGGTTTTTTACTCTATCTACCCCTCTAATCACTGATTTATCCTACATTGATTACTGTTATTCATAGTCGGAAGATATTTTTTCCAACTAGATATAGTTTGCCAATCGATGTGCGGAAAGAAAATTGCATCGAAAACGAGAACTTGATCTGGAAAGTACAGCAAACTCCTACCAATAGAGACAGGTACAAATTAACGGCATTAGCTCGATTTACGCGCTTTATTCTCCCAAATGGCGTTAACTGAAATGCACGTATCGAGAGCTGGAATTTCGCAGCTGGCACTAACATGATAACAATAAACAACAACTCATCGTCTTTCTTTCTCCCATCAATGCCGGTCCAGTCAACGATTGATACTTCTGCTTTTGGTGAGCTTCACGGCTTTTGACTGAATTGTCAATTTTTCAAATGAAGAAAAAGCGTGTATATTTTGACAATACTACTATAATTGGCTGGTTAAACTAAATATAAAATCAGGGAGAGCGAAAGTGGAAAATATAAGATTATTCCTCTTAAAACGCATGCCTATATTAATATCGAGAAGTTACATTTTTTTTTCGTCCCACATACAGCAAAAAAAATAATAACTTCAGGCCGACGCTTATTCGCATTTGAAAGTTTCTCTCGATTTGACTATGCCATCTGGCTATTTTCTCATTCCCATATTTCATGTAAGAAGAACGCGAGCGGCGGCGCACTGCTGCGTCAGATCTGGCGGTATAAGAGGATTTCCCTCGAAGCTTTTTTGGCCCTCTCCGGCACCTCTCCCACGACTACCACCGCGCTTTATGACCCGCGCCATCTCGAGCAAATGGCTTTTTAATGTTGCGCTCTTTCAGTGCGCAGTTCAGCGTAATTTTTCCTCGGCTAATTACTTTATCAGCTCTCGGCGCGCAAAACTTTGTTAGTTCTGATGCCGAGGCGGCGCAACTGCGCTCGAATGATTAGGATTTCTTCAATCTTTTTCGTTGTTTTCACTTTTCAAACGCGATAGTTGTGGAGAGAAGCTTTAATATTGCACACTTTAAACTTTGCGTGGAAAGTTGCTGCGGGTACTATTGAGGGCTGCGGTATACTTATAGCCCGACTTCTATAGCTTACTATTATTCACTTGTTGATCTAATTTTTTTATTTGTCAATTTATTAGGAATTCATATTAATGTCAGTTTTTTTAAAACCATTGAAGAAATTAGCTTGAACCCGAGTTGAACCAAGTTATTTAGAGATGTGATTGATGATTTAACTAATGGATGAATAATCACATCTTGAATATAATTTGTGACGGATGTTACGCATATTTTTAGATTAGAGTAAAACGGCAAAATTAGCGAAACCGTACTTCTAACCGAGATCCTGTCTTTGTTAATATTTGTATTGCGATTAATTTTTTAATATTAGAATTAAAGGAAAAAATTTGCATGTGATGTACTGTAGTTAATTCTATAAACGTCGTCGGTCCCTACGAAGACTATAGCAGTATAATTTATAAAGTAAATAAATTCCTGCAAAACCTGATAAGCTTGGTATATAATTCGTATACTTTAAGTTTGTCGGGCCCTGAATTAATTTATTTACTTTAATACTCTGCTGAAAATGTCAGGTGAAATTCGAATAATGCAATAAGGACTTAATAAAATATAAGTAAAGAATTTGAAGACATCCACGCTGCAACTGTTCCTGCTCTTTCGATACTTTTGCGCTGTATAAGCATTTGTTAAAAAAAATAGTTGTTGTCATAATATTTATAGTATTAGCTATTTAACGGTAACGTGTGATATTTACCAAAATCTAAAGCGGCGACGTCTTCTGGATTACAAGACCTCTGCGTTGGTTTGATTACAATGTCTCCCGGATTGCAAGGCTCCATCCAAACTTGAAAATTGTCGAAATTAAAAAAAATTAAAGTTTATTGTGAACGTCCTAATTAAATGTGAAACTCATTGTCGTTTATTTACAAGTTAACACAAATTCATGTTTGTTTACAGATTATTCGTCATATTTTTAAAAATTTGGTTAACTATGGTTGCCACGCGTCGTTATGATTATAATAAAGATTCACAATTGAAGAGAAATCATAATGTACTCGATGATTCTTTGGACGTAGAAATACTTACATTTTACACTAATCTATTAGATTTACCAGAAGAAATCTTATCTATGATTTTGTATTGCTTTAATTTCAAAACCATAGGGAATTTGCGTCTGGTAAGTTAATGAAAACGAGTTATGTACAACATTAAATAGTATACTTTTCATATTTTTATTAACATTGTTTTTTTCAACTCCATGTAGGTGTGTCAACGATTTAACAAAACATGTTGTCAGATTTTAAATACTGAGTATAAAAGATTACAAATCCAAGTAAAGCAATACCACAAGCTGGTGACAGAAATGCCGCGAGAAATCCCTATGAAGCGTGGGAAACAACTTATTGTCTTTCTGAGTGCGGAATTGCACCAACTGAATTTTATTTTCAAAACGCACGTTCAAAAAAATTGTTGCTGCTTTTTTGCCGGAAATGTAAGAATATATATATATTTTTAAAATTATTTTGATACAAAAAGTACCTAATCTTTAATCAAACTTGTTTTAGTTGTTGGACGAGGCTTGTTCCATATTCAAAGTCGCGATATTGAATATGAGCCCTAAAGCAATTTCAGATTCTCAAGCACTTGACTCTTTTACAATAATGAACAAATTATTTATTTTACACAAAAAGTTAATTGAATATTTGCCTCTTCGCCATCATTATATAGAATCTATTATAAACCATCCGATAGCATCAAGCCATTTTCAATAGAAATAGAACAAGTATATATTCATGATATATAGTTAGTTATCAAAACATTTAGACGAAGTAGTAATAATTTTATTTTCAGACATCTGGTTCAATTGGTCTTTACTTACATTTTATTTTAATTTGGCCACATAGTCTAGAACTAATAATGTTAATTGCTTTAAAAATTATATGTGCATGTTATAATTTTATTGAGGCCATTATATAGTGACAAGTCTTATTTAAATAGAACGCACATAATATTAATGTATAATTGACGCGTTTTAAGTAACTAAATATAAATAATAAAAAGAAATGAAAAATATACATCGTTTTTATTATGAAAGAGTTGAAATTCGTTTTGAAAAAGGAAAGGTTATTCTGGCATCCTGATCGCACGCGTCAACCGTGTCAAAGATAGACACTGGTGCAAAGGCTAAAAGCTAAGCCTCATCTTGTTTGAGTAGGTTCTCCGTCGACTCTACAAAGTCCTGTCACCGACGGAGCGAAACTTCCAAATGGATTTTCCAATGCCCGTTCGTACACAACGAGCGTACCAGTTAGATAAGGATGAGGATAAGAAAACTAATTGTCATTGCCCGGGCTAAGAAGCCTTTGACGCAGCTTGTGTATACGCGAGCGCAGTAACAGTCGCGGCAAAGTCGAGTCTCGTGGCTTTTAATGAGACTTTACTTCGGGCACACAGGCGCCTCCTACTGATGAAAGATGCTCAGCAAAATTCAAGCCTTGTTTTGTACCCTTTCTCCGCGTATAAATTTTCCTCTTTATTAAGAGAGACTTTTGCCTTCGCGGAAGATGGAAATACCACCGCTCGGGAATTATTTTGCGTTGTGTCACCAAAGAGCGAGGCGGCCTGCGTTATTCCGAGAAGGCGTTCGCTTGCAGGCCAGGGTAATATCGTCGCGTTGCCTACGTTGCTACCGCTGTATGAATAATTTTCCTTTGTTGCGTCTGTGGGTTTTGCTTTTCGCGTAGATTTTGTAAGCTGAAACTGCTATCCTAATTCGGCGTCTATGTGCGTCAAAGGAACTCTGGCGATGTTCACTTCTTTTTGCATATACGACTGAGATATACTGTCGATATCCCGGAATAACAAGCGCACGTGAATTTAGAAAAGCTTTATACTCTCCATTCAGCAAACTGCTCGTAACAACAAAACGCAAGCGCGAGTGAGAAGAGCAAACACACGCCCTTTGTAGAATTAAATACCCGGCAAAAATTTGGTCGCCTGCGCGGTTTCAAAGCAGCTTTTTGAACGAGGGGAGATTTCACGCGTGGTCGATCGAAGGGAAAGTATACCGGCTGTGTGGGTAGACGGGCGAGCGGGAAAAATCGCGACGAACCGCTACGCAAAATTTATGCGCGAGTTCACCTTTTTTCTCACAGATGAACGAGCGCAGGCTACGGCGCGTAAGGCGTCTTTTCACGTTGCATTACTCGGCGAGCCGTGATGTGGTCGCTCGTTAAAACAATGCACCCACTTGGCTTTACTTTGTGAGTTGTGAGTATAGAGGCTTGTGTGGCTTAATTTTTTTTCAAGGTGACGTATCGTTGACTTTGCTCATTAATGAACTACTAAAAATAACGCTCGCGTGTACTGTGTATTCGATACCATTACTGCTAGGGTTGCTATATATCTACTTAATTCTATTTCCTAGAAAATCGTGTCAAAAGCTATCCAATCTTGTGACTACACGAGTTTTTTTCCGCAAACCTTATACGTATATACACCAACATCCGTGCAGCCACTTAACCGAATCCACACAGCAACATCTCTCCACCCCAATATACGTCCTTTACACATGCAGCCCCATCCCGAGTATCTTTACGGTTCGCGACGCGCACTTCTAAATTACAACTTCGATCCCGCAAGCCACCGGCTCCGATCTCTCCTTCGGCCACGAGCGCGGCTGCACTACGCGCGCGGAAATTCGGATTGGACGCGCGATAAAATGCGAAATTTCATTCCGCGCAATTTGCTTAAGCAATTTCCCAGAGGCCACCGGGGGTGGATCTCCTGAAATAGTGAGAGGCCCGGTCTAGGGAAACAGAACGACGACGACGATGCCGAACGGAAAAAGGAAGTCGGAGAGCTGGCGACAAACGAGCGCGTCGTCGTTACTCCGGGGTCATGGCACGTTCGTTGTGTGGATGTGTGTGTGTGTGTGTGTGTGTGTGTGTGTGTGTGGGGGTGGGTGGAAGCGCGAGCGAATGAAAACGGACGGACGAGCTAACGAGCGGCTTCAATAGAGGCTAGAGAGAGAATGAAGCGTCGCGCGAGAGCACAATCGAGAGTGAACGATCGGATATTTTTATTTTGTTATGCCGTCGCACCCGTTTGCTTTTTTTCATCTGTGGCCCTGCCTGTGGATATTATATTATTAAAATATTCCATGGGAACTCGTCTACCTTGACGCATTTTGCAATAGCTCTTTCTAACTTGGTTCACAATAATAAAAGATAATAGCTCGGGAAGCGTATCGTACGTCATAAATCTCTCGAAACGAAAATTCCATTATCGCTTCGCGAGAGATAATAACGAAAAAATTATTCCCTCGCACACAATCTCGTAGCGCGTTTTTCCAGCCCCATCGGAGTATAAAAATCCCTGTGGCAAAATAGCCCAAACAAGCTTAATACTCAAACGTCCCGCACTATCAGTCCCGAAAGCCTATCAAAATCGCTCTCTCGCGGAGAGCCGTATCAGTAGATAGGCCTCGGCGCTGCGTCCACAAACATAACCCTTGGCATGTTTGCCCTCCGCGACAGCATCAGCAGAGGACCGCGCCGTTGCCTGGCGAGCAGATAGCCGCTCCCGTGGGACGTCCGCCCGTAATTCGCGCGCAGCTAAAATCGATGCCGTTTATCGCCGCTTGACAAACGGCTCGGACGTGCAAACTCGCGTCGCTGTGAGCTGCAGTTTAACTGGCAACCCTTTGCCCGCGCAGTATATAATACTCCGCCGCGTGTCTTCCCTCCGCTGATGTCCCTCCGGATCGTTTATTCTTCGCGATCGCGAGCTTTTTTTAATTATCTTCCTTCATCCCGGATGCTCTTTCCCTCGAGCTTTTTATTTCGGGATGAGCTTTTTAATTGCTTCTCGAAGCTTTTTATTCTTTCCCGAGCGGACCTGCAGAGACTCGATAAAGTCGTTGTTATTTCATCTTCGGAAATGAACAATAATTAATGTGAGATGTATATATTATAATTGTACAATTTTTCGAGAAATCTTATTTTTTTATACGCATCAATCCAAAACGGAAAGGCTGCAGGTAACAGATAACCGAAACATCAAATCCGATCCGCCGCCTGAAAATAACTCCTCTCGGCACCGTTTTCACGCTCTCCTCCCCGCGTTTTCACCGCGCGCTCTCTTTCACTCCGCGCGTTTCGTTTATTTCTCTCGTCCGTCACCTTCCGCATTCCCTCGCTGTCTCTCTTATTCCGCTGCTGCGGCAGAAGCGCGGCGTCTCTCTTTTCTCTTCTCCTCTGCCGTGCCGCGTTAAACTCCGGCTCTCCCTCTTTGGCTACAACGCTCTATAATTAATTTTCAACCCTCGGCGCTGGATCCATTACCACGTGCATTCAGTCCCACACGGATATGACCAGACGACGACGACGACGACGACGACGACGTAAAACGACGAGTACGACACGCCGGACTGGTTCGCCAGAATGCTCATCTCCGTCGTTTGAGCGCTGCGTGAGCATTGGTTGTTTGCGCGAGATTTTCGGGTTCAAGGGATCGGATTAATTCGAATATTAGAACGGTTGCTACTGGTGCGCGTTATGGGTTTGATGAGGGAGCTTTATCGGACGGGAGGTATACTCCATATACTGTTTGGAGTTAGCTCGGCTGACGGTTGTTGTTGCTGATCGCGGTTTATTTGCAGAAGACGTATATAGCGTGGACATTTTTAACGATATGCGATGAATTTGGCTCAGACAGCTGTGGAATGGTACAACTTTGTTTGGTATATAGTGTAGTATACTCGTGCGGCGCAGACGGTATTTGGCACAGTAAAAATTTATACCGATTTTTTAAATCTGTCATCATTAGCTTGAATCATTCAAATGGACTTTATTCGAAACTGCGATAATTTAATCATAAGCCTCTTAGCGATGAATATATCAAAGCTATATGTGAAAATAGAATAAGGTATACGCAGATAAGTAAGCCGAAAATAACGACGTTTCACCGTGAAAACATCTGACATCTTCATGCCAATCGATAAATTATATCCATCCGCTATATAATGCACTTAATAGACAGAGAGCTCGGAAAGTCAGCGAAACGAGATGAAATATTAAAAATACTCGTGCACAATATTATTTATCCGAAAAAAATAAACAGAGTCGGAAAATGGAAGTCCTCGCGAACGAATCAGGGTGTATATGTGTGCACTTCCGGACGAGCGGATCATCGCTCGAACGCACTCCCACGTATAGCAACCTAAACCCCCGGAGAAATCAGGAAAGATGGGAAAAAGGATGAGGAGAAATGCTTGGTTCGTTCCGGATTGCTCATCGCCGCTGCCGCGGTAGTGGTAGTCGTTGCAGCCACTACGAAATTGCACATGAATATGGATATACGATGGTTATAACACGATGCTACCCTGGTTGCATTCGAACGTCTGCCGAGTATGTATTGAAATTACGAAGATTATAGAAGATTATAATAGTTGTGCATTCAATCGTAAATCATTCTTATTATTTATTGTTGTATCGATTACCGCATTATCATAAATATATTTTTAAATTATTGTATATTCTCCGCAGCTTGGATGCACTAGTTAACAAGTAGTTAACGAGTTCCAATTCTCGTAGATTTACTCGCGTAAAAGGCTCACTTTCACGAGTAAATAAGGAAGCAATTAGAAGCAACGACAAACTGTTGTCGTTTTAATTCGAAATCGTGCAAATCTTCAACGTCGACGTCACTGGCTGTGCTGCCAATGTGCGTCGATCCATGCGAAAAATAGCCCGCAAATATTGACTAATCAATCAAACGTTGCACAAAGCTCTCTAATTACGACTGATCGGTAATCGGCAGCGGCTACTTCTCTCCTCCACCCTTCTCTTCCTCTGTATTTGATTGTCCCTGTCTACATTTGACTCTCGATCCAACACTCTCAGCTGTCCCAGACTATCGTTTGCTAATGAAGTATGGACTATAAAATCTGCGTAACTTGTCATTAGTTTTGCAAGTATTAATTTCTTGTATGAAAAACTAATAGGTAATCTTTATTAAACGAATTATCGCGACACCATTCAATAAATGAGCTTTCGGTTATGCTTGTTTGCAAACATTATTATTATAGTAGTACTGTAAGCCGACATCGCTCCATAGCCACAATCAAATCAGCCGATAACAAAGCAAACACTTTCCACCCTTCGTCAATAATCTCGTCCCTTGATTTTCTTACGCAATAATAATAACCCCCGCGTAGTTTCCTCTGATATCCCACAGCCTTTGCGTCTACGCCTATCCGCTCATTATCCGGCTTCGAGCATCGCCGTTCGGTTTTGCCTTCGATCGAATCGGCATCACAAACGCTGCCGAGCCGCAAACTAATGCTTAATCCTCGGAGCCGCGACTGCGGCGATAATTAGCGGCCCCTCCGACAAACAATACTCAGCAATTTGCTCAGGATAATGGCCCCCTCTTCGAGATCATCCGCGGTGTCATTCGCATCGAAGGGCTGACGAGAGAGGCGGCGACGCTGTGACTCTGATAATAATCGATGCGCACCGAGAACTTCTTGAATTTGATTTGTTTTTCGTCTTGTCGATTAATTCGTCGATGTCGTTCTTTTCTCGGCGACGAGCAGCCCTTTGATGATGGGATAATGAGGGGATATTGTTTTTTGCATCGAGGGGTGAGGGTAGGGGATTCCGATTTGCTGATTTTAAATGGAAGGAAATGGAAGTGATTGATCGGCTTGCTGGTATTGTGTTTTTAATTGCTGCTTAATGAGTCTGTCGCCTTTATAATGGATGGCAGGTAGGAGGAAATCGTAGGAAACTATTTTTATCATCATTATTATTGTTATACACGATGTTATATTGTCTCTTCCTACGAAGACTATATGTAAATATATTGAATATTTATTTCGTATGTATGTGAATAATATTTTATCCGTTATATGAACTTGCCATTTTAACCGCATTTAATAACACGACTTTATCAAGGCCTGGGTGAATAAATTTCACTGCGGTAACAAAAAATGTCAAATATTTTAAGTCTTCGTAGAAAATAATGATGTTTTCTCATCCTTTGCGCGTTACTATGTATACGCCAAAACATTAATAAAGAGTCTCTGCGATGATCGAAATAAAAATCAGCATTTTCATTTTTCATAGTCCACAACTACACAGCACAATAGCGAAAATTCCTCGACGACGCGTGCATATGAAATTAATCCGCACCACCTTCCGTGCGCGCGCGCGCGCGTAAAGAACCCTCGATTCGCACTCCAGCCACGAAAATCCCCAAGTTCAGCTCGCGTGCACGCGCATGCTATTATATATATATATACTCACACCCACACCAGTAGACCATGTGTGCGTATGCCTCCGCGGCGCGCAAAGCGATATTAAATATTCGCGAATCATACCGTCCATATTTAACGTATGACGCAGAGACACAGGGGAATATTGCATTCTTCGGCACTGGTCGCTTCTTTCGGCGTTGTGGTGTGTCCGTCGCGTGCGCGCGGCGGAATATGAAATTCCGCGTTCAATTCGCTGCCGGCGGCACAGGGTAAACACACGCGCACGCCCGAAGAAGAAAAATATATATTCGCCCTGGTCCCCGTCGTTTTGTGCAGCCAGCCGCTCGCGAATTCCTTCGAGGGGTCGCGTCCTCGGTCAGTTTTTTACGCTTCGAGGCGCTGCCCAGCTTTTTCACGCTCGGCCGAGTAAGAGCTTTTTCAACCTCGTCGTCTGCTGCGGGATGACTGACTCCGCGAGTGTTCTATTTTGCCTCGGCGTATAGGGGATTTATTTTTTCCTTTTTTAATGATCGCGCGTGCTATTTTTTAAAGCGGGGCTCTATGCGTGTGGTATTATTATTATTGTTATTATTGGTTTCAGCAATGTAAATCGCTATACAAAAAGGTATTTTGTTCTTTCGCAGTGTACATTTAATTGTGCTGCAAAAAGCATAAAAACTTGTTTCAGCTAATTGCTTCGAGAAGTATAAAAGAGCTTGCTCGTTAGACAGTTCGTAAAGATGAAGACTGCCAATTAAGACGTTACTCATGTAATACAGCACTCCGAGAGTTTATTGAACGAAAGTTACGTAAATAATTATTCAATTTAACGAAGCATGTACCCTCGATACTCACAACTCTTCTGCGCTAATGAGAATTGACGTTCCTTCGCGTTTTCAAAAACACGACTCTTCTTTTTTTCGTTTTAGGTGAAACGAGAGCCGTCACGACGACGACAACGCGATATATATATATATATATAATATATATCCCGAGTTTCCGCGGATCGCATCGGCAATGCGAACTAGACTCCCTCTCTCTTCTCGAAGACGACTCAGGCAGCCGGAGGCCAGCTCGATGCGGAAATGTCAACCATTTGTCATTCAATACTTTCGTCGCCTTCGGCCTCAGACTCGTCGCCGGCTGTTCTCTTTTCTTCCGTTGTGATCGATCTCGCGATATATATTTCGTATAGAATTCGCTTGGCGGCGGCTGCCACTTATACGCGATGTTTCCTCGTTTTTCAGACGAATTCTATCCCTCGGGATTGCAAGCTTTTGTTCGCGAGATCAAATTTTTTACACAACGCTTCTTCAAAAGTTTTTGTAAATTTTCGCGTGAATTTTTTCGCGACTGCAGCATGCTTGCAAAAGATAAGATATTATAGAACCTGATCTGAAATTGAATAGAACACGGTATTTCAATCTTGTTCTAAAAATCTTATATATTTTTATAAATTTCGCAAATCCACGACGGGATTCCTTTTTTCTTTTGGTGAATAGAATTTGGATTTTAATCATAATATTTCAATTATACGACGGTAAACAAGCTCGTTAACGAAAACTCCGAAAGCAGCAGATTATAAAAATTAAATTTTACGTAATATCGACGATCCCTCGCAGATAATTAAATGCAGATGCACAGCAATAACGAAAATATTTACGCTCGCGAGTTTCACCGTTATTATATTATCGTCTCAAAAACTATATATTTTCACGAAAATTAAAAAAGAAGCGCCTCGTCCAAATTAAAATATAACTTCGAATAAAAGTTCTTTTTCATCCCTACATATATGTATATATTCCCAATATTCAATATTTCAAATTGTATAGCTCGACGAACAAACATCCGCGCCGAAGTAGAGGGCCAAAAAAACGCATAAACAAACAAGAAGGGAAAACCCGTCGAATAATCCGAAAAAAGCTCTCGGACGTACATCAGCGAATTTGCACGCAGATATAGTACGTTGCGAGAAATGGCACACACGGGAGGGCCGAAAATTTTCAATGAACGTTTGCAGGCCGAAAACCGCTAGGGACGTAACGAGCGCGCAACACGTCGTTTCCGATCTGGTGCGCACTTGTTACATCGCATTCGCCTCGCTGTCGTCTATAAATGTCAAGCTCTCGCGGGTATACGACTCTCGCAACTGCAGTGTATATAAATACGGTCTGCGGGGCAACGAGTTCCTTTTCGGTGAGCCACGACGATTTTACGGGCCCCTGCGCGACGACTTTTCCATATCCTCTCTTGTATATATAACGTTTCGGTCGAGCTGTGTCTGCGACTCACTCTTTCTCTGGGCAGCTTTTCTGAATCTTGGCTTTCCGCGCACGCAAGCATTAAGGGTTCACCCAAGTTAAACATCATTTTTCCTCTCATCCTTCGTAGAATTTTGTTGAAATTACCGCCTACACCTCGACCTCTCGCCATCGCGTACTGTCTAGTAGAGCTTTTAAAGCTCGCACGATCTATGTAATACTCCATATTCCAAACAGAGTATAGGTATGTATATATATATAGCGCGAATTATCGAGGTCAGCCGATACCTTATCACTGGGCCAACCACGCTAAGCTTGTTTGCCTCCCGCATAACCCTGGCCCTGCAGTCTACGACTATTATTGCGCTTTTGATTAAACCGAGCGGGTGATGCATCGCCGCACTGGATACATATACCTGCAGCGCGTTCGCCGGAAAATTCATTTGTCGCGAGTCGTACGTCTTCCGACGCGAGCCGAATTTGCACCGGGAGCTTGAAAAAGGTGACGGCTCGGCAATGTATATGCGCCCGCGGCGATGGATATTGCAGCCGGCGCTGTCGCTGGGCATGACGCAGCCGTGAGTTGTTTGCCGAGTGGGCGCACGCTGTATTATGCATGAGCTGCGACTCGCTCGAGGATCATTCGGTGACTGCTGAATTGCCCGGCTACCGTGTGGACTTGATAAAATTACCTATTTTTTTTGCTTTAGTATAATAATATATTGAATCGGTGACACGCTTGCAGAGAAGACGCGCATATTTATTGCGATGTTTATCGCGTCCATTTCTGTATAAATATTCATCGTTTGGCGCCGAAAGTCGCTAATGCATACTCCCGGAAATTAGCTATATATCTTTTCCACTTATAGCCCGAAGCATCTAATTAATCCCTAACCGAAACAAAGCATCCCGCGCACATCGACTTAAATTAGCACACCCGGAAGCGAGCGAAAAAGAAAAATCCCATCCGCCCACTCATATACGTAAGCCTCGTTAACCCCGACAGACGACTACTCGTCGTCCCTCGTGTCCGAGCTCATATATACGGAGAAATAGAAAGACATAGATGCCCGTGCTTTCGGTGCGGAATTTCATTTTCCGGGCCATTCGCTCCCGTGTGAGAGCGATCCTCGATCTTCCACGTCTAACGCGTATGCGCTATATATATAAGACTGCTAGTAGTTTGTAGGAGCCTTGCGATTCCGCGATGCGCCTTCGAAATGGGACGCGATAAATTTTGCGACATTAAGACGTAGTCCTTTGGCTTGAGTCGTCGAGGCTGTGTATATATATATGCAGCGGGACAACTTTTTCGCTCGGCTGTTTTGAATTTTCGACGCAGTCGCTGAGAAATGCAGATGGGTGGGTTTTACGTTTATACCGTGACGAATGCTGAATCGACTATCCTACTTTGTTTAAGATTTATTTCCTACATAATAAAGTGAACCTGGTGTACAATGCAATCAGAAAATTTTAGTACTTCACCTTGCGAATTTAGAATTTTATTCAGCCGTCTATCTGTATAATAATCGGAAAAACGTACATCACATTTCGAATCATCCCCTTCGTACATGTCCCGCCCGTAACTCGGCATAATATAAGCCTATATACCACTTCCGCGCAATACGGTTCTCAGTGAAGAAAACAAGCAAAACCCGTCCGCCGCGTACGTACGCACCCAAACTGCTCCGCCGCAATCTCGTTCGCGAAAAACGCTGCATCGGCGTTATCGCGTCGTTCGATAAAGGCGCTGCCGGCGTTATTTCCTCGTTACCCGATATCCCGCAAGAAAATACTCCCCCGCGTGCATATTATACGGATTCGTGAAAACACACACTCGGGACTGTACATACTGCGCGCTCGTCGTTGCTGCAGCAGCAGCAGCAGCAGCGATGGAGTTCATATTCGCCGAGGCTTAGGAAAGAACGCTTCGGGGATTGTGGGAGTCGCGCACGTTTAAGGGTTACTTCGTGCGTATAGCTCAGCCGTGGATCGAGCACGTTCGCCTTCCATTGCCGCGCTGTTCGCTCTCATTTCGCTTTACGTTATTTTATTCGGAATCGGATGTTCGTAAAAGCGTTGATACGCGCGCGCTTATACTGTCGGGAATATAAAAATGAAATGAAATTTTTATTTTTTCGTTGCGCAAAAATTGATGTAGCAGAAAATATCGCGAGTATACGATCCGCATCAATCAAATCCGATAGACCAGAACCCTCTCGGATACGTAGTGGTGGGAATAAGCAAGTGCGCAATTTCAGCGCACGCGCAGAAGAAAAAAAATAACGGACGAGGGGTATTTCGATGAGCCAGCCGTAATCCGTGTATAAGGAGAAGAGCATCGTCGCGCGATTATGTAGTGAGTCATTCGCGCTGCTGATCCCCCGCAGCTTATACATCCGCGCAGTGTATATCCAGCCTTGCACGGCAGTTAAACTCCTATCAGATGCCGTGTACTGTCTCTCGAGGGGGTTTACTGCTCGATATTTGTGTACTCGCTTTTCGCGGTGACTGAGCGCGTCTCTATCTCCCCGCGTATTAGCTGTTATATACGGATGGGCTATCACTCGCGGCAAAAGCTCCGAATCAGGCAATATCTAGGCCACGTGCGCGCATTCTCCAGATGCTCTCTCCGTGTGTACACACTAATCGGCCTGAGTGCCCGAACCGCCGCTCGGTCGAAATGCTAATTGCGATTGCGTACGTTTGCTCTGCTGTGTGTGTGTACCGCTTGGGGGAGATTAAAAAATCGTAAAATTCTGCTTTACTGCGCGTGGCGCGATGTTTCGGTGGCGGGATTTCTTTACTGACAAGTTCGCCACAATTTATCGAGCATTTTATTAGTCTATATTAGTCCTCTTTCGAAAAATCCGATTAAAAGTACGCATAATCAAAGAATTTTCCAATAACACGACATTGAAAATGCAGGAATCACCGAATCCAAATCCATACACACGGGTAATAGCGCAACAAACGTCCCAGACGGCTTTCCAAGCTTTCGCACATCGCGGTTCCTCATTAATGAAAGACCAGCTCGCCGCGAGCCACTTCACACCCCAGCCGCAAATTCGACAACAAACGTCATGAAATAATAACTGATGCTCGCTCGTATGCGAGCGGCGTAACCCGTTATTAAAAACTTTCATCGACTATACCAGCAGTAGCAGCAGTGTATATATGGCTACAACAGCAGCCGGCGTCCGATACCCGAATCAGCGATGCGCTTCATCATCCGTTTCGATAATGGCCCCATTATGAAATCATTAATCCGTTAATGGGCGGCCGTCGCTACTGCGCAGAGTAGCCCCTTTCGGTCCCGGAACTTTGCGCCACCCCCCCGTGCGTGACCGAACGGAAACCGCGGCCGCACGCGTAATCTGCGTAGCCTGCCATTACGTTATTACCGGGGGGCGTGTTTTCGACTCACAATCAGCCGGGAGAGACATACACCGAGAAGCTTGTTGACCGCTTGCACGGGCAAGAAGTGCGCGAGGGGATTTAATGATACAGCGCGCGACGATTGCGCCGATTTATATGTGCGCATTGGCTTGTGGAATATTCGATGATGGGTTAGACTTCTAGGATCTTTCTGCAGGTTGTTTCGTTGTAAGGACGATTGTGAGATAATGCTGATTGATGCGTGGGAGGAGCCAGATGGTTAAGTTGGGCGATAGTCATTTTAGTTCCGCATTTATGCTCACGGCAATATTTGTGGGGATCAGTGAAGCAAATATTTGCATGCCATTCGAACGCTTTTCTTTATTTTTAATTAAACCTGATAACGGATAGCAGTCTATCGATCAAGCATGTATAAAAATTATAAATACACTCTGATATAGAAAAATGATTAAACTTCGTTTTAATAGATTTATTGAAATCAGATAATATAAAGTAATTATTTTCATGCGCGAATAAACTGATTCATGATTAAATATGATGCGCTATAGGTTTTGCTAAAATCAATATATCAATCTCTCTAAATCTGAAATAGTGAAAATGTTCTAAATCAGTTATAAACATTTGCACGATTATAACTGCAAAAACAACGTATTTTCACTGATTTAGAAAATGTTCACTATTTCAGAATTAGAGAGATCGAAACATTAAACAGAACGTGCTTTAGAAAATGTATTTAATAATTCAAATATATATTTATCATCTAAGATTAGCATCTATAAGATTCTATAATTCTCTTTTTCTGTCTTGAGAAATTCTCCATTCAAACTGCTTTTAGAGACGTGTTCTGGCAATGACGGCTATATTGTCTGCTTCAAAAAGAGTATACATGATAAAAAAAAAACAACTTAACGTTTCTAATTTTTTCATATGTTTGTAGGTACAATCGATATAAGTGAAAGTCATATAAGGTTATCCGAATTAAGCTCACAAAACTTGTACAAGGATAGAAAGCAGAGGCAAAAAATATCGAGGCCTAACATTTGTGCACATAGAAGTTCTAGCCAATAAGGAAATGCATGAAGCTCTGTAGTGTATATGACTTGTATACGAGCAGAGGTAATATTCAATCGTGCATTTTGCCCCGCAACTAAACTCGCCGAGTTATATTTTCTGTTCTCGACGAACGAAAATATCTTCGGTTTTTCTATCTGATTTATTTTTTATTGCGCTGCTTCAATTTCAATTTTTTCACGTCAGATAGCGTTTTAAAATACTATATCTAAGTGACTTTCATTTATCTCATCTGCAATACTCGATACGTCTGTTTTTTTTTATAAAACAACTGGCAACACCTGCATAAAACATATAGAAAGCGGCAAATTTCACTCCGCTCAAACTCAGTCGATTCGATTACGGAGACAGAAAATATACGCTCACGATAAATTCATGGAAATTTCGAGGGAAATCGTATTTCAAGCGGTATCGCGTGTCTTTTTTCTCACCTCAAAACTCGCGCTCGCGCTTTCGAGCAGAACGGCGTATATGGTGCAGTCGTGTTTTATCGCGTTTCTGGCGGGAATTAAGCATTTCTGTGGAGATAACGTCGGCAAAGGTGGCACGGTGAAATACGAGCCGGCTATTTCGTAATTAACGTTAATCAATGTAAAACACGATATTTAATTTCTCGGGCGGTTCCAACTGCGGCTTTTTGCCGTGAGTTACCACGTTGCTATTATACTCGACTTTATATTATATTAGATAACGAAATGTTATTACATCTGAAACACAAATTATCACTGACGGACAATTATCTCTGAATTGAATTTTGATTTCCTTTATTTTTCATCGATATTTCACGAATACAAGCTTGTCGGAAAAGAAGAACGCGAGTACTACATGCCTCGATAATGTATTTACAGGTAAACTCCTTGAAAGCCAATAAAGCCGCATCGCGTTTCCTTTATTCTTCTAAAATCACTTTTATTCCCGGGAGATGTGCCTTTCTTCGGCGCGTCGAGAAAACTACTTGTCTGTTTGCGTTCTTTTTTACAAACTTTTTATTGATCCTCCTTGTAAGCCGTGCGTATATATACTGGTACTACTCTTCGCTACTCCTGTATAAACTTTTCCCGAGTTTCGACACTCGTTATACCCGACACAACAAGGTATAATATAAGCCTCAAGTTTTCAATTGTTTCCCGTCGCGGTATTAATGCTCTAATGATGAATAATTACTTTAGTTTCCAAACTTCTCAACGGATATTATTAAACCGCACGCATCGTATTGCAAGGAAAAAATAGAGCTGTATATACAGAAGCGTCACTGACTGCGAAAATGCTCTCATGACATAACTGCGCGTCAATTCCTCGACAGGTCATTAAACATAAGCGCTGATTGAATTTGCCCTATTGGCGGTAAATCGCAGCTCCTCATGTGTAACCGAATCCCCTTGTCGCGAGTGTTCGCGCTGCAATCTCAGGTGATCGAACTCGGTGCAATTCCTCTCGCGACGCTAATCGCGCGGCTCGTGTGCACTGGCTGGCTATATAGCGTTTCGAGGCCGCACACATAATACGCGTTTGCGGCGACGGCTGCGCGTTCTCTTCGGAGACTCGCGCACTACGCGGAATATCGAAATTGCGATGAGATTACCGCCCGACTGACGATCCAGCTCTCTTCGCTTTGACGCGAGTATGTGTGGGTGTGTGAAGAAGAACGCTATATAGCTGTATTTAACGTTGCTTTGAAGATAAATGTTTAGTCATGTAAATCGAACAAATTCGTAGTTTAGGCGTCTTTCCGGAAATCCGAGAGCTAAAACTTTTTTGCGCATTAGCAATATAAGAGTAGTGCAGCCTCATAAATCCTTCCTCGAGACAGACTCTTTATGCTCTCGTACTGAGCATTCCCACTCGTAAAACAAATTAATCTTCGCAATGTCCTCGGCAGAAAAATTATTTCTGCTTCTCAAAGTCACGCCTTTTACCTGTAACAGTTTCAACAATATCGCGCTCTTCAATTAATACATCACATCAGTCTGCATATAGTTTATAACACCGGCAACCATTACCTTTGGAATGATGACCTTGCTGCCATTGATGCCCCACTCCCAGTCTTTCAGATGCGTAACGCTGTGACAATCGTACGACATCCCGTGAAATTGCGTATACAACTCCCTTGGTAATTTTTGGAAATAATAAATCTCTCTTCCGGGTAGAAAGTTCTTCCATGTCCTCGAACCCAAGCAGAAGCATTAGTTGATTCAGTCTGTTCTTGTAGTTGTGAATGCAATAAGATGAGAAATGCACGAAATTCGTCGTGCCTGGTCGTCCGAAGAATATGGTCCACAGTTCCTGGCGATACGTCACAATCTCTATGTAGTCGACTTCGACGTCGCGGCGATAGGGTCAAAACCGTCCACACGTGTGGTTGTTGACGTAGCCGACCAGTCGCTCGAATTTGCGCACCAGACCCAGTGCTGCATTGGATTGGAGTTATATTTTTTTAGTGTTTTATGGCTAGTCGGTATTTATGTACTCACGGAAGGCGTAGCTGAATTTATACGGGATGATGCCGTAACGCCATATTCTGTCTCGATCCGTTCTGAACCTCTGCTAGCTTGTTGCCGTTGTATATTTCTAGCCTGCGGCTGAGTTTTGTCAGCGCGATCTTTTTGTCTTCTACAATCACGTCGCAAAGGCAAATCCCCTGATAAATGTCTTTTCCGAAGAAATAATATACATATCAACGGATCGAGCAATTGGTAAACATTCAAATAATGCTTTAGCGGATGTACGCTATATTTGACAGTCAGCGTGAAGCACAGCAGTATCTTCAAAACGATCATACCTCCACATGTCAATACACATTTTTCTTACCGTCGAATTCCAGCCGGATTCACGATTAGCGCCGGCAGTCGGTTTATCGTCGCTCGCAAAGCACAACGTCACAGCTTCCTCCGGCGGAGTAAATCAATCACAGTTATACGAGTTTGGACTTTCCGGGCAGCTTCAAATGTTAAATAATCGAAAATTTATGGTCAGATTTCGAGCGAACCCGCGAGTCGACGCTTATTTATCGGTTGATTTTTTTTAACGAGTGACGCATTGACCACGGTTAAGATAAAGCTGGATTGATGGGAGCATTGGTTTATTCAGAAATCTTTGGGGCGATTCGCTTCGATGTTTTACGAATTAATGTAGCGTGATAACTTTGTAAGCAAACCGATCCGTCATGCCATTAAATTAATCGTAATTGTATCAAAATGCAAATATTTTTTGCATACAAGAATATAGTTTATCTAAAGAAAAATGTTGATTAAATTACAATTCTGTGTAGTAGGACTTTCTTGATTAAAAATGTATTTTTCTTCGGTTACAATTGTTCTTTCATAATACTCTCCTTATATTCTCGTGCCGCGCACTCCCATTCATAAAGCGTATTAATTTTGACTATATCGTCAGGGCTAAACGATTGATTGTGTGGTCCAAGAGTGACGCCCTTAATCTGAAAAAATAAATATTGCCGCAATTTTCCCATCTTCATCAAGACTTTTCTCCAAATTCTTACCCTCGCAGACATTGTAGGTTTATTTTGATTTAGAGCATAAACCCATCGATACAACTGCATAACACTGTGGTAATCGTAAGGTAGCCCGAAATCTGTAGTGGCTCCAGGTTGAAGTTTATTCATGTAAAAGTGCATTTCAGGATACACGTTATCCCAATCAATTTTGATGTAGTCATCCCGGTTAGGTTGGATATGCTGATTATAGAAGCCTACTATTGCCATCATCATATGCAAGATCAAACCCCGATCGTGAATGCAATAGCTTTGTATTCGTAAGACAGTTTGACCGCGAACGTAACCTGTATTGGCTATCTCACAGTAGTACTTAGTGTCCAGATGGGTCACTTCGACGTAGTCTTGATCTTGAGGCTTGCGACGACGATAACGAACGCACGTGGTATTATTGATGTAATCGACAGTATTTTCGAAAATCATCGCCCATTTTATGGCTGTATAACGGAGTTTTTCTTCAGTAATCGCACGAGATTAATTCAATCTAAAAGTTGAAACAAACATTTATTAAAATACTTACGGAAGGTTTTTTCAAATGTATATGGGATGACACCGTAGGGCCACAGAAAATTCCTATCGCTTCCAAATTTCACATTATGAAGATTGAAAATATCCCATCTTTTTTTCATCTTGGCTAGAACTGCTTTTTTTATTTCTGTAAAAAATGTATTACACTGAAAATACAGTTGATATGTGACACTAAAGTCAAATAAATTATAGAAGTTACCCAATCTATCGTATGGATCTAATACTCGATTTGGTTTATTTTGAGGATCCAAACTTTGAATATATTTGTTACACAATATGATTGACATTATAATATGCAGTAGTATCATTCCTCTCATCGATACTTTATTTGTTTTTAAAAGATACTATGTTTTAATTTTAGTGGAAAGTATTCTAATTCACAATAGGTAAGATGCGAGCGATCAGCAACGATATTGTAAAATAATCAAATCCAGACCACCGAAATGAAACTAGAATCGTAATGAAATCCAAAGATATTATCTGATTGGCCGAATCTTTCTTCATTTCATTACCCATTGTTTTCCGTGGTACTGTGCAAGCGCGCGATCGCATAATGTGCATAGCTGTGCGCAATGAGGGCAGGAGTGGAAGGGGGAGGACTGGAGCACAGTTGTTATCCCTCTATACCTACCTACTCTTTGGCTGTTGCTGTTTGCCGATCGACGTACGCAAAATAATTTAAATGGACAGCAAAACGGCAATTAAAATATTTTACTGTAAAGCAGGTTGCAAATAATGTTGTCAGTGGCCTCTGTGGAAGGTGAGCATC
Organism: Muscidifurax raptorellus; assembly: GCA_020010945.3. Classification (NCBI taxonomy): domain Eukaryota; kingdom Metazoa; phylum Arthropoda; class Insecta; order Hymenoptera; family Pteromalidae; genus Muscidifurax; species Muscidifurax raptorellus. The sequence goes on along the minus strand of CM052077.1, from coordinate 18,733,080 downwards.
CGAAGGTCGATTGTATTTAAATCAGCTGGCTTGATGCGATTTGTACCATTCTATCGCTTGCAATTAGTGCTACAAAATATCGATCGAATAAGGGAAAACTATCTTTGATAAACTAAATTTGATTGGCAGGAGCTTGAAAAAATGACACGAGAAACTCGGCACCAGCAATGTTGATCTGATGGCCAAGGATTCAAAGTTCTTGGTGCATACAAAATCAAAAAAATCAGATGACGCAATGATCTTAAAACGACGAATGTGGAAAACGCTGTAACGGTGTACTTATTTGTGGTAGAATATAATGGTATTTAATATACATGCTAATATAGCTATAAAATGAGTTGATTGGGCAGAAGTATTGAAGATCTTTGGATTTTGTTCAAGAACGTTGACTAGAACTAATAATAAAATACTGTTACAAAAAAGTGTATGTACATAAGTGATTCGTCTTTTCTACCATTTATAATATAACATATACGTATTTGTTGATTGTGCAAAGTAGATTAAAATACATTCATATAGTCTCCCTATTCCTTATATACCCGATCACTGTTTCGCGAAAAATATCGTCTTTAATAACCAAAAGTTCAACGTCCATTGTTATTTCCCCACTGACTGTTTCAGTCGGAAGCATCGTCAAAAGTTAATTAATATACAATTTCTTATTAAGGGGTCCTGGCAGAGTAAATCAAAGTTTTGATTGAAGAGAAGTTTACGATACGAGATTGTGCTTGTATTTACACGCGAATTTCCGACATCGCCTGGAGAACAACAAACATGAAAGCGCAGAGGAGCAGCCCCTCTCCCTTAGCTTGTTTGGAATTTCAGAAGTAAACAGGGAATCATTATTTCAAATATAATATACTAAATATATATATATATATATATATTTGTGTGTGTGTGTGTGTGTGTGTGTGTGTGTGTGTATGTGTGTTAGGGCTGTAGCCGATATAATTACCGTTACAACGCGTTTGTTTACCCAACACACAGACTAATTATTCGCGTACATATTATGATAGGAGTTTATCGAGCGCGTTTTCCTCATTTCGAGTAGAATAAATAAACTCAATCTCATTAATAACTAGCATAAAAATAATCTCAACACATTTACGCATTTTTCCGCTCAAATAGTTGACCGCATCGCCTGAAAGAAGAGGCGTTGAAAATCAGATAAAAAGCCCCATCCTCATTAGTCCGTCGTTCGCTCAACGTACCCTACACTGTGAGCGCGCGCACGGCCGCTAATTAGATCAGGTCTGGATAATTACTGGAGGCCCATTAACGCCGCGCAATAAAATCGAATTCCCAAGGATCGTGTGCACGCCCGCGCTGCCGTTTTTCAGCTATATAGCGAGTGTTAAATGACGCTCGGGAGTGTTTGCGAGAGCTATGAGCGATGCTCGTTAAGTATCGCAAATTAGGCTCCCCGGGAATATTTATTTCTCCGGCTATGTCGCCAGGGGATATTTATAAACGCACCGCGCGTATCGCGATCATGTTTTCGGTGGATCCGAAAGTGCAAATCCGGCTTTGGCGGGACTCCGAGCGATTGAATATAGGTATGTGTGTCTGTGCTTGATTAGATTAGTGGAAATCTGCGCGTTCGATGTTTGTTAATGGACGGAATGAGGGCAGTGACGTCAACATTTTTGGCTGTGAGCCGTCGAGTTTTGAATATTATAGATACGGAACTCAGACTGACGCTTCCGCAAGAATAATTATTTGTGGAGCTATCTACACGATTCGTACTGCATAATGAAGCGAAATTATTAATAGTTTATATACACCGTATGTGCTCGAGACTGAAATAACAGAAGACATATACCTTACGAGAGCACGAAAAAACGACGAAAAAGAAGGAAAACCGGAGCACGCCAAAAAAGGTTCGAGCCTCGTAGTTGAGGAGACGATTACAAGAGTAAGCGAGGATGTTAGGCTTCGTCGAAGCAGCTTGTACCGATACATCGACGAGGCGAGAAGAGCAGACATAAATATTGTCACTACTGGGAAAGCCGACGAGCTTTTAATTAAGATTTGCATATTATATAAGCACACGCTACGCCGACTCACTTGTAAAACAGCGTGTATAGTCCGTTGTGTGAAGTGATAAGGTAAACAGCCGTACAAACCAAGAACTGGATGAGTCACAGTCCTCATTAACTCGACAACTTTTTTCTGTATAAATTTTCTCCTGCACTGAATATCTAATCATCATCTTGAAATGATGAAGATCTAATTTATAGTTGTTATAGCAATGATATAGTCGTGTACTTCTTCTACGAAATGCATTTATGTAGTGAGCCTCGAATTAGAGTACGTATCGTCCGTACGTCGAATCTTCAGTGAATTTGCCTCCAGCTGGCAAACTGCACGGCATCGTCTATGCTATACAAGAATAATTTCACTATACCATAATAATCCCCTTCAAAAGTCCGCAAGTATAGAGGTAAACAGCCGCACATCTGCAAAATAAAGCCCGCCGAAAAATCGCAGGAGCCTTGGAAAACACTCAAAGAGCCGACTGTAGTTGAATAAAACTCCTTGTAAATTCAAGACACGTAAGGGGCGATACGTACGCTCATTAGAGGTCCTCGAGACCGCGGGAGAGATGGCAGTGCTCGCTCCGTGGAAATTCGCGGCGCGTAAAAGGGAGTCCCGAGGTGCGAGGGATGTTCGAGAAAGTGCGGAGACGCATCGGGCGCTACTGGCTTTCGGTATAACTATTCCGAGAGGGGGGAACTTTTCCTCGCATCTTGTGTGTGTGTGTATGTGTATGTGTCGTGAATATATGGTTTTATGGCTGGTTGTGGAATATTCGGCGAGTCTTATACTTCGTTTTATTTAACATATAGCTCTGGACCAGTAGGCATTTCGAAATTGTCTATATAAGCGTCCTGTTATATATAAATAAATTTAGTCGTATCTATGTAATTCGTTGCTTTGTAAAAAATACTCTTTCATCTTGCGCGATATGGCCACGAATTTTTTAATAACTCGCAGCATTCAACTCGCAGCATTCAATTTTCCCCCGGAGCCTCGTGCGAGCTATACTGTAAAAGACAGCACAAACATCGGGGAAAGAAGTGCCTCACTAAAATAAGAAAGTCCACAAGTAAAAGCAAGAGTAAGTAAATACTAGAGAGACGTCGGCGCGCGGGCGAGATGGCGAAAAAAAAATTAACTCGAGAGAGAGAGAGAGAAAGAGAGACGCTTTGACGACAGAGGTAGACTATCCGGGGGTTGGTTGGCGCACGCAGCCAGAAGAGAAAGTCTCACCTAGAGAGAGAGAGAGAGTTTTTACGTTTACAGAAAGACTCCGTGTTTTTTCCTACTCCGCGAAGAGGAGCTATTTATTTTTACGGATTTTTTAGGAGACTTCTTTAACAGCTTTCGTGACGAGAATTTACGCTCGCGGTATAAAAACGCGAATTATAATGTGTACCGTCTGCCCCGACAAAATCGTTATAACGAAAACATTGCAGCTCTTGATGTCTTGTGCCAAAAGAAAGCCCGGTCCTGTGACTAATCGGATGAAATTAATTTTTTCGCCAAGTCTGATAGCGTATATAGAGCTGTCTTGCCGGTACCGAACTTTTATACAGAATCTCGTAGCAGCGACTATATCCGGTTGAATTCAGTATTCGACGTAAGCCAGCAAAGATTTTTCAAGATTATCGCAAGGAATAAGTGGAGAAAAAAATCGAAGGGATATTTTACTAACAGCCGGATGAAATTCCTGATTTTATTACTCCCGAACTATGCGGGCATTTTTCGTGCTCGTCTCTCGCTCTTTCTTTCTATCTCTCTTTCCCTCGATAGGCGTCCGACAAATTAAAATTCCGCAGGCGTTCGCGTCAAGCAAGAGAAAAAAGCCACTGTGTGTTCGAACTCGGCTCTCTGTCTAATGATAAATGCGAAAGGGAAATCTATTTTCCAGTAGGATCAAAGCTGAGTTAATTTTTCACAAAATGAATATCTCGCAATGATATATCTTAAATCTTGCAAAAATCTTGGCGAAATACAAACGACCAACAGCAGTAGTACCACACCGAGTTCCTCGGGGAAACAATTTTTCGCGGGTCTGAAAGGTGCGCTAGAGAGAGGAGTAGAGAGACTGAGCGCACCGGATTATTTATGGTCTTGCTTATACGGGGACGCTTCGTCATCCGAACTTACACCGCGCACGCACGCGCATATACTCGCGATAAATAAATTATTCCCCGTAGACCCGTCGACGTTTACGAGATCGTAAAATACGGGACTCTCGATTTCTTCGCAGCTGAACTCGGAACCATATGTAAGGAGCTCAATTATACGCCCGTGCGGGTCACTGTAAAAAGCTCTATGCGTATAAAAGGTCGCACCACGCGCGAGTGCAAAATTATAATGAGGCAGTTGTTTTTGATGCTCGTAAATGTCTCGACTAACAATGTTGCTTTCTCGCGGTTTGTCGATTTCACACCTAACGCGGACAAAAGAAAGAAGGCAGGTTATGCTTTTCATTTGTTAAATAATTATTTCTCACCAGGAATTTCCGGCTAATTTTTCAAGGCTCGCACGTCGATATGCGTATACTCAACGATCTTCTTTCCCCCGATTCACGAGCATGTATATACAGACAGCCCGGCAGCGCGCGGTAAACTATGCGCACACACGCGCATATTTACGCTATCTAGGCGCAAGTTTACCTCGCGCCGGCAACTTCCCCGAGAAATTCCAAGTTACGCCCGGGATCCCGCGGGGGAGTATAGAGGTAGGAAGAGCCTTATTAAATCTTGAGCCGGCAAGTCCCGGGGCAGCGCTCCCTCATGCGCGCTATATATACACCTACTGCACCGTTGTGTCTATATACGCGACTATACTCGCGAAAAAAAGGAAAGTTTGCGAAGTCACGGAAAGCGGCCGAAAGTGGAACGTATAGCGGTAGGCTCGACTGGGCTGTGCTTTTCCGCGTTGCTGCTGGTGTGTGCGGAGGTGGTACTCTAAAAGCAGACGACAACGAGCGGCGAGGTTAAATTTGGCGTTTGATTTTTCTCGTGTAATTAAAAAGTTTCGCGCGCGGGAAAGTTGCGGGCCAAGTTTCTTCGTTATACGCAGGGCGCGTTCTTTGTTTCGGCCTTTTTTTGTGTCCTCGTCGCGGCTGACGAGGTGAGGGAGATTGCCGCTTTTACGAAAACTTTCTTATTATGAATACAACGAAAAGAAAGCGAAAGCTCCGCTAAAAATCCCATATCGAATCCAAAAGCAATACCCGAGCAAACAGCCAGAGAGCAACAAACAAGAGAAAACGAGCCAAGGAAACACACGAACGCTCTTCGCTCTGTCTGCGAGGCACTTTTCCCAGGACGCTATCAGCAGCTTCGGGGGAAACTCGCTGTACACGGCCGCGCGCTACACACTTCCGACCGAAAGTGCGAGAGACTGCATCATCGCCCGGGGGGACGACGTTCCCGCGGGAATCTTATCCCTGATGGCGAGCTGCTGCGCTCTTGCTCCGGACGGACGGACGGCCCTCGGGCTACCGACACTCGATACATCGGCAAACACCGTCAGGCTCTGTACTGTATACTACGCGTGCACGGCCTGTGTAAAAAGGAATCTGTAAAATCAGTAGACCGAAGCTGGGAAACGAATCGGCCAGTGCTGCGCCGAAGATCCTCTCATACTCGGGAAAGTGTGATAGTACGCTATTCGGGAAAATGATTTTTTCGTGCTTGTGCAGGCAGGGCTAGTTTTTTTAGCGGATTCATCACCGATGTTGAAATAAAAAATTCTATCCACGTCGTTTGCGCACTGTACAAATATTCCTTTTGCGAGATCCGGGTGATTAAAAAAAACGCACGCATCATCAATTTGCAACGTTACGAATTTAATCCGCTATTTCGCATGAATGTATATTCGACGATTTTTCGGAAAATACGCGGATTTTCATAGTCCCCTATTGAACGCTTTAATTTTCAGCTTTACACGACGAGTCGCAAAGCGACAAAGGCAATTCCAGAAGGTTTCCTCGTTAGCGCTGATTTCCCAAAAAACCCAATTTCAAGCCTTCGAATCGACTCTTCTCGAATCACGTCATATAGCCAACAGCCTCTCCCACACAATCAGACGCGAAAATCACGCTGCCAGCTACACACAGTACCCACGCCAATCGATATACGCTGCGGCGCATCCATTTGAGCGTATGTATATACAGTCAAAATCGCCTGCGGCCGCCACTCGGCGATCGTGATTTCTCTCGACGAACCCCCAAACTTTCGGGGCCGTCGTCTTAGCAGGGCAGAGACGAAGGGGGCATGAAACTCGACTAATGACGTCCTTATGCAAATTTTATTGGGCCTGAACGTATTGTGTAGGGAGCGGGTGGTCGCGTGCTGCTCGCATAGCCCCCGTTAATGGAGATTAGATTCATAGATAAGTGATAATTTATGCATGTATTTATTTGCACTGGGTTGTATCGCGCTGGGAGGACGCGAATTATATTCGCAGGGGTCGTCGGGATTTCTGTTACGCTATGTTGAAAGATGTAACTGTGGAAATGTGAATTTGCCGATGGTCGCTTTATTTTAATTTACGACGCGCGAATTGATGGATTTCATTGCACGATTTTATTTCATGATCCTGCGTGTAATCCATTTGGACAACATTCTCTGTACGTAGCATATACGCTACACAATAAATTTTCAGCAAATTACCTTTCCTCGGCTGACGTTACAATTTTCTCTCTGGCCTCAGCACTGACGAGTTTCGAGCTGATGGTTTTCGTTTGGCCTGCATCTGTTCCTCGTTTTCCTTTTTCATCATCGGAGCGAAGCACGAGGAAACTCAGCAGCGATATATCGACTCCAAAACTTTTCACATGATAAGACGCGCCAGTGTCGTACACTTTTCCGAGTAACGGATTCGTTAAAAACGAGGCAAGTGAAATCGCAAAGATTGCGATGTCGTCTGCAAAACAGGGAAGTTATCTAGTTTAGAAGGAAAACTTTGGCCCGTGCGAGATAATTGTTTGATAACGTTTAAAATAATTGCTCTTGTTGTTCTCCGAAAGTAAATTAATTCATTAAGACTTTCCTCGTTGCACGCGCAAAGTTCGATTAGCATATACGAGGGAAAACTTTTGTAGCCCAGAATTTTACTAAAAATAGAAACGCAAAATGGAGAATGAAAAAAGTGTGTATCCTAGTTGAGCTTGGTGATTAAGATTTCAAATTCGATAAACGTGTACACAATCGGCCGGTACTTCGGTTAGCCGCGTTGCACAGATGATTTGCATGAAACACCTGCGACGGCGCCATCTGTTTCATTGCTTCCTCGCGATATTAATTACCCGATTAAGCGGACGTATTTATCATCCCACACTCGCTCTCGCTCGTGTAATTTGTTCATCGATTATTGGTGCGCAGTATTGAGTGTTCCGAGGACTCCCTTGTTAATTTCTTTTTCCCTCGCGGAACGATTATTTATTTAATCATCGCGATGACGGTCGACGGGTTCTTCGCCGTTTTCCTTTTTACTTTTTTTCCCAGTGAGTCAGCGCCCAGGAGTGTCACTCGACGACCGTAGTCGTTACGCGCTTTTTTTCCCCGGATGAAACATACTTTCAATCGAATAAGTGGATGAACGCGGGCGTATAGGCAAACACGCGAGAATGAATGCGGGTATTTGCCGATTAATGTGTGTACAAGACGGTACGCTGGAAATGAACTAAAAGATTAATATAATGTTGTCTTTGCTTTTGTTTGTTCACTTTGGATTTTACTGTGATCCGACCGAGCATCATTTATTATTGTTAACAAGGAAATATATTTGCTGTACATTAATTAGACTCCAATGAATAATAAAAGCGTATTTGAATTTTCGTCGCTGTTGACATGCACTTGTTTTCGTAATCGTAATGCTGTGATCAATCAGTAATAAGCGTAGGGCGTGGTTATCGGCCTCATTATCACACCTTATATTTTTATTACGGCCTAAGTGGCTCAGAAATGGACTGTGTTTACAGTGCTTTATAATAACGGATGTTTAATAAGCGTATTCCTACCTAAAGAGATTTTTTCAGCAAAATTTCTCAATTGAATTATACAACGTATAGTATAAGCTGTGATTCAGAATTTGGTTTCATATTCTTAGTTGAAAACGCATTAGCAGCAACCAACCTACATTTTCATTCAAACCTTAAGAAAATGTCTTCTCATTTCTAGCGAACAATCAACTTACAAACAATCATAATTACTTCTCCTTCCAGCCTTCTACGTATATCTAAGTCCGAAAGCTCCTGCAAGCAATCTCCGAAACAACTGAAATTAGCAAACTGCATTCAAACGAACTCCCCGCAGACCTGCTCATTAAACTCCAATAACACTTTGAATTCCAGCAATGGTTCGCGCGCATTCTCTAATTCAGCAGCTGCTCGCCAAAAAAAAATAATAAGCCTCGAAGTTCCGGCAGCTCCGAAAGAACACTGCAGAGAAGCCATCGGAGCAAAAGTGACAGCGGCGCCGGCGTTCGCGAAGCAGCCCTCTCCGGTCTCGCTTAAGATAAGCGTTTAATAAGGCGCTCTGGCGCGCGTACGATGTTCGCACGCGATTCTCCCCTAGAGAAGGGAATATAATAAGGAAGAAAGGCGATAAGAGATAAGCAAGAGCTTTCGGCGCGTTGCTGTTTGGTTCTTCGTTTCTTTTTTTCGGCTATTGCATTTTCCTTGATTCCGGCTGCGCGGGAGAGAAGAGCGCGGATGGGGCGAAAGAATTTTCGTTCTTAGATTAAAGCGTGAGCTGCGTGAGGCTTATTCTTATTAACCCTTTCACTCATCGTATGCCTGTATTTATTATGTGCTTATAAACGTGCGTTTGATTTTATGTTTCAGGTAAGATATTGAATCGATACACTGACACACATCTCTCCTGTTAGTAAGTACTTACGTTTATATCCATTAATTTACATCCAAAGTCTTTTGGCAAAAACAAATTCATCGATCTCATAAACCTATGAGCATGTAGCGCATAGCATATAGGCACAGGCAAAACGAGTACAAAGCGAGCGCAGCGAGCAATCGATATTCATATAAATTTCACGCAAATTTCCATTTCGCGAGCGGATCCCGCAAAAGCCGGAAAAGAAGAAGCATGAATAAAGAGCAGCAAGGGGGGGAGGGCGACGAAGCTAAGCCGTAGCGCGACGAAAGAAAAATAAAGACGCGGCTGCTGCAGCCTCGCCGAAAAAGAGAGCGAAGCGAGACGAAAAGATTGCGGTTTAGCAAAACTGTACTATGCGCGCGAGAGGCACTCGGCAGATTAAATTTTTTTGCCCCGCAAGATTTGGTATGCTCGCGTTCGCGAGCCAGCGGAAAAAGCGCTATACGCGCGACGCGTATAATATACATGCTCGGGAGGGGATCGACCAGAGCAGCTACCCCCCTCGCTATAGCTGCAAGCGCGTTCGATGGTGTCGTAGGTCGTCGCACTCATTGCCGTAAAACGGTTCTTTGTCAGTGCGCACGCTTACGTTTTTCCCCGCTCTCTCATCGTCTTCGCGTTGACTTTATCTGCCTTTATTCCCCGTCTCGTGTAATTTGGATATGATTTGGCTACCTTCGTTCTTCGATTTCATTATACAAACAGAGCTATTGTATGGATTTTCTACTGTGTATAATAAAGAGCATAAATGTAACATTTGCGAACTTTGACGTACGCGCTGAGTGTTATGTTATTTATGTAAATTTATTATTCGCAACAGTAAAGGCACAACAGTTTGTCGTAAATTTAATTATAACAAACGAGAACATGTATTTAATGAATATAACAAAAAAATAACGACATATATTATTTCTCTGATTGATCCTGTTACTATCCAATTGATATTCTTACACATATAAACATTGCTTTGCTACAAGGAGAAAGAATGCCTTGCCCTACACCGTTTCCGATTCTGAGGTATTGGACTAGCAACGATAGGTGGCGCACAGCCCTTTTCCTATTTCCCCCATTAGAAATTAGAATCTGTGCGTATACAAACTGTATAGATACTGCTTGAACTGCTCATGATATAGTTGTCTGAATCTACTGCAAAAACAATCATGCTTGTACCATCCATGTTATAATAACCCCAGTTATTTTTTATTGCAGCAAAGAAATGTAAATTAGGATTTAGAAATCAATAAAAATATTTTCTGATTATGCTTTCTCGTTCTGTAACCATCAGTTAACTACGCGAGGAAAATAAAGTTCTCAACGATGTTTATTTAGTTTTATTTTCTTTATTTATTTATTTATTTCTATCAGGTGCATTTGAAGTAGAATAATTGTGGTGTTCTACAGCTTAGTTGCCTTTCAAAGTATTCCTTTACTTGCCAACAGCGCATTTTCCTTTGTTATTGGCCAACCAGTCTTTCTGCAAAGTTTTGGAGAAAGTCATTAAAAATGTGTACACCAAGTTAAAAATATTCGATTCGTCATGCGTAATACTTACTCCGCACTGGAAAGCTTCCGTAGGATGTTTCCAATGTGATTTACATGCGCTAGCAGCCTCGGTAAGACAACTAGCTGCAGCACCAGCAAACAGCTTACCCAAAAGCTTTGCCACTACTGTTACAGCCTGAAAGTTGTTTACTTTTATAAATGCAGCCCATAAATAAATAATACATAATATTTGTTAACGTATTTGCATTTATTTGCAATCACATTAAGAGAAAAAACAATAATTAAATCTCTTACTGGATTGGCACGGTCCTCAACCTCACTGCTGTCCATCTCTTCTGCTCTAATGCTGGCCACAGCAATGAATAGAGCAATCATGCAGAGATATATAAAACACCGAGGTAACATTTTGTCTTACGGTTGGTTGTTAGTTAGAAGTAAGCTTGCAATTGTAGACTGCTTCAAAATTCCTCCTTTTATATACTAGACTGTGATTCATTTAACAGTACGTGTGATTATAGTTTTGTTTTATTGAGGAAAACAAGAGAAACATACTATCTAAAAAGTATTAGGTACAAAAACAAATTTATTTAAGTTTAAATAATAGATTAGATTTTTCTTGTATATGTATCTCATGCATGTGTAATAGGTTATATTATCTATCCTTACTCTAATAATGTAAGCAATGTACTTCTAAATTATATGTAAAAACAAAAAACGGTATTATGCATGTGAGCTTATTAAAAACGAGAAACCACTTAATTTGAACATTTTTCGTTATTGTCAAAAGGTAAGAAATGTTTAACTTCTAAGTCGCTTTTTACATACTAGCTCTCAAAATGTTCTTATAATTCTGCTCTAATTAAAAATTGTTGTCTTTTCTCCAGAGTAACTTAAATTTTCATAAGCCAATTCCATAAACCATTCATTATAACCAAAAAACGTATAAGCTACTTATATTGATAGCTTGTAGTAAGATCCAACAGTGGTAAACATAAATTACTTATCATAAATTGGGCAAATAATGGCTTAACGCTAAAAAGTAGACTTTAATACTAATATAACGATAATAATTAGAGTTGTAAGTTTTTTCTCCGTCATTTTTCTAATTTTTGCAATAATAAATTTAATTTTCCAGTTCTATTTGGAATGTTTTTATTTCACAGTATTGCTTTTTTATTCTTTTTGGTACACGTTTTCCTACACTTATATTACAGCTAAGGTTTGTGGCACACTATCACAATAATTGCTATATCTGTAAAAAATTTCTATTAAATATATTGTTTTACTAACATTAAGAGATAGCTTATTAGAACAAGCGATTGCACTTTCATTGTCACGTAATCAGAGGACGACATGCCATCACTGTAGGCAAAAAGACAATGTCGCCTGCATAAGACATCATTTTATCTGGGTGGATATCATTCAGGGGATCATTAAAGTACAGTATGAAAAATAAAGATCCTAGTATCATTCTTTGTAAGACGCGCCTATAGAAATAGTTTAAGAACTCTCTTAAACTATTGCTCTGCCTCTTATATCATATATTTCGAATTGGTTAGTGTTACCATTTCAATTTAATAATTTGTAATCGCGCAAATGTTAATAATTCTTTTATTTATAAAATTGGAAATAAGAAACGAAACCAGTTTTCCGAAGACCGGTGATAGTCGATACTGTGTCGTAGGCCACGTGCACGGCGTTCGTAAAGGATCGTCCAGGGTCGCTTTCCTCCTTCGACGATTTTGACATGATATCATGCAAATAAGTAAATCGGTAAATGAAGGAGGGTACGGGGTGAAATGCGCAGAGGCTTTCACGTACGATTAGCCATAAGAAAACTTGTGCTTAAGAGAAACATTCGAAAAGAAGTAGGTTGCCTAGCGATGAAACAACAATTATTTTTTTTTTTGACAATTGAACGAGCAGGCGATGGTAAAAAATGTTCAGATGTTGGCGAGCGATCGAATAGTTCGGACGTTTGGTTTATCAATAAAGTTTGTTTTTTTGTCCTAATTCAGTGTCTCTGTGTCTTCTTTCTTCGTGCGCACAGCTGATAGTGATCAAGATCTACAGTTAGTAAGATTTTGTGGTTCAAGGTGCCAAACGCTTTGGCCAGATCTAAGAAAGCCGTAATTATTAGTTTACTTTTGTGCAGTTTTGTAATTAATATTTGATATGTAAATTGTTTATCGTATATTATATTTAGTAAAAATATGTACAGTTAATTATAGATAATTCTTTTGAAAATTTTTGCTATTTTAGTTGTCAAAGTAATCGGTATGTAGTATCGTGTACAAAAGCTGTTGTTAGCCTTATATATATATATATATATATATATATATATATATATATATATATATATATATATATAGTAACAATTCTGACTTGCTCGAATGCATTAGACCTAATCCATGTGATTATGCTCATGGCTTATACGGGCCATTTTTCACCTATTTCCATTGTACACAAGGTATTTGCTAGCTTTTAATTAGAATCTATTTCTACCATAGATATTTACAATTGCATTACTCGATTCGGTTCTTATTTCACAAAAATAACTATCCATAGAAGGTGCAGCACCTAATTTTTGTTTTTGATTTTTTTCTACTATGTAGTGCCTCTGCCAAGTTTTCATTTCACAAGTATTAATAGCTATATTCAATAACCACTATTTTAGAAATATAAATTCAACAATATTGTTTATTTTAATTCATTTATTTATTTCATTCAGGTGCATATAGAGTACAATAATCGTGATATTTCACAGTCCTCAATCATCTTTTCGAAGTATTTCTTTACTTGCCAACAGCACATTTTCCTTTGTTCTTGGCCAACCAGTCTTTCTGCAATGTTTTGGAGAAAGTCATTAAAAAATGTGTACACCGAATTAAAAATATTCAATTCGTTATGTGTAATACTCACTCCGCACTGCAAAGCTTCCGTAGGATGTCTCCAATGTGATTTACACGCGCTAGCAGCCTCGGTAAGACAACTAGCTGCAGCACCAGCAAACAGCTTACCCAAAAGCTTTGCCACTACTGTTACAGCTTGAAAGTTGTTTACTTTTATAAATGCAGCCCATATTTGCAATCACTTTAAGAGGAAAAACAATAATTAAATCCCTTACTGGATTGGCGCGGTCCTCAACCTCACTGCTGTCCATCTCTTCTGCTCCAATACTGGCCACAGCAAGGAATAGAGCAATCATGCAGAGATATATAAAGCACCGAGGAAACATTTTGTCTTACGGTTTGTTGCAACGTGGAAGTAAACTTGCAATTGAAATCTGCGCCAAAATTCCTCCTTTTATATACTAGACTGTGATTCATTTAACAGTACATGTGATTATCGTAGATTGTGTGTGTTTATTTTATTGAGGAAAATAAAAAAGGAATACTATATCTAAAAAGTATTAGAAGAACAAAAATTTGAATTTGTTAAGTTTAAAAAAACTAGAGTTTGAAAAGCGCGCGATGCGCGCCCTAACCTAGAAGACGTTTAGACTTCCTGTTTTAGACGCATGCGCACTACATGAGCCAATCACATAACTTCTATCTTGGCTTCACAACATCCGGTCATGACTTTTTTATATGGGAAAAAAAATAGACTAGTATCTCATACATGTATAATAGATTTATCTTTCCTTATACTGTAATAATGTAAGCAACGCACTTGTAAAGTGTAATTTTCAAATGAAAACAGCATTGTGTAGCATTTGAGCTGATTAAAGAAGGAAAAGTCACCGAATTTCTCGATTTACGATTATTTTCAAACACAAACAAAGGATTTACCTTTTAAGTATTTATTTTTTACAAATTAGTGTTCAAAGTTCTCTTCTTCCACTGTAATTCTGATGTTGTTAAAAAAAATATTTATTTTAGCAATTAAAAAGTAATTCATGAGAAATCTATTTTTATGGTCCGTATATTAGAACCAGAATACATTTTTCCAAAAGTTTCTGTTGATTTTTAAAATCAATTGAATATTTTTTTGTGAAATTTGTCGTTTGTCTCTCTGGAAAAATTAATTTATTGAGACACAATCAATACATTTTTTCCAATCTTCAAAGATTTATCGTAGAGCAAAACCTACACGGAGAGAAATTTCGAAGGCTCAGCGCTCCATGTTATTCCGGCCGTACAGATCTCTATCGATCGAGTGTTTTGCCGTCTATTCTCGTCGTTCCCGAATCCCGAAATTTTCCAAACTCTGGCGGTACGAACATGAGCGTCTACCGCTTCGACTTTCGAGCTCCAGCCAACACGCTATAGTATCCAAGTTTCGAGGTCTGAGACTGCGAAGCGTCGAGTCCCTGCGGTACGGAGAATCTTGGAGTCCCCACTCTCGCAATTCGACTGCTAATAATACCATGTCTCGCTCCGTACATGCACGAAAATCGTAGAGTATCTATACTTCGAATTCGAAGCCGTGTTCCCGTAGCTTCGAAAGTATCGAGCGCTGAGCCTTCGAAATTTCTCTCCGTGTAGCACACCGACCAACATCGTAATCATCCATTGACCTCGCAAGCAAACTCGCCATTTGACGAGCAACGCGGGGCACTTTCTTTCTTTCCGTCGACCATGCGATCGATGGGGCATCCGAGTTATTCCGCGCGAACGGGGACACGTCCGAGCTATACGATATACCTAGAGCCATGTAGCCTATGCGCCGGACGTATTTCGATCGGTCGCGTCGAGTGGCGCTTCGCTAAATTATACCAACGGGCGCCGGCGCTTCTTCGTATAAGGTACATTTATTATCGTGCGATTGATGTATAATTTTGCGCATAAGCGGGTCATTGGCTGAGTCGACGTCCGGTATTCGATACAGGTGTATACCGGCCAACTTTCTACTTCACGACAATTTAGTGGATGCACGCGGAACTGTGTAAGGCATTTATAGAATACGTATAATTAGACGTTATAGGGTGACTATAATCGAATATTTATACTTCAGTACTCGTGCTTAAAGTGGAACTATAGTTATTAGACTATTTTGAGAAAATTATTTTGTGCTTATCTTCCACAAAGGATTGTGGAACTTTCTTCCGTCTGCTTTGAAAATCACAAAGGGAATGGAATATGACGTCGCGAAACTTTGGAATCCTTCCTCTTAATGATAAAGTTTGTTGAACGATACAAGCTGTTGCTTCGAGCTATAATATTTTGCCTCAAATTTCCCGTAGAACTTATTTGTAATACACCTGAGCAGAAGTGCGAACGCACATCCAGAAAGTACAGGTTGTAAATTCCATCTTTTTCCTCGCTGAAACTCCATGAGAGATGTTCATGCAGATTTTATGAGCCGGTACTAGAGTTATGACGGCGAAGATCGTATGCGTGCGTGGGAGGTAAATTTTTAAAGGGCCTGGAAGTGAATTATGTCTAAAAAATGAGGTGGAAAAATGAGAATTTTCGCCTGTTCGTCGTGTTGTAGTTTTTATAGCTCACGGAGTAATTCAGATTGATATTCAATGCTCTATAATACAACACGCTAGCACGACTATATACCGCATCGTTTGCGAAAAAGGAAGGACGAAAAACAATAACTTAAACCCGCTCACTCTCTCCTCGAGATCCCCTTCGAATTTCAATGAAAGCAACATTCCGCGCAGAGTGAAAATAAAAAGCACGAAACGACACGACAATAAAGCTCGAACGCGTGCTGCGGCCGCACCGATCGATACCCCGAGAAAACATCTCCATTCGCAATGCTCTTCGAGCAACGAACAAGAGCTCGGCCGAACACAATGGCGAATCCGCGAATCTGGCAGTCAAAAGGCATATAGTAGCAGCAGATATGCCGAATCACGCGTTGCATGAATTATGCGCCGAGAAAGAGAGAAGAGAAAAGAGCGAACGCACCGCGTGATAAACGCCAGCGAATTTACGATAAACGCGCGAAGCCAACGGCCTCCGCGGAGCCATTCGTCGTTTAGACGCGCCACCGCCGCCTTGGCCCGCCAGGATTTTGGCCCTAGTCCCTTTACTGCCGGCGCAGATTATTTTCGTAGCTTCTTTTTCTTATACTCTTTCCCTTTTTCCCTCGTCCTTATGCGATGTATATATACGTGTGGATGTTTTTTTGCGCTGGTATCTGCGCTCTTTGTTTTGGATTTTCTCATCTTTTTCACTTTAGGAATCCTACTACTCTGTTGCTTACATGGTCAAGAGATTTCCGAGGTATAAATTGGACGATG
The DNA here is from genome assembly GCA_020010945.3 of Muscidifurax raptorellus. NCBI lineage: Eukaryota > Metazoa > Arthropoda > Insecta > Hymenoptera > Pteromalidae > Muscidifurax > Muscidifurax raptorellus. The sequence goes on along the minus strand of CM052077.1, from coordinate 18,716,463 downwards.
GTTTTCTTATTTTTGGTTTGGATTGTGGCACGTTGGCGGTAAATCGATATAAAGTTGTAATAAATTGTCGTTCTGCTCAGAAGAATTTTTGCAAATAGCGATGCATTAACATAGGTATTGTAGAATTCGATGGCGTGACACACAAAATATTATAGTAATTTTAAAGACACAAATAATCTTCTTGAGCCTAATTGATACTTAGCATTTTTTTCAAATATATTTCGGAACAATGATTCTTTTATCAGGAAAAATATCGCAATTAACCTGCAGAATCATAGAAGAAAATGACAATTTTTTATAAGATTTATGTAACAAATATAGAAATTGGGGAATCACGTACGGGAAATAAAATTTTATACTGATGTGGAATCTCGATTCTCACACCTCGTTATTGAATTTTCTGATGTGTAGCTATAAACCCTCAGAGTTCTTCGGATTATTAATTTCTGGATATACATTCCACATATTGGAAACAAATGTCGTTGCGCCGTAATTGAAATATCGAAGAATCTTAATGCAGCACATACACTTAAATTTTGCAATGCCTAGCTTTTATGTACTTAATGACAATAATATTTTTCGATAAAAACAGTATGGAAAGCGTGGTATAAGAGTTGTACTTTCATTGCTTAATATATCAAACTGTAGAAATCTTTGCAAGTTGCCTGTTGAATTTGCCCTGAATTTCAAGATGCATTAGTCGACAATGCGCGTTGATTCTATAGCCTCAACAAAAGGCTAGACGAGAAATAGATAATGGAACACCATTTCCGTCGGTGCAGTACACAACACGGCTGCGCGAATGTCGTATCGTGTTTGTGTATTGAGATTGAACGCAGTACTCGATTCTCGCTGCAACCAACGCTGTTTCGATTTGGAATGCATAATGATCGATAGCCCATTCCACACATGAACTATATACGTTTCTTCAGTAAAAGATTCAAGTTATTTATGTATGATACATAGATTTTAAAAGGCATGCGTTGAATCATTCACGAATGATGTCTGTCAATTCAAACCGTTAAAGGCGTAAATAACTTATATACATTTTCATCAATAGTTAATGACGAATTGCATATTTAATGTTTAATTAATACAATTATATACAGCAATCAGAGAAAATCATAATTATGCGTTACGGGTTCTCTATGGTTCTCCACGAGACAACCAATTTGATAAATTCACGTTTGTGAATGTCTGATAACATTATAATAGTCTGAATATGCGTAACATACATACAAATATGAAATTGTATCGGTGAAATAAAAGAAAAAAGTTTAATTAATTAGATAACGTTTTATTTCATTCGCTACAATTATATATTTAATACAAATAAATAAAGAATAATAATACACGTAGTTGCATTAATGAGCACGAAATAACAAGCGTAAAATAATATCGCTGCGATCAAGCCATAAATAAGAAACTAGACATCGCCCGAAAAAGTTTTTCGCTAATTTTCCTGCTATTGTGATCAGTTGGCATACCCGCACAAGCTCCATCCATCTCCAGAATGTCAGCCCTTATCACTCCATCTCTCTCCCTCATACACATCTTCTGCCACATCAATGCAGACTATCCATGGAAAGCATGACGCACCGGCCATAATGCAAAATTATACCAATAAAACCAGCCCTATATACCTACGCGAGAGCGAGAGAGAGAGAGAGAGAGAGAGAGAGAGCAGCATGAATATCATTAACCGACGGCGCGTCGCTCGTACATCAGCGCTAACCTCCCACCCATTAAATCGCGCGACACTTTTACGATAGCAATCGCGTCGCCCGTCCGTTCCGCGATCAGCTATCACCTCGGCGAATCTCTTTCTCCGCAGCCACCCACACGCACGCGTATACTACGTGTGTGCTCGCTTATTCCGTCTCTCCCTCTCCTTTGAACTATGACGCACGCCGCGCGAGAGCGCCTTATTGCAAATAACGTCGGGGAGCGAGTCGAGTGTCGGCGAACCTAGGAAAGTGTAGCACCGCGCGGATCGTAAATTGTCCCAATCGGTCCCCGAGAAACTCTCTAGGCTAGGCTCTGAAGGGGCTGAGAGAACTACTCGCCCCCTTAATGGGCTTGACCGGCTGCAGGGCTTCCAATTCTGCGACTCGGCAGGGGGCTGCAGCAGCGACGAACTCGAGAGGCGCGAGCTGCGACATGTGCAGTTTCGACGGGAATTTGACTGCATGTTATAGCTCGAATCGTATAATAGGACAAGCGTGGGCTGCTAGAGTATACAGTCGTTGGCCGATATTTTTTTTTCAAACTGGTGCGGGTAGATTACATTTGAATTAGAGGCATGGAAACGACTATAACTTCCACGTAATACTCGATTGTTACTTTACGATCGGTAAACAGAATGCGATGAAATATTGATTTGGTAAATTATTTCGTTAAATTTTATTAATTACAGTATAATGATAACATTCTTTGATCAAACGATTTTTTAAACATTTATTTTACTTGCCAATTTTACATCGTTCCATTATTTCTGGCCAGTTAATCTTTGGGTATGGTTTTGGAAAAATTATTTAACAATTAGTACAAACTTAAAAAGTTCCAAATTTAGCATTGACAAGACAACCAACTGCGGCACTGGTAAACTTCGAATCCAAAATTTTGGCCACAGCTTTAGCGACCTGAAAAAGTTTCCGATTTAAAAGTTGTGTTAACTACAATTGGAAGTAAACTTTGTAATTGCAGCTAACTAAATTTAAGCATAAACGTGACTATTGTTTGTCGTGTTTGTTTTCTTCAATTTTTAACTCAATCCCGAATCAGAAGCTTCAATTTAACGCTGGGCTTATTCGACTTTTGTTTATTTATATCTATTTACACGACCACAATCACTATTTACAGAGCCATAACCCTCGTTTAGAATCTTTGAATAGTTATTTATAATTTAAGGAATATTTATGCAGAAAAGAATACAGTAAAAAGAAAAATACGCGAGGAATCACATGTGTCGATATTACATAGTATTACAGAATAGTAAGGTAGAAGTCTTTTGCGACCTATTTGCATTTATAGTTATAAAAACTAATCTATAATAGGTCATATAAAATAACCTTGGTTCATAATACCTTATAAATAGTATTTTTCACTTCATTTTTCCCTATTTCCTTGATAAAACAAAGCACGACGTATTTGTAGTCACGTTAATGGTTAACTGATTCATAGCCCAGTGTATATAAAGAGGAGGTAAATTCAACTGCATGTTTACTTCTAAGTTGCGACAAATTGCAAGACAAAATGTTACCTCGGTGCTTTATCTATCTCGGCGTGCTTACTCTTTTCTTAGCTATAGCCAGTATTGGAGCAAAAGAGGTGCACAACAATGAAGTTGAGGACCGGGCCAATCCGGTAAGACATCAAAAATATTGTTTACCCATGACTGTACAATACATTTTTAAATCCAAAAAATTTTCAGGCTGTAAAAGCAGTGGCAAAGGTTTTGGGTAAGCTGTTTGCCGGTGCCGCAGCCAGCTGTCTTACCGAGGCTGCTACACATTGCAAATCGCATTGGAAAAACCCCAAAAAAGCTTTAAAATGCGGCGTAAGTGATATGCATAAACAATGAAGCATTTTGAACTTAATAAATATGTATAATTTTATTAATGACTCTTCTCAAAACAATATACAGAAAAACTTTTTGGCCAAGAACAAAGGACGATGTGCAGTTGGCAAATAAATATGACAGTTAAAACTCTGTTGGACCGAAGAATATCATGATTTCTGTACTTTTAACCTGACTAAATGAGACACAAATAAAGCTCATTAAATTTATGTTGACAATTATATATTTTGACTCCATAAAATATTGTCTAATTTTAGTTTGAATTGTTTTTTCTTCCATAACTAGGATCAAATTCTTTTAAAAATCTTTTAGAAAGTGTTAATTTTTTGATTTCATATACTTATATTATAATATCTACATCTTTGTATTGTATCCCTAAATTCACCCTAAACAAGTTATGAAATGATTAAAGAAATTATCATTAGAATATTTGCAGTATACAAAAGTTTCTGTGCATACTCCTAAATATACGATGATGAATGTAGTGAAATCGATTTGAAAAATGTCGAGGATGTAGAATTAGCTGACTAGCAGGTAATATGAATACTAACTATGAAATTATTAGATAATAAGATTTTACAAACATATTTAAAATAACTATTCTTATGTATTTTTTTACGTGGAAGTAAAATTTGTACATCAAATTTTTAAGCAGAAATTGTATAACAATAATAACAAAATTGTTACAAAACAAATAACATATAATAATATGTGCAAAATTTCGGGAATTTTTTCTCAGCGCGCTATCTGTGGCCCGGACTGTGCAAGCAAACGTAGCCTTAAATTATAGGAGGCGTTGGTCATAAGCAATAAAATTTGCTCCTACGGGCTTTTTTACTCTCCCCGACGCTCGCACCCATACACTTACGCACACAAGTGCCGTAGAGCTCGACCATCCCACCCCATACCCTCACTATATAAGAAATTGCGAGGCGTGCTATATTTTTCTCCCTCGGCTGTAATGTACTTTTACCCCGTGAAATATGCGAGATAATTCGGACGAGCGTGTTTTAAATTTCTTTTCTTGGGTTATTGAATTCCATTTATTTTTGCTTTGCGCTATTTATGCAGAGCCTATAAAAGTACGCTTTAAAACTGTGCTGCGTTTATAAAGTATTTACTGGCATCTTTTTTTTATCTTCATTCGATGTGATAGTAAGTTCTATATACTCTTTTTTTACATCCATCCCGAACAATTAACTAAAGACCCCTTGTAGAAAATAAATAAAAAAGAATCAAAATAGTCTGATGAATTAATAAGTGGCTTACAATTTTAGCCAAAGCTTATCACAAATACTAAACCGATGTTTAACCGTTGATTTGGAAAAATTTAAAGTGTAGTAATTTTAGGTTATGAATATATATATATATATATAAAATCCTTTCAAACGCTTAATTTTCATCTTGATTTTTTTAATACGAAAATTGTTTATATAGTAAAGTATTAATGAGTAGTTCTGCAGTATATACGTAATCGGAATTCATATATGTACAGTTCTTGAAGCATTGTTCACTTACGTTTATTAAACTTCTTGCATTAATTACGAGCGTAGTATACTAATTTCACTTGAATGCATTACATTTTTAATAAGTTAAGTGATCAATTTATACGAGAAAGGGTTTTTGTAATTATTAGAGTTTTAATAAACCTCATTCTCAAAATTTAGCCCCATTAATTACTCTAGAGTATTTCCACATTCTCGCAAACTAAAGCTCGCACAAGCTTTTCACATTTACAAGTCCGATTGCGAGGCTGCCATTACATAGCGGCATCGGATAATCGTCCAGTAAACTATACGACCGCAGCCACGCATATATCCCCCCAAATACTGTTTACATTTTTCTAACGACACGGATAAGGCGGTTAGCTTGGCCAGTCGTGCGTGTACACAAGTCGCACTATACTCGCGTAGTTCACAAGGGAAAGTCGAGCTTAGAGGCTAACCATATGTTCCTGTGAAGCTGGCCAAGCAGACTACTCGGCCACCTTAATCGGATTATGGAAAGGGAAGCGATTAATCTCGTTTGGTCCCGGGCCCCGAAATCTCTCTCTCTCTCTATGTATATACATATATACACGTCGCTATGAGTGGTGACGTTTGAATTCGCGAATTCTCTCCCAAAGGGCTTCCCCGTTTCAATGCACGGAACGCTGAATACCAAATGCGGAAGGCGCACACTGCTCCATCCTCGGCTAGTGCCATGAAGGGAGATGAGAGAGTGATTAAAAGGCTAATGCCCAACTTTGATTCGGACGCACGTAGTTGGCAAAACTGCGCCGAGTATTTTTGGATAGGTTTGCGTTTGGGCTATTATTGCAAGGCATATTAAAATTGTTCACTTTGAGAGTAGCGATGTATTCGAGACTAATGCCTAAAATTAGAGTTGGTCGCTAATCCGCACAAATTTTACCCCAGCACCGGACAATTAATTAAAATGAAAGTAAGAAGATAGTATTAGCTCATGTATCCGAAAATAAATCTTTTAATTGCATTTACGTGCTATTAATACCAAGCGAGAAACTTTCATAGGACCATTTGCCAATTTATACGCCGGCAAAAATAGTACTTGACTATTATACGTATTATAAGAGCATACAAATATTATGTAAATTTTGATTATGTATATATATTCTACCATGATAAAATTAATATAGATATTTTTAAATCAAAATCCAAGGTAACACTTTAACACGTGAGAACAAAAGCAAGACGCAGAAGATGAATACGACGCAGAAAAGCGAACAGTAAATTGCAGGTAGCAACAGGAAAAAGTAAACAAAGCCCTGCAATATACAAGAGTATATATATATAGAGGTAGCGCAGCGCATCTCGGCGCAGGAGATCTCGGGGGAAGGATTCAATTTTCGGAAGACAATAAGTAAAACAGAAAGGGACGAGTCGAATCCGTCACACGACACACGCGAAGAACGAATTGCCAGCAGCATGTGCTCCTGACGTGTCTAAACGTCCTCGCGAGCGCCAGCGATTCGGCTCAATTATCCGAGAGACAAGATTAAGGATTCCCACCTATATATATTTCTCACGGAGTCCCCCCGGGATTGAATCGGCGAATATCGTTTCTTTTTTTGCAGTGCGAGAAAGAAAGAGGCTGCAGAGACCGCGCGTCCGCTGCGTCTTTCCGACGACTCCGGCGAGGATCGTCGATCAACCCGTCCGCCTTTCGGTTTTTATCGCCTCTCTCTCTCTTTATTGGGCTGCGCTGATTTCCCTTTCTCGATCGAAGCGTGTATGCGCAAACAAAACCTGTGAACCGAGCTGTGAACGATTGTCAGCGTGAAAAATTACGTGTCGGAATGATTCTACTGAAAAATATTAAGTCAATGCTCTGCATCGCCAAGTACTGTATCCAACAAGTAATACGCATCGGGGCGCAGAAGCCCGTTTCAATTTACCAAAGCAAACCCTCGGAGCAATTCCACGCAGCAATTTACAGTAATCTCTTAATTACAAGAAAAATTCTAGTTCCAGCTTAAGCGCGAAACGCTCGGCGCAACAAAAATAGAAATAAATTAATTACGTCGTCCTCTTAATTTCACAGCGCTTTTCCTTTTCTTCTTTGTCTGTCTGCGTGCAGGTCGGCGCGGCGGTGTTTCTCCCCGTCTCCCCCGCCTTTATTTTCCAAGCGTGCGCGCGTGCCTCTCCGCATTCCTCTTATTTTAGAAGCGCGCATTCGCAGCGTGCCGTTCCCTTTAAGCTCTCTATTCGGCCAATGCGAGCTTCCGAGCTAATTTGCAGCCGATATTCCCCCTTTCGCGGCGGCGGCGCACGCGCGAGTATAGAGCCCTCGAGCGGCGCTGCAGTAGTAGTAGTATTCGCTGCGCCACTGCGCTCTGGTCCTTTACATTCTATCGGCGATTCGTGTTATTTTTCTTCCTTCGAATGCTCCCGATACAATTGGGGATATTGGCTTGAATTTCGTTGATTAAACGGCACTTATACTCGTGTACGCTGCTCGACTTTTCTTTTATACTGTAAATGAGACTCGATTATTGACAATGCGACGGTATAATTTTACTCGCGCAAAGTTAATTTTATTTTCGTGATAGGGAAGGTTTTATACTGAATTATCCGAACTCGACGTAAAGTGGTTTTTTTTAGATCGGGTGCGGGAGTTTGCAGTATGAGTCAAAGACCTGCAACCATGAATCGGGAATAAATTCTCGAAACTTTTCTACAAGGCCACCGCATACTTATAAATATTTAGAAAACAAAATTTTATACATTTTGAAAATAAAAAAGAAAATTTTTGCCCGCCGCAAAAAAAACTTGTACTTTACGGTCGCTTGACAGGTACGAAAACGCGCAAATCCCGCATAGGTTACAAAAATATACCTTCCAAGGTTTTATATAGCGTTAAATTATAAGGACTCGTCGCAATATTCGCCTCCGCGATAATCACATTGGCATAATCGCGCTAAAATAACGTAACACATAAACCGCCTTATATATGGCACGTAATCTTCCTTCGTCAACCGCCAAGTCGTAAAGATCAATCTGAGGATAGGAAGTTTTCCCCTTCGACGACGAATGAGACGCACATATCCGCTCCGCTCCATACAATTCTGTCCCCATCAAGGATTTCATTAGGACATCAAAAGAAAGGCGAGGAACCCGGCAAAAATAACAGTTTCACTTATATAGGTATATATATATATATATACGTGCGACTACAAAAGTCCTACATATGTCGCCGGCACGCGCGGAGATTGAATCGCGCACAGTAGTAGCAGCAGCAGCTCCCCTAACTCAATTTCACTAAAAACGCCGAGCTCTTCCCAAATTGTCTGATTCAATTTTTGGCGAAGAATAGAGCGGGCTTTTGTTTCCGCGGCAAATCCGCGCGCGGCACGACCTTTTTGCTCGTGACCCCCGTCGCTGTCGCCGTCGCTCTCCCTTCGTTCTTCCTATATATATATACGTCCTTGATCTTTTCTCGGTCAGAGAGATAAAACCCTATACATACCGAGCTGTTATTCCTACACTGCTTCGGCTCTCCGTCTTCGTATAGGGTTGGCGAGAGTTGACGTTTTGTTTCGCATCGTCCTTTCTCTCTTTCTCTCTCTCTCTCTATATATATATATAGATATCTGCACTTGTTTCTTTCCTTCGATGCAGTTTGAGTTCGTACTTTGCTGTGTACATGCGCGCTCACGCGAGCTTCTCTCCTTCTCAGAGGAGCGTAATTTCGTCCGATGACTACGGCGGAAAAAGTTTGCAATTCTCCCCGAGACTTTATACTTACTCGTCCGCTGCTACTGCTGCTATGCTGCTGTACTCGGGACAATAAAAACTGAATGGCAAATAATTAGATAACTTCCCGAAGAGAATCGGCTGCGGCGTAATGAATTGTTGCGCAGTTTCTTTCATATTATCTATACATTGAGGATGTTAGTTTTTAAACTTTCCACGGATAATGAACGATCCTGAAAATTGTTTAAAACCCACAGCTTGCTCAAAATTTAAATCTCAGCTGCGGCCCGTGGAAAACAGGAAAATTAAGCCTTATGCGGTCATTCGACCCCCAAAACTCCCGAACATTCCTCCTAATATATATAGGTCCTATCTCTACTCCGCTCAATGAGGCCGAACTACTATATACTATACGAGCTCTGCCATTCCGCGCGTTACCTGCCCCAAGCAAGAGTCCTCGAGGTTCGGAAGCATATAGACCGGCGGTGGCCCTCGAGGGTCCTCCTCGCCGCAAGTCTCTCGCGCTCAAAATCGACTTCACCCTAGTGTACGCATATAACAGCCAGCGAGACGCTCTCGTCGCGTACACAGACACACACCCACACACACACACACACACACACGTGTATGTCGAAAAAGACAGCAGACGGTAATTGGCCTCCGAGGCGCGTGAAATTCGACGCACTCCGAGGAGAATCTTATACCTACATGCACGTATAGGGGAAATTTCCTTGGCTTCCGTTCGGAGATTAGAGCGCGTATATATACATAGATACCCTTCCGACGCTGCTGCGTCTTCTTCTTTTTTTTCTTCTTATTTTTTTCGTCGAGTCTTCTCCCCTCTTTTTCCAACTCATTACGCTGATCTGGTTACGTAACACAGGCGCGCGTTCGCTTATTCGATTCCGGATTGCTTTTGGCTTTTAGCAGCTCTCGCGGGAGAATGGATTATGCTAGTTTGAAAAAATATAGTCTCTCGACTTATACTCTTATGAATTATACGTATGAATATGGATTCGTGAAATGAATTGTTTCAACTATTGTATTGTTTTAAGATGATTATAAAACGACTCTAATGTATACTGGAAAAAAGTAATAACTCTAATGATCTAATCCTTGACTAGCCAAGATATAGGTGGCGTATAGACGTTATCTCATTTTCCTCGTCGCTATAAAGCGCCCTCACAATCCATGCATATTATATAGCCATTCATGATATGACTCTCTGATGAGTCTACAGTTATCACACGTTATGTGCAATAAAACTCTGGAATTTTAATTTAACGTCTTTTATTTTCCAGACTAAATTTTGGTTTTAATACCACGTCAACAAAATTATTTCAATACAAAAAGTTAATTGACATGTATCCGGACAACACTATTGATCGAACGATCCATCCATCAGAAATCTTCGGAGCTCGCGCTCTCTCTATATACCCCCGAAGCCGCACAGCTCATGCATATATATATATATATATATATATATATAGGCAGTTAGTCCCATGCAGTCCCTCATTTGCCTGTATACAGGTACACATATCTATCGCGCGTATACACCAGTTCTCACGGCCGCACGACAGCGACAGCCGTACATAAATCTTCCGCCGCACGGGCTCATATGCAAATCGCGTCCTCGGAATAAGAAGAAACGCACATAAGCAGCTCGCGTCCCCGCGGGCAACGTCGTATCGCGTCCTCGCGAGGGCGTCAAGACGCGGACCGCGGATACGCGCGGGAAAGACTCGCGGAAAGGGTAATTGCTACTCGAGGAGAGGAAGAGAGGATGAAGAAGAATAGCCGGAGGAAGTGTGCATTAGTTCCTGCTCCTCTGAGAATGTATATATATATATACATATGGAGGTGAACCGGTGTTGTCTCCGATAAAAGAGCTGGCCTCTTCTTTTGCCATTCTTATTTCGGTATATAGGATGTCCTCTGTGTATAGCTCGGCGTTTATCGATCTCTTAAGGGCGGTCCTCGGATGCCGGCGATAAAGGGAATTTCTATGTGTATATATATATATAGGATATACGATATCTGTTGCTTTTACTGCGCGATAATAAATGTTTATCGTCTCGTTCGCGAAATAATAAAGGGACACGTGCGTTTCGCGGCTGAGAGACTTATGGGCTACTTCTTCTATCTCCCTCTCGAGGCTATGCGAGATGTGCGACGTCGAACGTGGAGAGAGAAAGAGAGAGGAAACGACTCGGGAAATTGCCGACTGTAAAGGTTATTGTTTAATTCGAGCGCGAGAGTAGAGTTTTACCTTCGCCTACGTACCGTTAATACGACGCTGCTTTTCTGGCACGCTTCGTATGGAGGGTAAAAATTCAATATCATTTTATTATATATATTTATCGAAGAAAGACTTTCTTGTGTCGCTGCGAGAGATTCCGAGAAATGCGAATTCCAATTTAAAAAAGCGCATCATTATATGCATCTCCTCGTGTTATTCGACGGATAAAAGTATAAGTATACATACGTTTTCGTGGCGATAAAAGAAATCAATTAGTAAGTACCAATGCGAAATACTTACATGCTCAGGCATATTAAAAACTGAGAAAGATCTCTCTCACAGTGTCCGCCTCTGTTCCTCGTCGTATAATAATATCGCGATTCTCAGTATAACGAAAATGTTGGTATACGACGGAATATGCATACACACACTTATACGGACGCACACGGATTAACCCCACTCGCATAGCCAAGCAGTCATCGGTCCCTATATGATCAATGCACATTTTCACACCAACATTGTATTTACATATTTCTCATAACGCGTGTGGATCACGCAGTGTACTTTATATATTGAATAAAGTTTCCTCATAATAAAATACACAATCCGGTTTTAACCAATAAAAAATAAAGAAGTACCTCCAATGTACAGCCCTCCGATAATAATTAATTTCCCCCGGCGAGCAGAGCTGATCTGGAGTCCGCCCTCGCACCGAAAAATAGTCATCTTACAGGATTTCGATAAGCTGCTTATTGCGCCAGTTTGGCCCAGTATATGAATAATGAACGTTTGACGGAGAGGCGAACCCATAAAAGAGATATCGCGCGCGAAATTTCAAAAGGCCTTTGTCTAGTCGACAAGACGAAGAAGAAGACGAAGACGAAGAAGAAGAAGGAGGAGTGTCTTGTGTGTGAACGCGTGTGCATTATGTACGGCTTCGGAAAGCCGGATTTTCGGATTTCAGGATGTGCGTATATATTCGCTCGCACGCGAGCTGTATAGCGACTGTATCACCTGATGGATGGATGGATGATAAAGAAAGCGTAACTCGCTTTATATGACTGGCAGGCACGACGGGTGACGTATACTGTAGTGGGATTCGCGAAATGATTTGTCTTCTGTTGACGCTTTGCCTGGTGGTGCTAGTTGACTGGGTATTTTAGGACGTCAATTTAGCGGCTCCGACAAAATAGCATATTAAACGGTTTTTCTTTTTTGAAGTATGTAAAAAGAGGATATAATCCCATTTGCAGGAAAAGAACAAAGTGGGATGCTCTCGGCGGATCGATCATGTTGAATTACCTTGGAACAGCGGAAAAAAAGGGAAACACGAACCCCTTCTCGTTTTTCCGCTGATTTCTTGGGTCGTGCTTCTTCGGAACTCGGTGTATAGCTCTTGATCTCTTGAGCCATTAGACATCTGTTAACAGATTACCTCGTATGACGCGCACCGAGCCATTAGGGGGGCAAAAAATCGACGATTTATCTTTATTAAATGTTTCATTGAATCTTTTTTTTTTGGTTCACATTTTATTTGCTCCGAGTTGCGAATTTGCGACAAAATTATGAGACGTTATACGAGAAGCAAAGCATACTATACGATACTTTAAATCGCAAAAGTTTTCAGCTAAGAACATCAGTAGCACCGCAGCGCACAGACATCGTTTAGCCACACGCGTTGAAAATAAAAGGTATCACAGCGGTACTTTTTCCCTCAAGTTTGCGAAATCCCTGGAGCCATTAGGCGTCCGTTAGCGAATGAGCCTCGTATGACGCGGCTGTAGGTACTCTACCTGGCGCTCAGGCTCGTTCCTCAGGGACATTCGCGCTATACTCGCTCGTTAAAGACGCGGACAACTGCGTCTGCTCGTATCGCGACGGATTCGTCCAGTTTTATTTTTGTACGTAAGGGGCGACATACCGGTGCGCTGTCTCTTTAGCTTCACTATTATATATACCAGATAGTACGTTTTTTTCTGTGAACGTCGCGGTTGTGTATTATCGTTTTGAGCGAGGTTTACGGAGAATTTTTACGAGTTGGAATATTGTTTTATATCTCAGCGTTTGATAATACGTAAAATAGGAAATGTTATAATGTTTTATTGACACATTATTTTTTACATCTGTTACAGGTTAGTAACGTTTGTCATCCGTTATCATTAGCAGAGAATAAAACTCTCCGATATTCTTGGTAAGATTTGTATATATATTATGATAAATAAATATCGTTCGAGAAAGGCTTCGAACGCAATTGTCCCCGACATATATCGATATACCATATAAACTGCTATTTAAGAAAATCACTGCTGAAACGTAAATTATTTCTTTAATATGAGTATGTTAAATGCGAATCACTCTTGTATCGAATATCAAACACAGCAACTTGCCTATATGCAAACGATCGTATGTCTAACGAGCGGCAGCGATTTTCTCCCATTTGCATCGAATTTCAAACGGCGTAGGATCTTTTACTCGCTGGGGCGACCCTAACTCCGGATCAGCATCAGAACGATACTAAAATTTATAAATTCTATACCGTTTGTTCAGTTAAATATCAGTACTGCCGGTAGCATTTCATGTCATTATATTGGGCTGTAAAAAATTCTAAAAGTAATACACAAACACAGTAAAATATATAACAGCGTATCTTCAGGTTCTTTTATCTTTCGGCGCGAAATTTTCTACACAGCTGCCACATCGCTATGTATATACGAACTGTAGCCGTGTACCCTTTTTTGCGCTCGATCTTCTCCCGCCCGTTAGATATAGCAGGTACGTACACGAGAAAGGGTTCAGTGCGTGCGCGGAGAAGGAATATTGTACGTATTTTTCTTCTGCTTAAAATTTGCTATAGTCAGACGTAATAAGGGAAAACAAGGATATACGATGCTTTTGTGTACCATCCCGGAATAAGGGCTATACGGCAGGTGCAAAAATAGTATCGCATATAGCGTATTTGTAGATTGTTTACGGTGCTCGGAGGTACGTTCAGCTTGTTATCGTATATTTTTGAATTGCTGCAGAAACGTACCATTATAATTGACTAAAGAATATATTCTTATAAACATAGGTATACTAGAAATGTTTACCTATACACATGCGTTCTAGCATCGATCGCCTATATATCGTTGTGAAAAAGAGGCAACAGGCGTCGTTACATCGTTACCTCATGACTGATGACGCAGTACATATATATACGTCCCGCGCTCTCGTATAGGAAGAATAAGATATAAAAAAAACGAAACCTCTCGCGTTTTCTACTCTCTCATCTTTCTTTCGCCGCTCTTTCTCTCTCTTTTTGTCGTTGATTCGTCGGGAACTTCCTCCTTTTTTTTGCAAGCTCTTGGCGAGAAAAGCGCGCGATGATATTTCATTTCGAGGCGCATCGCGCGTCCTCCCCATCATTTTTCTCGGGCTGTTTGCGAGGGACGCAAGGTAGGTAGTTTGCGCCGGTCAGCCGGTGAAAAATCGTCGCTGTTTCAGTCCACGCATCAAATAGCCGGCATGCGGAGTCGTTATACGATTCGTCGGGAGCACATAAGCCAGATGGTTTTCCGCTGTCGGCGTGACTTTGCTGTTTTGGTTTGTTTCGTTGTTCGTTTACAGTGCGAATAATACAAAATTACGCTGAATAATATTTCGATATTTAAAAAATTATTCGAACAAAGTCCATGTTATGTATAATAAGAGTTATAAGAACCGAGGAAAAAGATGCAAAGCACGTCCTTAACGTATAATAAAATCATTGCACTGCTTTGCGCAAGACTCCCCGCGCACGAGTTTCGCGTACATCTCGCAGTAATTACACGCACGCGCGTTATTCAAAGTTCAAAACTCTCCGAGTCTCCCAGGCCTATATGCGCTGTGAAAGGAGAGCGCGACCGACTCTATTCGCTGCACGGCTGAACTCGACGACTAATTCGCGACTACTCCTTGCGTTTCCGCATAGCTGCTGCTGTGTGTACACATAACGCGGATAATACACGCGAGTAGGCTCCGGTTTATAGTATCCGCCAGCGGAGACTCCTAGACGGTCCGGTATGCGAACCTTCTTGGTGTAATTACACGTGCGCAAGTGCTGTGTCGTTCGTACAATTTGAAAAGGAGCGATTTTGGTGGAAATTGTATGTACTCGTTCTTTATTTTTGGAAAATATTTACTATACGCCTAAATTGAAGAAGATGATAAGAACTGAATTCAAAATCTTTGAAAATAAGTGTTCTGGGTATAAAATAAATACTTTATAGAAAGTATTTTCAATAATCAGCTTGTCTATTACACTACAGACGGTCTTAAATTGCTAAAAGTTAAATTGCTCATCGTTATCTGCAACTTCAGTATGTAACCTATGCCAAAACTATCTTTTGTTGAGTCTGCTTGAGCCCCTCATGTTTCAAAACTTCCTGAGTCTACTGTTATTACCTGTGTTTTTCGTGCCTGATTCATCCTCTGTGATTTTAGAAAGGATAATAAAAAACAGCTACTTCTCTTAAAACATTAATTCGCTTTATCTCTCCACATGCAGTATCTATTAGAGAAAGTATCACGCGCATTTAACATCAGCTCATGAAAGCCTTTGTCACATGGATCCATGCCTGTTTACGTAGTATGTGTTGACACACGTACGCAGCAGCTCGAAATGGACGTCCTCGTGCGCTGCTCTCTCGAGAGAGCTTTCGGAGTGTGCGGCTAATAATAATAGATGCGTCTCTCTGTTGTGAGTGTGAATCAATCGTGAGAAAAGCGGAAACATCGGGTGAAAGAGCTCTGGATGGTGTCTCTGAACGCTGAATTATGTATATATATACGCGTACACGCGTATATATGAGCGGCGTTCAGGGAGTGTTTAGGGGAATATGATTGACTGGCCGCGTAATTAAATTTGAGGGACGTTTCGTTGGCTTATTTCAGCAGTGTCGCTATCGATTTGGACTGACGGCGCTTTGCGGAATTAAATTTATTGGATTGCCTATATGGGTTTGGGCATAAATACATATATATTAAGCATTTGGTATGTTTTTATCAGTTTGGCATGGTATTTAAAGCCAATACAAAAAAATTTATTGATATGCATTTACGCATGATAAAAATGAATAAATGCTTAGTTATTGAACAATGTCTAATGCGTGCAGAATTCTCAGCGTCAAAATCAATCGCGATCAACAGCCCAAAACCCGTCGTTCCTCCAAAGCGCAGACGCACGAGTAAACAAAGTCAAATCCAATTAATTTGGAGCCCCGGGCGGGCCGAGAGCATAATAATTAAAAGTTCCCGCGCGCAGCTGGAAACGCTTTGAAATATATAAAAAAAACGCGCGCGTATATATGCTCACGGGCCAGAAAAAATAGCGTTTCCCGGCAGACCGAGAACTTCCGGGCCGTAAGCGCTGCGCAAAAAAGGAGTCGGCGCTGATGCTACGCGAGAAAACAGGAGCTACGTCATTATGATATCCCTGTAGGCAAACTTCCGCAACTCGCCTTGTCTCTTCTCTTATACTCGCGGCGCTGCTTTCCTCCTCATCTGCACCCCTGTGATTCCGGTCGCGAACTTTTCTCTTCTCTCCGGGGAGTGCGGCGTCTTTGTTGCTGCTGCTGGATTGCTCGAGTTGTTTACGACTTTTTCAGCGCGGACGCTTGTGTGTAAACATTTTTTTGTTCAATTGCACGTCGAGTGTGGCGCGTTTTATTCTTTCTTCCTAATTTTCATTACACAACGCACGACAAAAATATCTCGTCATGCTACATCGTGTCCGATCACGCGCAACGTTTACGAGTTAAGCCAATATATCGGTGACTTCTAATTACCCAATGCCTTTTTGTGCCTTGTTCCTTCCTCCTCCCCGTCTGCACGCACGCCCATTCAATTTCGCTCTCTGACGAAGGATGAACAAAGAGACTAGTAGTGTATATATATATATAGCTCGTGGACGGCCTGCGCAAATACACTTTGTGTATGGGTCTCGACAAATACACTCAACGCGCGGTCCCGAAGAGAGGGAAAAAAGATATTGTACACGCTGCACGCGTGGCACACGCGGCGCGCGTTAAGTAGCGCCGGCTCGATGACCGACGACTGCGGACTGACCGCGCCGGACGGAAAGCTTTTTTTGTTCTCAGGGATGGACACACGTGCTGCTTATTATACGTATGCGCGCGGGGATGTGGTTTTCGCTATTGATCGTGAAAACGAGAATATATATTTTTTTATTTAAATTATCTTACTATCTTTTTACTTGCAATATTACGAATAATATTCAGCAGCTCTGCGTTGACACGCATTTCTCGGTTTAATTGAAAAACAATGCACTCACCAAAGCAATCCTCTTTAAGCCTCATCGCAATCCCATCCCGCGTTAAACTTGTCACAACAATAAACCCTGATCCCCATCACGAAAACCCATGGCATCTTCCTGTATACACACACCCCATATGTAGCTTCACACGCGCTACAAATTTCTAAAGTGTCCGCGTGACAAAATACGGTGCGGTTAAAAAAAACGCCGCGCAGATAATAGAATAGGTGACGCGAAACAGCGCCGCGGGGCGCATTATGTAGTTGGCTTTTGAAAGAAAAACCTTGGAGCCCAGCTCCCGAGGGGGTATTAGCTGCGGGAAAGATAAACAGTGTCGCGTGTTCGAAATATGTATATATATATATATATATATCACTCTTCCCGTATGTTTATCGTATACCAATTTCGCGCGGTAAGCAAAACGAGCGGTACGGACGCTTGGTGCGGCGAATTAAAAGAGCCTTTGTGCAAATATATATATATATATATATATATATATATATGGAAAGAGAGAGAAAGATAGAGGACAGATGCGACGAGGGATGAACAATGAGTGACTCGATCGTTTTAGCGAATCGGCGGATGCGCAAGCGAGTGGAATTGAGCACAATGCTTTTTTTTACATTTGACCATGTTTGCTGCTATTGCTGGTGAACGATTAGCCCCTTTTTTTGGTAGAAAATTCATGATGGATGACCCCGTGTATATTGGCTTCTATTTACGAGTGTAAAAAGTCCACGTTTTTACGCCTGTAATTTCTCTTTCATATCATAAATCAAACACACAGCGAACTTTCAATCTCAAATCCATAAAACAAGCACAGTCTCTCTCACGGCCTCTGGCAATTTCTATTCGTGCACGAGATTGATTCCATCGCCTGAAACAAGAAACAGTCCATCTCCCCCGCGAAAAAACCGACAACGACTTCAGACCAGCACACGTGAATCAAAGAAAGCGAAAAGAAGGGCTACACTCTGGTATATAAAACCTGAGAGCGCGAATCCCCAGCGGAACTTGGTTGCGCTGCACTATATATGTATGTGTGCGTGTGTGCACTGCGTGCAGCAGTAGCGAACGCAGGAAAGCTTGCGCGAGGAATCCCCGATTGCCCCGTGACCCGTTGCGCGGTGTATGTGTATATATCTGTGCGCGACGAGGGGGACGAAAGACGGAGAGTTAGTTTGTTGGCGAACTACTTGAAACTCAATCTATCGGGCCTTTTCGCATCCTCCTGGTACAGAGAGAGAAGAGTTACAGCTCAGGAACGCGCAACGACCTCGGCGGTGTGTGTGTGTGTGTGTGTGTGTGTGTATTTCTGTGTATGTGCGTGCATGCGCTGCATAGAAACTGTCGAGGGCCATCGACTTTGAAGATGTATTTCTCTCTTTCTCTTTATTTTTCGCCGCGTGAAGAGCTTTCCGAAAGCTGTTTGCTCGTATGGAACGATTCTCCTTTCGAGCTTTCCCTCTTGTTTCTATAAAATATCCGACATCATACCGGCCGCGTCTTATATATATGCGCGAATTACGTTGACTTTATGCGAAGAAGAAGCGAACTTTCGTATGCGATAAACCAGTCGCAAAGTTCCGCAGTAGTCGTAGTAACGCAGCCGATTCATAACATTAAACCGACGCGCGAGTTAAGGTCTTTTAATTCCAGTCGGCATCATAATTTCCATTTCCTCGTCTCCGCAGGCCTCGAAATTCCCGCGCCTCGAGCGGCACACGCAGCGGCTACATTACGAGGGTTCATTCCGCTAAATTCTCGCTCACCTCTCTTCCCGAGGCCCCAACTGCATGCAGCCTCTTCTCTCTCTCTCTCTCCCTCACTCCTACGCACGCTTACGCACAGACGCTTATATTACGCATACTTACTTCTGCGGGTGAGAGTCGAGGCTGGAAATAAAAGAGTTGAACGGAGAAGAGAAAAATAGGTGGGCGCGGAACTCCAGCCCTCTGCCACTCGAGCCCCACATTTTTCGTGCGGTCGCAGGGGACAGTATGCGAGGGACGCAAAGAATCGCGAGCTTCCCGTGCGAAATTTATGCGATGCGAGAGAGGGAAAGAAACGGGCAAAGAATGAGCGATAAATAGAGACGCGTGAGGGGGAGTGAGAGTGGGTATATAATAAGTGGAAGAAAGCAGTTGTATGTTTTAGATTTGAATTTAGATAGATAGAGTCTAGGGGTCGCGCACGTATTGTCAGGTCGTTCACCTGCGGAGGTATATCAAAGGCCCCGAAATTACGGTTACCTCTCGTCTGGCATATGTAAACTGTATAGCCCGACTTATGTATATATTTTCGTTTAAAGCTTGCATTTTTTAAAACTTGCTCAAGCCCAGTTTTATTTTAATAAAACAAATTCACTCCTCCACCCAAATTCCACCCTGTCCTGCTTACATCTTAACTCACGCCCGCAGCTGCTCAACTTGCAGCAACTCGCATTCACATTCAATTTCTCAAGACAAGAAATAAGAAAAAAAAGCGCACACTCTCAAAAACTTAAAGCGTTAAAGCCGTACGAACCAAACGACTCCCCTTCCCATCAGAAAGAGAAAGTTTTTTTCGCACGAGAAACGGGAGCAAAGGTAAAAAGGATCCCCCTCTGCACTGAAAACTTTCCAGACCCTCCTAACACGCTCGCGCGCATAAAGCTGCTTTCGCGCGAGAAAAAGCCGCGAGCAAAATAGCCCGTATATACGTGTACAGCTAAAAAAGAGTCGGGCAGGAGGGAAAAATGACTGGCGCACGCGCGTCAAAACATAAAGTCAGCCGCGCGCCGGAAACCTTAAACATTCATAAGTTGCGTATGCGCCGACCCGCCGCCAATCGTCACCTCTGAATATCAAAACGCGGAAGAGATGCTGAATAAGGCCCGACGTGTGCGGAGGTAAAATTACGGTCTGCGTGTGTTCTTGTCCGTTGTTCTATTAGGGAAGGTATAAAAAAACGGCCAGACCTCACACCGACGAAATTGCGGCGACGCGTATACCGTGTAAAGGCTGGAGGATGGATGCGATGCACCGTATCTTCTACGCGCGGAGTGAATGAATTTTCCAGAGATGAAGACCGAGACTGCTGCCGTTGGATGCTGATGCGACACTGCTGCTGTAGCTCATTTAATACGGGATCTTCTTTTTTTTAAGCATATGCTGCGTAGAAAAAAAGAACAAGGTTAGTTTATGTATCTTGGGGATATTTGTTTTCTTTGTGTAATATATTCAATGTTATATATTGTACATTATGATTGAAACATGTATGCGTTATATGATAAAATAATGAAAAATAGCGAGGAAATAAAAACGCCAATGAAAATGAGATCGTACGTAATAAATGAATTTATATAGGTATTTGCATTTTGAGCCTTCTGATTTAATTAAAGCATATATGTATATTTCTTTTGAAGATTCTTCATAAATGCACTACTAATAAAATATAAACAATAATTAACACAATTTAAATAAAAAAGCTTGCGCGCGCGCGTTCTTTTAATTAAACGATGCATGCTTTGACCTCTGATTAAACGAATTTTAATTAAGTTTTCACTCGAAGAGGCGCTCCTCTCTTTACACTCCCCCGCACCATTTCTCATCCGCGCTAACATCGCGTATATAATATACACACGCGCAACACACCAGCGACGAAGAGAGCTCGCTGAAAAAAAGACCGTTCAATTACAAGCATTATAGTATTCATTTATACCCCCGCGGCGTTTCTTCGTTTTTAATTACACCCTCAAGACTCGCACGCACTCGAGACGCTCGCTTTCCGCGCGTTCCCCCGAAATCCTCGCACGTTTCTCCTCGGATTATATCGCATTCACGGGCACGAACGCGACGACGGCGGGCACGAATCCCTCGTACGTGTATATAAAGTCACCCTGCGTCTGCTGCACTAGGCAGTCGACGTTGTGTGTGACTCACCGCGCGCGGGAAACACCCCTTTAAACGGCGCGCTTCTCTGATCGTATATATATATATGTATATATATACGCCAGAGCCTGTGTATAGATGTATATATAGAAGGCAAGTGTCGCGCGACGTTATTAATATTTTGCACTTGGGAAATTTTAGTCTGCGGCAACTGTGCTCTTGATGAGTTTATATGAGATCTAAGCTCGTGTTTGTGTTTTAGGGTGCGCGCGATTATGCTTGAATATTAAAACCGTATTTTTCGCATTCTATATTCATATATTATATGTGTTCGTATATGACTATACTAGCTTGATTTATACTTTTCTATTTTCGAATAATACTATACTAAAATAAACGTTATAAGTATAATGAAATATTGAATGTTATTAAAGTATATACATTTTTATCAAGACTATATAAACCTTTTTGTTGCATTTTTAAACTCCCACTTAGCCTCTCTATCTCCTGGCTCGAAAAGCTCGGTCAACGGTGCGCACGATTTCTAGCTTCTCTCTCTCTCTTCTCTATTTCTCCTTTGCTTTTCAAATCCCAGCGCAATTCTTTCGCCTCGTCATCTCGAGAGCTTAAGCACGCTAACGTTTCCTTAAGAGGGATCAAGAAGAGAAAGAGACGTAAAGAGCCTCGGGAGCTGGAACAAGGAGAGCAGATGAAAAAAACGAGAACCAGAGCAAGATCGTGCAGGGGTTGACGCGGTACGTATTATTGGGAAGATGTTGGAAAATATAGTGGAGATTTGAGGGAGGTATAGAGAGAATAAGGCAAGTTTGGTATTGAATGGAACAAAAAGAGATCGAGCGAGAAAATATATATTTTTTAAAATGTATAATACATTCTTTGATATCAGAGTGTTCCGGAACATTACCATCAAAAGTGTGAAGATAACTAATTATTTTCGCAGGTTTGCTAGTAGCTTTTATGAGAAAAGCTACGTGGATAAGCATGGCTTACTGCTGATGGAAAGATAGCTCAGCTTTAAATAAAATTAAACAAACATTTGTACAGCTTACGCAGAACCATTAAGGACTTCGTTCTTCCTCTTCTCGCAAGTTTTTTACGCCAAACTTAAATTCTCAGTCCACGCAACATGTAGCTCGACCATAATTTATCAACAAATTAACATTCACGGCATAAATTCTTCTTCAAAGCCCGAAACGGCAAAAAGTTCGTGCAGCAGCAAAAAAGTCAGTGGATTAAAGCCGTCGGAAGATCCGTACGAGTGCAGCCTAACGGAAGGAAAGCCGAGCGCGTGTATACGGAAAGAAAAAGAAGGAACAAAGGAGAAAAGCTCGTCGGACGAGCAAGAAGGCACAGCTACAAAGGAGCAAGAGGGAGAGAGAGGGTTGCTCACGCGCGCGCTCGAGGAGGAGCAGCTTTAAGCCTCCCGGAGCCTTTGATGTCGTCGAGGTCAGGATATCCCTAGCGCGTCTCAATTAACCGATCGCTTCAGAGCTTAATTAAGGCGAGATCGAAAATTGCAACGCGGTTAGGGCTGCCGCGTCGACGAGTCTCTCGCGCTGCAGCGAAAGTCTGCGCGGAGGGATATGTTGAATACGGAGAGCTTTTCTCGAAGACAGTATTACATAGCGGTTTTGATAATGAATGAGGCGGTCGGGTTACTTTTGGAGGGATTCATTTGCATTTTCGTATTGTTTAATTTGTCAAGATGATAGTTTGAACGTGATTGGTTGATTGAGAATAGCACACAGTACGAATTTAAAATTGAATACCGTTATAAATTTCTCAAAGGCACAAGCATTGAATTTTTAGCCCGAGCGAAGTTTCACGCCTCGCTGGATAAACTTATCCATGCAAAAGCGCGTTCTTTCTCCATTAACCACAAAGATCGCATTCGCCGAAACACGCCGCGGGAAATGACAAAACACAAAAATAAAGGAGTCGAGACGGGACGCTACATCTCCTTATTCAACATTTCACGCGTGACTGGTCGCTCGACGCTCTCTCGCTCGATACTCCCCGATTTTATCGTCGGTCGTGCCCGACTGTATCGAGCCTTCTTTTTCCTTCTTTGCTGTATCTCCCTCTCTCGCTCTCGCTTTGTTATCATTGTTCCGTCCTCTCTTTCTCTGCTCCTCGTATATATACTATAGACACGCCAGCCGCTTGAAATTCCGGCTTCATATTTATTCGATCCGTCGGCGAAGCCTTGCGCAAAGGGAGAGAGGGACACCTTCGCGAGATCATCAGCTCGACAAGTTGCGAGGGGTAGTTTTCCCGCGATTTCATTCAACTCACGTACGTTTCGTCGTCTACTCGCGTTTGGATGTATGTGTATGTCTATATATATACGGGTGGAATGCTGTGTATATACTTTTAGAGAGGTAGATATTTTAGGACGTGTCCACACTCGGATAAAGATTATTGAAACGTGGAAATTTGCGTTTTTAAATCGATGAAAAAATCTTCAATTTTCGCTCACAACTGATGCAGGCATGGAACGATTCTTGTAAAAAGGTTTCTCTCTATTATATTCTGAAACTCGCATAGTATAGATTACAAGCTCGTCGCGTCGCAGTGAAAGAGACAAAATCACGCAAGCCGTATCCCATATATTGTTTAGCTTCTGGCCAGGTCGCTGTTTGCCTCTCTTTTACTTAGATCTTGCAAGCTCGGTCGGCAGCCATGCAACATCGTCGCGTCGGGACGCCGTGGCACTCTCTGATTTGATATTTCCTCGCGGCTCTTTTCCCTCGGCGAGCGAGTCGCTTACACGTGAGCAAACACGCCTTCAGCTTGCGACGAAGCCCGGCTTCTTCGCCCTCGCGCCGCAGCCCTCAAAGCTCCGCTGCTACCCGTGGAAAACAATCTGCTGGGTTCTCGCTTCCGTCGCCTTTAATATACCTTTGACTCCTCCTGCGTTTGTTCTCTTGCGGTTGTGTGGCGACATCGGCCTTGAGAAAGAGAGTAAGAGAGACTTGTTTAGCCTAAAGAGCAGCTCTGTTGGGCCACCCTGCGGCGGTTTCATCATGCGATGCGCGACTATATAGTATATAAGGTTAATTAAGTTTGCAATTTTTTTCGAGCATGCGAATTAAGCGTAAGTTATTCAACGCAAAATTTGTTTTTCTATTTTTTTTAATTAAAACGCAAATAAGCACGCTCGCACGCTTCAAAAAATACACCATTTCCCTGCAGCGCGAACTACGTTCGCGCCCTTCACACGTTCGTATCCCTTCACACTTCCAAGCAAACTAAGCTCGAGGCACCGTTCCAGCAAAGACGGGGAGAATTCGTTCCTTCGATTTCCCGCGGATTCGAGACGCGCCGCACGAAGTGGCGCGGAGAGTGAGAGACTGACTCGGAAAGCGACTAACGCCCTGGAATGTAAAATAGCTTAAACGCAAGACAAGAGATTACCTCGGGAATCAAAGTAATTAACATTTCGCGTAGTCTTCGTCGTCGTCGTCGAGGCTGCTTTCAGCACGAAAGCTTCTTTTGTCGAATGTCTCGACGCGCGAATCGCTCGGCAAAAAGTTCCTCGCGACTGCCTGGAGAGTCCAGGAGGGAAAAACGCGTTTAATTAAGTCCACTGAATGGTCCTTTGCATAAATTCCGGCGTATAAATTTGACTCGATTCTCGTTCCTCTCTCTTTTCGGGGGGAGAATCCGATGAAAATCATATTGCCTACAATTATTTCGTATAATCATTCAGTGAAATTTGTTTCAATAATATAATCGTAAAATATTCGCAAAACGCCAGGCAGCGAAATATAGTCCAAATTAGTACATTGCGCAAAAAAAGGAAAGCGATGCCTGCAGCCACAGCGCGCGCGCTTCTCTTTATGTCTTCCGGCGCGCGCGCGCGCGCGAGTGAGAGAAAAACGGGACGCCGAGGCTTTTAAGCTGACGCGTCCTTTGACGAGAGAGACAAAGGGAAAAAGTTTTTCTGCCTCCTGTCGGGAGAGAGAGAGAGAGCCGAGTTCGTTATTTTATAATTGGCACTATCCGGCTTCTTTCATGAATTATTAAGGGCGCCGATAAAGCTGCGGAATATCGACGAGGATTCGCCACGTGCCGCGACTCCTCCTTCGATATAGAGAGTATGGTATAGTCTTCTTCGCCTCGATCTTTTTTTCCTCCGCACCGGCTAACGCCCTTTCCTTTATCTCGCCTATCTGCGCGACCTTGTGTATTTTCCATGTAAATTATCTAGCCCATGTTTCTTATTGGAAAGCTTGATTGATTTTCGTTTGCATTATAATCTTTTGATCATATAAAGGGCGAATTGCATGTATTTTATTTAAATATACGAAACAATTCAAACTGACGTATATTAATAATGTAGATACGCGATTCATAATAAAGTATTTTACTTTTAGACTATACGATACTAAATACACAATGAAGTTGCTCAGTATTCAAAAACATCAATTCATGATAAAAACTGTTCGAAGAAAGTCATTGCCGCAATCGTCAGAAGTAGGCGCTCCGCTTATCAACAAAAACATACATACAGCCCAAAGCAGTCCAACAATTACAATGACAAACCCGCCTAGTATATACACCTTCACTTCCCGTCGGCTTATCGCGGCCGATCACTCGTGACATTACGCACGCACAGAGGAAACACGCATATATATATATATATATACGCGGCCGTCTGTAGCGACACATGGACACGCGGGCGCGCGATTATCCACGTCCGTCCGCATATAAAATGAAAATACACGCGACGCAGTGGACAGTGTGCGCAGTAGTACATAGCCGCTCTCACACGAGCCTTTGATGTTCGGACGAACGGTCGCACCCCCGCGCTAGCGCCGGATCTCATCCACTGTCCTTTTTCTCCTTTGCATCGGCCTTCCTTTTTTGCACGCGCGTGTTTTTGTATCGCGTTTGTCCAAAGGGTATGTATAGCTATGGGTGCAGTGCGACCGAGCCGTCGTCGCATAGGTCCGATCCGCCTTTTGTTTTTAATGAACTGCTGCTCGGCATTGGGGGGTGGCTTTTTCGTGCGCGCTGTACAAGGACACTGCGGAATTTCGCATATTGCGCGCGCTTGGACACACGCGCGCGATATATGGTCTAGTTGCAGCTCTCTATGCGCATCAGGCCTTTGTAATGTCGACTGCAAGCTCTATGTGGACTATACACGCCCACGCGGGTTTGTTTTTTTTTGTTCGACTTTCTTTGTTTGCATTGATGAGAGTATGTTTTGCGCGTTGTTGAATTTCATTGTGGGACGCTCTGTTGTTATAGGGTAATGCAATATTACTTTTTGATTGCTCGACGGGAGAGATGTGACGTTGATAATTAAATTTCCGCATGTGTATGCCCTACAGTATACTGTATTTTCTTTCTCAAAGTTTGTGGTGTATTATGAAAAAGTGTGTGTTTCTTTAGAGTCTAGATGAATTCCATACTCTAGATGACTGAAGTATTAGTAGGCCCAAAGAGATTGAAATTTTGGCATTGGTTCAGATACATTGCTCTTTATGTGTCCAAATATTGCTACTTCTCCATGCTCTTAGAAAAAATACTTTTCACAGTAAAAATTTAATTAAGACCAGCAAACTAGGAAAAATCTTCAAGGATTTTGTGCCAAGAAAAAACAAGAATCTACGCCCTCAAAATTCCAGCCACAATTATTCAAAGTGTATACCAAATCTCCGGAGCGTGGACTGCAGCAGCCGCACGTACGTTCGAGTGCAAAACAGCCGCAGCACACTCGACCATTACCGCGTTCGTGTAATACAGCCGTTCAATTAAGCCAAGTGGACTCTCCGATGCAGCGCGGGCTACGGCAGCAGCAGTCGCGCAGCTCTCGGTGCTGCAGGCCTGTCAGCGCTTTTTCCTTAAAGTCCCGATACAATTTCCCCCTGTGGCCGCGCGCAATGTTATAATTATACCGAACCGTCGAGTTAATTTCGAGCGGCTTGCGCGCGCACGGAATGTCACCGGCACGCACACCCGCGATGCGAATTCGCAAAATTACACGTATATACCACGGCAAGGGCTGGCCGAAATGTGCTGGACTGGATCGCCCCCCTTTGATCGAGAGAGAGAGAGAGAGAGAGAGGGAGAAAGTATGGGCGGCTTATTTTCGAAGGGGGTGTGTGAATGCATAGCTTAGATTTGGGACTGAATCTTGCAGAGTTCGCTGATATTTTCGATATAGATGCATGTGTATTATTGTAAAGGATGTGATATAAGGTTGGGAGTTATTTAAGTGTTTAATAGTTATATATTGTCGTGCATTTACACTTCAAAAAAATCTTAATTATTCTGCTTCCATATCCCGTTGTTTGTCTGTACCATGAGTCACATACTGTTCGTTATTATCTACATTTCGTATACACGAAGTCAGAATACTCCCTTTGGCGGACGCCTCATTTCGCAGTGCCCCCAGATTCCCGATTTTCCTTTGACGTTGACGCACAGAAGCGCGAAACTTCTATAATTCAAAAACGGTTAGTAAAGTCCCTTTCCTCTTCCCTTAATTAACGAAACTCATTACGCTTTACCTTTCCACGCGCGCAGAAACGTTTATCAAAGCCGTGTCATTTTGCCATCACCCTTTTTTCACTATCTATACTGGAAACGACTTGCTTCCCTTAGAATGTTATATTGTCAGATAATTTTTCACTCGTAACGTCACGAGAGCTATTTTCTAATTTATCGTGCATAAATGTTTATAAAATTATTACCACCAAAAACTGAATTACTCTTTACTGAAAAATAAATTTTCACGCATTTGACACGTAATCGTGTACTGATTTTTAATGTCCATTATTCTAGCTCTGGTATAGTTATACGCTTTTATATCTCAACCGGCAATGAGTCACCGCACGAAGACCGCGAAAAAATCTTGCCGTATATACTAACTCGGCTACCATTTCCATACAAAGTACATTCATAAGCACCGTATAACTCAGCATATAAATAAACCTTTCCGCTTTCGCGATGTCTCAAAATTCAAGAAACTCCTTGATAGCCGGACCTTATTCTAAAATAAAAAAAGGAAGAAGAAGAATGTCTAATCAGATCTCTCCTGGCTTTCTCAAGCTTGAGCAAGGGAAAAGCATTTGTTTCCCCTGTAATCATAAATTCTCGGTCTTAATAACTCTATCGGCGCTTTTTCGAGGCTATACAACGCTCGCGTAAAGAGAGAATTATACACATATTTCAGAAAAACGAAAGCCCGGTCCTTCGCATGCCGGCAATCGAGTGCATAGTTATTCTTCGCGCAGTCGCAAGATAAAGAAAATCTACATAAATTAGCATGGTGCTACACACACACACCCACACACATATATATATACATAGAGTGCGCGAAACTCTCACGCGACGGGAGCTTTTTGCGCGCGTCATATTATCGCCGAGCGCGCGCGCGCGCGTATTATATGCGTGAGTAGGCTCAGTCGAGGGAAATAATGGAGACGTGATAATGGCCTTTTCATTATTTACGCTTGCGGTCGAGCGCGATTGCGCCGCGGCGAGAATTTTCGTGCGCGCGATCGTTGTGCGCGTTGCGCGCTCGACCCCGAGAGCGGACGTTCTTTTGTTTCGTGAAGTATATTGTGAATTCGTATCTTAATTCTTTTTTATCGTGCGCCGACGATCAATTTACGAGGAAAATATATCTGCTTTTATTTTTGCACGATTTCAGAAATAACGTGTATTTTGAGCTATTTTTACAATAAAGCAAATAATTTAATTTTTTACAAACAGTTCGTTGAACATAACGTTATAATAGGTTCGAAAATACTGAACGAAATAGCCTTTTCATCGGATATCTTTCTCAAAATTAGAGCAAAAAAAATCTCCTATAACCGTTTACACTGCACATCACATAAAGTAGCTCGGTCGACAAAATGTTCAAAGAAAAATAGGCCAGCCACTAAACGCGTCGACCGGTAAAATGTAAAATTTGCAGCGGCAATCGCGCACCTCATCAGCATGCAAAAAGTGTAGAGGAAAAAAAAACAGAACGAGAGTAGCAGAAACACGTAGCGCGTTGATGCAGAACCCCGATAGGATCGCTGCAAAGTCGCATCGCGTGGTGGCAAGGGTATAGTCGTATGTACCGCCTGACTTGGCGACGGAGCTTGCTCGCGAATTGTGTCGCCGAGACACGCCAAGAGCTCGGCG
Source organism: Muscidifurax raptorellus (assembly GCA_020010945.3). Lineage (NCBI taxonomy): Eukaryota > Metazoa > Arthropoda > Insecta > Hymenoptera > Pteromalidae > Muscidifurax > Muscidifurax raptorellus. Next base: position 18,687,095 of record CM052077.1, on the reverse strand, counting down.
CCACGCGATGCACTTATGGCTTGACTAAATGAGGGAACAGCGCCCTTCGTTATTTTCTGGTTATCTGTACGTGAGCTCGTACTTTTGTCGATGTAGACGGGGCTTGTTCGGGGACGGAGTTTTTGTATAATTTATTTGTTCTGTTTTTTTTTAATTGTGACTATCGAGATGGAATGGTTTAGTTTAATGAAGAAAGGTTGAAGCTTGCATTTCGTTAATGAAAAGATTTATAGGTAATGTCCTACAAAATAAACCTAAGTCGATAAATTCTAGCTCTTTGGTAACAAATCTGCCAATCTTGGAAACATATTAAAGTCGTACATTTTAATAAAAGTAGCAAGTAAAAATATTTCAAACACAGTATTTGCAAAACTTTTATACAGAACACTAAAGTTATGTCAGTTTTAACCTTTGTCAATCATACACATAGGTATAATTTATATAAACATTATAATAATAATGCCGACATCCTCATTTTACACGCACATTAAACTTTCCATCATACACGCCTTATCAGCGCAGCTTCAAATTTAGGTCTACAGAAACATAAGAATTTCTCTCCTGTATATATACGTTCATCAACCAGAATGCAAATTCCGCGGATAAGCAAAAGAGATACGCGCTCGAGTCTTCCAGCTCTGTACAGTGTACACCCATCCACATAAGCGCGCTCGACTCTCGCTTTCTCGCAAGCCCTGGGCCTAATACACACACCCACACAAGAGACGAGGCGGTATTTTGCGGCGGACACGTAAATTTCGCGAATTCTCCGTATACTCGCGAACAGAGGCGGGATGACGCGGAACGACGCTGGCACTTAGCACGCGGGCTAGATACGCCGGGCGAGATTGCGGCACAAAGTGTGATACGCTCGTTGCCGGTGCGTCGCGTAATTAGCGGGCTCCCAGAATTAAGCCGTCTGTAAAATTACTTAATTATCGCCGAGCCGCGAGTAGGGGCTGAAGCGCGACGTTCTTGCTGCGGATATGTAGAGGGGAGAGTCGCGTTGCGAGCTGCGTGTGTGTGTGTGTGTGTGTGTGAGCTTCGAGAAGCAAAAGAGGGTGAGAGGAGGTGAAAGGTTAGAGAAGAGGCATTTGGATACAGTTCGCTTTCAAAATAACAGTTCTTTGATCGTTACTGTTAATGGCTAATTTATCGTATTGCTACTTTTCAAAATATAATGATAAATGAAATTAAGGCTATACATTATACCTTCATTCGTAAATAATATAATTACAGTTTCGATTCACATGCACAACGCTTTGTTATATCCAGCCGCACTAAATCGAACATAATATAATGCGTAATATTTAATTTGATATACACAAAGTTCAATCAAGCTCCAAATTACACAAATTTAATTAAACCCTTTGACTTCTCCCCGGCTCTTCAATCCGGCGGGAACATGAACTATACTCCAAAAACGATTTTTCTGTGCGACTGCGCGCGTCGGATCATCGCTCGAGAGATCAGAGCTGAATCGCGTTTCCGCTCGATTCGTCATATACGCGCAAGCTTCGATCGCTCGGTTTTTACTGCATTTGCCTTTTAATATGAAACGAGGCATTTTCAGCTGTTATTTCGGTGGCGGACGTATGGGTAACTCACGCGGCACCGTACTGAAAAGAGGGTGAAACGTTTGAAGTTGAAATTGAGAGGTTATCGATATGGTCTTTGGATTTCGGACTAGCAGTACTCCTAAAGGGAGAGTTATTTGGAAGCCGAGCGGCGTACATTTTAGTTTTAAATTAAATTTTTCGTTTTCGTAATAATACATGATTAATTACCGTCGGTGGCGTCTATCACGGACACGACTAGCAACGCATTGTTATACGCAGCAAATAAGCATCATAAAAGCTGCAAAAGAGAAGCCCGTCTTTTTCTTTGAAGCACGCGCGGGGTTCGGCGTGATTAATAACGCCTACAGCCGCGTAAGAAGATTCCCGGCTAAATATAAAGATCCGCGGCACGCTGTGCACCCTTGGATTCCCGTATATAACGAGATACACGCCGGAGTAGGCATTGCGAAGAAGTACGCGGGTGATCGCAGCCGTTATCCGAAATATTTTTCCTATTATTTTCGAGCTACGAAAATATATAATTATCTTTCGTCCTTGATATTATATACTTATTTTGGTACATAACATCTGCGTCAATGAATCGACGTCGCAAAAATTCCTACACGAATCACACCAAGTCTATTATATATAACAAACCACCTCATGAATATGCTCAACGTACATCCCCCCGAACGACATTCGAGCCGTCCCGGCGCAGCTGTTTATCTCGCGCAAAATTCATCCCGCGGCTCATCTCACTTTCGCCGTGGCTAAACCGCGCGGTACGATCACAGCCCTTTCGACTTGCCAGCTATATACATGGATCATGAATTCAGCAAAGGGCGTCGCGTCGCCATTGTATACATACGCCACCGCGACTGTGTACGAGACGAAGTTCCGGCGCCTCTCCTTATACGCGAACTCGGACCCCCGTGGCTCGCGCTCGTCTGTACTCCTTCCTTAACCCAACCCACTCGCTTAGTCTTGCTTTATTCCGGTTCCTTATTTGGTTAAGCCTCTTATCTCGCCCGCGCGCGCGACCCTTCCTGTGCGTCTCCGTCTGGCTCGTTTAGCTGCACATCGTCGACGTCGTATACTATATATATATATATATATGTGTGTGTGTGTGTGTGTATGCGCGTAAGTAGTTCTGCAGAAGGAAGGATTTGTATATAGATCCATGCGCTGATGGTATTCTTTAACAAAAATTTTGGAAGAGTTCGCTGCGCGGCGTCAATAACTTGGCAGCGATGAATTTCACTTATACTCAATTACTTTTTATGCGCGTATCTCCTTGAACGAAGAAATAAGCGCAATAAATTCAAAATCATTTTTGCCCTTTCTGACCGTTCTTAAGAGCGACGCTATCTGACCCTCTCACGCAGTGGCGGTGGCCTCTTATCCTCCCCCTCGCTCATAAGTCAGCTTATTTGCCTGCTACAAGTGCTCCACGTGCTGAATATATATATACTAAAAAAAGAAAATTTACATAAAGTCGCCTGTGGCACACGGTTGGCCTGCGCACGTCGGAAAGAGAAAAATCGAGTAGTGACGACCGAGGCTCTGCATGTACTTTGCACGCAAAAATGCAATTTCGTCCTCTTCGTTGAATAAAATGGTTAGCTCAATTATTCTTAAACCGTTTTGCCAGCGCGCATATAATAACTATATATATGTATATACATCGCGTACGCTATAGCCGAAGAGCCCTTACACCGGCGCATCCCTTAAATCTTCCGCGCACACATACAGGCGCCGTATTTTACCACTTTTACATTCTTCCCTCTTCTTCGCGGGCAGAGTCTACCGACATGCATCCGCGATCTCGCGCCGCGCGCGCAAATATCCTCTCACCGCGATCGCAATAATTCTTCCTTATATAGACGTCGCGCGACGGCTGTGAGAGCTGCTAGATGCTATATATATATATATATATATATATTTCGGAATAGGGAAATGGAGGACGTGCAAGGAGAGAACGACACCTCGCGAGACGCCTGAATCACCAATAGAGAAGACCACGCGCGACGAAGGCGTGACTTACGGGGTTGATGCTTCTCGCGCGAAATTAAGCCGAGGTGCAAGCTTTATGTGCGTGCATCAATTTTGTGTTCGTTGAACGGGGATAAAACGTTTTTTATTGGTGTGTTGTTGACGTATAATTATTATCTAAGTTGAGTCGTATAAAAATGAAGTTGATTTTGACAGCAAAACACGTTATTTTTAAATAGAAGAAATATTTGTTTCTCGCCTAATATGATAAGAATTTTCATTTCGAAAATCCTTGCAGAATACCGGCCACGGTCGTACCGCCCTATACGAAGTGGCTCGTTTGCTCGGCTATATACTATATAGGTATACGTCGACCGACAAATCGTTTTCGGGTATGGTCCCGGACTCGTTGGAACGACGCGGCGGCATTCAGATCGGACATTTCCAAATCGCTCGGCAAATCTCCGTGGTGCGCTCGCGGCGCGTTGTCGCACTAATGCATTCGTCGGACGTAGTTCCAGAGCGTGATTCTGAATAATGCGCCGGAAAGGCGTAGTTCTCTACCTTTTTTCCTCTGCACGACCCTTAAACCCTTTTAATGTCATCCCAGCGGTGAGCTTTTTTATTCGTCTGGCTGAAAATCGGACAGTTTTATATGCGTATTATTTTGATACCGATAGAAAAGTCGCGTGATTCGATCTAACAAGACGAAAGCATTGTAATTTTTATTACTCGCTTGGATTCGATGTTGCAGCGCAGAGCTGCCGTATTGTGTCCTATAAGCGGTTCCCTTTGTCATTCGGGAATGTGTATATATATACTACGTCCGTGCGCGCCTTGAATAAAAGAAGAAACATAGACTATGTATACGCGCGACAGTTGAAATGCAAACAACAAAGCCGCTGCAGTTGTGAGAGCAAACGACGAGTGGCTCTGCTCTCGATACGCATTCGAGCTCAATAATCAGCCCTAAATGTTATCCCTCTCTATCGTATATATACTATTATATACGGTAGTGTGTGTGGACGTTGTTATTTCAGTGATGTCGTTTCAAAAGTTTCCCCGACCGTAATAATACTCCTTCGATGCTTGGTGTAAAGGTAATTGTTATGTCATAAATATGTAATTTAAATGCCAACTCGGTAACCAGCATTCGACAGAACAAGGCAATAAAGCTGTAGTTATACGTATGCAAAAATTCATAAAACTGGTATCAATATAATAATCGAGTCCGCGTCCAGGCGATGTACAGCACGCAAAGCCCGGCAAATTAATCAAAACACATTACGTCCCCGCAAGCCGAAAAAGAAAACTGCTCAACCGGAGAGCGAGAGAGCGAGCATATCAAAAATCATTTCGCGCACCCTAATATAATCCTCCTCCGCGCGAGTCCATTGAAAAGCAGTACACACAGCAGCTGCAGAGGCTCTCCCTTATATTCCTTCCCGCTCCGACACATCGATATACCATACAACAGCCACCCACGCAGCCACTCGGCATATCCCTCGGCGCATTGCATTGTGCGCGTACCTCCGCATCGCTCGCGCTAATCCGCGGCTTATGCCCCCATCGATTACAGTTCATTACGAGGCTGCCGCTGTGCGTATATATATATATACGAACTTTTACGGGGCAGGCGTATATAACCCCTATATTCGCTTTTTTTCATGCGCAAGCGTGGCACGGATGCTAAGTGCCGGAAACGCGTCACCGCGCACCCTTTGATGGCCGCGAATGAGAGAGAGAGAGAGATGAGGGACGAATCTGACTGCGCGCTAGGGAGGTACATCATAAAAGAGCCGATCGCGTCGACTCCGCGGGGGATTATAAGGGAGCTTGATATGCGCCCTGTACTCGTCGATGGGGAATGAATTTGACGCGACTGCAAACTTGGTATATATATTGAGGTCTTTGCTGAGGGCTTTCTTTTGTTTTTCGTGGATTCGGGCTGCTTGACCTGGGTATATGTATGGAATTCTCAAGGTTGCGTTGAAAATTGTATATTTGAGTGTCATTTCTGTTCCTTGCGTGATAGGAGTGGATTTGTGTACTTGGCTCTTCTTAACAAATACGATAGAAGCGTCACAAGGAAAAGCATTATTAACGTATATACCTTATTTTTGTTTCAGGCGAGAAACCGACATCATCGCATTTTCTGGACGATTCCGATTCCTGTAAGTTTGAGCTTCTGCTTGTACATTCTTAATTTACAATCCAATGTATATATACATCGAGCATCTCCAATCGAATATTTAAGATTCAATTGCACCAGATTTTTACGCAAAAGGCCGAATTAATTTCTCCGGAGTATTCATTCTGATTGCAAGGGGTCAGAACCCAAAGCATATATATATATAGAAAGGGCGCAAAGCATACAGTTGCCCGTAGTCCTTCAACGCGTGCGCGCACATACGCATGGCGAATTTCAAATTCAATCCCGTCGCTCGAGTTGCCCGAGTTTTGCCTGAGAGCTCGGAGCGACACACACCAGGGGGTCGTCGCAACCGTGTTATATACGGCGTGTATATATGAATATCTGTGAACGATGAAATCCATTCGATTACGAAGCCTTAACTTATTTCCCTCGGTTTTCTCATTAGGCAAATTTTCGCATTAGGATCATACGCGTCCGAGTGATTGGAGTCAATTAGATACGCTAGTTTCGTTCTCGCACTGCTATATAACTTCATCGAGTTTGTTATACATATAGGTGAACTGAAATTAACACAAAGGGAAAAATTTCCTTGTCTATGAATACAACGCGGAATGATAATATTTCAGATATCGGCGGCGCAACAGAAAAACATTCCGCTTGTCAAACGAAAAGAACCATCGCTCTCCTCTCTTGTATATACGTGTACAATAAAAGCTCTCCGATAGGAGGCAACGGCGGCGTCTAGGTCCTATAAAACATGCCCATACCCGATTCATCCTCGAGCCGGAGAGAACAGCATCTGCAGAACTAAACGTGCTTGCGAAGCTCGAAGCCATAACAGTAAAACGTCGCTCTCGCGCGAGAACACCTTGGACGAAAAAAGCTTAGCCAGCTCGGTCGAATCAAAACAAACGCGCGTATCCTCCAGCCGACGTCGACGATTTTTCCCCGCGCGCGGCGCATTATTATGCATCGGAAATGCGCCCGCCGAGAGAGGAAGACTCCTGTATGTATGGCTCGTTTAAGAAGAATCGCCGTCCGTGATCTCGAGAGGAATTGCCAGTCATCGTGCGCGTATAGGTATATCAAACGAGTGCGTGGGAGGAGAAAGAGAGAGGAACGATTGATAGCGCGTGCCTAGCCTAGCGATTTTGGTGTATATATATATATAGAGGATGTGTACAGGGATGCGATGGGGAATGTCGCCCGAGTGTCAGGCAGCGACTGCTCGTAACTTGGACTTCGTTTTTGGCTTTTTGAATGTCGAGCGATACTCCGGTACGACGGCTATATATGCTTGATGCATTTTATATTTTACTTTGGAAATATACAAGTTGTGTGAAATGCAAACCGTATATATTTATATACTATACTTAACGAATATCTATGAAACACTAAAAACGAAGCCTCCTCTACAATCAAACGTACATTTACATGCAAATCGGCGTCAACCCCTTCGTATCCTTCTCGTCTCTCTCTCTCAGCTCCTCCCCGCCTCTCTTTTTGCTCCGTTCCGACACACGACTGCATTCAATTTTTCTGCCGCGCACCACTATACATGCATATAGCAGCTCCGTGTCGGCCTGTCAGGAGCACGTGTTTCCAGCGGCATATGTGCACGAAGCGTGTATGTGAATCTATGTAGCTATATATACACTCGACACGAGGCTGATTTGCGACGCGAAAATAGAAAGGCAATCTCCTATTCGTTATATTCTTATTCGCGAGCGCCTTCTTGCCGAATCGGAGAAACACGTAGAGCGCATTCTTTCGCCTTCCGGCTCGTTTTTCTCGCGTTACTTCGCGTCGGCCCGCTTCCGTTTTCACTTGCGCAGACGTTTGCACGCGCCTGATGTGTATATATATACGGTTGAGCGCGTGTATTCGAATAATAGCTTTTCGGAGAGGATAATGGCTTTTTGAAGAGCCTATATATCGGAAGATTGTACGCCTTCTTTTCGTAAGCTCTTTGCCGCAATGCAAAAACGAAGGATATATACACCCTTTTTGGTATACATTTGATATTTCAGGTGCGCGTTGCATGCAAGCTTTTCCGCATAGGGAAATTAATTTTTTGCTTCCTCCGTGTGTGGATGTGTGTGTGTGTGTGTATGTATACCGTGTTATTTCTGGAACTACTCAGTCAATATCAATAAAATTTGACATGTACATCTATTTTTGGATCCTTAATTCGGGAAAAGCAGTAATTTTTTATTTTGCCAACTAGTTTTCGTTTTTGAAAAACACTATGTTGCGTTTGTTCAATCATCCCTTTATTACATACAATTCAGCTATAATGTATTTGAAAGAGAATAAAATTACCTACTTTTTCCCGTTTGATCCTCGAGAACGACCGTACCGTTTAGCAGCAAAAATAAAGGTGATTTTTTTTGAAAAATCCATATCTCTAAAACTACACATCATAACCTCACGAAAAGAAATCATGTTAATGGGTTACGTGTCGAACTATATCCCATTAAGTTATTTGACTACATGTTTATTTAGTAATGAGTCGAAAACTGTAAAAAATGAGTTTTTTTGTTACTCTATTAAGGACGTAAAAATGCTTTAATGCTCTTGAGATTTTGGGAAAAGGTAGATATTTTCTGTGTCTTGGTTAGGTTCTTTGCGCAGCTTTTAAAACCTTATAGTTTGTAAGAATGGTGAATTAAATTTTTAAAAAAATTTGTTTTGATTCTTTATATCTTCAAACTAAGCAGTAGACAGCGTCAAAAAAAAATTGGTGATTTATCATAGTAAAAAGTATTACTTTTAAAATTTTAAATGAATTTGGTGATTGGTTTCTGAGTTATAAGCTGATCTCTAAAATTCAATTTTTCTATACAGTTTTGCTTCCTCCTATAACATTTGAATGTTACATATATTTAATTATTAAACTACGAATTTGTCTAAGTTTGCATAAAGAAAACATTTAAAAAAAGGTATTAACATACTACTATATATTGAAACGATATTTTATTTATTGGCACTATGAATTTTACCACCTATATCAGGCTCGCAAATACTTTTAGGTAACTCATCAGACTCCTAGCGCGAGAGAGATTAACGTCAAGCTTTATACATTCAAATTATTCAAACTATAAATAAACTAATTTTCCACGTTCCCGGTGCAAACGTTTTTTAATTCACTCAAATCTCCCATCAATTTTTCACGCTCCATTAAACCAGCCGGGCCATTAGCCCGCAATTAAGTTTCGCCCCCACCTGCGTTCACGCGGCAACCGAAGCATCCTTCAATCGTCGCCGCGCGCGAACTGTATAACTATATATGTATGCACGCGGGGCGGTGGTATAAACTCGCCGAGCGAAACATCTGCTCGCTCGCATCAGACAAGGCAGCTAATGCACTTTGCTGACGGATGCAGCTCCTCCGGCAGCTACAAATATATACGTATATATATGCGTATACATATATAGGTATATATACGCATCTTTCATTCGCGCGCGGGGAAACGTTTGCCCGTGCCGACTCGTCGCATACTAAGTTATATACAGATATAGGGCGACGCACTCTAAACCGCCTTGGTAAATAGGCGCGCGCGGGAAATTTAATAATTCGAAAGTATCGGATGTCGCGGGATGAATGATGCGCCTCGCGCTCATCGAGAGAGTCACGATGTAATATACGCTGATGGCAATAGACGGTGCGAGACAGATATACGTGTGTGACTTGTTGACGTCTACTTGAGCCTTGTCTTGATGGACAGTGACTGCGATGCTTGAATCGAGGAATACGAGAGCCGCTGATGTATAATGAACGATGACTGAGGCTTTCATTGGACTCGCCTGCGATTGGCGTTTTACGAACAGATGCGCGAGCGTAAGTATGATACGATTATATTATACAAGTGCGCGCACTTGTGCCGTGCGGTAAAACAAAGGGGAACTTCCTCGCGTGTAAGATCGTCTGATGTATCGATCAGTTATACGAGAAAAAAATAAAGAGATTATAAATATTTCTTGCTTGACGTGATTCTTCCGAATAGTAAAAATGGACGAAAGCGCAGACTGGAGAAAACGCTCGCGCATATAACGGAAAATTAATTATGCTCCTGACGCATTTAATTCATTACGAAGAATCACTCCGCGAGAGCCGGCAGAGCGCTTTCTGATCTGTCAGTCTCCTGCAGGATATAGGCTTTTTGTGCGCGCATGCAGCTTTGATTCGACAAAATTAAAATTTCATTCGCAGAATACTTAACGCACACGAGGGTGGCCGTATACGCGTAGAGTGCCAGCTCCAGCGTGAAATCATTTAATAGATGTCTCGTGCGGTAGATGAAAATTTAATACGTGCGTGTAGGCCTATATACAGTAGAGGAGCGGCCGAAATCAGGGGCTGGAAAAAAGCTGTCCGCGAAGTTTTTGCTCGGATGTGTATCGCGTTATATACTTCGTTGCGGATGACATCGTTTTAATGTATATATCTGCGGCTTGATTTTTCATACTCTCACCCTCGGGATTGTTCTTTATTTAATGCATTTCGTTTTTCAACGGCGCGGATCGCTTGCGAGTTTTTTTTCCGAGTATTTTAATTCCGAGAATGCTTATTATTCCAGAGCTGCTATGTATCGAAATTTAATTTTAACAAAACTCTCGGGCTCACGGTATATATACAATAATGCGCCGCTCATGTAAATTTTGCGCGTATATGAATTTATTATTTAAAATTCTTTTTCGAGAGCACGGGGAAGATTTTTTCATGTTTCATTGACAATTACAAAATAATGCGAGCGGAATTTCGTTATTCGCAGAGCGAGTTCTCGCATTTCCAATACATACACTCGTAAAAAATACAGCATTACATTCCGTTCCGCGAATATATAATTTTAATAAAAAAAATACCGATATTTTTACTTCCTTTACCGTTATATACCTGCGCGCGTAAAATTCAGTCGCTCGACCGCGCAATCAACTTTTAAAGATTCCGGAACAATAAAATTTTACGCCTATATGCTAGTGCTCGATTGAAAAAAAAGAAATAACGCTTCTCCCGCGTCAGCCGAAGTAAACGCAATAATAACTCCCGAGCGTAATCGAGTGTCGTGCCATCAAATTTTCGCGCTTCACGCGGGCGCTTTTTCCGTATATGATAAAACAACGAGTTCCAAGCGCGAGCGTATAAAAAGCCCGTTCCCTCGAGAGCTAAAAATGCGCAAACGTTTTCCAATCGGCCGCAGACCGATTCGACGCTCCAATAAATTGTCACGATAACGTCATGATGTGTGGCAAGATGGTATATATCGTTTGAATTTCAAACTGCGATAAAACATTTGAATTTGATTTCGGACAATCATTCCAAAATAACGATTAAAACAATAAACATACTTTTTTCAATTTCCTCTTATGAAAAGCTCTATAATACTTCATTTCCAGCCAACGCCATAGTTATACGATCGTGGCATCTTAACAAGTACACGCGCAGATTTCCGTAACTCGTCGCGAGTGGGTTTGTCGGATCCTTATATATATATAGACACAAGGCCTGGTCAGCATCAGCGTGTTCTTGTCACCTGCACTACTCGTCTCTCTGCGGACCGGACTCTCCAGCTCCAGCCGGATATTCGGCAACTTGGTCCTCTCCTGCAAGAATCTCATCTCCTCTCCCGTGAAGCTTGAGATCGAGCTCAGACAAAGTTCCCCAAGCAGTATTTGCGAGAATCTCGCTGAATTTCGTCGCCGATGTTTGACGCACGTTTATTATATACAGTGTTGTACAACAAAACCGAAACGCGATAGTGATTGTTGCCTATGATCGTAATAAATAGCTAAAAGTTTGATATAGTGCAATTGAATTACTGTATATTACAGGTTGTCAGGAGAAATGCAGAAAATGTATCGAAAAAAGAAACTTGCCTTGATACAAATATATATATACATACTACTACTTCGTATATTCCCCCAACGCCCTATATACCGCTGCTGCTCATCCGAAGTAGTCGCGGAGAAAGCATCAGGCGAAGGGGTCGCTGCTTGCTTCTGCGCGGGTATACACAGCCCGATAAACTTTACAACACGGCACTGTTGCGGCTTCGCAAGAGCCCGAGAGAGCGAACTCGGCAGCTTCGAGCCGTACACTCCCCCGCGGCGGCGACGTCTTTTCGAGAGTGCACACGCGCAGCGTGCGGCGGACAATGAAGTTAGCGGGCCAGGCCCTCTTGCGCATATCCATCGATATGCCTTCCTTAACCCGTTAGCGAATTTCTGTGTGGGCGAAATCCGAGCGCGCAGCAACGGCTGCTGTGCTGTTACTGCGCGAGTTCCTGTACTGAGAGAGAGAGAGAGAGAGAGAGAAATGTGCGCTGCAAGTTTTAATTGCCGGCTTTGCGCGACTATGAATTTTAATTGTCCCTGTATCTCAATCGTATAATTGATTTATATTTAGAGATTTCTTTCTAGTTGGGATTCTGGGTTTACGTTGGATAAAAAAAGGCAAAATATGTTATTGTCGATATTTAATTTTTTACGAAATTTTTTTCATCAAGGCAGTTGTATATTGAGTTACGGTAAATATTGTATAGATAAATTCAATTATGCATGTTTAACCTTATAACAGAGCATGCTTTCCACTGCACCAAAAGGCTCTGAACTTGCTCCGAAACTCATATAGATAAGTAACTTGACTTACGTAGACTCTAAATAGATATATATATATATATATATATATATATAGATGATGGACAATTTATCAATCTGGCAAGCGTAAGCTTGAAAAAAATCTTCGTTACAAGAACCATCACCACCGCATCTAGCAGCGACAAAAACATTCACCCTCACACATCTTTGTGCATCCGCATATATATATATATAGACGTACAATAGCAACTAGCAAACTGGCCATCGCTCATCGGTCTCACCCCGCCGTATATCTACTATATATATGTGCGTGTGTGTGTATGGGTATATGTATACAAACGTACAGGGATAGAAGATGCGTCCATCAGACAGGAGAAGAGTCGCGCGCGTGTTCCTGACGCGCTTTCCGCTTTGTATTCTCCTGTCCGTAGTGCGGGGCCGAATTGAAATTTCGTTTGGACAGCTGCTACTACTACGCGCTGAGCGAGTTTGTCCGACAGCACGCAGCTCTGACCCGAAACAATTAGGCAAAGCCAAAGGTAACGCGCTGACACGTCTGCGCGCGTTGTATAATGGCCGAGGTGTGCTAATTCGCGGACGGGTATTGCGCTTGTATTATGCTGTATATCTCTCGCGAGCTCGTGGCGTCGGGGATTAATCAAGTGCACGAATCAACCCGGTCTATGGATTTTATTGCCGCACTAGCTTCATTTACTTCGGGTGTATTGCTCTTGTTACACCCATATCATATTGTTCTATCTGGAATATTTATTACACTTTGAGATTAAGCATCAGTATAATTGTCAATACTAATTATTCATAAACTTCAAATTTTGATAATATTTATTTACGTAAAATAAAAACATTTCTTTTAGCCTCAAATGGCAGCTATATTAAACTATATATTCAATTTTAATTTTTATCATAATCAAGCCTTGCACATTCAAAACTCACATTTTTATTAGTCTATATGCGCCTTCGTATTGTTAGAATAACTATTCTTAGGCAAAAAAAATCCAAATTAGCAGAGCGTGGTTTCGATCCACGGACCTCTGGGTTATGGGCCCAGCACGCTTCCACTGCGCCACTCTGCTCTTGACGTCTCTGAATTCGGCACTATCTTTGAATGCGAAAAAAAGATGATGCAATAGTAGTAACAGGCACGTGAATATATGATAAAATTTGGCATAGAAGCTAGATGTAGTATTATATATTATGATAAGTCGTTACATAATAGAGATAGAATATTTAATACTAGATATACATGATTAAAATATGATGTACAAAATCAAATAAGCGTATATTTCAGATGTATTTTACAATTATCGTATTTTTTTTTTAATAAAAATGAATAAACTTTACAATATACTAGGATATAGATGAAGCGCGCCAGTGCCCCGATGACTCTACCTTTTTCTGCATTTTTCTGTATGTTTCTACAGTCCTGCAATTATAAATAACAGTTCAAAGGTTTCAAGCGCACTTAAGGATTATGTTATACGCGGTTATCTTTGCGCATATAAATTGAAATAAACAAAAGCAGACATAACGAGAAGAATTTTTACACAATAGGTAATCTGGTGTTCATTTTCAAAAATCTGCTCGGACTATTAAAAATATTGAAATCTATATTGCTTTGACTAATGCTTTACTTTCAGTACGCGCAATAAAATAGACAAGACACTATATTCATGTATATGAACAGTAAAAAATGTTACATCATTTTAGTGCGCTAAAAGGCATCGCTATAAGGGCTTATATTTCTTCCGGTACATTTGAGAGTAACTTATTCCGAAATGATGGTATTTCAGTGTTCCACTCGACGGCAATAAGTGCTCCACGTAAAGTAGGAAACGGCTCCACCTTTTGTACGTCGAGAGTATGAAGCCACTCGTGTGTACTTGGCCCGTTGTTTATCGGGTCCTCGATGGACTCTCTTTCTCGTCGGAGTTCTCGCGACTCCTACATATATATACTCTTGCAGATATACATATATACACTGCACACACACACACATAGACAGTGAAAGACGACGAGAGCTTCCTTGCGCGGTATAAGGTCCCTGTTGCCGTTAAGATTTTATTCTCTTATAAAGAGAAAGAGCCGCAGCTCCTTCGCGGCTATAACAATTTGTTACGGCTCGTTGTTGGGTAATCGCGAGCCTTTTTCTGCGACAGATGCGACTCTTATATAGTATATACATATATATACATACCCACTTTGCTCCACCACCACCTAGCCTTTACTTGAGGCTGCTGCTGCTGCTGCTGCTGCTGCTGCTGTTGTATATATACTTTGTCTCGCACCCGACCATCTTTTTCTTATACTACGAGCGCTAGTATAGAGCTTTGGATATTTTAAAGTGAATTGGTATATATATACATAGAGAAAGGGTTTACGCTATAATTGCAGTAGAATGTACGCTGGAGAAGGAAAGGAGCTTGTGCTGCTGCTGCGTTTAGGGAAGTGGACTCTTAATTTATTATTTTTCACGCAGCGTTTTTTACAATTGTATCAAAGCTCGACGTGGTAAAATATACGTATTTTTAATGAGAAGCATTAATAATAAATAAAACAAGTATATTTCAACCCTTCAACAATAATGATAGAATACACACGGACCTCCAAAAACAAACCCTACCTGTCTATAGCACAGCTTTGAAAAGCGACTCTGATCGATCAACTGTACGGCATGAGCGAGGCCGCTTTAATCTTACACACGAAAAAAGCGTAAAGCGTATATAGCAGCAGTCGTTACTGCTTTTCTCCAAACGCGCGCTATTCAGTTCAGCTTTTCAGCGAGTCACAAAATACAGCGGCTCTTCTTTTCGTTGGTTCCGCAATTGCCAACCAAATAAAAGAGAGTCGAGGACACTGAACTGAAAAGAGGATCGAGGATTTAAAGGAATCAATTTATTCGGATCGAAGCTCTAAAAGAATTTATAATATATTGCATACATTTTTATAATGTTTTTTTTTCTCATTGAGAGTCACCATACGATGGATCAAATCGGTTGAAATTTGCAAATATCTACAAAGTAAAAAATACCTCTCAACATGAACTCTCAACTCGGCAAGGCAACAAGACTGCATATCCACTATAGCACTCATACGTACACAAACAGACAGTAGCTTTTCGAATAATACGAAATGCGTCCTCGTAAATATCCCACCAACACAGCGCGAAATTCCCGAGCTCGAGTTACCCCTTTACACGGGGATTACATTAAAAGTTGTCGTGCGCGCACACAGCCAGCATCGAAAAGTGCGCTTTCTCTCTCTCTCTCTCTCTCTCTCTCTCTCTCTCTCTCTCTCGTGTATTCGCGCACATATTCCGAGTATACCCGTCGAAAACGCGCGCGCGGAAAGCCTACGCCACTTGTTCCGCTACTGGCACTCGACATCCTCCACCCACGCACACGTACGCGCTATGCTCGAGGCTCTTTAAAAATGCGCCCGGAAAATTCGCGGCAGCAGCCTGCGGGTGTCCGGTGATGACGTACTCGAAAATCACACGGGCAAGAGGTATATATACAAAAAGCATTTCGAGACTATAGACGCGCGGCGCCCCGTTTGTTTTAACTCTTTGTTGTTATTTTTCACTGTTTTCCAGCGGCCAAAGGCGGAGCTATGCGGCTGATGTTGCGAATCGCGCTGACTTTATGCGCGCGTGCGGGAATTTTCACTGTAATTGAAGTTTTTCCGGTTTTGTCTGTTGGACGTATTTTGCGAGTGTAATCTATTTTTTCAAGAGGTCAAAGCTGCTATTTGAAAATTGCAACATCAGATCTTGGTAGAAAAATTAACGATTTTAGCTAATATATTGGCTAATTTTTTAATCGAATCCTATACTAAAATTATTAAAATGTTAAACATAAAAATCTTTTTTTTACAATGACAATATGTTTTGTTGTCTGCACAAATAAAAAATACGATCATGATTAACACGTACCTTTAACTTCCTACCAAGGAGCTTAAATGTGAAATTTGTGTTGTCTTAAGTTTAGAGACTTTCAAAGTGGCGCAGCACGAACATATTTTATTCTCGTTACCACGGGCTACACGAATCTCGAAAAAAGCTCTGACTGTAGCATCTAACGGCGTCCAAACAATATAGGTATTCGCAAATTCAAAAGTGCAAATCGATTTCCAAAAGCCATGGCCAGACTGCGACATCCAGCCAGACTCCGTCGCGACGAGCTAACCTGGCAGCCTTCCAAAACGCTCTCTTAAACCACGACGTCCAGCATCCTCGCCTATACACCCTTCAGCCATGACAAGCGAGAGAATAACCGTACATAACCAACCGCACCAACATGACGAACGCGCACAGAAACAACGAAGCCCAAAGCTACGCGATAATGTACATGTATATATATACACATCGGCGCCGCGTGGAATATAGAGGGATATGCGCCGTCGCGCGTATTTCCCCAAAAGGGTCAGTCAGCACGGCCGCAGCGTAGGTATATAAAGATAGCGATATAGAGAGAGTCGCATTGGTGTCACCCTGGGTAACGCGCGCGCCGAGTCCCTCGTAAAAGCATCCCGAGGCTCTAGCGCCAGTCATATCTGAACTGCACGTGTGCCGCTCGTTTTGCCGGCTCTGTGTTGGTCAGCTGCTGCGTTTCGATGTCTATTTATCGTATGCGAAACGACGCCGGGTTGAATCGAATGCCTTACCCTTTGCGACGAAGCTTTGTTCGAGAGTCTCCGTGTGCAGAGGCGTTTTTTAGTTCTGGATGATGAATTTGGATGAAAACTCGCGAGGTCTTGTGTTCTATACCTATATTATGGACTATAGCCAAGTTTATTGTGGTTACTATATATTACACGCATATTTACTAAATGAAATGCTTAATTATTATCATCGTGTGTATTGTATGCGTGATTTAAGTGTTCATTAAAATACGCGCTGGCGAGTGCGCGCGCGCACACACACACATATATATATATATTTATATATGTATACTGATAGCTAGCTTTTATGAAAGATATCAGCGGACCGCTGTCAGTGGTCGTAAATTTATCCGCTAAAGCCAGTAATAAACGAGTAGTTAAGCATCCAAAGTTTATGGCTAACGTACTCAACAGTATCATCTATTATGCATTTTAGTGCATCTTGTTTTTTCTATACTCGTCAATTATAAAATACTATAAATAATATATTTGTACGGATTATACATTTGTAGGAATTAAACATTTTTCTTCAATATCGCTATTCCGTGTAGAAAATGTTTGATTTCTATAGAAAATTTACCTCATATACATCGTTGTTTGCGCTTAATTAATTTCATATATAAAATCAGAGTTTTCACACGAACCGATGTATTTATTAATTATTTTTATTTCGATCATGATTTTGTAAACGTAATTAAAAATTTATTCGCGATACTCGACTGAAATTTAATTAACTTGATTGAATTTTTGCTTGATCGGAAATTCATAGCCTCATGAGTTCCAGGAAAATTGTGCAATTTATCGATGTAGAAATTATTTTTAAAACGATCAACAGCAATGTATTCGATGCGGTATTTTTGTTCAAAGTACATATATGCATTTGTGAGTATCTCTATTCTTGCAAGTATAAAAAGTTAGGACCTGATAATATGAAGCCAAGATTACCAAGATAAGTTTACCTAAGGGAGAGTCTAAACGCCTGTTAAGTTCGGGCGCTCAACGCGCGCTGTTCAATCTCTGTAGAGTGTAGCATCGAGTGCTCTACACACCCCGATTGACCCGCCACCTGCCGTGGAAAACGTTTTTTGTTTATTATAACTAACTGTTGAACTTTATCACTATAAATTAAGTTTCGGCACTTGTGATAAGTTAAATAACTGTTTTAAAGTTAAATTGTAGTTAGTAAAATGGCCACTGCTTTTTAAGCTTTTTTAAATTAAGTTTACAAAATACAAGCTTTCTCTGCTTTTATTTTTTTAAATTAATTTTGTAATATTCTTTGATATAAAATTTGTTTAAATCATTATAATGATTATAACGGTGTAACGTGAGGACGCTGCTAAATAAGCCAGACTTATTTACAAAATATAGTAATAAAATCAGTGTGAACAAATTTTCTAGCATAACCAAAAGTATAGTTGTATCGAAGTACATTTAATATATTCGCAGAAACCAAAATAGATTAATTTGGTACATGAATTTTCCAGTGAGTGATAGATTGTTGTACTATATGGAAAGAAAGTAATCCGCTTCGCCGTACATCTGCAATTTATCCTTTCGTATTTTCGTCCTCTTCAGTAGTAAATTCCTGTCGACCCAAATCGCAAAAGACATCGAATATCTATATATTACAGAGGAGCTCATGTAAAAAGCATCTTTTCACTTAATCCCGGATAACGTTCGCGATCCAGCCTCTACAAAACGTCGAGAATAGCCCGTAGTATGACTGGTTCGTCTCTCGGCAGAGTATATAGCAGGGCATGCTTATAAATACAGCGTAACCGCGAAATGAAGCGTCGACGACGAAGCCGTATATCCGTCGCCTCCTCCCGGCGCTTTTGTCGCTCCCTTTCACGGGCTTTAAACGCGGCGACGGAGAGCCAGCCCGCGCGCGAGATTTTATTGAGAAATTTCGACCTTTACGATCCCACGCGCCGCGAGGAGTAGACGAGCTCTCGGAGCGCCGGCCAAAAACAGGATTACCCACTCAGCTCTCTCTCTCTCTGTCTCTCTCTTTAGCACAGGGAGGCCCTCCTCTTTCTCACACCATTCCGCCGCCGGCTCCTCTTCTATATAAGGTAAAGTCGCCTATTATGACACATTGTGAAAATGGGGTCCTATTATGAAACACCGATGGAATATTCGGTTTTGCGGGTAATTTTAAGATGTTCTGTGAATAAAAAAAATATATTTCTCAACTTTATGATCTCCTCTATATGATATAAATAAAAGAAAATGAAAAAAATAGCACATCGCAATAAAAAAAATTGTTTTATTACACGACTGCACAACGGGTACCTAACACTGATCGATCAGCTATAGTCACAGCAAAATGGAGCGTTTGATTATTTACTTAATTTTATCCATTTATCATTATAGCGGTACATAATAATCGATTCATTTAGTAGATAAGAACCCATAAAATTGAGAAATATATTTTGTTTTTGTTTTTAACTAAAATAATCGAAAAATAAACGTGTGTTTCTTAATAGGATACGAAATTTTATCGGGACCCTATGTATGAAACACTGAAAACTCGTGTTCCATAATTAGGTGCATATTTTATGTGGCGTCTCCTATGCACGAAACACGTAAACAATGTGACAAAGCACGTTTTGGCGTCGGCAATTCCAATAAGCATTTTGTTTGTTAAACACAATTGTTTTTAAAGACTACTAGTCAAGATAAGCGCATAAGTGATTTTTTGCTATATTGGTGCAATTTTTCTTGCCAGGTAAGTCCGAATTTTACGTACTTTTGCATAAGCTAATCCTAACCTAAAAATGATGTGTAATGAAATTTAGTGAATACTTTTTTTTATATACTGACTTAAAATATTAACTTTTTTATTTATTATGTGTGTTACAGATATGAAGGAATCTAAAGCAAATAAAGATTTAAAAAACAAGCAAAAAAAAACTAAAAAAAAGAAAAATCAAAATGCTGAACTCAACCAAAAATCTAGACCAAAAGTTAAAGTTGTTAAGAAAGTTGTAGTTGCAAAAGTAGTAGATGGGAAAATAGTGAAACAAAAAATAAAAAGAAAGTGCTATGCCCTTGAAGCAATTGAGGAGGCGATGAAAGCTGTGAGTGAAGGTATGTCTCTAAGAAAAGCTGGTGCAATGTATGGTGTTCCTGCTGCTACCCTGTGCAAGAAACTGAAAAACCCAGAAATTATAGGCAAAAAAGGTGGACCTGCTACGGTTTTATCTGCAGAGGAAGAAACAGAGATCATCAAGTGGCTGATCTACAGAGCTGAGACAGGCTCACCTGTGCCAAAATCGGAGTTGTTTGACTGCATTGAAAAGTATTTACGCAAAGAACACAAGAACACAGTTTTTAAAAATAATCGTCCAGGCAAAAAATGGTATGTTAACTTCAGAAGGCGTCATCCACAAATAAGTTTGCGTGTAGCTCAAAATCTTCCTCTTGCGAGGGCTATGGTCACTGAAGAGACCTTGCGTCAGTGGTTTGAGGAAGTGCAAACATATTTAGAACAAAAAAACTTGAAACATATACATCCTTCTAGAGTGTTCAACTGCGACGAAACTAACATTCAGTTGCATCCTACCGCTGAAAAAGTTTTAGTGGAAAAGGGTGCACGTACAGTATACAAGGTGATCGATGCTCCTGAAAGAGAAAGTGCTACTGTGCTATTCATGTATAGTGCCCAAGGCACGAGAGCACCGCCTATGCTGTTGTATAAATATAAGGAAATACCAAAGAAGATAGTAGAAAATTGTCCTGCAGATTGGGGTGTAGGTTTGTCCGACAGTGGATGGATGAATACCGAAACATTTTATGAGTATATAACTCGAGTGTTTTATCCGTGGTTAATTAAAAACAATATTGAATTTCCAGTTATAGTCTACCTAGATGGTCATGCATCGCATGTTACCCTTCCACTAGTCAAATTTTGCCTTGAAAAAGAAATTGAACTCATCACATTGTATGCACATTCCACGCACATCATTCAGCCATTGGATATCGCATTTTTTCATCCACTGAAAGATATTTATAATAAAAAAGCAGTTCCCCAATGGAAACGAGAAAATAATGATAAACGACTCAAGAAAGAAGATTTTTCCAAGGTCTTACAACTAGCATTGGAGCTTTTCTCAGAACAGAAAAATGTGATTATTAATGGATTTAAAGCTGCTGGGTTATATCCATTTAATCCTAACAACGTAGATTATAATGTTTTGAAGAAATCTAAGAAATGTAAAAAGAAGCCAGAAGATTCTGAGATGACAGAAAAGCACCAATCTACAAATAAGTCTGGCGATGCAGATCAACATTTGAAGATCTTCGAAAACAACTTACCAACCTCATTGTTAAATATGTTTAAGTTATGCGAAGAGTCTGGAGAATGGCTGGGTTCGATAGAGAACAAAGGTCTATTTCGCTACTGGCTTATGATAAAGAAAAAAAATTCTGGTTAGATTTTAATATTTTAATTTGACTCAATCTGAAATTAATTAATTGATGTTTTTGATTTTTACACATTAAATTTTCAGCATTCATTTTAATTTGTATATATGATTGTCGATAAACTTAGATTTATAAAATTTTGATAATTCTTAGGTACGTTTCTAATAGAAGATAGTGGAATTTTAAATATTGAATGTAAGTTACCTACAATTAAGAATATAGAAATAGTAAATATTGAACTTCCCCGAGAAAAAAAATATAACAGACAATCAGGAGAGTTACTAGAAGTCGAACAAGCAACTACACACGATCAGTCATTGCTGGAAGAGCCAACTAGTAGTGAGGAACTAGTAGATGGTGCACACGTACCGTTACCCGATAAACCATTTGAGGACGTAGAGCAATATACAGTTGACCAGCCAATGGATTTACCCGTATCCGAACAATCATTCCAAACAACTGTGGAAGAATCGTATCCAGTTGAAGAAGTAGTTACTGAACCTACTGAACTTGAACAACTGCTTGGCGAACAAGAAGTTGGTCAAATGGTTACTACTGAACCAGTTGAAGCTGATCAGATAACTCTATCACTAGTAGACGCCTCAATGGAAAATCAATTATTTATTACTATACCTCAGGATCAAGATATAGTTTCAGCAAACAATGACACCACAATTTGGATAACTGATTTCAACACTTCAGCAACAGAAAAAGGTATTACTTGTATTCTGTGTTAATTAAATTATTAAGCTTGTCACTAACTAATTGTTATAACTAATATATTTTTTATAGTACAGGTTATCGACTCAACTCATCAACCAATTTCAGGGTCTGAAGATAAAAGTAAAAGGTTGCCACTCCATGATGACTCGAATCGACTTATAGAAAATTTAGACAGCAGTAATGACTTGAATTTGATTCAAGAAACCCAATTGCAAGGTAAACTGGTGGATAACATTATTTTATTTCAACAAATATTTATATAAATCTCTTGTATTTTCAGATACTATAGCTACTGATCAAAAGGAGAAGGAGAATTTCCGCCAAGCTTTCACACTTCCAACAGATTATTTACCGAAAACTAAAAAAACCAAACTTACCAAGGGAAAGAAGAAACTACCTGCGGTAGGAACCTCTGAAGAATGGTTGAAAATTCAGGTGGAAAAAGAGCAACAACAAAAAATAAAAGAAGAAAAATTAGCAAAGAAGAAAGAACTACAAGAAGCCAAAAAGAAGTTAGCCGATGAAAAAAAAAGGTTACAAGAGCAGATGAAATTGTTGCAACAAAAAATTAAAGAAGAATCTTTATAAATGATCTAGTTTAAGTTGTTTGTATACTTAAAAGTTTAAAAAATGTATAGTGTTGTGAATCAAAAGTAAAAATTTTAATAAAAAGTATATTTTTTAAATGAAATCTATGTTTGTCGTCTCAAATTGTTGATTAAACCCATCATTTTTTATATTTGATTGAATATTTAAAATATTGCGAAGTGTAGTATTGCATAATATTCACATCAAATATAAATAAACAATAAATAAGTGTGTTTCTTAATAGGTGCCACTGTTCCATAACATAGGCGCCAATGGAAAAATTGCGTTTCATAATAGGGTCCAGACGCACATCTACTATTTTATTAATAGATTTTTAAATATAATTTTAATTTAAATTCTAAAAAAAGATCTGGATTCTATATGAAACAGCGCTTTTAATTATATATAATAGTCCCTGATTTGATGCGATGTATCCATTTTTATTTTACTTAGAAAAAAAGGTGTCCCGAAATTGTTCCATAATAGGCGACTTTACCTTATATACCGCTGGTGCTGACCTTTAACGTTTCTTCATTTGTGCCCGCCTCGCCATTTTCGGCTGGAATATGAATTTTCGTTTGCGGTCTGCTGGCTGGGATGGAGATTAAGTTTCGGAAAATCTATGTCCTCTATACACATTTATGCAACGCTAATGCCGCGTTATATGCGAAAGTAGTGTGCAATTGCATTTTTATTGCGATCTTTGTACTTTTAAATTTGCACTTTTAAAAAAAATTATTTTCATTTAACAATGCAACGAACGATATATGTATCAAATATTCATAGAAAATGATATTGTAAAATTGTAAGATTATAAGAGAATAGTTCTGGTTCATCCGCTTTGACCTTCGAGGTTATTAAGAACTAGTATCTTTAATGTAGCATCGACTTAATTCGACTCCTTGCGCGTAATAGAAACTGTTAATCTTGTAAACTTTTGGGTTCGAAGCCGGCGAAATGGTCGAAGTTAGAAGGCAAGTGCATCGTTGAGATCGTTAGTTGAGGAGTAATTATATTGAGCGCTCGTTTATACATACGGGGCTTGATTATTTGAATAAACTACTTCAATCTCATTACATTTTTTTCTTAATGAAATAATGCTTTTCAATCTTTTCTGTTATAAAATCTAGAGCATCCATAATTGAAAACTATTTCAATAACTGGACTAATTCGATCCCGTAAATTGTTCAATAATATCATACTGTACGAGGCGTATATACATACTCTATTATTATTATTATTATTATTATATATACATTTTTAGCATCGAGCAGAGGGGGCAAAAAAGCAGTGGCTCTATATGTGAGCTTTATGAAATGCCACCTCTCTTAACTCAAAGTGCGGCTCGAAGGGCATCTCGAATTTCACGGCGGCATTTTCTCTCTCGCCGCGCGTCGGCGAATCTTCTCGTCGACTCGCATAACACAAAAAGGCATCACCTGTCTCTTTTTACTCCCGCGCATCTGCTGTTAGCTTTGTCCTTTTTCATCAATGTTATTAACGATATTTTCAAGTGCTTTTGTCTCACCTTTACTATAAGAGTTTCCGATTACGAAGAAGCATTTTCCATTAATTTGATTGTCCGTACACTTGTATATTTATTGCAAATGGGAATAAATCCAACAAGCTCCTTATAAACATGTATAACAAAATAATGTAGTACACTCTACGATCTTCTCGTAAACATTTTGCCTCTCCCGTTCCCAAGCATGCCATTATCTACCAACCGCATGTATAAAGCAACTGCGTATCCTTCCCACGTAATAAGAACTTTTTGGCGGCAAAGCTCCGCCCCTGTCTCTTAGGGGCACCTCTTTCGGAATTTTCTCTCTTGGCAGCCGAACGGCTGACTCCACGCGCATATAGCTATTACCTGTATGTGTAAGAGCCTAGGGGTGCGGACGGTATGAAAGTGTGCGAGAGCTTTCCACGTTCTACTTTTATTAAACGCCTTTGGCTCGAAGCCGACGGTGAAAGGGAGAACTCGGGATCCTCTCCGAGGTACCGCGGCAGTTGTTAGCTAAATCCCGTGGGAATCGTCAAGTTTTTGGGATAGCGGAAAAATTAGGAATCGTAATTTCGAGAGAATAATAAAAATCAATGTACCAATCAATCTCATACTGTGGATGATATAGTAACGATATTATTAAAATAACTTGTTATTAATTATGTGCGTTTATATATGGTTATACCGAAATGAAATTTAAAATTTAGAATTAAGCGCGCGACTGAAGTGTTGACTTGATCGCAAGAACATAATAGTATGAGCCGCGACTTAGTTTTATTCTTGACACCTGCAAGCTTCCACCGCTTTTTCTTTATCGCAACGATATTAAAGCTCTCGATAGCTACGTCATACCTACTCATTACTCAACATTAGCCAGCAAAGTGTTTCGGTATATAGCTTCCATATGAATTTAGGACATTTTTATGCAAATAGCGAAGCAAACTCTTGTTCACACTTTTTATAACATACGCGGCTTTTGAAGAAGAGGGGAGCAAGCTTTCCCGAGCGAGTATAATAATACCGGCGGCGAGCTTAAATTTCTTGGGCTCTCTTTGCGGATAAGTATAGCTCATCGGGTTTAAGGGTATTGGCTTTCATTTCGCGAGACTCGATCCGATAGAAAAATTCTCCGCAGCTTCTCTTTCCAGGGCGGCGAACTTTCCGATGGCGAAGTTTGTTTGCGCCGCGGCATGATGCTATCTAAAAATGCCCGCCCTATCTCTCTTTGTTTCATATATGTATATATATATATATATATATATATGTATATAGCTTTATTCGTTTCGTGTGATGGCGGAGCAAACTCGGCTTAATTCCTCTCGCCGCAAATGGGAATTTTAAGAAGAAAACTTTTACAAACTCTTGCACGCGCTTGTGCGACTTTTCGAAATCTATAAATATTTATGAATCTTCTCACGGCAAGTATATAAAAACGAATCCTTTTAGCGAAGCGAAAACTTAAAACTTGGGTTTATTTCTCATATAAAACTGCCATATATGTATACGCATACCGCGTGTGCAGCCGTAAACGTAAATTTGGAGTGGAAAAAGCCGCTCCTTAAACAACCATTAGCCGCAACTTTTTCGCCGTCTGCACTCGCAAAGCACATTTGAATAGTATATATATATATATATATATATATATATATATATATATATATATATATATATATATATGTAGTGCCATATCTATACGCCGCATTTTGCAGGGTGGTAGGTGCACTCGAGCGTCCTTAATTACACCCCCATCTCGTATGCTCGCTGCACAGGTAAAGATTTTTATAAGCTCGGCCGGCTACCTCTCACACGGGGATTACGCATTATAACTCATATTTAACGAGTAAACAGAGCAAAACACGAGCTTAAGTCCCCCGGTGACGACGCGGCATCGGGGCTAACTATACATATACGTGTATATATGTATACGTGTACGCGTGGACACGCGGCGGTGCATAAATCAAAGGGAACTCAAGGTCCTCGCGGATTATCATAAACGAGTGTAGGTGGTTGTAGCACAGCTGGGAGAGAGAGAGCGAGAGAGAGAGAGAGAGAGAGAGAAACAATGCCCAGGGATTCTGGGGGTATGATTAATTTTCGGAGACTCTGAGAGATGCCGGAGTGTGGAGTAAGACTAGAGAGAGAGCTGTGTTGTAGTGATAGACGATGCGAGCTTGTAAACTGTGAGAACTGATTACAACGCGCTGATGATTTTATATCCGATTATAGTAGTATGATAATGTATCTTAATTTTGATTGTATTATTACGCTTTGTATCGTAAAATGAACTTAATTATAGATATTATCTTTTTAATTTCTTTAAATTATTATTATTATTTTTGAAAAAGATTATTAATTACAAAATGAAAGAAAATCTTTAAAGAAAGCTTCATATTTAAAGCCGATCGTACGAGTGCTCAAATTGAAGTAAGAACATTCAAGTTCCGCACACATGCGTTACCTGACACGTACAGGCATCGAAGCGGTGAGACTGCTTCTATATAGTTTAGCGATTCGCAGGCGTGAATTTGAGTATAGTACGTACGTACAGTCCCGGTACACCACAGTGACGCCGACGACCTCGTAAAAGACGGATTCTGCTTCGCTGGCAAGACGTGCGCGACACGCGTGTTGCAGCAGGGATACAAGGTTACGAGGTAGTTTAATGGGAGCTCGTTTCTCCGGGCACTTTGACAAAGAGGCGGCGATTTATTAGAATTTTATTCAATTCCGCTAGAGCCGACAGGTAACGCGGAAGAAAGTGAAGCCGATTTTTTAACTCAATTTTTCAAGCCCGACTCGACTGATGCTATAGCGTAATTGGCCCGATTTATAAAAGGTATATTGTGTGCGCTTTTAGAAGGGTTGCGAAACGTGAAAATAATTTATGTAAATTGATGTAAAAAAGGACCTGCATGTGTTATGAAATTTTAAATGAATCTCGTTCGCTTTGTTACAGTAGCTGGTGTCGTAGAAGATGTCGAAGACCTGGACCCGACTGTGCAAGACTACAACGAAACCGACGAAGACTACAACGACGTTTTCGATGCCACATCGAATGGGTGAGTAATTAGTTTTATGTTACAATAATTAGCTTCATTGTGCATCAGAATTGGAAACCGATCCCAGTTCAAGGCGCCACAAGCAATTAAATATCTCAAAGGACTACGTTTTGTCCTGATATAGTCTTTTACGCTCTATTAGCCAAGGACGAAAATTTTCTTAACGGTTGAATGTACATAGCCCCGAGGATTCTCGAAATGAAATTTGCTTTAATTTAGCTGGTCTCCGCATTTGCCTCTCTTTTACCGTCTCTTATATTTCGTTCAGAAATACGCTTTCACAGTTGTGAAAAGAAACACGTCGGGATGATATTATAGAAAACAGAAGCGGCAAAATTACCAAACTAATGAGGGGCTCAGAACATTTAAGACAATGAGGCTTATTCCTCCGCCAGCGGCGCTGATAATCACATGGGGGTAACGCGTGCATTTTACATACCTATATATATTGAATGCGCGCGCATCCATGTATATAGATATACAAAATACACGCTTTACCCCCATCTGATTATCAGCGCCCCTGGCGGAGGAATAAATCTCACAGTCATAGTAGTAGGGACTGCGGGGCTACTTAATCTATCTTACGGACGCGGGCAGCCTGAATTCTATCAGCAATGTGCCTTACCGACGTCCCACGCCGGCAGCCTGCATTTGAATTTCTTAAGGTGTAAGATTAACCCTTGTACGTCCCACGGCGTCAGCTTGCATTTCAGTTTGATGTTAGTGTATATATGTGTGTGTATATATATATATATATATATATATATATGTATTTATGCTTTTTTTTACTTTTGTTGTTTCTGTCATAGGGTAAGAGCATAATTTGTCTTGATATTATAATGTATCGTTTTCTGAATAATAATTATTTACTTATATATATTGAGAGAGTTTAAATAAATAAGATAATTTTTCTTAATATTTTAAATCGTTACTTAATGAATAATAATTATTAATAATAATACTTATAATTATTTGATTATATATATATTTTCATCAATAGCTATATCACTGCCAGGTTCAAATACTTTTTTGCAATTTTTATTAAAAGCATCAACCAAATCCTGAATTTTATACAATTTATTACCTGATTCACAGTCATTGTTGGAAAAATTAATAAACTTCATTATGAGAAGAAATCTATCTCTATTCATTGTTTTCTTAATTAAATCAACTCCATAAATATCACTTTTAGCCCAATAGTGAGCCATCAAAGGTAACGGAACAAGACCCATTGTCATTGTTATACCTAGGAATTGCTTTAATTCATCGATGTTGATTTCATGCCGTTTTGACATTCTAGATTTCTTTTTTATTTTCATTTTCTTTATATATTCATCAGCATACTTATTGGTTTCTGTGACAATCAATTGCAAAATGTCATTGCTAATAAATTGTTCATAAGTGTCAGCTACTGAGCAGTCATCTAAATCTACTAAAACTTGACCTTCAAAAGATGAATGATCTGGTACACTCTCACTAACTTCTGACCAAGTAAAGCTCGGTAAAGATTCTTCTACTTTCTCTCCCATCACTTTCTTCATTAATTTCGTTTTCGCTATCACTCTGATCATCACCATCATTACTTTCATCATCTTCGCAGATGCTGACATCACTACTGTCATCTTCAGATTCATCGTCATCATAAACATAATCATCATCTGAGCCATCACTACTGTCGTCACTTGAAACGTTACTCTCAATTCGCAATTTATTTCTCTCATTTTTTAAATATTTAGAATCATTATTCAAAACTAATTGTTTTATATCGGATTTCGAAGTTAATTTACTTATACTTGAATTTAAAGATAAGTTTTTTATTAAATTTTGCAAAGTCATATAATTATTATAATTTTGTTCAGAAGTTTCACGAAATCCATTAAAATCATCTAAATTTTCAAACGAATCATGTAGCTCCTATAATATTTGTATTAATCAAAATTTAAATTTATTTTTTAAATGATTTTTATAATATTATTTTACCTTATGAAAAGTATTATTTTTCATCGTTTGATTTGCTGAATTTGTGAGTAGAGTAACTTTATTAGATTTTAAATTTTCCAAACAAAATGAAACTTTCTTAATTGATTTTATTTTTGGCTTAGTTTTTTGACTAGGAAAGTCTTGATCATAAAATTTCTTGAAATTATTACGTTTTCTGATTGCCACGTCCAACGAAGTTTTATCAAACCATGATACTCAAGCTCATTTATACCTTCATTTTTTGTATAAAAAAAATATTAGAACAATTTTCAGGTTTAAGTATTTTTATATAGGATAATTTGTAATATTTTCAAACCTTATCTAACGCAAATTCACGCAAAAAACGCTCTTGAAGAAGAAGGATGATTTTCCGAAGTAAATACTTCTGCCGATTTTCTTTTTTTAGAATTCCGTTTTTTATGATCCATTACTTACACTTTTTATAAAATTCACTTGCAAAATAACACTAAATATGGACAAAGAAGTGCTAATTTTGGTAATTACTTCGAGAGTCCAACCGATCAGTACTTTAGCTAACAAAATTTTCGGTATTTCAAATTAGTTCCTTTTTTTCGGTTACTGCATAAGTACACAAGATATCGTCCATCCCTTCACTGGACGATTACACTCTGTACAGACGGGACAAAAACAGGAACTGTGGAGCCATCACTCATTGACAGCTTGTATCATCTCGTCATCTGATGGTGAATGGTAGGGCAAACCAGGTAAGCCGGAGTGTCTTTTCTGTGAAATCACAGCTAAGGAAATATCGCCCATCTTCGTGGGGGTTGTGTATCGCCCTCCTCATTCTCGCTTTATCCATGGATCTAATTTCATTGAGCTACTAACAACACATATGCACAATTACTCCGCGAAGGTCATCATGGGTGATTTTAATGCAGACCAGCTTTCCTCGTCTGAAGAAGCCAACTTCATCAAGGCTTTCATCGACGAGAATTCCCTTACTTCTATGCCATATGGTGGAACCCATCACAGACAGGACTCTGACACCTGGCTCGACCTATGCTTAATCGATGAGCAGGACCGCCTGCTCTCATATTGGAAGACAGACACTACTTTCATTAACGGACATGGCCTTATCACAGCCACACTCCACACAGATTCCACGCCACGTACTTGCTACATACACTTACAGAAACTACAAAGGAAACTGTGCTGAGAAGCTAAGGGACTTCCTTAGCGCATGTAACTGGTCATCTTTCACCACGTCATCACTTGACGAATGCATTACCATCCTTAACGACAACATCACGAAAGCCATAAATTATCTCGCTCCATTAAAGACTATAAAGACCTGGACCTCCATTAAACACCTGGATGTAAGCGTCACCCGTGGTTCACCGCGGCTTTTCGTGACCTTTTAACTGAAAGGAATAGACTCTACAGGCGCTTTCGCAGAGGTCGTCTACGTTGGGATCTATACTTTTAGAGAATCGCAAGGGACGACGCTCATAGACAGGTCGAAGAGGCCAGGCTGAATTACTATTATTCACGCTTGTCTACTCTGACTGACGTCGCAGAGATATGGAGAGAGCTTGAAAAGCTTGGTATTACTACCCCTAAATCTAGTCCACCTGCTCGGCTCTCTCCAGATGCTCTCAACAAACACTTTAGTTCCATTCCAAATGATCCTCAAGCTCCATCTGTTGAGGAGTATCTGTGAACCCTCGAGAGCCTAGACCTCCCTGAACACTTCATCTTCAGGGCTATCACAGAGTCGGACGTGTTGGCTGCAGTATCACATTTCAATACCTAGGCATGGGGAAGCGATGGCATCCCACAGGTTGTAATCTCTAAAGCATTGTCAATACTCGCTCCTTTACTTTGTAAATTTTCAACCTGTCTTTGAGCCAGGCATGCTTTCCTTCTGCCTGTAAATTATCGCTCGTAAGAGCATTAAACAAGATCAACTCTCCAACAGCTTTAACAGACTACCATCCGATCTCTCTACTTTGTTTCCTATCCAAGGCGCTGGAGTGGCTGGTGCACAATCAAATCTCTGAATACCTTGAAACAAGACTATATCTTGACAATTTCTAAACTGGTTTTTGCACTGGCCACAGCACGCAGTCCGGCTTAATTAAGCTGACTGATGGTGTCAGGCTTTGGATAGACAGGAAGGTCATTCTTCTGCTTTTATTTGATTTTAGTAAGGCGTTTGATACGGCGTGTCACGTCAGGCTACTCGGAAAGCTATCTCACATATCTCTCGGGAAGAGAACAGGCCGTCATTGGTGACAACAATGAGATCTCTACCTTTCTACCATTAAACACCGGTGTCCCACAGGGGTCAGTTTTAGGTCCCTTGTTGTTCTCGTTGTACATCAATGATATTGGTTTTTGCCTAGATTCAGATGTGTCCCATCTAATTTACGCGGATGCCCTTCAGATCTACAGCCAATGCCACCCTAAGGAGTGCTGTCACCGAGAGGATAATGGGCTGGGCTGCGCTGAATAGACTTAAACTGAATGTAACTAAAATTAAGGCTATCGTCCTGGGTTGCGCCTAATATATAAATGCTGTACCTTCTACTGCTAACACCTATATAAATATAGGGCGAGCCCAGGTCAACTTTGAATCATCGGTATGCAACGTGGGGCTGGTGCTTGACTCCAAACTTACGTGGAAAGAGCACGTTACACAAATTTGTAGACGTGCTCACTCTTTAATATATCGGCTCCATTTTTTTTCGGAAAAGCACTAGCCTCAGTGCAACATTTAGTGCAAGCATTCCTGTTTCCCCTCATTGACTATTGCTCACTTGCTTACTGCGACCTGACTCAGCAACTTGACTTAGATCGGTTATATCTACGGTGTAAGGAGGGACAAGCATATCTCCCCTCACAGGCGTGAGCTGCAATGGCTTACCACCGCCAGACGTAGGAAATACTTCATGGCCTGTTTTCTAGAAAAATGTTCAACACCTCAAAACCTACTCATCTATTTTGATTTTCACGTCGCGCGCAGGCCTGTGAGGGGTGAGGTGACTCCACTGGACATCCTGTCCTTCAAGTCGGAGGCGCTGAAGAATTCATTTTTCATCAGCGCCTCCTGGAATAGCCTTCCATCTCAACTTCGCAATACACTATCCATATCACACTTACAATAGCAGCTAAAAATTACTTCTTTAATCTGGAAAATACATAAACATCACTCAAACATACACACATTCACTCTCATCTTATTTCACCTCATTCCATTACACACTTCACCTGAATTTATTATTTATATTATTACAATAAAAATATAATTTCAATCACAAAAAGGCATGATTATTATACTTACGTATTACTTAGTTTGCATTGCAGTTCATGGCAATTGTTACAATACGTAACTGAATGCATTTGTCTTGCAAACGGCTGCTGCTGTATATTTGTAGCAGACGCGGAGATACTCGTTGACGGCATGCACGCCGGACGTTTGAAGTGCGGTTTTCGTGGTATTAAATCGAACGAAGCAGACGATCCAGCAACATATACACCTTGTGGCTGAGCATGCAGCGTATGTAGGTTGGCGGGTTGTAAGGGCGACGCTTGCACCGTGCTCTTCGTACGACGTTGTTCCCACACTTCGGAAGGCTGAGCTTCTGCCATAGAACGCGCCCTTTCCGCGCCATGTTGACGTTCAGCAAGCGCACTATCCAATGCACGCTTGAAATGGTGTTCACAAACATGGCAATGCGATGTCGCTGTTTTCCTGCAAATGATTTTCTATTTATATAAAAAAATTTGCAAGTGTAGAGATAAAGATAGAGAGAGAGTCATTTGGGCATACATCGTCTGCTGGGTATCCGATTGAGAGGCCGATACGGAAGGCTGAGCTTCTGTTATGTTACGCGCCGTCTCCGCCTCATGATGTTGATAAACATGGCAGTGCGATGTCTCTGCTTTCCTGCAAAATATTTTTTGTTGAAAAATTCGCAAACGCAAAGGATACAGAGAGAGAGAGGGGGGGTGCATAAGCACGTGTGTTCTTCTTGTATATGTGTATGTATGTACTCACAAAATATACACACAAATAGACACACACGCACGCACACACTTGTAAGCTTTTGCGGAAGGATGAAACAAAGAGCGCGCGCAAGAGAGAGAGCACGTGATACAAAGCTCGCGAGATTAGTGAATACCCATAGCACACGCGGCGAAACGCGGCGTCTATATGTGTGCATGTGTGCGACAACACAAGGAAAAACTGACTTGATGCACCGTTACGTATTCAAAACCACATAAAACGTTGTCATATAGAAGGATATGATATAAGACTTTGCAATGTAAAAAACCTAGGAAACGAACAAGAAATAACATAGAGATTGTTGTTTTTTATAACGAGGCACTAGGCACAGCGAACAAACACGAGGTAGATAAAGAGACAACCAGAGATTTCGCGGATCACTGCAATCAGACACACTGTATGTACTTATACTGCCTTGTTGTCTTCAGCCTTATCACTGGAAGCTGTACCCATTTTCCTGCTTCTGTTGTTGAAAGAAAAGTAGTTGCGTCCTGCTTGCAAAGAAGACTATAAGCCGAATGCCTCGCTATACTTACGCTTTGTGGCGCTAACTAACCCGGCGACAATTATAACCGCAGAAGTATATTGGTCAGCTACGACTGTCTATACTACTATACTGTCTATACTATATGCGGCGCGAGTGGGGCGACGATCGAGGTGAGGAGGAGGGGCGGGTAGCGGCACGTGGTTTGTTGGCGCGAAGGGCTAAGCTTGTTTATACTTCTGATACTTAAAAATTTCGACGAAATGATCTGCCGCGGTGGCGTTGTTTTTTTCTTGAGACGTCTAATCCCCCCATTACGAAAGTAACTACCAAGCGTGCTGCATCGAAAATTACTTCTCGTGCTTTTTGACAGCTAGTGCTAATAGTGTGTCTAATTATTCTATTATACTTATTTTACAATCTAATTATTCTATTATACTTATTCTACAATCTTTTTACTATACTTACACTTACTTATACTTTTACATTTTTCTTCTCACACCTTATTCTTTGCCTTTACTATCTTTCTGTACTAGAATCTTTGTTCTTGTAGCTTTTATATCTTTCTGTGATTAAATTCTTTTCTCGTGACTTTTACTATATTTTTTCTTTTATCCTTTTCCTCATTTTCTCCTCGTTCTTTCTTTTTTGATATCTTCGTTAACAATGTTATCAAATAAGCGCAACGCGAAAACGCAGATTGCTGCTAGAGTGATAGCGGAGGAAGTAAAAAACATCCAGCGCGTTATATTTTCCTCAAGTTTGGCGCATAAGGTACGTGACATTTAACTATTATTAATTTAAAGTGGATGCTTGGGCCGTCTCGGCCGGCCTCTTTATATGCCCCTCGCGGTGCTGCATTGCTAGTGCAGCGCGCCGGAGGAGCGTGGCCACCTAGCGTCGGCGCACGCTACTAGCGGCACGGTGTTCGGGGCTTGTCGCGAGAGAGCCTATGGGTGGGTTATTACAAGAGCTATGTGTACAATTTATAGAACTGCAGCTGCGCCCACTATACGGCTTGCGCATCATTTCCTCTCTGCCATTCAAAAACGATGGATTCATAAATCATAGCGTACATTTTTCTAAAAATGTATATTTAGCGTAGCAGTCTGCTGCAGCGCTCGATACAGCTTTTGGAATTAACGTATATGAAGATCCGGACATAAATATTTTCTAATTTAACAATTTTCTTAATTAATGAATAAAATGGCTTAAATATATGTATGTATGTATATATATATATATATATATATATATATATATATATATATATATATATGTATATATAAAAGCAAATAATTATTATTCATTAAGTAATAAATTACAATATTAAGAAAGATGATCTTATTTATTTAAACTCTCTCAATATATATATAAGTAAATAATTATTATTCATAAAGTGATACATTATAATATCAAGAAAAATTATGCTCTTACCTTATGAGAGAAACAACAAAAGTAAAAAAAATAGTATAGATACATATATATAAACACACATACACTAACATCAAACTTAAATGCAAGCTGCGTCAGCATTTTTACGCCGTGGGACGTATAAGGGTTAGAAATTCAAATGCAGGCTGCCGGCGTGGGACGTCGGTAAGGCAGATTGTTGACTAAATTCAGGCTGCCCGCGTCGGTAAGACAGATTAAGTAGCCGCGCAGCCCCTACTACTGGCAATGCGTAACTGTTAAAAGGATTGTTTCAAAAAAAGTTAATTATAATTTCCAAAGCGTGATTAAATCAACATTAAGAATCTTTAAAATATACGAAGCCAGTCTTCTTATACAGCCCCTAGCAAAGCATCAGCAGCAGCACGTCTTCGCGCCCGGGACAATTAGTTTACTCCAGTATTCAGGAAGGGTCTGGCGGGTTATTGAATATTGGCCTGCTCGTGAAGATATTCAAATTAACGCCCAGCCGCGTCTGTATAGCAAAGCATCGAATGACCCGACGATGCTCATTTTTGGAGACATTCTTAGCACGCCATCTCTTATATATACACCCTTTTCTTTCGAACAAATTTCATCGTGTCGCAGATCAGATTTCTGGAATAAGGGCAATTTTATTACCATTTGATGTAGGGTGCTGTACCGTTTTATTGACGCTTGAGTAAGAGACAGGCGTCGAGAGGCCTGTGCCAGTCTGAGTTTCATGACTATATACACGCAATATGTCCGGTGCGTTTCCTTTTACATCTCGCGGTTCTTGAGATGCACGCAACGAATCCTCGACGAAGCGATACGAGCGATTTCTCCTGGACAACTTTAATCCACAGAACGATTAGTACAAACAAAAAACTTGCGTCGACCCCGAATAAATTCTCAATATTTCTCTGATTGCGGTGAAAAAAAGGCGGTATACGCCAGTTAAAATTCTGTACCGAGCAAAGCGCCCAAGAGCACATAAATTTAATCTACCCTGTAAAAGCTCTAACGACTAGTAGCTAGCTCCCCGCGTGCGCGAGATAAAGCTCCCCCGAACGAGAGAGAATAGTCGAAGCTCGCGGCTGTGCAGCCAGCGGCAGCAGTATATATATAGCGAGAGATAGACAGAATGACTATAGAGAGTCAGAGCGTATGAGCAACAAAGTCAGGGGTGCCGCGGGGCTTAATAAGGAAGCTCCGTGATTGGTTCGATTCGAAAGCTAATAATGCCACTTCCCGCGAGCGCGTAGAGGGACTATACATGTATATATACTCTATACCCGCGCGCGCGCGCTTCTGCTGCTTATCTGTCCTTTTTTTCATCCCCAGTCCGGCTTCTCTTTGTTTTTTCACCACTGCAGCTCCTCCTCATCCACGGAGCTTTTTCCATTTCGCTCTCCGGAGTTCCCTATTTTTTTCATTCTTTTTCAGTGGTTCTCCGCTGAGTGAAGTGGCTTTTCTCCCTTTCCAGCTTATTCATCGTTCTTTTCTTAATTTTATTTCCGCTTCGTTATAGATTGTGCGCAGCCGTCGTGCCGATGTCCGTCTGTGTTTCATCCAATTTAAGTTCTCCATATACCCTTTTTTTCTTCGACCGACACTCACTAGTAGAACGTTAGTATATCGATGGCTGACGTGTGGGAGACATTTCCGCAACCAAGTCAAAAAGGAACGAGATAAAAATCAAATAACCACGAAGCGGGTATATATATAGTTCAAAAATCAAGCTCGTTATCTGTAACAATCATCTCTATGTGTGTGTGTAGGGGGGGGGGCGGTACATAAGAAGCTTTGCTGCGCAGGGAGGAAAAAAAGCGTTTCTAAATTTCGCCCCTCATCGCTTCCGCGTGATTGAATTTTTATTTAGCTCTCCCTATCGCAACCAGCCAATTTAAACGGAAGGCGAGCGACTCGCGCAAGTGAAGAAAGAAGAAGAACGAAACAAAGAGCGCAGCGCAATAAGCGAGAGGAAAAATAAACCGATCGGGCTTGCGGTAAGCACAGATACGCGCGGTGTATATATATGTGTGTATACATATATATATATATATATATATATATATATATATATATATATATAATATGCAGGTGCGCGCGTAAAGTTCGCCGACTATATCTCGCGCGACTTAATTGTACGAGCGGGAATAAACGTTAAAATTCACGTTCGATTGGGCTGCGCAGGCCAGAAACAGTTATAGTATATATAAAGTACAGTCATCGCGACGGGGTGTGCGCAGAATTTAAAAATTTGCACATACCCTCGGGCTGCACTGCAGCGCCAGCCGCGCGTAATACTCGTCTTTTTTAGCATGTATATGCTGAGTCCGGAGTCGTATTATTATTGCGCGGTTATATATGCGAGCTTGCGGCTGGCACGGCTTTGAACTTTTGATCCGGGCTCATCCGATTATAATTGCATTCATAAATTGGGCTATTAATGAAATATTTATCATTCGCGAAATTAATGCCGCTGATTGAAATACGCGGAATGCCGACTGTTTCGCGCGGATACCGCAAACTATATCGGCTTCAGAGAGAGAGGGAGATTTAACGAAATTATTTATACGCGGCGCGTTGAGGCGCTTTGTGTATCTTGATAAAACGGGATAATTTTTAATTTGATATACTGGGATAATTTACACAGAAAGAAGGCATTATAACGTAATAATTATAAAGTATGATATAGCGACAGCGAAGGTACATATAGTTCGCTTCGAAAAGCTATCAGGGCATGAAAGCTCGTGTCCCAATAACTCGCGCGCTCGCCTGCGTATATAGCTTCAGAATTGAAAATGCTCCCCCTATACGTCATTGTCAGTATGTAACGTCGTATGGGCTATTGACGCATCACTGATGCCGCTGCTGGTCTTGTCAGGGGTTTCGACGGCAATATTATGCTTGCCGGAAAGCCGATAACCCGCAAGCTTCTCTGGCTTGTGAGTAATTTCGGTTTGACTGTGCGAGCTAAGGTGTACTTTTCGGAAACGATGATTGATCAGTTGGCCGAGGGGTTAATACGTTTTTTTCGAGTATAGGCAGTTTGTGTCACATCGCTATACGTATCATAGAGAAACGCGGAAAATTGCTACGTTACATATATCTGTGCATTGAAAAATATTATAGTATAGCCATAATGTTCCATCGCCAGCTGATGATATGCAATAAATATGGGTACGCTGTTCTCCACATACAAGAACCCCGCCGTCAACCCAGATCAAAATAACCCGCGATCTCAAGACACTGCGCCAAAGAAAGTTTCTCCTCGCAACAGTGTGTATCTCGACTTCGGTCGGTATATATATATATATATACGCCGCTGTACATACATACATTATTCCTCCCTAAACGCAACTCGGGCGCCCATTAATATTGATGCTTCTGCTCGACGAAGCCGACGTCTCGTGGAACACCTACGTACACACACGCACACATACATATACCTGTCGCCTATTCGCGCCTGATGGTATATACGGGTATACCTCTCGCTCTCGACTTTACCGTCGCGTCGTCTCTTTCCGCGGGCGAGACGCTGTTTGCCGTGCGGTGGCCTACTTTGACAAGCGCGCGCGAGCGCGTTTCTCTTGCCCGTCGAGATACTGTGTGACAAGAGTCTTTAAAGTTGCTTAGAGTGGAGGGGGGGGGGAGTTAAAGAGGAGCGGGTGCTGGCTCTTTGGAGAATTGCTTTGATGATTTTTTCTACCGAGGAAATATTGTTAAGTGATTGCCCCTTCGAGAATGATTGAAAGCGAGATGAATTAATTATAGTATCTTCTTTCGAGTATATAATGTACGAAATACTTATAATCGTTGATCGAAGCAAAATAGGAATTTATACACTGCAGTAAAGTTCATTTTATCCAAAAATCAACCGCTCAAGTTCACAAACAAGTTTAACTGTCCTGCAAAAAAAAGCACCGTACCTCTTGATTCTTAAACTCAAAAGCAGTCAACAATGTTTCAACACGCGGGCACGTGTAATTTAGTCCACTCGGATGTACATCTCGGACAGAAAACACGCTGCTTAAATTCGTCCCACGCGACGTCGACGAACGTATAAAAGTACTCGTAAAAACACACAACACGGCCACAATGTGCGATCCTCGTGAGCTTAATAGACATTCGTGGTGATGCTCGAGGCCGTAAATCGAGCTTGAAGAAGACCTTGCGCGGATGTAGATTTATACACTGTTGCGAACGCATCAAAGCTGCCGTTGTTGAAGCTCTTTCTCACTCGTCTGGATACACTTGCACATATTTTTTATACAGGTACATGTACGAGGGGAAATCAATTTTGCCGATGACTTTTATGCACCGCAGGACCGCAAAAACCGCGAACCGACAGAAGCTTGTTGAGTCCTCTCTTCATAACCCCCTTGTTATTTATTACTTTTTGCAATGACAGTATCGTAGTTTTTGTATAAATATAAAATAATTTTATTTCATTTATTTGTTATAAAAATTTTCGAGCACAAATACAAACTATATACACACACGGTTATTTCTTGAGTGAATAATACTTTGATCCACGTTACCGTATAAAACGACACTTTGATCCTTGCTCTCGCACTTGATAAAAAAATCGCATCCACGCCCTCGTACGTATACGCATAAAGCGAGCCATTCCGAAAACTCTCAAAGCCGTACACAAAACGACTCTTCGCTTCCTTACATCACCGAAAAAGTCTACTACTTGGCCGCACTCACCGCGCGGAAATCCAGCTAAAAAACACCGTCGACGCGGCGCTTCGGAAAGTTTCCTCTCGCGCGTTTTGTCGCCTATGGAAGTATCTAAATATTTAAGGAAAAATGTCGGGCGCCCCGCGGGAGCGTAAAAACGCGTTGCTCGTTTTTCGTCCCGGCGCGCGCTGCGTCGTTAATCCGCCGGCGCCGCGCGACAGCAAAACCACTTTGCCTGCCGCTCACGCGCGCGATGCATTATTTATGAAAAGCTGATCCGGCGAGAAGGTCTATATATACTATAATCCGGCAGCGGCTCTTTCCTATTTATCCGCGTCTCCGCGCGATGCTAGAGAGAGACGACGGCGAATTTCGAGCGATGAGCCGAGTGACAAGGTGCCGCGCGGGAGAGCTAAGTGCGAAACCCCTTTTGAGGAATAGCCGCGAGCAGAGTTTCATGATCGAGAGTAGGGGCTTTTGGGTAATTGTTGCTATTGTCTCTGATGCGTATGCGGGTTACTTATGTAGCTTGTCAAGGTGATGGAGGGGGAGGAGAGGTGTATAAACGCTGCAGCGGGAAATTAAGCTTGAGAGCTTCTTGCCATGATGAAAATTGGCCGTGCTGTACTTACACACTGCCGGCTACGCGGATGAGAAGTCATGCATTTTTAAAACCTTTAATGGAAAATCGGCTGGTGATCATTCATTCGGACGAGTGTTGGATTTAGTCGTGTGCATACTGATTTATTGACACTTTCTTGAGAAGTAATTAAGAAATTTGATTTGATTTTTAACACTCTAAAGTAAGGAGTGAATTGTTACTGAATAACCTTTTCAAAGTAATTAAACTTTAAGCATCACTAAAGTCCAGTACACGACGTCTCAATCCGTTTGCACAGTCATTCGAGTACATTATCCCGTGTAAAAAAAAGTCTGGCTCAAGTCTTGCCGAAGTCTAGCCGAAGTCTGGCCCAAAAAGTCTTGCGAATGTCTTGGCAAATGAAACTAATCCAGACTTCCTGAATATCTAGACGTTTAGCTAGATTTTCTCCGAGACTTTCGTCCAGACATTTTTTTTGAAAATCAAATGTCTGGACAATCTTTGCCAGACTTTATCCAAGACTTTCGTCCAGACATTATACTAGAAAATCAAAAGTCTTGATAAACGTCGCCAGAATTTATCCACGATTTTACACCCTAGGAAAATTAAGCAATATTGTTTATTAGAACTTTATAGTTTTATTATTCATTAGAGAATAAGAGTGTACATTTGTGTAACTATACATTGCAGACCGCAATGATATAATCGTCTATGCAACCCGCTGAGACATGCTAATCTTTGGTACAAGTAATAGTCTAGACAGTTTTTAAAGTAAAATATACTCAATTACGGCGACAGAACATTAATAATTTAAACAAATACTTGCACATACGTCATGCATTTTTTTATATTTTACATAATATAAAGACAATATAACTTTCTATTCCCATGTATAACTATACTCATGCATTTTTTTTATATTTTACATAATATAAAGACAATATAACTTTCTATTCCCATGTATAACTATACTCATGCATTTTTTTTTATATTTTACATAATATAAAGACAATTTAACTTTCTATTCCCATGTATAACTATACTCATGCATTTTTTTTATATTTTACATAATATAAAGACAATATAACTTTCTATTCCCATGTATAACTATACTCTATAATTATATTGTTGATTAAACGTCTAGACATAATACGTTGTCTAGTCGAGTAGTCTACGGTATATTATACATTGTTAGAAGGTGATACTATCATATTATACGGTAGGTACCAAATAAAAATATCCGGCTTCACTCTAGACACCGTAGAGTTTTACCACTCATATACCTGCTTTGCAATTTCGCTAGTTATCCCGGGGGATTATGCGGTCACTATCAAATTGATTACGGCCATAAATATAATATTAGCTAAATTGTAAAAAATTTTTCTTGAATATACCTTTAACTCTGTATTTAAACAAAAACTAAAAAAGTTACAACGATACCCTGGTAAAAATTTCCCGGACTGTTGGCCAACCGATGGTGAAAAATTGCAATACGATACCACATTATTATAAACAAATATTTAATATAAATTACGTATAAGAAGTACAGTTCATATTTTATGATTGCACTCACAAGTTATTAAAGATACCT
Organism: Muscidifurax raptorellus; assembly: GCA_020010945.3. Taxonomy (NCBI): domain Eukaryota; kingdom Metazoa; phylum Arthropoda; class Insecta; order Hymenoptera; family Pteromalidae; genus Muscidifurax; species Muscidifurax raptorellus. The sequence continues at coordinate 18,645,010 of CM052077.1, read as the reverse complement.
GCAATAAGATTTTAATATCGATATATATAGGGTGTCCCAGTACTCACTGTCACCGTTTATACTGCATATACAGCATATACAAACAAATCGAAAACTTCTATGACAACATTTTCATAAATTGTAAATTAGGTTGCTTAACAGCTTTCGTCGAATAGCATGAAAATCTGGCGCTCTACACAGATGTTTTCTTAGAAAGTACGTACATTGCCTCGCTTTTTCATTGTTCGCATCCTTTTATTTTGCTAACCGCAAGTCTGGCGACTAAGCTGCCAGCCGAAGCTGCAAACAGCACACCCCTATCCAAGGGTCTATAGCTGGGCTTATAGCCATAAACTTTATTCCGAGTCATATTTCGTATTTCGTATGCATTCAAAAAACACACGGAATAACTAAAACACACAATTTTTACATTTACGTTTTGGCAATGCAAATTGCAAGTATTCTAATTAATTATAAATTTTATAATTTCTAGCTCTCATGAAAATTTAAGCGTATTAGTTCGCTTTGTACATCTTAACTTCTTTAATTAAGGGGCAGGCCGAGATAAAAACACATTTTTTCAAAAATCATCTTAATTTCTCTATAGCCCCCTAGTAATAAGTTTAATAATTCTATCAAAAGAAAATTTTAATCAGGCTTTGAGATTTTGTTTATTTGGAAATTACAAAACACAATAGGACGGACCTCTGACAGCTCTTTAAGGCATTTTTTCTGAATATGCAATTGTGTAAAATTTATTAATAATGGAAAGACAGCTGATTGATGAACTGTACTGTAAAGTATTTGTATGGCCTGAGTTGCTAGATTTCTGGAAAATAATAGCAACCTGTGAAACATGCCTCTGAGAATGTGTTCGCGTATTACAGGTACTGTAATACTTTAGGATGATACTTTAGGATTGGTTGGTTATAAAATATTACAATCCTACTATGGGGTTGAAAAATATTATAACCGACAATATCTACTGGTCGTCGCTAAGGATTCGGCTCTTTAGGAAAACCCAATATTTTACAACTTTGCCGTACCCTTTAATTTTCTAAAAACATTGAGCGAAAGTATCGCTTCACTTCTACTTAGTATTGTTACATTTAATTTAAAAATTAGTTACTTTTTGTAAATTATTAAAGTGTTTTGTGTTTCTGTTTGAGTTTTTAAAAGTGATGGCGCAGTCAAGGTTTATGACAGTAGAGATTATTTTAATATGATTACGCATTACGCAGGTACGAGAACTATAAAATAATTATAAAAATACTTAAGGACAAAGTACACTAAAATCTAATCAAAAACATGTTTTTTTATTTCCAAGTTTATTAAGCATTTTACAATATTGTAAAAATGCTTTAAGATGTTCTTAGATTAGTTTTAGCTATTTTATTAAACTAGAATATAAAGTAATTAAAATAATAAAATTACAAAATTATGAATGAAGTTTAATAAATTTAAAGACCGCTGCCCATTCATTGGCACGTAGCTTCCTCCAACTTAATTTGTAGTTCTAATAAATAAAATACTGTTTTAATAGATAGTAGTATGCGAGTAGTATGTTAATACTTTTTTAAAATGTTTTCTTCATGCAAACTTAGAAAAATTCGCAGTCTAGTAATTAAATATTGAATATAATATAAAGGTCTCTAAAACGTTTATAAAACATTGTAAATAAATAAATAAAAATAAATTAAAAAATTTCAGTATTATACTTAAAAAAATAAGATAGGTATGATGCTTGCCAATATTGGACGTACCATCCGAATGATACTTTCAATTTTAGTGACCATTTTTAATTTCACTGGCTCGTAAATGATTTCAATTTTAATTTGTATTAAAAAATTTTCCAACGTTTTAAAAATGTTCAATAGACATTTTACGGGAATATAAGACGGGGTTTAAACGAATTTATAACGTTTTGTTATTACAATAGAATCCAAATTACACGGACATTCAGACGTTTTCCAAACATTTGATAAACGTTTTTACAACTTTTCATTTAAACGTTTGAAATTTTGCTATAAACGTTTATTAAAAGTGTAGAAAACGTTCAGAGCTCATAGGCAAGTATCTAGGCTTCACAGTTTATTTGTCTTACACAGATGATTCAATTGCAGTATCGGATCAGCGATGCTTATGCAATCTACTAAATAGAATGTACTACCTCGTCATCAATAACTTTCAACACAACAAAATTAGTATATTATGTACAACAAAGATTATGAATAAAATAGGAATATATAATTTTATTAGTTTTCTAATAAAAAATAAACAAGTAAATGTCTTGAGAATTTGTTTTTACTGTACATCATTTTTTGCACCAATTTTTTGTAAAATTGTCTCAACTTTTTGATGAAAATATTTCTAAAGTCATATATATATATATATTAATCTTGTAAGTCATTTAAACCTTCTAATCAGCATTTGAGAAGGTTCGATCAAGACCAAAAAATGTTTTTAGTACAAAAGTACCTGTAAAGTTTCGCCATATAAGAGATTAATGCCTCCGAATGAAAAATACTAGCAGCTCCAATCATAGCAACTATTTTCTCATCGCTATATGAACACACCCAAAGCCAATATACGCCGATCCATAATGAATTCGTACCAAATTAATCGGATCAATCTTGAGCGCGACTTTAAAACGCATATTTCTCGCCCCTTTATGCAGCGGCATGTAACCTTTCTCCGATCAATCATAGTCGGTCACGAAAGCCCAAAAAAACCAGTTCACATATACAAGCCAAGCACTTCTCCACGGCTCCCACCGGAGATTCGATAATTTCATTTACGCCGTACTGCTCGCGCGCCCTGGGATTATTATATACGAGTGAACTATAGCGGCTATGCACGAACCGGCTATAATTGCCTTGGTTTGAGAATAGTCGAGTTTTTCGCGTGCGTGCTTTGATCGACGCTCTTTTGTTGTTCGGGAGATTTGAGACGTTTTCTCGAGATTAATCGTCGCGATAAAGAAAGCTTGAAGAGTTTAAAGATGCGTGTATGCGCATGGATGTAGGGTATAATTTAAAAGGATTGCTGCGAGTGTAAGAAAAATCACACGGTATCCTAGAATTGATTTTTTTCCTCGAAATGAATTTTATCGCAAGGATTTTTACTTTCATTTCAAAACTCCCAACAAGTTTGGGGTTAAATAAAACTTTCAAAGTATCATCTCCCGGTACAGAAATAACAATAGCAATTTCAAAACGAATTTCATTAAAAGTAAACTATATATATATGTATCTTATTAGAGCTCTCTATAGAATTTCAAACGGCAAAGCATCCAATGAACTTGAAACGAGCGGGTAATTCAATTTCGCCACTTTTATCGGCACTCGCTCGCTGCACTTTCGCACAACCATTCGCCGCTTCATTCGAAGCTCTATCTATTAATAGCCGGAATAATAAAAAGGATTCGCGAAATCGTACACCGGAATAGCGAGCTCGGCGAGTCGATAGGGGCTTCGCGATGAAAATTTTATCAATCACGTGCGAATGTATATAGCCGTGCGCGTGGCATATGCTATTCGATATTCGACTCCGATATTCTATTACCTTTTGCATGAAAAAAAAATTCTTTTTCGTTCGCCGAGATTTTTACAAAAGATACGACACAAAGCCCCGCCGCGCACACGCACGAAATTGAAAAATGCGAAAAGTATGCTTTGATGAAATTTTTGACGGAAATTAATTTTACTGCTATATAGTCGTATCTCTCCATTGTGTATTCGTTGGTATACGCGCATGGGAATATTATTTCAAAGCCGATTGAACTCTGATTCATTCAAACGGTTCTCTGTATAATGAAAAAGATACCCGACATTATGTAAACTGCCAAAACACATCAATCTAGTCGCGGTAAATTTTCAAACAAGACTATGGCATTAAATAATTTATATTTCCGATAAGACGTTCACCTTCACATCGCCAGCAATTTTCCCGTTCTTCCAGACGATGATCAGCCGACAAGGCAATTTTCACCGGATACCCCCTCCCCCCTTTACGTCCCGCACAGAAACGAAACTCAGGAGAGAGAGAGAGCGAGAGAGCGTGTGCTATAGACTCTCGTTCTGCCCGGCGGCCAAACGATTTAAATAATCGAGCCTGCCTCCAGCCGCGGCTTCCTTCCTCCACTTGACCGTGACACTCGCGTCTTCGCGTGCGAGTATATAATGTGCTAGTCGCTGCGTATATATGTCCGAGGGGGGCTCCGCTCTCTAATTGCGTCGACCGGGAGCTGGTGACGGTAATTAAATTTTTTTCGCCGGTTAGTCCGAGAGAGTAGCCGCGTGCGGAGAGTTTTTTTTATGGGCTCGCCACTTTGCGAATTGGTGGAAAAACGACGTGGACTGGCGCGAGCTGTTCGATTCGGGATGGATGGGGGTGGGCTTTTTATAGTGCGCAGTTTCACTGTCGACGACGCTTTTATCGTTTGGTTTGGAATTTTTCCTGGCTGAGGTTTTTCCAGCATTTCATTCGCAGGTTAAAATACTTTATCGGGTATTCGATCTCGCGAGTATTATTATTGTATGAGCAATGTTATAAAGTTTATTCAGTATCACATACATAAGTAATATAATGCAATGTACATGAATCGATGGAATACCAAAGCCGCGAAACTTCATAGTGGAATACAAATGATTCATGTCTCGTTTTCGCCCGAATTCCAGCACAGAATTTAGATTGCTTTGTAATGTAACCCCTTCATCGATAAAAATGTTAATTTCCGTTCGATAAAAAATATTTCTCGAACCTACGATTATCATCACGAATAACATCAACTTAGTTATCGCACGGCGTATTATATATACGAAACCTCCTCAGCGTTCTATACATACATACACGCTCGGTGCACACACGCAAAGTAGACTCGAGTATGCGGCGCGCTCCGGGTAACGTCTCCCTCTCTTCCTCTCTGCGATCCGTGTCCCTTGATTTACATTCAATAACTATAGCGGTAAACGTGGAGGTTAGTTACCGTCGGCTGTGGCGCGTCACGTCACCCTATCTTCCCCATAGGTATATCCCCCCCGCGCTATATGATTATATTGCTCGCGCCTCCCCGAGTACATCGGCTATACGTCCCCTGAAGCTACGATGCAACGGCCGGTGTGTGCAGGACAAGCGTAAACACGGCCCAGCTTCGACCCTTCCAGCAGCAGCCGCACGTATATACCGCGGGAGTAATCTGCCGGTCGAGCGTAATCATTCTGACTCCGAGCTGTTTTAGGGAGCAGGTGCGCTGCTGTTTTTCTGCACTAGTTATATTATACAGGGATGCTGAGACAGTTTTAGAATTATACTCTTGTAGTTAGGTAAAGGTATTTTAACGCACGAATTATCATTATCAAAATGCGAAACGTGTACTGTGTAGTATAATAATCGATGGCGACCGGATCGGCTTACTTTTATCAGCGATTTTACCTTATCTCTGAAGCATCTGATTGCAGGTGCACCAGTGAAAATCGTCGTATATAGCGCGTTTAATCTTTCTCGATCGCGTGTATGAATTTGCATTATGGTAATATGCGCGAGTCCTCGCGGTGAGTCTATACTGCACATATACACAGGAGACAGGGGTATATATACGACATCGCAGCGTTGCCTACAAGTATGCACGCTGCTCGGTTGAGAATCAGAGGCGAACACATAGCAATTATCCTGAGCCAATGAATCGAGAACGTAGATTGTACAGTCTCTTAATTGATCTATACTGTATTATTGATGACATCGTGCGAGCGGACACAGCTATTCTTCCTTTGCAAGTGAATTTCGCCTTTAACGATGAATCACAAACGTAATCTCGGTTAAATCTCTCTTGCAGCGGACTCCAATCTAATCGTCACTCCGTCTCTGGACGTCCGTTCATTTGAGGAACGTGCGATGCCAGGAGAGACAGAGGAGAGAGGAAAGTGCATCTCGGCTCCCGCAATGTAAACTCGGTGATTGGCGAGGCTCGCGTACATTGCCGGGCTGTTGTCTCCTTTACGTACCCCAACGCGGTAATTGTTCTCTCGGAAGTGTACGCAGCTCCTGTTTACACGCGCCCTCGAGTTTACATATTGAACGTGTCTGTTGCCGCATTGCATTCCGACCTCTTCCGTTTGTGCGCGAGCATGCGGGTCATTCTTTGTATATAGGAAAACGGTTGATTAAACGTCGATCATTTCCATAATGACAGTGCAATTATTTTTCAACATTTTTCTCTCCAAATGATTCTCCACTACAGCCTCTCACCTATATACTATACCCAAGCATACATATACATCTATATATGTTCTTACAGCGACGTTGATCATACGCGATCTCGGTAGGGCTTTCTCGTCGGGAGGCTCTCCTCTCCTCTTTTATTTCACCGCAGCGCCGTCAGCACTCTGTCTTCAGTCGCGATTCCTTGCTTGCTTCCCCGGAGGGATTTCTCCGGCTAGGGAGACACGCAGCTTCTGCATATTTTACGCACGCTAAGTGGACGCCATTATTCCCGTTTACGTTGCCCGTAGCATCGCGCGCGGCCATAGCGAGCGACAGGCCGCAGATAAAATATACGTGTAATCTGATTTCAAGTCGACTCTTCGTCGCCGCCGGCTAGTATGTGCGTATATGAATTTTGTTGTTGCGAAAGATATATATATATATATATATATATAGTCAAGCAGCGTTTGAGCGGATGTCGTCTACTGGCTGGAACATCATTTTGTTTGCGTATAATGTGTGCCGGACGTTTCGAGGACATTTCTTTTGCATATTATGTAGGATCTGATAAGGGATATACATATACCTGCTGCACCTGAGCAGGATGAAAAATTGTAATCATTCAGGTCTTGTTTGTAGTTAACGGTATAGTTATTTATTATCTTTTTATTTTCATAGCTCTGCTTTATGAAAATAAAAAGAGATTAGGTTTACGCACTTATAGTGATAAGCAGTTTTTAAACTGAACTAATTATTTAACTTATTATTAACTTATTATTATTATTTGATTATGTATAGTTATACTTAAAGGTGTAATTTCGGTGTCTAAAAAAGGCTTTATTAATTAATTTCAGAACTGACGTTGATGCACCTGCAGGCGGCAAGGGAGGTACTCTGAAATTCATCCGGGCGCTAACGAACCTCACTAAAGATGCTGGAAGCGTCGTGCATATGAAGTGCGAGATTGTCGGCGACCCGCCACCAACCAAAATCCGCTGGTACAAAAATGAGGCTCCGGTCAGAGAGGAACCCAACAGGATCGTCATTAAAAAGATCAATCCGCAGGTGAGATTGATTTTTAGTTTTGTAATTGTGTACACATCCTAATTTTAAAGTTTTCTTACGCGACACTTTTTACGCGGTTATTTATATTATTTATAGAACGAACACGTATTTCATGACATTCTTCTCTCCTAGAATCACGAGCACGCAGCGAAAAACATCGCCGGAAGTCGTCTGAAAATTACTCGGTTGGACGTGAACGATCGAGGATTTTACTCCTGTCGCGCCAACAACGACAAGGATTTCATTCAGAGCGAGGGAATTCTTCAAGTCAGAACGTCGCGTCATGGTATGTAAATCCTGGCTTTTATCTTTCTCCGTAGCGAAAAATTAGATAAAAAAGCTACTTCGCATTGCAGCACTTTATATTTATCTAAAAAGAAATTGAGATATTATTAGCAATATCGTGCTATCATTAGTCTAAGTATACTTGGAAGCGCTTACGTGGCGTAAAGAACCTATGCGTAATACGGTATACGCAGAGCAGCATCACCTATCTATAATGACCTTCGGTTCAAGCCCAAAAAAAGACACATTGATTAAGACACTCCCGGGAAGTCGCGAACCGGCTACTCCCCCTTTGGCGCGTAAATCACGCACTTTAAGAGTCGAGCGTCGCGTCGTCGTCGTCTGTGAGATCGTCGCGAGACACGCGAGCTATATACTCGCAAGCTCGTCACGAACGTTGCCCGAATTAAGAGGCCGTAAAACCGCGACGTCTCCGTTGAATATCGGCAAGACAACGAGAAAAAGAGTTCGAACCGGATGTATAATATGCGAGTAGACGGGAAGCCAAGGCTTATTTCCTTGACGTCGGCTGTTTGGCAGAGAATATAAGAACGCTTACTTCAAGCTAACGATGCTCATCTGCAAATCTGATATACAACAAATTCAATCGCTGATCGACAATCAAGCTGTTTTATAAATAATCGAAAATGTACGAAAAGTATGTGTATATAAGGAAGAAGAGTAGACTGGAAGTTTAATGGTTACTATGAGCTTATACTTGAAAGAAGTTATAACGAAAATCATAATGATGCTGCTCGTGTTCGTAGTATACGTAGATGAGGAATAAGAAATTGTTATCTCGAACTTATTTCATATACCGAAACTGCGTAACGATCTTCAGTTGTAAGCACGTGAAATCATTATTTTTGAAGTACTTTTTAATTTTGGCAAAGAATACCAGAAGAGGTACGAGGAAAGTTAGTTCGTACAAGAGGTCTTTTATAAAATGCAACTTCTCGAGGACCTTTATATACGTAGAATCTTCTTTCAAGTGTTCTAACCGAATTCGATCGGTGAATTACGTGCAAATATTCCGGCTGTTTAATATACACATATTATAGACCATCACCTTAGCAAACTAAAAATCCAAAAGCGTCAAGGCATCATAAAACCGACCGTAAAACCGTGAAAAAAAATCCCTCGCACGTGGCTCTGAAAAAAGCTGTAGACGCCCACAACCAACATACTCCGGCTGCAAAGTGAAACGACATTACCGTCTGGCGGAGTCGCGGACGCAGCGCACACTGCCTCCCCGTAAACAAGCACATAATCCAAAATTCAGTGGAACTCGGCGAAGAAAGTATATAGACTGGGGGAAAGGCACAGCAGCAGCAGCTTCTCAACTTGTTATCTCGGGGCGCGGAGAGGAAGTCGCGCGACGCCCCTCCAATAAAATCTAATCTAATCCGGGCGACTAATGCGCGGCCCAGCGGAAGGGAAGCCAAGGTCCTCACTCCGCCTTCGCCTCTGGTGTACGTATATGTATATACGAAGAACTTTTGAATGCATATGCTACTGCGGTGATGGCGGTGTGGGAGGACAGAGTAGCTTTTTAATGGGATTTTTCGGAAGTTGGAAAGGTGAAGTGCGGATGTTATTGGTATACTTTACGAATTTGATCGTACAATAATGCTTAATTCGAGTGATTCTCTTTTTATGAATGAAATCGTCAAGCGCGTTTTACTGCAATCGTGAGACATTAACACTGACAGCCGTAAAAGAAAGAAAAAGCTCCGAACGAGCCCCGAAGTGCGTCGCATGATTCACAGCTCGTGAACCACCCACTGTCGTCCACCCCGGATTTCCCATTCAGAGCTTTAAGCTCGCGCGCTGAGGGAGTGGCGTTCTCGCGACTGCAATATTAGCACTCTGCAAGTCAAACTCTCTCTCTCCCTCTCTCTCTTTCTCTCTACCTCACTCTGAAAAATTAAAAGAACTTCCCGGCCACTTTTCACGCAGACTACGCGCGGCGGCAACGAGATTTCCGCTCTGCGCAAAAACGCGTGTAACGGCCTGGGCGGAGAGAACTCGCTACCTCGATTTCCTGGCGTTCGCCTCTCTTTCGCGCGTCTGGCTAATTTTGACGCTTCTCTTCCTTCGCGAGAGTCGAGTTGAGATGCTGCTGCTGCTGCTGCTGATGTAGCTCCGATGGGTCGGTATAAAGTTTCACGGTGAGTTTGGACGACGGCGATTGTCGACGCGCCGGAAGTTTGGCCAAGTTACTCGCGCGCGATTTTGAGAGAGAGAGAATGGTTTTAAAGTTCTCTCTTTTTTCACTTTTACCTTCATTTCCTTCTCTCTCGGCCGAGCTGACGCGGCGTTGAATGGAGATTAGCTCATTTGTTTTTTAATGGATTCGCGGCGTCAAACTCGCCCAACTACGCGTGAACTTTCAAGGCTATTATACTCCCGAGCTTTTTCTACAGAATTATGCATCGCCTCCGCGGTGTGGGCCTTGATAAATGTAATTGTTTGAACGGTCGCTCTAACCGCAGCCACTCGCCTAATACATCCATGCACACAACACAGTGAACGCGCGCAATCTCTCAGTATACTCTGTTTCGATTGCTGACGAAAACATTTGCCCGCGACAATGAAGCTCTCCGCGCGCGCCATCGGAAAAAGAATGGCCGTTAACTCGCAACTCGAGCTTTAATCTTTCAAATTGACCTGAAAATTCCTTTTTTTCCACCCTCGATCCGCACAATGCTTTTCCTCTCTCCGCGAAATCCGGGAAAAGCGCGACCGGAGCTTTTTTCCGTCGAGCCAGCAGAAGCGAGCTAAATCGCCAGATTCATCTTGTCCGCGCGCTTCTCCCCCGAGGAATCACCGCGAGCGACAGGGTATATATATATATATATATATATAATACCGGTGGATGTATACGTAAGGAAGCTACTGCGCGACAGCCGAGTCGTAAAGTGAATTCGGCTAATCGCTAAGGTAATCGCTGACGTGCCTTTCAAAGCCTTGAAAGAGGGAGAGAGGGAATGGTTGCAAGAAAAATGGCCCTTTACCCTTATCGCAAGTATACTGCCGAGTTCGAGGATCCTTTCCGCGAGAGCTAGTCGAGATTCGACTGTCTTTCTTTTGGCGTTCGTTTTTCTGCGGAGAAGAAGAATCGAGGTAATTGTCTGAAAGCTACTGCGAGTCTTTTTCGCACGATTAGATTGTGGCCTTCTTTCTACGGCAATGTCTCTTCTATAACTTTATATCTTATTGTTAGATTAACAATAAAATCTTGAAAATAAAACCATCTCGACTGAACCCACTGGAAATAAACCTCTTTCAGCGTGATTTGGGTCTCCCTAAATCATACCTTCCGCATCGAGGCCGCTTGAAATTATATCGAATTTCAGTGCACTGTACTGGACATTTGGGACGTGCTCGAGGTCAGCTTTGCGCGTCTCGGTGTCCCGACTTATCGGGGAATCGCGAAGGTGACTGCGCGCTAGTAAAAGCCCGGCTATGCGCCAGATTTATGCGTCGGCAGACTGTCGATCCGATCGACCCGCTGCGCGCGAATTTCAAATGGTAATGCTTGCAAGGAACTTGCGCACCGCAGCGCAGTCTGCTTTTATGGGAGAGGTAAGCTTCGGGAGCGAGATGTGGTTCGTTAAGATGTATTGCGCTGGTTTATTGCCGCTTGTTTTACTTGCCAGAGTTATTTGAATACATTATTCGACTTGAGCGAAGATGGCTAATGGTTGTTTGCTGAAACACATTTGGTACGGAATTGTGTGAGGATAATCGACGAAGAAACATAAGGTTTAAGTAAAGATTTTATTTACTGGATTTTAGTAGAATTTTTAATACCATATCGATCGTATTTTTAACGAATAAAAATGTAATTAAATTATCTTCTTCACTAATGCGTGAGCGATCATGTGTATATCTACTTGAAGCGCAGTTCAAATTAGCAACTACACAGAGACAGCTTCAGCCATTACAGTCTTATCGCGGTAATAAAGTCTCGCACGAGCAACACGGGCGTGTAAACGCTGACTTTGCGTGTGTGCTCACGGGGGCATGTATCATCCGGTTTCCGGACTTTCGAACTTCCCGAGAATAATTTGGTATGACCGTTCCCGAGTGAAACTTGTCTATGTCGTTGAAATAAATAATAATATAAATAGTATACTTTTGTTAATCGTATCATCTCGTTCGATGAATTTGATCATTCAAATCCATATTGACACGAAGACGCATCGAGTCCATACAAAATCAAACCCTTGCCATGTACTTGGCAAGTTCCACTGCGAAAATAAAAGCCCAGCAATCCCTTCATTAGTACCGGCGCCAGTTCCAAGGGCCAGCTTTTCAAGTGTGCAGCGCACCTCAGGCTGCGATAACGGATTTTCCACGCAGTATACGTCGAGAGCTTGCATGTCGTGCGCAGCGCGTCTCGCTTTTCGTTCTCGTTTATTAGGACAATTAGCTCAGCACACGCGAGCTGGATCCCAATCTGGATCGGCCGGGAGTCACGTCATGCTAACTGCGCCGAGGCTTAACGTTAATGCTGGGCACACTTGGGAAGTGGCTATAAATGACAGCTTTAAATGATGGCCCGAGCAAAGTGTTTTCGATGAGTGAATTCAGAAAAAGAATTATACATTGCCTGTAAAGAGGCACGTATACGTGTGCGGTTTAAGACTATGAATTTTATTGTAAAATTATTGCAGACCTATATATATATTATGTACAGCACCTGGGTAATCCCCATTCACCCTTTAACCCATTACTTTTCACTGCCTCGGTCCTCTCGAATAAACCAGCAAAGTGCGCCACGGCCAAAGAGAGCGAATAAAGGAGAAATCCGCAATTGCACGCGCGGCCCATTCGATCGACAGACGAGCGCGCTATTGGTTCGCGGAGCGTTGTAAAAGCGCACCGCGACGACGTACTCCCTGCTAATATCCATTAAATACGGTAATGCTCACTCGCGGATCCATTACCTCGTGGTTTTAAGGTACACTTGCAGCGTGTAATGGCTGCTCGAGCAGATTCTGATTCGATATTTGTATCGTTTTTTCGCAAGACGGAAAATAGTTTTTAAAAATTTTGTTTTCCGTGTACAGTAGACTAAATTGCGCATATTTCGCGCTTTTGTAAAAGTTGAAAAGCCGCGGCTTCACGCCGCAGTGAATAGTTCATTTGGCGTGTCGTGCAAACACGAACCGACACGAGTGTCTGTATATAGACAAATAGCAAAAACAAAATCTCTTTGCTCGGCCATGCGGAAGGTATTTAGCCAGTTGGAAAATTGACAATGACAAGCTTTTTTCGCGATCCGTATTTTTCTCTTATTTTACGCCGTCACTTTATGAAACAATAGATTATTCTTTGTATAGGTATATATAGCGGAAACATTATTATTGCCAATGCATTACAAAGTCAAAACCGCGTATATACAACGATTATACACTTCGTGTCTATACGTAGATACTACTATTAGACTTGGATTTCGCGACCAGAATTTCAAGCGCGAAAAATAAAAAGATTCCAACCGCATCCTTTAATCCTAGAAGCCACGTAGGCGACCCTCATGAGCCCTCCTTTTTCCAAAGCAAGTCCATAATACCTCTACATCCATACGCACACCGCGGAAACCAAAGACGTTCGCACGCGCGTGCATCTCGGCCAACCCTCTTCGCATGCGCAGGTATAAGCATATACGAAGAGGCCTCGGCGGCTTTTCGCCACATCCAAACTCGTCTCAGCCAGCTCTATATGAAATTACACACCGACGATCTCTACACGGGGCCTCCTTAGAATGCCTCCGACGCCTTTATACGTAATATACGCGGCTTTATATACCCCGAGCGCGCGAACGCGTGTGCGAATAAATTATTGCGAAACTCGAGATACTCGAGCTGCTCCGAGGAGTCATTCTTTAGAGGAGAGAGGAGAGAGTGATGGAGGAGTAGTGGCGAGGAGGAGTTTTGGTCGATACGCGAGGAATGAGATATATGATAGTACGGAGAAAAAGGGGATTAGAATAGATATAGATATGAGGATTAGTGATTAGAAAAAAAATGTTTATCTTGCTGACAATTTTATTTACAAAGCGGATGCGGATGATTCATTGTTTTTTATAGATTGCTTGCAAATGAAATACTTTATAACGAAAAAATTTTTATAATTCATAAAATTAGCCTATTCTTTATAAAAGTATTTTCCTCTTTAAATTCCTATTTTATGCATGATTACAATCTTTGAATAGAACGTTCCAAGTTCCTCGATAAAAATTGATTCAACTTTTTAATAGTTTAGCTGAATTTACAATTTTTTTAATCAATCAAAGGGACCTTGCCGCATGAGTGAGTTGAGTACTCGATCTATAGTTTCCAGCGAGTTCCCATAGATATAAGTTCAAGCAAGAAGTTATCAAGTGGGTCATATGAAGTGGAATCAATGGGGCACTCGACAATTTAACCTGGATATCTGTTAAATTTTAAAGTAAAAAGTCATCTTGGACCTCGACATCTTCATCGATCAGCCGAATGAAAAAAATTTCCTCTACATATAATTTCTTAACATTTTTGCGATCAGTCATTTCAACCAGTGAAATACACAAAATCGCATAAAAAGACCATCAACTACATTATCAAGGAAAGATCTAATTTAAACAGACAGTGAGGGTCAAAAGGATGGTTTTAATGAATTGGCTTGACAGGGACACCCAAGGAGTTCTCGCGCAGCATATCAGCTCACTCGCACCTACGTCAAGGGCGAAACGAACGCCTGTCTGCCGGGCGTTCCGACAAACGCGATAATTTGGAGGCTCGCTCGCTGCGCCGGCTCTTTTGAATCAATTTGCCTAATTTACGAGACAGCTCGGCTATATACTCTACCGCTAACTCTGAGCTCGCTTCGACGTTTCTTTCATCGCTCGTGTCATGTATATATAGGTATACGACGTATCTGTGTAGCTGAATAATTTAATAACAGCGGATGCATATGTTTTTTTTCTATCTTACGGTATAAGCTCAAGTTTCAATTTAAATATCAAACGCTCCTGAGCTTTTCTTATCTCATAGCTTTTCCTTTACATGGGACTCGTGTGCCGTAAAACAATTCCTCCCACGGCTGCTGCATCCTCTCGATCGCCAACGACACGAGAGCCAACGGGGATCGGGTTAAAATTTTAAAATATCCCCCGACGGTACGGACCGAACGCCTCGGCAGTCCCATATACATATATATATCTACATGTGTGTTGCACGGAAATGCAGCGTTTGCAGCACGAACGAGACATCGCGACGCGGCGGATATAGCGAACTTTTTATCGGCCATCGTTTTTTTTTATTTCGTTCTATGTCTTTCGTTGAGCTATATATAGATGCTGGCGTATCTTTGCCTGAGCTATACGGGATCTGAGCGCAGTCACGTTTTTCGTATACACACGTATATAGTTGCGGACCGTTTCGTACGACTAAACGAATTTTCAAAAATTTAAAGTGTATCTGACGTGCACTATCAGTTTCGATCGTCAAACATTGAATCAGGGCTAATGGGTTTAATCTGCTCTACAGATCGAACTGAAAATATCACTTGGGTTGATTCTACGACGAGTCAGCCCATAAATTAAATTTATTAAATTAATGCTGCCAAGTATATAGATATCTCGTAAACTTACATTACTACAGAGTCGATTTAATTGAAAATTTCAAATGGTCTTCTTAGACACGCAATCCTTTTGTGTCTAGAGGCAACGAAAGCCAAAGTCGCAGAACTAACGTTACGTCTCAAAGATCTCCGCTGGGGATCTTTGTGTTCTTATACGCGTGTCTCGCGAGAGAAACCGGAGCTAAGGGATATACGGAGGGCTACTATATACCGATGGTCGCCGCGCGCCAGTTAAGGAGAAACAAAATCACGCGCGCTTATCTGCGTAGGTCGGGACGATCCTCTTTGTCTTTCTTTTTGCTACGCCGAGCCGGAGAAAGAGAGACGAGCTGCAGAGATAATGAACGGAGAGTCGAGTGCGGAAGCGCGTAAAAACGGACGGCGCGAACGTTCGCTCGAACACTTGTTTCGTGGAACGCGAGGCGTGAAAGTGGAAGTGGATGACAAGCTTCGATAAGTATAGTGACTTGTTGTGCTGTACGGGCTATATAATAGAAATTCGAGGAATTCGTTTTATTACGAATATGGTCCAAGAATATCCTGCACTCTTGTCCTTGATCGTAATTTTTTACTTTCGCGTGAAGCGATGCGTATTAATCAATTGGGAGTATTTTAGGCGAAAATTAATGTTAAAATCTCATTAAAAGCATCTCTAATAGCGTTCAATTATTCACAACGGAATATGTTCTCATAAAAAAAATTGAATTTTTATTTTTAACAATGCAATCATCAGTCAGTGTAAAGTTTTTGTTAAAAAATTAGCCAATAATTAGTTCAAAATCGTTAATTCCTCTACCAGGATATGGGAGAGAATTGAAGGATTGCGAACATGATACCGGAACTAAACTAAATTGTATATATAATCGAGCGACCCGATAGTATAAATTTGATAATAGGTGTAACTGGTATGGCAAACAAAGTATTAGGATAAGATATGGATGGATGAAGGGACAGCAGAAAGCGGAGAGCTAGAGAAGCAAAAGACGACGAGGCTTAAGAACATTAGATAAGCCTAGTAGAAGAGGCGCAAGGGTGGCACGGGCCACTTTCAAGTAGACACGACGGCAGAGACGAAGCCCTTGTGTATATCGGGACAACGAAAGAAAACAAACAAGGCGCGTATGCATGGCAAAACCGGATTAGAAAATTCAAATATATACTCTTCTCCTCCGCATATATAAATTTTGAATTTAAATGAGAAAATTATAAAAAATCTCATCCCTAAACTCGTATTATATTTTCCATTCTCAACGTGGACGCATTGTATATAATAATTATAGGCATATATGCTGCATAAAAATCGAAATTGCTCTATCTTTTATAGATTTTATTTTGAAACTTCAGTGCTCACAATACTCAACCGAGCAACTATCTTTTTCCTGTATTATTTATGGCAAAGTGAAACAAGCTGGTGCAACGCAAAGTCCGTTCTCGGGCTTTCTAGTACACATCGCTCGCGCGACGTAATCTGATCGCAGCATCGGAAGGCTGGCGGTTTCCCGGGTCCCCTAAAAGCCTGGATTAAAGTAAGGGCTATACGAACGTCCGCATCCGAAATAATCTCCCTGCCGCGCTTTCGCTCGCGTGCCGCATATCTGCGCGGCTGCATTATTTGCATCTTCGACTTTCTCTCTCTCTCTCTCTCTCCTACAGTGATCTATACCTGTATATGCATGCATATAGTGCGCGTGTGCTTGCGCGTTATTTCCGTAAAAGCGCGGGGGACGCAGTCTCTCCCTTTCAACTGTTAATCCGGTCATTAAGGTACTTAATTATGCATTGATATTTACTCGGACGTTTAAATTCATCGCCGCGAAAGAGAGGGACAGCGAGGGCTGTAGCTTTGTGCTTGCGCGCCGTGTTTGAATTAATCGCCGGGTTGCGCGCGAGATCGGAGGTATGGCATTTTTCATTTTCCGCGAGAGCTTTTTGTATATAACGAGGATTTCCCCTATGCGGCTTTTTATAGGTATCTCATATATGAATGGGGGGTTCGCTTTGAAATTTTCATGCGCGACTAAGTACTCGATCATTCGATTTTTCATAATATTATATGCGCTATAAGTGACAAATGCCTGTATACGACGCTAATTTGGTTTCGTCAAACGCGGGATCTCTTCTACGATCGAAAGCCGCATTTATATTAATGCATATAATGACGCCGAGTCGATCTTGCGCTGTGCACGAGTAATTTGTTTACCAGTCTACAATTGATGAGACCAGAAGCTCGAGTGCATCTCGTGTATAAGTGCAGCTGCTGAATCAACGTAACGAGGCCATTGCGCAAGAGCTTTCAAAAGCTCGCGCCGCCGGAGCTTTTCGTGCGCGGGCAAAATCTACGCTCATTAGACCCAGCGGCGCATAATAAGCCGCGCGGCATTATCAAACGCACAAATCTTTCGTAATATATACGAAGAAAAGACGTCGTTTCGTTCGGCGGGAGCGCGCGCAGCGCGACCATATTACAGTCGAAAGCTGTCTGACTGCCTCGCTCTACCCTAGAAAGATCTACCCTTAACTCATAATAGTAGCCAATTTTACTCGCACTGCTCGCGTGTATTCATCGCATATATACATATAATATATATGATTTCGAGAGAAATATTGTTATTCACTTGCTTTCTAATTAATTAAAAGGATATAATACTATTATTGTTGAAACTGTCATTTGTATAAAATCGATATATCCGGGTAAGTATAAATGAATGCGATTTCTGGTTTTTGCATCAGTGACCGTAGTTATATACTGATCCAAATATATCAGCGCGGGTTACGTGAAAATGCCATAATGATTGCCATAAATTTTTCATCGCCATTATCTTATGGTCTATTTCATATACTGACGTGAATGTCAATTTCCCCTAAAACCAAAACTACTCCCTCCTAAAACTGAGTTATTTTAATAGTATATATTAAACTATATTGCCGTTCCACATAAATATACTGAGCTATTAGAAAATTCAGCCTATATATACGAATCTTCTCCCCACGATTGTTTCAAGACAATTAATTTACTGCTCGAATATAAGGGCTGTCAAAATCCAACGAAAACAAAGCGCAACTCCGCAGTTCCTATACATGTAGGAATCCAAGCAATCCTCTAAACGCGCACAAACGTCTTCTCCGCTTATACAGATATACGCAATCGGAACAAAGCGCAAAGACAGCGATTCGCGGTATATAGCTATATATCTCAGACTCGACACGCGCACACAGACACACACACACACACATATATATATACATCCAGGGCATATACGCGCGCGCGAAAGCGTATACCCCAATCTCCACATAGTATAGGTGTATAGGGCTGCAAACATCGAGAGGCAAAGCCCGTTTACATGATAATGAAGCAATCTGCGCTTATCAAGCCCTTACACTGCGCGCACGCTTGTATTACGTCACCTACTACTGCTGCTCTATCACGAATACACCGACGCGCCGGCTTCGCAAACGTCATCGTGCACAAAGACGATTCACGGCGCAGGTATTCTTATAATCCAGAAGCATCGCGTATATACCTTGCGCGCTTAATAGACGGGGAGGCTCGCGTTGTAAGTTCTTTATTCTGATTATGCTCACGCAACTGCTTGCCGAACTATCCAAGTATATATATAGCGAGATGTGTATAGGCTTCATGTTTAATAAATTCGAGTTCCGCGACTGTGTTCGCCGATGACCTGTGTCTATATACAGTCGCCTATATATATGCACGCGTAAACGCGGATGCTTGGATTTCGGGTTTGCGCGCGTGGCTGTATACGGTACACATGCGTGCGGTGTTGTCGGGTAGATCGCAGCGGCGGGGGAAGCTTATATAGTCATTAATGGGAATTAAGCAGCCAGCGCAAGACAGACGCGAAATTTGGCGATTTAGAGCGGGACATTATGCTGTGTGCGCGATACGTGTATAGACCGCCTTTATCCGTGATTATTGCGTAACCGGTATTGTATATCGATGTCGCCGATGATCATTCGTTGTCAGAATTAATTACATGATAGACGTTAAATATTATGAAAAATACCGTCGAGGTGATGCAAGCGCGGAAAAAAGCCATCCCGTCGCGCCGCAACGGCGTTGTTGTATTCAACGGCGATTCGTTAAACGGATCGATAGAAAAAGTTTAGACTCCTCAGCTCCCGCGCGTACGCAATTAATTCGCGTAATCCGAAAAGTTAACGAGGGCTTATGCTCCGCCCCGCCGTCGCCGTCGTCGTCGTCGTCGTCGTCGTCGTCGTCGTCGCCGCCAGTTCCGATTAACGACGCGGCCGAGCGACGAGTTTTGATCCGCTCTGACAACAGCGACGATATTGTTCTTCAACTTTTTTAATTGTGTCCGCGACGATTCGACGAGCGTGTCGGCGGGAAACTCGGGGCGCCGGATTGTTCCGTTTTCTATACGCGGAAAGCTACTTTGCGCTGAGTCGCTGTTCGATATGCTGCGCGAGACACGAGAACGAATCTGGTCGAGTATGTGATAGCAAGAAGAAAACTTTTTAGTTAATTAATTATTATATAAATTATACATATGAAATTGAGCAAATTATATACGAATTTTAAATTAATTACGTACGAGGGCACACAGCATGCGTATAGGTAAATTAAGTTGATTGCAATTATAATTGAAAATCAAATTTCAAAATGCAATTTCACATTTGCGTTAACATTAATCTTACCCAGTGAATATAATTTAATACGCGAATTTCCGCGCGTATTCGTGCTTTCGCGGAAATTATACGCGGATATAATAACGATGTTTGCACTGATTATTAGAATTACATGCCTCTATGAAACTTTTTGCTCGCCGTATACGCGCGGTTGAATTTTGCATATTTTGCACATGAATACTCCAAAGAATTTATTTTCCAAAGTCTGCATTCTGAAAATGTACAGAATTTTCGAAATAACCCGCGTATCCAGAGCAGCATTTGGAGATTCATAACCATCATTACTCAGAGCGACTATACGACTGCATGCGAAGATTGCGAGTAATTCACGCCGTGCGCAAGGACGGGTGCCGGATGCTCGGCCCTGCGTGTATTTTGTAATTAAATTTTCTGGCGACGAAGTGCAGCTCGGAAAGAATGCCTGCACTGCTATGTACAGGGCTGCTGCATTCGCCCGAGTAATAAAGAGTGAGAGAGAAAGAGAGAGAGATGCCCCTGGTGCAATTTAACCTCGATGTAGCCCTGGAATTCGAGATTTATGAAGGCTGCATTTTTGTTTAGCTATAAATACTATGATATGTATATATGATTATTCTTTTTTTTAAATAAAGAGTTGTGCGAGCTACAATGCCAGCGTTGATTCATTATTATTTTGAATAATTAAGTTAATGAAATTTCGCTCGAAATTATTATTAATATATCTATCTGTGATTCGGATTATCCTCCATCAACCGGAATATATTATGATGTATGATTGCATATACTTTGGCTGAGGATTATGTTTCCAATATGTAAAATTATTTAAACAAATAGTGTCAACGGCGTCTAAAATTTAATTTATATCAAGTCGATAATACGAGTTCTCTTGGTATTCGAATGAAAATTAGTAAACACTGAAAAATGTACTATTATACATAAAACTTCTTTTAGGTGAAAGCAAAAAGTATACATATAATACGTGAGAAAAGTTCTTAAAGTGCTTAAGTATCGAATATACAACTTACTATTCAGAGACGGGTAGAATAATGAGAAAACTGTCATTTATTTTTACATCTTTTTATTTTTATTATATTTATTATGTGTATAAAGTTATATACATTGATACAAAATATATCATTCTACTATAATAACGCATATTATTCTCATATAAATGATGTGATTTTGATTTGAATGTGTAGAAGTTGTTTTACAAAAATGTAGTGGCAAAATTAGTCGACAAACAATAAGCGCACTGAGGGCGCTTAACGCCGTGCCATAAAGAACGACTTATGACACGAGTGTCGAACGATATTTTATAGCACTGACTAGCATAGGCATGGCACGGCGTTAAGCGCACTCACTGCGCTCGGGCTCTTATACACGCCGTGCTGTAAAGAGCGACTTATGCCACTAGTATCGAAATGTACTATAATGGATGCCCGTAGTGTCACCACTACCAGATAGCAGTACATGAGGCCTATTAGGGCTCGAATTGTAGGTAATACGACCTAGTTTTATTATAAAAAATATATCTATAAAGAATTAAAGAATTAAATTTATATACTAATTTTATGTATTTTTATTTTTCAGTCCATATGACTGTTTTGTCCCCTTAATTTTTCTTTTGTAGCGGTATCCATGATTTGTACAAATAATATAAGCCGCGATGCCTTATTGATTTTGAAATTAAGAAATTATAGCATCGGTATGTTTGTTTAAATGACGCCTCGTGTACATATTTATACTTTCATGCAATTCAATAAATCCTTCCTCGTTCAAAAAGATATATCACAAATTGCAAATAACGTATATACGCATTCGGCACGTGCGCCGAATATGCGCAGCAGCGTCGGATATCGAAAATTTTTACGGGCCGCAATGACAATCCGATCCCGCGCACACTTGAAAAGGCCATACGTACCGCGATACGCGCATGAAATACTGCATAACTTATTTTTCAGAGCGCGCACACACGCACGCTATGAATTTCGCACGCTAATGCTCATCGATCGAACGATATGGCCGAAATATCAAATAATACGGCCCCCCGTAGATATATATACACGAAGAAGCGGAAATCGCGGCACATAAAACACACAGGCGCGAATCGCTGCGACAAAACGGAAACGAAAAACGTGAGCGTTGCACGTATAAGTTGCAAAAGTGGAAAAATGACCGAAGCTCTGCGAGTCTCGAATGTAGGATGTAAAGCGGATATGAAAATATGGTTTTTATATATGTTTTGAGCGCATCGAAAAGAACCTTTTAAATTTTCAATGGAAGCTAATGCAAAGCTAAGCAGATTAGGAAACGTGTATAATATTATGCGAATGATATATATATATATATGTATGCGGATTGGAGGTTTAAACCCACAAGTAATCCAGAATAAATGGAAAAACATCAGCCTTGCTGTAGGCTGATATAAAATTCTGAATTCAAATTTTATAATAGTTCTTATAAAAAACGTTATAAAATTATTTTCTTTCGTGAACAAATTAATATACACAATAATACATTTAATTACTCGACAAGGACCGAAAAATGGTAAATTATTAAGATTTTTATTTTACACTACTATACACAAAACAGCCGGCTGCAAAAAGCAGGCGCTCCATAAGCTTTCTATGATATATGTATACTGCGGTATATATGAATACTTACCGTTAAACGCGCTGCACATCGTTTTATAATCAGCGACAGACATCGGCTACTTACAAAGCGCACCAACGCGCGCATCGGATAAAGCCTGCGTGAATAATCGTCTGGAGTAAAGACTTCCGGTTTCGAGCCTTTAGAATCGATGCGCTCCGGGGAGTCTGGCGGCCGTATAGCCTGATGATGAATCCACGCTGTATTCATCGCACACGAAGCTCGCAGATAAGGCCCGTGATCGTTTATTTTGGCTCGATCTCTTATCCGCGCTATATATATATGTATACATTTGCACGTACCACCAGCTGTGCAATTCTGGGGTTAACACTCAGTATACTGGTTTGTATAATATAACGTAAATTGGAGTATATACATTATTGATAAAAATGGTCTCCAATTATTGAAGTTCTTATGAGTGATGGTTATTAAGAAACGGCAAAGCGTAAATTCTCTAGAGTTATTATTTTTGAAATGCTGACGCGTAATATTTCTGACGAAGGTTGTACTATAGTGCGTGCGTGCCTTATCAGCTACCAACGGAGTTAGGGACTTCTAATGGCAAACGTATGCATGCATTGGACACTTTCGTATAAAGAAAGAATAACATAATATTTTTTGTATTTTTTTTGTATTTTATTTTATAATTCTTATATATAATTACAATAGTATAAATTGAAACATAAAGTAAAACTAATATATACAAATAAACTAAGAAGCGGACATTGTAAAAACACGAAAAACACACACATTCACATATACTAAAATATTTACATATTCATTAAATTTACATATTCAATAAAAGTTTGACATATTCTTATATTCAATGTACAAAAGCAGCGACAAGTTGGCGCCAGAAAATTCTGGGCTTATCGTTAGTCAAAATCCGCCCCTCGGCGTCAAACTTTATTACTTACAATTAGAAAAATTTATGATGAGATATCATTAGTCAATAACGGAGCACAATTATTTACGGTTCGCATACAGTCTCTCGTCCTAGCCGCCGTATACACGCTCACAATCCCGCACTGGTTCATGTAAATGTAGTCTTTACTTCTTGAATATGTACCCCACGATCTTCTGAATTGTTACGTAAGGCAGACGACTTTTTACAACATCGTTAAGTAGTTCTTCCATCGCTATTATAGCTTTGCTTGTTTCCTTAGCTAGGTCAAACTTGTACTTCAGGTCTTCAGCGTAGATATGTAACCAATCTTCATAGTCACTTTCTTCGAATGCTCGTACTAACTGTTTATTTCTTACCAAAGCAGCGACTTTTTTTATGTCTTGAGAAATTATGTAGAAGTAGGTAGCTCTGCAGTTCTCTTCAACAATCGTCCTCTTCATTATCTCCAACTCTTCACGACATCCGTTGTAATATTCATACAATTCGTCGCTGTTCTTTATTTCTCTCATGTTGCCTGCGTTGATGAATGCGTTTTCAAGCTGCAATCTGGCGATATGCTTGACGACGATTTTGGCGGTGACATGTTCGGTCTGTGGCTTCACAATGGATAGAGCAACATGTCCAGATTTATTCCTTACATTGACATCAGCTCCGTTGAGTAGCAAGATGTCAGCAATGCATGGTAGGCCTTTCTTGCAAGCAACATGTAGGGCCGTCTCGTAGTCATTCGTGGTCTCGTTGATATTGGCTCCTTTCTTCAGTAGAAGTTTCACCACATCTAGTTTATTAGTTTTTACCGCGTAATGGAGCGGTGTCTCGCCCTTCTTTGTCTTCACGTTGACGTTGGCTTTGTGGTTCAGCAGCAATTGGGATATCTCCTCACCGTGGGTATGATACGCTGCGAAGTGAAGTGGCGTCCAGGATAAGACATCACGCCTGTTCACAGGGATTTTATAGTCCAGAAGCATCTCCACGATTTCGGCACTATTCGACATCATGGCGATTTGAAGCGAGTTCCATCCTCTCGAATCGACGGCTTCGACATCCACTCCTCTTTGCAGCAACACTTTAATCGATTCTTCGGCTTCCTTCTGAACAGCGTAATGTAAAATAGTTACGTTATGCTTGTTTCGTACGTTCATGTCTGCGCCTATGGTTATTAGATGATCGACGACTGCAGCTCTATCCCAATCGACGGCGTAGTGAAGAACAGATTTTCCCTGGCTGTCCTTGGCGTTGGGGTTAGCTCCGTGTTCGAGGAGGAGTTTGACTCGGTGCAGCTTTCCGGATCTTGCGGCGATGTGAAGCAGAGTAGCTTCAGGGTCGCAGGTCCTCGAACGTCCGACGGGTCTCGTCACGGTGACTCCTGAGCGAATTAGGAAGTCACCAACGGTGTGGAATTTCTTCAGAGTCATGAACCACACGGCAGAATTCATGTTTGTAACTCGGTGTATAGATTATCAAGTATAGATTGCGAAAAATTGTCAAAGTCCTTGTAGACCTAATGCTGGCAATCAACAGGCTAAGACTGATGTCTAGTGTCCACCTTAACCTTATATACCATCTTGAAAAGGGGTGGAGTGAATAAAACGGCCCCAACCACTAGCGCCACCATCACCCCCTCCCTTACCCTTAATTTTACATGGTCAGCCATGGGGGTGGAGTCGGCAAGTGGATTTTATGATAGTACCTCGATATTATATACCTGATCTACAAGGGTAGGGCCGTGGCAAAAATACCTTGATTTTCCAATTTTCTAATCGTTTAAAATCGTTTCCACAGAATTTTGAGATAAAATATTTTGTACGAATAAATATTGAAGCTCTTAAAAATATAGTTTTATTTATACAAATACAAAAATTGTATATCTATAGTATAAGCCTTATACGTTAAAAAGAGCTTGAATCCCAAAGCGAATAAGTATAACGGCAAGTAAGTCTTCCTTCAGCAACGACATTGCATCCATTATCGCATATACTACAAAAAAAGTTTATAAACTCACAAAAGAAGAAATCCTCCTAGCCGCCGATTCTTCAAGACGTCTCGCCTCTCGACAAAGCATCCCCGATATTATATAAGCTTCGATTCGGCGACCACGCGCGCAAGCCCCTAATAAGCGCGTCTCTATATACTCTATATATTCGCACAAAAATATGAAAAAAGCACCCTCGTCGAAACTTGTCGAAATACGCGCCCGCCACCGCAGCCGCACCTTCCCCTTGGAATCCCGAAAAGGCAACTCGACATCAAAGGCCCCGAACGCCCTCACGCGCAACTATATATACTATATATACGCTTGTTGATGGAAGAAAAGCAATTTCGCTCGATAATCGGAACTTATTGCGGCCGAATCGCGAGCAGCTCTTCTGCAAGGTTTACGGGTATATACATAAGCGCGCATGGACGAGGGGCGATTCGCATCGCTGCATCTGAAAGCTCTGTTGTTTGCCTGAATATATATACTATATAATATAAAAGGTATTGCAAGTCATTCCAAGGTTGTAGATCGAGAGAGTGTGATTAATTCGTCATTTATTATAAAAATCTTTGACGAGTTTGCGAATCAACAATTTTTGCCATTTAATTTATGCCATATATATAAGAATAGTATATTATCCTCCAAAGTTTGCCAAACACATAGAACCACATCAGCCTCTCCGTCAAGACCACCCTTGCACGCGCGAGCGTAAGACGAAGGGGGCGTACGCGTTTTCTCCCTGATGGCGTGCGACAGAGAAAAAAGGCTGCGAAACAGTGTATTATACACCGCGAGTATAAGAAATCTCGCGCGCTTGACAGGCTGCCAATTTCTCGCTCGAGCCCTCGATTCTCTCTCGCGGCAGTTTGCTCTGCAACCTGTATATAGCATATGCGAGGCCTTTTTCCGAGCTGTATGTATGTATATATGTATGTATGTACTTATGGCGCGACAAGTTTTTGGCCGAAACAAAGTTCGCCGTTCGTGCGATACGCGACGACGACAGCTTAACGAGTTTCTCGCGTTTTTCGCGCTTGAGAAATTGCGCGCGCGACTATAGTATTGTTCGCCGAATGGCATATCTTTTATGTCTCTTCGGGGGTGGATATATGGAATTAAATTCGTTTTTATACGAGCACGCGTTATTATGGCGTAGAATTTATTGCGATATCTCGAACGATTGTGTATCTAGAGAGATCGCGATAAATTTGTTGTCTCATTTGTCCAAGTATTATTTCTTGCGTAAAATTTATACAATAAATAAAAACACGAAGAAGAGATTATTCTCAACGTGTTTTTCGATACTACGCTTTCTGTGTAAGTTGTAGGTAGAGAGTGGAGGAGCTATTTAGATACTAGGTCGTAAAGCAATTAGGACGCGAAAGTCCCGAAATAAGTCAATAGCAGGTTTCATGAATGAGCAAGAGTGAGAGAGATCACGAATATACCGTCGCCACAGGTTTTACGATATAAGAACTGACTGTGAATGGGGAAACCCCTAAGGGCTCAATGTCAGGCGCCAAAGGCAAGTGACCCAGGATGGCTACAATAAAATAGAAAGGTAAATAAGAGGATTATCCGAGATAATTGACATATCTGTATAAGTGCTTTCAAATCCTTTAAGTAATTTTATTAGGTATATATATATAATTGATGCCAGTTTCTAAGATCAGCCCGTATCGGCAAATGCTATATATGTGTAGGTTGAAAATGAACGGTACAATCCAAGCTATAATTTGAAAAATCGTGCGCATTTTGTAGGGCATAAGTAGGCTATTGGAAGAGCGTTTTTCCAAACCTTGATTTTTCATAGAAAAAGAGTGCATTTTATAAATAAATTCAATGGATAACTTTCGGCCTAGAATTGCATAAGTAATGCAAAGCAATTTTTTGACGTGAATTTTTCGATTTTCTTGATAAATCAACAATTTTTCTGGACGTTCTCTGGCGTATCACCCTCGGAATTCGAGTACAGCAGGTAAAAATACAAGTCGTAGCGCGTGAGTGTGTGTGTGATATAGGATTTGTATAGAAAGACTATGGTATTTGTGTTTTGAATATAATTAGAATTTACAAGTACAGTCAAGGCTTGTTTATACCTTTCCCTGTAGTATGTTACAATAGTATGTGAAAATCAATCTAATATTCTGAAGAAATATTTTACGAATATCATTAAGAAAATTAATTAATTGTCCTAATTCATCTCTTGTGTATAATTACATAATCCCTCTTTTTGCATAATCATAATGATCACAAATTTAATAATCTGCTTCTAGGTGGCCATGCAATGAACCCCTCACTTGACATAGGCAACTATTCTCCAATTTCACCGCATTTACCAGATCTGCTAGATGAGTAAGTATAGACTATATTTTTTTATTAAAAATTAGAATATTTACAATGCTATGGCCAACAGACAATATTTATTAGTTGTTTATGTTTACCGCAATTATAAACGTTCAGTTACGTTTGTAGTCATTTCCTGTATTTTTACGATACTTCTTATCATGTTTTTTTATTATATTGTGAATAAGCTTTACGACTTGTCATAAATCACTTGAAAATTTTATGGTTATTATCATTTGAAACTCGGTTTGATTTTCACGTACTATTGAGTCTAAAAAATAATTAGCTAAATGCAAATAATATTTCGTGATCAATATTTCAATGTTGAAAATCGCAGTCAGTTATTCAAATAAAAATGAGCTATAAAAATTGTAGGAAGCAAATATATAACATCATACGTATGCTAAACTCTAAAAATATAGAATATCTTCTTTGAATTCTGCAACGAAGCTTCAACTTTTTCTAAAATGAGCATAACTCATCGGAACAATTGCTTGCATTAGATATTTACGACTTTCAATGTACCCTCGATTTCGACCAAAGTATATATTTATTATTTAAATGAATTTATTAAAGTGTTGGCAATAATGAAAAAAAGAAACAGATGAATATGCATTTCGCACCGAGCCCCCCTCTGGACTCAGCAATAATATTACAGGGGTTTCTATCTTAGACAATACATGGCAAGCCGTGATATGCCAGTCAAATTAGCTTTTTGATTTACCAAAATTCCAGCAAATAAGTTTGAGGTCTTAAATGGCTCGAATAAGCATGTAGAATGATAATATAACATAGGCAGCAGCTAATTTTGTAAAGTAAATTAACAATAAACAATCAAAGTGTGATTTCAGCACTTTTTTCGAACTTCTCTGCGGTTTGAAAAGTACCGACTTTAGGGGAAAAAGGTGCGAATAAAAGTTGTTCGTTATGAAATTATCTACAAAAATGTCCGCGAGGGCACCTCTCTAAATCCATTAGTTTATTGACAAATTGAGAAAAACCAAGAAATTTGTCAACATCGAAAATTTTTAATAACCTTAGAAAACATTTATTTTTTACATTGGTATTTTAGGAAAAGGTTGAACTTAATAGCGCACAATAGCCTGTCAAATTTTGAGGATCTAGCAATTATAGTTTCTGACTAGGAGGTACCGATAATTTCACAATTTTTTGTTTTCACACATCAGTGTGTGGTACTGGCATCAGCAGAAAAATTGAACAGTTTAGTTGCCATTGCTTGAATGTGATCAAGAAGAGTTATATTTCAATTAACATTTTAAAAAACCAAAAAATTAGGGACGCTCCTTGGTGTAAATGTTTATAAAATACCTAATTAATATTATTCCCAGAGACAATGTTTTAAGCCGAATGAAATCGAATAAAGTCCATTGAAAAGCTGCTATTTTTATCTAAATTTAGAAAAAAAGCTGGTCCTCTGCGAGCATTAGGAACCAAGGTTTTTTTATAATAAATCATTGCTCCGTAAATAAATGAGATATTGTGATTTTTCAAATTTGTAGCTGCAGTTAAAGACTTATACTTTTTAGATATATATTAGCCGTGACTTTAAAATCAATTATTAATTGTAAATCCAGTGTCGAAAAAAGGCGATAGCGCGCTCACGGCTCGAAACTGAAAAACTTACTTCAAATCGTGGCACTCAGAAAAAAGTATCGAAAATCAGTCAAATTTGATCGTATCTTACTTACTCGACTTTTAATCAATAAAACACAATTAAAGAAAATAATAAAATTTTTAATGTTTAAATAATTGAATTTGCTAAATCTAATGACGACCAAGTTGTTTTCTACTCGCACTACCCCGAATTAAAGAGAAAGAGCAAGATACGATCAAACTTGATTGATTTACGATACTCGCAAATACAGCTGCAGCTACAAATTTGAAAAATCACAATATCTCGTTTATTTATACAGAGCAGTGGTTTATTATAGAGAAACCTATCTTGGTTCCTGACGCTCGCAGAGGACCAGCTTTTTTTCTAAGTTTAGATTAAAAAAAAAAGATTTATTAAAAAAAATTTAGAAGAACTAAACTGCAGGCAACTAAACTTTTCAATTTTTCTGCTGATGCTATTACTGTGAAAACAAAAAATTTAGAAATTATTGGTACCTCTTAGTCAGAAACTATAATTGCTAGATTCTTGAAATTTGGCAGGCTATTTTGTGCTATTATTAACAATTTTCGATTTTGACAAATTTCTTGGTATTTCTCAATTCGCCAATAAACTAATGTACTAGAGGTGCCCCCATGGACTTTTTTGCAGATAATTTTATAACGAACAACTTTTATTCGCACCTTTTTCCGCTAAAGTCAGTACTTTTCAAACCGCAAAGGTAAATACGAAAAAACGTGCTGAATCACACTTTAATTGTTTATTGTTGATTTACTTTACAAAATTAACTCTGCCTAACCGCTGCCAATGTTATATTGTCATTCTACGTGCTTATCCGAGCCATTTAAGCCTCAAGCTTATTAGTTGGAATTTTGGTAAAAAAAGTCGGTCTTTTGGCCTTAATTTGACTGGCCAACACTAAGATGCGATAATATTTATGACATACAGCGATAGACTTCACCATTGGCATTAAAAACTGTAATCCATCCAAGTAATAATAAGTCGAGAAATCGACATGCCGATATCCGCATTGATTCTTGGTTGGGGAAATACAAAGTATATAATCTCGCCGCTCGCGAAGCTAATACTTAATCTAGCTAGAGTCAAGCATGATTTTTTTCCCTCAAAAATATTCAAACCCGCGTGCAGTCGTAATTCGTAGCACGAAATCCGCTTACGAAAGTCATGCCCGAGCACAATTACATCTTTTTAATTTAATAAATGCACAAAGAGCCAACTGAGACTTTCTCTCTCTCTTTCTCTCTGTTGCATTGTATATGCCCACGTCCCACAGCAATATATAAGCATAGTCCCCTGCTAGCCCTAACACCTGGTTTACGAGCATATGCACGTACAAAGGCCTCTATATACTTACGAACAGTGGCACACAGATGCGACTGCACACTCTCTCCCGTATATCAATAAAAGCAATGCATCCCCCACGTATGTATATACACACAGCTATAGCTCGCATTCTCTTCTATGTTTGGAATGAAAGTTTTTCGACCCCGCGCGCGCGCATATCCTATATATATATATACACACCCCGTATATATATATATATATAACGTACTAAACCTACGACCACGTGGTGGCGCTGGGGACCGACAGCTCTCTCGCGGCAGTCGCGGCCGCTGTTCTCGCGACTCGCGGCCAACGAACGCTCAGTTCAGTCGCTCGCCGATGTGAGAGCAGCAGTCAGTGCGAGTTAGAGAGAGAGAGAGAGAGAGAGAGTTGATGTCGGAAATGGCCGCGCTCTGATAATATGACACAAGCTCTGCCGTTGTTGTTGTTGTTATTATGCTCGTGCTTTCGTTGCTGTTTTTATTGTAAAAAAGATGAATATGAAGCTACTCGTGTACCTAGTGTTGATTCTGAATTGCTGTATTTTTGTACGAGCCCGCACGAGCGCCAGGAGCTCCCCCGACGATTTCGATGATGCGAGGTCCGTACTGTGCAGCATACGTAGTACCCCATTAGTACTGAGCTCCAAGTCTTTTTTCTTGTATACCTTTTGTCGCCGCCATGCAACGGTTTCTCGTCGCGTCTTTGTGCTCGTATACCTACACGATGCTGCCTCTCAGCTTCTATAGTTCGTGATTTTTTGTAACTTTGTTGCGTCGATTGTGTTACACGAGGTTATGTTTATCGCTCTGTAAACAATTGTTGTTTACATTTTGAGCGCTCGCTGACAGCGTCATGTAGAACGTCTATATTTTATATAGAGAGTAGTAGCATCGGCATTGCCTTGATGGTCTGAATATCCCATTATTTTACTTAAATGAGAGTTTTTGTTATTAATACTCTATTTTCATTAATTTGCTACCAAATAAATGCCTATAGTTAACCTGAAAATTTGTAGCAAGTCTGTTTTAGTTATGAAAATCTTATTCAATAAATATCTTTCAGCAACAGCGATGGAGATAAATTTGGTACCTCAGGCAGTGGAGCATCTACTCCAAATCAGTTAGGATCAACAAATCATTTTGGTAGATCACCACCTAGTCCACAACCAACTAGTTCACAAACCAGCACTATAGATCTTACGGAAATCAGCGGCCTTAAAAATGTCAATATGCAACTACCAGTAGGTGTTAGTCTCGATAGCCTTCCGGGCGCATCTGCGCTTCCAGGGCGTAAAGACAATCACGAAGGAATTTGCGAGGTTAGTGTTTGTCAAATAATTATATCAGAATGAATTTGAATGATTCAATATAATTATACTATTCATCTATTTCAGCTTTATGGAGGCAAAATATGTGCACAGTTTGTCGGTAATCACTCCGTCTACATTCCCCACCCTCTAACACAGAAGATATTGGAAGAAAAATTAATAAAAGCCTTTCACGTTATCAACCAATCAAAGTAAGAATAAATTTATTAAAAATTATGTGAATGCTAAATATTGACAAATCAGTACTAGAAATAAATAGAGCTTAGCATAGAGTTGCCAGAAAGCTGTAGTTTATTTGTGCGGATTATTGTGATTTTTTTGTGATGAATCACCAAATAATATCAAAATGTTTTATGATTTTCAAAGTATAATAAACAAGCATGCATTCTTTTATTTTTACTCTATTAACTGAGCAATCCAACTTTTTTTCTAGTGATTTATCTTCAAACTGCGAGCGTTATGCGCAGCCATCGTTATGCTACTCGACTTTCCCGATCTGTCGTGATTTTCCGAAAAGTCAAAAGCCTAGCACGCAGCTGTTTAAACTATTGAACTCTAACCAGCAGGACTCCTTCGAGGATACAGATATAGATGACTCATTTGACGATCTTTCACGACTGCAGCATGGTATTCGACGCAAACGAGGTGTTAAGTACCGTTCAAATCTTGACTCTAGTCTTGATAATAAAGAAAGAGGTAATTAAAAGAAAATCATCACAGCGTTTGTAATTGATTAGGTTATAATCGCAATCGATTTGGATTTAGATTCTTAATATATTTTGTGAATATTCATTCAAGCAAATATTAACAAATAATATGCTCTATTTCATCAATTGTTTGCTTGATACTGAAAAATTGTTTACAGCGTCGACCCGCAAAATTATCAGCACGACGTATGGTGACTCACGTTCGGCAAAGAAAGTCAGTTTGAACCGTAAACTTAGACGAATTTGTCGCAAAGAATGCGAGATCTTAGAAAACGATCTCTGCAGAAAGGAGTACGCCATAGCTAAGCGTCATCCTGAGATTGGCAAGCAGGTCCCACTAGTCGAATGCTCGGATTTACCAGAAGAAGGTACACTCGAGGCTGCTGACTGCATCAGTATTGGCATCTCTACTGAGAACAACGTTCAAGAAAGTAAATATTAGCTCTTTAATTTTTTTATATACTTACAAGGATTATATTTCTGGGATTGTACATAATACACCGTATTTTCGTTCTTTTCATTGGCACGGAGTAAAATGTATTTATTGTCATAATATTATGTGCATTAAATTCAAATCTAAAAATAATTGCTCATTATTACAGATGTCTATTGTTATTGGGGAACTGGAAAGTCATATACTGGTCCAGTCAAAACTAGCATGTTTGGTCGTCCCTGTTTGCCTTGGAAAAATCAGTTTAATCTGCAAATATCTGACCACCTCGAACTAGCTGGTGGCCATTCTTATTGTCGAAATCCTGGCAGTACTGAGCCCCAACCATGGTGTTATGTCGATGTTGATAATCGTAGTCAAAAAGAGTATTGTAATATACCTAAGTGTGGTGAGTATTCCAAAAGGAAAACATCACATTCTTTTAAAAATTAACAGTTCCTGGTTATATTAAATTACACTATTATTTAATGTTATTTATTTTTTCAGTTGAAAACTTATGGGTTTATGCCGTTGTTGGTTTTGTACTAACTGGAGGATTTGTAATTATATTAGTTTGTTATTGTTGTTGCTACAAGAGCAGAAAATCTAGAAGACAGACAAATCATTTACCAACAAATAAAGTATGTTCACAAATGTTTAATACTATAATATAGAAAAAAATAATAATAACCTTGTAAGCAAAGTACAAACATTTTTAAATCTTTTATAGATGTTAACTGGATTGCAATGTGACAAAAATATTTATGATGGAAGACGAAATACAACACAGCCAATGGAAATGAGTTCTCTTTTAGCTGGTCCAGGAAATACAACTCCTGGAACTGGAACTTTAAGCAGTGGAAGTAGTAGAACTTCTAATAATCGAGTGCCACAATTTACAATAAATAATGTCATGTTATTACAAGAGCTAGGAGAAGGAGCATTTGGTACGAAAGAAAATTTATTACTAATTTTTTAATTAGTCCTATTTACATATTTTATTAACTGTGATTTCTTTGCGTTATAGGAAAGGTTTATAAAGGAGAATTACAAACAGGAAATAAGTCTGATGAAGTAATTTATGTAGCTGTTAAAACTTTAAAAGAAAACGCAAGTCCAAAGACTCAGAGTGACTTCAAACGTGAAGTTGATCTCATGACAGATCTTAGGCATCCAAATATTATTTGCTTACTTGGTGTAATACTTAATGGAGAGCCAATGTGCATGCTTTTTGAGTACATGACTCAAGGAGACTTGCACGAATTTTTGATCTGTCATTCGCCAAGGTCGGACGTTCCCCTTAATAATGCGACTGGAAAAGTATTAGAGCAACCTGAATTCTTGCACATCGCTCTACAAATTGCTTCCGGTAAATTAATATTTTTACACTGAATAAGTCTTGAAATTTTGTATACAGAAATTAAAAATACCTTTTTAATATTTTTATTATAGGGATGGAGTACTTGGCCAGCCATCACTACGTTCATAGAGATTTAGCAGCTAGAAATTGTTTGGTTGGAGAAAACCTGACGGTGAAAATTTCGGACTTTGGCCTTTCCCGAGATATATATAGCAGCGATTACTATAGAGTACAATCAAAAAGTTTATTGCCAGTAAGATGGATGCCGCCAGAATCGATTTTATATGGGAAGTTCACAACAGAATCTGATGTTTGGAGTTTCGGCGTTGTTTTATGGGAAATTTACAGTTATGGCTTACAGGTAAACGCATAACGTTAATCTTTGAAATCTTTGAAAAAAGTCAGCAGTAAACCATAAACAATAATGCAACTGTAATTTATTTACAGCCGTACTATGGATACAATAATCAAGAGGTAATTGACATGATCCGCTCACGACAACTTCTCCCTTGCCCCGAGGATTGCCCAACGATGATCTACAGTCTGATGATCGAGTGTTGGCATGAAGTGGCGAATCGTCGGCCGCAGTTCCCGGAAATTCACCACCGGCTACACAATTGGTACGTCAATCAAACATACCTCAGTGACTTTTGCAACGAGTCGATAACAAGTTACTCGGGCAGTAGTCACAAGAGTACCAACAAAACAAACTCAACGCAACTCTCCGCACCAGTCTACAAAAGCGATTCTCTAACCAGGAATCCGCAACCGCAGCTCGGCATGAATAAACAACAATCACAGCACGTGCCGGAAAATCAACCGACGTTGTACGGCGGTGTGACGACAGAGCAGCAGAGCAATATTCTCAAAATCCTGTCGCCTAACTTTCATAGTAGTCCGCAGCAGCAGCAGCAGCAGCAGATCTTCGCGAATGGTCACAGCTGCAACGCTTACGGCGATCAACAGCCAGGCACGCCAATAAAAAATCACCTCGGCTACCCGAATCAAAGTGCAAATGTAGGCCTGATGGGTGAGGACAAACAACAGTGCTGCTCGCCCAAACTGAGCGGAGCAAAAAAGGTTCTTCCCGCAATGGTTATTCCTCACCAACAGCAGCTGCACAAGAATGGTGGTGTGCAAAACGGCGCGCAACTCGTAGTTAGACTGCCTGACCCCAGTAAAGTTCTTACAGAAACCAGGCTTTCGAAACAATAGGCAGTAGTCAAGCCTCGCGCACGTTTACTGGGGCCTCTTTGACTGAACTCGCATTTACGGGAATGTTAATCGCGCGTGCCTGTAGATTGTTAAAGGCAAATCTGATCGCAGATCTGTCGCGGAGGACGAGATGTGTGTTTCTTACTACATCGTCGCATGTCTTTGCTTGCATTCATAAAATAAAATTTTATTCGATACGTCTAGGAGATCTGCAAAGTTTTTCATCTCGTCGCACTATAGGCAAGCAAAAGAAGTTAGGGAAAATGAGATTATCACCGTCTTGTACTTCTTATGACATTACACATTGCAATAGTTGATCGCAAAAACTTGAAATAGTTGAGCAAATCACGTGTAATTGAAATCGCATGAGTTTATTTAAAAAGAAAAAATATTTCCTTATTGTTTTAATAAGGAACATTTATATCCAAAGACTTAAAATATTGTATACATGGTCGAGTATACTCCGAAGCACAGTTAGGTATTGTTTAATATACTTGTGTAAAAAAAGCTTGTGACAAAATCACATGTTTAAATTCATATGCACTATTTTCATTTCTGTATACAAATAGTTAAACAGAAATGAACTTTGATTTTGCTATGAAAGAATATCGAATCGAGTACATATGTATAAAAAACAGGCTAATTCGAAATCGTCTTAAAACGTCTAGAAAGCTATTATAATAACTTACAGATTTTTAATATTATATGCAGTAATTTTTATATATTTACAGTAAATTTTGAAACGTTTTAATTATAACCAATTCTTTATTATACGAAGCCGTTACACTCATTTATGGAAGGTAAACGCATAAATGAACGTTAACTTCGAATTCCTGCATAGTAATTTATTTTATTTTATAAAATAAAAAATCAGTTTTGCATAAGATTTTTTATATTTAAATATTTTAACGAAATTGAATTTTTTTACTTTTCTGTACTGATGTGTAAGATGTTATATTTTACTGAACATAACTTAAAGATTTTTACAAATTGTAATTTATTAGTGCCAGCAAAGATACAATTAAATGATTACCTGTGCACACAATAGATTATATCTTAAGTATCATAATTACTTATACACGGTCAGCAACGCCGAAATCGTTTGTCTGATAAATACAATATCGTTAGGGGAGTTTTGTCTTTTACCAATTTTGCCATTTCATTTTTTTTAAAGTGAGCTCTACGGAATTTTTTAAAATCTTGTATGACTTTTGTGTTCAAAGAATTTAATTGTTTAAGTATTTCTTGTATGCTAGAAATAATTTCATAAATTTTTAAAACGTGCCATTGGTTATGTAAATTTACATAAGTATTTATAGATTTTGGTAGAATTAATTTTCATTTGCTAATCAATACATGAGTAGATAAAATTCAAATAGCGTGAAATCACTCTTGTAGTCGGCATGCAATATATGTTATTTTTTTTATTCAATGCAATGTTTGCATTATACTTTGACAGTAATTGCAAACATAAAACACAAATTAGAAGCAAAGTAAAAATCAAATTGCATAGAGTACATCGAAATTAATTAGGCGCTATTAAATAAACTTTATAATTTTATAAAAGTAAAAAATTGTTCCAATTTCAATTATTCTTGTGTTAGTTATTTGCCAGATTGCTACAAACAAATCAAATTAAATAACATGCATTTGCATAATAAAAGAAAAGACTATGTTTGCGAAACTTCAACGTTCCATATTAATACATGTATTTATTAAACTGCCTGGGACTAATATCATTATTATTGCGATAATTTTGTCGCAAAATAATATTATTATTTTGCGATAATTAAACCATTTATCACAAAAACTTTACTTTATAAACTTGTATTTTCACTTCAGTTTGTTGTTGTTTCAACTTTTCCATATTATTGATTATATTAAAATAATATATCAACATATGTATGTATAATTTCATACAGTTTCGTATGTTGGGTGTATAAAAGATATGAAATAAGGTGTCTAAACAAGCAAATATGAAAATTTACAAATCCTAGTTGAATTTAAAAATATGTTTATTTTCAAAATTACTTTGTTTTGTAAAGTACGTGGGACATTTTCATATTTGCCTGTATAGTGATGAAGTAAAATATTGTAGTCATGTAAGGACACGTTATAGTACGAAAGAATGAAACGATATAATGAATATGATTCGTGTAATTAAAGAGAAGCGTGTATAATAATTTTTATAATTAATTTTTTGATATATATGATATATAGATATATATATATTATGCGGAATAGGTACATGTGAACAAGAAACAATTTTTGAGCATGGCTCTAAATTACAAAAATTGTCGATTATTACATGGCGATTTATATGGAAAATCTACCTACCCTTGTATGTACAATTACGTGGTTGACTGAATACTTACTTGTCTTGTATTATTTATCGATGTTACTTCGCCTTGTAAAAATATCTTGTACGGATTTTTTAAAGAGTTTTTGTAAAAGAAAACGCATTCATTTGTCTCTACGCAAGCGAATCCGATTTACGAAGAAAAAGCTCTATTGAGTATTTTTTTCTCTTTATTTACACATACGTATGCAACACTTGTGAGTTCTGTAGAAAAAGGTATTTTAAAGACTGACAGCTACTTGAGATTTTCTGTACCGTTAGTTGTTCACGTCATCATCTCGAGAGTTTGTCAAAAGAAAAATAAAACGAAATAATAAGAATTGTAGATTTACACCGTAATTTATATTGAATATATTTAGTATATCTTACGATCTTTATATTATATATATATATATAAATATATAAATAAATATATAAATATATATATAAATATTCGGTCAAATATATAATCAATGTTTTTGTAATACTCAGTGTTTATGTATATGATTACACATCCTTGCTATCCCCCACTTCCAGAAGAGAATATTCGAAGGAGAGCAACGTTTTTCTTTTAAAAGTAAAAAATCAATTTATTCAAAATCTTATGATAATACATAATACATAATTGGTAGTTTCAATGATAAATTAAAACTTAATATACCAACAATTTACAAATAAATTATATAAATTAATACAAAATTGCGGTGCAATCGCGAAGCTAACTATTACGTCGTTGTTGCTGTTTTTCTTGTTTTTCCGGTGATGATTGTTGTCGGACATTATTGGATTTCGAATTTCCAGTTCGAATATACAGCTAACAATCGTTAAACTATTGCATTTGAAAACATATTCGTCGTTATCTCATTATCATGATCATTATCATAATCGTTTGAAATATAAAAATACTATTACAATAATTTTTCTGAATAATGTGCGTTGTAAAGAGTATAATAGTCGTGCGCGACGCAGACGTTAATGTATTGCCTAAAAAAATAAACTTTTCCTGAGTATTAGTAAGTAAAATAACATTTTGATTTCACCTACATAACAATTGATTTTTCTTTCACACTCCCAATCAGCAAAGGCACGTAATCTTCCTAGCTTCCATTTGGTTTATTGATCATCCTCAACAATCGAGCGGCGAGTTGCTTGTGCTTGTTAACAAGTGCAATTTGGATGAGGGTCTTGTCCTCGCTGTTGCGAGCATTCGTGATGGCCGCGAGCTCGTGAGCGTTGGCGGCCTCGATCTTCGCGATCATCCGGTCGTCGCCCCTCTGCGCGTCACCGAAAAGCTCGCCGATCAAGGTCAACAGTTTAACGATCTCCGGCTCGCTGGCGAACTCGAGGGGCGTCTCGTTGTCGTGGTTGCGCGCGTCGTATATGGCCGCGTTCCTCAGCAGACACCTGACGATCTCGCAGTGGCCGTCTTTCGCGGCGACGTGGAGCGCGCTCGTGCCTCTGCCTTTGGTCTTGGCGTTGACGAGCTCGCTGAGCTTGGTCTTGTTGCCGCTCACGCGGGCCAGCAGCATCTCGACGATCTCGGCGTTGCCCTTGAGCGTGGCTATGTGGAGCGGTGTGTTGCCCTGGTTGGTCGAGACGTTGACGGTGGCCTTGGCGTCGAGAAGGGCCCTGACCACCCGGGGGTTGCCCCGATCGACGGCAAAGTGCAGCAGAGACTTGCCCTCGGGGTCGCGACAGTTGACGTCGGTACGATCGGCGAGCAGCCGGTTCACCACCTCCTCGTCGTCGTTCCTGATGGCGATCCTCACGAGGTTCTCAAAGTTGTCGCCGTTGTTGTCGAGGCAGCCGATGCGCCGGAGCTCCTCCTCGATGCCGCGGATCGCCTCGTCGTAGCTCTGTATATTGGGGTTGTTGCGACCTAGGGCGGCCGCGGTCTTGTCGCGGCACTCGCGGTAGATGCGCAGTGCCGTGTGGTACTTGCCCTGCTGCAGGTACATGAGCGCCATGCTCTGCCGGGTCTGCATGCAGTCGGGGTGGGTGGCACCGATCGCGGCCTTCTCGTACTCGTGCCGCTCCTCGAGCATGGCCGTGGCCAGTCCGAACTTCCGGTCGCGCATGAGCGCCTGCACGAAGATGTTGGATGCCCGCTGGGTCTCGGGATGCAGCGGCCCGTAGGCGTCCCGCTTGCGCTCGTAAATCCGCTCGTGAATGCGGAGCGACTCGTCGCACCTGCCCTGTCGGTGCAGCAGCTGGGCGATCTTGCACTCGGTGGCCATGGTCTGGGCGTGTTGCAAACCGAGGCTCCGCCTCTGGACCTCGAAGACGTCGGTGAGGATCTGCATGGCGTCGTCGAACCGGCGCATGTCCTCGAGCACGCGGGCCATGTTGACCCGGGTGCTCAGGATGTCGGACATGCTCGTGGCGAGCGAGGAGTCCCTCTGCTGTCTCTCGTAGACCTCCTCGAGTAAGGCGAGAGCGTCGAAGCCCCTGCGCTGCTGCTGCAGCAGCAGGGCTATGGTGGTCTTGGTGGCGAGGCTGTCCTTGGCGCCGGCTCCCAGGATGGCCTCCTGCTTCTCGTAGACGCCCTCGAGGAGGATCTGGGCGTCGCGCCATTTGCTCATCTCGAAGAGCGTGTAGCCGATCTTGTACTTGATCTCGAGGATGCTGGGGTCGTTGAGGCTGAATATCTCCCGGCGCTTGTTGAGCACGGTGGTGAACTGGTTGAGCGCCTCCTCGTACTGGCCGTTCTCGAGGAAGAACTCGGCGGTGCCGAGGAGGCTCGTCGTATCCGAGTCCTGCCAGAGCCGCTTCAGCTGCTCGACCTTGGAGAAGTTGCAGTGCATCGCGTGGGCGACTATCGTCCTGTTCTCCCGGTTGGCCGCCCCCGCGATCGCCCTGACGTTGCCGATGTTCTTGATCTTCTTGATCTCCTTGATGAAGTCGAAGTTGTTGTTGGCGATGCTCTGGAAGGACTCGTCGATCATCTTCAGCAGGTTGATGGTGTTCCTCTCGTTGGCCACGTCGAGCGGAGTTCTGCCGGCCTTGCACACGGCGTCGTAGACCGCCCCGTTGGCCAGCAGACTCTTGGCGATCTTCAGGTGGGAGTACTTGGCGGCGTAGTGCAGGGGTGTCAGTCCCTCGGAGTCGGCGACGTTTGGGTTCGCCTCCGAATCGAGCAGTGCGTTCACCACGTCCTCGTTGCCCTTGCTCACGGCGATGTGCAGAGGGGTAAGGTTGTCGCTGTTGCGGGCGTTGACTATGGCTCCGTTGTCGATGCGCTCCTGCACGACGTCGGCGTCGCTGTTGTGACTGACGAAGCCGAAGAGCAGCTCGGTCTCGGCGAGAGCCCGCTTGAGCGCATCGCTCGTGCCCATGTCGACGGGCTTTTTGCCGGTCTCGTCGCTCGCGTTGAAGTGTGCCCCGTGCCTCATGAGGTACATGACGATCTCGTGATGGTCGTTGTGCGCAGCCAGATGCAGGGGCGTCATCTCCTCGCAGTCCCGGGCGTTCACGTCGGCTCCGTGCTGCACGAGGTACTCGGTGACGCTCAGCTGGCCGGCCAGCGCCGCGTAGTGGAGCAGCAGCTGTCCTCGGGGACCGGTCTCGTTGACGCTCTGGCCGAGGCTGTCGACAAAGTACTCGACGATGTCCTTGCGGTCCTTGGTCGCGGCGTAGTGGATGGGCTTTGCGCCGGTCGAGTCCTTCACCTCGACGTCCGCGCCGTTCTCCACGAGGAGTCGGACGACGCCGAGGTTGCCCGCCAGGACGGCGATGTGCAGCAGCGTGTAGCCCTTGTAGCAGGCGAGGTTGATGCTGTCCCTCGTACGCTCGAGCAGGATCTTGACGCTCGCGGAGCAGCTGACGGCGACCGCGGTCTCCAGGGGCGTGCTCTCGGCGTTGTTCTTCACGCTCGTATCCGCGCCGTTCCGCAGCAGGAGCTCGATCACCTTGGTGTGGCCGTCGACCGCAGCCAGATGCAGCGACGTCATCCCGTTGACGTTCTTCTCGTTCAGCACCGCCCCGTTGGCTATCAGAGTCTTCACCAGCTCATCGTGTCCCAGTTCCGAGGCGATGTGCAGCGGCTTCCTGTCGGTCGAATCCGTGCAATTGACGTCGATTCCCGCCGACAACAGGCTGTTGGCTATGCCCACGAAGTTCTTCTCGACGGCTACGTGCAGCAGGCTTATACCGCCGTCGT
The DNA here is from genome assembly GCA_020010945.3 of Muscidifurax raptorellus. NCBI lineage: Eukaryota > Metazoa > Arthropoda > Insecta > Hymenoptera > Pteromalidae > Muscidifurax > Muscidifurax raptorellus. The sequence continues at coordinate 18,602,805 of CM052077.1, read as the reverse complement.
AGGTGAAGTCGATTCGGGCCTTGCTCTGTATGAGAATGTCGACCATATCCTTGTTGCCTGAGAGGACGGCGAAGAGCAGGGGCTGGCCCCTCACGGCGTCGACGTCGGCCCCGTTGGCAATCAAGAGCTTCACTATTTTCTTGTAATTGAACTTGACGGCCGTGGAGAGAGGGGCGCAATTCGTCTTGCTCGTTCTATTCACGTCGGCGCCCCTCGCCACGAGTGTTTCCACGGCCTCGTACGAGCCGCTCTCGATCGCCGCCAACAGAGGAGTTTTCCCCTCGTAGTCCTGGGCGTTGATATCCTTGACCTTCTTCAGCAGCAGAATTATGGCGTCCTTGTGATTGTGCTCGGCCGCCAAGTGTAACGGCGTCGCGTCGTCGTTGTCGGTGGCGTTGACGTCGCCGTCGTGGTCCATCAGGAGTTGAATGACCTCGAGGTTGCCCTTCATCGCGGCGACGTGTACCGGCGTCGAGCCGCAGAGAGCCCTGTGATTCACGCGAGCGTCGTTTTCCAGGAGGATCTTGACGACCTCCGGGACGTCCTGATCGACGGCTGCGTGCAGCGGAGTCGAGTCGTTGACGTCCTCGACGTTGATGTTGCCGTTGTGCTTGAGGAAAAGCCTCAGAAGATCGCTGTAGCCCTCGGAAGCGGCCATGTGCACAGGCGTGACGTTGTCGACGCCGGGAACGTTCACGTCCATGTTGAGATTGACCAGATACTCCACGACGTCCTTGTGGCCGTAGTCGATCGCTATGTTCAAAAAGTCCCTGCCGCTGAGGATAATACTGGGATCGAGCTGGAGAAAAGCACGCACCGTGTGCAGATGGCCGTCTCGCATTGCCAAGTGTATCGGAGTGATGCCGGTGTCCGTGGTGGCGACCACGTTCGCTCCGTATTTGACTAAAGTATCTATTATATCGTTGTAACCAGACTTGGCTGCGTAATGCAGAGGCGTGTAAAAATCGTTGTCGACCGTGTTTACGTCGGCGCCGTACTTCAACAGAATGGAGGCTATCTCCTTGTAGCCGTATTCCGCGGCAAGATGCAACGGGGTGGATCCCTTGATGTTTTTCGCGTTGACGTTGGAGCCTCTTAGTATTAAAATTTTCGCTGCGTCCAAGTTACCCTTAATTACTGCTAAATGTAATGGAATGACGCCCTTGTCTGTTCTGTCGGAGACGTTCGCTTTGAGCTTCAACAAGTGGCCTATTATATCGGGATGGCCTTTTTCCGCCGCCAGGTGCAGCGGCGTGAATCCTCCCATGGATTCATTGTAATCGACGTGACCCTCCTCGCCTATGAGAATTAAAAAACTTTCCTTATGATTGTTCGTTATTGCATAGTGTAAGGGAGCAAACCCGTTTTGATCTTTGGCTATATTATTCGCTTTGTGCTTTAACAAAACTGACACAGCCTCGTGATGGCCCTTCAGCGCCGCATAGTGTAAGGGCGTTCTCTGCTTATTGTCCTTATCATTGATGAACGAGTCGTTCACTTTGAGCAAGAATTGCACTATATTAGCTCGGCCGTGCTCAGCCGCTACGTGTAATGGAATTTGGCCGTTATTGTCTTTGACGTTCATTTTCAAACCATGATCCAGGAGAAATTCCACAACTTCGAGATTATTTCCCTTAGCCGCAATGTGTAGTGCCGTTTGCAAATTAATGTCGTGTCCATTGATGTCGGCACCGTTTGCAATGCAATTTTTCAAACCCTCCAGACTTCCCTCCTCTAAAGCTGAAAACATTTGCTCTTGGTGAGATATGATTAACAGATCCTCATTGTATCTACTCTTCAACTTGTCCGGATCCTCTCTCACTGGTCTACCAATTTTTTTCTTGTTCGTCATCAAATTTTCTAGCACCATTTTTTTAGCGTTGAGAATAACTGCAATCGAAACGTCCGAGGGTAGAACGTCATTCAGAGAATTATTATATGCCAAATGATTGCGCAAATTTTTTCCAATTAACAAAGGACTAATTTCATCTAAGAATAACAAATTATTTTCCAAACAGTTCTTAGCGCCTCCTAAAATTGACAGTATATCGTAAATTAACAGTTCTAACATAGCTTGCACTTTGTTACTTATGTTTTCCGTTATAATAGTTGAATTATTGTTTAATATATTGCTGTACAATACATTCTGGAGTTCTAATAATTTCGAACTAAGTTCGTTAGCGTAATTTTCTTCCGATACATTGGCCGATCTGGCTTCTTCGGTTTCCTGCGCAATAAAAGAACTTTTATTTAATGTTTCCTTTAATTTATCCACCCACGTAATATTGTCCATTTCAAATTTAGCCAGATTCATTATCTTACAAGTCAGTCTATCGATTTCTTGAAAGTTATCACACTTTATTTGGAACATACGAGAACGATATAATTCAACAACCAACTCAGTTATTTTTTTCATGCAATCTGATTTTTTCGTTGAATTCATGTAGTCTAAAATCTTTTCGGCGTAACCTCTAGCCAATATAATATCGCTACCTTCAATACCAGTCTCTTGAAGACTCAAAAATAAGTTGCTTAACAATGTATTTCCCGCAAAGAAATCCTCCGAGACGTGGCTTAATTTACTTTTTTCACCGCTAATTGTATCGGTAATATAATCAAAAACGTTTACTTCATTAACAGTTTTATCATTAACATTTCGTTTTAACTCGGAAATCAGCGATTCAAGCATGTCATATTCTACCGAGTTAAAATTTTCATTGACTACAGAATCTAGTTTATATTTGTTAAATAACAGAGCTACCTCTCCCAATTTGTCGGCGTCGTTCCAGTCTATAATTTTTTTCAAAAGCTCCTTCACTATTTTAAGTTTATTCTTATAAAGCAGATAAGCCGTGACAGTGCCGATTTTTCTAGTATCATTTTGTAAACCTACGAAATAGTGTATATTATTATTTTGTTCAATTTCCATTATTTTACTTGATGTATGCAGATTTGATAACGAGTTCTGCAATGAGACAAAGATTTCTCTTGTATTTATTGGCAATGATAACAGTAGTGTATCGCTTGTAGTACTAGATAGCTTAGGTGATTCTAGGGTATTTTTTAAATATTCTCCAATAACTTGCAAGCATCTTATGATAACTAATTGTCCATCCTTTCTCTTAGGATCAGCCAGCGACGTTAAGTTAACATAATTATTTATTTTATCTAAAGAATATACTTCACTCAACTCTTTATAATCATTGTACAAGTCTTCAAACTCAGGATTCTCGCTTATAATTCTATTGACGTTCACATCACGATTTATTTTTGGAAGAACACTTAACTTGGAAATATTCATACTTTGTATGCTGTTTTGCACATCTTTAAGTTTATTTGCAAAATTCGATAAATATTTCAATATCTTTGCGCTACTTAAAGTAGCTTGGTAAAATAAATTAATTTCTTGCTTCTTTGTGTATGACGAGATAAAACAGATTAGGCAAAATTCCACTTCCTCCCAGGGCAATCTGTCATATGTACATTTTAATTGCTGTTTCAGGATGAAAATATTTTGCGCAATGAATCTCATTATAAAGATACATTTTTCGTCCACTCTCTCGCAGAGCGCACTTAATCGTGAAATGCTTTCAAGAACTATCGCAATACGTTCATTGATATTACTTACGGAAAGCTTATAGGTAGATGCTTTATTAGAACCAGTCGAGAAAAAGCGAAGATTTAACAATATATCTTCAATGAATATTTCTACTTCCTTTGCTAAAGGAACATTTTTTAACTTTAATTCTTCATACGTTCTGGAAAAAATTTCCTCCAATTTTTCCGAATTAGCAAAATAATTATCTGGCCAGCCGTTAATCATTATTTCTAATACTTGGATATTACCTGATCGGATAGCATAATAAAATGCTGTATGGCACGATTCATCTTGATCGTCTGGTAATAAATTTTTCCCATTTAAAAAAAACTTTTTCAAAACGGTACTGTAGTTGTCAAAAATATACTTTATGATTTCCGTACTATTGTATTGGCAGGCTAAAATTATAAAGTTTGTATTTTTCAACGAATTCGCGGCATCTCCGTAATAACATAGTAATTCATTGTAGTCTTCTGAAGCATGTATGTAGCAAAGGAAGCTACTTAGGCGCTTGAATTGTTCAATATCTCCATTCTTTATGGATATCTTCAATTCCAATAAAATTTGATGGTAAAGCACTTTTGTCTTGGTTTTATCATAACTGTATAATTTGTCATACTGATCCAAAAAATCAGCTTTAGAATTATATGTACGTTTCAGAAAACGTTTGTTTTCCTTATAGTACGTTGAATTTTGTTTATAACGTTCCATTATTGTATAATATTATCTTTTTAGTCCAAGCACATTTCTGGTTTCAAATTTCTTGTGAATTTTGTGGCTGTAAAAATAATTAATACTCATATTAGTTTCACATTTTATCTTTTATTAATATCAATGATATCAAATTTAGAGCAATTAGGAAAATAATATAAATATATACACAGTTTGAACTAAAAGCATTCTTTTGAAAAATTTCATTTCTTATACAATAATTTAACCAATCATAATGATACAAAACTCTATCGACAATAATAAATAATAAAACAAGTATGCATGACTAACTAAACAAATTTTTTCCTCGAAATTCTATTATTTGTTAAACTATACTATATAGAGATGTCATCAATTAGAGAGAGATTCGGAAAAACATTGGAATTGTGTTATTCTTCATTGGATTTTTATTCCATAATATATCTCGATTTGTAATTTAAATGAGAGCTGTATTAAAGTGCTCTTAAGTTCTGGTTTAAATTTCGTGACTTCAGAACTACAGAATTGCTTAATCAATTAATGTGTTCTTATGGAAAATGCACGTTTTCTCTTATTTAAAAAGATTGCAAATGAAAATAGTTATGTAAACATTTATTACGAATCCGCATCAATTTTCAAAATTATCATTCTGAGTTTGTAAGATGAGATATTAAATATTTAAGCTTATCTAACTTACTTTAACAAACAAAAAATGCTTTATTTTGTTATTTTTCAGTTATTTTATTATTTTTAGGATGTAGGACGTACAAACAATCAACAAAAAATGTATACAAAAATTGTAAAATTTTTAACTAATAAAATTTTGGCATACTACGGGGCCCGCTACAGCGCGACATTAAGGACCATACCGGCACCTACCGAAGGTACTTTCTTAAGAGGGAGTTACCGATATGATAATTTATTAAGGAGCCGTCGAATCGAATTTTACCGAACGTCACCCCGTCTCGAGCCATATTACTCATTATTCACTTATAATATACTTTATATAATCAGAAATAAAATAGATAATTATTCGTTATTTCGTAGACAAACTCGGAAAGACAGTATTTATAACAAAATTGCAGTAAAAAATGTTTATAACAGAAGATTTTTTTATTTTTAAACACATATATTGTCTTTCATGTGATTATGTGTGATTAAAGTATCACAAAAACGTTACTTGTTGTGATATATACACACACACACACATCTTTAAGATACTGATTTAATTATATTGTTATCTATATTTGACACCTAATTTGATATTTAAAATTGATTTTTTTATTGAAAGTGTTTTGATATTAATAATAGGATATACAATAACAAATATAAATAATTATTAAAAGATATTTAAATAAAGTTGATATAATTTACTTACAACATTAAGTATACTTGTCTTGTTAATATGGACTTATTGTTCTGCATATGGGTAAAAACCCATTTATCTGCAAATACAAACAAACAAATATTAATTATCTTGGCAAGAGCTATGCCATTATTTTAATAATTTTAAAAGAACATAAAAATAATGTTTTGATTCTTAACCATAAAATTAAATAACTCTTGGTTGACATGGGGGATAACATGGTGCAAATATTTGAATAAAATGTATAAGTATATTTTTTGCCTACTCCCAAACGAAGTTTTATTATAATAAACATTTAAGTAAAACGAAAAATCATCGTTTGTAGGAGCTATGCCAATGAATTAGTAGCGTGTTTTTATAGACAGATGTGAACTTACACAAGCATGATTGTATGGAAATTAATTAAAATTATGTGTTAAAACAAATAAATAAAACTGGCCACAATGACATCATTGCATTGAATAAATACCGCAAAGGTGTAAAAAAATGCAACGATTTTGATATTGGACAAAATTTGACCGAGAAACATCATATAGCGCAACCTTAAATTCGATATTGCTTTAAGCACCTATACTTCGCCCCTCCCCCATCTCAAAGTCACGTTTAAGCTTCGATTTACATAAAGTTACGAAAGAAAAGCAGCAAAAAATACTCACACTATAAAATCCCAAGCTTTTTCTAGCGAGGTGATAACGTTGTATATCGGACATAAGGTTAACAAATCATGTATGTATGTACCTGTAAAAATATAAAAAAAAAGTTATTCTCGTAAGCTCTTGTACGATGATAACCTACTCGAATCTGCTATACTCTGTATAGTTACAATATTTTGATATAAATTTTTCTGTATCTACTCGTCTGGTCACGACTACATCAGTATTATTTTTAAACTAGACAATCTATTGCTCATTCACGCACATAGAGTAAGTAAGTACTCACGCAAGATAAAATGTTTACATTCTCACGTGGGCAGCACTTTTCTTGTAAATTTTTATTGCAATAACTACTTGTTGATGCTTTAACGTGCTTATGCATGAAAATTTGTATACGTGTGATTGGTTCTTACTTAACTTTTCGAACGGCAGTGCACAAAACCGTCTCAAAACCATCGAATAATCGCAGAACTTTGCATTTTATTAAATTCGCTTTTTACTTACTTATGTTCCTTGCACTTGACGTCTTGCACTGTTTTCGTGCACGGACTTTTCAGACAGTATAGAGAAGTACCACCTTGTATATGTATACGTATAGAGCACGAATATATAGAGTAATAGAGATAGTATGCATAGAGTGGGGGAGCTAGTGGTGTAAACGTGTCCTCAACTCCTCATCCTCGTGATGGTAGAAGAAGCTAGAGAAAAGAGAAAGAAGATTGAAGCATAGAATACATATTTCATATAGAGCGCCGGAGGAGCAATATTATGAGCAATACGGGCGCGGTGCGCGGCCGCATGCGCAGAAGAGACCGCGCAAAGTATAATTTGATTTATTTTAAATTATACGAAATTGTTAATTTTTTAGAATACCTTTGTGATTATTTTTCACTCACGGGGAGCGAAATACCAGACCAAGGAGTTCGGCAATTTTCTTTCGCATTGGCATTGATTCGCGAGGAACAATACATCTATAAATCTAGTTTAAATAAGATTGAATCACTTTTTAATTTTTTTAGAAGGATATTCAAACATCACTATTAAATAACTTAAAAATATTTATTTTTAAATGTGTACCGCTTATGAATGATTGCATCGCAATTTTTTAGCATTGTATACAAAATATTATTTATTAATAAAGTTTCACAGAATAACTTACACTGTAAAGTTGTCTCTTATAGTAATAACTTACATGGCTTATTGGACAGTACGTCACATTTCCACAATATGAGAAAACGATCAGTAACATTTGTTCTACATTATTGTGTATAATTTTCTAGCGTCAATTCTCCTTAATAGTAGTCAACTTTTAAAAATAAAAATTTAAACTGTGATTGTGGTAATTATATGCTAATACAAAAATATAAACAATCCACTTTGCATATATTTGTTAAAACACGTTGATAACGCAGAGAGTAAAATATACTTTATGCCTGGTGTGCATATACATATATATGTAAAGTACAGATATCACAAAGTCTGACCATTTTAGCAATCATTACATCCATCGCAGTCGAAATCGCCGCAGCAACCGGTATGATCCGCACCGTCGCAACAGCCGTCTCCACCTCCGTGGCCGTCGCAACAACCGCCTCCTGGACCACAATCGCAACAGCCTCCGTCATCGCAGCAGCCGCCGTCGGTGTGATTATGGTGATAGTGATAGTCGTCGTGGATATCGTGACAGCTGAAGCAGAAGATCAGACAGCAGTTGGTATCGGTGGGACCGCAACATCCGTCATTGTTTCTGCGATTATTGGCAGTCGTTGCTTCCTGCGGCATCGCCTGCGCGGCGGTGGGCTGCCTTGTCACCACAGGCTCGGCTTCATTTTCATCGATGAATTTCGGTATGGAGAAGCCTTCGGGCTGTGTTGTTATAGGTTCTTGATCCTTATTATTCAGACTGGTTGAGGCTGAGCCGACGGTTAGTGATGAATTCATCTGTCAATTAGTTGCTTGATCGTTACTCTGCATCAACAGTCGAGATCGTTCGTTCAATGGTACCTGGGGTATTCCGTTTGACGCGTTTCCCGGAGGTGACACTGTGGAATTGAGTTGATCACTGGAAGCCAAGTTCAAAGATGCAGGAGCTACTTCAGGATTTTCGAGAAACTGGTTCGTCCCCGAAGTCGCCAGCGGCATCGGTATAGGAACTATAACTGGAATTGGAGTATTCGAAAGTATCGACGTCGAGGAAGACGAAGGTACTGCGTCCTGGAATTATATCATAGAATAATGAATTATTTTTATTATTTTACAATTTGTATTTAATTAAGACGATGCGGTTGCTCGTCACAAACACATAATTTTAGCGAGTCCAGTGCCGGGTTATAGGAAAGGGGTCTTGAGAGGAATAATGCGCATGCAGGGCCATCTCTAAAGATACATATATATAAAGTTATGGACAATTAAATTATTTATTGCATCAAATGCATTCGTTACACTATCTATACGTGGTTGCATGCGGTTATTTGCAGATGCGATGTCATTTACGTTAATTGACATTAAAAGCAAATATTCATTAAAAGTAAATTTCTTGTAATTTCGATGTGAATATACGCACTGCTAAACTACCGGACTGCACGTCGTAGTGTGCAAATACTCTGTTTATCGGCTCGAAGAACTCCCAATCGGTACCCGCGGACGATGCACCGCTCTGCAGATTTTTTACTATGTTCTTGTAAATTTCAAATTGGAACTCCCAGAAGTTTATCAGATCGATCACGTTGAAATTGTATCCGTAGCCGAGGAGTTGATTCAGCAGCAAATTCCACAGCACCTCTCTGTCCATATCCGTTCTGGCATTATCAAATTGTTCTTGCATTTGCAACCGGTTCATGACCAACATTCTCGCTGCTCTATTGTCCCATTTCTGAGCGTCTTGGTAGTTTTGGGCCAAACTGTGCGATGTGTCTACACGAAAATTGAGTTTGTGAGATTTAAATTATTTTTTTTATACATGCATTTATATATCAGTATAATGAGACATACCTATTTGCGGAAAATGCGGTGGTTCATTCTTGGGATAAGCATTTGTACTAATGGTCGATTCCAAAGTTGGCGCCGATGGTGCGGCTATTGACGTGCCGTAATTAATGCCTGGATTGGGCTGACCTTTCATGGCTTCGCTGTACGACGGAGGAGCGTCTTCTCTTCTTGCAGCATACTGATGATTAGCGCCACCTAATTTATTTTGCACGCATACACATAGCATCAGAAGTGAACATTAAGTAGTTCTTATAGTACTCATGCCCATCCCATATTGAATTAAAAATTATAAAATTTTTTAATTTTCGAAATCATTTTATCGTGTTATTTACATCTTATAAATTTTACGGCGTTGTATACCTTAAACTCGTATATATATATTATAGATATATCACTACACCTTGAAGTCGTTATCTCAACTAATAAATCTGATATCTATTCCAACTACGAACGATGATTATATTTTCATGGTAAAGGCTGACGTCAGAAAAATATTCATTGATATCTCATATAAGAAAATAATGTTGCAATTGTATCTTACCCTAATATTAATTATGGAATACACGAAACAAGTACTTTGTGCTCGGTATTGACGCTTCTCATAGAACATTGCATCTCATAGCAATATTTAATTTAAATTTCGAAGGAAAAATTTATGTCAAAAACAACTCGCGATATTTGATTTAAAAATAAAAATCACTATTAAGTACTCACCCGACATTTTGTTGGGGTCCATCTAAAAATAATGTCAGCCTCTCTTTTTACTATAATTGATGATGGTAGTCGTGGGTTTGCAGATCAGCTGTTCTCACGTATTGTATGTATATATATCACCGGTCTGTGCACAACGTATATTCCGTCGCCGTTGGTATATATAGGTATACAAGGGCCCTATATGTATATTACCCATCAGCAGAAAAAATTGGAAATCCCACAGCCTAGCCCACAGCGATATACGATAACAGTAGAACTTAGTATTTCGTCAACAAATTCCGCCGCATATATCGCTCTGAAAGAAAATAATTTCCTTTTTCAAATTGACGAATACAATTTTGCTTTGGAAAACGACAGATTCATATAAGTACTCACCTATTCAAGAAACATTTAAAAAACTATACAAGCAGTTGACAAGTACGTTTTGTAAAAAAATATATAAGTAAGTAGTTGCGGCGATCCGCAACTGGCGCCATATGTACATGGACTGCGGGAACAGAACAGACGATTCATGCGAGATATTTTTTGTAGAAATCTTTTCGATGACGTGAGCCACTATATAGGTATGTATACATATATATATTATACTATACTATATAATACAGTATACGCACATTGCCCTATCTGATGCGCATGTGTATACATATTATTCACGTGTAACTTCGACGAAATCTCAAGATAATGTTCCTTTATAATAAATACTTCAAAAGATGATTCATAATCGATTTGGCCGATTTAATTTGATATCCTAATTCCTGATTCTTATCGCCTGCGCTATTTAGAAAAAAATCGATAAGAATGCACCTACTACATAAATATACGAATGAAAACACGAGTAATCTGCACTAATCAGCAGTATGTTTAATCTACACTGTGCTACATGACATTAAATTAATTCAAACATTTGTAGAAAGTGACAGTATACTGTGAAAACTGCGATTTTTATCTGAAAAATAGTTAAGACTTTATTACGAACTGCGATGATCAATAGTTTTAATTTAAAATACTTTGATGCATAGTTTCGAGTTACACTGTACCAAAACTGCGTGTTCTCAACCAACCAAGATCATCTGACTTTTACTTATTATTATTATTATAAGCACTTTGTAGCTCGAGCGCACTATATATGTATATAGCAAAAAGATGCGCGCGCAGCGCGTTTAAAAGTTCGTTTTCGTTGATGAACAGACGGGATTTAAATCGTACCGTTTACGCCAGTAGCGTGGGGTCGTTGGTTGGGCATCGCGAACGTATAAACACACGCAGGTTTCGCTTTTTGGTATTATAATTTTAATAATCGCTTGGCTCCGTCGAAATCAAGGTTTGAAGCTCAATTATCGACTGCGTGAACGATCGGGTTCATGTCAAAAACAGACTCTACTTCAGCTTGTGTATATATAGGTTAACGACGCCTAAGGGACATTTATATTCGCTTTTAATTTTGATACTTGCATAGCGTTGAAATTTGTACGTTGAAGTATTGTTTTGCCGGATCTGATATATGTCTGTTGTTGTTTTGCGTAATTGGATGATTTTACGTGAACAGGAATTTTGGTGCGGGTATCGCGTTTTCCTTCCTGTACATTGTCGTGCCTTTCGATCGTTTCGATTCCGCGGCATCATAGAATAAGTAGGTAATTACTTAGACTTTTTAAAAGTTTAATTTCATAAATCAGTTGATGATTAAATATATGATTATAATGAGAGTAGAGCAAATTTTTATTTTTATACAATAAAATTTAGTTTACATTTTTGTATTGAATAGAGATTATATAGTATTTTAGAGGGAAAAAATGGATCATACCAAGTGGACTCCAAGCAAAAATAAAATGAATTGTGAAAGCATTGTGATGTTAAGTCCTATTACCAAAACTCCAGTTAGGCAAAATGATTATAGGCTAAGAACTAGTTTTCAAAGTAGCACAAGTAACTTTTCTGTTCTACCAACGCACATAACACCACCTTCTGGTTTGACCAAGTTTATGGCCAGAAATCCATTCGATGCTGATTTAACAAATAAGCTGCACATTTCCGTTATGAGTCCATCAGTTTTTAGCAAAAAACAGGTAAAGATTAACAGGTTTTTAGCAGGTTTAGATTAACTGTTTGTGTCATTTTATTAAAACTTTGTGTATACAATTAACTTGTTTATTCTATAGGTTGTGACTCCATCTCAAAAAGGTTCTCCAGGATTTATGTGGAGCATTGAAGAGATTGCTCTTATACAACCTGCCAAGATTGATGAATTTCCAATACAGCAAATGCACTGCTCAGATCCTGAATTGGAAAGAAATGCTCAAGAAGCTATCAGTAGATTTTTTAGTGAAAATCAAATTATTCCTAGTCCACATGATGTTAAAAGAAATGAAAGAGTAAAGGGAGCTGAATTGAAAACACCAACTCGAGCTCATGATAGTATCAACATGTCAAAAGAATCATATAAAGCTAAGAAAGAAAAAAAAGACAGTAAGAATTTGTAATTGTATAATATTCTATTTAACTTTTTAAAGTCTTCTTAATTATTCTATCATCTTTTTGCACAGGTTGGACCCAAACTGTTTTATCATTACCTCCAGAACTACCTGCAAGTGTAGAAGAGGCATTAAAACCATATTTTAATTTCACACAGGTAAATACTAACAAATGATTATTATTTAAAAATGGATCTGAAAATCACAGACATTTGATTCAACTTATGAATTGTAGGATCAGAACTGTGATGAGAATGAAGAAGCCAATTCTAGTAATAATTCCTTAAGAAGAAAATTATTTACCAATCATGAAGACTCCCATCATGATGAATCAGATAGCTCGATTAATTTATCCCCAGTGAAATCCGACAACAACCCTCTGCTCCATAATTTGAGTCCACCACAAACTGGAATGTTTTTCCATGGTACTCCATTGCGGGTATGCATAAACAGTATAATATATTTAAAGCCACTTTTATAATTATTTTGTTCACATAGGATGTACTGTATGTTCTACATATATATTATATTTTTTTTTAGTTTTGTTATCAATACCTTCTTTTGTTCTGTTGCAGAGTTGCTCGCAAATTGTTCAAAGAACTTATGGGACCCCATTGGCTTACAGAGGAGATTTGTCTCCTTGCAACGTTTCACCAATTAGTAATCCTGGTTTAGATATGTCATGTCAAAGTATGAAATCTAAAAACAAATCAGTGACAAGACTAGATTTCACAAAAGATATGAGTATTGAAGTTTCAGCAGAAGATGAAAATGAAAAGGAAAATAGAAGAAGTTCTGTAAACGAGATTATATGTAAGTATTAGTAATATTGAAAAAACTAAATTAAAAGTATTGGTGTTAATTATTAAAAAATCGTTATGAATGTTTAATCTTTGAACATTTGTTGCAGGTAAAACTCTTTTTTCAGATGAAATTAAGTTAACAGAAAAGAAAACATATCACAATCATTCAAAACGAGAAAAACATGACAATATAACTCACATGGTTGTATCTACTGAGAATTCTTTAAAATTTAAATTTGAAGACAAGGAGAATTTCGCATTGAACAATTTTAATATCCACGACAAATCTAAATTTACCGAAATTGGCAAGTCAAATTTTAGTGAAAGTTATGCACTTCAACAGAGCAATATGTTGTCTGGTAACTATGTACAACAATTAGGTTTCAGTACAGCTCATCAAGATACTGGATACCAAACTTATAGTAGTAGTAATTTAACAAGTAATATGGATAGCTATAGTACTTCAATTAAACAGAAGTTACATGCGGAGGATAAAACTGCTCCTGCTAATGATGATGAAGTTCAACTATCAGATTGGAAAGACAATATGAAAAATATGATAAGTTCGACACCATCGAAATACAATAGGGTTATACATTATTTATAAAGAGCAGTTTAATCTGATTTGTATTGTACATAACTGTGCATAGCTCAATTGTAGAAACACTTCACACATTTGTTGGAAAAGTTATACAGTGAACATGGAACGAAAGAAATAATGTAACATATTTAAAATGAAACGTGCGGTATATTCGTAATCAAGTTGATATTTTATGCAGCTTAAAGTTCTCATGTTTCTTTTGTCAACTATTTTTCGTTATTTTATCGATTTTTAATTTGAACCTGCCTAACTCTGCCTAATTAATATTACGATAGATAGCTAAAATAATTGTGATTCGAAACGTTAATCGTTTTATTAAAATTTACATGGCTTTTCGCAGTCACGAATTACTGCTTAAAAGTCATATATATGTGCAATTACATCACCATTTAGGATTAATTTTTAAAAAATTTGATTTCATTGTCACTACTATGATATAGAAATAATGATCTCGACTTGGATCATACTATATCATTTTAAAAAATGACCAAAACTAAAACTACAAACTTTATGTATTTTTAGTTATTATTTGGATGTTTTGTATTTTTAAAGTAATTATTCAAATCGTATCTCAAAATCTTTTGATACAAGCTCTTCAGAAACAATCGAGAGAATTTCATTAACAAGGTATTAAAAAGCCATAAAAACGTATGGAAGTAAACTTCATATCAATATTTCCTATATGATACTCTACTCTACTCTAATAATTTACGTTTAGAAGTGTTAAATTGGAAAACTAGCTATTCTTTAGTGTCATAAATTTTTGTGTTCATATTGTATCTACAAGCATATATGTGATGTTCATTTTCATCTTGAATTATGTTAGTCTATATCTATACCTTAATGTCATTATTAACATTCATTTTTTTGTAAAAAAGATTATGTTTTTTTATCCATTAAACCAAGCTTTTAACTGTAAGACCAACAAATTTCAGAATTTTTGGTAAGACTGAGCTATATAGATGAGGTATTGAGTCGAAAGAATAATTTCCAATCGAGTTCAAACATTAAGTTGTATTTTTAAAAGTAAATACATGTTTTTCTTTTGTAACTAGTAAAATGTAACTTTTACGTATTATATTAATAACCCTTTACCTCAAACATATTTTTTAAATCTTTGAAACAATAATGTGTTACTTATGTCCATTTGAATAAATGAAAATAAGAATGGCAGTTTAGCAGCACATCATTGCAACTCATCACTTAACTCTAATTACCACATGATACTTGGGCCTTTGGCAATTTCATTTCTACTTTTATATTTATTTATATATGCTTTGTCTATTTCACATACTGATACCCAGATAATTATGTTTGCAGTATTTTGTATTATGTTACATGTACAATACATAATACATACATACAACATAGTTATTATTTATGATACATTGATACCTAATAAACAGTTAAAATCTACTTAAACATACACACGCACGGAACGCGAATTTAATATAGAAATACTCTCTACAACGTTTTATATTCCCTGGAGATGGCTGGAATCTGGAATAACGAGGTGCACGCCGCGCACGTGTATAATGTGGTTCGCTATCCTTTTCTAGTCTCATGCGGTATTATATGATATAGTACTACATACACAAATATAACCTAGAATATATAAGTGAGAACAAGTGCGTTGTGTCCAATTTCTTTTTAGTGCGAAATGGCTAACAAAAATGAGAAAAAAGTTAAAGTTTATAAATCTAAGAAGAAACGTACACCAGAGAGTAAAATAATTCAAGATCTTCAAGCAAAATATGACAGCGTAGGTTTGACATGTTGTGGTTTACTTATTGCTGATAAATAAATAAGTAATAACATACCACAAGTTGTATCTTGTACTATATTTTCCTATGCAATCAGAGTTTTTAAGTAATTGGATGCAAAAATTAAATTTTTTTAGATTGATGAATCAAACGTCAAGAAATTCACAGATTTGCCATTGTCAACGCAAACATTAAAAGGACTGAAAGATAGTGAATATGTAAACCTTACTGATATTCAAAGACAAAGTATAGGTTTAGCATTGAAAGGAAATGATATTTTAGGAGCTGCCAAGACAGGTAGTGGAAAAACGCTGGCATTTCTCATTCCTGTAAGTTTTTAAGATATCGATATTTAATCCTAAATACTTCTACAAATATTTAAAATTTGCTTTTTTTTACACTTGTAAAGGTCATGGAAATTTTGTATTGTAAACAATGGACACGACTTGATGGACTTGGAGCTTTAATTATTACCCCAACAAGAGAACTGGCTTACCAAATTTATGAAACTTTGAGAAAAGTTGGACGATATCATGACATATCTGCTGG
Source organism: Muscidifurax raptorellus (assembly GCA_020010945.3). Classification (NCBI taxonomy): domain Eukaryota; kingdom Metazoa; phylum Arthropoda; class Insecta; order Hymenoptera; family Pteromalidae; genus Muscidifurax; species Muscidifurax raptorellus. Next base: position 18,586,609 of record CM052077.1, on the reverse strand, counting down.
ATTGATTATTGGAGGAAAAGATTTACACTTTGAAAAGAAAAGATTGGACCAGTGCAATATTATAATTTGTACACCTGGCCGTTTACTACAGCATATGGATGAGAATCCATTATTTGATTGTGTAAATATGAAAGTAAGTTGTAATTATCATAAGATAAAGAAAATGTTCAAATTTTGAACAAATTTGTAAATAATTCTGTACTTACAGATATTAGTTTTGGATGAAGCAGATCGTTGTTTGGATATGGGATTTGAAAAAACAATGAATTCAATTATTGAGAATTTGCCTCCAGAGCGACAGACACTCTTATTTTCAGCAACTCAAACGAAGTAATTTTAACTTTATTTTTATGTCTTCATTGCACTTGTAACATATTAGTGAACCAATAATAATGCCTTTTATATTGAATAGATCAGTGAAAGATTTAGCTCGGCTGAGTTTAAAAGACCCACTGTATATATCTGTTCATGAGAATGCAGCTCATACCACACCGGAAGGTCTTCAACAAAGTTATATCGTATGTGAATTAGAAGAAAAACTGGCTATGTTGTGGTCCTTTATTCGGAATCATCTCAAGCAAAAAATTATTGTATTTTTCTCAAGTTGCAAACAGGTTTGTTTCCTTTAAATTTCTACAATTGACTTGATTTCATTAAATATCATTAGAATCGATAAATAAGTCAATTTAATATGTATTCAGGTGAAATACATTTTTGAAGCATTTTGTCGAATGAGACCTGGAGTCAGTCTTTTGTCACTTTATGGAACATTGCACCAATTAAAAAGGATGAGTATTTATGAATCATTTTGTAAAAAGCAGCATGCAGTTTTATTTGCCACTGATATTGCTGCAAGAGGATTAGGTATGTAATACCTGAACTTTTTATATAGAGATTTAAGAAATTCATATAAAAATTTGACTTTTAATCTTAGATTTCCCTGCTGTCAATTGGGTTGTACAAATGGATTGTCCAGAGGATGTAAATGCTTACATACATAGAGCAGGTCGAACTGCTAGATTTCAAAGTGGTGGAGAATCTCTATTAGTTCTTTTACCGAGTGAAGAAAAAATTATAGATCAACTTAAAGAAAGAAAAATTCCTATCAATATGATCAAGTTTGTATTTTTTACTTTTAATTATCATACAAATAGAATCATTTTTTATTTCAATATTTTTTTAAAGGATAAATCCAAATAAATTGCAATCACCACAAAGAAAGTTAGAGGCATTACTTGCACGCGATGTCGCATTGAAGGAAAGTGCACAAAGAGCTTTTGTCGCTTATGTAAAATCAGTATTCTTAATGAAAGACAAAAGCATATTTAATGTTCATGCATTAAATACTGATGCATTTGCAAGGTATTGCATTAGAAAATTACATTTACAACTAAAATAAGTTAAGGAAATTATTTTTGTTTAAATAAAAAAATTATTTTACAGATCCCTTGGCTTGGCGATTCCACCTAGAATAAGATTTTTGCAGCGTATGCAGAAAAATTCAAAACAAGATCAAGTACATAAAAAGGATGAAAAAGAAGTAAATAGCTTAGTTAAGCATTTCAGTGCAAGCCAATCAGATTGCAAAGAAGATGAAGACGATAATGAAGGAAGTGGTATTAATAAACATGATGTTGATGAAGATGAAAGTTCAGAAGAAGAATGCGAGAATGAAAGTGAAATGATAAATAGGAAAGCAAATTCAAATAATTTTGGCAATAGTAAGTATAGCTATTATTTTTTCATGATAATGAAGAAAAAATAATGTCAATTCTGATTTCTAATTTTATTGTAGTTGATGTTGATGACGACGATGATGACGATGATGATGATGGCGATATTTTAACTATCAAAAGAAAAAATATCGAAATTGAAGATATTCCTTCTAACGATTTAGATGATTTTGATGACGTATCATCAAAATCAAAATACAAAAAAGCTATGACAAAAGCTGCTATTGCAAAGAAAATTTTGAAGAAAAAGATTGTTCCAAATAAGAAGATTAATTTTGATGAAGAAGGACAGGTAGTATTATTTTCTTGGATTATATTATCTAATAAATATTTTTAAATAGTGCTTAAATAAATATCTCATATATTATAGGAAGTAATTGATCCCACCAAATCGAAAATATCAGATTTGGCTAAGCAATATGAAAACGAAGAAGCTTCTGGTATAAACATAGAAGTCGCCAAACAAGTCCTAAAAGAGGAGGATCGCTTTGACAAACAACGCTTTAGAGAAAAAATACGAGAAAAACATAGGGAAGAAAAAAGGAAATTGAAAGCTCAGAAGAAGACGGAACGTGAAGCGAAGGAGAATGAAGAAGATATGACTGACGATGAAAGCGGTGAAGAAAGCGGCGATTCTTATGAGCCAGATTTATCGTGGTTGCCAGATCCGGACAAAATCTATGGAAAACGTGAAGGATCCGATAAAGAGGAAGAAGAAGGAATTAGTGAATCGTCCTTCAAATCACAGTCCGATGATCGCAGTATAGAAAGTGATGAAGATCCAATTCATCGGTAAAGTAGTTTTAGTTTATACTTAATATTTAGCAAAAGAAAATGCAAAAAGTTACACTCAAATAAATCTCTTTTACAGGCCACCAAAACGGAAATTAATCACGAAAGACGAACATAAAAAGAAAAAGAGTAAGCAAAAAACATCAATTTCTGAAGATGACAATTTGCATGCAGATGAAGAACTTGCATTGCAATTATTGCGAAGCTAATAATACTTTTATCTTAGAAAACAAAATTCTACAATAAAATTTGTTATATAGTTTGTGAAAGACTTAATTATATTCTTAATGTAGTTAAAAATGTTTTTTAAAATAAAATTGTGGTTATAATATTAATATTGTAATTATTTGAAACACTCACATTTAATTTTACATTTTATTTAATTTGTAAAATCAAAATTATGTTATTCAAGGTACTATAGATAAATATTTAATGTATTCAAAAAACGCGCGAGTTAAAATGAAAATGGCAGAAAATATTACCGCACTTTTGGGTGGGGTATCCCTATACAAATAAAATCACTAGTCTTCCAAGTCTGTGCTGTAACTATATATCTAGGTAAGTGTGGTTCTACACCAAAAATCCAGAACTAGCATAACTGGCAAGGTCCTTATAGGTGATTGTTAAAATAGATTTTAATAGGCATTGTTAAGTAAAAATTCTCTTAAAGCTAACATTCCCAAAGTTTGTTACTAATACTACTTTATTTTGTTATAGACTTCATAACAGTCAAAATGGCAGGCAGATGTGTGTTCAAATATGTTCAGCCAAAGAATATTGTACCCCAAATGCACATTCGTTGTGCAGCGAGTGTTTCTGGGTTTGAAATTCAACATAAAACTCCAACAATTAAAAAAGTTATGCCCATACCAAAGGCTCATTACGGTGGTCGTCATACTGTTACCCTTTTGCCAGGTGCTGGTATTGGACCTGAACTCATGGGATATGTAAAAGAGGTAATCTTTGTTTCAAAAGTGTAGGATTAAATGACCTTACAAAAGATATAATGCAAATAGATTGTAGAATTCTATTCTGTGATATATGATTTTGTATTATGATGATACCTCATGCTAATTCATTCATTGATTTCTTACTAATTGAATTAACAATTAAGAGTAGAGCAGTGATAATTACTTTAGCTAGAATTATACTAAAAATCAGATAAACTTTAAAAAATCAAGCAGTTTTTTGTTGTTAAGGTTGAATGTACCATTAAAACAATATTTTTCTAGATCTAAATCATTACATTGTCATTCCTACTTTAACACAAAATATTAACAAAAAAATAATGTAATTTTGGAAAGTTCATTGTTTTAATGTACATTAATATTTACCAACTATTTGATTAAATTAATTAAAAATTTTAGTACTGAATAAGTAGTTTTGTATTTGTTATGCTATGCTAATTATAATAGAATATGATATAGAATACAGCTTTATTCTATCATCTAAATCAGTTTTATTGGCAGAGCTTAGTTATAATTTTATGTCTATGTATAATAATTAATGCGTCATAAATTTAATAAATATTTGCTTGAATATTCTAAAATACAAAAATTAGATTATATAACGCTAAAAATATATTGAACCCAAATAAATTACAAATAGTTATGATTTTCAAACAGAAAAGTAAAATTATGAAATAAATTTTGTTAATAGATTTTTAAATATGCTGGTGTACCAGTAGATTTTGAGGAAATAGATATTGATCCGAATGCAGATAACAATGATGATTTGGATTATGCTATTACTTCAATTCGAAGGAATGGTGTTGCTTTGAAAGGTAACATTGAAACTCGCAGCAAAGAAGTTGGAGTATTGTCACGTAATGTGGCTCTACGTAACCAGTTAGATCTGTATGTTAATGCGCTTCACTGTGTCTCTTATCCTGGTGTGAGTTCCCGGCAAAAGAATATCGATGTTGTTATTGTGAGACAAAATACTGAGGGAGAATATGCCATGTTGGAACATGAAAGCGTTAGTGGGGTTGTAGAAAGTATGAAAGTTATTACAAAATCTAACTCAGAAAGAGTGGCCCGTTATGCATTTGAATATGCAAGAAGAAATAATAGGAAGAAGGTAGTAATATTAATCCGTGACTTTAAATTTACCAATTTTGTTTAAATAATAACATAAATATGCTTTATGTAGGTCACTACAATTCATAAAGCAAATATTATGAAACTATCTGATGGTCTCTTTTTGGAAACATCACGGAGAGTTGCCAAAGAGTATCCAGATATCACTCTTAATGACATGATTATTGACAATACATGCATGCAGCTGGTTGCTAATCCACATCAATTTGATATTATGTTAACAACAAATTTATACGGTGCTATTGTCTCAAATGTTATTTGTGGTCTACTTGGAGGAGCAGGTCTATTAGCTGGCAAAAATTATGGCGATCATTATACAATCTTTGAACCAGCTACCCGCAATACAGGTGCAAGTATAGCTGGAAAAAATATTGCTAACCCAATTGCTATGTTAAATGCAGCTGTTGATATGTTACGTCACCTTGGTCATAAAAACCATGCAGCTATTATTCAAAATGCCATCAATAAAACCATTAATGCTGGTATTCAAACTAAAGATCTTGGAGGAACTGCTACAAGCAGGGAGGTTATAGACAATATTTTGAAATGCATTAAAATAGCACAAAGTTAAAAAGACTGAAAATCATAACAATGTCTTATAGTTCATCAAATGTATTTGTGATACCATATTACAAAAGAAAATTGCATTGAGCTAACAATTTGTGGTGCCATTTACAGATTTACTAATATTTTAGGAAAATATAATCTGCATGCCCTTATACATGTTAGTAAAATACTTGTTCAAAACAAGTCATTTGACTTTTAATATTTTCAACTAATTGATTAAATGTAACTAAATATTTTAGATTAAATTGAGATTGATATGTTAAAAAAATACAGTTGCTTTATTACTTTGTAAAATATATGTGTATCTTTCTTTTATTATTAAAATAAGTTGCAAAAGTTAAAGTGTGCAAATAATTACAAGATTGGATAACTTTTAAAAGTTACAAAACAACAAGTATTTTAAATCATGTTTTAAGAAAATGTAGTTGCATTAATGAATAATTTAATATTTTTGAGTAAAAAAGTATTTTAATGAAATGCAAAATTTTTTGTAATATGTATTATACTATATAGATTGATATTTCAAAGTCCTATTGAAGCTCAATTTTGAGTAGTTATTCGTTCAACTGAACTAAATTAAACTTAAACAAAAGTTGTAGTGATTCTTGGTTCTTGTGCGATAATTCATGCATGAAACTGCCTTTGTCTTAACATGACAACTATTTATAATACTTTCATAACAAAAATATTCTACCCATGAAGAATATTTACTACTGTAGTCACGCACAAAGCAGTAAAATGATAAGATTTATCAGATGACAGTTACAATTTTTTCACACTGTAGTGTAAAAAAAGAAAAATTAAGTATTGTCAGGCCAAACAAGCAATCACATTTAGTTCTGTCAAAAAAGCTGTATATAATGTAAGTATCTCTTTTAATTTATGTAATTTATTGATATTATACTCAAGCAAATTGTATCAGCATTGTAAGATGTTGAACATCTTATTTGTATTAAAAGTAAAATTAAAGTTCACTTAAATAAATGCGTTGATACTTATTTTATTCACATGTTAACCCACCTTTGAATATAGTAAAAAATACTTCTATTTGTGAACATGTTTCCACTTGTTTCAATAATCACTACCTTTATGTAGATTTTTTTACTTCTTCAGATTTTACTTTAGCATATTTCAAATTCGGAAAAACAGCTAAGTATACTTATATGAGATGTGCTTAGTACCGATATGCGTATAACATATAGTCCTAACAACAATACGTTCGATTTGAGTAGCGCGATTTTATAAATAATAACCCAATAATTATCAGACACTTCTTTGCGTTCTCTTCGGGCTTAAGGCCGACTTTTGGCCGAATAAAAATGTTCGCGAGAAAACTCGTGCATTCATTTTCACGTTTTGAGACAGACTGCTTATATTATGCCCATTGCACTCCCAAGTCTTTCTCCTTGCCTTTTTTATTTTAAAGCTTATTAGTTCATTTTGGAAAGCACATGTTGCGACGCGTATACATTTAATACTTTATACAATAATATACAATTATACTTTTTACAATAATACTTTCTTCTCCCTGGAAAAATACTTGAAAAATATTATTTATTTGAATATTCGCGCATAAAGATTTTCTAAATAGACAACGGATGATTTAATAAAAATAATCGAAGCATACTAAGTTGATTATCATCTCATCATCTTGATCACAATAAAATACCTTTTGTTCATTTCCAACATTGTTCTTTAAACAACAATGTAGGGAATAAAAGATAAGTATTTTATTGTGACGGAGATGCTGAGATCATACATAATCAATTTAGTACGTTTTGATCATTTTTATGCAAGTACTCTTTATCTAATTAGTATAGAGAACAAACTGGTTTGAAAAACCTGGTACGAAGCATTTTCGCGCGAAGTATTCCGCCTATGTGAATGCACCCTTATATTATTACATTATTATAAATATATTCGCAGCCAATTCATAAGAAACAGCCTATCTAAGAACGTAACGTAGGACGAGGACAGTACTTTCATGTGCAGAAGTTTCGTTGAACCACTCCACTATAAATATATAAAAAAAAATAAAAGAAACCTAAAAAATCCCTCACGGAGACTGGGCTAAATTCTCTGCATCGATTGAAAAAGTAATTGGGTTGGCGTTTTGACTTTCAAGCCTTAGCCGCGGAACGAGCGAATTCCTCGTTCCAAACATAAAAAAAAGGCGTTTTGTTTCATCTAAATCGTCAGATTGACCTCGACCGTATATATATATATATAGGTATACACACACTTGTGTCTTCTGAATTTACACTTCACTTACCAAAACAAAATACTTACTACCATATAACGGACTCTAGCTCAATAATCAAAGTTTTTCATTCTTTTATTCAAAGAGATAGATTTAAGGCAAACGTCTGTGGTGGATACATAATTTTTTTTCGACGGTAATTAAACAAGGCTACTTTATATAGGTAATTTAGTATTTCTAACCTCTTCAAATGAGTTATTAAAATAAAAAGGAAAACTAGAAAAAGTTTTGACTTCACACATTTAAATTAGAAAATCTAATTAAATAAATACATATTGATTCGTGTAATAATATAATTTTTTTCTCTATAAAAAAGAAAATAAAATATTCTTCATTATTCTTCAACTTAAAAAATTTTCTAGTACTCATTTATTATTTTATATTATTACGAAACATTTTTTAGCAATTTTATCTTATAACTTCAGATCTAAATAAATATCATTAGACACTTTAGTGTCCATCTGATATTAATGAAATGAATATTGTTTTGATCAATCTCACAAGAAACATGTTTTAAAATGAATCTAAACGATTTCAAATGTAAATAATTTATAATAATATCTATATTAGATAACAAAACTTTCTGAGTACTCTAAAAATCAATTTTAATTTGAGAACATTTTCTTTCACAAATTGACAGATTTTAATATGAAAGCTGTGTTGCATAAACACCAGGTTCATTAATATATTAATTGTAGATATACTAATGGCCTCGGCTGGAATGTCACCACCAGAAGATGATGAGCTGACTTTGCCTCGAGCGTCCATCAATAAAATGATTAAGGAAATCCTACCCCATGTCCGAGTAGCTAATGAGTCACGTGAACTCATTTTAAATTGTTGCACTGAGTTCATTCACCTTCTTTCATCAGAAGCAAATGACATCTGTAATCAACAACAGAAAAAAACAATAAATGCTGAACATATTCTTCAAGCTCTGGAAAAATTAGGTTTCAGTGATTACAGTGCAGAAGCTGAGGCAGTCTTGCGTGATTGCAAAGCCGTGGCTGCAAAACGAAGGCGTCAAAGTACAAGATTAGAGAATTTAGGTATTCCAGAAGAGGAGTTATTACGACAGCAACAAGAACTGTTTGCAAAAGCAAGAGAAGAACAAGCAGTTGCTGAGCAAATTCAATGGCAACAATTACAAGCAGTGTCACAAATGTCATCAATGATGAATAATGATAATGACCAAGATGATTATTCTTAAAATACATTAGTCTTCTAGTATCCTGCCTTTTATAATTACTGAATGATTTGATATATACAATTTGTAATTATTGTCAATTTTGTACACATCAATTTTTTATTTATTAGTAAAAAATGTAAAAAATATTTATTTTCTAACAAGTTAGGGGCCAAGTTTAGCTATAATGTTAATAAACTATTGCTCAATAAAAAAAAAAATAATAAAGAAAATAAATAAATAAAAACAATAAAAAATTTAACATTATTAATTTACCATTCACTTGTTCAATTCCTCTTTAAGATGAAGAATCCTAGTCATTTCAAGGCATTAATCTGCCATATTCCGAAGAAAGATGACTTTTCTTAATAGCTTCCATAACTTTAGAAACATAATGATACCTGAAAAAAAAAATTTTCATTTAAAATTAATATTATGTCGTATAATTTACTATACAACGTAAAGTATAAATATTCCAAACCAATTTTTTTCAGTCAAATTAGATGGTGTCATTGCATTTCTGGTGACACCATGTATTTTTCTCCTTAATTTTTCAATTAGTTGCTTTTCATTTTCATGAAAGGTTGATTCAGCTAAAAATATTTTTGAACCATTAAATATAAATATTCAATCACTTATACTTATAATGGAATAATGTTTGTCCTTACTATCTTTTGAAATTAATGGTATAAGAAATAGATTTAATTGATTTTCTACAGGACACAAACTCATATCAAGGCCACTATGGGTTTGTAATCGCGAAGAAGAGAAGGTTTTGTTATAGAAATCCTAGAATAAAATGAATTAGATCATAACAAAAACAAATAACAGATAATATTTATTACTATCTTACTTTCATCATTTCTAAACTGCTTGGCATAAAATCTAGAACTTCTGCTTTATTGTGCAAAAATAGTATATGTGGATAATATTCTACATAATCTTGATCCATGGTAGTAGTTGATGATGGCTTCAACATTTCTGCTGCTTGAAGAAATCTATAATAATTCAGTGTGCGTATCAAAGTATGTACACACATTGTTGCTTTAAAAATATAGTTTGATAACATTTTAAAATACACAGAACAAATTATACTCATACCTTATAAGATTTGGATCAACAAACCAATCTTGAACAAAAATAACTACATGGCAAACTGAAAACAAAAATGCTATAAACTGTAAGGACTGAAGTTCCAAGTTTGATTCATTGCCAACAAAGTCACTTGTATTTTTTTTCTGCTCAAAAGATGATGAATAATCAACTACCGAACCAGATAATATTGGTTGAGTGTCCAAATAAATAACTCTATTCTTTGTAACATAAAAATCTATGCCACTAGTACAGTTGGCACCACTTTCATGATGCGACAATCCTTGAACGGGAAAAATATTAGATCTGAAATTTAATTATAAAATATTTATTGATTATAGGAATTAAATTTACAAGTTATTTAATATATCTCACGTGTAATTAGAAGTCAAAAGAGACATAATTGTCGACTTTCCGACACCTTGTGCACCTATACAACCAACAACCAAAAAATCTTGTTGATCATATAAATAGTCCAATGGACTTTCACACAACTGCATATTTTCATCCATAAATTTAATACAGTTGGTCAATTCTGGACAAGGTGATAAGACTGCTCGAGCTATATAAAAAGAATTTCATACAAATGTAGAATTTAATTATTTTTATTATTCTCTACAACATACCATCAAGTGATTTATTCAAAATATTTGAATGGCCATCAGGATCTTTTCTGTAAATATTAAACATCCATGTAATGCTGATAACTATAAATTTAGAATTAATTTAATAAAATGATTACTTGTTGCCATTTCGTTGACTGGGAGAGACCGCTCTACTTTCACCTTCTCTAGTTTTTAAAATAAATGTTGGCCGATCCATAACTTTAATAAGTGCTCTACTTTCTCCATCCTTACTTTCTGAATCTTTTGTCAGAATAGGAATCATTTTCTTGGAATTCATTTTAAATTTAAAAAATTTCACATAAATCAGATGATTTTGAAATTCTCAACATTCTTATCAACCTAAAATGGAAATAACATTTATACTTAATTAATATAATAATAATAATTCATAATAATGCTGGAAGAAAAAAACAGGTATTTAGTATACATAAGACAGCTATACAAAAAATAAACGTAATTTTTTATATTATAAATATAGAAGAAAAATATTAAATTAAAAATTAATCAAGAAGATAAAAAATATAATCATATGTATTTACAATATTTACATTTACCTTTTTCGTAGATGTACACACATGTTTTACCAATTTGAAAGATTCTTGCATTTTTAGGTTAAGGTTTCTGTTTTTGAACACCAGCTGATCGATATAATGTGTGTGTGTGTATATATATATAGTATATAGGCATGAGGATTATTCCTCCGCCAGGGGCGCTGATAATCACATATAGGGGGTAACGCGTGCATTTTGTATATCTATACACATGGATGCGCGCGCATTCAATATATATATAGATATGTAAAATGCACGCGTTACCCCCATGTGATTATCAGCGTCCCTGGCGGAGGAATAATTGAACATATCTATACTAAAAAAACATTTATATATATATATTTGTAGTATAAAATATAACTGTAGCCGCCGAGCCGCGTATGAGTATATGATCAAGAATCTTCAAAATCTCGCTTGATTCACCATCATAATTACATATTAAAAATAATTTATTTATATTCTTGTATGTATGTACATACATACATTACAAACAAAATTCAATCACGTATGATAAAAATATAAAATAAATCTTGTGCTTATAGGCACTTACAATTAGATGTTTTTTTTATTAAAATGCATAAAGAAGATACATAGATGTGAAATATCCAAACAAATTGGCAAATTAAATGTATAACTAATGTTTATTAAAACATGCAAAAATGCACTGTTGCATGCAATTACTTAGCCAATTCAATTAATTTAAGTTTTTGTCGACTACATTTTATTGAAAATATGCATCCAATATCATAATTAAAATATCTCGTATATCACTGTTTTATGAAGTTTATTTTATACAAAAATTGCATATATATATAAAATAGACTGAATAGTCAAATACTTCATTATAATTTATACTTTTTTTAACAGAAATTTTTACTACTTCTGTGATATACAACTACTTAATATTATTAGTTATGGGTTCTGGAAAGACAAAATTACTATTATACTGGGTGTATGAAAAATATGCATTTGTTAAAATGATTTTAATATTTATAATTTTATTGTGTCCTTTAATCTGGAGAATAATAAAAATAGTATTTTCAAGAAAACACGTAAACAAAATACGGAATAAAAATATAACTGTAGGATTTTTCCATCCTAATTGTAATGCATGTACACCACAAGAAAATGTTCTTTGGTCAGCAGTTGGAGCTATTCAATGGCAATATGGGAATGTACAAATTTGTGTTTACACAGGAGACATGGGCATTTCTTCGAAAACTATACTTGATAATGTAGAATCGAAGTTTAACATAAAACTACATCATAATATCAGATTTGTCTATTTAAAACATAGAAAGTGGATTAAAAGCTTTGCATATTTGGGATCGATGTGGGTTGCTTGCGAAGCACTTGCTCTTCTCAAACCACATATTATGATCGATACGATGGGCTATGGATTTGTTAATTTTATATTCAAGTATGTTGGAGGCTGCAAAGTGATAAATTACATTCATAATCCATTAGTGTCAATGGATAAGCTAAAAACAAGACATGTTATTTTAAATAGCAATCAGTATATGGTGACTAGAAGGTCACCTAGTGCTCTTGGAATCAGTAAAGGTACTTTGTCTTTGATTTACATAAATTTAATTCAAATTATTCTGTGATGACATTTATTTATGACATTTGCTTTTTTTAAGGAATTGGTTTTTTATATGGCTGGACTGGGAGAAGCGCTGACATTGTAATGGTGAATTCAGCTTGGACTGAACAGAATATTATTTCCATTTGGAAGTGTCCTAAAAAGGTTCATCGTGTCTATCCTCCAATTGGCTTAGAAACACTCATTAAACGAGCAGATCGTTATTGGGATAAAAAGGATAACTATCAGATTTTAAATGCTAGTGAATTTAAATCTGAGAACAATCATGAACTAATACTGCAAGTTTTAAGTCAGTTAAAATTAAAAATCAAACCAAGTATTATGGATGAAATTCGATTAGTCTTAATCAATTTGAGTACAGAGGAAGATAAAGACTATATAAAAAGCTTAAAAAACTTGGTAACACAATTAAATTTAGATGAGTACGTCAAAATTTATCCACAATGTAAGAATGCCCATCATTTAGAAGAAGAATTAGTAAGATCATCATATGGCATATATGCAAAAGTAGATGATAATTTTGGTTCAGATATAATAGCTGGATTAGCTGCAGGGCAAATTATGATTGTTCATGATTCTGGAGCTTCCAAAGATGAACTTATAGAGACAGGTGAATCTCAAAATGGGTATTTGGCCAAAACAGTTGAAGAATATGTTCACGCAATGACTCAAGCTCTAAACTTGTCAGGTACTGATAAACGCAGAATACAAAAGTCAGCTAGAAGAACTGCTGAACAATTTTCACGTAGATACTTCCAAAAGAAATTTTTAGAAATAATTGAATCTTTTTTTAGAACAAAAGCAGCATAATTTATTGCATGATTTATACTGTGTTGCTTTTTATTCTATTGTATTATTTATAATAAAGTTTTTTACTTTCACTTTATATTATATATTATCATCCTTTATATTGCTCTATACTCAGGAAACAAACTGTATGAAATAATTGAAATTGAAATATATAAATATAATGTTTAAATCATTCAAATTGCCGCATGCGCAGAAGGTTATAAAGCATTAATAATAATGACGGTCGGCGGACATTTTTATCATACCCCGCAGCTGATTACTGACATGTTTATATCTGCATGATGATAATATATATAAATTTAATAGTTTTTGGACGTTATGTCTTTAAAAGCATATAGGTGTTTTAAAAGTAAAGACACGCTAAAAGTAAAAGAGGGTTCTATATATTTTTAATTTCTTATAGCCATCAAATTTAGTAAATTTATATCCAATGATTGAATAGTAAACAAACTAGTGGTGAAAGTTGATTTTTATATAACCTTCAAATCTCTGTGAGTAATTTAGAATAAACATGTTATTTATACATTGTACTTCAATCATATATATAGTAGTAGTATTTTTGTAACAAACATAAACAAGTTTGTTGTACCTGCTTTATATATAAGTTTCGCACACATGCGAAATCTTATATTTCTTAAATGCTACATGTATGTACTTATATGTATGTATATACGCATATGATAACGACTTTCGAGCAGATTCTCTTGGACCTTGGGCACAGCCAATGGCACAAGTCGCGATTTCTCGAAATGTAGCACGTCACTATCGTGTGTTGAAGACGCGTCTTGAGAATTAAAGTGAGCCGGCGAACGACCTATTTTTATTCAAAGCTCTGCAAGCAGCTAGTATTTTCCTTTGGCATCAGATTCCAACGAGGATTAAAATAAACTCATCGAGTCTACGAGGTTCTCGTCGGATCTAGAACCCCTCAAAAACCTTTTTAATGCTGTACTGCTCTGGCCAGAGCTTCAGTACGAGTATAGATTTTGAAGCCGCAAGAAGTAAGAGCAAAGTCTCTACGATAAATTAGTTTTTTTAACATCTGTAAAACCAAGTATTTTATAGACTATTGTTTAACAAAAGTGAAGTGTATATTTCGATTTTGGTGAATTTTATTCAACTATATAAGGTAAGAAGGAGTTTTCGAATCTGCATATAGTAGTGATCATAAGTATTTAGTCTTCCGCATCTTTATTGGGTGAAAGATTTTCATTTTAAAAGTAACTTTTATCAAAAAAACTATGAACAAATAGAATTATCTTGAATTTTGTTGCTTATAGAAACCTTTATCAAATGAATAAATAATGTGAGCTTATCGTAATTATTATCAATCAATTTCTTATATTTGTTATAAGAAGTGATGACACTTTATTATACATAAAGAATTTGTGAATTTCATAAAGATCTTTAAGTTTAATTTTACTCTGTTTTTCTCAACAAATGTTCTAATTTAGTTTAGTGTATATCAAAATTATAAACATGGAAGATATAATTGTTATTGATACTAAGATACTTATAAAACTATATATTTATACTAAAATTTTAATACATCTTCTATTAAATTGATTATACCTTAATTTGCTTGAAATAAATCAAATTTTTTAATTCAATTCAGGACAAATAATGTTTTTAATTTTTCAATCCCAATTCATTTAATCTTTAATTAAGATATTTTATGAATATTAATTTTTTACAGAATGACGATAACAGAGTTAACAGCACAGGAGTGGAAGGAGAAAGGAAACGAAGAATTCAAAAATGGATTTTTAGACAAAGCCTTGAGTTGTTATACAAATGCTTTAAAACTTACAAAAGATGACAACTTTGACAAGGCAGTCTATTTAAAAAATAGAGCTGCCGTATATTTGAAGCAGAAAGAATACAAAAAAGTGATCAAAGATTGTGATGACGCATTGAAAATTTCTCCAAATGATCCAAAAGCATTGTTTAGGCGGTGCCAAGCATTAGAAGCTTTGGAGAGGTTTGAAGAAGCCTATAGGGATGCTCGAGGAGTGATTACTGCTGACCCTAATAACAAAGCTATCCAACCCATAATTGCCCGATTACATGAAATTTGTCAAGAACGATTGAGAGAAAACTCCAAAGTTTCTGCTAAGGTACAGCAATCCAGCTAAAATTGAGTGGAGAATAAACTAATGTATTTCTGTTATTATTTACTTGAATCACTAAAACCTTAATTTATAATTTTCAGGTTTCTCAAATGTTTGAATTAGCTTTTGACTTTACTGTTGATAAAGAGAAAAGGGAAACAGCCATGAATAATCTTTTAGTATTGACTAAAGAAAAGGCAGGAGCTGATTTAATGTTCAAACAAGGAATTTCTACAAAAATTCACAAACTCCTAAAAACAGAAAAGAATGAAGCAATTATTATAGCAGCTATTCGTATTTTAGCAGAACTTTGTAAAGACAACATTGAGCGAACTGAGACAATGCTTAAAGAAATTGGTATTCCATGGTTTTTAGATGTAATTAACAGCAAAAATGAAGAAAGAGTAAATGCTGGTCAATATTGTATACAGGTACTGTACTTAGTCAAGTAATATACAGTGTTTAGAAGTACAGTTTAAATTTTTTTTTTAAATATTATATTATAATTTATTTTGCAGACCGTTCTCAACAGCTACAGTGGAATGGATACCAAGCCAGATACTAAACCTAATAAAGAAATGTGTGAAAAGTACCAGAAGGAAATCGATACTATACTTTCATGTTTGTTGTATTGTACAACAAATAGGACTTTTACTGGGCAAGGCAGAGATGCTGTAATTGAGCTCATCATGAGGAACATCCACTATGATACGTTGAACTGGGCTGAACGGCTAGTAGAACTTCGAGGCTTGCAAAGACTTATGGAAGTTGCCAGTGAATTAGAAGAATACAAGTATGAATCTGCAATGGATATCACACCGTCAACTAGGACAGTCACCAGTGTTTGTTTGGCCAGAATTTATGAAAACATGTATTATGATGCTGCCAAGGAAAGGTTTGCAGCAGCAATAGACGAATATATAAAAGACAAATTAATTTCACCTGATATTGAGTCAAAGGTAACTTGGATTCAACAAGAAATGTTTTGTTATTCAACATAGTATTATTATAAATAAGTAGTTAAATAATTAATTTGTTATATTTTATTATAGGTACGAGTGACAGTGGCAATCACGACATTACTACTTGGACCTCTAGATGTGGGAAACAGTGTTGTAGCCAAAGATGGAATCCTGCAAATGATTCTTGTTATGGCTGGTACCGATGATATTCTCCAACAAAAGGTTGCATGCGAATGTATCATCGCTGCAGCATCAAAAAAGGATAAAGCAACCAGCATCATCAACCAAGGAGTAAACATTCTAAAGAAGCTGTACCAATCAAAAGACGATTCCATTCGTGTACGTGCTCTAGTGGGACTGTGCAAGTTGAGCAGTTCTGGAGGCACTGATGCATCTATCCGACCATTCGCTGATGGAGCGTCATTAAAACTAGCAGAAGCTTGCAGAAGATTCTTGATTAATCCTAAGAAAGATAAGGACATGAGGAAATGGGCAGTTGAAGGACTTTCCTATTTGACCTTCGATGCAGAAGTCAAGGAAAAATTGATTGAAGACAAGGAAGCCATTCAAGCAATGATTGAATTAGCTAAGACTGGAGATAAATCTGTAGTTTATGGAGTGGTCACTACGCTAGTTAATCTTTGCAACGCTTATGACAAGCAAGAAATTATACCGGAAATGCTTGAATTAGCTAAATTCGCGAAGCATCACATACCTGAAGAATCTGAACTGGATGACCCAGACTTTGTCACCAAGAGATTAGTTAGCCTGGCAAAGGCCGGAGTCACAAGTGCATTGGTTTCGCTTTCAAAAACTGATAGCCAGAATAGCAAAGAGTTGATATCTCGCGTGTTTAACGCTATTTGCAGTCAAGTTGATGTGCGAGGTATCGTTGTTCAACAAGGAGGAGCAAAAGCTCTCTTGCCATTAGCACTTGATGGTACTGATAAAGGCAAAAAGCAAGCTTCTCAGGCTCTAGCCCGTTTAGGAATAACAATTAATCCAGAGGTAGCTTTCCCAGGTCAGCGGATCTATGAAGTTATTAGACCATTGATCAATCTATTAAATCCAGAATGCAATGCACTAGAGAACTTTGAAGCATTAATGGCCTTGTGCAATCTGGCGGGTATTAACGACAACGTGCGAAAGAGGATTTTAAAAGAAGGAGGCTTCCAGAAAATTGAAGTGTATATGTATGAAGATCATGATATGTTGAGAAGAGCTTCCGTGCAAGTTGTAAATAATCTCATGATGTGTGAAGATACAATCAAATTCTACGAGGGCGATAATGACAGAACGAAATATTTGGTTATCTTGAGCTCAGAGGAAGATCTTGACACTAGTTTGGCAGCAGCTGGTGCTTTGGCGATGTTGACTTCGGTTAGCAAAGCCGCCTGTTACAAGATATTTGATTCCACAAATTGGTTAGACTCTCTAAAATATCTGTTAGCTAATCCAAATCAAGATTTGCAGCATAGAGGAGTCGTGATTATTTATAATATGATGAACAGTACAAAAGAAGTTGCCACCAAGCTCATTATGACAGATCTTATGGAAGTATTAATGGCAATAACTAAAAGCGAATTAGTCCAGACTGAAAAAGTTAAAAAACTGGCTGCTGATGCTTTAGAAGCAGCGCATAAATGGAAATTAGTTGAAAAGGTGGAAGATACATCTTCCTCCACAACAACACCAGCGTCAAGCAATGCTCTTGAACATGTAGAATAAGTTTAAGTCTTCATGGATTGCACTCAGACTTGTAAATATTAAGGGCAAATCATGTATATTTTACAAATGTTTCTATTTTCTAAGAAACTTTATTTTCAAACGTTCTATTCATAAACTTAGAACTCCACGAATTCTAAGTTTTATTATTACAAAATATTTATTTATACTTGAAAATTATTACATTTACTTTATGTAGGAAGAGAATTATTGAATAATGTGCCTTAAAACTTGTAGAAAAGACTGTTTGCATTTAGATTTCTTTAGGAATATTTATATACTTTTATTTGTACTTACATAATCTATATTTACAATGTTACAACTATCTAACGTCAACATTAAATATTTAATTTATTTTACAAATATACATTTACTAATAAGATTTTATAAAATATATATAACTTGTTATTTATTTTTTAATAATAAAGTTGTATAAAAATTTAACTTATATATTGTCTTTTCATTTACAAACCTTAGTCTAATCGTTGAAAAACGGATGAAGCAATGCTTGTTCAGCAGTAATTCGTGTTGTGTAATCAATATCCAACAACCTTATAAGCAGATGATAAGCTTCGACTGCATATTTTGATTCAGATTCCTTAAAAGAAAATTATATATTTAATATAATCGTATGAGACACTTCTACAGAAATTATCGCAGATTTATAATAAATAACAAATTATGCTAAGCAAAATTAAAATTAAAATAAATTATACCTCCTTGGCACTCACAGATGTAGCATTTTTTGAACTCTCGTTGCGCTTTTGTAATTTTTGGCAAAGCGAAACAAGGTCAATTCCAGGGATATCATTGCTATACATGAGCTTTTTGCCTAATATAACAAATCAAAATTAAACAAAAATAAAATAAAAATAGTTGAAAACATGCAATTTAACAAGAAAATAATTTTAAAGAATGGACTAGTAAACAAATTACAATTTTAAAATTAGTACAAATTTTTTGACCAATGTTTATTTACCCAGTTTTCTTGCAAGTTTTTGCATTGAGCTTGAACCAAAAATAGCGGTGATTTCTGCTAGTGCTGTCATGTCATCAGGAGAGCGAAAGATTGGTTGTGTCCCACTGAGTATGCTAAGCATCATCACTCCGCAAGCCCATATATCAATTGCTATGAATATAAAAATTCATTCGTTAGAATTAAGAATGAAAAAGATTGATAAATCTTATATAATACCCGGTGTTTGCGAAGGGTGTTTTAACAACACTTCTGGGGCTCTGAAACCAGGTGTGCCTGCACGAGGTGCAGCTTGCGATGGCCTTGTAAGGCATAGTGAACAAATTCTTGGCTTTCCAAAACAGTAGCATTTGTCTGATGACGTTTTGTTTGCAGCTTTTAGCGTTCTATCCATTTTATTCTATGAATAATTATTTAACATTAAAAACAATCTCTGAATGATTAATACAGATTTACTTACTTCATCACATCGTTTTCGTTTTCCGGATAAGGAATCAATATGAGATGTTATTGGTAAAGCATTATTTGATTTCCTATCTTCAATATATTCTTGTGCCAAGCCAAAATCCACTAACAAATATCTAACAATATAAGAATATAAAAAAGGTCATAAGAAATTATTTTGTTATCAAACAACTGCAAAAAATAGCATTGCCTTACCTTTTGTTACTTCTATCATATAGGAAGTTACTTGGTTTTATATCCCTGTGAATGATATTAAATTTGTGAACTCTACATAAAGCTGTTAGCAAAGCTCTCATGTAATCTTTCATTTCTTCTGGATCCATATCATGTACATAATCCTGAAAAAATTGGTATTAGGTTATTGGGTTATTAATTAAATTAAATTAGATAAAATGAAATATCATTTACCGAAAATTTATCATGCCTCATAAAAGGCATTACAAAAACAACTGATCCAGAATGCCGTAAACACAATTCCAATCCAACAACATGATCCTGACCCCTGTAATTTTTGTACATATAATTTTTAATTTTTTTTGTAAATGATTATTTTAATTTTAAACAAAGCATTTTTTGATCATGTTTGTAACAAAGATGCCTTATCATTTCAAATTGAAATGAAGAATCATCCTTAACAAAATGCACATACTCTTAAATGTGCAACCATGTATTCAAATTGTTTTATTAAGATGTTATGATTTTGTACTTCATCACTTACCCAATATCTTTGAGACATTGTAATTCCCGTTCAATCCTGCCTGGATGACAGGTAGGCACCAAGTGTTTCACAGCAAAACTTTTCGACTGTGATGAATTCTTTAGCGTGGCAAGAAAAACTGAACTAAATGTGCCTTCTCCAACTTTACAGTGTATGTGAAATAATTCATCTAGTACAGGCACGGTATGCAGTAACGATGCTATCCTGTCGTTTTCACTATCTGGACGTATTAAAAACATAGGTTTCATTTATGAAATTTGATAAATTATAGTTTTTGACGTAACAGATGCGTTAATTCAGTTTGGTTAGAAAGACGCTTACCTTCGTAGCTTTCGTCGATAGACTTATCAAACGATTTGTCCATATTTATTTTTTTCTAAAACTGAGATCAAATAAAATCACTTGTTCATTTTTTACAACGCAAAAGCGCGATAAAATTAGCAAAAACAAAACATATGACAAGGGAACTAAAAAGCGCGCGAACGACACAACCTTCGACTGAGCAAGTTGCAATAGATGTGCGGGTTGTGACGAGTGCGCTGAGTTTGATGCATCAGCCATTCGCCCGGATTCGCCTATACCTATATATATTGGTAAGACACACTAGCGCCGAAAAAAGTAAGCGTGATCGGCAAGATCTTTGCTCTGGAATATAAAATAATATTCATAACGTATCAACTACTACTATTTAATATGCAGGTCTTTATAATCATTCGGTCACCTGACTGACGAGGAGGTCTAGTGGCCGCTGCGGCAGATGAGCAGTTGAATGAGCAGTATAGTATCACGAGAACCGCGAGGCAATTGTATGTACTTGTCCGGATCGTCCTGTACTTGTTGACCAAAGGTGAGTAGATTATTTGCTTGTAAAAAGAGATTTTCTCTTCCTCGATACTTACCCCGATCAGTTTGAGTCCTATCAACGACATGTACTACGTCGTACACATCAGTCCCAATATGAAGACTAGAGTCATCGAAGTATTGCTTTGCTAACAAAAGTCCGTATATGCGAAGTGAATCCAACTATCCAACAGGTGGTTGATCAGTCATCCAAGTTTCATGAGCACCCCGTACAGTTATACTTACGCGGTATGAACCCTACTTTAGCGGGTATACGTAGCGTTAAATACGATATAGCCGTACGATTGTATGTTGTCAATGAGATTGCAATCGACGTTTTGTGCGGATCTTTAAACTAATTTATGAGTATGATTTTATAGCAACAACGTTATAGCGTATTATCGTCAATTTCAAGACATGTAATAACACGGAGACGAAAAAAAACTTGCGGACTTAAGTATTTTCATAATGCGTCCATCAGCCGACCTGCATGCAGCTTGATATTCTGTCGAGACTGAAGCTGAGAGATTTCGAGTGACCACAAGCCGTTATGATGAGAAAAGCCGCAGTCGTATCGGCGTCTCATGTAATCGCACAGACATACAGTATACAGATTGTTTGCAGAAATACGGTTATTTCGTAGTAAGGCGAGGCCTTTACGCCCACAAAAAAGGCGTAAGCTAGAGATTTGGACTATGCAATATAGTTGAGCTATAAGTCACGTAATTTGTCACGTACAATGATGACTATATCAGTCGTTATATTCATAAATCTTAACCTGACATATTTATATTAGGACTGTATTTCTGAATATCTTATATCATTTTATAAATATAATAGATATTTATAGATTATTTTGGCCTATTTAGCCTATTATTAGACAGTTGCATGTAAAAGTCCCATCACTCAAAATTTAATTTTTCATAAAGAGTCTGTCTCTAGTAACAATATACAAAGTATAACTACTTTAAATTAAAAAAAAGCTGCCAAATGATTTGGCACTTGCTTTGAATTCTCAAATTGAGGTATTGACGTACAAAATTACTTGAGCTTTATAGCAAAACGCATAATTTGTCCTTAAAAATGCTTATATAATTCAATTGCGTATGTATGGAATGCTTTTATTTTCTTGAGTACATAGAAGTATCATTATACCAACCAACCAGTTTCAGGTACCAATCAGTTTCAAGAATATGCATAATTGGCCGCAGCTATCTTCGCTTGTTTTATCTTGCATTGCTTATGAATTTATTGAAACATTAGTTTAGTAATAGAAACCCACTTTTAGGTACAATTGTACGATTTAACTTGCTGTTGGTTAACTTCCAGCAATACCGCGAGCTTCATATCATAAACTGCAGTGCAATAATACTATTTGGCAAATATACATAACTCTCTGATCGCGAGAAGATGATGAGCATTGTTGTCGGTATAGAACTTTGCAATAAGCGCTCACGTATTGAACGTTTCTGATTAAGATAATGATGGAATGTCCTATGAGAGAATCGAAAGCAACAAAAGTGTCAAATAAAAATCAGCTGACTGCAAGTTTAACATCAACGTCAAGCATCATCGAAACATTATCTTTGGAACGTGTATTGATCTTTTCATAATTCTAATCCTTGTCGTAAGGCCACGTAAGCTTTTAGTATTATATGCTCTCTGATGCACCCCAACTTCGATAGCGCGCATTAATATTAAATAACCCAATCTAAACATCACGGTTAGACCACTGTAAACGCGATCGTTTATTTTAGTTGACGTATGAGAGGCTACATTTTATTTCTTTATTTCTTTGTCTTTAATTATCACGAGCTATAGCCTTTTGAACGTCGCACTGTATTTCTTGCAAATAATATCGCTATATTATGTCTCTTATTTTTTCTTTGTCCTAGGCTAGGCATACGCTGTACCATTATAGCTTTTATGCTGATTTTTTTTCCTACGAGAAAAAAAATTATACCAGAGACAATGTAAATACGTATACGTGGAGCTTATAGAAGCGATAATCGTCATAATAATTCAGCTGAAATTGTGCACGCGAGAGCGTCTGCCAAGAATCGTATACGAGAGACAAAGGAATAAAAATGCAATATCAGAAGTAATTTTATTCATTTCGTCTCGTGCGGCGTATGTCCTACGTACATCTTTTTTCATTGTCTGCGGGTTCATCGTGCTTGCAAGCGAAAAATAAACAAACAGAGAGAATGAATAAACGAATATAAATGCTTATGAGCGGCCTTGCGTGATACTCCCGTTGTTTGAGAAAACCGAAGCTTCTCGAATAATATGCATTTGGATGCCGTATGTCGATTGAATGTTATACAAATTGAATATATTACAATTTACGTACGTATCTATTTAATAAATCGAGACATAGTTATTGCGCTTTATATTTTACATGTAGATATTTAACAATATTCAGGAATGGCGATCCTGCCGCTCATTGTTATATATACTTACATTTTGAAACTCCTGAGAACCGTGAAAAATAAAGTGTCATTGGTCATTAACTGAAAAATAAAAAATAAGTCGCATATCACATTCTTGCATCGAATGACTTCATATTCAAGGTATGATACACTTACGTTATCTAACCTCTCGACGGACAAATCAATAATGCCACCGGCCCTCATCTGTACAGGAGTCTGAGCCCTTTTGATCACGGTTGGCAAGAGTCTAACTGTCTTAGAATCTAAAGACATCAGAGTAGTGCAATACGCAGCGGTTGCTACAGCTTCGCTCTGATGCATAAAAGTATATGATATATTGTTTAAAAAAGTGTCTTAATCAGGTACGAAATGACATGTTTAAAATCGTCATTCATTACCTACTTTTTCTATAAGAAAATCAGAGGCCCACTGATTGATGAACAGCAGGCTCAGACAAAGCGTGAGATTAGAAATATACTGAAATCACTCAGAATAGGACTGTGCAATTTAAGAAAAAGTGACACACAAGATACAAAGAGATTTCAAATGAAAAGATGACTTACCCCTGTAATCTTCAAACTTATTGTAGAGATGTTATATCTGAGAGACATAAATTGAATCATAAATATCGCCTGCGTGTTTGCCTCGATTTTCTTGCATAATCCTGTGACGGAAATAATATCTTTCAGATGATATCGGCGGTAAACTAGCCGGCTGAACTTATTTCAGTGTATTTTTATGAAATTTCGAGCAAGAGATGAGTGTCTGCTGAAACTCTAGCTCGTCGTTGATTTCAAACTTTTCATTCCTGTCTGCCGCAGTGAAAAGGCGCTCCTGTAGGGCCCTGAAGTATCCGCAACTGATCATCATGAGAAGAGGCCCAGCCGTGTCGACGCTCGCCGACATCACGCTCACATACTGCACTATTAAGACTTGAAGCCTGAGGATCAGTTCGTAGCCTAACCAACCATACTTGCGCTCGTCAAAAATACTTGATCCATACTTGTTTATTGGTAAAAAAAATCGGTACAAGACTTACGAAATCTTATTTTTTTTAAAGAAAAGCAAATACTTTACATGAACAACCGATAATGAAAATGCATGGCAAACTCGTCTGTATGGCAGTGTACGTCGTTTGGTACTGTTGGGCTCCGCGAGTGAAAGTCTCACGACGAGCGCTACCACCGTGGAGGATATACGTTGATCAGCACACAGCTTCCGACCAGAAGTTTGAATAGCATCCAAGTCTTGCATTCAAAGTATTCGAACAAGCGTACGATTCGCTGTTCACTCGGTGTGTACTGGTTCAAACTGCACGACACTTGTCCATAGCATCCCAGAACTCAAAACAGTGACTCACCAAGACGTAGTAACGCAAGATCTCACTCTCCATTATAACCGTCTCGAATACATTATCGAGTTCTACTGTACCCTTCGTCGCACCGATATTACAATTTTCATGAAGAAAAACGCAATGTGACGAATTATGTGACAAAGTGTAACATGATGTATTTTTCACGAGAAATGATTCGTGGAAGTATACCTGAATTATACAAACAATGCCTTAGCGAAGATACATAACACTGTTGATGATACCAGCGAATACGAAGTAAGTGACAAGTATGCGACTGCTGATGGTGTAGCTAAAATCGCGGTTCTCCAAAGGTCTCCAATGAGTCGGTGAAGGAACATGTAGATTGCCGTTAGGCTTTCAAAGCTCAACCACTTTTCGGACTTCGTCATACTGACCGGGACAGGTTCAGATAGATCAATTGCGAACATTTATTAGCTCCGATATGGATGCAGCGTAGAGAATATAGCGAACAGTCGGTGCGACTTACATTTGTTATTAGGAGAAAGAAGAAGTTCGCAAAGTAGATCCTGATTTCTTATAGTTTGCATATGGTTACTGACAAAAGAAGAAGACGCATTTACGCTTCGATAAGCTAATGATATTAGATCGGTTATGATTATTTGATCGGCAATATGGCTCCTGAATACTGGATAAAATTGCCCGAAGCACACACAATTTTTGTTAGAGTTAATGCTAAGACAGCCAGCTTAAACACGGAGCAACGATTTAATCGAGCAACTGTCATGCAATTGTATTATATATTTCAAAGTTATCTTCATCTAATTAGGCGGAAAATGCAATTAGAGTAAATTATCGCCAACAGTTCCAAGGAAACCGCGCCTCTTGGCTGTGCTGCGTTATTCATGGGGTTGGGTTATTACTGCAATCAGCTTGTAACTTCGGTTGCGAAACCTGCGCATGGCCATATGCCTCGAACCTTTTTACTGGGTAGCAAGAAAGTAGAATTTGTGGAACAAAGATCGGGCGCTGTGATGAGTTGAAGACAAAGCGTCGTTCAATAAAGCGGTCTAAGCATACTTCGAAAAGGTGTATTCATAACTCATTACTCTTTTCACTCTGTTACTGATAGCCATATTCAGATATGTTGCAAACATAATATTCTATCATACATACTGCAGCAATTGTGTACGACCTAAATTTAGTTATTCATACGACGCGTATGAATAACTCCTATTTTATTGACGCAAGATTCGTTGTACTCGAGCAAAAAAATAAGACACATAGATAACAAATATATATGTACTCGTATATGAATATTAACGCTTACATGCTCTTTAGCCGAAAAAATTAGAACACTTGAATAACGTTTACAAACTCGCGTTACGTTATACTTACGCAGTAAAATTTCTGAGTACCGTGAAAAACGAAATTACATTGGTGATTAGCTAAAAATCCAGATATAACTTTAATTAGTCATATCATATTATATCATGCGCTAGTGTTGTCGACACCTCCGTTACCAAATCTGCCGACGGATAGATTGATTGCACTACCAGCCGGCAACTGCACCGATTTCTGGACTCTTGTGAAAAAGTTTGCAGTTATATAAGGTACCACAATGGTATGACGTATTTGAAGTCTCCAATTATGTATCTAATTCCTATTCTGGAAGATAATCAGCGGTTCATTGAGTGAATAACTGGCATAAACAAAGTATGAGGTTGGGAATGTACTGAAATCGCCCAGGATCGGTCTGTGAAGTTTGAGTCAAGAATATATACGAGATACGTTCAGATTGAGAATTAAGTGCAACATATCTCATTACTCCTGAAAGCTTCACACCGATAAGAGATATGTTGTAGCCAAGGCACATGAGTTGGATCACGAATGTCATTCGTGTCATTACTTGAACGTGAAACTTCGAGCAGGATACGCTTGTTTACTGAAATTCAAGCTTATCTTTGCTTGAAAACTTTTCGTTCCTGACCGCAGCCGCGAAAAAGTGCTCTTGCAGGGCTTTGATGAACCCGCAACTGATCATCATAAGAAGAGGCCCAGCTGTATCAACAGTCGCCGCTATCACGGTCAAATGATGAGTTTGCTAATAATACTCACGGTCCTCAATAAACCATCTTTACAAATTTCATTGGCTTATGTGAAATTATGTGATAGGTCATGTGATTTCTAATAAAAATGTGTATTTCACAAGTCGTTCATAAAACATTGTCTTTTTACAAAGCTATTGTGCATGTCACGCATATACATCTTACATTGCGCGCAAGAAAATATATAATAAGTATATGATATAAAAAAATCATGTAATAAGTTCTCCTGTATGTCAGCATACGTCGCTCATTATCATTGGGCTCACCCGGTGGCAATCTCACAACGATGGAGCCAATCGAGCAGAAAACGTTGTGTAAATGACTATTGCTGAATTAAAATAACTAAGTTTTCGTGTTAAATTGAAAATTTATTTTAAAAACTTATTAGTAGCAATGCCAGAGGTCAACTAACTCTCGCGCCTGTCGCGCGGCCCTATTAATCACTCGGCTAAGTTCGCCCCTCTACCGGGTCTCTCTTCGGAGAACCCGCGATAAGGCCACGATTGTACCACCTCCGAACCACCGCCTCATCACGTCAGCCTTTCGGCCCGAGTCCTGACATTTGTCAGAGGGTTTCTTGACCCATAATTTTCTGGTTTTGAAAATCCCAGATTTCCGGCCCGGAAAACCACCCTCATGAGACAGCTCTTGAAACCATACGTTTCCCAGCACGGCACGGACTACCTCGAAGGGTAAGTCCCCCAGATCACGGAAAACTTCGGATTTTCCCGGCACGGCATATTTACCGGCGATGGTTCGGAGTGTAAACACTCCGAGTAAAATACTCTCTCAAGCCGCTGGCATTCGCAATAATCGGTCGCCGGCGAATTTTCTTACTCGCTATTCCTTAGACTATACATAAACAATACGCGTCATTACACTTTTATACTTAGAATTTTAAATTATATTATTTTATATGAAATCGTATCTGCGCACGCTACACGTTGATAAACACGCCACTTCCAGCCAGCAGTTTAACATCGTCCAAGTCTTGCGTTCGAACCAATGCACCATCTTGTGCTCGCTAGGCGAGCAATCGTTTCAAATAATATGACATGCATCCATTGCGTTAGATAACTCAAAGCGATGATACAAAAGGATGTAGTTTCTGCATAATCGTACTCATAGCCAATGCAATTAAAATATAACATAACAAATTATGCGTTACAATTTTAAATGACAGTTATACAAATACCTGAATAAGATGCATAATGCAGTAGCGAAGAAATATAACACTGTTAAGGAGACTAATAAATACGAAGTACAAAAGAAGTATTTGGCAGCTTGGAAAACTGAAGTCGCGGTTCTTCAAAGGAAGATTCCGATAAGGCGGTAGAAAAATAGGTAGACTGATTTCAAAACTCTCAAAATTCAACAAGTTTCCTGATTTGGTCACTGGAAAAGGACACAACATGTCACATAAATTAATTTCATTTACATGCATTACGTTTATTTTCTAAAAAAGAAAAAAGAACACCTTGTAGAAAATATACTTAACAATCGATTCCAACTCACTTTTATGACTGAAGTAAGGTGGCTTTGTCGCGCTATGCGTGTGATTTGTAACTTATGTAAGACTATAAAAACAGCCTATAAATATAGGAACCGTCGAAGGCTCTGTCGCACGATCGACAGTATTGCGGATGTATTATTGAGTACTCGATGGATCGAGCAGTATGCGCAGCAGAATTTTTGTGAAAGAGGTAAAGAAAACTTTGTCGAGGTTCATCATTTGTGTGAGCGAATTTGTGTAAAGTGTACAAGCCTTTACAATCGACCAACGATGCTACAAGCAGCTGTCTTCCAGACGAATGTTTTAAGGGTAGCTATATTGTTGGCGAGTCTTCGAGCCGCTTGATAAGGACAGGCCTATTGGGAGTTCCAGTATAGCGCCACCACACGGAGCACGTGGGCAGCTAAGCTCTCGCTCTATAGGCACTTACTCCTCTGCCGACCGCCGCTGTGACAACAGCTCTGCCGCACGACGCGTTTTTCTAATAGATATAAATAAATAAGTTTTTGATAAATATATACAAAGTGTTGTGCCTCTCTCTCCCGTCCACCTCGTCTCATCAATCCTTACGAAGGATTACTCCAACAGGTTGTGGGCCAGCTCGCTGGAAAAGAGAGGAAGGACCGAGAAGAAGACGTTTAAGAGTTTTCTCTTTGAGAGATCAGAGAAAATCCAATTAGACGTATCAGAGGTGTGCGAACGAACTTCAGAAGAAAGAGTAAGTACAAGTTTTGTAAGGTGTATTCAGAATAGGGATTAGACTAAGCAAAAGAAAGTTTAATTTGCTCGGTTCCGGGAGTGTGTTGTGTTGCCGCATCGATTATAAAATTTAGAGTACGAAAATAAGAGTAGATAAAAAGACAGTGCGGTGTCTTAATAATCAGAGAAATAGAGTAGAGATAGGAAGAAAGTTCAAAGGTCTCAGTGTGAGACAAAAGCGCGCGACAGCAAGACGCGCGAGCGCTCACCGGCACAAGCGTGCACGAGCCGATTCCGGGAATCGGGGAGAGGCGAGCGGGACTAGCGACGTTGTCAGAGTCGAGCGCGCGGTTTGTTGTGCTCTCTCTCTCTCTCTCGATCAGAATCAAAACAGACTTCAAGCGCACGGATTTTTCTTGTTTTTTTTTCTCTCTCCTTTCGAGTTTCAATATATATGGACTAATTGTGTTCAGACGTACCAAATCAGACGGGCAATGGCGTATACACGCAATAATTGAATATAAACAAAAATAATTCCATATACATCGCTCACGTTCCTATTCAGAATATCAGAGTTATTCGAGTAAACAAAACAGTTTAAAGATTGTGCTGATTTATCTTTGTTCAGATGCACTTGAATAAATTTTGAAAACACGCCTTGATAGAAATTTCAATGAAACGGCGGTGCAGTGAATTTGAATTTCTATAAAATTAAAAATTATCAAAAGATAATTAAAAGATCAACAAAACAATAACCAAGGTACAAAGTGTTTTTCAAATCAGAATATAAACAATTAATTCAGAATCAGATGTTAGGCCTAAAACTCAGATTTCATAGAAATGATAAAATTGAATGCTAATCAGAACGATTGTTTATAATACAGAAACAGAGTCAGAAAGTTACACACCTCCGGGTACACCCCCAAATAGGAATAGGATGGGAGACGATCAACAGACCGAACCTAATGCGAAATTGAGAAATCTGGAGGAGGAGTTTGAGAGACACTCGAGAGTGCTAGACAACCACGCCGAGATAATCCAAAATCAGACGGAAGCCATACTCCAGATGAAGGGAAACATCGACAAACTGAATGGGATTGTCGAGAAACTTTCAGAGAAAATAGGAAAACTAACTTCAGAGGTAAATAATCACCCTGCCAGTTCTACACTCAGAGACATAAATGAAATAAATTTACACAATAATAGAAATTCTATTAATCTATCAGACGAAACAAGTGCTTTAGGAGATCTCAGCAGAGCTTGCAGAGAACTCAGACGGTCCATTAACCTAAGCACTACTAGTTCAAAACTGAACATTAAAAGAAATTACTATCATAATAAGATTTTACTAACGAAAGACCCAAAAGATATAATCAATAAAATCAAAGAATTCAGACGAGCTGAGGCAAATGTTACCGACTCCTCCGTCAGAGAAAAGTTGTATAGTCTGAAAATGAACTATAAAGAATCGGTAAACGAATTTTGCGATAGGTTTGATTCCATCATCAGAGAGTTTGAAAATTGTATTACGAAAACACCTCTGACGGAGGAAGAGATAAGATCGGCTTTTTTCCAAGCTGTTAGTGGAAAATTTAAAGAAGTCAGATCTGCTAATATAATCAGACTTCAAGCAACTAAATCAGAGATGAGTCTTGATGACATAAAAACATTTATACTACAGCTGGAATCAGACAGACGAAAATCAGAGGGTCAATCTTCAGACGTCAGACCGAAAGTCACAGCCAGACAGGCAACAGTGGGAGACAAGTGCTACAGGTGTAACAAGGTCGGACACATAGCGGCCTCATGTCCTCTCAAGGACTATAACCTGTGGTACTGCTTCTACTGCCAGGCTGTAGCTCCACATAAAGGGGATGATTGTCCAAATAAGGACAACCCTAAAGACGGGTATGTAAAATCTTATACATACAAAAACACAAACACACAAAACAATCAAAACATAAACAACTTCAGAGGTAGAGGTAACAGAGGCAGGGGTGGTTATAATAATGTCAGAGGTAGAGAAAATAATGTAAGAAGAGGATCTTTTAAACGCAAGGTCAATATACAAACTCCAGGTAGAAGTCAGAAGCAGGGAGACAAAGTCAAAGCGATGCTAACAGGTAACAGCACTCATGTATGTAATAAAACACCTACAAAACTAGTACTTATTGCGGACTCTGGCGCAACAGAGCATATAGTCAATAAGAGTATAATTTTAAGCAACTTTAGGAAAAGTTCAGGCGAATATATCAGAAGTGCAAATAAAAACAAATTTGCGAATATCTCTATAGATGGCAAAGGAGATCTAATCTTAAAATCAAAATCAGATGAGAATGATAAAATAATATTGACAAATGTAATTGCTGCCAAAAATATTTCAGATAATTTGATCTCTCTCAGACGTTTTGCAGACGTAGGTCTGAGCATTTACATGGATAATAAAATACTTAAAATATACGACAAGAATTCAGACGAAGAATACTTGACTGGAACCTATGAAAAGCCAAATTGGATAATTTCTTTAAACGTAGTAAGAAATGAACAATCAGATGAACACCAAGAAATCTACGATAGATATTCATGTGTGGCTAACATAGTGTCAGTCGACGAGTTCTTGCAACAATCTCAGGCAGATATCAAGGATCTTGAGGATCAAAGCGAATCAGAAGAAAATAACGCATCAGAAGAAACTCAGACGAATCCAGCTGAGATTGGGAGGGAGAAGAAGCAAGAACAAACCGAACAAGAAACAAATTCACCTAGTCAGAGAGAAGTTTGTGATACAAACTTAGATGAACAAATTTTGAACAGAAAAATCCTAAATCTAGACGAATCTTCAGATGAAATGCTGAAATATCTACAAAACAACGTAGACAACAAGTCAGAGAAACAAGAAAAGAAGCTGAACGAAGGAATGCTATGGCATATCAAATTAGGTCACGCTTCTTTGCAATATCTACTATTGCTACAAAAGTCAGAAGAAAAACTCAGAAAGATAAAATTCGACAAGTCCATAACAGACTGTGAAGTCTGCGTCCTAGCAAAAATGGAAAACCTGCCGTTCTCAGAAGTCAGAGTTAAAGCAACAAGGCCATTAGAAAGGATACACACAGACACAATGGGACCAATTAAACCAGTCTCGTATCCTGGGGAAAATAAATTCATAATAGTATTTATTGATGATCACACCAGATTTGCCAAAGCATACTCTACTAAACATAAGAGTGAAGCCGGAGATTGCTTAGAAAAATTCTTGGTGACTACAAGAAATTTACTGGGCAAAGAGGAAAAAGTGTGTTTCATCCGAATGGATAATGGCACTGAATTTACTGGAGGTAAATTTTCAGAAGTCATGAAGAAAGAGAAAATTGAAGGAGAATTCGCACCTCCGTATACACCACAACATAATGGAACCGTTGAAAGGTTTAACAAAACTATTCAGTGGAAAATCAGAGCGCTCATGATAGACTCCGGTCTACCCAAGAGCATGTGGATACTCGCTTTGGAAGTGGCTATACACATCTATAACAGGACACCACACAAAGGAATCGATTCAGAGATACCAATCAAGAAACTGGTTCCAAATGGAAATATACATCTAGACAAAATCAGACGCTTCGGATGTCTGGCCTATGCCAAGATACCCAATGCCAAGAACAAGTTTTCAGACAGAGCAATCCGTACAATCATGGTAGGATACTCTCAAACTGGTTATGTTTTGTGGCATCCAGAATCCCAGAGATTTATCACATCTAGACATGTGAGAGTCAATGAAAAACTGGTCTATAGGGATGTATATAAGACGGACTTAAGAGAAAAATCAGAGACGTTAGAAATAACGACTGAAGAGAAAACACAATCAGAAGCATCAGAAGACACTAAATCAGAGAAGGTGAAAAGTCAGAAGAGAAAAGCAGACGACAAAAATTCAGAAGCATCAAAGTCTAAGAAACCAGAACCAGAAAAGCGACCATGCTTAGAGAGAAAAGCTAAGACAAACAGACGAACTTGGACACATCTCAGAGAAGCAGTAGTTGAAGTAGAATCTATTAATCACGATCTAATACAAGTATCCACTCCAACCGGAGAAATCAGAGATGTGCACTCGGAAGAAGATGATCTCGGTCATATCTTTATAGCACAAACAAACAGAGATCCTGTCAGCTATAAAGAAGCTATTGAATCAGACGACAAACATAAATGGTCAGAAGCAATAAAACAAGAGTTGAAGTCTATGGAAGACAACAACGTCTGGACGCTGGTAGACAGACCCTCCTTAGATAAAGATGGCAAAAAGGTTCACACTATTGATTCCAAGTGGGTGTTCAAGAAGAAAACTTCAGAAGATGGTCAAACAACCTACAAAGGTAGACTGGTTATCAGAGGATTCAAGGATCGAAAAGAATATGAACTTAGGGAAACCTACGCACCAGTTTCTAGATTGCCAGTAGTCAGAGCGACTTTCGCAATCATAAACAAGTTCAACTTAACTGCCTATCAGATGGATGTCAAGACAGCATTTCTGAATGGAACGCTCGACGATGACATCTTCATGGAAATACCAGACGGTATAGAAATAAGTCCATCCATCAGAAGAAATAAACTATGTAAACTTCAGAAAGCTTTATACGGCCTCAGAATTAGTCCCAAGCGATGGAATAAGCGTTTCTCAGAAGTTGCTTTGGAACTTGGGCTAGAAAAGGATATAAATGAGCCATGTTTGTTCACATGGAGAATGCAAAATCAAATGGTGGTTTTACTGCTATACGTAGACGATATTATTTTAGCAGGCAACAATCAGAAGAAATTGAAAGAAATAAAAGAAAAATTATGTTCTACCTTTCAGATGAAAGATTTAGGAGAACCTAAATTATTCTTAGGCATGAAGGTAACAAGAGACAGAGATCAGAAGATTTTAAAACTGTCACAATCAGAATACATTGAAAAATGTCTGGAACGCTTCAATATGAAAGATTGTAAGCCCCAGAAAACACCTATGGTTACAAGACAGGTTCGAAATAGGGAACTTATAAATTCAGAAGAAGCTCAGTTACCAACTCAAGCACCATATAGGGAAGCTATAGGAAGCTTATTATATTTGGCTGGAGCCACCAGACCTGATATTGCGTTTGCAGTAAACTTCCTATCCAGAAAACAGCTGTCACCCTCTGAAAGTGACTGGAAGGAAGTAAAAAGGGTATTCAGATATCTCAGAGCAACTTCAGATTTAAGTTTGACTTTCAGAGCAGAGAACGATGACATGGAAGCAATGACAGACGCCAGTTTCAGAGACTGTGAAGATTCATCTTCAACTGGAGGATATTTAATAAAATTGTATGGCGACTCAATTATGTGGAGAAGCTACAAACAAACATATGTATCACTCTCTACTTGCCAAGCTGAGTATTTGGCTATGAGCAATGCTTGCCAAGAAATTGTTTCATTGGACAAAGCTATCAGAGACATAACAGGGGAAACCATGTATCCTGTAACGCTATGGTGCGATAACAAATCAGCAGGGGACTGCACTCAGATGGAAGGAAATCATAAGCTGAAAAACTTTGATGATGACGTGAAAGAAATTCAGAGAAAACTACTAAACAGAGAAAATACAGGTAGTAAAAGTCACATGGCAGAAACACATGGAGACTACATAAAACAATGTGTTCTAGAAGGAAAAATCAGAGTCAAATGGATTCCAACCACAGAAAACATGGCAGATATAATGACTAAACCTCTGCCTAATGAAACTCATAAATACCTCAGAGATAAAATACTATACACAGAAAGTTACACTTAATCATAAAACTTATAGTATTATGTATATCAGACGAATAAAATTTAAATATTTCAGATACAAGAAACCAAGCAGACGCTAGCTCTGAGGAGTAATCAGAGAACAGATTTCAGACGTGCAGAGTATCAAGCGCCCGAAGGGAGGGAGTGTTGGCGAGTCTTCGAGCCGCTTGATAAGGACAGGCCTATTGGGAGTTCCAGTATAGCGCCACCACACGGAGCACGTGGGCAGCTAAGCTCTCGCTCTATAGGCACTTACTCCTCTGCCGACCGCCGCTGTGACAACAGCTCTGCCGCACGACGCGTTTTTCTAATAGATATAAATAAATAAGTTTTTGATAAATATATACAAAGTGTTGTGCCTCTCTCTCCCGTCCACCTCGTCTCATCAATCCTTACGAAGGATTACTCCAACATATATATATATATATATATCTGAAAAGATGCATGTTAATGATCGCGAAAGCCTCGGCGCAGCTCTCGGTTTCGCTTCATTATTTATAAGGCTATTATATATGCATATAGCTCTAGGCTACGTAGCTCCTGACACGATCTTCGACATGTAGATTTCATGAAACAAAGATCGTAACATGATAGACAAGTGTCTTAATTAATATCGTTCAAGAATACTTAATTACATACTGAAAATATTGAAAATGTATTTCTATCCACTCTACTGCGTGTTCGCTTTTAAACACAACCAGAGATCTTATTTTACAGAAACATATTTTGAGTAGGTATAATACATTCGATAAATCGTAAATATTCGTGAGAGAGTTTTATTCTACCTGGTTTTGGCTGTGCTGTATTATTTATGTATAACTATTACTCTTTGTTATATGGTGCCTTACCGCATAGCTGTCATGATGGGCTTTGACATATTTTACCTGGTAGTATCGATGTGAACTTCGTGAAGTAAGGATCGTTACGTATCAAATAACAATGCAAGGGTCTTAACGAACTCGTTCAGGAATATTTTATCGTAAAAATTGTTTTTGTTTATTCATACAAAATATTGCAAAATAAATATACATCGCAAATTCGACAAACAGTTTCTACAAGTATATATATATATATATATGCTATCCGTTTGAGTTTATTATCTTATTATCATTGTATGCACTGCAGTGATAATCTGAAAGTAAACTAATCGAACATGTATTTAAAATACTTAAATTGTTAGACGTAATTAATACATTCACCTATAGGTAACCTAATGAAGGCTAGCTCTGCTGCTGCTGATGACGGTGATGGTGATAAATTGAAGCTTTGGATTTCGTTATTTCAGTTTTGGATAAATTAGTGAAGTAGTAAGCCACCACTAAAAGCTCACATTTAAGAAAGTGCAATCTTTGAAGTTTGCTAAAATTTGTCTAATCAATAACACCATTCATATTTCATAGTATAAAAATGTAGATTTTAAATCTGTTTTATTAGGAGTTTCGAAAAGCACCCAACAAGTCTGCAGTATTACCTGCAGGATAGTTTTCTATCGAAAAAACTTAGCTGACATGTCAGGTGACATATCAGGTGACATGGCAAAATGGAATGTTATTAGATTTTTGTTTTTCACATTTTTAAATCATTCTGAATCCATTGGAAACTTTATTATAAAAAATGCAACTTTGAATTTTTTGGATGTTTAAACATTTAAAAATTTAATTAAGTTCAAATTTAAAAAAAAAGTTTTTAATTGATTCAGAATTGTTTTAAAATGTTTAAAAGCGGAAAATTCTTCACATGATATTTTGGCCGGATGTAGCACCTGATATGTCAGCTGATTTTTTCGGTAGGGTACATACGAATATACAACAATTATGCATAAAAGACACATACACATTATGGCTACATTTTTTCCATATAAGCTCTATCTTGCCGTTAATAGAAAACGCAGCTCAAGATGCTGGTTAAAAAAGATTATTTTTTATCATTATACTTTATATAGATAATAGTTAAAATTGCAATTCAATTTTGATTTTCTAAAAAAAATGCGTTAGTCAAAATCTAAGATACTCAGCTTTCTGAACTCTTTGCGGCGAAACTTCTGAGAGCTGTGAAGAATGAAACAGCGCTAGTGATCATCGAACCGAAAGTTTCGATGGATAGGCTGATGAAACCCGCAGCCGTCAATGTGACTGGTCTTTGAGCTCTTCGGATCACGATCGACAGGAGCTTCCGAGTTCGCAGATTACTTCTCTTCGACAAACTGGCAAAGTAAGCAGATGTCGATACAGCTTCGCTCTGAATTTTATAAATATTTTATATCAATGCATTTGAGTTCATTAAAGGTACATTTTAATAAAAATGAAGATAATTACTTCCCGTATTAGTAGATCCGGAGCCCATTGGCACATGTATAGCTGCATTACGAAGAGAAAAAATACCGACACGAATTTGTACTTGTCACGATCTGACTTCAATAAGAACATATCGTCAATCGTCGTTGATCGGGACTCTAAGTACCCAAAAATTCATGGTATATCTGTTTAACTCACACTTGCAAATTTCAGTCCAATGAGCGAAAGAATGTACCCAGTGCACAGCAGCTGTATGAAGAAAATAATCGGTGTTAGGCTCTTTATCTTTGCACACAATCTGAAACACGTGGTATATGTGTAAAAAATGGAAACGCATCAACAAGCGTCTATTATACACAATAATAATACACTATAATACGTTACGCCAATGTGCTCTGATGTAGTTTAGAGCAGACGACTAACTCATCGTAGAAGTCGCAGAAGTTAAAGGTTTCCAATGAATCGTCCATCTCGTAAACATGGATGAACCTATCCTGAACGACTTTAAAGTATCCACAACTGAGCATAATGAGAAGTGGTACAACCGTATCGCTGGTAAGCAGGACCATCAAGTAATTGCAAATCAGAATGAATTGTAGAGTAAAGGTCAGTTCGTATGACGGCGACGTATTGACGTCATCCACATAGTATCTGTTGGTGATCTTTCGTTTACCAATATAATTTAAAGCTTTAAAGCAATAACGCCGTGCACTTACCTAAACAAGAGAATCCTACGCTCTGGACCATTGGGTTCAACCGGTGGTAATCTGATGGTCAGCGCTAGGTAAACGTAAGAGATAGAGGTGATGATACCCATACTGAGAAAGAACTTAAAGATCACGCGAATCTTTTTCTCAAAACTTTGGATGACTTTTCTCTCGGACTTGGTACAGTAGATGTTCCAGATCTCGCGGCTGTCTGCAAAAATTTCCCGTAACTCACCTCGGTAGATCAAGAAAATCGTGTACTTAGCTATTGTGCCCATCACCGGAATAACTTCGGTTATGTAGTCCAGCTTTAGATCACCCTTCGTAGGCGCAAGTTTGATTTATGTTTTTAAATTTAAAAATTCAAAATTCATCGATGAAAAATTGCTCAAAACCGTACCTTTTTTAAATGATTAATGCCATAACCAAGAAACATCGAACATAGAATGTAGACGGATACTAGAAAGTAGATTCCAAGTACTCTACTGGCCAGGAAATTATAGTCCCGTGCCTTGAATGGTAGAAGCCCGATGATCTTCAGTAATCTCACGTATAATAACGTCAGCTCGTCGAAGCTCAGTAACTCATCTCTGGACTTGGTTATCCTATCCACTGTTTTATTTCTAGTCAGTTTTAATTTATCTTTTAAAATCTGATGCTTCAAATTGGAAAACTTACTGTCCAGATAATCGAAATCACAATGAAAGAGAGTAGCGGGTGTACACGATGTGCTCAGGCGAAACACCGCAACAGGAATGATAGAAAAATAGCTCGCGTTATTGTCGTATCGCATAGCGTCGTTGAATAATAAATCAGCAAATCGAGCTTCACGTTTACTTCGTCATATATAATGAAAATCGAACATTTTTTTATTAAAAAATATTATTTCTACGTAGTAATATTTTCCAAAAGTTCATTAGAGTGGACCGAGATCGTTTCTTTATCTGAAAAATGATTTCAATTCTTCTATAGAGAAGACGCCAGAAGTTTTTTGTCGCATTCTATGAATGAAATTATTAATAAGGGTGTGTCGTGAATGAAGCATTGAGACAGCGCCAGTCGTAGTTCGACCCTCGTGGTGATCTGAGCTCCGGATATAGAGGAGTAAATCTTAGTGTGCATTTTCGTATTATATTTATTATGCTCTCCATATTGCTTCGTTCGAGCTTTGCCATTTTCACTATCCATCATGGTCGGGTCTTAGTACTTGCAAATAAATTTTAAGTTTCGATCGTAATAATTGATACCATATAGTTTTTCAAGTTCTGTAACGTGGCTATAAAATAAAAAAATTTGCAGCTTGGGCCATGTGCACTCTCTTTCCGACCGTGAATGTGAATAAGGAGCTTTTACGTCTGATAAAACCCCTTTGAGTTTTTGATATCTCCTTCTGGCTTGTAGCTTCTGGCTTCTAATTCTTGTGTTTTTACGAAATATGGGTGAGGTAATTTTGAGGTCAAAATTCAAAAAATCACGTTTATTCAGTTATACAATGATGATCTATTCAACAATGCTAGATATGAGAGATAAGTAAGACGTTGACGTTTTCATGAGCTTCAACAAAATGAACGTAAGCATATGCAGT
Source organism: Muscidifurax raptorellus (assembly GCA_020010945.3). Classification (NCBI taxonomy): domain Eukaryota; kingdom Metazoa; phylum Arthropoda; class Insecta; order Hymenoptera; family Pteromalidae; genus Muscidifurax; species Muscidifurax raptorellus. The sequence goes on along the minus strand of CM052077.1, from coordinate 18,547,038 downwards.
AAAATCAGTAAGATTAACTATACTACGTACCACTTGTAACAGTACCTAAAACCAGTATACCTAAAAATAAAATACCTAAAAACAGTACCAGTACCCTAAAATCATTGACTTGTATTGGAAATGGGTAGTTAGTTGAATAAAAACTCAGAATATCTTAGTCAAACTTTTACAAATTTATTCTGAGAGCAGAGGAAAGCAGAACGTCTTAACTCTATGGAATCTAGACGCAGAGTGAGAGCTCCGAAAAATCGGCAGAGCATCGGTACGTGCACATGGGCCTAAAACAATGCACGCAGTCATAAAGCGCATATAAATGCCAGATGGCTCTTTTCCCGGAGGTCCGAGCGACGGAATGTCGCGACCCTCAGCGTCACCGCTCGAGCCGATTGTTAAGTCATAAAAGACCCTTTTTCTCGAACTCTCACTTTTCAATATGTTTAGGATTAGGATTTGTTTTTGCCGAGAGCTAGTATTTCCAACACGCCCCCTCAAAAACAAATCCACTAAATCTATTTAATCTTAGTAACAAACACAATATATCCATATATATATCTACTTAGTTTCTAGGAAAACAAAAATTAATATTATACTTTTGAACACACATTAATTAGATCTACGAAGATATAAATTTTCTATTAATAATTATTAACTATTAATTTAAACCTATGTGCTTTCCTTTCCTGTACTCTCAGTTTCTGGGGAATTACATATGGTCCAACATTTGTTGCTAGGATTAGGGAAAACCCAGAAAAACCTAATCAAACCATTTCTCTTATTCTTGTTATTACATAATCAGTCTTATACTATGAATACATAAAATTCTTTTACTCCAAGCCCATCTGTGATCTGAATTCTAGGAACTTTACTGCAGGTAGTGGCTTGGTCAAAACATCTGCAACTTGATTTCCTGTAGGAACATATTTCAATTTTATTACATTTTTTTCAACTTGCTCTCTTGAAAAATGATATTTTATATCAATATGTTTTGATCTTTTATGGCTAGTTGGATTATTAGCTATACTAATACAGCCATTATTGTCTTCATAAATTATGATAGGCTTATCAATATTGATTTTAATACTAGTAGCTAATGACTTTAGCCATAACGCTTCTCTCACAGCTTCAAAAAGAGCCATGTATTCAGCTTCTGTAGAAGAGGCTGCTACTGATACTTGTCTCCTTGTATTCCAACATATTGTACATTGTTCATACATTTTAAACAAATAACCTGTTGTACTTTTCCTGTTTGTAACATCAGTGCCACCCCAATCGGAGTCAACATAACCAGATAAAATATCATTATATTCTCTTTGTTTATATGTTAATTTCAAATTAACTGTACCTTTCAAATACCTTAAAACCCTTTTTAAACATTGCCATAATTCTTTATTATTCTTATTTGTATATCTACTTAAAATATTTACAGCTGTACTTAGATCAGGTCGAGAACAAATCATTATGTACATCAAGCTTCCAATCAAATTTCGACAGGGAGCATCATAATCTTCGTCAGAATTAAGAGCCTCATAATCTAACTTACTTGGAAGTGGTGAATTTACTGAATTACAATCAGTCATATTAAACTTATTCAAAACAGACTTAATATATGAACTTTGATCCAAAGTTAATATTTTATCTTTTCTTTCAATTTTTATACCAAGGAAAAATCTTATTTCATTTAAATCTATCATACTAAATTTATTCATTAGATAATTTTTAAAATTTCTCATTGTTCTCTCATTAGCAGTAACTATCACTAGATCATCAACATACAGTACAGCGTAAATATTTTCAGATATATTGCCTTTATCTAAAATATAGATACAACGATCAACTAATGAATTTTTGAAACCCTTTTCAATCAAAGTTTTTTCAAAAGTTTGAAACCAGCATCTTGCTGCTTGCTTTAAACCATAAATTGCTTTATTTAATTTACACACTTGATTGCTTTTACTCTTAACCCCTTCTGGTACTTTCATATATATCTCTTCATTTAATATGCCGTTGAGAAAGGCAGTCTTGACATCCATATGATGTATCAATAAATTAAATTGATTTGCAAAACCTATAATAAATCTAAAACTCGAAATTCTAGCTACTGGGGCAAATGTTTCATCAAAATCAACCAAATATTTTTGAGTAAAACCACGAGCAACAAGTCTAGCTTTGTATCGAATCGGATTTCCAAATTCATCATTTTTTATTGTAAATACCCATTTGCAATCAACAATATTCTTTTTATCTGGTTTATTTACCAGTGTCCAAGTTTTATTTACTATTAGTGAATTTATTTCATCATTTATTGCTTTTTGCCAAAAATCCTTATCAGCGCCTTTTATAGCTTCTTGAAAAGAATTTGGAATATTGTAAATTGCAGATAGTGCACATAAAACATAATCATTATTTTCATCATAAGTAACTCGAGGTAAATTTTTAATCCTTTCACTCCTTCGAGGATTTATATTTGTATTATCTTCCGATAACAACTTTTGTTGTGTATCTGTTTCAATTACAGATTCATTATCACAACTATCCAATTTAACCCTTTTTTCTACACTGTGATCTAGCTGATCAACAGTATCTGATTTTAAATCATCAGATTTATTTACTGATTTAGACATCTCGTCAGATGCATCAGTTTTGTTTCCATTGTTAACAATTTTGCTTTCTACTAATGTTGACAATTTGTCAGTTGCATTAGTTAGTTTTTCTGATTTTGACAATTCGTCAGATGCATCAGTTTTGTTTTCTTTGAAATCTGGCCTAGATTTCAGAAAACTTGTTTCATCCACAATTACATCCCGTACAACAATGAATTTTTCATTTTCCACGTCCCACACCTTATAACCATTGGGTTCATATCCCATCAATATACACTTAAATGATTTGTCACCAAATTTTGATTTTTTTACTTTATTATGAACATAAACTGTACTACCGAAAATTTTTAAGTATTTCAATACAGGCTTTTTATTATGCCACATTTCAAATGGAGTTTTATTTTCTTTTAAAGCTTTAGTAGGTGTTATATTGACAAGATATGTAGCAGTTAAGACTGCTTCTCCCCAGAATACTTTTTCTAACTTAGCAGCACTTAACATTGCACGTGCTTTCTCAGTTAGTGTTCTATTCATGCGTTCTGATACGCCATTTAATTGTGGTGTACGTGGAACTGTTAAATGATAAGTTATACCTTTTTCTACACAATATTCTTTCATCTCATTTGATAAATATTCTCTGCCATTATCAATATATAAATTTACTACTTTTAGATTGAAATGATTCTCACTTTTTGTGATAAAATCTTTGAAAATCGAAAATACATCAGATTTATAACTTATCAAATATGTTACACAATAATGTGTAAATTCATCAACAAAAACTATAAAATAGTTTTTATTGTTGACCGTCGGAGGAGTGATCGGCCCACAAACATCAGAATGTACAATAAACAATGGTCGCTGCACATAATCTTTTTCTTTAGCCTTATTAAAAGGTAAACAAGATTGTTTTCCATTTATACACGCTTCACAAATATCATCACTAGGCACTATATTTTCAATTTGATTTATATCACCGACCAATTGTTTATTCCTCATTTCTAAAAATTTGTGTTTACCAATATGACCTAATCGTTGATGCCATAAATCATAATTGCTTTTAATAGCATTATAAATTTTTGAATTTTCATTCATTCCATGTACATCAACAAGAAAGTCTATTACAAGCAAATTACACCATACTTTACCAATCATAATAGTTGTACCATGGATAACTTCAACGCCGCCATTCTCAAGAAAAATAATTCTCATACCAGCTTCCTGCATTTTTCTTACAGATAAAAGATTGTTTGGCGCTTCTGCACAGTATAAAACATTCTTTAGAGTTCCTTTGATGCCCAAATTACTCGTAACATTGATATCTCCTCTCTTTGTTGCCAATATATATGTTCCGCATTTAGCCACAAAAACTTTAATTGGTGGATTTAATATCACAATATTCACAAACATTTTATCATTGTTTATGATGTGATCTGATGCACCGGAATCCAAGACAAAATTAAGTTTGTCTGTTTTTAATGGCTGAATATTATTAGCTATAAATGCATAACTTGAGGTACTTGAAAAAACTGTACTTGAATGAGATGTTGGTTCTTCCTTCTGAGTTTGCTGTATAGTTTTATTTTTATTTTCAAAATACTGTTGTCTTCTTTTCTTGTACTTGCAATCACTAATCTTATGATTATTTCTTCCACAATAAAAACATTCTAATTTCTTATTTTTGTCGTCAATATTATTCTTTGGTTTCTTATTATATTGTATATTATTTTTATTTTTTCTTTTGTTATTAGCTTTATTATTAAAATTCTTATTTAAATTTGAATTAAATTGTTCTTGATTTGCATTAAGCACTTTAACACTAGTATCACCAGATTCACTTTTTAATTTTACTTCTTGATCTAGTAATCTTTTCTTTACAAAATCTAATGTTAAATTATTTTCTGTTAAAGTTTCAATTGCTGTAACAATTCCATCAAAAGAAGATGGTAATGTTACAAGCAGCTGTGAAATTTTATCATCTTCATCCATCTTTCCTCCTGCTGCTGTTAATTCAATTATCAAATTATCAAATGTAGTAAAATGACTTATGAGTGAAGTGTCTCCTTGTAATTTTAGTCCAAGTAATTTCTTCTTAACTGCTATACGTGTAGCAGTACTTTTACGTTCGTAAACACTATCCAGATTTTCGAAAATTTGCTTTGCTGTTTGATTGTTATTAGCAAAGCCAAGAAATGAATCGGATAGATGTGCTATTATTATTCCTTTTGCGGTTCTTTCAGCTTTCTTCCAACTATGAGATTCTGGATTTGGTGGTTCATCTACCACTTTAATTAAATTCTTCTCACTTAGTAATGCACGAACTCTGAACTTCCAGAAACAGTACTTATCACCGTCAAAAGGTTTAATGTTATTTTTGTTTATTGAATTTTCCATATTCAATAAAACTTTTTTAATACACTTAAATTTGAACTATAGTTTTTACACTTCACTGAACACTGTCTAAACGTTAACTGGGCCCATAACCTGTTGGAAATGGGTAGTTAGTTGAATAAAAACTCAGAATATCTTAGTCAAACTTTTACAAATTTATTCTGAGAGCAGAGGAAAGCAGAACGTCTTAACTCTATGGAATCTAGACGCAGAGTGAGAGCTCCGAAAAATCGGCAGAGCATCGGTACGTGCACATGGGCCTAAAACAATGCACGCAGTCATAAAGCGCATATAAATGCCAGATGGCTCTTTTCCCGGAGGTCCGAGCGACGGAATGTCGCGACCCTCAGCGTCACCGCTCGAGCCGATTGTTAAGTCATAAAAGACCCTTTTTCTCGAACTCTCACTTTTCAATATGTTTAGGATTAGGATTTGTTTTTGCCGAGAGCTAGTATTTCCAACAACTTGTTAACTTAATTTCGGCCAAGGTCATCTTCAACTATACTGGCCAGGTTTTGCAATATGTTGCAAAGCGACCTCTGGTCTCCAGGTCTACAGGCTATCGTGATAAAGAATGGTGCGGCGGTGTCGACTCCCAAACTGGACAAACGGACACCGAACATGCCGAGCATCTGTCCAGTTAGCGACAACTCATACCAGGGCGTTAGATGCACGTCAGTGTAGAAAGTATAATCTTGTGTCAAGTTGACTGATAGCCAGGTAGAAGACACATATCACCCCATTCGCGCCTAAATAGAAGTGCATCGGTCTTACACTTTCCCAACAAAGCTTCTGCGCTTTTATGGTAATTTGATGAAACTAAACGGTAAAAGTTATTAAACGTTAAACTATCATACTCTTCTATGACATATATAGATAAACCTTATTATATCGGCTTCAAGCTTATCTAATTCAGCCCGCTGCTTCTTGGATTCATTAAAAACCGCGCTGATTTGCTTACGGTTGGAAAACATAATGAAAAACCTTATGATATCGTATTCGCCACCTGTGAGTCCTGACATCGTTACATTGAAGACGTACATGCTCGTCACTAGTCAATGGCTACAATGTACGCAAAAAGAAAGTAGCGCTGTTTTTGGAAAGTTCAAAGTTCCATCGTCAAATGGCAGTAAACCAATCAGTTTCAGCAAGAATACGCGTAACTCGCTACAGCTATCTTCGCTTGACTTATCTGGCATTGCATATGGATTTATTGAAACATTCGTTTAGTAATTGATACTTACTTTTTATAGGTACAATTGTATAATTTAACTTGCTGTTGGCTAACTTCCAGCAATACCGCGAGCTTCATATCATACATTGCAGTGCATACTATTTGGCAAATATACATAACTCTCTGATCGCGAAAAGATGATCGGCGTTGTTATCAGTATAGAACGTTGCAATATGTGCTCATCACAGTAATAGTCTGGTAATACCCTTCCGCGATTAGTGTCCTTAATAAACGTTAATCATAATGAATTATTTAATTGAACGATTGCGTCTCAGCGCTGTCTTGTAGTAACATAACAAAATAGACTGCATAGTTGATATTTCTAACTGAAACCTGAACGTATCATGATCCAGAGAGTAAAGAGTTGAAAAATTATTGAATACTGAAACGAATCCGAATTGAACGTTTCTGATTAAAATAATGATGGAATGTCCTATGAGAAAATCGAAGGCTACAAAATTGTCAAATAAAAATCAGTTAACTGCAAGTCTCACATTAACGTCAAGCATCATCGAAACATTATCTTTGTATCTTTGGAGAGTGTATTGATCTTTTCATAATTCTAATCCTTGTCGTAAGGCCACGTAAGCTTTTAGTATTATATGCTCTCTGGAGCACCCCAACTTTGATGGCGCGCATAAATATTAAATAACAGTGTATTTTAGTTGTCACATGGGAGGCTACATTTCATTTCTTTGTTTCTTTGTCTCTAATGGTTACGAGCTATAGCCTTTTGATCGTCGCACTGTATTTCTCGTGAATAATATTGCTATATTATGTCTCTTATTTTTTCTTTGTCCTAGGTTAGACATACGTTGTACCATACTTACAGCTCTTATGCTGAATTTTTTTTTCCTACGACAAAAAAAATTATACTAGAGACAATGTAAATACGTATACGTTGAGCTTATAGTGACGATAATCGTCATAATAATTCAGCTGAAATTGTGCGCGCGAGAGCGTCTGCCTAGAATCGTACGAAAGACAAAGGAATAAAAATGCAATATCAGAGGTAATTTTATTTATATCGTCTTGTGCGGCGTATGTCTTACGTACGTCTTTTTTCTCGTCTACGGGTTCATCGCGCTTATAAGCGAAAAATAGACAAACAGAGAGAACGAATAAACGAATATAAATGCGTGGCCTTGCGTGATATTCCCGTTGTTTGAGAAGAGTTTCTCCAATAATATGCATTTGGATGGCGTGTGTCCGTTGAATGTTATGCAAATGGAATATATTACAATGTACGCATGTATTTCACAAAATAAAACATAGTTTTTGTTCTTTATATTTTATATATGGATATTCAACCATATCCAGAAACGGCGATCCTACCGATCATTGTTATATATACGTACGTTTTGAAACTCCTGAGAACCGTGAAAAATGAAATGGCATTGGTCATTAACTGAAAAATAAAAAATAAGTCGCATATCACATTCTTGCATCGAATGACTTCATATCCAAGGTATGATACACTTACGTTATCTAACCTCTCGATGAACAAATCAATAATGCCACCGGCCCTCATCTGTACAGGAGTCTGAGGCCTTTTGATCACGGTTGGCAAGAGTCTACCTATCTCAGGATCTAAAGACATTAGAGTAGTGCAATACGCAGCGATTGCCACAGCTTCGCTCTGATGCATATATATATATGATATTTAAAAAAAGTGTCTTAGTCAGGTACAACATGACATGTTTGAAATCGTCATCTATTACCTACCTTTTCTATAAGAGAATCAGAGGCCTACTGACTGATGAACAGCTGGCTCAGACAAAGCGTGAGATTATATATAGGAATATACTGAAATCGCTCAGGATCGGACTGTGCAATTTGACAGAAAGTGACACACGAGATACAAAGAGATTTCAAATGAAAAGATGACTTACCCCTGTAAGCTTCAAACTTATTATAGAGATGTTACATCTGAGGCACATGAATTGAATCATAAATATCATAAACATCGGCGGTAAACTAGCCGGCTGAACTTATTTCAGTATATTTTAATGAAATTTCGAGTAAGAGATAAGTGTCTGCTGAAACTCCAGTCGTCGACTTCCAACTTTTCTTTTCTATCTGCCGCGGTAAAAAGGCGTTCCTGCAGGGTCTTGAAATAGTTGCAGCTGATCATCATGAGAAGAGGCTCAGCCGTGTCGACGCTCGCCGACATCACGCTCACGTAATGCACCATTAAGACTTGCAGCCTGAGGATCAGTTCGTAGTCCAACCAACCATACTCGCGTTCATCGAAAAACCAACTTTGCAAGCATTCGATTACATGGCATTATGTGATTAATCATGTGAATCGTACTTGTTCATGGTAAAAAATCGGTATAAGAGTTACGAATGCTTATTTCTTTAAAAAAAAAGAAATGAAATTTAACATAAACAACCGATAACGAAAATGCATGGCAAACTCGCCTGTATGGCAGCATACCTCGCTCGGTACCGTTGGGCTCCTCGTGTGAATAGCATCCAAGTCTTGCATTCGAACAAGCGTACGATTCGCTGTTCACTCGGCGTGTACTGGTTCCAAATTGTACGATTTATGCAAGTATACCTGAATAATAATTGATGTTACCAACGAATACGAAGTAAGTGACAAGTATGCGACTTCTGGTGTATCTAAAGTCGCGGTTCTCCAAAGGTAAGACTCCGATGAGTCGGTGAAAGAACATGTAGACTGCCGTCAGGCTTTCAAAGCTCAACCACTTTTCGGACTTCGTCATACTGACCGGGACAGGTTCAGATAGGTTAATTGCGAACATTTATTAGCCCCGATATGGATGTAGAAAAGAGAATGAAGCAAACAGTCGAGTATACAAGTTACTTTTAAAATTGGGAGCTTAAAGAAGAATTAAGTTCGCAAAGTAGAGTAGAGCCTGAGATTTCTTATATGCTTGCGCGTGGTCGCCGACAAAAAAAAAGATGCACTTACGCTTTGATAAGCTAATGCTCTGATTTTTTGATCGGCAATATGGCTCCTGAATACTTGATATAATTGCTCAAAACACACAAAATTTTTCCCTATATAAAAAAGTCATGATCGGTTATTGTGAAGTCAAGATAGACGTTTTTCAATTGGCTTAAGTAGTGCGCATGCGTATAAAACAACATGAAGTTTAAACGTCTTCTAGGTTACGTCGCGCAGTGCGCGTTGTTCAAACTCTAAAGTTATAAATAATGCTAAGACAGCTAGCTTAAACACGGAGCAACGATTTAATTGGGCAACTGTCATACAGTTCTATTATGTATTTTGAAGTTATTTTCATTGAATTAGACGGAAAATATATTTCGAGTAAATTATCGCGAACAGTTCCGAGGAGACCGCACCTCTTAGCTGTGCTGCGTTATTATGGGGTTATTCATGCGCTTATTTACTGGGAAGATTTTTACTTAACTTTTCACTCTGCTACTGTTGGCCGTATTACTCCAGCTTTGAGATATGTTGCAAACTTAATATTCTATCATACTACTGCAGCGATGCTGCACGACTTAAATGTTACTTACTTCTATATAAAACGATGATGTGCGTTACACGTATGAATAACTCCTTTTTTTATTGACGCAAGGTTCATTATGCTCGAGCAAAAAAATAAGACACATAGATAACAAATACGTATATGTATATGAATATTAATGCTTACATACTCTTTATTCGAAAATAAGAATTCTTGAATAACGTTTACAAACGTCTAATAAAATGAAATGAAATTTCACAATCCACTAAGTGAACTTGACAATGTCACGACAATATTTCAGCAAGGACGATGCTTTACTTTCTCGCGTTACGTTATACTTACGTAGTAAAATTTGTGAGTACCATGAAAAATTGTATTGGTGATTAGCTGAAAATTCAGATGTAACTTTAATTAGTACATTAAATAATCATACTATGTGCTAGCTTTTCCGACACTTACGTTACTATATCTGTCGACAGATAGATTGATTACGCCACCAGCCGTCATCTGCAGCGATTTTTGGGCTCTTGTGTAAAAGTCTGCAGTCATATGAGGTAGCACAATGTGACGTGTTTGAAGTCTCCGCAATTATGTATCTAATTCCTGCCATGTTCTAGAAGATAATCAGTAACCCATTGCGTGATGAATAACTGGTATAGAGAAAGTACGAGGCTAGGGATGTACTGAAATCGCCCAGGATCGGTCTGTGAAGTTTGAGTACTTTGAGTTAAGAATTTATACGAGATACATTCAGATTGCGAATTAAGTATATCATGTCTTATTAAACCGGTTACACGCTAAAAGGAACAGGAACAGATATAAGATTTAACATGGGTTAGTATATCTATATATATAAGGAACAGCGCGCTGTTCCTTGTATCTGTTCCTATTTCTCATATATATATAAGTATACTAACCCATGTTAAATCTTACATCTGTTCCTGATCCTTTTAGCGTGTAACGGGCCTTACTCCTGAAAGCTTCACACCGATAAGAGATATGTTGTGACCAAGGCATATGAGTTGGACCATGAATATCATTCGTGTCAATACTTGAACGTGAAACTTCAAGCAGGATAAGATTGTTTGCTAAAATTCAACAGCTATCACTCACACCATTGGCTTATGTGAAATTATGTGATGAGTCATGTGATTTCTAATATAAATGGGTACTTTGCAAGTCGCTCATGAAACATTGTTTTTTTATATAAAGCTATTGTACATGTTACGCATATACATGTTACATCGCGCGCAAGAAAATATACAATAAGAATATGATGTAGAAAAATCATATGATAAGTTCACCTGTATGGCAGCATACGTCGCTCGGTACCATTAGACTCATCCGGTAACGATCTGATAACGATAAAACCAATCGAGCAGAAGACGTTGATGACTTCTAGCCAGCCAGCTTCAACCGCGTCTAAGTCTTGCGTTCGAACCAGCGCACTATTTTGTGGTCGCGAGGCGACTAATCGGTCCAAATGATACGACACACATTCATTGCGTAAGAAAACTCGAAGCGGTGATACAAAGGATGTAGTATCGCACAATCGTACTCACAGCCATCACCATGAGAAATATGTTATCCAACTCAAAGGCTGCCTTCGTGACGTCGGTAATGTTATTAAAATACAACATGACAAATTATGCGTTACAATTTTAAATGACAGTTATACCAGAATAAGTACCTGAATAAGACGCATATTGCAATAGCGAAGAAACATAACACTGTTAAGGAGAAGTACAAGAGAAGCATTCGGCAGCTTGGAAAGCTGAAGTCGCGGTTCTTCAAAGGAAGATCCCGATAAGGCGGTAGAAAAATACGTATGACTGATGCCAAACTCTCGAAATTCAACGAGTTTCCTGATTTGGTCACTGGGAAAGGACACAACGTGTCATATAAATTGATTTCATTATATGCATTACGCTTATTTTCTATCAAAGAAAAAAGAACATCCTGTAGAAAATATACTTAACAGCTGATTTCAACTCACTTTTATGACTGAAGTGAGAAGAACTTGAGCCTTGGCTTTGTCGCGCTATGCGCACGATCAGCACGATCGGCAGTATTGCGGATGAATTATTGAGTCGATGGGTCGAGCAGTATGCGCAGCAGAATTTTTTTGATAGAGGTGGAGAAAATTTTGTCGAAGCTCATTTCTGTTCAACTCACACTTGCAAATTTCAATCCAATGAGCGAAAGAATGTACCCAGTGCACAGCAGCTGTATGAAGAAAATAATCGGTGTTAGGCTCTTTATCTTTGCACACAATCTGAAACACGTGGTATATGTGTAAAAAATGGAAACGCATCAACAAGCGTCTATTATACACAATAATAATACACTATAATACATTACGTCAATGTGCTCTGATGTAGTTTAGAGCAGACGACTAGCTCATCGTAGAAGTCGCAGAAGTTGAAGGTTTCCAATGAGTCATCCATCTCGTAAACATGGATGAACCTATCCTGAACAACTTTAAAGTATCCACAACCCAGCATAATGAGAAGTGGTACAACCGTGTCGCTGGTAAGCAGGATCATCACGTAATTGCAGCTCAGGATAACTTGCAAAGTAAAGATCAGCTCGTACGACGGCGATGCACTGACATCATCCACATAGTATCTGTTGGTGATCTTTCGTTTACAAATATCATCCGTATTTTAAAGCAATAACGCCGCGCACTTACCTAAACAAGAGAATCCTACGCTCTGGACCATTAGGTTCAACCGGTGGTAATCTGACGGTCAGAGCTAGGTAAACGTAGGAGATGGTGGCCATGACACTCATACTGAGAAAGAACTTAAAGATCATGCGGATCTTTTTCTCGAAACTTTGGACGACTTTTCTCTCGGACTTGGTGCAGTAGACGTTCCAGATCTCGCGGCTGTCTGCAAAAATTTCCTACAACTCACCTCGGTAGATCAAAAGAATCGTGTACTTAGCTATTGTGCCAATCACCGGAATAACCTCGGTTATGTAGTCCAGCTTTATATCACCCTTTGTAGGCGCAAGTTTGGATTATGGTGATCAAAACATTTCATACGACGGAAACATTAATTTAAAAAAAGTAAAGCTTGTTTAAGAATTATTGGGTAAAGAATAAAAAATTTCATCGATAAAACATTGTTCAAAACCGTACCCGTTTCAAATGATTAATGCCATAACCAAGAAACATCGAGCATTGAATGTAGACGGACGCTAGAAAGTAGATTCCAAGTACTCTACTGGCCAGGAAATTGTAGCCCCGTGCCTTGAATGGTAGAAGCCCGATGATCCTCAGTAATCTCGCGTATAACAACGTCAGGTCGTCGAAGCTCAGTAACTCATCTCTGGACTTCGTGATCCTATCCACTGTTTTATTTCTAGTCAGTTTTAATTTATCTTTTAAAATCTGATGCTTCAAATTGGAAAACTTACTGTCTAGATAATCGAAATCACAATGAAAGAGACTAGTGCGGGTGTATACGATGTGGTCAGGCAAAACACCGCGATAGGAATGAAAGAAAAATATCTCCCGTTATTGTCGTGTCGCATAGCGTCCTTTGAATAATTAATCAGCAAGTCGAGCTTGAAACGGCAGCACAACAAAGAGACCTCGCGCGCACCCAAACAACCGACGCTGGGGCGGCAACAAGGAGCGGCGCACCCAAACAACCGACGCTGGAGAACCAACATAAACAACAACATATGGGACGGCGCCGACTATATAAGGCCAGCACGCACAGCACCGGAGGACTCAGATTTGTCGCGAATGCTATTCTGTTCAGCTCTCCGGACTGAACAGACTATCATTATCAGGGGATCTCACATACGTGTATCTACGTGTGACGAGACACCCCACCCATTGTACTTCACGTTATTGTAATAAATCTGCAATATATTATATTTCTATATACACTAATTCTTTCATTGAACTGAGTCATATCCCGGGGCATTCTACGTGGCGTCGAGCTATTGCATCTCCACGCCACGCTAAGATACCCCCTACCTCCGTGTTGACGATCCGTGCTCACCCTCCATCAGTGCGGGTGATCGCGTATCCGAGGTTACCTCGAGTGCATCCTATCCTAATCTATTCCAACGCTCCGAGTCTCGATACGAACGCGATCTCGCGATTCTTCTGCGGATCAACCTGGTCCGTTTCAAGCTTTACGTTTATTTCGTTATGTATAATAAAATCGAAATTTTTTTTAAAAAAAGTATTATTTTTACGGAGTGATATTTTCCAAAATTTGTATCCCTCAAAAATTCAAGCTTGTTAGAGTGGTCCGAGATCATTTCTTTATTTGAAAAATTACTTCAATTCTTGTGCAGTGAAGACGCCGGAAGTTTTTTTGTCGAAGTCTATAATAGTATATAGAATCGCATTCTATGAATTAAATTATTAATAAGGGTGTGCCGTGAGTGAAGCATTGAGACAGCTCCAGTCTTAGTTCGACCCTTGTGGTGATCAGAGCTCCTGAAGTCTATATAGGAGTTAATCTGAGCGTGCATTTTCGTATTGTAAATAATGTGTAATATAATAATAGACAGTCAGATCGTTATTATGCCCCCCAGATTGCTTCGTTCGAGCTTTGCGATTTTCACTATCCATTATTGTCGGGTCTTGGTACTTGAAAATGAATCAAATATAAGATCCGATGGTGAACAATTGATACCATATGGCTTTTGGAGTTCTGTAACGTGACTAGACTATAAAAAAAATATGCAGCTTGGGCCATGTCCGCGTGCAGTCTCTTTACAACCGTCGACGAGAATAAGAAACTTTTACGTCTGATAAAACCCCTTTGAGTTTTTAATATCTCTTAACTTTTGATTTTGTTTCAATCATCAAGTTGATATTGCTTCAAGCTTCTGGCTTGTCATTCTTGTGTTTTTTCGAAATATGGGTTAGCTAATTTTGAAGTCAAAATTAAAAAAAGAATCACGTTTATTGAGTTATACAATGACGATCTATACAACAATGCTATATGAGGTTTTTCAGTTCATATACATATATACATAGTCTTAGGTGAACGATGCGAAAACTGTGATGTAAAACGTTGACGTTTTCATGATCTTCAACAAAAAGAACGTAAGCATATGTAGTAAAATCAGTAAGATAGTAAATCTACTATGTACCACTCGTTATAGTACCTAAAACCAGGTGTTTACAATTTTTAAATTAATATATAGGTATAGGATACAGGAAAAAAGAGTAAGAAGAAAACGATTGGGCTTTCATACAGAGGTGGTGGAAGGCCTCCGCCTACTATGCCCGTAAGTGGCTGTTCACGGTAATAAACAAGAAAACTAAATTTTTATTTATATAGGATCTTCTCAGCATATATATGTTTATATTAATTGCGACTTAGGCGTCTTCGTAAACTCTAGTACTGAAATCTATGATCGTTTGTTCTGGCCAACTGACGTAGAACAAGTGTATCAACAGACCCAAGAGGATTGTGCTGTATCTTATACGTTCCACAGCGTCGTTTTTGATGATCAGCTGGAATTATGGAGTAATTATGAATTTTGCTTCACTCACTAATAATAAGTTACATATGGGTGATTCTGCCGTAATCTTGCAAAATAAAGATTACAACATTTTTCTTGCCTAAATCGATTTATTCGAGGTTACAGCGCGGTCAATCGTATATTCGTATGCCGTAATAAGATACAAATCAGGTGATTTTAACGGCAACAGGATCGCGCATTTCTATAAAAAGTTGTGTGCAAGTTTTATAATAATTATATACAACTTGAGTTGCTTTTTTCTGCGATTAATATATCAATATCTTTGGTGTGGTGCGGTAATTTTTTTGCTTGGGTTATACTTCTTTCTTTTTATTTTCGCACCTGGTGATTTTAATGAATATTTCGTTGCAAATTATATTACCAAAAATTATGGGTAATTTTTTTTGTGCTCATTAATGCGCTAGTGGCTTGAACGCAGAATATGCAAGTTACGGCGCAATCACTCATATACATACATATACGATTGACTCTGGAACACAATATCAATTAATTCTTTGCTCTTTGACAATAACATCCATATTTACTTATATATGCTCAAATTTAAAGAAAACTCAGAATCTCGAAAAACTATTGTTAAATCTTCGACTTCCGGACCATTTTTCTGTCTTTTATTTATATATGCTGAAAAGTTAATAAAAAATCTCTGACTTATTAATCATCTACTGGTGCACAGTAATGAGCAAGTGAAAATATAGTGAAAATTAGTCAAACATCTCAGATTTTCAAAAAGAATTTCAATTTGAATGAACTTTCTTTTGAAAAGCTTTATACTTACTCTTTCACTACTTTTAGTTTCTATTATGAAAAAAATATGTTACGACCTTTAGTGGTGCAATAAATTGTATGATTTGGCCATGCTACAAAAAATATCTTGCGAGATGATCTACCGTCTTGGTCGTACCTTTTATAATATATAATTTTTATAAATTATTTCACTACATATTGTTAAAAGGCATACTAATGGTTTTCCAATGACAAAAAAAGATGAATAGTTTTTGAAACTTGTTTTTGTTATAATACAGAAAATATTTACATTTAATACATTTAAATACAATTCTATCGTCTTTTGTGCCCTCCCTGCAGCAGCGACTCGATAGTTCCCAAGATGCCTTGAGTTATGATGCTGTTCATATTTTTATTAGCATAATTGATAGATTTTTTAGTTATTTGCAAAAATGTTTTCTCAGCAATATCAGTAATTTCACCCTTGAAAAAAGGAAGCGCAACATTTGTTACTGCGTTGGCAATCAAACGAAGTTTTGCTTTAGTCTTCATGTTAACCTTCGTCAATCTAAAAAGAAAAGTAACAATTTCATATTTATAAAATTTGCTCAATTATGGATGCAAATAACTGAGACAGGTATATAACTATTACGCACTCAATATGTTCGATTTTTAATTTCGGATTAATGATCACGAACTGATCTAATCGGTAGTCAGTTTCAAGAATGGCAGTGATGTTTTCTATAGCAGTACTCAAACTTCCACTGTCTTTATAAACTCGTGTTGAATAGGTGTAATTAAATGTTGCATACAATCTATCAATACGAACTTTTACGTGTACACGTACTACGGATGGTAAAAAGTAAAGATAAAAGTTTCCTGCTCTTTTAAAAGTTGAAACACCATTTAGGATTCCGTTCGTAAGATTTAACTCTATTGTCAGTGGGCCAAGAAATGGAATATGCTGTGGACAAACAAGGCTTTGTGTTTTGTCATAAATAATGATAATTAACGTAGAACCAACCGAATCTATAAAATATTTTAAAAAAGCAGTTCCGTTGAGTTAATTTGTACTTACCAAACTAATATTATGACATATAAGAGGTACTTTTACAGGATCAAAACCAAATCTTTTCACAGCACTGCGTATATCCACAATAGTTTTGTCGACCAAGTCATTTATGATCATACGATTATTGGCACCTACGTTATTACTTAACAATAAATATA
Source organism: Muscidifurax raptorellus (assembly GCA_020010945.3). Classification (NCBI taxonomy): domain Eukaryota; kingdom Metazoa; phylum Arthropoda; class Insecta; order Hymenoptera; family Pteromalidae; genus Muscidifurax; species Muscidifurax raptorellus. The sequence continues at coordinate 18,529,873 of CM052077.1, read as the reverse complement.
TTTTATAAATATCTTTGTTACTATGTCAGATCATTATATCGTTTGAAATTTTGTTATAAATACTTCATTCAAGTTTAAAAAATAACCATTAAAATATTATAATTACTTATTCGATTTTTTCTGGCAACCGCAAGATGTGAGAAAAAGAGGAAAAACAAAAAAATACCACCAAAACATATTGTTAATAATTATTATTATTGTATTTGAAAAAAATCGAAAAATTACTATGTCGGTATATCACTTCTCGAACAACAGGAGAAGAATGAATAGAATTATAGATTCGGTGCTTGTTATTTAGCTTATATACGGAAGGCAATTTCAAAGGCAATTCCATAAGTATCTAATGATGTTTGTACGCGCACGTCAATGCCATTAAGTTGACCCTTGAAAAAGATATGTGTAAAATAAATATAAAACATGCGGTATGCGCAATATAATGTTTTAATTACCAGAAAAATAAAATACAAATTATTTATAAGTTAATTAAAAATGGAAAGCGATCCCAGTATACACTTGTTCTATATTTAAAGTTAATAATTTACCACTCTGATCCTAATTATGCACGTCGTATTTTGTATGCTTGCTCTTAAATTAACACAACAGTTAAATTTTGTATAAATATGTTTAATATTACAATGTCACCTACACTACAGCGGATGACAAAAGCTGTTAAATAGAGAGCTTTTATAAAAAATATTTAATTTTATATTTAGATCTATATTATGTCGACTATATATATGTAATTGATGTAGTAATTACAATTAATAGGGTTGTCTGAGAACGTAAACGGTACTTTGTTCATAATCTACGTCCCTAAAATGGCAAAGTTCGATTATTACAACCGTATGAATTTATAAGTAAGATTAATTGTGTATCCTAATTAATTGTAATTTTCATAATTTTCCTGTAATTCACTGGAATAGGTAAGAACGTAAAATGAAAGAATGACTGTACGAATCCGTAATAATATTAAGCACTATTTTAGCCAGCTATAATAGACGCAGAATTATACTAAGCATTTATAAACAGCGTTCATTTCTTTAATTTCTTACGTGCATAGCGCGCTAACCTTTCAAATTTTTTGATATTGATTTAATATTTAAATTTGAATTATAAAAAATGCAAGCCAAATATACTTTGAATTAGTTCTTTGTAATACGAAATTAAAACGTTTACAACTAGACTTTTTAATTTACTGAATTAATGAGTCGCTGCTTACGTATTATTTTCTGTAATCAAATTTATTTATAAGTATAGTTGTTTTGTAAAAAAGTATTAAATAATGATAATTATTATTACTATTACTTTTTTTTTGATCGATCAGTAATGGAACTTTGCATTAATGTATTACAAAAGTATTGTACTTCTAATTTTGGGAATGTGTTTGGCAAAAGAAATGTTATACAATCAAGTTTACTTTAATTATTATTTAATTTTATTAATAACTGGATCAGATATTTTTGTCGCTATACGACGCCTTTAAATATAAATTTTGAATTAATTATAATAAAATAAATAGAAACGTAAGAATAATGAATAAAATAAAATTCTACAATATTTCTATAAGCAATATATCTGCATTAATTCGTATTTACATGACTTTAATAAACAAAATTTTCTTCTCTCCTTGTAATCGTTGTACAAACAATATATTTATTTAGAATTGGCTTTTTTTACTTCTTTGAAGTAACTTATGAAAACAATGGCACTGTACAATTTTCTACAAACTCAACGATTTTAATTTAAAGCATTTACAACTGTTAGTATATACGACAATAATAAAAAGAGGTTGATTGTTAATCATAACCAATAATTATCCCAGTAATAATAGCACCTTTAAAGAAAGTTATACTTGATTTTCGTACTAATGGTCTATTTATCGTCGAATCGTCATTCTCACATACTACATTATATTGTAGTTTTTAAAAAACTATTCTGTACAACAAGACATTAAAATATTATATTTGTGTAACACCTAAATTAAGTCTGCGCCGAGCCATAAGTACCGATTGGTGGTCGATACTGTTTTGGATAAGTCATAATCTGTAAGCTATTAAATGCATATTTTCGCACCCCAATGTTCTTCCATGTGTTTTCTCTTCGACATCCCTCGCTTAAAAACAAACAATTTTTACCATTATAATCACAAAATTATTATCTTAATCTTAGTTTATAAACAAATTTATTTCTTATTATGTTATTGATCAAATGTTTACCTTCGCATACAGTCTAGAGCTCTAATTAATTCATGCTCAGCCAGATGATACTCCGTTGCAAGAATATTAACTTGTTCTAAAGTAATGGACATGCCAGTGCGATCCTTTGCACTTTTGCAGCTTGTAAATCTCAATCCTCGCATACGTCTGCATATTTGTGATGATAATTGTAATATCTCCACATTTTTATTTACTTTCGCTTGAACTGAAGACTTTAGATTTATCATCATGTCGGCCAAAGTTTGATTAAGAGCCGATCGTGTTCCGACTATAGTAATATAATGATACAAAACATAAATAATAATAATATGTTTCACAACAATTATGTTAATTTTGATGTTTTTATATAAAGTAGACTTACATCTCGCGGATGCAGGCTCAGTTGGTAGATTTAATTTCTTAAACCTCAAATAATATTCGTTTAGTCTGTCGAAGTTATCCACGTTACTTTTTTCTTGAGGTTTTGTCGTTCCAAGGCTTTCGGCAAGGGAAGCCATTTCATTGATTCCGATATTGAAAAATACAGGCGTCACGTTGAAAGAGAGAGTTTGCTTGGAAGAGGGTACTAACGGAAGTAAAGAATATATGGCATCTGGCACTGGAAGAAGCACCGTCAAAGCAGTTCGTGATCCGATCACCCTGGGCGACGGAAATTGTGTGGCTTTTGATTTTCCATCTACTCGACTAAAACGTATTTATTACGCATATATTAAATTTGTATTGTTCAAGGATATTAAATTATCTTTCAAACAATTCAAAACAAAATTTTGAAAGTCTAGATGTATTTAATACCTAGTATGGATGCCGCAACGCGACAAAGTGAAGGTAACTGTATGCATGTCTTCAACAGCAACAGCCATATCCCCCCACATATCAATTTCATCCCCGTAGTAACTTAATAAGCCCTCAAAGGACACAAGTGGACCGAGTGTTGTTAGGATTAGTAAAAACATGGGATCTGGTCTTTGACACCAAAGTTTTGCCATCAAACCAGAAACTAGAGCAGTCAACTATAAAACACAAAGCAGCAATTTTAATTAGTTAGTTATTATATTGAATCATGGGAATCCTTGCTAGAGATGTGCAACGTTCTCATTTTTATTGACGCAGTAAAAGTTGAAAAAGAATTAAATTTAATACCGCTTGACTGAAGCATACATCTCGACGATATCGAACATTGCACACACGAATGGCCGTTTTGGTATCCTCCTGCACTCTGAAAACCGAGTGCGTGAGTCGAGCTGTTTTCAGTAGGCCATCCATAGCTTGACGCAGTTTCTTCATACTCGGCCTTAATTCACTTGTCCAGTCCACGATCGAGGCGAAGTCCAGACCTTCTGTGAACTTATTCCTCTGGTTGGAATTGCTCTTTATCACTCGCGTCATGGAGTCCATAGCTTGGCACACTTTATCGGAAGACGTATTACAATAAATCACAGTTGCCCCTATGTAAAGCGTGCATGTTCCATGAATATGAATACAACAAATTAAAATAGTATGCAAGAAGATTGTGAATTTTTATGAGTAAACAATTTCTGTATTGGTTTTTCTGAATAAACATAAATCAACGTATGCAATGAAATGTGCGTTTGACTTGTGCAACGATAACATATACAGAGTTTATTCATAGCATTATGTGTGATATAAACGAAGAACTGTATTAATTAAGAATTTTAAACAATTATCAATAAAAGTTTATAAATTTTGAATTGAGTTTTGCCAAGTTTTGGTTAGATTTTGTCGTTGTGAATATCTATGTATTCATCATCAATTAATCAGAAGTTGAAATTGATCCTAGTTTGTGTAATTTATAAATCGTTTCTTTTAAGCGTGTTCAAACATGCAATATCAACAGGTAATATTTACCCTTTTCACAATCTATATTACAACATCAATCATCAATAAATCACATACCTTCTTTCGCTTTAGAGGCAGCAGAATTCTGCTTATCAGTACCGCTCTGTTGCGCCCCATTTTCTAGCAATTTGCTCGCTTCTTCACTCTTGATTCCATTCTTTGGCTGAATCGTCACGACCGCCGTAGCGTTATTCCTGTTATTGGCCAGGCAACTTTTCAACGTTTGATTTCTGTCTATACCATTTTTATTGCGCAGTCTGACCGCGGGACTGCTGCATCGTCCGCAAAGGAACTTCACCTTTGATACGAGGCACATAACACTTGCCTCGATATTCAATTGTGTAAGATCCCAGGGCTCGGGTTCATCGGTCGGTTTGTAGTAATTAGCTGACGGAGAATTGCACATTTTTTGCGTATCAAGGAAGCGTTTGCTCAGGTCCAAGTCGTTGGCACGGTCGAATTCGGCTTTTTCTTCATCCTCGTTATTGTGGTTATTGTTGTCCTCGCCATTGAGGTTTTCTTTGTCAACAGTCTCGGTTGTATCAGTCTCTTTAGGTTCATCCTCGACCTGCCCAAATGATATCATGAAATTTTGCGAGACTACTTATTAAACAATGTGAATCTTACCTCTGGGAATATCACGAAATTCTCATCAGTCTGCTGTTTCTCAGTATTACTATTAATCTCATTATTCGCTGCAAAACTGACGTACTTGCTTCTTGCACTTTCTTTTGCCCAAATGTCCTGTACACATTCAGGAGTGTCTGGCGTAACAAATTCGTCAAAATCCGGACTCCGTAAATCGAAATTTAATTGCTGCGTAATTCTCTTGAACGGGGATAGAGACTGATTGACTTTAAAGTTAAGCGTAAGCGAGTCGTCATTGTTCACGTCCTCCTGAACCTTTGCTACTTTGTGCTCTTCCAAGAATGTGAGTGCCTCCTCTACCAGACCGGGATCCCAAAGACTGAGAAGTATGCGAGTCTTTGAGACCATATCCTCGCAAATGGGTAGCATACCACTAGTCTGTTTTTCCTTCGCTAGTTTCATGAGTGATCGCATCGCTTCCACCACATCTCGGCGGAGTTGCTTGATGGCTTGGATCGCATCGTGGGCCATCGAGATCTTTGACGTCCCCTGGTACAGCTGAGTACCTCGTACCGGAGACTCTTTCAAAGCTTGCACTAGCCTGCGTAAACAGAGCAGAAATAAAGTACATGTTTTAGAGTTAAAATCAAAGTTAAGCACAAATATTTGCTCACCTTAAAAGACCGCCGTTTTTATTTTTGTGAGAATGAGCAGTAAAAGCTCCGACACTCATAAAATCGTACAGTCCGCATTTGTTCAACGTGTCGTTATGAACCCACATTCTTTGCAAATGTAAATTAAGAGGTGCGAACTCCAACGATCTCTCGTTCTTACGTGATGACTGTTTGAAATAGCTCCCTGTAAAATACATTTTTCGTGAGCAGCTAAAGCATAGCGTATGAGCTTCAAAGAATTTTCAAATTTTACCTTTAAACGCGGCCAGATTCTCTTTGGCTTGAGAATAAGAGTGTAAAAGATGCAAATGCCTATCAAGAAGCTCTACTTGTTTGGTATGCCAAGGTTCTCTTAATTCACCCATGCCGGCCACTTCTTGCAGAAGCTCCTTTTCTTCTTGAATCCAAATTCCCCTGCGAACATTTTTAAAATTTGTATTAAATCAACTCTGTTTTTTTATTATTAATAACAGAATCGAGTGTAAACAATGAACTTACAACAATTGCTGAGGAAATTGAAAGCACAATTTACTTTCGGCCATTGTTTCATGAACGCAAATATCACCGCCCAGACCAGAATGAAATCTGCAAGCATCGTGAGGATTGTAATAATTTGGAAAAAAATAATCGATCGATAGCGCGAGAACATACCTGTATGTCTGGATATGTGGATTGGCAAAAAGAAGCTTTAATTGTCCCTGGTGGGGAAGTTTGATTTTCGTACCCAATCTTGGAGGAAGCGACTGTGAACGTCTATGACAATACATTTGATTGGCGGTACTTGGCACATTTCTGGAAGGCGTACTTTCAGTACTGTTTCCCTTATCCTCGGCTTCTAAGTTCCACACGTTGATCGTGAGAAAGCCGACCGTCGTGGCCTTTGACGATTTCAGTGGGATCCTCAATCTGCAACAAATACTGAGAGTCAATAAGCTTTTTTCGTTCACGATAAAATTAAAAAAAAAAGAGATAAGAAATGCGTCAACAACCTCGGCGTGTCCTGGACGGCGCTGAAGGTCATGATTGCACTGCCGATTGGCGTAGCCGTCTGGCTAACCCTCTCCCTGACATCGTAGGCAGTGATGCGGAGCCGACACTCGGCGCTGATGCCATCGCTCGCGCGGAAGCTCACCGTCGTCAGGAAGCCCGGATTGCTGCTCTTCTCCACGACCTCGGTGCGAGCGTACTTGATCCACGTCTTGGCGTGACACGTCTGCACGTCGACCTCGAGCACGGGGTTCGGCGGCCGGCCGTGACCGTCGCACAGCAGATTGTCGCACGCCAACGAGATCTCGCACATCGGTATCTCTGCGGGATCTGCTGAGGAAGAGCGCATTTCGGTCAGAGGCTCGCTTAGGCCTATTGACGGGTACCGCTTTAACGGTACGGATAGGAATGGAACTGAGCTGCCGATTAGTTGAACTGAAGCAAGAGTATACATACAGGGTATATTTGCGTTATACGCGTGATAACAAAATTTCAAGTGTGATTCAATGCATATACGGGAGTAACTCGAACTTGAAAATAATAGTTAAATATATGGATATAAAAGCAATAGAAAAGAAGGCCACTTGTAGGTTTCAAATAATCGCTATACAACTTTTTAAATGTGCTAATTTCTCCTCACAATGGCCTTAAAAATATCACCTCGATTTACGACGATTTTTGTTCTCCGCCGAACGATACATTTAATCGATGAAACTGTCTTGACTATATTATGAAGCAATAAAAGCATAATAATAGTCCGGCTTACAGCGTCATAAACCAGCTCTCACGTACCCTAGCAATACCGATCTAAGTAAAAAACGTTATAGCTGCCACTCGCTGTAAATTGAGCCTGATGTACATAAAACAGCTCTTTATAAATTTTATTCAATAACTTACGGCAAGTAGAATCGTACGATGCAATGGAGCCTTAAGTGCTCTTTATATAATAATTTACACGCAGAACTTCTAAACTCTGCGATCGCCCATAACTTTTACACCCTCGACATAGTTGTCGCATATAACTTTCGCGTAACACGAGAGTCTTGTGAAAAAAAAAACCCAACGTATGACATCGCGTTCTCTCACGTTTTTCCCCAAGCCTTATACCACTTAAAATTCCCAAGTGCTTCCGAAGACAACGTGACTACATATTACACTCCATTCCTCGCGTGACGTGCGCGCAGACTATACGTGTACGATGTATACAATCCAGCTTCTCGGACGCGTGGTATGACGAACCTGTGGTGATGCCGCGCTTGAGCCTGAGCATTTGAATGTCGGTGTCGTGCTTATGGCCACTTGTAGCTTCCATTCTCTGTCTGAGCGCCAACAGCTGACTGCGCATGCAATCGTAACTGGCTAACTGCAGAGCTTGCAGCCAGCTGTCCCTCTCCTCCGAGGAATTGGCACCGAGTTGCTGATAGACGCCACCGTCGAACACTGCAATGAGACGTTATACACAATGAGCATCAGAGGTCGTCGGTTATTAGTCGATTACGTCGTTATATGTATACAGATATAGCGCGCGCGCGTTTTTATTTTTGGAATATGTATACATATACATCAAAGCTCGTTGAAATTCGATGAGTTACGAGCGCTGCAGTTCACTCTAATTGATTCGCTCTTTTTTATGGATTCCGCGATGGGTATATATATTACAATATTGAATTTCTATACGCGTTTTTCTTTTAAAAAACCGGCGTTACGTATCGAATGTATTTGTAGTCGAGAAATAGCCCTTATGTAGGTATACGAGAGCATTAATATGCTCATCAGCGACGTCAGTCGACTAGCGCTGAGCATGTAAACACAGTTAGTTGGCTCTGCCATTCAAATTATATTGTACGTACGAGAACATCAAGCTGCGATTTTTTTTCCAAGCGAAAGATATCTCACTTTTTAGTATGTTTGATGGCTTCTATATACATATAAGTTCGTCACCGCGGAAGTGTCTAATCAGCAGTGTGTACCATATACACAACAATAACTGGACACGACACACGCGCCGCTGTTGTAATTCAATTATACGCTTTAGGAATTATCTAACAGCGTATATAAAGACTCGGGCTTTTCTTAAAATTCACATCGATGTGCGACGAGCCATCATGGACATTATATGCAAATAGTCGTTGTTTTCTACTCGAAATATAATACATAGCTTACCTATACTGAATCCATAAGGAATCTGATTGGTCGGCTGCTCGACGCGTACGGAGAACTGCTCGAGTATGATGACGCCGAGGGGCTCGGACCACTGCTCCCTCGACTTGAAGTAGAACAAGAGGTTGCCCCGAAGCCTGCACCACCGCTCGAGGCTTACTGCGAGTCAAATCGAAGAGGTTCGATTAGAAAAATCATTCGAGCGAGTGCGTCAATGCGCCTCGTCGTCGCTGTCGTTATATGAAAATAGATTTACGGTGATGTTGTGTGAACAAGGCTGACTATATATGACAGAGAGAAAGAGACAGAGGGAGGGGGAGAGATACAGTATAATATATGCGAGAAAGCGGGTAGGATTCTTTATCTTTGATTTCAGGGACGTTGGAGGGTGATGATGCTTTTATACTGCTTGTATATATATACCATATAATAATATACGCTCGACTGACGCAGATTACAAGCTTGGTGCGGAGAAGTAGCTGGCATATATATAGCTGTATATATAAATGTATAGAGATTGGACGATACAGAAAAATGAATTTTTTTACTACTGATGCGAAATGCGTGTAATGCTTTTTCTCGCGGATTATATATATTTATCTTATTCGCGTGTCATATATATTGATCGAAATTTCGGCAAACAGCCACATATAAGGGCGAAGAGATATTATTTTCGCATCAGCTGAAATAATTGATGAGGGAAAAAAAGGTCGGCTATTTCTTCACGAAGCGATTCGCGCATGATTATAATTTCATCGAAATCAGATTGCGCGACATTCGACATCGGCTCGCTGACTCTAATTTTATGCTCGAGCAACTGCGCGTGCGACGCCCCGTCACACTTTGTACCTTTGAATGACAGAACTAAAGGAATATATTGTCAATGTGTCGATCGATCGCTTCAATGCAGACAACCGTACCTTTCTTCTATGAAAAATGTCCCCCATGAGAGCACATATACCTATGTATACGTAGGTGGAGGTAACAACACTTCTATACACTAAGAGCTGGTTACTACAAAGTTAAAAGAAAAAATACGTGCGGTGTAAAGAATTTCATGCGAGTTATAACGAAAAAATAAAACTCATACAAGCTCTCGAACAAAGCATGCACATGTATATATTATGTAATAAGCACAAGCATTTACTATATCCAATGCGCATCACAAGCGAAAACTATATATAATAAGTATAATACGCGAGCACCAGTAGACCGCTATATATTATAAGTACGGCGCGCGTGTGCAAAATGAGCGCACGCATGGCTCGCGCGTACACGTTTGGACTTTATCGAAGTTTATCATCATTATGTACTTTATGTGGAGCTTGGCTGATACTGATGTTTGCTTGCGGGCTGCGCAGCCTGTGATTGTGTATATTTTTTTCCATCTTTTTAACCCCATGCCGCGGAATGCGTGTGTGTATGTGTGTGTGTTTAGCTCGACTCTTGAGCGTCTCGTGCTTGCGGCTATGTATGTGTATCTTGCACATGTGTTGTTATTTATATTGGCGTTTGACGTAATTCAAGAACATGGAGAAATTGAATTGATGTTGAACGTGATTTTTTTTTAAATTACAGTATATTTATCCATGTTCTTATAATTTGGTTTATTTCATTCTATTGATAAGCTGAATTTTTTCGCGTTAAAAAATAACTTGCAATGTTTATATATAATAGTTGCTAAAATACAAAATCTCACGAAAAGTCAGCAATCTATAAAGAGACGTTCCAATCATCAAATGCATTGAACTTACTTTTTCATTTCTTTTTACACTTGCGGTGACGGCAATTAACCAAACTGGACGTTTTATATAGCTAGGACATTTGAATTTTCGCTGAACTACAAATATAGGCACTTTGGACAAGGCAAAAATATGAAGCAAACTCGGCACGTATGTCGGTGACGGTTTTTCCTAAATACTGCAACCACGGATGTGTTAAATAATAAACTCAGAGATGTGTTAGTATAGCGGAAGAATCCAAGGGCTCGACGGTATAAAGGACAGTGTCGAAGGGTGATATTGTCAGACCAAGGCATTTCTTTCAAGGAGTTTGAATTTTTAACAACAACAAAATTCTATTTTTATCGAGGCAAAATGAAACTATAAAAAAACCTTAAACAGTTGGAATTAATTATCTTTCAATAAGATGTTGTTTTAAGAGTTATTTTTCGACGTGTATTAATCAGAAAATAAAAATTAGAAAAAAGACGTATAACGTGGCAATACAACAAAAACTCTTTGGAAGAAATATCAAGGTCTGTTAGTGGTAAAATGCGCTCGATGGTACCTTTACTCGTGCTGGCTGAAACGCAACTGAAGTCTCGCAGAGTCTTATGTGTTTTTCCCTTTTGTTTTTTGCTGTCAAGTTTTTTACCTGTACCTGGAAATTTTACGGAGGTACTGATTGTTATTAGCCATGCCCCGTATATACAAGTTGATTAAAATATAAGTTGATTAAAACACTTAAAAATTACGCGACGATCCGGGACTCCTTGTAAATAGTTCCCGCGTTAAAAGACTTCAAAAGTATCTGATCTTACTCCTACTTTACCAACATTTGCTTTTTACTAACAATATTTTCGTGTAAGATATCACACACACAAAAATAAAATATAAGTTCAACAGTCTACAAAAACAACCTTGATTATTAAAACCAAAACTGTTATTTAGCTATAAGAAATCATTTTTTAGTTATTTCAAAATCGTGTTAACTAAAATAAAAAAAAAATCTCAAATTTTGTTAAAGTGCAATAAATATATAAATATCGTTGACAATTGAAAAATAAAAATGTTGGTCAAACAGGACTTTGCCGGTATCCATCGCGCGACAAATCGACTTCATTTAAGTTAGCAAAAAATAATTGTGTTACTGCGATGGATTAATTAAGACAGTATGCATATAAGAATATTGAAGTCAGATTAAGTATACTTGATGGAATAAATTTACAATGCCACGTTTTTTTATGTCAAACGATTGACCTTTCAATCATCCGACTTTAACTACCTCCACCAATCATTTATATTTATATATGTATTTTTTATACAAGTATAGTTTAAATGCAAGTTAAATATTTTTGAATAAACATATGTTTACTCGAGTTTAAGGCAACAATTTTTTTCCATCAATTTTATAAACTCACTTCTAGTTTAATAAATTTATCACGTGGACTTAGTCACATTCTTATAGTTAAGGTTTGGGCTTGTTACATTATTTTATACTAATTTGCCTACAAAATTGTACATCTATATATTAAAAAAATAACATTTTAATATAAGATTTACCTAATTTACAAAATTTTATCATCAATTTATTAATACAAACACAGAAAATTCTATAAATATTATTGTAAACATTTTTCTTTAAAATATGTATGCAAAACTGTATCAATAATAGACATGCTGTATCAGTATAAAATTGGCTTCGAATTGTTTGTGAAAAGAAAAATCTCTAGCAAATAACCAGGTATAATCTAGTATAAATACAACATGAAATGTAGAAAATAACATTGCTATTAAAAATCAATGCTGATAAAAAACTTACATTGCAACATTAATGAATATTGAAAGAATTATTGTAATACATGAATTGTATCAAATTTAATTCAGGCAAATAAAAAAAACTACATTAACATAGCTTCTTAATGTAAACTATAAAAATATATTAATAATTACTGGTAAATCTTCAAAGACAAAAATGTAAACATCTTACACAAGTTTCTATAATAGAATAAATAATAATTATCTTCTATTTCAAACACTAATATTCAGCTAGTAAAATAATTTAGACCTGCATTTCTCTTTTAAGAATGAAGGCTTAAATGTTACTGAGCAAGGAACATGCAGCTGTCTTATTAACTAGACGATGTATGATTGGTGTACATCAAATGAACGCATAAAGTAAGCATTCCTTAGATTTAAGATATATATCAAAGTACAGTGACTTACTCTCTGTTCTACGAAAGAAGCCCTCTTGGCGCTCCCGTACATAAAGTATACCTTCCTTCTCAAATTTCTGCGAAGGCTGAGTAGCCAGGGTCATCAACTCCTGCTTGTTAAACCTCATCTTGATAAATATTACCACATCATTTCAAACTCACAGTAGTGCATCTCTTTCTGAAAAATTATAAATCAGTTCAACAATGAAAATCAACAAATTACTGACAAAAATCGGTACAACAATGATGCTCCTTTTTATTCTACTACAAATTAATACTCTACATTATATTTGGATTTAATTATTTTACTTATACATTTGAGTCAAGAAAAAAATCTTTCGTTTTTAGAATTTGTATTTTTTTTATTCCAATCCATGCAATAAAGTAAAATAGTTTGAGTAATAAAGTGTGACAAGTGGTATTAATATTTGAAAGGGTCATGTCTCAAGAGAGTCATAAGCAAATCTGCAGAGCTTATACATTTAATACATGTAATAAAATATACTTTACAAATACTATTATATTTAATGTACAGTTCTGTCAAAACGATATTTTGAAAAAAGCATGTGATCTACAAGAATGTCACGGGTAAAATATTTTGTAGTAAACTAATCAAATCATCACATATATTACGTAGTAAGACAATTCATAATTTCTTATATAGATAAGATAGGTCTGAGCTTTGCAAACAGATAAGTGTCACGTAAGCTATTTGAAAATATCAATTATGTCATAGCTGAAATAGACAGAATTGTTATACAAATCTTGGAAGTCATTTAAGCCAGTCAAAAAAGCTTATCTTCTACCCAACAGTGCTTGAGTTAAAAATATCCAAAGAAAAACATACACGGCAGCAAGGTAGAGGCAGTACGCAGTTTGAAACAACCTTTCCTGCACTATTGACACAACACACCCAAAGTTGACTCAACATTCCAAATGTTGACCAAACAATCAGTAATGCAAAGCAACAATCCTACAACAGTAAAAATAGCGAGTCAGCCCACAAACCTTGTTAGTCCTTTTTAAGTCAGCAGTAGCAGCAGCAGAGCAGCCCACTGAGTTGGCAGCCAGAGTCAATCAGCTGGAAAGTGCATCACTGCCAGTGCGGCATCGGCAGTAGCACACCCATGGAAAACATTATTGGCACACACGTCCTCTCCCTTCCTGCCTTTCTCTCTCTCTCTCTCTCTCTCTCTCTCTCTCTCTCTCTCTCTTACTCTCTCGCTGTCCTATCCTGTATGTGTACACAAGAGTAAGTATCCTCTCAGCGGCGGGAGACACTTTCTCGTCTCTCTCTCCTCGTAGGCGGTTGTTGTGCCAGGCTCGGCGGGATTCGGATTGCAGATTCCAGGCAAGCTTTGTAATAGATGTATAATATGTAAGTATGTACACAGAGCGCGAGTCAGTCGACGACGAGGAGGTCGCGGAGCACTTGAATTCCGGAATAGGAGTAGGTACGAGCGCGCAGGGAGGACCGTGCCCTCGCGGGGCCGGCCATAGTTTATTTATATTTCCCGGAGCAGAGGGCCCGCGAAGAGCTGCGCGGCCAGCCCGCGGCGCATCGATTCATGACGGCTTTTCCGCTCTGTCTCTATCGCGCTCTGCTGCCTGCTGATGCTTGCTCGCACGACTGTGGGCGGTGTATATTGTATGTATATGTATATCTATGGCAGTGTTGGCGCTGGGGGAAAGCAGTCGGTGCGGAATTCTCTTCTCGTTTTATTCGTGTTGCCGTGGCTGCCAGTTGCAGGTTGCGGCCGAGCGACTACGTCTACTCGCTGGTGAGAGATTGTAGCGAACTACTAACTTACCGACGGAGAGCTGGGAGAGCAAAAGCAGGTGTCGAGGTGATCGCAGAGAGATGGCTCTACCGGGATGAAGATTTTACGAATATGTTTTAGCGAGAGTTCTTAGAAAGAGCTGCGGTTGTCGTTTTGGCTATTATGTATTGTTATAACAAGATTAGCTGTATTCGCGCATCGTCCTAACAATAATAATATAATAGCTAGGAACTAAAGATATTTGTTTTTGATATTCCATTGTCTGATAATGTAATTCGATATAATTTCCGAAGTCATTACTTATACATTTCTTTAATCGCAATTTTTTTTCAGGCACGTTGCTGCTGGCTTATCGCGTTATTCGTTGCCATTTGTTTGAAGTACAGTTGATGGGTCGTACGAAGATTTGTTATACTACAAACTGGAGTAACTTACTGAATACGGAACTTTAAAGTCATCATGGAGACATTTCTAGCAGCTACAAGAAATTATCTGGTAAACTAAATATAGGATATAATTATAAGTACTCTGCCTGATCCACTAAGCCTCCAACAACACAATTTAAACATCCCAGCGTCGTAAAGTTCGTTCTTTTTCCCTACCAAGTCGGGAAAAAAGTGCTACATTCACTCCCGGCTCCCACTCTTCTCCGGTGCTGCACTCATTTCTCCTCTCGACCTCTCGCCTTCGGTTCGGTCAGCGCGGGAGAGAAGAGTGAGGTTAGGGGGTAAATATGCTGCACTTTTTCACAACTCGGTAGTGAACGAGTAAGTATGTACGAATCTTACGACGGGTTGTTAATAAAATTGTATATTGCACTCAAGGAAAAGGGGACTGGCTTCGCTCGGGGGTGACAAGTTACACGCAGGGTATGCGAGTTTTTTCCCTCGGTATATAATGCAATACCGGTACTTTTTTAATAATAATAAGTAAATATACATATTGAAACACAAAATTGAACGATTGTTCTCAAAGTGCAATAAAAATTACCTATGTCCAATTGTCCACAGGCGAACCTGAATAACTATAAACGAGTACGCGTGATTCTGGGAAATCCAACATGCGACCTCGATTCAGCGGTTTGTGCTTTAGCGCATGGTTTCCTCGAGTACAAGGAGGCCGAGGAGCGCAAAGACGAGGACCTGGCGATCATCCCGGTGATGAACGTTAGCAGACAAGAATTTAAGCTCAAAACCGAGGTCGTTTTCTACTTGAAGCGGTGCAATGTGCCCCAGCACCTGCTCACGTTTCGGTGAGTCTAACAGAGACTGTGTATACGTACGCTCCTGTAATAGGGGATGCGCAACAGTAAATTCATCCATTAGGGGATCAGCCGCGGAGATACGGTATAGGTCGATATCAATCTGCATCCGGTGCAGTATTAAGACGATGTGGCTTGCCTGATGATTTCTAATTATCGTGCAGGTTGATATTGACAATGGAATGTGCATGTTTATATTATTATAATTATTATATTTCGCTTATTAAAAAATTATCTTTATACGTTTTCCGGGTCCGAAAGGTTTTCAAATTTTCAATAAAATGTACGATTTGATAATACCGAACAAGCATCAGCGAGCGAATTTTTTTTGCTAGTATTATAATATTTTAAGAGCATTCATAGAGGATACAAATATTCGATGCACCTAAAGAAAATGTTTCGCATAGATCAAATTATTTTTGATCTTCGCAAAAATACTTTAATTTGATGATATTACATAGTGATTCTTAGGATTCGAACTATATAACTTCAATTTCAAACAATGTTTATCTCCATATAAATAGAGCGTTCTTATATACCGAGCTGTATGCTTCATAAATTTGAATATCTTTTCAGTTGCATTTGCATAACAAATTATACTTCTTATATTACACAACATTAAATTTCGTAATCGCTTCACATTTGAATTCCATAATAACATAATACATACGAATCTAACTTTCTGAAATATCTCTCATTATACGTACAAATCGATGAATTATTCTAACTAAGCAATAACCTGATTTGATTTATGGGATATGCAAATTTAAAAACTCGCTCTGAAAGTCTTTCTAACGTCTTGTGCTCGGTATAATACTCGTGTAAAAAAACTTTTCACCCAGTACAGCAATAATCGATGACGTCTGAATACGTACGAACCCAATATAGAATCATTCATAAACTTCGATCGCCATCGACTATTCATAACCAGCCTTAAAAATTCTCACTCTACACCCGCCCCACAGCCATTTAATCCCAAACGCCTCTTCGCAATAATTCGCATCCTGCCGTTCATTATTCACAGATCTATTCAGGGATTCATAAAGCGCGCCAGAATAGCAAACGACGTTTGGGCCATAGCAGGCATAAAAGAAATTAAATAAAGAGCTTTCGACTTTCTGCTCTTTGTAGCTTCCATATCTTAATGTTGAATAAGAACGCGAAGTAGCTGCAGCCATATATTACTTTTATTTTCCGCGTATTATACTATAGAGATACAGCTCGGGCACTCGCGAGTAGCAGAACGCGGCTGATTAATTTACGCCTAAACTCGCGGCGAGCTGATGAGCTAAGCTTCCCCCGCGCTCGCGGCGATTAATATTCAAGCTCTCGACTTTCTTTTCCCGCGCGCAAAAAAACTTCCGGCGCAGCTTTTCTCTTCAATAAATCATCCGCGACCGCGGCCCGACGAGTTTTATTTAGGCTGGCCACGCGGCAACAGCGGGTACCTATACCTACCTATAAATATATATATATATATATATATATATATATATACATATCGAGTGCGAAAAAACGCGGCGGCACTCGAATTACCATATCCGATTCATAAAAGATTGACGAATTTTTCCCGGCAGCGTGTACGCGCCGCTGTTACTTTTGGCTTCGTTTTATATATACGCGCGCACCGCCGGCTATTGGCGTTACAAAGAGCGAAATTGCGTTTTCATGGCCCTGTTGTTTTTTCATTTTCGTATTTTTAATTAAGTACCGCGGCTGCGAGAGAACGGCTCGTTCTCTCTTTTTTTTTGCTGAAAAAATAATCGCGACGCCAGAAGTTCTTGTATTCTGGCTCTCGGCTATGCAGTAGGAAATTAAAAAGCCCGTGTAATATTGAGCTTAGTGCGCGCTGGCGTTCGAGAATTCATTCGGTACTGAGGGCTAATATTATATATATATATGTGTGCGACGATGAGAGGTTCGAATTACAGCTGGTAATAGGAATGCTGTGCATCGCAGCAAAGGACCGATATATACCCATCTGTATATATGATAAGTGGGTTAGGAAAGCACGAATGCGTAATTGGCGCTAAATGCCGTGTGCGTTTCATCGAGCTTTGGCGATATTGGCGGAATACTTATACATATTGTAGAATTTGTTTCTATATTATGTGCGCAACGAGATCCGCACAGCTGAAAGCACTTTTTTAATTGTACGCTTTATTTGAAGGAAGATAACCTGGTCAGCGATGCGCTTCGTAATCGCACTATATATACGTATGTAGAAAAGTATTCGCAATTACTCGAACGAGAGTTACAGAAGAGAATCGTAATATCGCATAAACATTTTGTCCATCAATTTGTATCCTCCTATTATTCGATTATTCCTTTCGCTACTTGTGTTCGATACATCGTGTAATTCAGATCTGCCAATAACAGCGATCGCTATTTGCAGAAACTCGATTACTCTTGTTTTAATTGAAATATTTTTTCCGCCGCCGAGGAATTCATTTACCTATATATGTATACAGGCAAACGATCGTCTAGTACTTCCTCTCATACCGATCCCCGCCCAATACAGAACGGAAAAAAAATTAAACCTTATATCATCGTTTCGAGAGATGTATACACGCGAGACACACACGTCGCGAAATGAAACCGTCGAGTGCTAATATCGACTGCACTTATATACATATATATATATATATATATAAAGCACAGGCCTCGCGAATTTGTCGGCAAAGCGCGGGACGATTTCCCTTTTACCGCGAGATATGAGTGTCGTCCGATAGTCGATATAATGAATACACGTGTCCGCCTCCGCGCTGCGGATATACAAATAATTCCCGATATGCCAATATGTAATACAAGGGGTCAACTGTTTCGTACAAGCTGAAAACTGAAATTGGCTGTTGTATTATTGAACGTCGCTCGTGCGCAAACAAGATTGTTAAGGGGAGTAGGGGCTGCGCGCATGGATCCCAACGAGCGAAGGCGAAATTTCGCCGTTTCTTTTATTTCGTGGATTATATTGTGCTTTTTAATTACGCGCTCGGCTGTCGTATACCTCGATTTGCTATCGTCCAGTTGATGTGCGGGTACATGCTTATTATTTATAATCGGTTTTTATTTGTTGCGCGAACACTCCGATTGCGCCTGTGGATTACAGTGATTTGGGCAGTTATGTATTCGAAAAAATTGAAATTCGAAAATATAATTGAGCTCGCGCAGTATATATACGTGCGGTTTTTTCTTCCGATCGATTCGACGAGATTAAAAGCGTTTCATTAATTTGTCTTGTTATATATACTGCATACGCGAATGGATATACATTTTTCAGCCAAATAATATATATGTATTTGCGAGCGTTGACAATTTCAGCTCAGTGGATTATGAAAAGTATAATACGAATATATTTTTCAAATTTAATTCCCAAATATATTTATATAAATCGAACCAATCCAGCTGCCGCAGGAAAACGTACTTTTTCATATTCTCGTAGATGCATCACCTAAATATAATACACATATTTCGAGCATATAAATACCATTGCTCTCTTGTCTAAAAACTTTTACACTCGGCTCGCGCGGTATATGCATTCTTCCGACAAGTACATAATGCACTCGGTTCTCTCTCGACAGAGAGAAAAAAGGAAAACGTCTCTCGTGCTAAAAAGAAAATAGTATATATATAATATGCGGGTGTATGTCGCAACACGACGACTCCGGGAAAAAATTGGAGCGACGCAGCAGACGAAGAGCATTTAAGAAGCAGCTCGCGAGCGCAGTCGTCGCGCGTAAAATTGCTAGCTTTCAATGTGTAATTTCCTCGTAAAGACGCTATATTGAGGGGGGCTGGATTACATGCACTTTTGTGAGTACGAACGCACTGCTATACACTGATGGATGGCTACAAATGCGCCAGTTTTCCAGTTCTGGGTCTTTAATAGCTTCTGCTCTACCGATGCTGTATGATGGATTTATGGTGTTTTATGGTGGAAGAAGTATGACGCAGTGACGTTACTCTCAGTGCACGTATTATAAGACTTTTATATGCGCTTATTAAAGTATAATTGCGCATGTCATCTCTGTCAGTTTGAAGTACATTTTATAACGTTTTAGTGCATATCAATTTATATATGTGTATATGTATACACATTATGATATAACCCAATAACTGAATGATCATAATGCATATACTATACATCATGCAACCGGATATATAGATATAATTGATCCGTACTCATTATACACGGAAGAATAACGTGTTCGCTGTATACGCTGGTGATTCCGAGTCATAAGGCAGATGTTGAATTAGTTGATTGAGGCATGAATTAATTTGTCCTAAATAACTGCTGACATTAGGCATCTCCGGCACGGATATATATACATAAAGGTATATAATATATGTACAATGGCCGCGAGTCCCGTGTGTCTCATTAAATACATAATTAGTATAAGTTCATATTATGATAACCAAATTTCGCGAAATTTGCTGTTTCGAATTATATGTATATATAACATTTGGATTATATTCGCGATCAATTGAAAGACGTTTGAAAAATGTTTGATAAACATATAGATGCTAATATTCTCGTGCAGAGCTATATTCTCGTTTGAAACGAGTAATACTAGCACTGTATATAAATATTATATCGATGTGAAGATTAAGCCATTCAGCGTTTTCAAAAAAAGCTTATTCATATATATGTATAAAAACAGTCCAATATAAATGAAAATAGAACACGCGAGTAGAGAGTCCTTTCATTTTGTAACATCAAGCGCCTATCAAAGCGAATCTTTTTTTTCTAATCCCTATCAATATAAGTTTGGAATTCAGAAAAAAAATTTCGAGCATCGCCAAAAATTTGTTTGAATTCCAACTCTTTGACTTTGAGCTCGCCGACTATTCAGAAGTAAATATAAAATTATATACGAACGTTTCATTGGCGGTCTTGCATTCGGAGCTTGCCTACACGGAAAAAATGATCGGTAGCAGTAACAAGGCGCTTGGAAATTTTTGCATGCACCAAATAACTATATTTTTCTTACCTTACCAAGAACTTGGTAAATATTACGAAGAAAGTAGGTAACTTGCCAATTTTTTTATCAAATACTTCGTAAGATATTAACCAAAAATATAGTTGGTAATGCGTATTTCACCAAACGCTTTGTGTCACTGTAACCAACCATTTTCCCCGTCTATTACACGCAATGTATCATCATATCCTGCAAAATCTCTTCAGTTCTCTGCGCATCTATTCGTAATAATGAACATTAATTTATATACATATAGGAATTATACGGCTGAGCAATTTCATTTCGACAGTAGAGACTCCCAGCTAAATCATGCACGACGCACTTAAAAGTGGATTCCCATCGTTGTCATGATTAGTGGGATTAGTTAATTTTAATAATTTTACCGACCGGGCTTCGCCCTCTTGAATTTCAGCGCGCGCGAGTACTTTCAAGGGCTTCGAGAACTCGGCAGACGACGGAAACCCGCCCGCGGGAATTCGAGCAGAGTATATGAGGGAGTCGCGAGAACAAATATGCCTTCGAGATCTAGAGACGGCTTTCTATCTTTCTGGTTTATTCGGCCGGCTCGCGTTGGATATTTTATGCCGCGTTATCCTTGCCGACTGAGCATAATTTACGCTATGCTTGTCAAAATGCATATTGAGAGATTCGAGGGCTTTGTTCGTGCTTTTGACTCGCTGGTCTTGTATTTATATGTGAACAGTAAAACGCTAATGTCATATACTATACATCACATACTGAAAAATGAATCCGTACCATTGAAAAAATGCGATTATTTTGTAAACGAAACCTCTGAGGATCATCATTATGATATTTGTCTCTGTATGTTTTTAAGGGATGCAATGTTTACAGCGATATCAATCCGTTGACAAATATCTTTTTATTTGAAAAGTTATTTTATGTAAAAATGTAATATTGAATTTCCGCGTACTATTGAAAGCTTTCAATTTCTTTTATAAACAAAAAAACAAACACAACAGCATAACAACTGATGTATATTTCAAGTATCATGTATGCACAATTCCTCATTGTCTGCAGTAGCCAACGCGAAAAATTCCAACATTATATTATATACTGTTTCGTTTAAAAGTCGTGTGTATATATAGGCAATTCTACAATTTCACTACAGCGGAAAGCAAAAACAATCAACGTGCAAACAGCAATCTTTTGTTTCGTCGAAAACAGTTGTTCGCCGCGCAGTGCTAGCATAATTATTTATAACGTTCTGCGGGTCCAACGGAAAAATCGTGCGTTTTCCCGGCTATGCCTGTAGGGTAGTGTATAGCGTAAAAACGCCATGAAAACAAAATGAAATCGCGATTCCACGCCTATACGTGCTTTACGAACTCGCTGTATATTGTTTATTTATACAGGCGCAAGCGCGCGCTTTTTGGCCAATGCATTTCGTGAAAAAGCATTGCTCTTTGCTGACTTTGTTAATTTTTGAGAACGAGCACTCTCCCCGATCATTGTTTTGTCCCCGTATATGCCATATATATTTTCTCGTGCGGTGTTTGACTTTTTCACGCGTATCCGTGTTGACAACGGCCTGTCGGTCATTTTGATTATTTGTGATTTATAGCTGATGATTGATTTTTGAGCCGAGCGGTTTCGAGCTAATGAAAAGCCCTGAAACGCACGCCGTTACGAAATTATTTTGCTCGTTAGATAGAATATGATCGTTATCCAACGGTACATAGCTCATTTGTCAATGATACAGGGAATTTGAAATACGTTGAGCTAGCATAAGTACAGCTTACAAGGGGTTTTCCGATGCGTGGGAGGGAAAAGTTAAATTAAAATGTCAAGTATCTAAGAGATTGTTGTAAAAAGTAAAAAAGAGCAATCACTCCTAATAGAAAATTCAGCTGATTTTGGTGTCGGAATTAGCTTGTTCTGATTGAATTTTGATATCGTAATTAGCTAACTTTTCTACCAGGACACCCATTCGTTGCATATTCAGGTACAACGTGAATATACTTTCTAATTAATAATTACCGCAGTGCACGCGTATACAGATTATAGCTGAAATATTAATTTCTGGCTGTTTTCGAGCCGTCATTAATGGTTGATAATCCATACATAAGTTGCGCTGGTATCACGAAAGCCGGCAAAGGTCGCGGACACGAGGGTATATATATATATATATATATATATATATATATATATATATATATATATATATATATACCGGGAAGAGCTGCTCTTGCTAAATTAAGATACATTTTTCGAGGTATTCGGAGGGCCACAGACGATCGCTACTGTTCGTATAGTAAATGGTTACCTGACCCGTATGGATTAGCAACGTTAAAGACGGTCTCGACCGGCGCATCAACCCTTTGCGCGCGAGGCGCGGCCTTACTCGCTCGGCTTAGCAGACCCGTGTTGCCCTTTCCGAATGCTAATGAATGAATATTCCTTTCAAGGAGCCGCCGCTCAAGAGGATTAGTTTGGTCTAGCATATACTATTTTCAGTTTGATTTAATATAATGCATGTATATAATTAAATCACTAAGCGAACGTATATAGATTCAGGTTATCGACTGCTATCGTTTCAAAATATATATATTATATGTTTTAAATAAATAACTGCAGTACGTACACTATTATATAATACAGCCGTACTAATATCTGTAAACGATATAATACTATTAAGGTTCGGTCAATCAATTGATCAATATAACAAGCATAAAATCTTTTATAGCCGCAATCGGCGTTTCATTGTTTTTACGACAGCCACTGCGTCTACATAATTCCCCATCAAAATTCCCTTCCGAATCCCCATCCCAGCCCGGTAATCCCCACGTAAGATATCCGCTCGAAATCCCAGCAACACCTTGTATACCCGATCCCGGCGGCCCGCATCCGTCCGTCGGCTGCGCAGCTACAGCTACAATCAATGCCCGGACTAATGCAACGGGATACACATGTACATATATGAGTAGCATAAAGCCAGTCTCCGTTGTGTGTTTGTTCTAGGAACGAGATCGAGCTGAAGCCATTGCGGGCCTCGGGGAAATTGGAACTTGTCCTGGTCGATCATCACGCGCTGCCAGCGGAGGACGCCGAGTTGTCCTCGGCCGTGCTCGAGGTGATCGATCACAGACCCCAGGACGCCAACTGGCCTTGGACCGGCTGCAGACTCGCTCTCGACACCGTCGGCAGCTGCGCCACCCTCGTCGCTCGGAACGTCCTCCAGCGACGGCCCGGCATCGCGGCCACCCTCGCTTCTCTCCTCAAAGGCGAGTATATGTGCATCCGTGGTATATAAATATATTATACGCGGGACATTTGATTTCGTTACATCTCGTAGGCTCGAGACTGCTTGGGATTTTCGAGTTTCCGGCCGCACGCGTGCGATAAAAAGCTACTGCACACATGTGGGAGTTTCGCAGCGTGGACCCTTTGTCTTTGGAGCGAGAGCCGATGTAGCGAAAGAAGAGGTGGGATGAGGGATGTTTTGGTTTGGAAGTATTTTATGTGTACGCACAAGGGGTGTGTAGGTGTTGAGCTCGACTATATACCATACGTATTTTCTTGCGGGCTTATTCGGTCAGGATGGCGAGGGATTTTGTAAGTTTGTAAGCCCTGATTTATTGGACTTTTTTTTTATTCGAGCCGGCTGAATTTATCGCGCGCGTTTCGAGCTCCTGTTGAATGATTTTGAAAGGGCGCGCTTTTTTGCCGGAGATTATATAGTCGCTATATACGCATCGAGGATTTTCCGCAGATGGAGATTATACTATACAGGGGCGCGTTTATCTCGAACGATTGAAGTACATTCATTATACGCTGCAGTGCGCGATAGTAACTTTTAATACGGAAAATTTCGAATTATATATAACTCCCCGTGCTGAATCATTTACGAACTGTTAATCACGCGAACTCTATATATAAGCTTATAAGGTATAAATACTCGCGCGCGCGCGTTAACTTCTTTCGCAAACAAAGTTGGCCAGTTTAATCAAGTCTGCGAAGCAAGATTTAATTTTATTTGTTCTGCAGCTGAGTCCGGGCTCGAAGAGTAGCTTATTGCAGGTGCCTTGCTCAGTATAATAGGGTCATCTTGGAAACAATACTATCCTGACGAACGATAAATCCCCGGCATTCCACTCTCTCTCTCTCTCTCTCTCTCTCTCTCTCTCTCTCTCTCTCTCTCTCTCTCTCTCTCTCTCTCTCGCTTCGTTTTAGTCCCGACGGGCGATTTTTTTTCTCCGTAGGGGCTTTCGTTATGGACACGTAATGCCGCGGACAGCAGAGACAGGATAATAAATTCTAATCCGATGAAATCCCTCTTCCTTTTCTCTAGTTTCTCCAAAAGCGTTATATATAACACCGGATAGTAAACTTCAATACCGAGAGGGAGAGCGAGCGGGTAATTTGTAAGACGGATGAAGCTCGTTTCTCCTGCGGTGGCTTGTTACCAGCGGAAAACTGCGGAATTGATTTGAAAACCGTTTAAGCTATACCGCGCAGTAGCGTATAGCCTTTATTCAGCCTTGTTTTACATCGACAATCCTCTTGTTCGTTCAAAATCGTTCGGTGAACATTAAGACTTGTACATCAAAGACTGGGAAAATTACATTATTCAATGTTCGTTCCAAAAGATTCACGAGCTTATTACTACTATTATATAAAAATTTCAACATTCTCTGGGCTCCATATATAATTCCATCATTTTTATCAGCGCTTGCGATTGGGCTTTCTTTCGTTACTGCTTTTCAAGTCTCCACTTCTCGTTTATCTCGCTTACTTTCATTTTCCCAACGCGCGAGCCAGTTTGATTTCGTGAATTATGTATTTCATTTGCGAAGCTTAATTTTCTGAAATTATAAATCAACATTTTTAATCGAATCGCTGGAAATTACAACGAATATTAGATATGCATTATTGGATGCGTAATGTCCGATGGAAATTGAATTTGATACCGTAAATTACGCTTTTTCCCCCAAGTAACCCGCAATATGAGGATCTATTAAATTGCTTACAACACGCGATTATCTTTAAACTTTTTCTAATTTGCCATTCGAATAAAATTTACGGTCAAGAAAGTCTCTCAGCGCAACAATAATGATTGCACGATTAATAAGAAAAGCTGCTATTTCCGGCAATCGCGAAAGTATCTAATCGCGCATCAGATAGAAAGAGAAGCGCCCATATATAACTCGGCTAAAATCCACAGAGACGCGCAGCTCTCGCTTTTCCGCGCATCAGGCAGACACTCGCGCCGTGTCCTATTGAACGAGTCGTTAAATATTTTCGCAAGTCCGTACGCGGGAGCAAACCTATACACTATATATATAGTACTGCAGTCGCAAGCTCGATAAATCGTTATTTTTCCAGGGGATAAAATATTCCCGAGCCCGCGTGTGTCACCAAAGGCATCCTCTCTCTCTTTCCCTCTGTATCCACAATGAATACGTATATATATATATATATATATATATATATATGCGGAATGTTTGAAAATTGCCGACAGGTAACGTTTGCGCGGGGTGCAATGCGCAGGGGGGGGGAGCACAGAGAGAATGGCTTCAGTCTACCACCTCTTCATTCCTCCCACCCACGCGTACACACTGCACTGCACACATACACGCGGGTTTGATACTTTTGTAAACATTATATTAGCCGGACGCGCGCATGGCAATCGCGCGATTCGCCCCTCGGGCTAGGCCTGCTTTTTGCCTCTCTCTCTCTCTCTCGCTCTTTCACCCTTGGTGCTTGCGCTATACTCGAGCTCTTTGTTATACTCATTCACGTGTGCGTGTATGTATATATATGCGTAGCTGGCGCTGTTGCTGGCCTGTGTACGTTTGATCCACTGGAATCACTGGCCGCGTATATTGGCATGCTCCGTGGTTATTGCAGAGATTATTATGCTCACTGCACTTGAATTATTCTGGCTTTGAACGTGGTCGTGTACATATGGGTTTTGGATTATGGCTCGCGGTTTCAGCGTGATTTTTGCGGCCGTCTCTCTGTGGTGCGTTAATTTGGTTAGGTATCAGTCTTTATTTTACGCATATGGTTTGCGAATGCTAGTATTTCACTGCTGACATTGTTGTTGCGTCAATAAACGGTATCGTTATTGCAAAGCCTCTGACGTGACATTTCAAATTATATTGTATAACCGAACAGGGCTACAACTGCTATAATATACATATAATGCTGTGCAAGAACAATCTCATTGTTGCAGTATTTATATTTGCATATAGAATTTACATGCGCGTGGGCGATATGTTTGATGAATTTATATCAAACAATTTCAAAGCAGTCAATGCACGGTTCAGTGAAATTATTTACAACTTTATTAAAACGTCACTACCATATAATGCACATCCACATGATTGTACCAAATATTGTTCCATATCTTCATATTTAATAATGCAACTGCGATTTCAAAACAAACATATCGCTATTACCATATTTATATGAAAAATTATAGAAGCACAAGTATATAGTCTACGAGAGATTGGCGAACCGCTCGAGAGATCCCTGATAAACAATGGACGACTTTACGTATATAACGCACAACAAACGCGAGAATAAATTAATGCCTTTTGCGCATCTGACGTTTCATCAATCATTAGCAGTGTATAGGAAAGTAAACGCAGTCATATAGCAGCATAGCGCCGGCAGCAGTCCATTTCCATTTGGGCCGTGCGCGTCCTTCGGAGATATTTTATTCACACGTCGCTGTGAAATATAGCCCTCCAGATGTATATTTAATTCCCTTTTTCCTTCTCTTCTCCCCCCGGCGCGTCCGTTCGGCCTCTTTTTACAGTCAAACTCGGCTCTCCCGTCCTAGCTCGCTGTTTTTCTGGCTTTTGTTGGTCGCACGGAGCTTGCGAAAGGTGCGAGGGAGCCGCGTATATATACACCTATCTCTTTGCCACTGTGTTTCTCTTTTTCGCGCGCATGAATTAGCAATCTCGCGCTTTATCTCCCGGCTCTCGGGAAACACGAGCTTATTACGCGATAGAGGTTTTAGCCTGGGCTAATGTCGTTTGCGAATACCTGCCCGTATAATTCCTTTCGTCAGTTTCGATGTTCATTCAAAGCGAATATAGGACCGTCTGGTCACGTATATATATAGGACTGTGTGCGGCTACAAGTGGTTAGGTACATGAAAGTTCATTTTGAATCAACAAAAAACGTTTTTAAATGTTCATGTATTATCATGCAATTTACCTGCCAAAATAAACAGTTGCAACATTACCTGATTTGCTTAGGTTGTATGTACTAATCCCCCCTTAAAAGATTGATGAGAGAAAAGTGAAGCCGCTGAAAACCTGATTTGATTGGTGACCTGTATTGCCCTATAGAATGGCCTGTTAGAAAGGGCGCGAAATTTGAAATTATTAAAATTAGATTAAAAAAAAAACAGTTTTTACAGTTTTTAAGAAAGGATAAACTATGTATAAAAATAAACAAGCTTATATTATAAATATTCATTGTGAAACATTGTCGCGTAAACAATCAATTTATTGAATCAATTTAATAACGAAGCTGAACGTGTTGGTTTCGCGAACCGTTCCTACTTCCTAACTTCTTCCTGTTCAAGTCAGAGGAACAAGAAGTGAAAAAGTAAGTCTTTCGATTAAATATAGCGATTCGTGGAAACATTTTATAACGTATAATCTTACTGCTAATATGAGAGTTTTGCCAAATGAAGTCGATTTTGCACATTTTTTGATATTAGTTGGTGATGGAACGTTAAACGATACAAACGATAACTTAACTGAACCGAATAGTAATATAGCTCATCATATATTTGGCAACTTTATCGCAGAATCAAAATTTGAAGAAATGAGTAAATGTGCTATTTTATCCGCGAGAAATATTGACGTTGATGAAATTAATAAACAAGTTACTGATCTTCTAGATATCAATACAGAACATGTCTATACTGGTATAGATAGTACTGAAAATTGTGATAATGGAGAATTAAATGAAATAATTTTACCAGAATATTTGAATTCTTTAACTCCATCCAATTTGCCTCCCTATGAATTACGTTTACGCAAAAATTGTATTGTTATGCTTATAAGAAATATAAGTATTAATGAAGGCTTGTGCAATGGGACTCGATTGCGAGTAATAGATTTTTCTAATCACTTATTGAAATGCAAAATTTTGACGGGAGATAAGGCTAATGATATTGTATTTTTAAATCGTATTACATTATACTGCGAAAACATATATCCTTTTTCTTTTAAAAGAAGACAATTTCCTATTAAATTGGCTTTTGCAATGACTATTAATAAATCCCAAGGTCAAACATTTGAAAAAATCGCCATTGACCTTCGAAGAGACGTTTTTAATCATGGCCAATTATATGTAGCAATGTCAAGGGTTAGATCTTGGGATTCATTAACAATTTACTTAGGTGATCATCAAAGACAAAACTTACAGGTTAAAAACTACGTTTATAAAGAATTATATACGTAATAAATAATTTACATTTATTTATTATTTCCTAGAACATATGTTCCTTAAATACAAAATAAAAAAAAAAATATTTTATATACAAATAAGGAATTATTAAAGAGTAATTTCGAATATACCGTATGTAAATAGAATAATGAAGCGCGCGCGAAGCGCGCTGAATGAACCTAGTATATAAAAATAAAGCATGAAGATGCCCTCCTTACGGATCTCCTACTTCATGACAAGCAATTTATGGGTTGGGATCACTGTATAGGGTTTTTCTCTGCTTTGGCTATATAATATTGCCATACTAATTTTGAGTCGGTCAAACGCGGTCGCGACTACAATACGTCCTCAAACGTGAAAAGGCCTTTGCAGCCCCAATATCCCGGCACGCGGTCGCGGCAATTCTGACAAATTAAATCTATTCGCAACATTATACATCGTTCTCGTCGATCAGAAGTCAAGCATTTCGCGCGCGCGCACGCGAAGGTATTCCGACAAACGTCAGCAAAGCATTTTATCCGAAAAGCGGACGCGCAATGAAATTCCGCAGCCGCAAACTCCGCGATCGGTCGAGCATCATGGCTCTATGTACTGCGCACACAAAGCGGATCGTGATTTTCCTGTTCCGCTGCAGCGAAAACTGCGGGCTTTCTGGTTTTTCAACTCTTTGGCCCTTCTCGCGGACTTTATCCAGCGCAGGTATTCTCTCTTATACTCTTTCGTTAATTCCCTCTCAGCTTGCTGCTCTTGGCTTTACATTCGAGAGCAGCTCGGCAGCAGCGGCGGCAAGTATTGTTTTCGGTATAATTGAGCGTGTACACAGTAGCCTGTCAGCCGCAGAGCTATTCCTACGGGAGGGTCGAAAGTTGCTTTAGGGCTACTGAACTTTCAGACCGAGAGCCGAGGAAAGGGATTTGGCCGGGCCAACTTTGCCGAAAGCTCCCCCCCCCCCTCCCTCGCTCGCTCGCTCGCGTTCTGTGTATATACAGACGCGTATATATATATACGTACAGCCGCTAGTTGGAGGTGTACACAGTGTAAATGGACGCGGCGTAAATGGCACGCGCTGCGGATTCCTGGACGTCGCGCACGTTTGCGAACCGCCCGCGTATTACACACTTGCCGCTGATGGAGACCGAGTTGGACCGCCGCCTTGCGCGTATCGCACAAAGGTGTTGAGACAGCACGAGCTCGTTGGCGTTATCCGCGCGCGAGTTTGGGGGGAAAGAAATCATTAGATGCGTGCGGTGTGATTACGAAGCATCGATGTTACGGTTCTGTACATGTATATATAGTTTTGATATTCAGGTGATATTGGGACGAAGCGCGCGTGGTGAGAGCTGTGTCAAATCTGCGTCTGACTGTATTCGATGCGCACTACTTATAAATATACACGTACACGCGTGGTCGTGGCTGTTATATTGAGCTTGATTGCAGTGGTACAAACGCGCGCGAACGAACGTCGGCTTTCATTCGGAAGTAAATAATTTAACGACTGATCACCGAGCAAATTGCCGGGGGGGGGGGGGGGGGGGTACTGATGTTCAGTCCAAACGGAAGGCAATTAAAGTGTGTATATATATATATATATATATATATAAATATACGTATATATATATATATATATATGTATGATTATACCGCGCAATGCGGCATTGAGCAATAACGTTTCCTCAGTAATATGTTAGCTCTGCACTTACAGCCGTATGCAAATCGCATATCATGGAAATTCACAAAATATGGCGCCTTGATGTGCATTTTTTATTATATTTTTGTACATTCGATCGCTAAGCTAAAACTAATAGCGAGCGTGGTAAATATAATAATAATTTGTTACGGATAGATATTTAATATTTTATGCAACTAAGATTATTTGTTGTTATGATGTAATTATTTAATAGTTAGATGACGTGGTAATGGTACATGTAAAATTGTACTTATAAAATGCTGACGGAGAGGCCAGCTAGGCCGGCATTAACAGCCGAAGGGCTCAAGTAGGAATTCAGTGTAGGCGTGATACTTTATTAGCGTTATTTTGTAAATTTAGATTTTTGCATAATAATTCACAGGAACAAAGTCTATTTTTTAAAATAAATCAAACTCCTTTTGAGCGTATTTACAATCAGTAAAGTCAAAATTGAGTATTTTATTTATTTTATACGTAAGAAATTCATCTCCCAGTGAAAGTAAGTTTCCGCGTGGAACATATTATATTCATGTGTATATTTTGTAAACCGTGTCAGAGCAAAAAATAAACGTCGCATTTTCGTCGTTGGCCTTATTTGAGAGTAAAAGCGGCCAAGTCCTATATATGATACAGTAGAGAGAATCAGCTGACAGACAAACAGAGCGAGAGATGCTTGAGTGGGGTTTCACGCGAACGGACCTACTTAGGCCTCTCGAGAGGGATGACGCGCTTCCTTTTTATTATTTCGACACGGGAACTGCATTTCCCGGAGAGTAATTGAATGGAGTTTGCCTATCGGCTCTACGTTGATGATGGGGCGAGGTTTACCGTCGCGCGAGACGTGTGATTTCTTTTTTTTCTGAGATCTTAGGGTCTGTCGTCGAGGTGACATATATATGTATCATGGTTATTTTGACTGCTCTCTCAAGAAGAATATTATTTTCGAAAGAGCAAAATGATCTGGATGCTTGTAATTTTTGCAAACGCTGAAATTATGTAGTAAATAATATTCTATAGTAGTTTCTTTTTATCGATACAAATGTCTGAGGACATTGCGCGCATGTTTAATCTGATCCCAATTTAAAAATTAAAGAATCAGCAATCACTTTTTAAATAGAGGGTGTTGAAAATAATGAAAGTATTATAAATTAAAAAATGTATATAGTTGGTTCTGATAAATCATACATTAATAATAAATACAGATTTTCGAATCATCTTGATACATCAAATCCAAGTGAATTTACAGTGATAAGAGAAGCGCTTATAAATCAAGGAATACCGATACTTTCAGCCATTACCCAAAGCGATTTCTAAGCAGTCACTTTGATGCGCTCCAGCAAGTAAACTTTAATCTCAAGTCCCATTGTCCTTCAACTCGTGCGTGCTAAACTCCCTGCTTCTTTCTCTCTCTCTCTTTCTCCCCCTTGAAACCAAGAAACAATGCCAAGACCCACCCCCGCAAGGTAAGCTCGCTCCCACGCGAACCGATCCAACGGTTAGCTTCTCTCGCTCCGTCGCTCGTTATACGCTCGCCTCATCTCTCTCTTTCTCTTCTTTCTTCCGGAGCCATACACACAGTCGCGGCGTTTTCTATCTGGTGGATCGCTTGTTGGGCGATCGCGCGAGCGTTCACAGAGGGAATTTCAATTGACCGCTGGCGCCGCCGCCAAGCAGAGAGCCGTAAGCCGTTCGGCCGATTAGGGCGCAGTTGTGAGGGTTTCACCGCCCTGAGCACGGGGTGTGAGAGAGAGAGGAGCAAATGCCTGGCTTATACTCTCACGGATGCTTCTTTTTTTTATTTCCTTGCGGTACCGCTACACTGCTCTCTGAAAGCTGAGTTCGCGGGATTTAAGTCACTTATCGCGCTTCATTCTTTTATTGCCTTTCCGAGGATCCACCGCTGCACTTTGATGTGCCGGTGAGCGTCGAGGAAAGTGTCCAATTTGGGCGGGAAGCTTTTTCCTCGCTGGTTTTTCTTTTCTTTCAGCTATATAATAGTGAACGGAGTTTTCATCTGCGCTTTCTTTCAACTTGGCTTTGATTTTTGGGGGATATTGTCTTGGAACTAATTGTGCAGCGGCCGGCTTTCAGATTAATTAAATCGACAATTTTAAAAGTTATTTTTATTTCCATATACAGCATTCGTTTCATATATATCAATTGAAATAAATGTTTTGAAGTAGTCACTCGTAATGGAACCTCCAAATGTTTGCAATTACGTTTGTGTACATTGAATTTGCTTTATATCAATTATTGATTGTATATATATATATATATATATATATATATATATATATATATATATATGATGTAATATTAATTACGTATTCAGCAGAATAATAAAGATAATAATTATGCAGGCGATGCTGCTCAAATTTCATGTAAATGTAAATAATATGGCATCGCCGATACGCTGAAAAACAAACGATAATGATAAATCAAGCTACATATTATATAACGTGAGTATATTATTATAGTAAAATAAGTTCAACGGCTTTCAGGTCCAATCTTGATAGACACGGTGAACTTTTCAGAGGAAGCAAAGCGCGCAACACCGCTGGACCACGAGATGCTCGCGAAACTCGAGGAAATCAGCGGCGGTAACGCCCAGGACAGGGAGAAACTTTACCACGAAATTCTCCAAGCGAAAACGGACATCAGCGAGCTGACGCCCGCTGATCTCCTAATTAAGGACCTCAAAGTCGTCAATGGCGTGTCGATACCTGGTTTCCCGATTCTGGTAAAGGTGAGTCTTCTCTCTATACGTGTACAACCTACGCTTTTCAGTATTCCCTTATTTTCGTGCGGCTAATTGGCGCGTTTTGGTATCGCGCCCACTATATATAGATTGGATACGCAGAGGAAGAGTCTACATCACGGACTGACAGACGAGGATGCAAATGAATGAGATAACGAGTCGGAATAATCCTTTTCCACCGAATACGGGCTATCTGTACTGACTTCTTTTGTGTGTGTGTGTGTATGTATAATATATAAACGGAATCGGGTGCTGATTTGCAATGCGCATATGCGGTTAATAGCCGACATTATGTTCCACGCGAATGTGGCTCTTTATACGGGGCCGGCGTAAATGCTGAATTACTGAAGATGATTCGCGGAAAGGTTTCGCGGAATATGAAACAAATATATACGGCGTTCAAAGAGAGGCAATCGAACGTGCCCAGATTTTTATCACATATCGCATTATTCCTGTTTCCTCTGATCAATTATAGCCAACACATCTACGTGTTAAACCCGCTGCTATACAAAAACCAGTCAATAGCGATATAACATCCGCATCGTCACTGATGAATTCCCGACAAATACGAAAACTCTTCGAAGCCATCATCGAGAAAATCGCCGGCGCTCCGAGAGACTTGCGCAGAGAATGAATCGGAAAGTCCGCAAACTACCCTCGTAATCGACTGGATCTTACGGTAGCAAAGGGCAAAAAAAGCACGTGAGCTACATATAAAAATCCCCGACGGCTGCGCGAGCAGAGCTATCATAAAAGAGCGAACCTCCGCGCGCGCGCTCGGCAGACCGTGTAACTACTAATAAATCCACTCAATCGAATCTTCACAATCACTCGTCGAGGGGATATCGAAAGAAAGAAGCGCCGGCGAGTAGAGAGCTGCGAAGCTAAAAAAAGAGAGAGAAGAGTCAGTTCCGAAGGCATTAAATAATCCGAGAGTATATATATATATATATATATATAGACTGGCGCGCCTGAACGAATCACGCGATGTGCTCCCTCTCTGCATTCGATTTCATCCCTCTTTCCGAATCGGCTCGTCGGAGAGTAGCTTCCCGGAAAGGCGTGTAATACAAAGTTTAGATCGCTTTCCTTATTTTCATCAAGAGTGTTCCGGGTAATCATGTCACCCTCCTGCTTCTCTCTCCCTTCGACTCCTCACTCTCTCTCGCTTTCTCTCACTCGAGAGTCGGCTCCTGAAACGTGACTGGATTGCCGATGACGCGAGGCGCATCTCTTTTGTGTTGCCGCTCGCCGGCGCGTGCTTCATTCGCCGATCGGCCTCTTTCTCTTACTTCCGTTCCACTCGCTGCGTCTTTTTTCGCGTTTGCGCCCGGTATATATACCTATACATGTATAGCGGCATCCGTCCCAGCTCTTTTTATTCGCCTATACTGTCTCTGTCTGCAGTCCGTGTGCGGGTGTAAATGGCTGCAGGGTTGGCGCGTTCTTCTTTTTTTTTTAACTTCGCGTGTATCCGTTTGCACAGGCGCGTCGATTTTTCTCGCTATACTGCAGCGCTCTTTTTCGGCGCGGCTTTTTTTGCGCCTGCGCGTGCAACGGCTTTTTGTGCTGCTGCTGCTGCTGCTGCTGCAAAGCGCAACGCAGGGATTTTTATAGTTTCGCAGTATTGGACGAGCCTACATATTTTCGGGTGAATTACCCGGAATCATTGCTGAAGAGAGCTATTCTGCGCGCATTATATTCGGCACAAGGAAAAATTGATCGTTCGAACAATTTTTTATTTTCTCGATCCGAATGCCCGAATCGAGCGTAAAACACACGTGCCTTAATTAACATAAAAATCCTTGAACTATACATTCGTTAATCTCCGGTTCTGCCCGCCCCCGGCCGCGACCCTCTTGCGTAAATTTATCCCTTCCCGTTCCCTCGACTCAGCAGCCCGGTCTATAGACGCTTCCAGCCGGGGCGCGCGAGTAACGGGATATTCCCCGCTTCTCTCGCGATCGATTGACTCGCTTAGCGTGAACCCCGTAAAATCGGCCCGACGACGACGTGCCAACATCGTCGGCGCTGCCGCGTGTGCAAATGGACCGTGGCGCTTCGCACGCTCTATCTCCCTCTCGCAGTGGAATGCGCGATGATAATTGAAAAAGTTTAGGGATTCGCAGGCCGGCGCTTTGTTTCGATTTTTCCGCTTGGCCGATCTTTTTTTTATCTCTCGCGCGATTTCCTTTCCGCGTTCTACTTTAAATGCCTCGGGCCGGCTGCTGCGACTGTTTCTTTTTACGCGGCTGTTTCTTCCTCGCTCTTTCTTGCGGAGAATGGCTGAGTGATCGCCACGATTTAAATTGTTTTCTCTTCTGCAGGTTTTTCGGGAACTTGGATTCGGCGATAATTCTTGAAAAGTGATTCATCATCTTCGCATTTTGCTCGGAAAGTCTAGCAATGAATATATTTTCGTTGGTTTATGCTGTCGAATTATTTTGCGCGCGGATATTACGTGGCATGATTTGAAAATTTCAAACTCAGCGACCTTTAATAATTTCGAAGAACGAGACGATCCACGTGGGTACACCAATTTGTTTCGTGAAAAAAAAGTGTCTCGCAAGTTCGAAAGCACATATTATCAAGCCCTCGAGCGCAGCAGCAGCAGCAGCAGCAGCAACATGCGTATATACATGCACAAATTATATATAGATATATACCCGCATGCATGCGGTCTCGGTCGTTCGGTTTCATATTGCCTTCCAACTCGAGCACCTCGGCAACTTTTGTCGTCTCTAATTCCGTCACGTTGCGTGTCGCTATGCTTCGCAGGACTTCCTGGAGCTGGAGGGTGCCAGAGAGGCGCTCGAGGCGTTTTGCGCCGCAAGGAGCTGTCAACTGGCCGTTCTCATCGGGCTGGACCTGCGAAACGACAGCGTGACGAGGGACATTGCCGTCTACTCATTGGGAGCCGGTCAACTGGCAAATAAAGTAAGTGCCTGGACTTTTTCATCTCGCTTTTTTCTCTCTCTCTCTCCAGTCCTGTCCCGCCCGCACACGCGGACGCCCGCGCGCGATGTGTATTTCGCTCGGGAGAGCACCAGACGTGCGCTGCTATGTGGGACTTGCGGAAAGGAACAATGCGCTTTATACGGGATCTCGGGGGGAATTGCTTTTGGCTGCGGCCGTTATATTGGTGTTTAGTATTCTATTGAAAAAGAAATCGAGGGCTGATGTCCCGCGGGGAAGTCGGCGTTCACACGGCTGGACGTAATTGATTGAACGATTGATTTATTTATTTCTGCGTATAGATGAGAGAAACGGGTGTTTTTGAGAGTTTTAATTTTTTGGAAGTATCGCAACAATGATCGATCAGATCGTATAGAGATTAGAATGAAATCCTCCTCGTTGTTATGTATAGAATCATTCGATATCTTACCGATTCAGCAAATTTCGCGAGACGAGCGCCAATATTGATCTTTTTCAATCCAACTTGTCAGCCGAGATTAAATACAATTACTTCGGACAAAGTTTGATTATATACACAAATTAGCCAATCTGAAAGTTCCGTTTCAGCGCAATCTTGCGAGGTTGGAGCCGCGCGCGAGCGAGACTACGTCGGACGATTCGATCCTTTTGCTGAATTAAGGATACGTCTATCAGGAAGCAATTTGACAACTTACCGACAAGCTTTTTCCCGTCCCATTCTCTCTTCGATTTCTCCTTTATATACAGCTGCAGCAGTACGACTACGACAACGCATTGCCTGTCTCGGAATTTCTTTTCCTCGCCGCATCCTCTCTCTCTCTCTCTCTCTCTCTCTCTCTCTCTCTCTCTCTCTCTCTCTCTCTCTCTCTCTCTCTCTCTCTCTCTCTCTCTCTCTCTCTCTCTCTCTCTCTCTCTCTCTCTCTCTCTCTCTCTCTCTCTCTCTCTCTCTCTCTCTCTCTCTCTCTCTCTCTCTCTCTCTCTCTCTCTCTCTCTCTCTCTCTCTCTCTCTCTCTCTCTCTTGAGTCTGTCCTCCTCCCTTTTCTCCATACCTACTTCAGACGTGGACTCTCCCTTCTTTCTCCTCGTCATCCTCTTCTTGGCGCTCGTCGCGACTCTTGTGCAGTCACGGCAACTTTCGAGTGTCAGGTTGATTTTAAGAGGACTGACGCTGCCTACTGAATCTACTCGACGCGCCGAGGAGGAGAAGCCGCGTGAATTGCAACGCCTCCCCCCTTTCCTTCCCCCTCGTATACATATATAGTACACCAAGTGCCGGAAATTAAAGTCAGGATGTTCCATATAAATGCGCGGAAATGAAAGTTACGATTTCCCATTCCAGCTCCTTCTCTCTCCCTCTTCCTCGATTCCGACTTTCGCCACCCCCACGTCCTCAGTCGGCGATCGTGATGCATTGCGCTTCGGGGTGTGCGGTATGCTGTATAACGTATATATATATGCATATATACGGGCTCTTGGTTTCTCATTGTCGTCCACGTGTTATGAATTGCAGCGAGTCCGCATAGTCCCTTGGATTACCCATTAGCTCGCGCGTAATTTGATTTTCGAACGCGTTTATCATTCATTTGCGACTCGTGTGTTATATGGAGCTTAATCATAGCTGCTTTTGTCGTACCAATGACGGTGCGTCTTCTTCGTGACGAGATTTAACCGATGTATTCGCGTTACAGGTATTATGCGAAAACGACGATATACAATATTTGAATGCAAAAATCGATCGACGAAATGTTGCAACAAATTTCACTATATGCGATCTCGAGTATCAATCTCGCGAGCTTTATGAATACGATGAAATTATATATCGCGTCGCGGCTCACTTTACGATCGAGTGTTATATAACAATTTGATACAGTAAAATTTACGCGTCTCGTTAAACACACACACACACAGTACGGCGATTAAAAACTTGGCAATCATTGGACACGGGTATGGGAAAATTTAACGGCGTCCGATTTATGCATCACAGTAAAATTTATCACAGCGAGCCTCGCTTCGATCCTCCCCCGCCTGCGCCCTAATATACATCGATGCGAATTATTAGTTCGCAAACGAGACTCGCCGGAGACACGGCGAAAATATACGACGAAACTTTTTCAGCAATTTACATTTCCCCGCTGCGTGTAATGTAATAATCTCCGCGCTCTCTCGTAGTCTTCAGCGCAGCCGCGAGTCCAAAGTAAACAGCCGCCTCTTCTTAGATTTATATAAATTAACTCGCGAAGCCGCTCGGTGTGTGCACAAACTTTCTGCCGCACGCACGTGTCCGTGCGCTTATATACGTTTGTATGTGTACATATATATATATATATATATATATATATATATATATATATATATATATATATATATATATATATATATATATATATATATATATATATATAGACACAGCAGACTGGAGAAACCACGAGAGCATCTAGCAAATATATCGCACGTGCACTAAACGCACTCGTCTCGCTCGTTCCTTTCAGCTAATCGAGGCGCTGACGGCGTCGAGCAGTCCGGATCTCCAGCTGACGGAGGTGAAACGCTACACGCAACAGGACGGCGGCGAGAACTTGCTGGTGCTGTACAAGCAGGCCAACGTGCGGGCCTCGCGCAAGCAAATACTCCCGATTATACAAAGTGCGTCGGCCTAGACCTGACCCTCTCCGCTTTGCAATGGAACAGGCAGCGAGCATATATACTGTTGATTCAGAGAGGAACGAACTGCCGAGCTGTGCAAAACCGGCGGCGGCCCCCAGTTGGTAAATACAGGCGCTGTACGCCCCTGGGACTATGCGCCTCCATTAAACGAATTAACATGTACTGCTTATTAGCGTGCCGAGTATACGGTGCATTTTTTTTTCATTCGAGATCGAGCTGGATGTGGTTAATTATTTTTTTTTTGTAGCTTGGTTTGTTGTACGTACACAAATCCTGCAGTTTTGTGCATATTGCACGCGATTAGGTTCGTTTGCAGTGGTGTAGTTGTGCATGAATAAAGTGCTATTATAGAAACATTATAAATGCATTGAGCATCTTTCGTTATACATTTTTCAATAACATTCGTAACTAAACTTTTCGATGCAGCCCTATCCGTTGCCGACATTATCCATAATGTATACCCTCCCGCTCTATTTCTGTCTGATCCGTTTAAACACTGTCCTCACATTTGCGTATAGGTCAAGCTAGAGATTGGCTTATACTTCATAACACGAACTACCGTATACGGTCGTCTCCCATTCTTGCTATAACCATCCTGCCCATCCCAACCTGCATGATTTTATTATTCTGTTCAAATTTGTTTACACTTGTGTAACACAGATACCTACTAAAATTTATTGAGCTTGTCAGTAACAGCTATTTTTGGGTTTTCTGAGATTGTAATATAAATATGCAACTAGTTAATCAATATGGATACTAATCAATATGTACTCCCTTATGCAAAATTTGTAATTGGAAAAGAAACGGATTTCAAGTTAAACTCTGGATGGTTAAAAATGATTGATGGGGTAGAAAGTTATAATGTGATTAAAAAAGAAATAAAATCATTGTTTTTTCAAAAAAATATGAACTACTCAATTCAGAATATCCAGTTTTTAAATGGTAAAATATCTATTACAGTTTTGCTTATTTTTTAAAGATCAATAATAACATTTAGGAGAATCGCTAGTTTTTAGTTAAAATAACGTTGAACTGCAAATAAGGTTTAAATAATAATTTTAAATACGGCAATATTATATAATACTGAATCCCATCATATTCGGTTTATTACAATTCGGAATATCTAAATAGTAACTTCCGTAGTAAGAAGTATCATTGTACCTAGAAGCATTTATTCCCATTTCTATGCACGTTTGTGTAGAGCAATTTCGACCATATTTATTGTTTTCATTTTGTATTGAAGAACTTTGTACTTTGTATGCTAAAAATTTTGAGCTGCCATCCATAGATTGAGTGAAATATTCTTGACCTTGGCCATGATCGCACACTATATCTTGTCTGGTAATTATTTTTGAAACTGTAAAATAAAATTAATTCGTTATTTATACATTTCTTAATAAATTAGCTGTAGTATTTTTAGCGATTAACAACTTAATTTCAACTTACCATAGTTAGAAATTAGGTCAGTAGCGTCAATTCCTAAGACTAAATAAGAAAAGCATTTATGCAATTCATTATGAATCGTCTTAGAGTTTCTAGTACAACAAGGTTGTTTGTGACCACCATTTGGATAAAAATCAATATGACCTTAATTAAATAAAATTAAAATTAATGTAAATCCATGTAGGTATAATGAGGCAAACTACAAACTTTTATGCTTATTACCTAAAGGCTCGTACAGTCCGAGAGTCTTTTCATTTGGACCGCTATTAGTGTGGATCACGTCGACAAACTTTGCATTTGATTTTTGAAGTCGCATATGTATACCTTCTATTTGGTCGAAATAAGGTTTAGCTGGATCGAATCCAGTGACTCTGTGAATATTTACATATGGTTTTAACCCTTCGGCAGCTTGGCCTACTACGTGAGCTCCAAGGCTGTGTCCCAGAAAGTGTATATATGCCCATTTGCTTAAGTCTTTATTGTATACCTCAGACAA
The DNA here is from genome assembly GCA_020010945.3 of Muscidifurax raptorellus. Classification (NCBI taxonomy): domain Eukaryota; kingdom Metazoa; phylum Arthropoda; class Insecta; order Hymenoptera; family Pteromalidae; genus Muscidifurax; species Muscidifurax raptorellus. The sequence continues at coordinate 18,489,015 of CM052077.1, read as the reverse complement.
TTTTACAAAGAATCTGTCAAATCATTTAAAAATATACTACAGACAAAGTATCAGATACAAATTTCAATTAGAAAAAGCATATACACATACCTTGTAATACTTTCTGCTACCGTTTTTGTTTCCTTAGCTGATTGACGATAGTTGAATAGCGTTCTTCTGAAAATAATTGACCAATCAATGACAACCACGTTCACATTTGCCTAAAAGAAAATAAATATTTTAAATATGTAAAAGGCTATTATCTGGATTGCATTTTTGGAATTCTTACCTGCTTGAGAAAACTTCGAACCATATTTTGAACCCAATGAGCACTATAATTATTCATAAATCCATGAACAATAAAAATTGTTTTTTTATCAGGATCAAAGAAATTCGATTTTCCCACGTTACTTTCGTCGTAGTATTCGTATACATCATTATTATTTTCTTTTGCGTAGAAATAATAATGAATAAGATTTGGATTAACACCGATATACAATTTACTAAGAAATTTGTCACTTATATGTTTGCAGAAGAAACTGGTTGCGTCTGTGTGATGTCCAATGGTGATTACCGTGAAAGCTATGTAATATAATGACCAAAGCGCAATCATTTTAATGTTCACTTATATTTAAAATATAATTGACAGATTTACAAAAATACTAAATAACAGTAATACAAGATTTAAAAAAATCTTCAATAAAAAGACGAACACTCTTATGTTGAGAAATTTTTCTACGGTTAAGTAATAATAGACTGCTTGCCTTTTATATCAAAAACTTAATTATGGTCTTATTAATTCTATGCTAGGTTTAATACTAAGAATTGACAACATTGTAATTTTGTTTCATGTGCGTCAATGCCGATCATCAGATATATGAAAAAGAATAAGATTGACGCAATTACTGTTAAACTTTATACGCATCTGTTAATTCCTCTAATATTCGACCGCCTGTTTTTGTATTATTTCTCGGTTATTTTAAAAGTACTCTGTACATAGTCTTATCTAAATATTATCTAAATAAAACGTTTGTTTCAATATTTGAAATATTATTATAACATGGATATAAAATAAACATTTGGCTCAATGATTGCATAGTTAATAGTATTAAAAAATATATAGTGTTAGAATTTGAATATCATTGTATAACAAATTATTTATCATTCTTATTTATTGTTATTTAATTCTTTCTCTGAACTTCCTAAAGATATTTTCAGAATCGTATATTTAAAAAGTGGCGGTTGAGGTTAGAAAGCCTTTTAACAATGACATTTGATTAATCATGGCTAGACATCCATGTTAAATGAAGCGCCAATTAAAAATGCATAAATATAATTCAATATTTTTAATAATTTTTTTATCTATGAGAGATATAAGGAATGTGTACTCTTTCGATGTGATTAATAAAATATTATTATTTTCTAATCTCACAAAGTGTATAATATTCGTTGTTTTAATAAACTATAAAATATTGGTCAATACGTTTTAAGTACCTTTCAGTAATTAATAAATACTGCGCTGGATTGTATCAGTCCATTTAAATCCAATGTACTATTTCATATTCGACAAAGAGTTAGAAATCGCTACTAAGCTATTAGCATTTAACTTCTTGCTATTCGGTTTCCTGCAATTATATTTCGTATTAAAACTATTCTATTTTAAGCTGGGACTCGTTTATTTAAGTCATTATAGTGCAAATACAAATGTATTCGAAAACAATACATAAATACATCACATGAGTCTATATTTACATATAAGTAAATTACAATCTTTTATTAAAAATAGCACTCAATTTAATTGATTTAATTTGTTTTTAATTAGTTCCTAAGGTACGCTGCTGATCATATATCAAAATACCAACAAATATAGAATTGGTAAGAAGAACAATCTTCATTGGCGCAGGGTCTCATTTTGGAGAATGCATGTAGAGCATATATTACATTATAGATCTTCCCCAGAGTTACATAGGAAAAATCTATAACGCACTTTAGTGTTGCCCAAGTTTGCGTTCCTCAATTTTGACACAGAACCGTCTTTTATGCTAGATCTATATTTGCCTATCCGATCGCTATCGTGTCTCGATCAAAAGATTGAGCGTCTCTCCTGGCGCCAATGTTCGCAACAGCTCCGTATCATCTTTGGACCTCTCATATGGACGCCGGAATTCTGTATATTAGTGAAATATAATCTAACAAAAATCAGCTTCACATTTTACGTTTATCATATTTAGACTTTTAATAGTCAATTATAATGATAAACATAACCAATATGCCATAAAATAACAAGCAAAATCGATAAATTAAAAAAAGGATAATTCTTTATCTGAATTTGGAATAAAAGAACAATATTGTGGGTAAAGTTTTATTAATATTAACATAATACTTTCAAAGATATATTATATATGGTATACATATCGTCAACGCACACATAATAGGCACACACACACATATATATAGGCATGTATATCCGAACTTTTTTTAAAAAGTTTCACAGCATTCGAATTCCAACCATTTCCATCAAACATCTGTTTAACGTGCTTGTTGCAAACCGGCAATTTTACTATTATTCAAAGCCTTCTTGCTATAGTATATTAGGATGAAGCAAAATGATAGATGAAAAAATATAAGTCTTTTTCTACGTTCGTCTTTTACAGTACGGCGCACTACTGGTCGTAGCCACGTAAAATGTATTTGTTTCCGAGCTTTGGTAATCAAATAAGTCGGCGTTAATTCCCATTTCGGGGCAAACCGAAGCATTGCATGTTTTGCTCAGTATGCGGCGTGTTTCAGCTTGGCTGCTACTCAAATTCCATGGATGAGCCCAGTATTTGCATTGATTGGATACAGCTTGTACTAGAGAGTCTATGAAGACTTGGACGGCTCTAGTGTGATGGCAGGCGCCATCGACAAGAGCTAAAAATTTGATAATAATATATAAATGGTGTAACTTTTAATCGATTAATGATTTAGTTTGACTCGCAAAACACATACCGTGTAAGAGTAAATTTCCTACATATTCGTATTCCGTGGCTCTTTTCTTTCTGTTATTGCATCCTGGTTGAATACTGCCGCCGTTAACATAAAAATCCACGTCTCCTAGAAATAGATGAAGGATAAATGGAGTAGCTTTGTCAAATGTCTCAAGGAGCTTGAAATTTACCTATTGGATCACGAAGACCAAAAGCTAAATTTCTGGCAAGGGCAGCGTCCGTGTGAATCACATCGACGAATCGCGCATTTTTCTTCGACAATCGTATTGGTACGTCGGCATCTTCGAAGCAAGGCTCGGCTGGATCTAATCCGGTGACTCGATCGACCAACAGATTTTCCTCTATTTTAAGAAGTTCCGCTGCCTGACCAACGACGTGGGCACCAAGACTGAACCCGATGAAGTGCAAAGGTCCCCAGCTATCCAGGGACAAACCTCTCGCCATCCAGCTCTTCATTAACTGCTTGAAGAAGCTGTACAAAAAGCAAAAATGCGATTGCAAATAAAAATCCAGAAAGATTTATGCTAGACATAAAATTAAATTGATAAGCTTACTTTTTTATCCGGATTCCTACATATTCTACATTGGCTGAAGCTTGATGGTATTCTAAAATTTGCGAGCAGCCAGCTGACCACTCGACGACCAATACATTCATGTCTTTCTGCGCATGGAGATTGTTATTTTATGCTTATTATTTAATTCATGTCGGAAGGTTGTAGTAATTATTTATAATCATCTTACCCAAGCGAGAAGTCTGTTCGCTAGATTACGCATGAGAGGTTTACGGGCGTCACCCATGAATCCATGTACGATTACAGTAGTCCTACGACGTGGATCAAAATCAATGGCATTTTGTGCAAATTTTGAATCTGGCTTGATGAGTTGGTAAGCTTTGTTTCTAGATGAAGCGTAGATAGGCACGTTAAATTTTTGATATTTTAATTTAGTAGGCCAACATTTTAGTAATCTTCCGGGATTTTCGTTGGAGTTCACTTGCGCGAGCGTAAAGCATACGATAGCCAGTAAAACCAAGCCACTTATTGTCATATTGAAATTATACTATATATATTACAGATTTATATGGGTTTAGATTTATTAGATATTTCCGAAATATTGACAAATAACTGACAACCGGGAATTCAAAGTCTGTAGTATTCGCTATCATGTCCTTTCTTATATATATTACATCTAGAGTATTAGCTACTAGAGCAGCTTCAAACAATTTAAGCAGGCGTATTAAAATAGTACAATAGTATACGCGCTTGGAGTGTTGTCTATGTCTCATTTGCATATTGATGATAATTCAAATTTATTTCTTGGTAGAGAATTGTATATTAAATCAATATTGATTTAGAAACAATACTATTGTGTAGTATCGCTCTTCGCGCAACTATTTTTCTTTCTACAAGAAAATATATATCTAAATTTGTATATATAAGAATATATATTAGCATGCGATAAGTGTAATTTGTGATTAAAATTTGTCTGATATCTATACTGAAGAATATACATATTGTTATCAATTTGTAGACCCCAGTTCGATTAAGTCATGCAAAAACTCACGGCGTTTCCTACATCTGTTCTGATCTTGATCAAACAGAGACATAATATAAAACATAATATGAGAGATATGAAACAAGTGACACCTGGAATTATATTGATGCTGTTTGCATTGAAATAAATTCTGTACGTACTTCCGGCAATGAGAGAATCAATCAACCTTCAAATAGACAAATTCTCAAAAATGCCGCTTTATAATGTTAAATAACCGATTACATGAAACAACCACAAAATAAAATTCTAATCGACTCATGACGAGACTTTTTCTCACAAAACCAAAAATAAATACTCCACCACGCTCCAAGCCTAAATTTCATCGAAGCAGCAAACTACTCTCTCTCTCTCTCTCTCTCTCTCTCTTGCCTCACTTTTTCTAGCCTCCCGCACCTCCAGTGAGCCGCTTCTTTTTTTTGCGATAAAAAGCGTCTGTCTGGATGAAATTCGTTTAGAGCGCACCAAAAACACGTTCGCTCGCGTGCGCTCAAAAGCGAGTCGATCCACATATAGGTAGCACCGCACAAAGCGGGCATATACCCGGGCAAAAGCTGCCGGCGATATATATATATATATACGGATCTACTCTCGCTGCCTTAGCTGCTGTGGAAATCGAAGGTCGAACATTTTCAAGAGAAACATAAACATCCCCCGGCTTCGGCGGCCCGTCTCGACGCGTACACACAACGAACGTCGCGGGAGAAAGAGAAATACGAAGAGCAAGAGAGAGAGTCGTGGCTGCTTCGTGGAGAGAGGAGACAAACATCGCGGTGAAAAATTCAATATTATTCTTATAAACTTTGGCAAAATCGTTTCTTTACCCCCGTGAGCTGCTCTCCCGGTTATCGAAGATTATAGCTTCGCGAGCTCGCGGGATATGCTTCTTTTTGTCAGTTCGTTTTTTATAACGACGTATATAGGTAATATATACCAGGATAGAAAACGCCGTGGGATTAGTGGTTTCGTGAATTATGGATACCTTACGGATTATGCGTGCTTTATTGTGGCCTGATGTGAATATAACCACGTCTATGCATTATTATAAATCGCATAACTATTATTAATTAGATCGTAAATTATGATTCATCGATGGCAGGCCTATATACCCTTAAACTTGACGATTTTGTTTCCGAACTTGTTTGAATAATTGGCCTATACGTTACATCATGTTTTGTTATATTCATTAAATAATTCAGCGAAGATACGATCGAGTAAAATAAACTCCACACACATCATTCACCTCAATTGAAATCTCCCGCGGGCTTTATATCAGATTCAGTAATTCTCGATATATTCAAAAGATAGACTACTTTTTCAATGATAATTAACGCTGCGATGCTTCTATACGCAGGTGCGCGGGGAGATGTTTAAGCGCACGATATCGGCAAAAGGTTACAAGGTTAGTCTAGGGTATAGCTTCGCTTTCCGCGATATAACTACCGGAATATATATATCGCTCCCTCGTCCGCTACTGCAATAGGGGGATTCTGTTTGTTTTTCATTTCCCTCGCTTTTCCCTTTGCCGTTCTCGTGCTCCGCCTCTGAATCGCTAATTTCCCCGGGTGCGCATCGCGAAATCTGGTAAATAAATAGCGAAACGAGCGAGAAAGGGAAAGAGAGAGAGAGAGAGAGAGAGAGAGAGAGAGAGAAAGAGAGAGAGAGAGAGAGATACATATGAAGAGAGGATGAGCAGTAATAGCGTTCGTAGCGTTCGTAGCATATGTAGGAACTCGGTATAGTCAGTCGGAAATTTTCGAAATGAACGAGTTGCATTCGTTTCCATGCTCCAAAGGAGGAGATGCCTATGTACTTCTGTGTAGCTTAATGATGTGAGTGTATATATGTTGTTAATGGGTTCGAGTGATCGATGCTCGAAATTCTTTCATTTTTCTTATCAGAAAAGCCCGTATAAGTATCATGCAACGTTAATTATGATTTGGTAAAGTATTAATTATGTTTTTGATAGCATCTACTAATTGTGAAGATTGGTATATGCGATACGGAACCTACTCAACCATTCGAATATATTTCGTTCTATATAAGAACAATATAATAGGAGATATAATTCCAGCATTGATTTGCACACAAGTTTCAGATACATTTTTAATGAGTCTATATATAATACAGAAAAAAATGCATGCCAATGGTTCCACGTTCATGCCATTTGTTCAACACGTTCATGTTCAGGCAAATTATGCTTGCAAAATACAATTAAAAAGAGGAAGATCCCATTTCGCGCTGTGGTATTACAATTCAAATAACGTGTTAAACTCATGAATGCTACATCGAAAACTGCTTCTCTAGCATCGCTTGGCAAAAACGTCGAATAGCCGTTCTACAAAGGACGGCTCTGCTGTTTCTTCACCTCAAGTCCCAAACTTTGCAGGCCGCGCGAGGACAAAAAAAGGCCACTCATCCATCGGCTCCGAAAATTCACGCTCGACGACTTGCCTCGATGGCCGGTGCGCGCGACTCCAGCCGCAAATCCGCGACTAACAAAGTGAGATTTATACGCGAAAGCTCACCGCGCGCGGCGGCGGCGGCCGAAAGTCGGCGAGCCGAGCAAATAAAGCGAGTCGAACTTTCGCCGGGCGCGCGGAGCACGGCACGCCGGCCGACTAATTCAATTAGAGCCGAATTTCCCGGGCAATAACTGCCCGACTAATTCCCTGCGCGCTGGCGATTCGATCGCTTTCTCTCTCCCCTTCTCTCTCGCGTCGAGCTGCAGCGCCATATAGAGGGGAAAAAAGGAGGAGAGAAGGGAGGGAAAAACGGAGGAAAACCGCGGCGATGGGCCAATTTCTCAAAAATAATTAACGCGCTCCGAGTTTTATATATGTGTAGGTGCGCCGAACGATTCATTAAACGGCCAAACTCGAAGAAAAAATGAGAGGCTGTGCAAACGCAGAAAGAGGGAGAGTGAGTGAGAGAGAGAGAGAAAAGTGTAATGGGAGAGCTGGGCGAGTATAGCGAGCGGAACAAGCGAAATGGGGGTGATAAAGGAGGGCGAGCACGAGCATCATAATGTGCGCCGAGCTCGTTCTCTCTCTTTCCCGGCTTTCTCTTTCGTACTGTGTGCTTTTTCTTTATCTCCGGCGGCCGAACCTATACGTTTATTCTTTCGAGTATATACTTTTCTGTACACTACGACTAAAACACGCAGTGCCGGTCTGGCTGATATTCCGCCTTAGTCACAACAGAGCATCTCAAGCAAATCTAGTTTTATTTGTATTAAAAAAATCGCGAGTATAATATTGTTGTTTCACAATTGCATTAGCTTCAAAAAATGTTCGGTATGTAAGCATCGGAGCTGCACAAAAATATACAACGAAAGCTATCGCCGTGTCGTTGGCATCGAATTTCACGCGTGAACTGTAAAACTGTTTTTAAAAAATATCGAATTCGGGAAGCCATAACAATACCTCGTTACACTCGTTATATAAAATAAAATATCCAATTCCTCTTTTTTACACTACCACCCAAATTTTTAGTAAAAAATCAATATATAAGCAATTCTACCCGAGGATATTCCTCCGTCCAAAAATTAAAACATTGTGTTTTTGGGAACATGTTCTATTTTTGCGCTTATTTGGGAATATACGAAACGTAAAGAAAAGAGGACACGAGTCGAGACCACATGCCAACAAACATTTATCAGCCAATCACCAATTACCGAAAAGCAGCCTATATTGCTCGCCGAGTAATTAATTACCTGGTTGAGCAAATATTTTTCCTCCAATTTTAATCAACACCTGAGTTGTTATTTTTATTTCAAATTAAAATTCTCACACTCAGCCGTCGATTCTATTAAATCTATAAAAAAATATTGGTTCAACCAGGTAATTAATTACTCATTAGAGCACACAGCGCAATTTTTCAAATTTTAATATCCATAATTTCGATTACGACAAAAAGTGCGAAAAAAACTCCAATCCAATAACTCGCGCCACAATAGCACTCGAAGTAAAGAGAAAACGATCCGCATATAGCTTGCACTTTCGCAAAAAGCTCCGACAATAGAAAACAAGCGCACGCGCGCGCGCGCGGAGATCAAGATAAAAGAAAACAGCGAAACGAAAAGGCCGTCGTTGCCGTGATATATATCTCCTCCGGTCGACGCTCTGTGTTATATAGGTATACCCATGTGTGTGTGCGTGTATGTGTGTGCAGCAGCCACACACGCACGTGTCGTCTTGGCCCGGCGCGCGCGTTTATCAATAACTCGCGTCGTGTGCGTCCCGGGAGCGAAACATATTGCAGTTCGGCCGCGATGGATGGCGCTCGTTTGCCGAGGTTGCGCGCCCCTCTTTGTGTCTGTCGCGACGCCCCTTACACATGTGTATATCTATATATACACACGCGTGTTTTTCTCTCCCGCGTATACGCCGCAGATACAAATTATTATTGCGATGCTTATACTTTCAAATTCCGTTATAGGAAATTTAACGCGAGACGTGCGGAACGCGAGCTTGCGGGGGTGGGATTTGCTCTGTGGGGTGGGGAGACTGTTTCGCAGGCTGCGGTGTATAGCTGAATACTTCTGCTGCGCGCGTGACGAGTTGCGGGGTGATGCTGGGATTGAATCGCGGTGAAGCCGTCGTTTAAAAAAGTGAGCGAGTTTCTTTTTGCGAATGAATAATATTCGCTATAGTACGTGGGGTTGAAAATAATCGGTTGTATAATTCTTTTCAATTTCCGAGCGTGATATAGTACCGATTTATACTTGAGAAAATAAATTGAATCGTGACAAACAAATAGGTTGTGTGTTTTACACCTACGTATACGTATATACCATATATTTCCTCGACATAGTTATTTTTAATCAAGTTTGACCGCATTTTTCTGCGACATCATGGTGATACGAGAACATTTTTAATTAAAACATAGCTTTCCCCGACCAACGCGTTTGTTGGATAAGTTATGCCTTATTATCCCCGCGAAATTCGAAGCGACCTCAAATTGAGCCCATCAGTTTTCTCGTCGGTCCAGTGCAGAGATAGAAATATAGAATTCCGGGTCCGTCATGCAATGAAACCATTCGTTATATCTATACTATAAAATTGTACAATTTTAAAAAAGATACATTTTACAAAATACCTGAATATAATTTTCCGAGAATAGAAGATATGGAATTTCGATAGATGCTATCATAGCGCGTACCTATGCAACTTTAAAAACCGAATTATCGACAACCGAACCTTGGAATAATCGATATCTCTATACTTTTCAACCGCCACATCTGTACGAAGATCATCAGTAGGCACGATCTCTGTATAACGAGTTGCAAAGCGTCGGCGGCCTACTGCATGCACCGACGCTTATTCAAAATTTCTCAGCCGCGAGCAAACGCATCAGCAGCACGTGAATCAATTATACTCTCTTGTTTCCTTACTCCATTACTTTAGCCGCATCGTCGGCCCGCTCCCATCGCTATACGTATATACGCACACGCAGCGGCATCAGCCTAGCCTCCTCTTTCATTATATACTCCCCCTCGTGCCACTACGCGCAGCCTCTCAAACTTCCCTCTCGAGTGTCGGGATCCGCTGACTGCCATCAGCGCCACTTCGTCATACGAATCTGCAGCTTTGTATATGTTCGTTGTGCTGCTGCTGCTGCTACTTCGTGTGTATACATATAGAACGTATAGTGCGTATATATAGTCAGCTCATATCATCGAATCGCTGCAAGCTCTTAACTAACGCTTTTGTGCAGTACACACCGGCGCGCGCTCGCTTCTTTTTCTGTACTCTGTCTGTCGAGCTCGTCGCGCCGTTAGCTATATACATGCACCTGATGCATTATTCGGAAGCATCGTACGCGGCACAGCGAGAAAATTGTCAATTCTCTTGCTTCGAAAAGCCGGTGAATCGCTCGACAAAGGGAGAAAACCGCACGTGTGTGTGTGTGTGCGTAGTTGCGGTGTAGTCGAGGAAAAATCGCGCCGATTAATTCGTTCGAGCGCTGATCCATCACGCGACAGGGCAGTAAGTATAGTAGCGGCTGCTATATAGCTCGCGTCCGCGGCAACGAGAGCGTGCGCCCCTCTAATTTATGGCCACGCGCGAGCGAGGAAATGATGATTTTCGACCCCCACTGTGTTGCGAAAGAGAGAGAGAGAGAGAGAGAGAGAGAGAGAGAGAGAGAGAGAGAAAGAGCGAACTTGCGCTCCCAGCAGATTTATCGTGCGTCTCCTTATCGTTCTCTCTCTCTGTATTCTCTTGGCGCCTGTATTGTTTCTTTCGGCTGCCGTTGCTGGTTGCGATTAGTTGCCTTTTTTGCGAGCAATCGAATTTGCCTGTCAGAGAGGAGCCCTTATTGTTTTCTCTGTGCGCCTGGGTAATTAAATGGGGCAAGGGCCATAGTGAACGTTGCTTCTCATTCAGCTTCCGTTTGAGCTTTTTTCCCGTTGAAGTGATTATGAGCCAGCTTTTCCATCGCGTATATAACAGACATTTTATTGTCTTCTTCTCTTCGCGTTATTACACTTCTCGGAGGACAATTTTTCGGGTAGTCTGCTTGCCAGCCACCATAGTTCTCTGCATCGGCCAACATTTCCCTGGTATATATATATATATGTATAGTATAATGCGGGGGCGGTTGAGGTTTTATTCTCTTGTATATACGCGACAGCGGTGACAGCGAGATTACCCAGCGTGTCGCATTAGCTATAGTCGGCCGCCACATTACTCCTCCTGTCGCATTACTCACCGCGTCGCATTATTCATTGATTCATTTATCCCGCGACTGCCCCGCGCGGCCACGAGTATTAGTCCGAATTGTTGCCAAATTCGCACTCGTATATAGCTTGTCGAGATATTTTTCGCATCGCCAAAAGTTATTTTGCGCGCGCCGAATGAATATAACGATGTCTTCTGCGAAGGTGATATATACACGTACGTAAACAATCCGGAGTAAATTGTCGTCGCGGCATCTCGGTCAGCATAATATGCAGATTATCAATCAGGTATATATAGTTGACTATGCATATATCCAGTTTGATAATATAGCGCGTACCCGCAAGCACATATGCTATATATATATACAGCTCACTCGTCGTGTTTAAGATAGGTATACACACACACCTACATATATATACATACTGATGGAATCCGCACATGATGCGCTGCATCACAATGTAGTTGCATTTTGTTTGCTAATTTACATCTATATACTTGCTCTTGTTTGTATAGAATAAATGTTCCACTTATTATTGTTCATACAACTATAAAAAAGGGACACGATACGTTCCATTTCTACACGCGTCGCAAACGCAAAGAATCAGCAAATCCGCTACTGTCATATAAATAGCGCGCATAACAACAACGCGGAACAAAAACTCGAAACACGCCGCGCGCAATAAAACCCCGCGGGTTGTATACGCGTCGCCCATAACTCTTCATCCCTCTCCTTATATATACCCCAAGTCATCCCTTTATCTCTCCCGCAGTCTAATAGCATCTCGCACCCCATGCCTCATCCGTTGCCGATGCAGCGCATAACGGCATCGTGTCGTGTCCCATTCGCTTTTGATATTTCGCGCGACACATATATATGTATATATACACATCCACACGCAGGCGACTCCCATCAGTTGTATGCGTGCATCGAAACGACGGGGCAGAGCGATGTGGCCGGTGTTGCTGCAACAACAGACACACACACACACACAGACGCATACGTGCGGGGGAGCGTTTACGGCGGCGAGCCGTGTGCGGCCACAATAACGCGAATCCAAGTGCGCCGGAGCTAATCCGACGAGGTTCCCGCATCGATATGTGTGTGTGTGTGTGTGCGGAGCAGCCGGCGACGTGTCTTGCAGAGCAGGCTGTATGTGTCGAGGCCATTTCCGCGATGGGTGTGTATACCCCTCCTATATACATATATATATATTGGCGTATATGGACTCTGATGCTGCTATATGCCGGCTCGCTATGTGTTGTTGCGGCTTTGCTTGTCGTGGGGGTTGTGTCTATATAAGACGGGGCTTGCGTTGCCCTTTCTTCGGAATGCACGATGGGACAGGCTGTTTCGGATTAAGGATCGTAAAGGAGGAAATTACTTTTACTTGTCTTTATTTACTGCTGATATGTGTGTAATTGACGTACTTTTTTGAGGCAGGTTTGGTATTGTAACATTCGGCGAACTGCTATATATATGAAGAACGATATATGTGTGCAAATATGTAATAGACTGAATTCGGATTTATTACATCGCGAATGCTACAAACACGGTATTTTTCATAATAGTGAAAGAATCGTGAAGAATTTTCCAGGTGCGATGATTTAGCAGAATACTTCACAGGCAGCTGGAATGAAATTTATGAAATAATATTTGGTACATTTTTAAAATACATTTTTTGTAAGTCCGCGCGAGCACTTTTATTAAATTAAAGCTATTTATTTTATAGGATAGTGTTCAATGATGGAAGAAAATTGGCAATAAGCAAAATCTTTCTCCCTGGGTAAATATTGTGGATAAGGTTTGCAGGAAATAAATCGTATGAAATCGTATATTCGATTTCAAACTAACTCGAAACTTTCGCGACGGCTGTCCAATTGCAACTCCTGTCATCGCGTCTGGTCCTCAGCCATTTAACGCGGCTGTAGCCGCCAATCACTGAAAAAATCTCTATACTTTCAAATTTCGAACAGACTCAGAGCAGCGGTGTCAGGACCGCTATACTTTAAGACGCTCGCTTTTAAAAATACGCAATTCCATATTAATTCATGATGTCGGTAACAGTATCCACGCGCGCATCAGCCACGCCTATACTATACGCCTCATGGATAAAGGTGCACAACCATATAATATATGTATTATACTCCCCAGCCGCGGTTAGGCTCGCGTGCACGAGGAAATTAATTTTATCGGTACGATGATTGGGTATTATACGGCCCCTTTGATAATTGAGTTGTGGGCGCGAGCAAAATAATGAGCGGCGTCGCGTTGAATTATCGTAGCCTTTACCGAGGCACACCTGCCGACGAGATGTGCCTGTATTATACACACCTGGATGCTAAGCGAGAAAAGCTACTGGTTTGTGCGGTAATTTTCGATGCGTATACGGCTGAATAATTCGTTAGACTTGAGAAGGTTTGCTCGTGCCTATAATAGACATGGACACGCGTGAGATAAAGAAGTTTGGATTTGATTTATGAGGTATACGTGGGAATCTCTGAGACCTTTAATCTTGTACGTTCTGGAATAACTGAAAAGTTATTTTTGATCTATATCACGCGCGATGTATAAAAAGTGAATGTTCAGGTTTAATAATATCCGAAAAAGTTTATAAAAGTAGACGAAAAAGCTCTATACAAATTTGTGTCTACTTAAATTTTTAAGTAGTATTTTAGCAGAGTTCGAAAGTTAAATAATCAGGAGCTTACTTACCAAGTACACAAAATACACCATAGTTGTTCTAATATCTAAATTGTATTATATAATATTTTCTACTCACTAAGTTATAGACTTAATAACATTGAGTTCAACGTAGATTCAATATAAGGGAATCTACATTTTTGTTAACCCGTACAGTTATATCTTCGACGGGATTTAGATAAATTTATATGAATGTCTGTAATCGTATTTCAGTGTCTTCTTTTTGCGATGGTTTGAGCTCGATAGATTTAGTAACATTTGAGAACGTCTACGAGGTTCTCAATTATTGTCTGTACCGAATCCTTGAGCCTCCCAGGTTCTTTTCTGTCCATCATCGTTCCAGAGTTGAGTATGTCCAGTAAATTTTGATCACTTATGTAGACTCTTGTATATAGGCAGAAATAAAAGTTAATCAGAATAATGATGAGAGAAATCGTATGTCTGAAAGAATGTGGTCTATTATTATCTGCTGATATTAAATTACCGCAAGCTTTGAAATACTGGCTGATATTGAAACATCATGAATTTTATTAAATTCAAAATAATTATAAAGCGGATGACACAATCCTCTTAAGGAGTGTTCGCTATCAAAAGTTAATGCTATAAGTATATCGGATATAGCCAGAAAGCTGCGCAGCTCTGCATTTCAATTCCTTACAGTATGAAAAGAATACGGACGCACGATCGCGAACACTTCGATCCTATAATTGCTCGAGTAATTAAGTATGCACACCTGACAGCTGTCACAGAGAAATGGAGAACTTCAACATCAGAGCTTAGTTTAAAAAAGAGTGATAGAGAGATAGCTCAGGATGAAAATACGGGATAGAACGGTGTGTAGTAGTCGACGAGGCGAAAAGCTCCCGGAGTTTCATTATCAAGCGCTCGCGCGAAAAAGAGAGCGGATAAAGCAGGCGTACATATATATAGCCCAGAAAGAAGCGGAGTACACACAGAGCACTCGGGAAAAAAAGAGGAAGAAAACGAGATGAAGCCGCGCGAATATTTTCTCGATTTCTCGCGGCGCGAGTCATGAATCATCCGAATCCTTTACTCGCTCTCTCTCTCTCTCTCGCTGAAATATATGCAGTAGTGATACAGCCCGAGATTTCCCCTGCTTTCACGTCTCACCTGGCACGCGCCGGGGGTGTCTGCTCCTTCTCATGCCGAAAGGCAAAACACCGGGCCATGCCTGAAACGGAGAAAGAGAAGAGAACGCGCGACGGTATAGCGAACGACAGATAAAAGCCAGAGAGAAAGAGGATAAATGCGTCGGCGGCGCGAGATAACGAAAGTTGGAATTTTATCGCGACTTGAAAAACTTGCGTGTCTGCACCGTGCGCGATATACTGGAAATATTTTTTTGTGGCAAGCGTCAACTGCCGGCTATTTTTTCTCACTTTGTAGATAAAGCGACTTTCGTTGGAAAATCATTTGGCGAGAGAGAGAGAGAGAGAGAGAGAGAGAGAGAGACAGCGCTTTTTTATTTTTTTCGCGAGAGCAGCAGTTGTTTGAATGTTTACACATTTTTATTGCTGTACTGTATTAGTTCTAATATTCGAAAATTTGTTTATAAGAAATGATTGCACGGACACAGCACTGCGCACATTCGTCGGCTTACCGAAAGAGAAATAAAAAAAATTCACCTATGATCCACAGGTAAATATAATAAGGAGTGAATGAAGCCGAGCTACAACGGCATGGCTTAACGAATTCGCGTAAGCGTAAACGTCCGAAACCGCGCGATTACGCTTTACATTCGCTCTCGCGCCTGCCAACTCTCTCTCTCTCTCCATATATAACACACAGGTCGCAGCGTCGACCTCAAAAACGCGCGCGCGACCTCACCCTATATGCTACACGCGCGCGTGTCGTATATACCCTTCAGTCCTTTTGCCTCTGTCGTACGGGCGCGCTTGACAATATATAAACGCCGCTGACCGCGCGACTGTGCTGTTATTTCGAAACCGCGAGCAACTGCGCCCCTTCCCTGGCAAGCGGCCTTTGAAAATCGCAATCAAATTTTCGCATAAAACTGGCCCACCGGAGGGACTGCCAACTTCCGAAATACGACCGCTACATCGCTCGCTATCACTAACTACTGTGTCTTCGTGTTGCTGTTTTTTGTTTTTTTTTTCGACGATCTGCAGTGTTTTTTTTCGGCGGAGAGAGATACGAGCACAATGCGCGTTAATTGCTGTATACACGCTGCGAGAGCCGTCTCAAAGAGACGTGCGTTTTCGAGAATTACGTTAGCGCTGTTGCTGATGGTCGAAATTTCGCTGCCTCTTCTTTCGGAAAAAATGATCGCCGAGTGGAATATGAAGCGATATTTTTGAGAGAGATGGATTTCTTTTTAGAGAAATTGTGAAACGTATGCAGTGAGTAGAAAATCCCAAGTGTGGTCAGGCTGTAAGTTTTACTTTCTTTCAAATACACTTATATATTCTCCAGAAGTATAACGAATGCGCGTGGTGGTAAAATTTCAAGTGTTCTATACGCCCGGCCGCATCTCCCGTTAGTCGAGAGCGAGTCGACTGTGAAAACTTTATTACAGTAGACTACGAGAGCCTCTCCTTTTCCTTCAGATTTCAGATTCAGCATCTCGACTCTTGGCGGACGTTTAATTTTCGAAAAATGCGCATCAACAAACGACGTGCCGGCTGTTCGCGAAGAAGTGAAAGGAAAATACGGTGAAAAGATTTTAATTTTGAAAACTCTCATATTTCTGTACCAGACGTGCGTTATGTATACTGTTTTGGAATGTTTTGCTTCTCATTCTCGTGGAGCTATTTAAACTATTTTTATATAATGAAGCTATTTTAATGGAATTATTGTTATTTCGATTAAATTTCATAACGCAGATGACTTGTTTATACCGATCGTGAACATTCCGTGAAAATCATTATCATAATTTACAACGAGGATTTGTAAAGTGGCGTGAAAATAGAGTTTTCCGAGCGTCAGAGAAAAAAGTAGAGCAAGAATTCCTTGATTATAATAAAGTAGAACAAAAATGGTAATTTTTTGCTTTTCTAATTTTCTACTTATTTCTATACTAAAGCTTCAAGTTGTCAAAAACTTTCAAACAAATTTTTCAATATTTATTTATACACTGTATAGTGGATGACTCGAAAAACTCTATTCTCGATCCACTTTATAGTCAACAAAAAATGTTTTTTGTTTTACCATTTTTATGAAAAATACGGTAAACTATAAGGGATGAATGGAGAAAAAAATGCTCGCTTGGAAAAGCTCATTTTCACCTCTAATTGTACAATGTGCAATTGCTCGTTAAAAGCTTGACAGTTCTGATATGCAAAAACACCGTGTACGAGTACCTCTTTCGAACTTCCAAAACATCTGCACGCCCACTTTTTCTTCGACAGGCGAAAGCTTTATTTTCCATAGATCCTGGAGAGTATAATAAACTCCGAACGTCAAAATAAAACTTCGTTTTAGCGACTCGTTCGCCTAGAAAAAATGCTTCACGAAGAAAAAGGAACGGCACGTATGTAGCTGTCAGCGTCACTTCAACGGATATCACTCGTCGTAGTGACGCAAACAAGCGCAGCAGCAGCCGCGTTTTAAAAATAATTTTCAAATTCAAATCCCGGCCTCTAAACGGACGTTTAATTTTGCGGAAAACTCCGGAGCGGCAGAGAAAAAACGAGAACAAACCCCGCGCGGGTTAAGAGAGATGGAAAAAGTCTACGCTCGCCGTAGCGCTATATGTATACAATTGCGGCGAGGATCAAAAAGAAGCCAGGGAGCGGAAAAAAAGAGGAGCACATAGCTAGCGTGATATCCACGAGCAGAGCCGCGTGGATCTGAAATAAAATCTTGGAAAATTCGCGGCCTAGTCGTGCGCGAGCCGAGCTTGCATGCTCCGCGTACACGCTTATACACCAGGCGCATAGAGAGAGGGGGGGGGGGGGGGAGACGTCGGCCTACCGGAAAATTAACATGTCCCGGTTCTCTCTCCGATTCTTTGTGCTTTGCGTCGCGCTCGGTTGGAATTCGCCTCGGTGGCTTCGCAAATTTCAAAAAGGGGGAAAACTGAGGATGCATTAAGGAAAATTCGCGTGATGGAGAGCTTTCTTTTGTATACGATGGCGAAGCAAGCTCGAGAGGCTCTTGACGCATCGTCCTCGGGTGTGCGTGTAATGACTTGGACTTGTGGGTTCGAGGGCTGATGTCATTATGGTTGTTATTAGGAGAGCCGGAAATGAGCGCGAAAATTAATGGCTTTGACGAGGAGGATGAAAAATCCGGGCAGTGAGCCGGTGATTTGTTGCGAGCTTTGTCAAGCTGGATTTTTCATGAGCTACACATAATACTCACGTGTTCGGAGCTTGGAGGTACAAACAGATGTAATTCAATTAGCCGGAAGGTTATTTATCAAAAGTCTCAATATGTTTTCTATACATACGCATCTTGCTAATTAGAGCCAAAGCTTGGGTATACGAACGAACGCTGTAATCATTTGAAGCTACTTTTATACTTTTAATTTTTATTTCTCATGCACCTGTATGTAAATGATATCATTATATACGAGTGAGTTTTAAAAAGTTGATCTTAATTAAAAGTTGCATATTCCGCGCGTAAAAAGAGCATGTTTTTCATCTCCAGCGATAATATAACTCAAACGACTCGGGTATGGTCCATCGGTATATAGGCGCGGGCCTTCGTCTCTCTCTCTCTCTCTTTATATATATATATATATATATATATATATCCACGTAAAGGTGCGGGAGGTATAAAATCGTGATAAACGGTACGTACCTATTATATACGAGTTTACGATGGCCGTTAGGAAATTGAAACGATGTTTATTTTCAGTTGTAATAATTCGCTTCAACATGCTATAAAGGCTTATGATCGAAGCAATTATACAGCCGTGAGTTGTAGATACACGTGTCTATAATGAAAAGTTGACATTACCTATTCAAAAACATTCAAGGTGCAATATTCACAAAAAAACTCTCTACACGTGTATTCAACAGTTTGACGAGACTGATTACGAAGCATTTCGGTATTCTCGAAGATCCCGCGCGTTATAAAAACTTTTGCCACGATCTGTTAGATCTTCCACGTCAGGCTATTCGAGGGCCCAGTAGAATCCGTACATCATCTCGAAGATGAGCGCAGGTATAGCCTCCGTATATACGTATAAATAAGACGCGAATCGAGGAAAATTGAGCATTCCAGCAAAGCCCGAGTCTCGAAGAAGAAGTGGAAGAGGGAGAAGAAGAGCTGTGCGCGGCGATTATTGGGTAAAAAAAGAGCGAAGCGAAGCGTAGGAATTTAAAGAATCTCCTGATCCCCTCCCGAGAAATCGTCGCCAGGAGTGCGGAGGAGTGACGACGAGGCTGACAGGTGCCTGCTTTTGAAAGGACCTGTACAGCAGAGAGAAAGGGGGGTGGGGGAAGGTTCTTAAGACGAGGTAACTTTCCTCGCTTCGCTTGGAAAATCCATTTCCAAGCTGCGGACTCGACTGTGAAAACTTCTCTCGCTTCGCGCCTATCTCTCTCTCTCTCTCTCTCTCTCTCTCTCTCTCTCTTCCGGCCTCCTTTCTCGAGGTTTAGACTCGGAGAAGAGAGAGAGACAAAATAGTTCGCAGCCGGCTCCTCCCCTACTCACTTTTGTTTTCTCATTGTGTAACCGAACTGTTCTTTTCCTTTCCGCGCGTCCTCGTCGCTCCGCTTAAGCTCTGCTTCTCCGCTGCAGAGTCTGTCTGTCTGACTGTCTGTCTTCTCTTGCTGGGCTGCGTAAGAGGAGGCCCAGGGCTGGATCGAGTAGACATATTTTTCCAGTGCTTCAGGAGCCGAGTGAAACAGCTGTTTATGTAACGTTACTTTTCTTGCGATATTATAGTAATTTTTTTTGTTACATATCAGCTTGTTTTGCATAATCTGAGAAAATAAAAGTTTTATCCGACCTTCGCCAAGATGAAATTAACTGCAGCGAGTAATATTAGCTTTGAGTTTTGCTACTGCTATACCTTGATTACATAAAGTGGATTAAGCTTTTTGCCGTGAATATACGCTGGTTTTCCTCGTTATACCAATGCGATATTCGAATAATTGTGAAAGGGTATGATTAAATTGTTCGTTTTATCAAGTTGAATTGAATGAGTAAACACGGAAAATTTAATTATACATTCATCACATCGCATAAATAATTAATATTACAGTGTATTACACAAAGTAGGCGCGCGCGTTGCTCCCATATATTCTAATTATACAAGCATACTCTCGAAGAGTACACCTTCGTTTATGTGTCTGACTGCGTGTTTACTTATCATCTACTTGAGCTTAGTTTAAGCAAATATTTATCCGAAAGAAAGAAAAGTATATAATCTCTATAATTCGACGCTTTGCCTTACACGTTATAACATGTAAGAGCTCGCGCATATATTTACATATCTTAAAAACTAGATTACGGCAACTTTTACCTCACACAATGCAATGTTCTCGCTGCGGCTCTCATAACAAAGATATCGCTGTATTATTCCTGAAAAATACATACTAATTCAGAAATTTAACAAGAAGTTCGCAAAAAAAAAAGAATGAAAATTCTCATTTCAAAGCCGCAAAATACTCGTATATGAGGTATATAAGGAAAATTAATCGAGATGAAAAGAGGGAGCATATAATAATCCCGAGAATATCATTTCTCTCATATCCGACGGGTCAAATATTCATTACTCGGTAAATTTTACGGTGCTCATTATTTCGCCTTTATATACTCTGTATATAGCATTATCTCTCGGCGCTACGTGCCTCGAAATAAATGTAATTCCGATGCACGCCTTAGCCCCGCCGCCGCGGGCTTCTCGAGAATCTATGCACGCCACTGGGCTTATCTCCCCATTTTCCATCTGCTCTCTCTCTCTCACACTCTCTCTTCCTTCTCCGATTCCCTTTTGTTTTTCCGCTCCGTTCTCCAGCATCACAATACGCGATAATACTACTCCCTCTTGTTTCGTCGTCTTCTCCTCCTCAAGTTTTGTCGCGCCAGCTTCTCTCTCTCTCTCTCTCAACGTCATCTCTACTCCGCCGTACGAATTCAGCGGCGCGTATTTTTTATGCCGATCGCGCGCTGATGCTGTCTCGTTCGTATGTATATATATATACTCGTGTACTTCCTTGCGGATTGTCACCATCGGCTCGACTGGCTCTTTATGCACTATTGCTCCTCGCTGGTGCGCACAAGTCTTTTGCGGCTACTGCCTGGGTGTGTTTACGTCGGTACTTTCGAGTCTCTGCTTTTGACAAGTTGCAGACGATTGCGTAATTCTGAAGAGCGGACACTTCCAGCGCAATCCTGCGGTGAGTATTATTCTCGCCTGTGTCATTTATATATATACTTCGCTCGTGCGATTTTACGCCGCAGTGTATAGAGACTTTGTTAATTTTTTCTTCACACATTCCCATGTAAATATACCGAATTTTAAAAAGTCGAAAACTCGTATACGCGCTGACCTATATACACAGAAATCCCGCGGAAAAAAGGCGCAATCAGCCGTCATACATCCGCGCGCATCGTTAAAGCCGAAAATCCCTAACGAAGCCGCCGCGACGACAGTTTGACCAACCGAAACTTCGTGTCGCATTACCTAGACAGAGAGTGAGTGAGAGAGGGGCAGAGGGGGGGGGGAAGGAGAGCAGTGTGTACCCAAGTAACTACAGCGCTGCCAGCCGAGGCCTTTGCAAGCTCTGCATTCCGCGCGCGAGTCCGAGTTTCGGCCAACAGCAGGCAGTCGGAGGGAACTAAGCTACCTCCCGTCCCGCGAGTTAAATGACGTTCTAACGGCATCACAGACAGAGAGGCTTCACCTCGACCGCTACTTACGCTGTATATACGTATCTCCATATATCCATAGCATAGCAGCAGTCCTTCGACCCCTCCGCCTGCGCTCAAGCCGCGTTTGATCTTGCGCGCGACGGGTCATCTACTTGTGGCTTCGGTCTCTCCTATCGCGACCGCGAGATACTGTGTCCGGCCGCTTCTTGACTCGCACTACTGGAAGGCGGCTATATACTGCGTCTCGCGTCTTGCCTTTTCGGATCTATATATATACATACATACATACATACATACAGACACTGTGCGCGCAGTCAAGCGGATTAGCGCGGCTCGCAATGGGAAACTCGCTTAATTAGGTGTGCCGGCCAACTACCACTACTACTGCGTGGCCGCGTCGGCTATTCGAGGAAACTTTCACGAGGCTGCATGCAGTTCTCCGATGGTCTGAGTTTTCTCTTTTATATATATATATACAGCTATCAGACTCGCGCGCTTTTTTTCCCTCTGCGCGCTATATTGCTCGACTCGTCGTCGTCGTCGTTTGGTTACTTTGGACTTCGATCTGACATCGTCGAGTCGCGGAATCGGAAGTTGAGGCCGCCGCGGCCTGCGGCCGAACTTTCCGACGAGCAACTAGCTATATATATCATACTCTCCGCGCGGGAAACTTTATTTTCGCCTGCAGCCGGCGAGCTTTTTGTTAATTTCGAAGATATATATATATATATATATATATATATATATATATATATATATTCATCTGCTATCTATAGACGAGATATTAGCTCTGTGAAACTGAACGAGCTTATTAACCTGGCATTACATATATATAACTTTGTTTGTTTGTCTACGCAGACAGCAAAAAAGTTCGCGCTGCAGATGACGGTTGCATAGGGAGAAAAGTTTCTTCGGGTAAACGTCAATTACGTGGCTTCACCTCAACTGGGCTACGTCTAGGCGTGTACGCCGTTTAAAATACTGTAATTGAGAAAACGATATGGCCTAATTCTAGCCATACTCGCTTGCATATATATATGCAAGTCAACAAAACCCGCGTATATGACAAATCGATCAATCAAATAGTCGAGCTTTCGTTTCGCAATCAATCACTGGCTCTTTCTTTTCATCACTGCGCTCGTTCGCGAGTTATATTTCGACGGTTCGCGCAATTAATCATATGAAATACGAATCAGCTGAGGCGAGCGGAAAAATCGCATTCGTGTATTATATTCAAAAAGAAATCGCACGCGATCGAGGGATGATAAAATGCGTATTGTATTGACCGCAGCGGTGTATAAATTAAATTTGCGCTTATCCTTATTTTATATCGTGCGAAATATAATAATATAATATGTCAGGGCGATATTGTGTTTTTTGAAATATAAATGTATTATCGAGAATCGATACATCCGAAGCTATTATTCGTTTGGTATGTATATGCGGTTACGTTTAATAATTGCAGATCCGCGAATACTGACCTACATTAACATCGTGCATAAAAGTATATAAAATAATCCTCTCGCTGGTATACATGAACCTATAATTATGGCATAGAGCAAATTGACTCTGCCGATACGTAATAACGAGAAGGCACGCGGTATACAGTAAAAGCGCGCTCATGGAACGACTCTCTTGAAATTTCAAAAACGAAATTTTCAGCATAAAAACTGCGCTATATATACTGCCTTTATATATTTACATGCACGTGCGGTCCCTAAAAGCCTTCTTCGGAGGGAAAATATATAATATAACGGCCGTATCCTTAATTAGCCGCTTAACGGGCTTATATACATCCTCGCGGCGACAAAAAGTCCTCTCGATCATCCTCTATCGATGCGCGCTTTCTCTTAAAATTCGTTAATTCGTTCGCCACTTCTATATATATATTATAATACACACGCTTGAGAGCCGTGAGCGCGTCGTCGTCGTCCGCGTTTTCCCGCTCATCAGCAATGGAAAATTCAGCGTCTCCGGGCTTAATGGCACTCAATTCCCGTAATTACGATCCCCTTCGAGCATCCTTCGCTTTAGCTGCTTCTCTCTCGCTCCGCTTTGCTGGTCGAGCGCGTGGAGGGGAGGTATATAGCAGGCAAGGAAACATCCGCTGCGAAGCCGCATGACGAGCGGAACCGCATGTATATATATATATACGTGTACGTGACTGCCGTTCGTAGAGTACATTATCGATCCGATGCATCCATCGTTTATTATTATTGCCTTTTTCTCATGCTGTTATATATAGTATCCCGTTGTAAGGGCTTTGTATATTGATACACCGAAGCTCTTGTACAGGATATAAGTATGTAAGTATTGCCTTGAAAGCTTTTTCTTATTTATCCCGTGGAAATCCAATAGGAATACGCTGAGCTGTTTCGAGGAAACGGAGCTCACGCTGTCAAACCAATTCTAATTGTGGCTTGACTCGGAGGCGGAAACTGAAATTACCTTCTTCGAGGTAATGAGCGGAATGTCTTTGACGACGTCGGTGCAGCAGTTAGCGCCGTTTCACTGCTCCCTCGTAGGATCATCCCGGTTTAACCGAATTTATGTAACGCGCATAGATGTAAAACCGATCGTTCTTCTCGATAATTCGAAATCCATTATGAAGAGC
The DNA here is from genome assembly GCA_020010945.3 of Muscidifurax raptorellus. Taxonomy (NCBI): domain Eukaryota; kingdom Metazoa; phylum Arthropoda; class Insecta; order Hymenoptera; family Pteromalidae; genus Muscidifurax; species Muscidifurax raptorellus. Next base: position 18,464,688 of record CM052077.1, on the reverse strand, counting down.
TCGCACTTTGTCATCGCAACAGTTAATGCGACACTCGAGCCCAAAGTGCGAGAGGCTCGCTCGGAAAGAGTAAAAACACACGCGACAGCTCCGTCGGGGCTGCCTGGTAGTTTGCCAACAAAAGTATACAGATAGCGAGCGGTGTGTTCCGAAACTCCAATTAACATCGTTTCCAAATGAAGCCTGTCAGATGAATCGCTTTATTATAATATAGATATAGCTGGGCGCGTGTATATTATAGTATAGCTGATGAGTCAAATATTTACAACGAATTTCGAAAAACTCATCAGCGCGCACGGCCAATTAGCGCGCGAGTTAACAAGCTGTCCTCTTGGAGGAAGAAAAAAAATGTAATAAACGATCCGAGCAAACGCTTCACTATATATGAATCCGAGTCCGGGGCTTAATGAGCGAGCGAAATCAGCCGGCGACGACGAAACTTAAGCACAGCCAGCCGCGAAGTATAATGTGTATAGGTATATAGGTGCCAAGGGAGAAATGTACCACCGCGTAAGAGAGAGACAGAGTCAGCAACGTCGATGAAGGCTGACTCTTGTAGGAGCTTTCAACGACGATATCCGTCATCGTTGATACATATATAGTCGGGCGGACACATGCAAAGCGAACGGAGTAGGTACAGCGAAGGAGGAAGTACGGAAGGTGAGAGAGTGGGATCGCCGGCGACTCTCAGGAAGCTCTATATGCATAGGCGGAGAGGTCGTCTGTGTATAATAGCTGTGTGTGCGCACGCACGCGTACACTGTGCGGACGCAAGGTTATCGATAAACGTGTATAGCGATCCTGGGACACGCTGCGATTGCATATTATGATGTAAAAGGGTGGGGAGAAAAGTGTATACGGGGCTAGCGATAATCGAGAAGTAGAGATGAGAACATTGGGGAGACTGGTGTAGTGTACAAATTTTACTGCGGAGGTGTCAGGGCGTTACGAATAAAACATGAAAAGAATAGTTTTTTATGATCCCAGTTTTAAATAACTGACAGTTTATACAATACCTACAACATATCCATATACTACAAATTTTTATTTTTTGGAACGCCCTAACCCGCATACACGCTGCTAAGAGAAAGAGCGAGGGCGAAGGGGGAGGGGGGAATAGACGTACAAACACAAGCGAGAGCTTGCGCAAGGATTCGAGCTTACACGAGCGCTAATTCGTCCTGCGTCGTACAACTACACCCGATTAATCACCTGTACACACAGATTCTCCCTCTCTCGCTTTCAACCTCCCGCGCGCGGCAAAGGCACACACATTTGCGCGGCGAGAGAGAGAGAGAGAGAGAGAGAGAGAGAGAGAGAGAGAGAGAGAGCTATACATAGTGCTATATAGCTCGCGCGAGCATTAGGGCACGTGTTCGCGAAATAAACGCGGCGTGTGAGTGCGCGCGGTGTTTGCGGATATGCGTCAAAAAGTTTATATGGTATATATATGTCGAGAGCAAACCAAAACATTTCTTCTAAATACTAGGAAAATTTGTATATTTGAATTTCGGTATTATACATTTGGAATTTTTGCAGACGTATATATATATATATCCATTCCTCTCCGACGCAATTAGGAAAATGCAAGCTCTCGCGCGCAGACAACTCGTTCGAGAGCGCACGTAGACGCGCCGCGGGAAAATTAGTTCGCGAGCGTGCGTTGCAAAACAAAATTCGTATAGCCGCTCTTCTTGTATAAGCGAATTCATAATACAACCGACAGCCGCGAAGAAGACGCGGTGCAGCGAGAAAAACAGAGGCGAACTTGTATTATTATAGTGTGTATACAAACAGAAAGCGAGAAAGAGAGGGGGGGGGGGAGCTGAACGAACGAAACAATGATAGGCAATACTCGGCGAGTGCTCGGCCTCTTTCAAGTTTAAGTAGTAATAGGACAAATACGGCCAGACCCAGGCGCGAGTACAAATACACTTTAGCTGCGCCTTTGCCTCTCTTACAGTACTTCCCTCTCTTGTACCAAATTGACTTTGCCTCGTCTCGGCGCAGTGTGCTACATCTGTCTCTGCTTTTACGCTCATTTCCCATTTGGACTTTTATTTCGCGCGCGCGCGCGAGCTACACTCCTTCAGCGTTTATTTCTCCTGCTTTTCATTGCGCGCAGCTTCTATATCGATCTTCCTTCTCTCGTTATTTGACTTTGCACCGTTTTTCAGCGACTTTATATATATATATATATATATATATTATACGTTTGGCTTATTTGTACTCTCTTTTCTAACTTCTCGCTCAGTGGTGCAGTGCGAGCACTTTTCCCACCCTTTCGCGCGTCAGTCGCTTTCACCCGAATATACACCTCTTTCTTTCGCGCGCGGCCATATATATCCACTTTTCGATTTCACTCTTCCGGTGGTCGGCTACACAACGGCATCGCAGGGCGACTGCAAGCCCATCGCCATCATCTCCGAGCCCCGCGCACCCCTTTCGCGACTTATCTTTCTTCCCTCCCGGCTCCTGCGCACTGCGCAGCGCTCTCTCTCTCTCTCTCTCTCTCTCTCTCTCGATCCCACCACACCGCGCCGTCCCTGTGTACCGCACCGCTCCCGCGTGTGTGTGTGTATATATATATAAGGTACACTATACACATACACGTAGTCGCAAGAGAAATTCCCGGCGGTGGGGGCGGATGCTGCGCGCGAGCGGAGCTGGGGCTCGGGACGTCGTGCGCTCAGTATGACGGTGAACACCGGAGTCTCTGCAACACCGAGTGGATATGGATAGTCCCCCCCGTGCAGCGTATAGCTCTAGAGTGCGCGATTTTTCTCGCTTCGATAGTACCGTGCCGAGTGTCATTCATTCATAATAGTTCTTTCTCTCTCTGTTACGAGAAGCATCGCAGGTGCGCGAGGAGGAACGTTACATTGTATACCGTATATATTTGCAAAGTGTGCCCGGATATAAGCGTGAGATGACGTACAGAGGTGCGCCGTCGAGCGAGAGGTGAAGGTCGAGAGATAGAGGGAGAGAGAGAGAGGATATGGCCTGCAGTGCGGAGCGGCGAGCCCGCTGTGACTGTGCACCGGAAGTTAACGAGGAACTGCAGCAGTAGCACTGGTGAGTGCGTTTACGTGAGCTTCTTTTCGGATTATTGCGTGGAGGCTTCGATCGCTATGCGCATGCAGATGTATATATACTTACACAACCGGCCGCCTGTTGTTCGGCGATTAGTGCGGGCTTGAGTGCCTGTTTGTTGCGAGTGTGATTGTGCGAGATTCGTTGACCGACACGTGTCGTTGGGAAATCTGTATGTATATATATCTAGAATTATCGGCCTATTCGCTCTCGCTGCTCCATATATACGTATATCGAATCTTTGCGCGTGAGCAGCTTTTACGTATACACATATGTACCCGTAATACAAGGATGCTTATACGACAATGAATCTTTCTTCGGTATAAACAAGAAAGAGACGATTCACCGTTCGTTCGCCCTTTTGCTATTAAATATCATCGCGCTTTAAAGTAAAGCATAATTATACCGCGCATCAGCTCGAATTCGCAATTTAACGCGAAGCTAATGTGCTTTCGACGAATGAAAACAAGACGCGTCGCCCGAAGCAAATGCGACTCGGAGTAAATATTATATAAAGTAATCAGAGACTGATGCGCCTGCACCACACTCCCGCGCACCGTGCGACGAGAGCGTTTATATATATATATACGCGCGTGCAGATGCACCTGACTCCGCCAATCAATATAGCTGCGTGTATATGATTCACGTTGCTCCGCTCGCGCGCACATATTTTCGTTATGTTTTTTTTTTCGAATTCTATACTGGGATTATAGCATCGGATTTATTCCTCACATTTTTAATTTCAAACATATATGCGCGCATATATGTCATTTAAAAACGTTATTCCAATGACGTAGAATAATACATCTATACAAGCTCGCCGATCTCCGTCACACGCGTATATAAACATTCGATACACAAAACGCAAAGAATAATCGTGTACACACCGCGCGATATATTCTTCGACTCTGGATCGCAATTCGTTCGCCCATTCGATATAATCCCGCTTGTATAAAGCGAACATTATAAGGATTACAGCGGCATGCGCGCGACAATAATGTTTTTCGGTGTATTTTCGGGCATTATCGAGAAGCTTTGCGGGCATCGCACTGCAACTCCGTTATAGAATCGGTGACGGCTCTGCGGCGAAACGCACGCGCACACACACGCGCCGAATTTATTAGGTTTTCCGGAATAATTTCGCGTAACCCTTTAATCCTCCCGCGCGCGAACGAACCGCACACAGGGATTTCACTTTGACCTGTATATTTCTCTTATTCGGCTGCGCGTTATATCGCTTGATTGAAACTGTGCGTTATACCTATGTACGTATATACAGAGCTGTGCTCTCGCAACCGCGGCGAGGAGAGAGTAAATTATTTATTCTAAAATTCGGGCCGTGTGCGCGTGTCGAGCTGTGTATTATTAACTGGGAATTATCGGCGGGGATGAATTTACCGCGCAGCGCGGTAGCAATGCTATCTATATATATATATAGATGAGCTCTAAAGGCAGACACGCGATGAGTCATTCGTTGCGGCGCAAGCACGTCAACGGGAATATAATAATGGCGATGATGATGATGATGACGGTAATGCGAACTTTGGGTATATGATAATTGTATTATTTGGTTAATTTTATTGCTACGTGCGTTTATGGCTGATGATCTGCGAATTTTAAGATTAGCTGGATTATCCATATATACGCGTGTTTTTAGAGACGAACATATATCCAGAGTGAATAGATTATATGGTAGAAATTTATCAGTTGTGTTTAAAGTTTTGTCTATTTGTAGTTTTCTCAAAGGACTCTCTGATGCCTTATACAATTAGTGTTGCGCGCACATCACATTTATCCTTTATGTTTGCCCAGCCAGTTTAACGATGTCTCTCCTCTCAGCACTTCTAAAGTATGATAGGTGCTGTGAGTAAATTCAGATTAATTTATAAACTTTCCCTGACTCTGGCAACTTCTATTAGTTATTCGCTCGCAGATTATAACACGCATTTCAGCTCTTATTCCTGAATATTTTCATATTATACTCAACTCTTATACTTATATACCTACTTCAGCATATAGCAATGTACTGCGCATATTTCTATATTTTTTCACCACCATTAATTAATAAATTCTTACATATATTCGGCATTCCAATAATTCGTTCAATGCAACGCCTCGCGCAATTCATCGATCGCTACATAATTTATTTACAAACAGCGTAATAACGAACGCACCTGCGCGCACGTATTTATCGCCGGACAGTATTAAATTGATATAATAATCAGTATAGAAAGCCGAGCACGATCGTCGACGAGTAAAATTCGCTTACAAAAGAAGGACCAGCCTAATATAAGCCGACGTACAGCCTGCGTACATAGCAAAGTGAAAAATCGCCTTAAAAGCCGCTTGTCAGACTCGCCGCGAGCGTTGCACAAAGGCCCGCGAAAAAAAGGGAGAACCGCCGGAGCGAAAAACAAGAATTTAACTCGTATCATCCCGAGGAAAGTAAGGAATCCGACAGCAGCCGAAACTCAATCACGCGAAAACGACGAAAGCCACTCGCAAACGGCCAACAGCATTACCAAGTGGAAAGCCACAGGAACGTGGCGTGTAACGCCAGACTCTTCACGAGTATATATACAGTACTCGTTCGTGGCTGCGTCGCGACGAAACGAGGAAATCCGTGCCTCGACCCGGATTCGGCCGCACTTCTCTCCTCTATTCTTCCCCTCGTTGGATGAAAAAAAAACGAGAGGGACATAAAGAAGCTGCCGTGTATAGTGGACATATATATATCCTTCCTGCTGGTGTGTATACATATACGTACAGGCATCGGTTTCGTCTCTGATTGGGAAATTCCCATCAGCTGTGTTATGGGAGGACGCGAGCAGACGCCGCTTATATATTGACAGGATAAACAATGAATGTTGTGCTCGTATGGGCGCGCGAGGACGTGGGAGGCTTTTATTAGATTAATATAGAGGGAAGTGCGGAGAGGAGGCGAGCTGCAGCGCCGGGAGAAGTTTGCCGGAAATTGATTAGCGCCTGACAGATTGTGGATATAATCAAGTGCACGTGTCTGGCTTGCTTTATAAGCGAGGTCATCTTAATTCTCCACGGATTAATTGGAAAGTTGATGCGAAGTAACTATATGTATACGCACTCCGATACCGTCATTGTATGAAAATAAAAATAATACGTGTATACATTTATACACGCATTAGTTCGTTAAAGCCTTCCCGTGTATACACCAGCTCCACCGGACCACTTCCGCGTCTCAGCCGCCGAAACAATACAACAATTTTCGTAGCTCGCCGTCTCGTGCGGGTCCAGGCAATCAGAAAGCTTATATATTCGACCCCCGGCACTTCATACCTACGCACGCACGGGATGCGACGAGAAAAAAAAGTATACCGACAGCTAACAGCCGGCGGAGAAAAAGCGAGAAACGAGCAAAGGGCGACGCAAGAAAATGGACGGAGTGGCCATGTATATATATACGTAGGAGAGAGAGAAAAAGCAAAAGACGAGAAGAATGGAGGACGATGTTAGCTCGTGCGTGAGCCATCTATCCTGGAATTCGTGGTATTAAGAATCTCTTCCGTCGAGCGACTGACCATCAGCCAGCTTTCTTCTCGGTTTAACCCTCGAGTATATATGCTCGTCTTCTTATTCTTCTGTGTCCTTGCAAAGAATGCCGGCCCTATTTACCTCGCTCTCTCTCTTTCAACTCTCCTATGGCCACACTATACTTATATATTCTCGTCGTCATATTATATATAGACGCGCGGCGAGGAGAAGCGAGCTTTCGCGATGTCAAGTGACGCGTATATCGGACTCCGGATCGAATTCCTTTCGGAAAACATTTTCGCGGACTTTGGAATTCACAGTCGCATGGGGTTTGCTTGCGATGTAGATGTAGCATAATTTGTTGGAAATTTGCCGAGGAATAATTATATACGAGGCTGTTAATTGAACGCGTAGAAAATATACCCTGGAAATATTGAATAATGCATCCCACTTTCGAGAAGAGATCCCATTGTCCGCGGCAAAGTTTCAAGTTTCTAGGATGTATATCAATGGCGCGCTGCATCTTGACTAGAGCACTTTAGAGCAGCGAATGCCCCCCACGTCTATATAATCTCTCTTCTTTACTGCTACTCTCATTCCATTACGAAATCTCTCTCTCGTTCTCTTTTATTTCCCCGGTGCGCTCTCTCGTCGTGTTCGCCTCCCGCACCTCAACCCCTTTTTCGCCATCATCCCACTTCCTATTTTCCTACAGCACAGGCAGTAGCGGCCGAGAGCGAGCTTTTCGGACGAGAGAGAAGTAGTATATCGCGTGGATATGCGATATTCTCGTCTCGTACCGTCTCGTTCGGGCTTCCCCCTTTTCCGGCCTTTCAGCTCTCTCTCTCTCTCTCTCTCCAGTCTGCCCTCGGCCCGCTAACTCAGACGTCTGAAGCGCTTTCTTCACTTTTACTTGCGTCCATCAGCCGCATTCGCTCCCGCTATATGTATATACACAGCGGCTACTGGCCTTTTTTCCCCATCGCTTGATTTTCCGCAGCTCTCCTGATCTTTTTGCCGAATTAAAATTCGCTTCTTTACGGTGAGCCCCCGCCGACCAGCCCCTTTTTATATATATAATGCTTTATGCGCGCCGTTCTTTGTGGCTTGTTTGGACGGTTTCCGTGCTTATATACCTTCTCGTTCCTATACTATTTTTTCTTCCGCTCCTCACACCCCCTCACGTCGGAGCTTTTCAATTATACTTTTTGCGCGCTCGATTTTACTGCGCGACACAGGCTGGAAGAGCTTTTCGATGTTTTCCTCGGAAAATTGGCCCTTTTTTATTGCGCTCCTGACCCTGAAGGAATTTAATTTTATAGCTTGGATGATCGTATCTTTTAATTCGCTTTCTCCTCTCTCTCTCTCTCTCCCTTTCGATCTACATTGTTACCAAGAGCTTAATAGATTCAAACACTGCATTCCTGATGTTATTAGAAAATACTATTGTTATGTTTCAGAGCTTAACAAATTGCGCGTTTACACGTTATACACTTTTCAAACCAAATTGATTGCCGTAACTCAGCTATGTAGATATGCATAACCTGTATAAAATGTACACTTTTAATCCCGCGGTATTTTCATCCAAGCCACGCTTCAATCGAATGCAAACGAGTGGTCTGCTGTTTTTAAATGTCGAAAAGTCGGGGCGCTTTACGTCGATAAATTCGAAAAATTGCGATTGATCGTTACCGTACCCTTGCGTATATAATACGTATATACGGCAAAGTTCGTCCGTTATAATTTATTTCGAGCGGTCTCGAAAGCTATATTAAGACAAACGACGCAAATTCGGCCTGACAATTCTGATGCAATTAATTACGGATTTATTTTCATAAATATCACCGGCAGCAGCCTGAATTTGCCAGCTTTAAAACTTTGCCCGCGTGTCTATACAGATAGAGAGAGAGAGAAAGAGAGAGAGAGAGAGAGAGAGAGAGAGAGAGAGAGAGAGAGAGAGAGAGAGAGAGAGAGAGAGAGAGAGAGAGAGAGTGAGTGAGTGCCCGTACTCGCTCGCACTTTCACCGAGAGCCTTGACAGTGACTGGGCGGCTGTGAAATTTAATTATTTCACCCTTTCTTCATCATCCACGTTGCTTCCAATCAGTTTAAAGTCTCCCTATAGCGAATCTGTTTCCCTTGATTTTCGTCATCGGCAAATCAACCCTGGCATATTGCTGCGCGCGGACTATCCTCTTTATCACCTTTTACAGTCCTTCTTTTTTTCTGTCAATCCAATATCCGCACATTAGATAAAGAAATCTCGACTGATTTTCTATTGCAATTCACTTGCACACATACCAAGCCCTTTCAGTATACACGTCCAGTGTGAGTTTCGTCGCAATTTTGAATTCCGGAAAAGTATCTCGCTTTCAATTGTTGCTCTCGCCATGATGTTCCGCTTGGCCGGGCTGCGAGCAGCGCATGCGTCGACGTGTTTGTCTCGGAGCTGCATCAGCAACCTCTATAATATATAGCTATATAGTCTCTCGAGTCTGCAGCAGCGGGTCGTGACTCCTGATATCCCCTCCTTCTAATTACCACTTCATTAAGTATTTCTCACGTTTCCACTTTTAATTCTCCGTGCTCGAGTATCCGTCTTAATCCATGCGCCGCTCTCTCGCACTCTCGCTCTTGTTTTTCCCTTTTTTGCTTCTCCTCTCCGACGTAAGTTCTTTTTTTTTTAATTCCTGTAGTCTGGAAAGACCGCAGCCGCATAATTCTTTTTGTTAAAACTAACGAAACCGACGAAGAGGGAGGAGCAACGGAAGCCAAAAGTAACGCGCGCGACTAAATTAATGTATAATCTACATTTATATTAAGCTCGAAGTGCCGAAAGCTCGCGGGCACAGCGAGATCGATTGTTTGCTCGGCAATTTCCCCAGAAATAAGAGCTGAAAAAATCTAGCCTCGCTTATGCATACACGCGACAGTAGAGTATGTAGATATATATATATATATATATATATATATGTATATATACGTCCCTACGCGCGGAAACGTGCTCGCCCTGGCAACACGTCCTCGGCTCGCGGTCTCAAGTGCGCACGGTGGCAGCGGCCGCGATCTGCCGCGAAAACGCAATTCCGCGGACCGCCCTCTCTCTTTCTGAATACACGTATACGTATACGCGCGCACGAGAGCCGGGCCCGTAGAGGGGGGATACAGCTGAGGCATGTGCTGGAATTTTCACCGGAGGAATTTTAATACGTACTTGGAGAGATTTACGAGAGCACTCTTCGCCGTCGGGTACATTTACTTAACGACCTCGGGGTCGCCTCATACGACTGTCTCGCGGGGCGCTCGCTTCGTGCACAAGGATATACCTTTTGTGTATACCTATACTCCTCCATACATACGTACACGCACATCTCTTTATCCTGTGCGTGTATACATATATATATGCATGCGTACACTCGATTCGCGCGCCGCAGCACTTTGGGCGATATCTCTTTTATGAAGCGCAGTCGCAAGCTCCGCGCACAGGTAGCTATATATCCGCGCGAGGAATCGATACCCGCACTGTGAGAGCAACAGCGCCGCCGTTGCGTGAGTAAGTATATAAAGCTCTCCACTGTGCCGCTGCTGCTGCTGTTGCTGCTGTCCGTCAAAGCGACGTGTACGCGTGGATATCTCGACGTATACAGCCGCACCAAGAGAGATCGAGTCGGTCTATGTCTGTTTAGGCTTCGACTCTCCCGCGCGTGTCTTCCTGGCTCTTTGATTCACCGTCGAACTGATTTCGATTGGCTCGCTTCCAGTACATACACCTGTATATATACTCGTCTCTGTGTGTGTGGGTGTGTGTACTTATAGGCCCTGCTGATTGACTTGTTTAGGGATCTCGAGAGCCCATTGGCTGCACAGCCCTGCACTGCTATATATATATATATATATATATATACACACTGCCTGTTTGGACTCGCGCGGAGGAGGTCGCGCGGTAATGAGCCGCGCGCTCTCACGAGTGCGTTTGCTATTAATGTCTGATGTATGCAGCTCGTGTACTCCTAAAAACTTTAGCCATACCTGCGCAGACGCGCGATGTCGAGTCGGCTTGCTGAATTAGGAATATAAACAGGATTGCCGGAACCGCGCATGAATATAAAAGTTCGTGCTCGGCATTTTCTCGAAATTATATATCCCCCCTTCGCGCGCGAAGCTTATACTCTCGGTGTGTTTACTCTCAAAGAGCTCCGTGGAGAATCGCACACGTGAACTACTTGTCGCCCGGACAACAAAATGGCAAAGCTGTTTTATTAAAAGCCTATACAGCTATCCTCGGCAAATTCAGCACGGTATAAAAACACTTAAAATTCCCGGCACGCAATTTGAAAATCGTAAACCTTTAAAATGCCCCCCTTGTGCATAAATGCGCTCCCCGTGTGCACGCTCGCAATAATCTAAAGAGAAGAGCGAAGAAAAAAAAAAGAATCCAGCCTTCGCGATCATAATTTACATGCCGGTGCCGCGGCGCAAGTACGTGAAAATCATCGAGAAAATTTCCCGCTGCGGCGAATAATAATAATAATAATAACAACGCGCGGGCGCGTCTCAAGAAAGAGAATAATGCTTCGAAATCGCGTAATTTAATATTCCCCAAGACCGCCGAGCGCGCTGGGCAGACCCCCCTCCGATTTATGTATTTTTCTTTAATGAAGCTACGACGAGAGCTCGAAATGAAATTTCGCGATATATACACTGCTCACACACACACACATACACAGAGCGGAGAAAAGCATTCTCTTTTTTCCCTCAGCTAGTCGGCAAAGTCAGAACACGCGGGCGCCACTGCTGCTGCTGCTGATTTAATTTTCACGGTCCAGCGGACGAGCGATGCAGTAGAATTTCGCGCCGTAGACGCGATTATTCACGGGGCGCCGAGCATCAGCAGCTTGCGCCCCATCTATATTAGGCCCTATAGTCTGCGCGGGGGTGAGAGGGGGGCGACAGTCTGCGCGCGGGGCGACTTAGTTTTCGCCTGTGTTAGGGCCACGAGGAGAGCTCGGCACACGTCTTTGCGCTTTTCTTGCCGCGATTATGTACGCGTGGCTGCGGCAAACGATCCTGCCGCCCTTCGCGCTCTCTGTTATATGTATATATATGTGTGTGTGTAGACGTCGCCCCCTTTTGCACCGTGCAAGGGCTCGTTCACAGGTTGTGATTTTAAGACAATGCGTGAGAGAGCCTCGGGACCGACTGTAGTCGAGGCTGTTTTGGGGTGGCACTCCGCGCGTGTCGCGGTATGGCTGGAGCTTACTGTACGTAGGCTGTTGTTGCGTTGTTGTTATTGTTGTTGTTTCTCTCTTAGTACTGGCTGATGTTGCTCCCTGCTTCTGTATGTATTCTTAGGATGACTTTGATTCGAGTGTTTATTGTACGCAGCGTTATTTAAGGAATCGAATGAAAATATTAGCTCTCGGAGAAATTGTGATTGGCGGTTCGAAAAAGTAGAAGAGATCGTATATGGTCAGATGCGATGTATGCGAAGGATTCTATACGAGCCTTATATTTCCATAAAATTGCGCTTGTGCCATAAAATAACGAATTTTTAAAGCAAACTATATAAGATAAGCATCGCGTTATTATCAGGGATAAATTTGAGCAGCCCTAAAAATAATCACCCATGAATTATATGCAGCGAAAAAGAGGGGGTCGCTATTTAACTCGACACTATATGCCCTGAATTTTAATGGTTTATTAGATATATCCGTTGTGCGCCATTTGTGCCTAACGATCTGAAGATGCCATGCTTCACGAGTGCAAGTCAAATGAGGTCGCTCGTAAAAGCCGAAACAAACAATATAACTACGTCCGATTTGCCTGGATTATGATCCAGTTATGTATGCAAAATGTATAAGTGCAGCCTCTTGTCAACAAGAACGTTGCAAAAATTAAATCGAGTGCGACACGAGATGTATACGAATCCTCGTCATATATATATATATATACATATACACCTCTCGAATAACGCCAAGAATGTCCTCGGCTGCCGGGGAATTTAATTTTCTAACATCGCGCGGCGACACTAATTCTCGTCTCCGCCGTAACAAACACCTTTCTCTCTCGCTCTCTCTTTCGCATATAATCGTATATACACCTGGCCGAAAACCGCAGTATAAAAAAAATCCCGGCCCCGAAAATTCCTCGTGTGCTCACGATTACTCTGCTGCGGAGGAAGAGAGTGTGTACAGGGTCCGCGAAAATGAAGGAAATCAGCCGGGACAAGGTACAAGCTCGCTGCGGGTCGGCCTCTTTATTTACGGCGCAGCGGGAGAAAGGCCGCCATGGGGAAACTTGACTCGCCGCCGCACCGGGAGGGACACAGGCGCACATATATATACATAGCATCAGCGGGAAACATTTTTGCGCACACCGTGCGCGGCGAGAGATTGCTTTTTGCGAAAAATGGCGTGGCGCCTCGGCGCGAAGGCGGCCTAACGTCATTACCGCGCGCGCCGCGAATTTACATTCTCTCCCCTGGTGCGCGATGCATCACGCTTGTCTTCTCTCTCTCTCTCCGTATTCGGTTTTTCCTTTCTTTTTTTTCAAGAAGACCGAGCTGCGCGCAGTGCAGGTTTTTTTTTGCTGTCTCGAGGCAGCTGCCGCCTATAATCAAGTGCGTTAGGAGCTGCGAAGTCGACGAGTTTTCTTTGTACGTGGTTGCCGCGGCATCGGGGTATATTGGACGAGATGGGCTCGCGCGTTCTCCTGAACTATCGACGGGCTTGAATATATATATATATATATATATATATATATAAGGAAAACTGATTTTTCAGGCTTGGGAGCTTCGTTGCTTTAATGTAGAGTTAGGTGTTTATTATTTCGAAGTGTATATAAGCAATGCATAATATAGAAAAGTGGTATATATTGATTGCTTATATGCCAGTGAGAATGGCGCATTTTTTTTGGACCGACGCTTAAATTTATTCGGGGCTCTGCAGCGGCCATCGAAGATACTTTTTCGATCGTGATATAACTACTCATTTGTGAGTTACCTTTATTTAACAAGCACACATCTTTTGGCATACGCATAAAATTATGAACTTGCAAATATGACGCGAAGGCCTTAGTGTATAAACGTTCAGGACCTCTGAGCACTGGCCCTTTTCAAACAGCTGCTCGACCTTGAGTACAAGCGGATCATTATGCAATGTACGATTTTATTGATACTGTTTTTGCGCATATTCAATAGCTTTTAGTGAAGTAGAGCCATTATATATTAAGGCTATATTCCTTAATCTTTAATCTCTGCTAATGGATTTTCGGGAGCACATGGGTTTTCGGGCTGCGGTCCTACTAAAAGCTATTATGCATAAGCATAACTCTAATCTGCTCGTCAGCTGATAATGTCAAAGTTTTTACTTGAATTTCGTTTGGGCGTTTTATTAAAACTTGCGCGGCTACTTATACATCAGGCTTATAAACTTTTGTATATATAACCGCATCAGCCGTTAATTAACGATCGCTCGGATAAATTTTATAATATAATATAATAGAGCGTAATTGAAAGCGCAAAAATATCTATAGCGAAAAATTAGAAAAAAATCCGTGCGCCAAGTTTGCCGATATATAAAAAATCGTCCTTTACCCTGCAAGCGATCCATATATATATATATATCCCCATCGCCGTATATCCCACATGCGGCAAAAATTCCAATCTCTTGCGCAAAACCGAATTTCCCAAAAATTCCCATATCCTCTCAATTATCCCAGTCGCCTTCCCAGTTTAAACCTGCATGTACCTGTATAGACATACACTTGCGCGAAGAAATTCCTCGTCCCATCAGTCATATACATATATACATACGCAGTAGTAGTCCAATCTCACTAATATATACACCTAGTCTTCGGTAAATATAGTCGTCCGCGCTCAAAAGCAGGAAAATCGCCGCGGCTAAAGCTCGATAATTAAGCGAATACAGCTGCAAAAGCAGCACTGGCCCGGTCTTTTTCAATTTCGTCCTCTCTTTTTCCGTTCGCCGTTTATGTGTGTGTGTGTGCGAGCACGCGCGTGTGTGTGCCTGCAGCAGTAGCACTACATAGCGTAGAGAGCCCGCGCGCCGAGAGGCAAAGCTTTTTCCATTTAATTAACGCCTCTCCGGGCACCGCCGCGTGTATAGCAGCGTTCCGACCGAAACACGCGGAAAAGGAGGGTAGCGCACCTCTGTGCGTGCAAATAATACCAGCATAGCATAGCCGCGCCGCTAGCCGTTTTTCCATTCTGCTCTTTCGTTGATGCAACCCTTTATGCGGCGCGCTGCATCAGCTTCCTATATATATGTGCGTGTCCGTCGCTGTTCTTGTCTTTCTCTCCTTTTTTTGCGATGCGAGCTTTCTCGCGTCGTGTCCCGCGCGGCGCGTGTTTTTCCAAGCGCATAGCTGCGCGCGCATGTTATTTATATATAGGTGGAATAGTCTTTTATTGCATGCGCCGACGCGATTTAATGCGTTTAAGAGACTGCGGCTTTTGTTTTTCCGCTGCATATTTTGAGCGACTCTTTATCGGATCCTCGCTGCTGGAGTGCGAATCGACGCGAGAGAGCTTTTCACATCAAAGTATTATATATAAGCGTTGGTGAGCTTTTTTATTGCACTTGTTGAAAAGACGGATGTTTGATTCACGTTGGAATAACTACAGAGCAACGAATTCTTCGCGCGATTGCCAAGTATTTCACCAGCGCTGGAATTACTTTTCAAAGCACCGCCTGTAATGCCTATATAGAAGAAAAAACTTGTCCCATTCGCGCAGTAAAATCCGCCCCCGAAAAGTCGTGCCCCGACACCCCGACTACAAAGTAGAGAGCGTTATTTGGACCCCCGACTCTTCCATTTCTTTTTTCTCGGGTATTATATACCTCTACTCTACTAACGCGTTCGACTTGTCGTTATATTGACACGCTGCGCGAAAAAGCTTGGCTATGAATAGAATTGTAGGTGAGCCACATAATAATTTCTCTATTATTATACTGTATTTTATAATCATTTAGAGGTACTTCGTATAAGAGTTATATGTACATAGTGAGTATAAGCAAGCCTATGTATATAAGCGATAATTTAATTAATGAAAACGGCGCAGAGAGGCTGCGGCTGCCGTGTATATACAGGTATACTATATATAACAAAGCGATCAGGGGCGGCTTGTTTGATGTTCGTCCCGGCGGCCGGGTGTTGGCATTAGTTCGGCGAGAAAAATTAGGAGGGCAAAGTTGTGTCATCGATGTGCCATTAGGACCGATCCTCTATATATATAGCGCTGGAAATTAAACGTGCGTATCTAATTTAAATGAGGTTTCGCCCCAAAGTTCTCGGTATAAAGTTGGATTTCGGTGCCTCGTTGTTGCTGTATACAGTTCCGCTGCTCTTCCATTGATTTCGAATAATATAAATAGCCTGAGATGTGATTGCGCAGAGGCAATTTCAGTGGATGATTATTGATTTGATTTAAAAAGCAGGATAAGGATAAATCTTATAATTGGGTCACCACGGCGCGCCTGGCGTCAGCTATTTGGATATTTTATGAAACTGTCTGTTTGTCAAGATAAGCGAGTCGAG
This sequence comes from Muscidifurax raptorellus, assembly GCA_020010945.3. Classification (NCBI taxonomy): domain Eukaryota; kingdom Metazoa; phylum Arthropoda; class Insecta; order Hymenoptera; family Pteromalidae; genus Muscidifurax; species Muscidifurax raptorellus. The sequence continues at coordinate 18,448,528 of CM052077.1, read as the reverse complement.
TTTAGCTTGGATTAAGGTCGACACTTATCAGATGAAGAAGCGAGTTTTTGTTCAGTTTGAGATATATAAGTATAAAGTCATTTGACAGTTATCTGACCTCTGTGTGATCTAGAATGCTGCAGATGATTATATAGTAATTGTAATTCATAGTGGTTTAAAGCTCGTTTTAGTCCGACTGTGCACACAAAAGCTTTTACATCATTATTAACTTCATTTCATCTATTAACATAGTAGATTTTCTGGAATGTTCTGTGTTAATACTCAGCGAGTATTACTGAGTGATTTTAAACAAAGTGAAGGTTATTCAAATAAATATAATCCACTGATTCTAAATAAGTCTTAATTTTATTAAGTATAAAATTCGAAGCGCACAGCTCCGAGCTCGAACTTCGACTGACTGCGTTGCAGCCACCCTCGCAGACCATCGACGCCGCCGCTAGCCGCCGATAGTCGACGATCGCTGGAAAAACCCGCAGTTTTTCTCACTCTACTCTTAAAAACGCATATACAAAAACACAGTACACAAACATACGACTTTCTAATAGAATAAGAGGCTGTCCCTACGTTAATCCTACCCGTCATAAAAATCCGACGCTCGAGTCCCGCCAGCGCGGGCCATGACCACACGCTTGAACCTATAGCACTGAGTGCCAGATGCTGACATTTGAGAAACAAATCTCTATGCCGATATGCTTTTCTTCCAAAGAAAAGCAATAAATCTGTATGCAGTTTCAACTCTACGCACTGCTTCAAAACAATGCGCCTTTCTCTCGATTTCCCTAGACATGCCTCTCAGAAACTAAACTACGCAGCTTGCTTAAACTAAATTTACAACTTAAAAATACACAAAAAATACAACGCGTTCGCTGGTCCCGCATTCGCCCAAGCCGAAGCCTGTGACGTGGGAAAAACTCTCGTTTTGACTCACGAGCAGAAAACCCCCGTCGAGAACAGCGATTACAAAAACCGAGCATTTATTAGATTTACATTATAACTAAAATTTACAAAACGCGGCGCCATTGACCAAATTTTAAAAAACGACCGCGAATCTAATTGATGTCACCCGGGCAAAACAGCTGAACCACGAGACCAACAAGCGTACTGCTCTCTATAGAGAGTCACCCCTTCGCAGGTAGCGCGCACAGTAGCCATCAACGCCCGAGAAAAAGAACAACCCTAGTCCTTTTACTCCACGTGGGCCTCTCGTATTAGCGGTTGTAATCAACCGGGGAGAGGTAACAACGGGCCCAATGCGACTGCTCCTGCGCCTTCGCATCAGGCCTGCCAGCCAACGCAACGACAATCGTTGCGGTCGTACGCCTACCTGTCAAAGTTTGCCGTCTCTGATCCAGTTTATAATTGCGTCCGGAACATTCTCCCCCCCGTACAAAACCTACGGGTTTTGTACAACACAATCTTGCACTGTTGCAAATTGAGCCAATTTCCTAGCAGGTCTTTTGACAATCCCATTCGCGTAATACCGTATCCCAACCGATTTTACTAGACCAAATTTCTTGCATTAAAATTCTCGATTGTATTGTAAATGGAGTAAGAAAACCGAGCGGATAAAAAACGGACATAATAATACCTAAAAATTCCCGTTTGGTCGGTCTTTTAACCCCTGAATAAAAATCATCAGTAATTTTCTTTTGATTAAAATTAAACAATAATTCGTAACTAGTATTAAACCATTGCAAGCCCAAAACCTTTTCATTACTAATCTGATTAACTTCTACTTTAATAAAATTATTTGAATCATTTTCCGTTTTTAACCCGTTTAACACTTCAGGTACATTGCTACACCATCCGTGCATTTCCCAATTTGCAAACTCATTGATAATTATCGCTTGTTGAATACGCGTAGAAGCTTCCTCGACCGTCTCGCAACTATCAAGGAAATCATCCATGTAACAATTTTCAATAAGACTATTCGCGGTTTCCGGAAAGATGGACATATATTGTGCCGCATTTTTATTCTTTATATAAATCGCGGTGCAAGGCGAGGATTTAGCCCCAAACAACATTGATGTCATGACATATTCAACCGGTTTCCCTACTCTGTCAGAACCGCGCCATAAAAATCTTTGAGCATCTTGATCTTCCTCCTGAATCTTTATTTTCAAAAACATATCGCGAATATCCCCTTTTATCGCGTATCTGAACTGCCGAAATCGCATTATTACACCTGGAAGAGATTTTAATAAATCCGGCCCTGTTAACAAAAGATTATTAAAGCTAACGCCATTCTCATCAGTGGCCGCGGCATCCTTTACAACGCGAACCTTGTTTGGTTTGTTTTCATTACGCACACCAAAATGCGGCAAAAATCGAACTCTTTTCCCCAATGGCACCGCTGTAGCTTTCCGGGCATACTCTTTCTCAAATATTCTATTCATTTCTGAATAATAAAGAGCCCCGTACAACGCGTCGCGATCTAGTTTTTTCTCTAGCGAATACAAGCGTCGTAAAGCCGTCGATTTACCGTCCGAAAACGTAATATCGTCGTTTTTCCAAGGTAGCCCAACCTGCCATTCTTTACCATTATGAACATAGCATCTAAAACTTCTAACGCGCGTCTATCCTCCCGTTTTACCTTTACGTGTGTACTAATGCCTATAGATTCAATATCAAAATATAATTTTATTAATTTATCTAAACTTTGTTCAAAACTCAACGGAGAATTTAATTGCTCAATCGCAGCGATACGCTCAGGCTTTTCTTTAATAAAACCTCCGTGAATGGACCAACCCAAAAAACATCGCGAAATAAACAAACGATCTTTAACTATTTCACGGTATTCTTTTGCAATAATTAAACGGCAATTATCCTGCCCTATGATCATATCGAAGCATTATAAGCTTTAAATTCTATTCCGGACCTTTGCGTACAAAAATCGACAATTTCTTGGCTCATATATTGAGCCGGAAGCGCGAGATCATTTACAACTAACACACTACTTAAATTAAATTCGCAATTATTACTCTTAATAACTAAATCCGTCTTTTCGGAACAAAATGTGGTCGCATTCTCACCGCCTACTCCTTTTAAAAATATATGTACGCGTGAAACATCAGAACCTATTTCTTTAATTACCCGAGAGTTTATCAACGTAACGGTTGCTCCGTCATCTAATAACGCGTATATCAACTTAGAGTCCCTTGACCCTATAACTAAAACTTGAATATATTTTAAAAACACCGCCGAATCTAGTCATTGCTCCGGTTGAGCTGCTACATTTACACTTGATGCATTTTTCCCTTTTGATGCTGAGCATAGCAAGGCGTGATGCTTACGACCACATTGAGCACAAGCCGGTTTTTTACAATCTGTTTGCAAATGCCCGAAACCAAAGCAATTGAAACATCTCCCCTTACTTCTAAGCGCTTGCCAACGTCTATTAATTGGCAGTTTCGCAAACTGCTTACAAACGTGAGTAAGGTGCACACGATCACAATAAGCGCACTTTATACCATCATTTTTCGGTACAATCACCTCGACTTCATCACGATCATCATTCTCGCGAAGTGCAATGTTACGGATAAAAAGGGCGAGGAGCGAAAAGAGTAGACGACGGGACTCGAACTCGCGGACCCGAGAGCCAGAGGCCTGTGCTCTAACCACGGAGCTAACGTCTACGATTCAAGTAGGCGCTATGCATCGCAGTACGACTCCGCTGCTCGACTCTTATCATATCGCTGCGCTCGCGTTGCAGACTCTGCGTCTGTGACAGCAAAAACCCCCTTTCCACGAATCTTAAGATTCTGCACTCCTCTGCGCGTATATGACCTTGATTCGACCGGATCATATTGAATCATTCCCGCCTTTACTGTCATAACAGCTTCCTGATAAACGAAGTCAGCGATTTTTTCTAAATCCGGTACATCGTCACCGACAGTGTTAGACTACGTGACGAAACTATGATACATAGAGCTCGGAAGCTTGTCCATTAATTTACTTGCAAGCTCCGGACTATCCAAGAAACCCGACTTAGGACCTAATGATTTTATAGCCCTTATCGCGGCACGTAATCTAGTAGCGAATTCTACTAAACTCACTCGGCGTGATTCTATATTAGGCAAATCACCGATTTCTTTTAAAATTCGCGCGCGAATCAGTTTTGGATTCCCGAACATCATTTCTAATGTCTTCATAATCTCCTCGGCACTATCGCCTCCAAAAAATAAAGCGCGTGTAACCTCGTGTGCATCATCTTTTAACGCGTCTGCAAGCCGCATTATATTATCGGTATCACTGTAGTGCCCTAAACGCGTCGAATTTACATACGCCTGTTTGAAACGAACCCAATCGAGCGGATCACCGGAAAATGATGGTAATTGCTTAGCTAACGTCATTCGATTAACTAAGTATAAATTCTCGCTAGACGAATTACTTTGTGCGACATTGCGTAAAGTTTTCTCCAGCGCACGCGCCAGTCGATCCTCGGCACTATAGCCGAATCGATTTTGCTCATAAGCAAAATCATTTTGATCGTCCGGCACTTGTGCCCCGTTCTCTCTTACTTCACGACTGTCGCGCCTATCGTGGGCCTGAAAATCGTCCAGATGCTCCGCATAGCGATCTTCCAAAACATCACGCTCGCTTGCATAATTAATAAAACGTTCGCGATCAGTCAATGGCGCATACCTCGATTCGCTAACGCAGTGACGCACGACGAGTGATGACTGCTGATCCTCGATGTCCGTTGCCAATTCCTCAGCCTGAGCAGACGCTGTGGGAGACGGTATGCGCTCACGCAACACCATCGACGAAGATGTCGGCATGTTCTGCCGCTCTGCTGCCGATGATGACGCCAGGGACGATGTGCGATCCCGCACCGTCGTAGCGCTCGAAATAGGCGGTGCTCGTCCACGAGCTGCCGCAGATGCCAAGGGTGGCGCCCGTACCATCGCTGGTGCTGTCACTGGAGGTTGCGGAGCGCGTCCTCGCGCTACCGCTGATGGAGTCGGCAGGGTAAGCCAACGTTCCCCGAGGCTCGTTGCAGCTGCTCGCTGCTCCGTCGTTTCTGAAGGCGACACGAACCGACGCTGATCTCCCGGAGACACTGGTGTGCGTCCTCGCGTCGCCGGCATCGAGTGTTGCGCTTGTCTGCGTGCCGCAAACCCAGCTCCGTAGGTCTCCCCAAAGGCCTCGTCGAATTGCAGTGCGCGCCTTCTCGCGCCTGCCGCTGCTTCGAAAGGATTGGCTTCGAACCTGTAAATAGAATTATCTAGGCTCAGGTGCTCGTTGATCTCCTGGACATAATTATTAGCCACCTGGACTGACGTGTCAAAATGAACACGTCGTCGAGGCGGAGACAAAAAACTACTCTCCTCGTTGCTGCGGATCGTGGGAGCTGGAGCCTGTCTCCCCGTCGGAGCATAGTCCCGCGGCCGCCGTTCACCTCGAGCTGGCGCCCGTTCTCGTTCTGATAGTGCTGGTTGCCGAAGCTGGACCTCGAATTGCGTTGCAGATGCTCCCCTGCGCACAGGCCTAGTGCGCGCGCGTGAGCGATCCGACGGCAGCGGCTCGCTGGCTGCAACCTCAGCAACAGTCACAGTAGATGCCGGTTTCTTTGCCCGGCGTACACGTCGGTGTTCTGCTGGCGGCGACGCGTTGGCCGTCGCCTCCTCGGCGTTTACGGCCGGTATCGCCGTGTCAGTACCGCGAGCTCGCTGACGCTTAGCTGGTGGAGCCTCATGGATCTCAGCCTCCACTACCATTGAAGGTGATGCTTCCTCGCCCGCACCGCGCGATCTGTCGTGCTGACTCCCACCTGGTGACTGCTGTTCTATCACCGACTGCACGGGAACAGATGCCGCTTTACGCGCTCGTGGTGGTGCACGACGACGCCCTAGCTGCTCAGGAGCCATCGTCTCTGCCACAGTTGCCGTTGCTTCCTCGCTGTTGCGTCGATTTTGCGGGAGTCTTTCTCCCTTTTGTCGATGCTCGCCTCGGCATTATAACCCTACGAACTCACGCACAATCGACTTTAGTAATATTAACTGCACTCTAGCTTACCTGGAAAATCTTGACGACTATATAAGTCCAAAGGAACGACACAGAAGTAGATGCGCTGATCTCCACACGGTCTCACTCTCGAATCCACCTCCGATCAGCTTTCGTGTGATTTCACAGATGGTCTAAGCGCTGCAACTTGCACATGCTTCCTTGTCCTTAGAAAACACTGACAAATCACGGTGATGATAACGTTTAACACTTCACGAAAAAATCACTCACTCGATTATTGTTCCGGAAAAGTCCCGGGTTTCGGCACCAAAATGTTAATACTCAGCGAGTATTACTGAGTGATTTTAAACAAAGTGAAGGTTATTCAAATAAATATAATCCACTGATTCTAAATAAGTCTTAATTTTATTAAGTATAAAATTCGAAGCGCACAGCTCCGAGCTCGAACTTCGACTGACTGCGTTGCAGCCACCCTCGCAGACCATCGACGCCGCCGCTAGCCGCCGATAGTCGACGATCGCTGGAAAAACCCGCAGTTTTTCTCACTCTACTCTTAAAAACGCATATACAAAAACACAGTACACAAACATACGACTTTCTAATAGAATAAGAGGCTGTCCCTACGTTAATCCTACCCGTCATAAAAATCCGACGCTCGAGTCCCGCCAGCGCGGGCCATGACCACACGCTTGAACCTATAGCACTGAGTGCCAGATGCTGACATTTGAGAAACAAATCTCTATGCCGATATGCTTTTCTTCCAAAGAAAAGCAATAAATCTGTATGCAGTTTCAACTCTACGCACTGCTTCAAAACAATGCGCCTTTCTCTCGATTTCCCTAGACATGCCTCTCAGAAACTAAACTACGCAGCTTGCTTAAACTAAATTTACAACTTAAAAATACACAAAAAATACAACGCGTTCGCTGGTCCCGCATTCGCCCAAGCCGAAGCCTGTGACGTGGGAAAAACTCTCGTTTTGACTCACGAGCAGAAAACCCCCGTCGAGAACAGCGATTACAAAAACCGAGCATTTATTAGATTTACATTATAACTAAAATTTACAAAACGCGGCGCCATTGACCAAATTTTAAAAAACGACCGCGAATCTAATTGATGTCACCCGGGCAAAACAGCTGAACCACGAGACCAACAAGCGTACTGCTCTCTATAGAGAGTCACCCCTTCGCAGGTAGCGCGCACAGTAGCCATCAACGCCCGAGAAAAAGAACAACCCTAGTCCTTTTACTCCACGTGGGCCTCTCGTATTAGCGGTTGTAATCAACCGGGGAGAGGTAACAACGGGCCCAATGCGACTGCTCCTGCGCCTTCGCATCAGGCCTGCCAGCCAACGCAACGACAATCGTTGCGGTCGTACGCCTACCTGTCAAAGTTTGCCGTCTCTGATCCAGTTTATAATTGCGTCCGGAACATTCTGAATACAATGAAAACACTCGTTATTATATCCGTATTTAAGATTAAATAGACCGCATTAACAACGTGGTAAAGTACATTTCCTATAATTATACCAGTTGACTATATATTCCATTATACAATATAGAAGTGTATATGTAACTTTATAATTACAAAGACAGAATTAAGAATGTATCCTTTCTATTTTTATTTATACAAATTGTCTGTATTTAAAAAGAAATCTTTTAATTCTGAGTTTCATATCGAGGTATATTATGTCGTCAGCTCGAATCAGTGTGAAAGATTTGTTTAAATTTTCTTATAAGAAAGAAAGTCTAATTTCAGAATTACTGCTGAGAATGCGTCAAAAGTCGACAAATCCTAAAATATTCTCAGCAAAATCTTTTAACGACGATTCGTTGGAATTGTTCATAAATTTCCTCTCAAGTTCATAAATATAGAATCTTTCAATTCGCAAGCCTCTACCTATATAGATAAACACAGGGCAGGCAACGTTTACTCGCGGCTCGATTACATGGCCGCCGCTCAATAAATATATACTCGAGAGAGAGAGAGAGAGAGAGAGAGAGAGAGCGCTATATATAGTTTCACGCTAACTGCACGCGTGCACATGTATTATGCGCGAATCCAAACGTAGGCCGATCGCGCCAGTGCTTGTAAAGGGCATTTTAAAGGCCCGCGCGCGTTCGCGCTGCGGAAAATTTAATAACAGCAGAGTAGGAGCGGCTTCATTAACGCGTAATTAATACGTCCGCATCAGCTGAAGCGCGCGCGTAGTCATGCCAGGCGCGTTAAATTGGCAGCTATAGGAGCTTGCGCCGCTGCGTGATTCCTTCTATATTGGACGGACTCTGCTGCTGCGGTTTAGCTCGTCTGCTGTTGTTCAGACGTAAGACGGGCTTTCCTTGAATATTTTTTCTGGAATTTATGAATGCGGTATTTGTTTCTTATGCGTATCACACGTTATCCATGAATCCAAGCTTTTTTAATGTTCCGATATAAACAAAAGATAATATCGCAGATATGCGACTTTATTATTTATATTAAGAAGACGCCAACTACTATATCGAGAATAGACTTAGATCGAGCAGCACTGATACGCCTTATGTTTCATCATCAAAGTCTCGATAAAAGGGGCGCAGCACGGCGTAATTCCCTCTCTTTTTCTACTTATACCTTCGCGCAGTGTATCATCGGATATTTTTCGAAACGCAAGCTCTCCCCCTTTCCGACGACATTTTTCACAAAGCGCATGAATCTTTCATTGAAAATGTTTTACGTTGAAAGCTTTGGCTGCGAAAGAGAGAGGGGGGGAGGGAGAGAGAGAGCCGCATTTTCGTATGGATTTTACGAGGACAGCTTTTACGATTTTTTTGTTGCACACCCGCCGGCGCAGGTTTTACTACTCCTTTTTAATGCGCCAGCCATCAAGCGTGTATAGCCATGTTAAATATTCCACGCGCACATATATCTCAATATTAAATACTCAAACGAAAAGTCACAAAACGCCAGCCTACCTCTCATCTCCTTCTAATAAACGCATTACATCTCGTCGCGCAGTAGCTCTCACTCGCGCTTTAAAAAAGTGCGCAAAAAGCGAATAGTGATGATATATCACGCAGCACGTACGAGGAAAAAAAGGAAGCCACTCGAGAGCCTCCTAGCGTCCTAATACGATTTTCCGCTAAAAAAGTCTACACACCCCGGGGAAAGCGCGCGCGCGCGTTGTGAAATATAATAAGCGCCCGCGCTGTGCGCGGCCAGCCGAAAAAGTAGGAAAAAATACGTATAAAGCCCCCCCCCTCTCTCTCTCTCTCCCTCTACTCCGAAGCTCCGCATAGAGAGAGAGAGTTCGAACGTCGCGCTAATTCGATATATCCCTCGCACTTGGATGCGTTTCACCCTACATAACCGGCAAAAAAGCGTCCAGACATAGAGAGCGAGAGAGGTGCGGAGCATAAAAGTGCGCCCAAAGTGCTGTACGAGCGCGTGTTTTACATGGGGCTGCGCCGGGAGGTGTTTATTAATCGGCGCGATGACATCGTCCACCCCCGCACACGCGAAATTCCTATGTAGCTTTCCCCTTCATATCGTCGGTTCTCCCCTCCCCCGACTCACTCTCTCTCTCTCTCTCTCTCTCTCTTTCGTGTTTGAATGGCTTATATCTATATATGCCGGTTTCAACGAGTATTTGTACTCGACTCGTACATCATTTGCAAACTGCGCCGTTTGATGAATTCCTCGAGTTCGCTCTCTTGTTCTAACGAGATCGCATCGTAGATTATCTATTAAATCGACTGTACAAAATGCAGTTGGATTTTACAAGAATATTGCGTCTATAATAATATGGGGTGTATTGAAGAATGGGTTCAAGTATAATCTGACGAGGTGCCATATTTTGGCATAATGGCATACCGCTCGTCGTACACTTCAGGGCCCAAAATTGGAAACATTTTATTTTTGTTTCTTATAACATTACAATTTTAACAGCGAGAGCTTCAATTTATGTTACGAGCAATGTAAAATAGCGGAATTAAACTTCATCGAAATTGCCTCGAAAGCCGCAATTGTATTTTGGGTAATTGGCAATTGGCCCGTAATTTTTTTTGGTGTATTATATAGTCTCTAATGATTCTCTTTTTCATTACATTTTATATGCCCTATACTGTGAAACGTGAAAAAAGCGATCCATACGTATAGCAGCAAATAGAAATTTAGTTTTCAAGTTAGACTAAAAGAATTCATTCTAAAAAATCCAATACCACTTTTCTGCAGTATAACGGAATACACCCACACGTTGCCTTAAAAAAAAGAAAAAATTAAATTCGTGAAAAAACGTTAAACTGAATCTTTATTGCATGTCCTATACCATAATAAGTGCCATGGATGTACGCTTGTCGGAGCAGAGGCGGTAAGGTGATAAATGAATAATCACCGAATTAAAAGTGGAGATTCGACTGGTTCCATTAAGTGCCATGTACTAATATACGCATATAGAAGCGATAGCGTCTCTTATTTCTTGCTCTCTTTTAGAGACGCTTATGCGCTCTGTCCCATGTAGATTTATGTAAAAATGTAACCGATATTGTACGATTAATATTCATCGCGCAAGCATATATAACGCAAGCGATTTTCTTCCTCTCTTCTGCCGGCGTTTCATATCGTCCCTTACATATATATATACATCACGCGCTCGTGTCCTGATCCTTCTTTTTCCCTCTCGTATATCCCCTTCCTTTTTTCCCTCGTGTGTGCCGCACAGCGCTGCTACTCGCTTTTTTACTGTCCGTCTCTCGTTTTTAATTTTTTGCCTTAATGCGTTCCGCAGCCGCCGCACCGTCGTCGTCGCCGACGCTCTCTATACCCTTTCGCTCGTTTTCACCATTTCAGCCGCGGCATAGAGACGCGTTTAAACTACAATGCTAATAGAAAGACGCGTTTACTGGTATTTTACGAATACTCGTTTGGAGTAACGTCGCCGGCGTAAAATGGTAATATCGCGGGGCCCGCGCGATCGAGTTAATTTGCGTTTTTTTAATCTTTTTTCTTTTTTTTCAACGCTGCTTTCAGAATCATTGTTAAATGATTACATTTCGACGCTGGAAATGTAAAGGCGCAACTTATTAATCGTGCGATATATTTTGTTCGCGTTTATGTTTTCCACATGTGCGGCGTATAATATAAATTATAATTATATAAAAGTCGGTAATCCGAAAAGCAGAGAACGATGTGAAATATATATGCACATCGCGCGTTATTCGTTGTAATATTATACAATTTCGATTCGAAATTATTAAAACACGACGTATCAAATAATATATACGGAAAAGGCATTCAATACACCGATCCAACGTATAATATAGAAATCGATTTAATTCCAATCAATTAAAATGCGAGAGAAAAAATCGGTATAATTTGCTGCAGCGGACGCGACAACTTCCGAATCAATCAGCCCGCAACGAAGCCGCAATATAGCTCCACAATAATATCGAGGATGTCGTCAAAAAAGTATGAAATTCGATTAGCCCCCCGTTCTGGCCCGGAATCTCAATCAGCAAACAACGCGCGCGGCGTTTATGCATGTGCTCTATTGTTTCAGCTCGACATTAGCTTTCTCTCTCTCTCTATTCCTCCCTATACAACAGCAGCTGCGTGCACGCATCTCTCGTGATAAATATGCATCAGTCATCCATCTGTCTCTTTCCGACTTCCGATCGACGCGCTGCAGCCGGAAGGACAGAGTGGAAGCTGGCGCGTTGCAGATACACACATATATATATAGGCAAGGAAATCAACGTGTGGGGAATCGGTGCGCGATGTATGGACACCTGAGCGCAAGCGCGATGGCAATCCCCCTGCATGTGTGTATATGTATATATATATGGTCCTTTATTGTGATTATATATATGTACACACATATACCATGCTTGCGTATTTTTATAGAGTCTCTCTCTCTTCGATTCGTTTGTAAAAGCGAATTAAATGTTCCGTTCTGGCTGTATATATAGTCATGAGGAACATTGTCTTTCAATACACGTACTGAAAGGAAAGCTGCTGTTTCGGGCTGATTGAATGTTTGGCTTTGTCGATGATGCCGCGTGTGCGGCTTATATATTCTTTTGTGATGCACGCGCTGCACATACGCATTATTGCAATCGATCGTTATACGCACTGATGAGATGTGTATATAACTTTTTCGATTTTCATGTGTAAACAATAATGTTTTCATAACATGTGCATCGACAAGGCTCTTTTCGCTACCTGATAAGTGGTACCAAAAATCGATTTTCACAAGCCTTTCCCGAGGAGGTCACTGCGCTCCGCTGTGGTATTTCCTGTTGTGTATATCTATCTAATATATATTTTATCATATTCAAGTATATGTGTATTATGTCAGGCTTAAAAAAGCGGTACACATCAAGGGACAAATTGACTTTTTCAAACTCGGATGATGATCCTCCATCATCCTCGCTTGACAAATTTTCACCCCTAGTCGCGTAATGTACTATTACTTGCTCGAAAACTTTCATTACCACGTGTTCCTATATATATATATATATATATATATATATATATATATATATATATATATATATATATATATATATATATATATATATATATATATATATACACATAATAGTGAAAGCTTGACTATAGAAAGCTCTTGACGTACTAGTATAGTAGTAGTCACGCCGAGTTATAATGAAAGGGCGGCATAAATAAAACGCAATCAATCAATCAATCTGCGTTATATATTTCCCACCCTCTCACGCGCACAGTTGGTGTACAGCAGTAGAGTAGCATGCGTACAGGCGTCACGCGTTCGCAAATTGGAATTCGCAGGCGCGCGAGCGGCATGTGTCCCGCGAAATATAAGCGCGCGCGCGAAAGATGGAATATATATGCGGGCGTTGGTATAGGCGCGCGACAAATTAGCCGAGGTTTCAAAGCGACCGGCTAATACGTGCTCAACGCTGCATATACATATTACGTGCGTAGGCATCGCCGACTTTCGCAGAGGGAATGTAGAAATTGTAATTACATCTACATACGCATCCGTCGTAACACAATGACGGAGAGTCGTATGCGTTTGGATGATTCGCTGTCTTTTTTTTGTGCTATTTTTCGTGTTTTCGTTGGCTGATTGGAATGACTAATTTTAACGAGGAGAAGCATCGCAACGTTTATTGCTTTTGCGTTGCTATACTGCCGGCGTTATTGTTGTTTATGCTTTTGTGCGAGGTAGCGTGGTGCACGATGATGTTTTTAAAAGGGAGGAACAATCGTTGCGCGCGTTCCGGAAAATTTATTCGATATTTTCGAAGAACGCTCGCGCTGAATAATTATAGATATATATATACAAGAAAGAATATTTCGCGCGCGCTTTAACATTCGAATTATACAAACTATTTAATTATTTTTCAATTTGTATGCGCATACCTCTTTTGCCCTTACGTTTATTTATAATTCATCGTTGAATAACATATTTCAACGTTATATTGTATACATGTATACCGGGAATAAAGCTTATATATTCGCGCGCGGCTTTAACGTATATTAGTAAATCGCATCGAGCCCGACTGGAGGGATATATATTATACACGAAGCTTCGTTATTGAAATATTTATACAATCTGCTTTCGTATATTATTATACATATTTTATGAACAATTTGCAAAGCGCGGCTGGTGCACCGCGTAACCAGTATTAACTCGCACGATATCGTATATGCTTTTATATATATATATATATACATGTATAGCGCGCTGTGTGTTTCGTTTGTATAATACTTATATATTAATAATGTAATTTTGGTGCGCGCCGGGTTCGTATTGTTCTGAACGATTCTGTAATAAAATTTCAAGCGTATATAGTATATCGCGAATTCATTATGCACAAATCACATGCACGCGATATGGTTATATCTATTACAATGTAAGCATGACGTTTTTATTAATTTTACCAATCCGCTTCTCTGTTGCAGGTAAGCGCTTTCGTCCAATAATGCACCAAAGAACATTTGATGGTCAAAGGTATATATATCTCAAACGTCTTTTCTCAACCGGTGAACAGCTGCATGCATGTTGTAAATAGAGTCTTATATTGACGAAATAGAATAATGCCATACGTATCCAAGGGAAGAGAAAGAGCTTAGCGGAATTAATATGGTAAAATTTAATCAATTTCGCGGCTAAGGGATCACTTACTCAAGTTGTTACAGCGCGCCGAACTTGTCAGACTGTGCTCGCGCGAAACTTGCGTCTTCTCGCGTGCGCTATCTTTAACACACGCGGACGGGGAGGAACAGCGAGATTAAACTGCATAGATTTACTGCCTGCTTTACGGCATCGAATAACTTGCGCTCGCGAGTAGCTTCGGAGACGTGCGGTGTGTTGCACATTTAGCGAAATTTCGTTAAAACTTCAAGGGGACATTTTTATTTTTTCCGAAATTCGATCTACGACGAGCGAAATTTCCAGGACATATATACCTGTCGCTCGAGGGTTCTAAAAATTGCAAATTTTCAATAGAAAAACAAGGTACACGTCATTCGAACCCGACTATTCTTTTATTTGTTACGTCGTGTATACTGTGAGAGGGAAATCGAATAAGCACGCGAACAAAGTACTAATTGGGGACATTGTTTTAAGGATATCAAAATTCTGTTGGGGGAATTTAACACGTGGGTGGAATGATTATATAGCAACTATGCTTAATGTCGCACGAATGATGGCCCAAGGAAAAAATGGTTCGTTAGGAATAGATTCTTTTTCGTTTTAACAAAGCAAAGTGTACGTTTCTAAAAAAAAAGTAAAAACCATACTTATATCTTTTTATATAACACATAACGTTTATAGCGAATATCGACAAAATATAATCAAACCCCGCGAGAGCGCGTCGCTTGCTCCATTATCCCGCGATCAATCCCTTTCCATATCAATATAACGCGAGCTGTTTATAAATCATCGTCGTATGTCAGAGAACGGCCTATCCATTACCTTCCGCTTTGCGCTGTATTATCTCGACTGCGAACAATACGCACTCATTATCAGACGCACATATTCAGCGCGGCATAACTCTCGTGTGCGCTCGCTTTAGGCTATGCTATGCGCGCGCCTAACCCTCCCCCCCTCCTCTGTATAAATAAACTTTTTCCCCTCTCCCCGCGACGACAATTGCGCGAGTGTCTCTCAATTTCTCACTCGTCGAAACTTTGCCGCGCGAACTTATAATTAACCGCAAGTTTCCGCCGCCGCGGCGGATCTTTCGCTGGAGTCGAACAAAGCTCACCGCGATCGCGGCAGTAGGTAGTCGATTATGGAAACGAGTCCTTGCGACGGCGCTTCTGGTCTTTTCGCTTTCGCAATGGGAACACACCGAGAGGTATTTTCGGAGGTCAATCGATCGACTATATAAGTGCGTTTTCCTTTTCACAAAAGCGCACGTAATATTTCCAAAAAAAAGAAATATATCATCGCATGCGTGAATAGAAGAATCAGAGCTAAACATATATATATATATATCTGCCCGACTGCCCCGTGCATGCCGTATTGGTGAATGCAAAATCGAGCACTATCGGTATATGTATATAGTTATTGGCTCGGCCCTTGGCAGCAAACAATCCTCCCAGACACAACCGGAGGGTAATCACGGGCGCAGTACAGCCTCGAGCTGTGCGCGGAACGGAATCCATTTTTGCCGCGGCAGCCGCCGGAGGATTGACCACTTCCCCGCAGCGGCGGCGACGCGTCGTAAACGCCGCAGCGGTGCAATTTTCGCGTTCAGCAGGTGCAGCCTGTATATATATATATATGAATATATATATATATATATATATATATATATATATATATATATTCTATACATGAAAAGGGACGGAGAGAGAGAGAGAGAGAGAGAGAGAGCTTGCGAGCACGGCCGGAATGCGGCCGGGATCCATTCAAAATATGATAGGTCGCCCGGGCTCATTGTCATACAAATTTACGCGGACGGGAATTACAATTGGCAGTGTGTGGCTCGACCTCTCCTCCTCCTCCGTACTCCCAGATACAAATTGCGTCCATACAGAGAGCGTTGCTCTGTCCACGGGCTACGATTCCTGCATATATACACGCGTCCGCCTGCCTGTGTGTGTGCGTGTAACGACGGGCGCGTAATTAATGGGAATTACGATGGAAGTCGCGGCACGGTAATACGTCGCAGTGGATTCCGGGCCTATCCGTCGCGGCATTAGCCCGATGTCGAAATACGCCGGCCTATATGCGCGATGACCGGATGTGCCGAGATTTCGACTACTATATGCCTGCGTGTGTTCGGCCGCATCGAGTGATGAGCTTTATTGATTTTGCCGCGAGTGGCGTTGGGTGTTCCCGCCGCTGCCGCTGCTCATTGTTGTTGTTATGTGGGATTCGATTTTTCCGTGCTCTGCGGAATTGGATGTTAAGGCGGCCGGAAAAAATAATGCCTCGATTGATTCTCGCCCGTGTATGTATATTCCGAGCTTTTTCAAGCGAGATACGCGGCGAGGGAAGGGCTCGTCGCACTCATGCGAGAAACGATGATGGAGTCGTTGGTATACGGTTGTTTCTCGCAGTGCGACCTAGTTTTTTATTCGATATCGCGGGAGAAAATAAATGCGTTGAGAAAGTATTTCGTATACTTGAATTTGCGATCTCAGACGCACATTTTTCTTGATTTGAATCAGCGGCTTATATTAAAAACTCTTGTCGGAATAACGAGGGCAGATTGGTGTAAAGGCTGTTATCGATGTTTTGACCGAAAATGGAAAAGATATATATAGGAACGGTTACAAATTTATCAATCGATAACAGGTATCGAGCATATATTCAGCCGGGTTTACTTTGGGAGCTTTAGGGTAACTGGATCAGAAAATTGAAATCCTTTATCCACACAGCCATTTTCATACTCTTTGAGCTGTATTCGCGCAGTGACAAAGCTTAGCTTTCAGCGCAAAAAGTGTACACTACCAGAGATTTTTAAAAGAACGTTATTTTTCCACACGACAAGTTGTCAACTTTGTCACTTTCTACATTATATTTATGATGCTTATAATCAAAATCGATCAATGAAAAATATTCTCCAGCTTGCAACAAAAGCACTGCGCAACAGTACATACAAAAGCTCATCCGAGTACAGAAACCAGCAGCAAAGATCTCTGGTCTTGGTCGCTTTTAAAATCTTAAATCCCGGCTTTTGCAATTCCCTCAGCCTTCATTAAATTCGACGCGCGTCGTCCTCGCAAACGAATCTCTCGCAATTAAAAACATCAGCGAGAGACGCGCTCAGAGCTAAAGCTACGCGTCCCTTTCAGGTCTCCTCGCGCTTTGTCTGGTTTCTTTGAATCGCGCTCGTGTATTACACGTTGCAGACTCGACTTTTACGCGTAGCACACACTGCACGTATCTATAGCTAGATCGAGCTGCGAGCCAAAGGTCCTCGCAAGCACGCGTGGTTCTTGTGTCGGAGCTTTTGGCGCGGCACTTAGATGATTGCCGCAAGGGAGAAGCCCGGGGAGAGAAAGAGAGTATATAGTGTAGAGAATGCGGCGGGCGACGTCGGAAATCGGATCGACGAGAGAGGAGAGGTGAAAAATTGGCCGAGCTTGCGAACGCGCGGGTAAATAAATAACCGCGCGCGCGACAGCCAGATAATGCTGTCGAGAAGAGAGGACAGGTATATGGAGTACGCGCACGATCGCCGTTTATTTTTACAGCGCTATCGTCGTATGCGAGGTACTTTAAAAATTGCATCTGAGCTTACTCATTGAAATTCGAAGTAGCTGTTGTGTGTGCACGAAAAATATTTTTTTTACATTTCGAGCTATATCGTCTTTATCAGGATATAGAAAGAGCGCCAGACCGCAGTATATAGTTCCTGCACCGAATCGCAGCACCAAAAAATTGAATATCCGAACTGGCGGCACGCATAAGAGCTTGCAAGCTCGCGACGGTTAAGTATAATTGAGTTATTGTAGTTCGCTGCGCCAGCGCTCGCGCAGCGCGTTCGAGTTAAAAACGGGCCAAGTTGCGGGCGACGTCTCGCGGCAATCTTCTCCTTCCACGGATATCCGTATATACATACATTATATATACATATAGCTCCGGTTACATTTTCATGCGCGGATGCGACAAGTCGACTTCTACTTGGCGCCTGGCTCCTTATTATTATGGGTATAGCCGGCGGCAGCGACGTTCCGCTGTGCCCCTGTGATAACGCTTATATATATATATATATATTTCGTACAGTTGCTTCTTCGATTGCTTTCGCCGAGCTGAATGCGAGATTTTCATACTGTTGTTCGTGATTCGCTTGTTGCCGTTCTACGCAGAGTCTGCACTTTCGTGGGACTTGACGTACTTGTAATATAACGCGAGTCTCGCGTTTTATCGAGGAAGCGTAAATATTGCGTATTGTGTCATATTACATTCGCTATACTGCTCTGCAATAAATACTTAATACAACAAAAACTCGCGGAGAATAACGAGCTGTACTTCAACTAATAGACCCTCGAGTTCGACCTGTTTTGCGACACCTTGCGATATGCGCACCGAAAGCTCTTTGTTTCCGTTACTGTTTTTACACGCATAAACGCCGAGTTCAAAGGATTCGGGACAAACTTTTCCTGGATAATATACATCGTCTGCAGTTTTTGTTTTTATTTTTGTGTAGAAACTTATTTCGTTGCTGTACGAATGATAACTCTATGCAACTTTTTTGCTTTGAAGGTTATAATCCTCGCGAGGCACCATCCACTTTATACGTCCAAGAAGGCAGTTAAAAGTTTCATATTTTTTAGCGGCCAGGCACGGAGCATCAAAGGCTGTTTTTGTTTCGACCGATAAAGTTTTTATAATAATGAATCTCGAACATCGGACGGAGAACCTTCAAAGCTAAACTTGTGCCTCCATATATATTCTACAGCAATTTTTCCTAGAGTCAATTTAGACATTCTCGCAGAAGATATCGCGCAGTAAGCTTCATTTATCAAAGCGTGATATGATATATAGATATACTGTACACGGTATAAGCCATATAAATGCGTGTATATTAGTTTTTAAATAATGAAAACCCCGTGGATAAATCCGTTCGGAATCTCGATAAATCAATAGAAAAAGCTTTTGCTGAATAATGCGAAATGCCGCAAGTCTCTCTCTATCTTTCTCTCCGCAGAGCAGTATATATAGCGGGCGGCATGATTGATACGTAAAAAACTCACTTCCCCCTCCCCCGCACCTCTCGCGAGCAAAGTGGATCATCGCGCAAACAATTAATTAAAAAAGAAAAAAGATGTCGCTCTCCTTCTCTCCCCGGCCCGTCCAAACTAATCCGCTCTCGCGCCTCGAGAAAAAAGAATGCTTAATAAATCACTCTCCGCAGCAGCAGCGACACGCTCGATCAACTCTCGATCCCCCGCAAAGAAACGCGCGGTGCGCACGTGAAAAGTTCCGCCTGGTATGCTCCTCGAGAGCGCCGAGCGTAAATACCCTCGGTAATAGAAAAAGCGCGTTGGCGTGTGTAGCTGCACGTGTGTTACTGTATATACAGGAGGAGGGGATGAGCTTCCGTTAGTGTGTGTGTATATACGAGCTTTCGAAGGACGAAACACGTTGCGAGAAAGGAGATTAAAGGAGGAGGGAGCTGATCGGGTACATGAGGCAACAATTGGAGTGAACGGAATAATTTATTTATTTTGTGTGGTCTAATTTCATCCTGCGCTATATATATATACCTATGCGGCTCATCAATTTTTCAATCCCGATCGCAATCGCGTGCCCTTATAAATGTTTAAGCTCTCGAGAGGTGTATTGGGAAAGGATGTATACTATACGTGTGCGGAAATAATCTGATTATGTTTCGAACTCGCTCGATCGATAAGCTGCTTCTTATATATTACGGCGTAGAGCAGCAGAGGAAAAACTCGATTCGCGTCTGACTACAACGGGTCTATTCTACTGAACAGCATCTATTCTTCAGGGGAGAATTCGCCGTGAATGTAATGCACGCGGCGAGCAAACATCCAGTGGCAAAAAGCAATTTCGAGGCAGATACCAGTCGCTCGCGAACTGACTCTCTCTCTCTCTCGTCGCGGTTGCAAAATATCACAAAGTCAATATTCCGCGCGAAAAAGCCGCAACCGCGGTGAAACTGTACTCGCAGGCAAAACAGGAACCACCGCCGCGCTCGCATAAAACGAGGACAAGTGTAAGTATAAGTAGCGAAATCGTTGCTCTCTCTCTCTCTCTCTCTCTCTCTCTCTTGTGTCGTGCGCGGAAAAAAAAGAAGCCGCTCAGCGACCGCAGAGGCTGTAAATTCCAGGGGTGCCAGCTGCGCCCCGTCTCCTCGGATTGCTGCAAGCAGCAGCTGCTGCTACTTTCTTTCTTTCCTTCCTTCTTGGGTGAGGAAAGTCGGGGCCGTCGATTTCCCCGCTTTGACCTCTCCCTCGCTTTCCTATATATACATATATACGCGTGGTTGGCTTTTAATAATGCAGCGATGCTCGGGCTTAGTAATGACTTGCGGAACGCCCACCGGACACGTTTATACATACATATATATAGGTATACACGAGGAATTCTTTCCTCGCTGTGGACGTTTTTTACGAATGCTCGTTCTGGCGGGAAGCTTTTTTCTTCGGGATGATACGGGCCGGCGGTTTAGACTTGCCGGTCATGGTTGCGATTAATGTTTGCGGAAAATATATCGTTTAATTTGGAGCGTATCTTCAAGGCTGATGCGGTGCCCGTCGAGAATTGATTCGTTGGCTTATTGAGCATCGAAATAAAACCGGATATGCTACATACGACGTAAACATATATAGATATATGTTTATAATCAATGTTACTCAGGAGGTAAAGCGAGAATAACGGTAACGCGTTAATTAAATTTGCACGAAGCAGACTCCCTTGAACTTTCAAAACGGAATCCTCTTATATACTTTCATCATCCCGGCTGTTTCAGAAACACAGTAAATAACTCCCTTATCACCCGAACTCCCCGTATACATATACATGTATACAGGCGCACCGCGCATAACCCATTATAAAAACCTTGCTTTCGAAAAAAAATAGCATTCTCCGCCCCTAGTTTTCCAACACGGCGTGTAAAAAATGTATACATATAAGCACCCAAAGGCACGGGGTAAAAACTTTCGCATCCGCGCAGCTCGCACATTTTATTCGTAAAAGCCGTTTTACGATTCTCCCGTTAATCAAGAGCACACGGCAGCAGCTATACTCCCCGCATGAAGCATATATATCCAGCGGCTTCCGCGCACTTACAACAAATCCTCGCGGGCACGGCGTAAAACTCCTCCGCGGTTTATTAAAAATAAGCGAGCGCAAAAAGAAAGCAAAAGGCCCGCGCTGAGCGAGAGAGCGAGCGAGGTGAAACAAAGTGGAGGAGCGCGGCATCCTCTTAATCATAAAGCTCCCGGGTGCGGGTGGAGTCCTGAAAATTTCAGGATAAAATCGCTAAAGCCGCGCGCGGCCAAGAAGAATCGTCAGGAGAGAGTAGCTGTATGTATGTATATATACGTAGGAGCAGAGGGAAACAGCCGAAAGCGGCTCTTTCATATTCATTATATATATCCCGACGGCCCTCGGAGTCGCGCGGGATTTCCTATATCCGCAGCTAATTCGCCGTGACAAATTCGTGATTCGTTATAAACAGCGGTGATATACTATGTATATGTAAGGATATATAATAGAAGGTAGCGTGAGCGCGGATGAAGAGAGAACCGCGACTGGATGGAGTATAATGGAAAATGATAGAAAGTGCGCGGGAAGGAATGGCGGTGACTTTCGAGCACTGTATTCTATTAGTATATTACCTATATACACTGTTTGAATTATAGAGTTTCTTATCGATCAATATATGTCTGTATAATACACTGCGAGTCCAAATCAGCGACTTTCCGCTCTAATAAATCCCAAAGCTATCCGAAAACATTTATCGACGCGCGATACCATAGAGACGCCCCTGCGCACTAAATGAATAAACGATATACGCGCTATATATACACGTACAAGCATCGAGGCACGTCTCCTCGCAAACACGCGGCGGCCCGTAATGACACCTCGCTCGCGGCTCCTTATCATACTCCACTCCCCAGCAAAAAATCGCGCGAGCTCAAGAAGCGCCCTGTGTATATAGATATATTATCGGCCATAAATTATGTAATCCCTAGCCTCTGCTCGCACAAAGGCACATAACTCAGCAAGAGGCGCGGGTCGAGAAGCTGCGCGGGCTAATCGATGCGCAAAGCCACGTCTCGGGCTTTCAAGCCCACGGAAGCGCATCGCGGGATACGTCCGCTACTGCACGAGCTCTGTGTGTATACGTATATATATATATATATATATATGTATATATATATATATATACACAGCATCTCTATGTATAGCCCTCGCGTGGAAAACCGAAAGAGAAGGGAGAGAGTGGGGGCAAAGCGCAACAGCGTAATGGTCGCATATCATCACCTCGGGGCTGTAATGTGTGCGCACGCGCATAGGAGAGCTGCTGTATCTTCCTGCGAATATGTAGATTTTCCCGGCGAAGCGAAATTAACTCGGTTACGACAGATTGCCCGTGAATAATTTCATCGTGCGCGCTCGCTCGCTGCAGCTGTATATGTATATATTCAGTGGCCGTGATAACTTTGTTGGCATACGCTCACTCTCTCATTGTCCCCCTCCGCGCGCGCGCAGCTGCGTACACGCCCTTTTCGCGAGCTGAGCAGGAAGCCTGTATAGTCGAAAAGTGACGGATTCTAAAGCGGCAGCTCTACGAGCAGCCCCTCCGCAGGCTATATATATATGTATATACATACCACGGAGGAATTATATGAAGCGAGCGGAAAACTTTGGATTAAGTGCGCCGGAGAATTTGTCGCGCGCGAGAGGGGAAAACTTTTTCCCAGCTGTTTTGCGCCTTTGTTCGCGAGTTTCTTCTTTTTTCAAGGCGAGCTTCTACTGATGGGGACATTTTTTAGCGCGCGTGTTCGCCGAGTTTCATTATGATGCGTAAACACCGTATAAGAAAATATCGCGTTGATTGATTATTGCGCTGCGATTTTTTTCTACGTTTAATAAATGTTCGTTTAAAAAGTATTAACTGTACGTGCAGAATGAAGGGGGGGGGGGTCGAAATTTCGAGACGAGAGGGCTTTACGTGATTGTTTGAATTGTTAATAACGCGATACAATGTTTGGTTCGATCTGCGCACCGCTCGAAAATATGTACATACGTTATGAGCCATGACTATATATATGCTGAGTGTGGAATAGTGCAGAGCTCCGTAAGTTTTGCATTCCATCCGCAAATGCCTCGAATAGCCCTTAATCGAACTCAAATCACAGTTGGCTTTGTGCGCTGAGCGAAACTATCTTCCAGTTGCGACAAATCATTTTGCGGCGGATATGGAGAATGCTGTTCCTTTATATATATATATATATATATATATATATATATATATGCGCGTGAAATATCGCCGGGCCTTTTTATGACTGAATGACAGAATTTAATTTAGTTTAATTGCAGTTTTAACGTATTACTGGAAATAACTATAATTATTATATAACAATTCCAAATGCAATGATATATCGATGCAATATTGACAATGTTGGTGTATATCGCGTTTACGCTATACATAATTATACTATCGAAAATAAATTCAGCATAAGGTTACGACTAATCCGCATAATATAGAATATCGTGAGGCTGGCGGAGTTTTGTTATCTGCGAATTCTCGTGTTCATAATCATCAAAAGTAATAACGAAAGAGCGATTTAATGCGTTCACAAAGATAGGAAAAAATGACACTATATTAACATGAAAATACAAGCTGAAAAAAAATGTCAATCTTAACTATCTCTGGTAGAAATTGATTTTATTGACAAGCTAGTAAATATCTTGTGCCACTGGAAATGCGTTAGATATCAATTATATCATAAGTTTACAAGTCATTTTTAAGCTTGTGGAGCTAGATTTGATTAATTAAATTAAGTCTTGTATTTACTGTACAAGCAAAATCCAGCGCGCTTCGCACGCTCCATACCGTTACATGCACTTCTCTCTTTACACTCTAAAAAGCAGTCAAATGTTAACATTTTATATGATATAAGTATATGTATCTGGTTAATTTTGTATTCTTTCTAAAATGTATGCATCACCCAATACAATGTAGGTTATGTATTCCTCAATTTTCGAGCTTAAACATTCGAAATTTTGTATAGCATACAATTAATTGTTGTAAATGTAATACAAAACTAAATACGATTGTTTATTATAGTCACTTTATCATTCAAATCGAAATATTGAATTTTAAATGTTGGCGCCATCTAAACCGAATATGCATCAGTCGACTGATCACGTTCAGCGCTAACTTCATTTGTATAGCTTCACAACGTCCGGTCATCACTTTTTTAAGGGAGGGTACGATGGTACGATACAAAAACAATGCCATTCTGATAGTTTGGTGGTCAAGAAATGTGTGAAAAAGCGTCTCTTACAAGCCGAAATTTCTCGCTATTTTTCATAGCCATTTCCTAGTTTCCTGTCCATTTTAGACATTTACATTTCTAGCATAGAGGTACAATATAACTCTATTTTTTATATACGCACCGTTTCCCACTCCGGCTCTCGTCCGCCGTACATCGCCGGCCCGCGTGTTTTCCAGCTTCGCACATATTCTTTTTACGCGCGACTCGCGCCGGAGTCTGTCAATCACGATGCCAGTCAACTTTGCAGCAGTCTCTCGCGCTTCCAGCAACAGATTCTTTTTTCCCTCGCGCCGCGCACTGTTTCAAATTAAATTTTCCGCCGGACTCGCTTGATACTCGCACACAGAGCTCTTTTGTTCGTTTTTTTTAGTTCCACCGACTGGCGTCCTCCTGATGAAAATTACTGCAAACTGCGACCGTGCTTCGTCCTATTTACAATCGTATATATGTATAAATATATATATAGGGCTCTTCGAGTTTCAGGTAAGCGGAGTTTTTCACTAAAGGGTCGGAGAGTTGACGGTGGAAAAAGTTTTATTGCGTTAGGAGAAAGCTGTGTGTTGATATTCATTGAAGAGTTGACGGTGCAGTTGCGTTGAATTTTCAAAGGGTTGAAAGCTGCTTAAAAGCTCGCGTTGATTCCAGCCTATACCAGTGCGAAATCGAAGCTTAAATTTCGATCGCCGAGAATCGCTCGAAAGTTACAACGACGTAAATCCAAAAGTCTCATCTCCTACATATATAGCAGTTCTCCATTCTCCTTTGAAAATTTATCCCGTTATATAAAACCTCATAGCTCCGCCATCCCAAGTAGCATCATCGATTCACCTTAATTTAATTCTATCTCCAATCCGATTATATGGAACTCTCTGATGCCATTCCGGGTAAAATGTGAGTATAGCGTCGATGTGAGCTTGTTTGTACAGTAATTGAAAAAATTCGAGCCCTCATGCCGTGGCGTGTTTTATATAGGTACATATAAACCAGCAGCTCGCGTACGATCCGCAAAAAAAGTGTCCGGTTCGTTACACTGTACCGCACAGGTGCTCGTAAGCGAATAAGAGGAAGGGAGGACTATGCGGGGGTGACACGCAGATGACGAAGAGCGCGTATAAGCGCGAGTCCCGCGCGTAATACTCCATTTGTTTGATCAAGCGGCTCGCGCTTTGAATGGCATTAACCCTTCGGAGCTTCCGAGCTTTTTGCCCTGGCTTTTTGCAAGCACCCGCGCGGGATTACCGGACTTTGCGATAATTCACGGACAGAACCGAGGAGGAGTAGATCGTGCGTGAGGAAGGGAGAGAGAGAGAGAGTAAGAGAGAGGGACGATGGAAACTCGGGGAAAAAGAAAACGAGTTGTTTTATGAGCGAGAAAAGTACGGAAGGGGGAAGTTGCGAGGGAAATAAGATGCTGGATTAGCTATATACAACGCGCAGTGTGCGTCTGAGCTTGAGCTCGAAATATTTGCCGCTTGTTTTTACACTACTGCGTGCCAACAAATCCTACGCTTTATCAACGACACGACGCAGGGGAGTCTAGTGCAGTAATACATTTAAATAAGCGACGATGCGTGCGCTACGGATCGTTAATTGTAGCAAAAGGTGCAACATTTTAACGAACAGCGGGTATTCTATAAATGTGCTATAGTAGTGAGAATTGATGTTGTCGACACGAAAATCCACCTGATATCGATGTATACAATTTGAAATTGGCAACCGCACGTACGTCAAATCGGAAATTCAAAACAGATATAAAATCGAGCTATGCGTCGAATATCTGAAAAATGCCTCTACGTGTACGTTTTCACACTGATTTGCATAAGTGCATAGGAATTTGATATTGATGGGAGGCGCGAGACTTTAGCTGTATATACATATATTATTGAATGATCGTTCCTTTTGTCATGCGTATGGAGTTTGTAATCGTGATTCGAAGTATTTCGAGCAAGCTGAATCACTTGTAATACATAGTTTATCCGAAGCGTCTTATTATGTTTAAATATTTTATCGAACGCGCGCTTACTTTAAAATATTCGTGTACAGCAGTGGATGTATTTTTTTAATGGAAAAAGAGAATCGCAGAGAGAGAGAGAGAGACAGAGTAGGAATGAAGCAGAGATAAGCGCACAAATGGAATGAAGTGAATTATTCCTGTAGATTTCCAAGCAGATGAGAGAGAAAACGGGGCTAGAAAAACAATGAGCGCTCTTAAATGCGTTGTACGGGGTAATAAAGTTGAAAGGAAACGAAAAGAAGCGAAGAACGAAAGAGAGTCAAGATTAAAACTAAAGATGAAAGATAGACGCTCATCTTGATTGGCCGAAGAGGAAGAGCTTCTCCGATGTAAAATTCATTCAATTCGAAGCTTCGCGCGATATACGTATATAACAACGAATGATTCTAGTTATCAAACTGGAACGCAACAGTATAGTGGCTCATAAGTATATAGAGCGCTGCTCAACAAGTTAGATGCGGCGGCGTTCATCGCACATTCATCCGAGCAAAATATTGATACAAGAATTAAACTTCCAACTCTCGGCGGAAGCTTCATCACGCTCGATCTAAAATCCGCGAACTTTCTGACGCGCGATCGGCTTTCCATATACGCAATGCCTTATTCATCGCGGCCTCGAGTTAGCGTAAGAAAGCAGAGCCTCGTTTTCAACGACGGGGCAAAAATGCGCGACTATTACATTTTTAAAAAAAAACTTTGTGTCCGAGTGTAGAGCTTCAATTATTTGTCTCCAAGACGGTCGCGGTAGTCTATTTATATAACTTAGGGGGACGACGAGAAGAAAACAATGTCGACTTTCAAACCGGAAAAGAATGGAAGAAGGAGCAAGCGCGAGAAGCGAAAGATTAGTTTCCGTTTTCCATTTCGTGAATTTCATGATCTCGCGCGCGAGAAATTCCAGCACAATCTAGCAGAGTGAACCGGAGCTGCGTGACGTGGTCGAGCTCGGCAAGCGAAATGAAATGTTTGCGCCGCCGCAGCCGCGGCAATTCGAGGAATTTTTGAGAGAGAGAGAGAGAGAGAGAGTCGAGCTTCATAAGTATTATGTACACGCGCAGTTTGCTAATGAAGCTCCGTGGTTAGCTTCTGACAGCGCCACCTTCCTGCTGGGAGTGTATAATATCGTGGAATTCTCGAGGTAAGTGTTTTTCACCGGGTCGCCCGAGCGTACGTTGACTATAACCACTTACTTCGATGTTTTTCTCACATACACAATCTATACGTGTATTTTCACCGGAGCAACTATACAAAACATTCGTCTCCAATCAATCAGTATATAACGATCTCTGCGCAAACATCCTCGAAGCGGAATAATAAAACCAGGCTGAAAACAGAGCTGGAGCTGCAGATGAAAAATAAAAAAAAGAAGAGAGAGGAGAACGGGAACAGGCAGCCGTACGCGACGCGCAAAAAGAACAAAGCGACGAGCAACTCTAACCGAGTCTGTTCTCTTTATCTTTTCACAGCTGAATCGGGGACAAGTGGAGAAATAAGTGCCGCTATTGGGCTTGCGCCGCGTGTGCAAAGTAGACTCGTGTTCTCTTCTACGACGACACGGCTCTTTTCAGCCGCGAGAAAATCCGCCGATATTCTACATATACTCGGTGTAAAGGGTGTAAATATTAGGATTCTGCGAGTATGCTCTGCTTTTTTTCTCCAGTTTCACGACTTACGACTATGATGTGCTTTTGTCGCCAGAATGTTATTATAAGACGGTCATCACACCCCTCGTGTGCTTATTCAAATTGTAGTGGGTTTGTAAGCGCATTCAACGGGAAATAAAAAAGCAGCATTCGTCCGACAAAAAGCTCGACCTAAGCAAAATAAAAAGACGCAGGCATTACCGCGGCAAGAGAGAAAAGACCAGATAAGGAAATATAAAAGCGACGCTCTCAAACTCTCTGCTCGCATATATGTATATATATACATATCCCTCTCTTTCTCTCTTCTCAGTCCTTCTGGCGCATTCAGCCGCCAATGCACTGCGCGGTGAAAAGCTGCAGCGCGACGACGACGACAACAACTAGCGCTCGCAGAGTCCCTATATACAGTAGGTTCTCGCCCGGTTGGCTGCAGCATACGCCCGGACTAAATCCAGCCTCTGCTGCAAGGCGTCGCTTTCAAAGTTCGCCTCGCTAATTACACTTAACCCGTTTCTGCACTTTGGCCGCGCGCGCGCTATATACTCCCCCACCTATACCGTCCTTATGGCTACACACATACATATATATTATATATGTACATGTATATGCAGGTTGCGCGAGGGTTACTGCCAGCAGCGCCCTTTCATGTGGGCTTAAAAATTCAAACGCTCGTGGGCTTTGCCGTCGCTGCGTGTGTTCGCGTTTATATACGTGAAAGCTCCTCGTGCTTGCAACGAAGGAAAGGGGAGTGTCGATGTGAGAGAACAAGCGGGAGTTTAGTGTGTAGACATGTATATAATAGGTGTATATACTATAGCGGACGACATACGCGCGGGCCTAGAGTCTCTTCGGCCCCCCTGAGGCCATTGGCGGAAAAATGTAATTAACGGCGCCGTGTTATAGTAGAGCCACCGGTGAGGAAGGAAGAGGGAGAGAGGCGCAACGCGCACTTTATCAGCTGGACACGTCGCGGCACTGAATTAATTCAGCGCACTTTTTATTTGTGTATATAATATCCAGTTTCAGCTGCGGTATTAGAGTCTCCATTTGCGATTCTCGCGCCCAGCGAATTACATAGATGATGCGCGATATACGGCGCTGGAAAATTTACCGTAATTAGCGAGCTTGAATTATTCATTGATCGAGCGTTCGAGCGAGCAGCGCGTATTCGAATTATTCGTCAATGCGCGCGCATTACCTTGTACGGCATGCTCGAGTAAAAAATTTGAATTATAATAATGTATTGCTCTGGATGGTGCAACGTACCGTGTAATAATAACTCCTGCAAATGATTTGCGAGCTCCTGAAAGTCAGCCGCGAGCGTAGGCCCCAAAAAGGCATATTTCCCGGGGATTATATTCCCGCGTAAAATGTACAAGCGGTGGGGCCAAATGGAATAATTGTTGCGCTCGGTTTAACTTGCACACCGATAATATGTAACGTTAACTAACGAGAAAAATCGTTTAGTTTTGCTGAGCTTGCAGTTTGTACGGAAAGCTTTATATCGCGATGAGAAACTATAGCAAAAGCAACAGGAGAAAAGCATCAATATAAGTCGACGTTTGTATCCGTCATCATTCGTAACTTTCAATTACGCCTCGTTACGAGAGAGAAAGAACGCGTCGAAGTATCCCGAAAATTTCCCGCCCCCGGCACTCCGTGGAGCGTGAAATTGCGAAAAATCGACCGATACATCAACGAAATAATATCCCGCACGCCCGAAAACTTTCAACATCGCGCGCGAGCAGCAATTCGTTCCGAAACTTTGAGCCGCCGAAACAACGCACTCGGGGAGAAAGAGAAGGACTCGAAGCAGTACTTATATATATATATATACAGAGACGGCGTAGAAACACGCACTACGAGGAGGGAAAAAATTCGGTATTAAAAAAGTTTCGCGGCGACGCAGGCCGTGTGTATACCCTGTGTATAAGTTCGATCGACGGAAATGTTTGCGCGAATCCGCTAAATATTTACTTGATCAAATATAGAGCGATCGAGAGGAAGAGTCAGGGAGTTTGAATGCGAGGCTGTGTCATCGGTGTTTGACTAATCGATCGCACTTATTTCGCATTGAGAGCTCAAATTAGCAAATAAAACAATATTATATGACTTACGACCGCATGAAAAAAGCTAGAGTTTTATTACGCACCAATAAGCTGGAAAAATAGAAAAATTTGTTTATTGCTGCGAAGATTATACGACGGGGAGACGAGAGTTCTTATATGCCTCACAGCAGGTTTAATAAGGATTTAGTTATAGCCAAAGTTTCAATTAGAGCATTCCTCTCGGGGGGAAAAAAACTTCTCCCATTACGCGCAGTTATACGGCAACAGGGCCAGAGCGAGAGAGAAAGTAGAGTATACGCAGCGTGACGCAGTATTAGCAGCGAACGAGTACAGGCGCACGAAATTCTCGGGCTTTTACAATGAACGTAAAATAAGCCGTAAACACGGCGAGCTGCAGCGCTCGCGGGACGAGGAAGTTAAAAAAAACGGTAGAGAGAGAGAAAAGTGCGCCTAAAACCTATCTGCGCCGCCGATAGCGAAAAATGCGTACTGCGACGGTTGTAAAGCTGAACGTTCCGGTTTTTTGTCATTTAATTTCCGGTGATTCGATTTGACGCGGACCAGTTGCAGTCGTCGCGCGATTAAAAAGTTAACGGCCGCCTGTGCAGCGCGCTTGATAGTTCGAAATTAAGTGGAATATGCCGCGCGCGGAATTTTGGAAATTCGTTATTCGTAGCCTCAACGAGAGAAAGAACGAGAGAGCGAGAGAGAGAGAGAGACCGTACGATAAAATTTTTTCAATTTAGCAGAGTGGGAATACTTGGTGTATTACAGGTGTATATGCGTAAATCGAAAAGACACTTTAAATTATCTTTCATTAGTCCAAGAATGCGTGTCATCCAGGCACGGTATAATCGTCAACCTTGCGTTAACCTTATTCTACGGCGACATGTAAACACAGAAATGTTCTTAACCTAAATACTAAGTTTCATCGTCACCCGCAAAACTTGGAATTAATTTAAATTTTACGACTCACTCTCTCTCTCTCTCTCTCTCTCTCTCTCTCTCTCTCTCTCTCTCTCTCTCTCTCGCAAGGTAGACCTGCGCGTAAACTATGCAAAGACGCGCATCAAAACGAACAACGTGGAATATAATCAACCACTGCATTGTCCGCGCTATATATTATCATTGTCCGAGCTTGGACTTTATGTGTGCAGTCAACTTTCGAGCTATGCCCGTAAAGCAAGCCCAGACGGGCGCAACAAAGAAACGCGGATTGTATACGCGATATTTCGAAAGATATGCATTTCATAGGTTAGTATAGCGAAGGTATAACGATTCAAGCGGTAATAAAACAATTCGGTGAATATACATAAGTTTTGGAGTTTTTAACGGAACACGAATTGTCCACATGTTTTTATTGGAAGAATATGTTTCCGCAATATACTGTCCTAAGCAACGTATGTGAAATTTACGACTTATACAAGTATTTTTATACACACGTGCGTAGAATTTTTGTTCATAGCCTATGCGTATCTAGATAAAAATAAATCTCTATACATGGATATCGTTACATATCATTTTCAAAGTATATTTTACGAAAAATTCCAATTTCACAAAGCCCGTCAAACACGCGGAATACAAAAGATCCATTAGCTAATGACCATGAAAAGCTTGAAAAAAAAGAACACGACACAATGGAGCGATTTTCCTTTAACAAAAAAAAATGTTCAACTCGAGCGAAGTGAATGCAAATAACCAACTACACCAGAAAAGCAACGCGATAGGACAGGAAACGAAATTCGCGCATCAAGATTTTACATTGTGAGCTTTTTTATTCGCTATCCCCCGACTATATTCCGCTCGAGCAGGAAGAAAGACTGGGAGAGTGTATAGCGTATAACAGTGTGTAATCAATGTTGTATTCGCGAGGATCTTAAATTTTCCAGAGGTAGACACACGGGGGACAATGCTC
The DNA here is from genome assembly GCA_020010945.3 of Muscidifurax raptorellus. Classification (NCBI taxonomy): domain Eukaryota; kingdom Metazoa; phylum Arthropoda; class Insecta; order Hymenoptera; family Pteromalidae; genus Muscidifurax; species Muscidifurax raptorellus. The sequence goes on along the minus strand of CM052077.1, from coordinate 18,416,464 downwards.
CGAGGTATAATACGTGCGAGAGCCGAATAGACGTGGACCATCCAGCGAAGCTCACAGACTTTAAACTTTTGCGTTCCCCCTCTGTATCGTGTCTACTTTCCTTCTAGCTCAGTTCGTTAAATTTTTCATACGCAGTATAGCTTTTGAAACTGTTATGGCTTTTCGAAAGCATTTCTCGAAATAACAAATGTGCATTTGTTACGTTGACAAGTAAATTCTTGTGTCATGATCGCCCCTAACAAAAATTTGTCGGTAATTTATAGTTAACGTGTTAATCAAATGAGAGCATTATTTGCTAATATTTAATTTTTGACAATATTTACATTTTTGAAATGATGATTATTATCTCAAAAATGGCCTTGAAAAAAATACATAAACATGCATTGTATAAATGAAAAATCTTTTCAAAGCATCTTCTACAAAAAACGGTTTCTATCAGACCAGCATAAAGAAAAATACTTTTATCAAGGTTAAGCATTTTTCCAAAATCATTTTTATACATGGACCGCGTACATTCCCTCGAAAATAGCGGACGACGCAGGTGTACCGCCCAGCTCTAAAAGTAAATATCCGCCGGACGAGTATACTAGAGCGCATATAAAGGGATACGAAGTAAGCCGATGGCGCGTCCTCATTGATCGATATTTGTCGCTGTTTTTGATATTCCCACGCACGTATACTCTCGCGCGCGTTCTGGATATGCCGGATTCGATGGTTCGCTGCGCGAAATCGTATCGTTCGATGAACAGCGATACCTTTTTTTTAACGCGAACCCGAGAGTTTTTCCACGAGCTTTGGCTATTCGTTCGTTGATCGAGCTCTCGTTCGCCAAAAAATAACTGTATAATTTATATTTCCATAAAAACTATTCATATATGCGTATACGTTAATATACACGTGCACGAATAAACAGTTACGACTAAACTTTCCTCACGAGTGTACGGATCGCGATAATTACCATAGAGCTCGGACACTCACAAATCTTCGAGTTTAGTATCGTCGGTAAGTAGTACACTATTCCAGCAGTTCATATATATATATACAGTAGGTGACTCGCTCGACAACGGCCATAAATCGGCTCTCTCCCATCTGGCCGGCGTCCGGAACTCTCTCAAGCCGAATTCACCTTTTTCCCAGCCACGGCTGTCTCATCTCGTATCCCCCACCCGCCAACTCTGCAGCTTTTTTTACTCTCTCTTTCTCTCTCTCTCCGGCGATACAGAAGCAGCCGCCCGCACGTCGACGTCGTTTCCTCCGGCCTGACCTCCTGCGGACGCAATAAATTTTTCACGCTACCGAGGAGAACTTTGTACATCTTTAATAAAGGCACCGGCCATAGCAGATATGTATATACATATATATACCTGGACGCATACTTGATAGGTGAACATGTGTGTATATATATAGCACGTGTGCGAGGGCTCGGAGCCGGAACTTTATTAGGCTCTGCGAACTACGCGTTAATGGGATGATGAACCAAAAATAACTTTTAACGCGAGAGCGCCCGGGTTTAATGAGCGCGACTTTAGCTTATACGTGCTCTCTGCGATGGTGAAAAGTTTCTCTGCGTGTGCAGCGGCGTACTTGCTTCTTTTTTCGCGCGTCGGCGGGTCTCTTTTTCGCCGTCGCGAGGGGACTATTTTCCGGTATTAATTTTTGAAGAGACTCCACGACTAAGTTGCTCGAAAAGCGTTGGAGGTACCTATGTATAAGCTCTACTGCGCCGACGCTATACGCGAATTGGAGGGTCGGTGTTTTGATGCTTTGAATTTTCGGTGACTATTCGCGCGGCTGTGGTTTCTCGGTTACGTATGAAAAGTTACGTATTTCGTCGTATCAGAGTTCGCGTTGTGTCTACAGGTTTGATGCGTATTTAATTTCAAATGAATATTTTATCGGACTCGAATAAAAATACGTCAAACTTGTGCATTAAAATGATTGGTTGAACTGATGAAATCATCGTCAGAGCTGGACGAGTTCAAGAGATCTAGAAAAATAATGATTTCAATATTTTAATATTTATATCGAGAGATTTGTATTGTTTTCACACTTGAAAGCTCAAATCAACCATTTTTGTCTGTTCAATTTCATAGTATATTCTCAACGTTCTAATTAAAACAGTGCGATGAAATCACTCGTTAAATTACAAACAGAATTCTTTCAAACACTTTGTTTGCAATTTTTTACCGCTACGACAATCATCGTTTTATACAGGGGATAACCAATGTTATTATACCTACTCGTACATCACACCAATAACGTACGGTAAAACTTTAATTAAAAAAATCCGCACGTTATACATCGACCAGCCATTATATAATCCTAACGAATTGTTGAAAAAAAAACATATCCAGCAAAACAATTCAATAGCCTTATTGTCGCGCATGTTTCATCATTAAAACTGGCGAGTAAAAAAAAGTAAAAAATTACAACCTGATCCGCACAGCCTCCCTCCCAATCAAACAATCCGCTTATGCGGCACGCGTAAAGTTTGTTTTCAATTTTGATTGATGCTCGTTTGGCCGTATCGAATGTATAATTTACAGCTCGAACCTTTTTCCCAATAAAACTCGGCCGCGAGTAACCGAAGCTCTCCCGCGCGTAACAACAACAACAATACACCCGGGCATTCATTATAGCTGTACATCATCGAAAGCTCGTGTTGCGCGCTCGCGAAAAAGCCCCCAAAAAGCCTTGTAAACGATCCTGCGCTCTTCGACCGCCTAATAATAATAACGTTGTTTTGCGCCGCAGGCGCTATTATATGAAAAAGCCCGTGAGCGATATGTGTATAATGTACGCACTAGCCGCTATCGGTCTATCGAGCTGTAAACGCGTCGAAAAAGCTCGCCGTGAAAAATGCGATATGCATCCTCGAGTACTATGCAGGACGCCCGTATAGAGGGCCAGACGTCACGTCAAGAGTGGGCTTCGCTCTCTCGCCCTATCCATCAAATAATTTATCCACTCCCGCGGCTGCAGTAGCAGCGCGCCGTAGCAGCACTCTCTTTTTTCCCTCTTGTTTTACGCCGTTAAATAAATTCGCCCTCTCTTTTGTGCTCTCGTCGCCGGCGCGAGTCTCTGCATGCGTGTGCCCGAGGTCGGAGCGACCAAAAAAAAAAATATACATAACCCTCGTGTTTGATCACTTGGTCGTGTACATGAATATTGAATCGTCGCGCGCCTGAAGGGTGATTAAGCATAACTCTTTTCGATTGGTTAATGTTTCGCGTTAATCAGCCTTTGAACGCGGGAATATCATACTGCGCACCGAGCGGATGAATGAGTCTCTTTGTCAAATGAAAAAATTGAGGCTCACACGTACACAGCCGGGCTCAAACGAAACAAAAGCGCGAGAAAAATGCGACGAAATTCATCAACCCCTCGTCCGGTGCGCAAAAAGTCCATTTCTCTCTCTCACTTCCGTCGAGCGATTAGTCTCCTCCGTCAGTTTTTCTCCCCCGCCAGCAGGACGAACGATCTCTCTTTCGAGAGCGACCTTTGCAATTGACAACGCCGCGATGTAGATGTCCCCCCAGCCTTTCTGCGAAAGAGTAGCCCCAAACTTCGATTTGGAAAATGGAAAAAGCTCGCGCTGTGTGCGCACAGCAGCCTGAAAATAAAGCGCGAGGAATTTCTACGCAACGACGACGACGACGACGACGACGACGACGACGGAAAGTTATCTTTTAGCCGGCTGCCCTCTCGCTCGCTTTATGATTTATTAAAAAGGCTTTTCCTGTTGCGAACGTTTCTTCTCTGTTTTTTTTTCGTTTCAACTCGCGCGACACTCTCATCGCTCGCCGGCAGGGGTAGGCAGTCTCGCGCGACCGAATGCTTAATAGGATTGGAATATTTAGAGTCGCGCAGCTGGCTTTGAAATATATTTTTTTTTCCAATTTAACGGATTGCAGCCTTTGTGAGATCGCAGCATAGCGGCGGCCATTTTTCGCTCTCTGCGCTTTAATTATTTAGACTGTTTGCGCTCGGCGGAAGGAGGTTTATTACTTATTCGAATGCTCTGTAAACGTTGCGCGAGAGCTTCTGAGATAGACTCGCTTTGATGTCCCGCAGCGACGATTCGCTCGGTCGGTTCGTCTAGTAATGGAATTTGTGTTTCGGAGAGATGAATGGGGGGTTATTCATCGATGATTAAACGCGAATATACATAACGGAGATATTAATGAAGCGAAGACCGCCGCGGAGCAGCTCTTGGTTATATGCACTCGTCACGTTTGCATCAGACTTTTGAAAGACCTTTGCTACAGAGAAGAGAAATATGTTTAATCAAGCCGAGTATGAAATCTAATTTCTTTCTTCCGTATATCTCAATGGAAAATATTCCCGCGTGAAATCGCCTTTATACTTCTCCGCGCAGGCGAGTATATAGCTGCGTTCGAGGCAATAACTTAAATTTCAAAACAATACAATTTCGACAAGCATTCAGCGTTTTATCACGAAGAAAGATCTCCTCTCTCTCGTTCCGTGTATATAAAAAACGATAAAACAAACTCGAGGAGCGAGCGGGATGCGGCAATTTTTTTACGCACCGCGGCCATAAAAGTTTTTCGCCCCGATGGAAAAAAACAGAGCGAGCTGGCTGCAACGCGCGGAAAGAAAATTATCCTAACAAAGAAATTCCATTACACGATATAAACCGCGAGCGCGCGCACGTATCTATACGCGGTATACACACTATACGCTGTGCCCGCCGAACGAATAAAACAAATGCGCGCAGCAGCGTCGCGAAATTTTATTTCCCATCCGGCTTCTAATCAAATAAAACATAGCTGACTTGGCCCGAGAAAGAGACTTCCATTTTTCCCGTGTATACATCCACGCGCAGCTTAGCCGGCGAAAAGTTTGTCGATGAATTTTCCAGCGAGACGGAGGCGAAATACACTACGCTCTGCGGAATATAAAAACGTCGAGAGAAAAATATATACAGAATATCATAAGTACGCGCTTTCGCTAGCAGTCTTTTACGCCGGGGGAGTTGTTGGTGTATACAATGAGCAGAGGGCTGACTATACGCCGAGTTGATCTCCTTAGACGCCGAGAGCTAAATGTATTCGGCCTTACGCGGCCGCGGAGCGATGTTCATCTCAATTTCGACGTCGCTTGTATATATACGCGAGCGCCTCTAGTAAACATTGACCTGCGGAGGCTTTTTTTCTCTCTTTCTTTCTTTTTCGCATTCGGCTGTATGCAGAGCTGTCCTTTTTTGGCACATAAGAAAAATAGAGAGGCTTAGCCGGCGGCGTATATTTTTCCTCTCTTTAGGCGGCTCTGTTTTTCTACATGTGTATAACACCGACATATCGATGGACTCGGTTTGTCGATATTCTGTTAGGGATATTTCATACATTCGGTAGTGTGCTATTTTCGATATATAACCGAACAGCTTTTTTTGCAGTGGATGCGCATCGAGCGTAAAATTTGTTGCGAGGGAAGGATTGATTGGGTGGAAATTTGGCTGATATGGAAGGCTGATGGTAAATTTCATTCCGAATTTACAGTTCCGTGCTTTTTCAAATATTTTCGAAACAATGAAAACGCAGGAATTGTATGTAGACGAAATCAAAGGCACAAGCAGCTGTCGAACTTTGTTTTTGTTTATCGTTGAAATTGAAATTTTTTTTGGGCTCGGAAAACAAAAGTTAATGTTTGCTAACTGATTTAAGCTCGCGCGCAAATAATATAACTGTTATATATACATAATACAGCAGGCGTTTATATAACTAACCATTTCTTTCGCTTTTCTGTTCTAGGTAAGTGACGGCTCCACAGCTCGAAAGCTTCTATATACATACATACATACAGTTGTACGGTAAGAGAAAATAGCAAAAGTTTTAAATTACAGGAGAATTAGGTGAAAACCGTCCCTCGAATTTCCCATTTGCCCCCGCAGTCTGAGCGCTTTTGCGCAATCCTCGCGCACCGCCCTATAGTATACACACCCCGAAGCCATCAGTTTCCACCCCGGCAACTCAACACCTCTTCAGCAGGCTCATTTTTTTGTAATTCAATGTTCCTCTCTCTCACTCTCGTTCTCTTGATGTCCTTTTCATGCGTCACCCAACTCCGCGCAGCCCTTTCAGAAAAGTTATTTACCATATTCCCTGTAATTCAAGGCCCTTTTTGCGCCTTGCTTTACCCCGCGCCCTCTTATGCTCCCTCCCTCCCTCCCTCCCTCCCTCCCTCCCTCTCTCTTTTCTCTGTTCTTTCATCCTGCGTCCCTCTCGCGCCTCCATACTCTTTGCGCTTTGTGCAGTCGTGTCCCTTTATTCCCTGGATCCCGGCCGACCTTACTCTACTTACGCGTTTTCTCTTACACAGAGAAGCTTTTTCGCGAGGCGCTTATATTTTCCAGCTTGCGGACGTCGGCGCGGTCTCGTTCTACCTGCGCACTTGATTGTCGACGCTTTTCGTAATTGCTCTTTGTTGTTGATTTTTTTTCCGGCCATGTGCGCATGCGCGCGTGACACTTGAAAACGCTCTCGCTTCGCCGGCTACGCTTTCGGAGCTTTTTTCTTTCGTCCATTTTTGATCTTGGGGATTCTCGTGCTTTCGAGCGCCCTTGTTCCTTGGTGCAGCTAGTTTGCGATGTGTAACTTGAAAACTTATATGGAGAACGGTTGTTCGAACTTACGCCGAGGAGAGGTTTTTCAATACTTGCCTCGCTGTGTTGAGAATGTGTTTGCATTCTATATTCTTTTATGATGACAATCATGGCTGAAGCAAGATGGAAAACTTTCTCGTACTGAAATATTTCTATTTTAATATTGAACTATTTTAATGATATCAATAAAACGGGCGAATGCGTAAGATTTCTCTTTTGCAAAATAAAAAAGAATAGGCAAATTTGTTCAAACTCTTGATATTTTTCTAAATAGCATTGTTTCTTAATAAAATTATTAGCATATTACTGGAAAGTTTTATTAATGTTCTAGTCATGATAATCAACAGGTAGCTTTACTGGCGTTTTGGGCATTTTTTAAATTGTGTGATAAAATATTTTTTCAATCAGTTAGAAATTACTTTGGGAAATTCATCCAGAGTGTGGATAAACTCTGTGGATTCAATCGAGCTTGTGATAAATGCAATACCATTTGTAATTATATAAAACGACACTTTACAGCTGATTGTTGCGCACTTGTCGGTTCTCGTTTCATTTAGATCGTATAATTGCGTTTGTTCAGAATTAATCTGTCTCCATCGAATTGCTACATTGAAATAGGTGCAACGAGAAACGAGTAATGTTTAAAATAAATGCAAAAAGCGGATGTTATATTCTAATTCCGATTAGGCTGAGATTACACATTCGTTCTTAACTCGTAAAATAACCGGATATAAAAAGAACTAAGTGAGTAACTAATTTCCTTTTTTCTGATATGACTACTTGACTCATGTTATCATATAACAACTTCGCATATTAGGTATTGCACGCTGTTTCCGAAAGCGTCCTTCAAACCCTTGAAAATATATATTTTGAAATCGAAACGCAAGTTATCCTCGCATAAGCTGCCAGTGACACTGACAGCTACTATACTTCATTTTCCGCGTTCGCCTTATATATGTATATATCAGCCAGCTGATCAAGCCAGATCCCCGAGATTTACATGTCGCCAATCGTATATATAATCTCCCTCAAAGAAGAGACGCGCCCAGCTCGACGAGCCTCGCAATTTCCATTTCCCTCAAATTCAATAACCCAACCCCCAATCCTCGGGCGTATACACACGCACACACTCACACGCTAGAAGAAAGAGAACTTCCGCATGTCGACCCCCTGAAATTCAGCATCTTCACAAAAAGCGCATCATTATATAGACTCCAAGGCCGCGTGCATTGAATTCAGGACATGCCCGTGCGTCAAACAGGAAAAAGAATAGAGCGCGCTCGCAATATTATATATACATACATATGAAAATCGCCTATATATACAGAGCCCCGTGCGTGCGTCAGCGTGTACTGTCTCTCTTCTCTAGTCGGGCGAGAGAGAGATAGAGAGAGAAAGAGAGAGAAGCTACGTGGCCGCGTTCTCGCGCTTGAAAAATGCTCGGGCGTCCTATATACGCTCAACAAAAGGCGCGCGCGGGATCAAACAAAGAGCGAGAGAGAGCATAAGTCTTTCGCATATACGCGAGAGAGAAAGAGAGAGAGAGAGAGAGAGAGAGAGAGTTGGGAAAGCCCCCAATCCCGAGGCTCAACATAGCCCGCGCGACAATATTGTCAAAAGCCGCAGCCGTCGCTTCTTTCTCCGCGCTCTCTTCTCTCCCCCTTCTCAAGAGCGTTTCCGGAAAAAGGGTGTCGATTTAGGGGCGGAGAGGGAGGCGCGGGCGTATATATCTATACGTCGTCGTCGTCGTCGTCGTCTGTCAATCGCGTCGCGCGCGCTTTTCCTCTCGATATTTCTTGCGACGCGCGCGCGTTTTCCAGCTTCCGGTGTGTCGAGAGAGTTTCATTTGTTCTCGAGATAGCCCGGGTTTATCCCTTGTCTAGCTGCAATTTGTTTCTCGGGCCGCGCGCGTTTTTATCTTGTATATCATGGACGTCAGACACGTGTAGCTTTGACATCGGCTATATTGCGCTCGCTCGCGGCGAACAAAAAGAATTAATATAATCGTGCGTATATTATAATATCTATATATATCCTTTACAACCTAATTAATTCGGACAAAGCGCGCGTGGGTGGGATGTATAATGTTATAGGGGCGCTCCTTTGAAGGTTTCATTCAGCGCGTGCAGCTCTGGGCAGACTGCTTTTGATGCTTTAATTTCTTTACTAAAAATACAGCAGCGAAGCCTCCGTGAAATTTCTCCCAAGTCACCAGACTGCGAGCTCGCGCTGCAGCTATTTTTTTCTCTCCTCTCTTTCTCACTCGCGGAGAGTCCGCGCCTTTGTGCTGCGAGTTAACGGATGAATAGGCTCGAGCCGCGCGAGAGAAAAATACGAAGACGTCAGGAATGACTGAATAAAGAGTATACACGCGTGGTGCGATTTGTTGTGCCTGAATGAAATGTGTCGTTCGTCTATGCCGATGAGATATACGCGAGAAATTAATTATAGCGCGTATATTTTGGCACACCTTCAGCGAGCAGCTACATTATATATAGTATATACTTCGCGAGATTCACTCCTTCGTATACATGAGTCATCAGTGCGGCTATAACAAATCGGTGCTATATGCTTGATTAGCAATCAATCATATACAACGACTTGCGACTGCGTTTGGACAAGATCGGATGCACCTGCGATCATAAATAACCACTTATCACTTATATATGCATACTCTTCCAATAGGACACACAAAGGGCTAGTATACACACACACCTACAAAGTCGAGAGGGGGCAAAATTTCTCCTTTGTCGGGGCTCTGTATACCTCGAAGGGCGGAAATAAGGCGAGTCCGAGGAAGCCAGCAGCCTCACGCGCGATAACACCGCTGAAAGCGTCCGCCGCGCGTATCTCGTCGCGCAAACGTATGAGTGTGCGTGTGTATATACATGCACAGGACGCCAATCGATCTCGGAGTTTCCTTCCTCGAGCGCGTTTATCTCAATAATCCCCGAGATCTCGAATTTACCTCGAATATTGGCTTAACTGCGAATTGAAAGAGAGAAGGCTCGCTCTTTGTGGCGCCGCTGTGCGGAATATAATACTATATACATATATGTTCTTGACGGATATTTAGATGCGAACTGGATATGGTCGATGTTATATGTTATATGTTCGTATGTACGGGCGAGGCTGGAGAGTAATTTGAATGATTGAATCGCTTTTGCCAATTGTAAATATTCCTGATGGGCTTCGAGAGTAACGAGGCTCACCCGCGCGCTCTGTAAAAACGATATATTGCGATTTTAAATTCAAGTTGTTTGCATGCGGCTCGCGCGCGCGGGTTAATTGAATTTCTGTTTTTGATTGAAAACAATTTTGCACGCGCGTACACTATACAGAATCGCTCAAGTATTTTATACAAAAAAAAAAAAAAAATAAAATTGAGTTAACCCGTCTCTCTTTCTCTCATGCGCGCGCGTTTTCATTCGTTGAATCTAATTCGGAAAATACACTGGCGTTTGAGGAATATACAATTTCACGCCAGTCAACAGCTTTAACCTACTTTTTCTCCCCTTCGATCATCGAGAGCGGAAGTCTTCGAGATGAGGCCAATCACCATGCTTCACATCCTCGCCATAACATCTTGATTCAGCTGTCGTGTATTATATATATATAAGGGCTGCATCGACCCTAAAAAATCAATGCCCCAAGATTTATCACGCCTCTCCAAACGACTTCTTTCCTGACCCGACTTACACACACGCAGGGCGTCCTGAAACAGTCTTAAAAAAGTTGGCGCGCGGAGCTTTATGCACCCCCAGCCATGCATTTTCAAACAGCGCCGCGAGGAGAAAAAAAAGGTACAGCGCGCGTCGACAGTCCCCTGCGAAATGACTATCTCACGAAAGAGTGACGCGCTTTACGGTGCGGCCAACTCCCGAGTGCACTCTTATATGCGAAGAGGGTGTGCGCAGTGTGTACATGCACAACGCGCGCTGCTCGTGTCCCAGGGCATATCGATAAATCTTATCTCGTCTCGTCCCTCGGCTATCGCTGCTCATGTGCTTTTTCTCGAAGTTGCGCGGGAGTCTTGCTTCATGGATTGTTAAACCGACGCGTTGATGCGCGCGAGAGCCAGCTTTTTTCATCGATGCTTTTTTCAGTCACTTGTGTTCGGCGTATTGACTGACCAACGCAGAGCTAATCTTAGAGGAGCGAAAAATGATAAATCATTTTATAAGGCGCTGCAGTCGAGTTTCTTATCTATATGAATTTTGGTGCGGGTAAAAAATCCAAAAGCACGTTTAGTACCGCGCAAAGGCAGAGTGGCGCAGTGGAAACGTGCAAGGGCTACTGACCCACAGGTCCGTGGATCGAAACCACGCTCTGCCAAGGGAACAATTTTTTTTCGATCCATTGATAATACTTATGACTAAATTTATGCTTACAGTTATATTTACCATGCCAATATACTCGCGCAACGCGCATCGATAAAACAAATAATAGCTCACGCGATGATTCATCCATATCGATGCCTTTCTTGAAATTGACGTAAATCTAAAACACCGAAAATTATCACATCAAAAATCCTTCAAGATCCGAGACATTACTGATCGGGATGAGCCATCGGAAAAGATTCACTCAATTTTGTCGTCGGCGTTTGTTTATCGGTATATATGAAACCCAGCGAAGAAAGCTCGAATTCAATCGCGCACTGCGGCATTCCAGCAAACGATCAATTTTCGTCGACGACATTATATATCAAAAGTAACCTCATACCAGCTCTACATATAGGTATATACACGCACGCATCGAGAGTCCCGCAGACTCCCGTCGAGTGAGACGTTAGCCGAGCTTCGCGCGTATCCTTGAGCTGTCTGGTCAGGCCCTTTGGGGATTTGCGAGGGAGAAGAACTTACTGGTAAGATGAAGAGGCAGCAGCAGGCCGAGAGCGAAGTTTGCTGCGGCTCTGAGTCGCTCGTACATTTTTCCCTCTCTTCGCTCTCTTGCGTACACGTGATATCTATATCGGCTTTCCTTTCGCCTGATCCTTTTTTGCCCCGCGCGAGCTGCGCGTCTATCCGTCGTCCAGCTGCGCCGTGTTTCTCGCTCTCGCATACACACGTCGTGTGTTCTTCTTATGTACATTTTTCACACTTCTCGCATTCACTTTGTCTCGCGTGGATATGGATACTCTTTCTTTCCCTCCTCATCTTTTTCGTATATACGCGTTTCGTCCGTTGCCTCGTGCTTATATTCCGTTGTTACCGTTCGCACCTCTTATTTTACCGGTATCTTATTTCATTCGAAGGCCACAACTTTTCCGACCTTAGCAATTTTATTCTTCGAATTTTTCGTAAAAGTTGTGAATATTTATCATGTTTTTTTCTCATTTTCCTCTCGATTGATGATATTTCCCGACTGAAGTTTTCTTATCTATACATAAGTAGCCATTATATAACAATTAAAATTCTCAAAACCAAGTCATTAATCCAAAATAAAAAACTCGACCGATTTAGCTTTCCACGACCCGGCGTAATAAGCGAGCGATATAAACGCGTACCTCTAGTTGTTATTGTTTTTTCTTTGTCCCTCTTCCTTCGGCTCGTGAGCATATAAGTACATACAGCGACGACCTTTCCCGGTTTTATGGATGCGTCGCCGCCGTCGCGCAGAGAAGCGCCGGGATATTTACGATGCAGAATTTCTATGTGTATATTCGCGAGCAGAGGGGGATATAACCGAGGCATAAAGAGCCGACGCGTACACACACAGGCCAGGGCGTAGTGGATGGGGGCAAGGAAAAATGGATGTGAGAGAGAAAGAGCGACGGCTGTGCGGAGGTCAAGAAACGCGAAAGAGAAGGATCGAAGAAGAGACGAGAGCTGAATGCGCGCGAGGAAGAGTTATGCGGAGTGAGCGCGCGTTAACTTTTGGGGCGTTGATAAATTTTTAAGCAGGCCAAATGGAAAACGGCGAATTGAATTTTGCAGCGCGCGTAAAAATTATACGACGGAATCCTTGTTCGTCTAAAGGAGAGAAGTCGTACGTTTAAAATCCCACATCGGAGTATAATAGTTATCAGGGCTGAAGACAGTGCGCAGCGATACCGATTTTTTCCTGCGCTGTATTTTACAGGATGATTAACGGCACGGCGCGCGTATAATCTAAATAGTTCCGAAAGCATGCCGTTAATGCGGTCTTGATATAATAATTTCGCGTTATATCCCGGGAGTGCGGAGTGCAGTGCGCGCATCGTTAAATTCATGTAATAATAATTTTGGTCTTGCCGAGCGTTTGCGCGCGGGCGTGCGTTAAATTTCATTAAATTTCCAGCTCGACGTCGTTATAATTAACGAACCCATAGCATTATCATCGGAAATTGAGCCGTTTTTATCAATTTTCCAGGCGCGCCGCCTATTCTACGCTTATATATACCTGCGTATATTAAAGAGCGCCGGCGTAAAAATTCTAATCTGGATTTCAATAAAGCGCCGTCGCAAACGAATTCAATCCTCGACGTCCTCCCCCGCGCGCATATATACATATATATTATATATAATATAAGTAGACCGCGTATAGAGCGGTGATTTGTTAATTAACAAACTGCGCGCCCGATAAATATAGAGTGTGCGAAGCGGACGGAGGGAGAAAATCACGCTTCATAAACTCGGGCTTTATTACCCAAATTTATTGCGTAAACTCGGCGTGTGCGCGCTGCACTTAAGGTCGTCGATAAAGAACGAAAGTGGCACACGGGGAAGAAACAATCCCAGCGGGGCGCAATAAAAGTCCATATACGCTCCGGTCGACCTTCCTCGTAAAAAAAAGAAGGAAGAGCTCGAGTATAGAGGAGCCTAATGCGCTCGACAGCACCGCAATTTCGGCGTATATACGTTTCTCAGATGCAGCACGTGTGTCTTTCTCTTATATATATGTATACATAGCTATTGTTCCGATTGGTGTGTAGGCAGATACCGCCACTGCAGCGTTTATTGATCGTTCGCCCCACGCCCTCCTTTATACTTGTTGCGCTATCTCTCCCACCTCTGCGGCAAGTGCGTATATACGTATATATAGGTATCTAGGTGTGTGTGTATGTATATATATATATATATATATATATATATACGTCCCGGCTGAAAGGAAAGAGCTGTATATAGGGGGAAGAGCTGTAGATTCCGGGATAGAGGGACCCGAGTGAATGGAATTAAGTCGAGGATGGATAAGAAGCGAGAGCTAGTGTGCTGATGTAGGCGGAGAGAGAGAGAGAGAATTGGGGAGATCGGACTGCGGGAGCGCGTATTTAGCCGCGATTATGTATACGGCCCTGTTTTGTTTGATATTTGCGGTGATTAGGCTTGAATGGAGACGTTATACGGACGGTCCGTGCGAGTGCGATTGTATCCGCTGACAAATGTGATTGCCTACTCCCCCCCCCTTCCTCTCTTCCTCTCGTGCAATTGGCCAGATCGATTCGCGTTGCTGTTTGGATTAAGCGCGCTAGTTACGACTAATTGCTGTCAGAGTTATTTTACCCGCGTTCTTAGCTGCGATGATCAATTTTGTTACTTTGCGCGAACGCACAAGTGCGTGTATGTGTGTATACACTAACTGGAAAAACCACGTACACCGCGCCCGAAATAGAAACTTGAAATTACACGTCCTAAAGTTTCTCACGTTGTGCCCATCTTGGAATACAGCCTATAAATATATGCTTTCTGTACTGCATGTGTACTATAGCCGTAGTTTCCGGGCTTGTTAAGACTCGCAAAACTCTCGGCTGCGCATTTTCTACTTTGCGTATTTGCTCTTCGTGAAACTCTTCGTATAATATTCAGAGAAATTTCAGTGGCTACTATAGACAAACATTTAGTTTAATCGAGTTATATAGAAAAAATCGTATTGTTCTCGAATTTTGAAGCGAATATAACTAAAAATCCGGCAGTTAGTTACCGAACATATATAACATTCATTCGCTGAGAGTAAAATGCATCCGTGCGCGGTTTTTTTGTCTACGTGGAATGTCCGTATTTTTAAAACTAAAAATGCATCAAAGTGAAAATTGTGTCACGCTGATACGGCGCAGCGGGTGCGCTTTAAACGAAAATCCGCTTTGCTTTCAAGGAGCCTCTTGATCTTCATACTCGCGTAAATTCTCATTCTGCTCGGTATTATCTAATTTAAAAATGTGCGTTAGTTTATGCGGGAAAATGCTCGCCATAGTATATATTATACTTTAATAGAGAAAGAAAATTGCATTTAAGATTTACCTTTGTTTTTGTGTACCCAAATAAACCCTACTTTATTCAAAATTTATAGTCAACTCTTTTGCTGATTCAACGTTCTTCGTTACATTAGAATCACAGCCACATTGGCGTTCATTCTTTCACCAAAAGAGGCAGAGTTATATTACACCAAGTTTTTCCGGGTTTTTTTCCAACGCAAGATTGAATTTTCGCGCGCTTCACCGAGTAAGTGCGTTTCGTTGATTTTTCCCTCTATTTTTCGACTCCATATATATCTCCATGAAATTTTTGACCCGCAAAGCCCTTTGATGTTTACGGGTACGGCAAGAATATTTGAAAAAATAAAATCCTGCTATATTCCTCTTCGCACATTTTTCACACTCCACACTGTATTTCTAAATCACCGCGCGCAACAATCTTAATAAACGGCAGTTTCACATCAGGTATAGAATACGCAACTATTTGCATACTCTCGAGTATATATAGTCAGTCGGTGAAATTAGTATATACTGGTGGCCAAGTTCATTCAAAACTAGTGACCGGAAACTATTGCAGGACTGCTCGGCCAGTTCGTCGGACCGAAAATTCCTGCAGATCTAAAACTAGATATATATATTCCTCAGTCAAACGACAAGGCTCATCTTCTATAGAAAAACCCGCTGCTTCCCCGATGCGAATATAGTCGGCGTGTAACAATAAAGCCGCAATGTATATAAATGCAATAAAAGTGCACCGCCCCGGCCTAGGAAAACAAAGCCGACTAATATATATATATATAGCATATAACAGAGAGTATAGAGTACGTCCCGCGGAGAACGCAAAAAAGCTCTCTCTCACTCGATTCCTCGTGGAAGCACAAGAAGAGACGAGAGCGGGTAAACACAAGGCAGAAGAAGAAGAAGACGCGACGACGACGACGACGACGACGACGACGAGAGGGAGAGTAAACGGCCGTGGGCTATACGCGACGCACTCCGTGGACAGATGTAATTAAACGGCGGAATTTGAACAAGAGGAGAGAGAAAGGACGCAAGCCTCAAAGCTCTCTCGTCGCATCCGCCACTTCGATCTCTCTCGGCTCGCGTGTCTGAGAAGGAGGAATCAATCGCCGGACGGAGGAAAGGGAGGCTCTTTCACTTTCAACGTCGCTCTATATATACACGGTTGTTCCCAAGGGTGCCCAGGCCGCCAACGCGGTTTTCGCCTCGCGGCGAAGTGCTCTGCACGAGAGTGTAATGCTAACTTCATTACGCGACCTCTAATGGCGCGAGCTTTCTCTTTCGAGACGAATACTCGCGCATCGGAGTCGCTCCGCTCTTTATCGAGCTTTTCTTTTTCGGGGCTTCATCGCTATGCTCGTCCTGTCGCGATCAGTATAGACTCATTTCATTTTTTCTTGATCTTACGTTACGTTGCAAAATATTTCGCTCACAAGTTCAAACACTCGATGCGTTTCGAATGATCGAAATCATTTAACGTCGTCGATTGCAGTGTCTGACTATCCTGTGGTATACGGGATTACAATGCTATATTCGAACGTCCTAATTTCAAACCGCAGATATTGAAGCTCGCGTAATTATTATTATGGCCGAGTCGCAATATAATAATCGTCTGTTTCGCATGCAACCATCCCGGCCACTACTAATACACACCGCGTGCGCGAGTTAATTTCAACAACGTTATTCAATAATATGAATTCTACATTAATACTACTGTATATAGAACTAGATCGTAGACTTAATTATAATTAACTATAGCGCGCTCTCCCCTCGTTTAGATCGTCGTACAGATACGTGCGCGATAAAGTTTAAAATATAAGTAAAAGTTTTTAATGATAAGAGGATATTCCTTAAAGAATAATGTTGAGTATAATTGTGAGGATCAGACTAAAACAAGTTGTTTTTTAGTTTATGCGAGGGGAGACCTCCTAAAATTTCAGCTCAATCGGTCGGAAATTGATAAGGTACTCGAATACCGCGGGCGTGCCTATAATCATAATTATAACAAACATGCCATCAGCCGCAGCTCTCGTGCAAAGTTGTATGAAAACCCATTCGCCATCTTTTCCGCAAAGGTCTTCATTTATAAAATTCTAAGCGCGCGGTCGCGCAGTGCCCACCGTATTAATTAGCGCCATTATGCTACGGTAAATATTGAACTTTATATTTCCGCGCGCTTCACCCTCGGATTTTTTCCCCTCCCCTCTCCCGCCTTCTCCTCGTGTCTTCGCTCGCGGCTGCTTTTAATTTCAAGAGAGGCGAATTTGCGAATGGCTCCGCGAAGGAGGAAGCTTTTGTCGGCGCGATTGATTTTAAGGTCCCTTTATTCCGGCCGCTTCCACTTTGGGACGACGAGGGGCGCGGGCATGCTTCAGAAAAGATTTATTTTTTAAAAGCTTTTCATAATGAAACGGCTTTAAGAGTCTCTTTTTCTCTCTCATCTGGGTGACTTTTATTTAAGGTAAATCTTATTGTACGCCGGGGAAATAGTTCCTCTAATGCGAACTTTGGGGATAAACGATTTTCACTTTTGTTCCGCTACGCGACACAATATATAGGGGGAGAATTGTGTCGCACGATTATTATACCAGTTATATTCTATTATAGGAGATAGAGAGAGAGAGAGAGAACAAAATCATTATTCATGAAAACAAGTTAGAGCTACATACGCTTATTTATAAATATCCACGATGAATATGGCAAGCAAAATATAAGTTGTAGTTCTCGATCTCTAATTGTCAACTGCGACGCAACTATTTCCCTCGGAAACAGTATAAGAGCGAATAACTCAGCGTTATATTTCCTTATAATTATACATATACCTACTCTTTCGTTAACCGTTCATCGCGCGATATAATCCGATAATTCCGTGCGGTGATCGAACTCGTTACGTCAATAAAAGCGCGTTTTCTCAGCCGACGCGAATTAAAAGTCCGCGCACTGTGCATATAACACAGGGTGCGATTAATTAGCCATTGTTCAGCCAACGAAGAGAGAGAGAGAGAGAGAGAGAGAAGCAAACTACGCGGAGATACAGCACAAACATCATTATCCGTATACGTACTGGCATTCGCGCGAGATTTTGCCTCTCGCGCGTGTGTGTACCTGTATACATATGTGTGCTATATATACATATACACACACATAGAGACAGAGCACTGAGTACACATAAGCAATCGGGCTAATTATCGAGCCGGGCGCGAAAACGCCGAGTTGCAAATAATAAGCTGCGCCTGCAGGTACATATATATATATATATATATATATATATATATATATATAAATGCGGGATATATTCGACGAACTTACGCACTGAATGTATATTATATATAGGGGCGCGATTGCACACGTGGGAAATATACAGTTTCATTTCTATATGTTATTTAGTTTATGTTTTTAATTCGGTTACCCAGGGTAATATCGAGGATTGAATAGTATATAGGATGATTTAATACCCTTACACGTGTATGGGTGTAGTAGAGAGTGACTATATATATACGGTGGCGCTTGGTTATATAACGACGTTGCTTCAGCTGGTGATATAGGATTTGAACTGTAACTTTGTCAATTGTAGTTACGACAAGTTCAATTGCGTGATCTTGTAAGTCATCTATATATATATATATATAGTTTCAAAGACAAACTAGGCCATCGAGTCATGCTTGTACAACGTCTGATCCGACTTCCTGCGCTGGATATTCCAAATTGGAGTTTGCGGACAGTTTGAAAAATCGACTTTGCTGTTATTACAGTCGAAAGTTCACACCTGTCCATCATCAAACATGCCATAATAAGTAGTCAGTATATACAAAATATAAGCCAGACGACGTATCTGGCTCTATCACAGCAAAGGCATAACCGCGCACACGTCGTCCGGTCTCTCTGCAGAAGGGCGAGTCTGTCAGCTATAGGCTGTAGCGCAAAGAGGAGGGTAGACTACGCAGTCGTGTCAGCGATAATCAGACAGTGGAAATGGTCCGGCACTGGTCAGCCGATGGTATGAGCGACGCGCCTAAACTAGCCGAAGCTCGCGCGCCTCACAATATATACGCGATCGGTATATACCTGTATATACGGATCTACCGCGCGAAACCGACGCTGCTTGTCGGATCATCGGCTCGGGCCACCTCGTCATCCGCCCCTCACTTCACTACTACTTTGCCGGCTGGTATGTGCTCTTCAATGGCTCGACTCGACCGCATATACATATCTATATATAGGGGCTTTGACCGCGTGTGCGGGTTGACTATATGGGCGATCGAATTTTGGCTGCGGGGTTAGTTATACCCCTTTATACCCGCTATACTGTGTGCGGGCACGAGTCGCTGCCGCAGTTGTGGTATGTAAGGGGGACGGACATATCTGGGAATGGGGAAAACGTATTATTACTGCTTGATTAACAACAACCGAATAAGATTTCGATAAGCGAATTCTCATAACATTTAACAATGAGCATCCAGTAGTATGCATAAAGCGGAATCTGCGCAACAAGCGATAAAAGAAAAATACGCGAGAGAGAGAGAGAGAGAGAGAGAGAGAGAGGGAGAGAGAGAGAGAGAGAAGAGCTTACTCGACGCCTGCGCATATTTTGAGGGACGACGACGAGTGCGATAAGCAAATCTTTTCGGCCAACTCCAGCTCGGCTGCTCCTTCTCCTCGTATACTTTTACACTTCATATCTCACTTGATTTCCCATCGCGGCTGCGCTCGCACACTTCCGGTTATTACCAGCTCATATTCTTTCTCCGTCTCCGCCCTTCTTTCTCGCTCTCATTTTCTCCCTCATTTCTCGCGCGGCTCCTACTTCTTCTCTACTCCACCGCCGACCTCTTATAAACACTCTATCTTTTATTTCATAGCTCGTTTCCTCTCTCGCTTCTCCTCTACACCCTTCCAGTCTTCCTTTATCTCTTCCTGCATTACTTATACTCCCGCCAAGGCTCCAATGCTCCCGGCATCAGCGTATTCCGCGCGCTCCATCATTTTAACTCTTTATCACTCGCGCGACTTATATTCTCTCGCGCACCCTTATCCTTATCTCTCCTCGACTCTCCCCGTATTTACAAAACACATATATTTTTCGAATCAGCTCGCGCTTCCTTTATTGCTCGGTTTTATATAGTATAATGGTAATTGTAAAAATCAGTCATATGAGCAATTACATGAAAGTATAGCTATATGTATATGTGTACATTGTATAGCGGGGGCTCGTTGAAAATTAAATTTAATCCAGCTCGCGCGCGCAGTTCTTTCTCCCTCTAGGAGATTCCGCGGCTGTGCAATGAACTGCTCTCGGAAACGGATCTGAAAGTTTTAAAATATACTCTCATGAGAACAGTAAAAACTCTGGCAAGATTGCGCGGAAAGGTATTATAAAACCTGCAGGTACTTTCAACTTTCCAGACATGCAACTCTACTTGGATAAATTCAAGGGTAGCTTCTACTCATTTGCTGTCATCTCGTGTAATTTTTTTTTAATTCATCAGCACAGATTATTTCCTAAAAATATAAGAAATGTAGTAGTAAATTTTAGAATTGTAGTAAAACACGTGTTTTGGGAAAATGAAAGCGCAAGATCAGTCGCATATACAATAGAGAATTTTCAATGCTTTTTTTAAATTCAAATCAAACCAACTCCATCCAAACTCGAGTCCTTGCGCCTTCATTACACATACCCCATCGATCGTCGACTCTCTCATCCATAAAAAATGGATAATATATATGTATATACAGAAAAATACAGCTCATCAAGTGCTCGGCTCACGTATACCCGTGGCACACTCCAATTAGACTTCGCCCCCTTCTCTCAAGTGCCAATCCCCTATATACACATAGCGCCAGAGCTGCAAGAAACCAAGCGAAGAATCTGATATGTACACACACATATATATATATATATATATATATATATATATATATATATATATATATATATATATATATATATGTATAGGTACACACAAGTCGCGCGGAATGCAAATGGGTCTTCGGCTGGAATCCGAATTTCCAAAGCCATGCAGTCGGGGATTATAAGCCAGAATTTGGATCCGCTCCTGCGGTTAATTGCAAAGGCACGCCGGAAACTATATATAATGGCCAGAAGTGGTGTGAAATAGATACGGCATATCGCGAAATAGATACAGCCAGCATTTCGCGCAGCGAGGGACGACCGCTCGTTTATCGAGAGGCTTGCTTATTCTAGGTATGCACGTATATATATATATATATATATATATATATATATATATATATATAGGTGTGAGCGGGTGTGAGAG
This sequence comes from Muscidifurax raptorellus, assembly GCA_020010945.3. NCBI lineage: Eukaryota > Metazoa > Arthropoda > Insecta > Hymenoptera > Pteromalidae > Muscidifurax > Muscidifurax raptorellus. The sequence continues at coordinate 18,395,376 of CM052077.1, read as the reverse complement.
GTAGCTGTGTAAACTTTACACCCTTTCATTGCAGCTATCTGCAGCGGACACTATACTTTTTCGGCTTTTATAGATCGAATTCGAGATTGTTTGCAGCAGCGCGAGGCGCTTCGCTCGAGACACTCGAGAGTTTTTTGCCGCGATTGTTGGGGCGCACAGAGAGCGTTTTTCAAGTGCGCTCGTTTCTGGAAATTGGTTCCGTCGCGCGATGATAGAACTTTCGAAACGTGGCGGCTGCACCCAGTGATTATATGTATATATATATATACAGTTAATGGAATCGAAAATTTTTCATCTTTGTTTATTCGAATTCTGACTGCGATACGTAGGTATAAAAAGAGAGGAAAAAACTCGCGGAGCATCGGCTAGAATATTATACAAACACAGAGTGTCTCGAGAGTCGGTAAATATTCCGCGATTCAATTCGACGACTTGTCAAAGCCACGTGCAAAGGGGCGGTCGAGGCACGAGAATATAAAAAGGATGAGGGTATATAGAGTCGGATATGTATAAAAAATCATACGCCGAGCCAAAGTTCTTTTCCTTTCATCTGCCCGGCACCGCTGAAGGTCGAAAAAATCCCGCTCTCGATGTTTATGCGTATACGTACACATCTCTTCTCTCGAAAAGTCGCTCCTAAAAGTCTCATAAAAACACGCTCGCACGCGCGAAAGCCATAAATATCGAATTCGTATGTGCCGTATATATAGAGCGAGAGGCGAGGAGAAAAAATAACGTAAAAACCCATAACCATGTAAAAGCGTCGGACGAACGAGCGCGAAAAAAGAATTTTTCGTTGCTCCGAGCGGCAAAGTATTTTTTGGATATGTGCGCGTATATATATATATAGATATATACAGGCGCGGGTTAGTGAATTTGAGGCTTTTCGAATCGGCTTTTCGGCACACACAAAGATTCCGAATGTTTTTCAAAGCAGCGCGGCTTTGATCGCGACGTTATTAGTTTTCCCGTCGTATGTCAGTTTGCTTGTTCGGCTGATGCACGCGTATCGTAAATCTCTTTAATGGACACGTGTGTGCGCGAGCGCGTGTTATTGCCGCACACAGATCAGAAGAGCGAGACTGAACTCCCCGCCGCAAACTCGCGATTGTTGCAAATTCCTCTCGACTTTCGGCTACGGCCATAAATCAGTTCCCGCAAGACGTGTCAAACATTCCAATAATTCAATTTGCGTTATTACGAGAGGGAGAGAACGCGGCGGACCTATTAATCAAAAGCCAGCCGAAGCGCATCATATCGCAGCGAGAACAAATGTTCCCCGTCATCGCCTCGGAATTTTCTCGTTACCGCAAAACATCGTTAGGCTCACTCTCTCTCTCTCTCTCTCTCTCTCTCTCTCTCTCTCTCTCTCACCTTTGCCCCTTCCTACACGCACGAGTGTAATCGCGTTTCGCTCGAGCGTAAACGCATATATATGGATCAAAAGTGCCGCGAAAATTTGTGAATCTCGCGAATTCACGCGTGTTATTAATAACGTAACCGCGAGAGGGCGGCTATACTATATACGATTTCGTTATTCGAGAGTGCGTGCATCGGGCGCCACCGTATATATCGATAAATCAACGCTGCTCCTTCAATATTACACAAGCTAGAGACGCGTCTCGCACAATCGCACCACTACGCAATCGATGACGTTGGGGTCGAAGCTTGTATATATATGTTATATACGTCGTACACGACGCGCCTATGCGATTAAAGAAGCCGCGTTGTATCGTCGCTAGCGATTAAGCTTTGTGTACATGTGGGTGGGGGTTAAGGTTTCAGAGCCGCCGGGCGGGAAATTAATTTGCCGGCGTAATTAGTCACGTAGAGCTATATATATACGGCTTGGTGTTCCGGCGCCGGGGAAGAAGCTCGCTCGCGTCTGGTTACAGAGAAGGTGGGATATATACCTTAAGCTGCGACGACGACGAGTATAGTGTGTGGAAATCCAGCGGAGATGGATTCCTCTACTCGCGGCGCGGCACACGTTTCGTTACGACACTTTGTAATTGATGCGCTCTTTGTACATACGTATTATACGCGCGAGATCTGCATCGGGTAGTGTGTGCGTGTCGTATTTAGGATGTTTGCCCGGGGAATTAGCTTGTTTTGAAATTTGCTGATTTTTCGTCAACTGATACGTATGGCTATAATATAATGCAACGAGGTATTAGTTTCCGCGATTCCTAATATACACTTTTATGCGTATGCTCCCCCACTTTCGTAATAGGATTTCGGTTCGTATTACGAATATAGCGTGTAATATGCATTAGGTAACCTGAACTTTCCCGCACGAACCTAAGGAAAATTTCAATAAGAAGCATTGAAAGCACCCCTAGACTTAACAGCGCGATAACAAAGAAAAAAGAAAAGTATTTATCTTACGGAGCGCAATATAAATACGGACATTTGTTTCCGTTACTCTCTCGTCGTCGCACACACACACACACACTACTTGCGAAACGGCTGATGCATGGCCGTCGCAAGTGAATCGCTCAAGCATATCACAACACTCCCTTCCAAATCCCGGCGAATAATCAGAGTTTACATACTTCCCTTGACATTTACCTTCGCTCAATTATTCTCTCCGCGAGAGAGAGAGAGAGAGTATAAGCTTTTCTATTTCAGCGCTCTCTCCGGCGGCGGCGCCTATTGTTCTCCTTAACTCGCATCAATCTTTTCTTTGTCGTATATAGCAAAGGACCGCGTGTAGACCCTCCGCGATTTCCACCTTTTGTTATTTGCGTTACCGACGCTATTTGCTCTCGCTTCCTTTCTTCCCTTCCGAAAACGTCCGTCTTCCTCCCCCCCCCCCCACTTTCCCCTCTCTCGTCCAATCTTCCACTCTCTATCTATCTTCCGTCCGTTCGTTTTTCTCTTTTTTGTGTGTATATATACCGTCTGTCTCGAGCGAGTAGCTTATACAGCCATCGTTTTTCAGGCGCAAGCTCAGATGGCCCCCTGGGACCACGCGGTAATTATTAACGAGTGTTCCTTCCTTTTCGCGCTGCTGCAGCTGACAAACATGTATCCCCAGCCGATACGTTATTCGTTCGCGTGCGCGCGCGCATATTATTATATTAACATGCACGCAGTCGTCTTTGTCGCCGCGTGTCTGCGTTTATATATTCATGCGGGCGCTGATGGCCAAGCGCTGTTTCCAGCATTTTGAATAATTTACGTGACTCCGAAAAGTTGTTAGATTCATCGATCATAGTATAGAGCTTGCACAACTCTCGATTAACGTGAGTAATGCGTTTCAGCGCGGTCTATATATATATATATATATATATATATATATATATAAAGTGTGTATACATACATGTATGCGCTAAAAGCGCCAAACTCGATTACGCAGTCTGTAGCGAATAAATGATGCATCTCGCCAATTTCCGAACGAATGACGCGCAACAACGCGATATAATTCCGGAAAAAAAGGTGCGCGACCCCCGCAATCAGCATTCGAGCGAACGAACGAAAAAAAAAATAATCAACATGCATCGAATCCATCGCTCGCTCTATATATGTATATGAACGAGAATAAGCCATCCATTTCAAAATATTTTATATACATATACATATACAGACGATTTTTTATAGCTTTCTTTTGTTCAGCGCTTTTGCCGCGCGTCTATACCCCGCGAAAGATCAATCCGCGCCGGGTCATAAATATCTTCTCTCTCCGAGCGAGCTCGGATACATCCTATATATTCAGCCTATACATATATCTAGGAAGACGGATCCTGCGTATGTGTCTATAACTACTATATGCGCTGCATATGCGAATTCGCGCGCGTATTGTATTGTATATAGCGCCATGCAGCCGGCGGATTCGCATATGCATGTGTCGCCGGTACGTGCTTTTGCAATTTGCTATATATACTCACACACATCGCGTTTTTTACGCGCGCGCGCGCGAAAGAGGGGGTTGAAAAGATCGAGAGAGTGCGTCGGCTCGCTGAAACGGAAAATCGACAGCTCTCGGGTGTGCGCGCTATATCCGGCAGATAATAGAAAAGCTCCCCCCGTCGCGCGAGCTTTCTCTCGCTCCTCTGGCCGATCGAGTCGAAAGCTTACAAGCACGTTATTATCCGAGCTTGCGGCAATGTCTGTGTTTATATATATATATATATATATATATATATATATATATATATAATATATATATATATATATATATATATATATATATATATATATATATATATATATATATATATATATAGATATATATATATATTTCACAGCGCGTATATAGGAAATGCGCGCGTGTTGTCTTATATACGTCTCGTTGAACAGCGGATTGAAAATCTCACGATTCTTATTCCGCTTTTGCGAGAAATAATAATTATTTTACGAACACGAATAACGAGATACTTACAAAGGACCTGTATAACGGTGGGTAATCACAGATAGTTTCTCAAAGATTTCTCATCGCCTGCATTAGGTATATATATACAGCTTCCAACAATTCAATTCAACTTTACAGTCCCTTGATCAAACTCATCGCCATCTCCCCTCTAAAATCAGCGCAATCAATAATTCAAAAATTATCCCCCACCCCAAATTGATCGCGTTAAGAAAAAGAAAGAAAAAAACTCGATTCTCCACTCAGTCGCCATTATATATAGCAGAAAAAGAAAGCTCTCGCGACGGGACTCGAGAGGGGGCATAAATTACCCGCTGCTCCCTTATGCAAAAAGTTGTTTGCGCCTTCGGTGGCAGCGCAATCGAAGAGGGATTCCTATACGCGATCCTGATCAAATCAACGCCTCGCTCTAAAGCTGTATACGTATATATACAGGCGCGCACGGGCGTGTGCGAACTTTCGATAAAGAATTTATCGGCGCAGCAACGGGGATCGACGGGGCTTGAAAGGAAACATCCATAGCGAGAAATGCAATTCCGAGCGGCGTAAATTTTATGAATTTTCACCGGTCTCTATCTTGTGTTCTCTTCGCGCACGCGTATTCCGTCGCGATGCTTTTCCGTTTTGGATCCGCCGCGCTGTGCTATATACGCTTTGTTTTTTATTCATTTTCCGGCGCCGTCGCGCCGCGGCCCTTTATCCGCCATTCGTCGTTTTTATTATTTCACGCGCGTGCGTGCATCCAAAGAGAGCTATACATACAGGTATATATATATACAAATGTATATACATATACGCGAAGGAAATGTATAAGCGCGTAATGAGCGCTATACTGCGCGCGCACATTTGGAATTACTAATTATTCGAAAGGGGAGGTAAATCTTTTTTTCTTCGCTACATGCGGATCTGGGGCTCTTTTGTTGCCGCCAGCGCGCGTTTGATTATTTATGCTCGGGAACGAACGTTACTGCGCGAGTTTAATGAAACATGAAAAGCGGTTATTAAAAATACGAGACGCGCGCGAGCGTTTGAATGCGCGGAGTATCTTTTAGAAAAATGAATCCGCTGCTTTTGCGTCTCTCGCCCCGGTTTCCATAACCACTGTTAATTTTTTTCGCTCGCGTGAACATGTTCTTGGTTATATGTTCTATGCTATCGCATCTCTGCATGTATATGTATGAAGTTTCACGGTAAATATGTTCTATAGAGAGTTCTGATATCCCTGGTTTTTTTCATCCTCTTTGAATTACATGACGTGAAAGTTGAGCATGTAAGCACTTTTTGAATTTATTTGCTATATTTGGGCTAGTTTTTAACTCCTCGGGGAACCATTGTTCACTAAAAAAACATTTGTACGTTTTCTCGTAAAATTGTATGAACTCTTATTTCATTACAGACGCTATTGTATACGAAAGGATTACAAAAATATGTCGAGCTTTGAATTCATGCTCGCGACATGGGCAAATTTATACTGCAGGACCTACATTTCTGACTGATACTGATACTTGTAGATATATATATATACCTCGCGACGCTAAGATAAATTTGCAGAACGCGCGTCGCGGCAGCTATCGCGTATCGTGCATTTTCCGCACGTATCTTAAATATAATATATCACGCACGTATACGGGATAAACATTTTTCAAATAATCATTTCAAAATCTTTATTGCAATGTTATTCTACACAACTGAAAAATCTCGCAACGGCTGCGCTCATAACTATTATACGAATATGTGCAAATAGTTCATTTTCACGCGACGCTTATTACCCGCGGTAATCCGCAAAATGCCCTCTCGTTCTCACCGATTAAAGTCGATACATATAAACCGCCACGACCCAGTATAGCCCAAAGCAAAAGCACTCGTTTCTCCGTCCACGTTCGCGCGCTGCTTCCCTGAAAAAAAATAATAAAGAAGAAAGAAGCGGCCCCAGGCAGTCGGTCAGAGATATTATAACGATACAGTAATTTCCACTTACGCCTGGCTTGCACGGAGGAAAGGAAGCAGGAAAGGCTTGGCTGGCGCGCGGCTATTGAAGCGCGTGGCGCAACAGCAGCAGCAGCATGGCCTTAATGATATAGCGCGCTGAAGCCGGGCTCTCCGGTGGGTTTTCATATAAAATCTCATTAAATCTCCAGCGCGGACTGCTCGGCACTTGGCTGGCACAATGGAGCGGAAATGCCTTCGTCGCTCCGATTTCTGACCCCAATACGCGACTCTGCCTTCTCTCCCTGCGCGCGGAGAAAGGAGAATGCGCGGTATCAGCTGTTGTAGCATATATATATATACGTGGAAGCGTCGTGAGTCATATAAAATATAATAACTTTCGACTGCCCAGTTTACCCCCCACTCACATTTCTGTTGTGTCATATTTTTCATCTTTCCGTTTGCGGATAGTTAACGTAAAAAAAGGAACATTTGTTACTATACCCACATCAAAATTAAATACCGAATATAACAACAGCAGAAAGCATCGACGGACTTCTGTCTTCTCTCTTATACGCTCCATTGCACATAAGAGCAAAAACGTAACGATCGTCTCTTTCGCCACACCGGAATGCATCATCATTATTTCGTAACACTCCCCCAATATTTTCCGGTCTCTCGCCTCCCTTTCAGTCGCGCGTCAATTTTTCGCTCATCATTTTACCCGCGCGCGCGACCGATTGCTTTGACAATTTTTCCGCGCGCTTCCCCGCTCTCAATATAATATATATATCAACTACTCAGCTCCGAGCTTTTATCATTATATATATGTTTCTCGTTCGTGAATTCTCCGCTGCGCCGATGCGTTTTAATGAATTTCGCGCGCGCCACAGCAGACTGACCGAGTTTCGACCTCGAGAACTTTTCTTCATTAATGCATCCGCGACAAGAGCTCGGCCGTGAATGCAGAACCGGTTCTCCATGTATATAACCCGGTGAAAAAATTTATCCGTGATCTAGAAGAGGAAAAATCGCTCGAGCAAAATCCATACAATGTCAGTATACGCGTCGCGCATATATTACATTATCCGTTCGAAATAAAGCTAACCTTCGACGCACGGCGACGCATACGTAAACTCGTCGGCGCGGCGTCTCCGGGAAATTTATGCGCAGTCCCGGAAATTCGGCCTCGTTATCGACCATCGACGATGAGGTCCTCCCGATTGCAAACGTGAGTCCGTGTCTATAATGTCGCACGTAGCTGCGGACCCCGTTTATAATCGACATTGAACTGCAGGGACGCTGACTGTATATACATATATATAGGTGCGTTATTTAACGACTACCCTATAGATGCTGGCGTGGCTGCAGAGAGGGTCGACGTAACGCTCGGTTTATATACACAACTCCGAGGAAGGGACACGCTGATAACCGATTTTACGTTTTCTGTCGGGCTTGGAGTTGAGATTTATCATAACAATGTATAGTACTGAAGTTGAATATGAAGTATAGCGAACTGTGTATTTTAGGATGTATAGTTTACATACATATACAGTATTATACGGTTGTAGATTATTCCCGATGCAGAAATTAAAAGAGCAGACGATAATTCAGTTTCCGCCTGGAGTACAGTACAATTATAACTTTGTTTGTGTGTGTGTGTGTGTATATATATATATATATATGTAAAAACGATTTTATCTGCATGCCCGACTATACCGGAACGATACTACTGAACGCTTCATAAAACTTGCAGCGGCAAATTAATCGCTCGCGAGAAATAAACTTTCGTGTACTTGTGTATGCTAAAATGCGAGCGCACTTCTTTACAAGAACATCTCTTGGGTGAATTATCGGAAATCACTTGTTGCGGAAGTATAAGCGATTGCGATTCAGATGCATAAATTATCCTCTACTGCAGTATATATATAATTTTTATTCTCGAGCTGTTATTTGCGCTCGCTCGAGAAAACACTTCTTTTGGAATAACAATAATTTGCATTTATACACAGCAGCGACTCTCGAGAAATGAAATAAAAATAGAAATAGTCGATTTCTCGCTTATTCTACTCGCGCGAATATATGCTTGTTATATGCAAGCTCTCTATGCTCCTTTGAAGCGCGCGAAAAAGCGGTATTTCGTGATATCAACTGTATATATATGTATATAGGCTGCGTGTGTAAAAAAGGGCGATTCTTGCAACAGCAGCAAAAAGCACAATCAGTCCGAGCGTTCGTGAATCCAAAAGCCGGTCCTCGGATAATTGAAAGCCTTTTTTACGCGAAACAAAACACAAGCCAAATTAAATTACAGCGGAAAGGGAGGGAGTCAAACTATACGTGCGCACAGCCATCGGGCAACACTGCAGAGAGAGAGAGAGAGAGAGAGAGAGCCAGAGTATGCATGCAGCAGCAAGAAACAACGCGGGAACAAGAGAGGCGGAGATGGAGAAGCCGCAAGCTCGCTAAGCCGCTGACTGGCGCTGTGTATATATATATGGAGTCAGCGCTTTATCTGTACGCGAGCGAGCGCGGGGAGTGACCGGAGCCGAATTTGCATGGATAATAGCTCAACCGTTGCTCTTGCCGAGTAGTGAGAGAAAGAGAGAGAGAGAGAGAGAGAGAGAGAGAGAGTAAGAGAGATAGCAACAGCACACGCGCGTTGACTATACCCACTTTGTTTTTGCCGAGGTGTATAGGTCGAAGCCAAGATCGAAGCGCACGCCGATTTGCTTAATTGATGCGCGAACCAGAGCGAGAGAGAGAGATGCTTCATTGTTGCTGCCGATGAAATGATCCCTTGGTTTCTGTATGGGCGGAAAAGGGTTTTATATCGATCCCTTTGTATATGTATATATATTATATACCTCCGCGCCGACCGTAAATGCGATTAGTTTTGCATTGTTTGTTTAGTTGAGCAATCTGCGCAGTCAACGCTTTCATCTGTTTTGGTAAAGCATCAATTAGGATTTAATTTTTTGATTGGTCGATCGATCACGCAATATGATCCTATCGTTCCGAATATATATAATATTGAGAAAAATATATAAATATACCTATTATATTTTAATTTTCCCATCTGCCGCAAGATCATCGCAGCAATAAAGCTCTATATCGCGCGCGCAGCTCCCTCACCCTCGTACATTTCCATATTCATTGAATTATTATTTCCGGGCCGAATAGCAAAATAAAGAAAGAAAAAAATGAAAGCCAAGCGAGTCTCTCTCTATGTATATACGTTATCTGCAGCTGGACCGGAGCGCGCGAATTTGCATGGATAATGGCTCAAAACAGCTGGGTGTATATAAGGGACGCGAGGGACGGAAGGGCGAGGAGCTTGTTTTTACCCGGATTCGGGAGTTCGCGTTAAGGGATTTGACCAAGAGGGTGGGCCGCCCTAAACAGCTGCCGCCTCGTTTTTGGGGATTTGAATTTTCAATGCGCATCTCTCTCTCTCTCTCTCTCTATATATATATATATATATATATAAAGGCACTATCTATATATATAGCGAATAGGGCGAGGCACCACCGCCGCTGCGGATTTATGACCGAGAACGCTGATGAAGCGTTATGATATATATATATATATTCCGTGGCGAGAGGTGTTTCATTTTTGTTTAGCTTATAATACCGAGGCTCACTCGGTGCCGAGTGCTTGTATTATATAATATATCTCGAATCTGGGCGATAAGCTTTATTATGCAAATATATTTTACACGTTTCGCGAATCCTCGAAGTTTCAAATATAGTTTTGAATACTATATTTTTTAAGCGGTGCATATCATAAGTAATATTATATAATAACTATACGCTATATACCTGTATATTGGCGCCAGAGTAGACAGATGAAATAAACAGCGATAAAGACTCTTGCGACTGTAGTGAATTATTGAGATGTCGGGCAGTTTGCGCCGCTTCGAGAGGCAATTCAGTTAATCTTGCGAATTCATTAGAAAGCATTTTTAATTACTGCCATTTACGGATGACGACGTCGACGCTCTTTGCCCTCGCTTGGAGCTCGAGATAAGGAGTTTTCAGACGGAAAATCCGACGTTAATCCTTCCCGGGATCAACAGGATTCGCGCGCTGTATATCAATTATAAATTATCGACTTCTGCGTTTGAGAATGTTCAATCGAGCGCCGGCATCAGAAGGACTCTCGCCGAGTATGTATAGTTCTTTCGGAGAAAAGAAACACCAAAACTTTTAGTTTGTTATATATAACGATGCTTGCATTCATTCAAATTATACGCAGGTATTTCGCTCTGCGGATGTAGAATTCTGATATCAGGTCCGGGGCGTAAACTTTGTTCGAGCTTATGAGCCGGTACAGGAGCTTTTGAGCTTAGTGCGGTCGGCGCGGGTCGTCTTAACCTGCAGAAATGTTCTCTGTGCGTATACGTAAAAATCCTATAGTGTAGAAGAAACTTGCATATACTTTTCCACATATTTAAAACAACACAAAGCAGCGACAAATGCCGATCGAAAAGTTATATGAATATAGTATACGAATACATTAGTGGGGTATTATATTTGTTTTGACATCGTCACTGTGCAAATTCCAGATAAATCATCAGAACTAGAAGTAAAACATAAGCGTATCACGCAGCCAACTGCGGTTTCGCGCGAGTTTCGCGCGAGTTTCACGCTTCAGCGGAAACTTATCGCCGTTGTGCATACGCGCGGAGCATGCAGCCAAGTTTAAATGTTGCATATACTTACCCTCGCGAGCTAATTAGATTCGTATACATTTAATCAAATTTTAATTGTAATTTTGAGAGGATATTGTTATAAAAAATCACTGCTAAATTATACTATAGAGTTTTTTAACTTATACTTTCACAGGATTCGGGCTGCAAAGATGAATCTAATAAAAACTCGACTCAAGTTTAATTACTACGCAAAGTTATTAACGCCGATGACCCTTCAATGTTCTCACCGCCAAAACCTCTGATTTCCGTGGTTTCTTTGAATTTCTAAAATATTATATTTGAGAATATAACTATATCTACAACGATTCAACAATTATATATCCAATCAACGTTACTGTATTTTTTGCAGAGTAAAATGAAGCAGAAATCATCGGGCCTATGATGAAACATACGGCACAAGAGGCCGGGTGGCAGCGTTCTAGGATAACCCGTGACACATCATGGAACAGGTAGTTTTGCTAATAGGAGCCGTCCTGATAGCGTCGGCTCTTTGCGCCGAGGAACAGACCAATAATGTTTTTGGTGAGTATATGCAAGCGTACGTAAATTTGCTTTGTGTTGAAAATTGTAATAAATGGTCTATGTATTTGTTGGCTTACGTATTTGTTATACAAAATACGGTGAACAACAAGCGACGACTGTGCTTTTCCGGACTCGGATATGATGCCTACGGCGCTCTCGACTACTACTCGTGCTTCAACATAATCCTCGCTTGGAAAAGCTCATTTCCGTCCCTAGTTCTACAATGTACTCTTACATCAGTGGTTAGAACCCACATGTTTAACACGGAAAGTTACTTTCACGAAGAGATTAATTTCTTACGCATAAAATAAATAAAACACACAATTTTGACACTGCTATAAACAACGCTGTAAACACTCAAAAGGAGTTAGATTTATTATGAAGGAGACTTTATTCCTGTGACGTATTACGCATAAAAATCTAAATTCACAAAATAACGTTAAAGTACCATGCCTACACCGAATTCCTGCTTCAGTACTTGAGCCCTTCGGCTGTTTTCGATCGATCCGAGCCCTTCAGCTCCTAATGCCCAACTAACTCGCTCGAACAGCGACCCAGCTGGTCTTTCCGTCAGATAAGTGCATTTTATATGTTACATATCTGCTCGTAACACCACTGAACGTAAATTTCGTCATATTTCTATTAAACTCTCTTTAATGATTAATTGTTATGAAGTCATCATATAACGAATAGTACCGATACGGCAACCTTGTTTGCCGGCCCACGCGAAAATGATAATTTTTCATAAGCACGAAAAAGCAGAAATTTAAAATAGAGTACAGACTTCAAACAATGAACGGCACTTATTTTTCATGCGCGCGTATTCTGCAGCACGCAATGTGAAGCGCTAGCAATTATAAAGCGAAAAAAGCTGCAACAGCGTCAAATGTAGCTCTCACCATTACAAAACGGCGCCGTACCCTTGGGTGCAATTTTTTAAGCCCTTACGTACCGAGCGCGCCGGGCATCCTACAGTCGGCATAACACAGCGTTATATGTTAATTTTTTCATGACTCAAATGGCGATGCGTAAAAATTGCGTACTCCGTAATGGCCGCGCAGACGCGTATATAGTAGCGTCGGTTCCTCCACTTCGAGAAGAAAAGTTTTTCCCGCACCGAGCGACACGGCTAAAATATTCAAGTTTGTCTTTATTTTGTAAAAAAGCTTTGGACGTTTCAAAAACGCATAACGCGGCTCGATACACGGCATCGTGTTACATATATACGGATTTTCTATCGTTCATTCGCGTCGGATATTAAAGAACCGTACACTGTACCGAACTACCGCGCGGCTATTTGCATAATGCAACAAAAGGGTCAATATCCGTGAACGGCAAAGTCGTAATATTATTACTCGGTTTATATATATATAGCGCGCATATAGCCAGCAGCAAGTCTCTCGTCTCAAAGCATCAGCTGTGCGCTTGCGCAGAAAACGCGGGATGAGAAGCACAACACGCAGTATAGACGCTTTTTGCTGCGCGCATATAGCTGCGCGTCTCCGGGCTGATCCGCCGGTAATTGGATAACGTTAATGTCGTTCCAGGCCATTGTATACTTCCGCTGGGCATGGAGGAGGGAAAAATTCCGGACCACGCCATAACGGCTTCCTCCAGCTACGAGATGAAGTCCGTCGGGCCGCAGAATGCAAGGTAAGATTGATAACGACGATCATTATTATGATTACAGTCGCTGCTGCTGCTGCTGCTGCTGCTGCTGCAAAGGGAAAACTCGTCAAGAGATTCCTCCTTCGTTAAAAAAGTTAAAAGACCGACGCTCAAGGAGAGAGACAGAGGGATACACGTCGCGAGACTCGACTTTCAAAAGGAAATGCGCGGATGGCGCGCTTTTGTTTGAGAGGACTCGCGCGAACAATTGATTTGTCACCGGGTGATGGAATTTTTCTTTTGATTTCGTATATTGTATGCGTTTGCGCATACTTTCACGCGATCATATAATGGTGCAGTAGTTTTTTTATACACTATATTGCACGAAAAGCCTTGTATTTTGGCCACTGGATACGCAGTTCGTGATATATAAGAATATTCGTGTATTATATATAGAATAAGCCAATGTAATCGCAGCATATACGATAAATGTAAAGTGCTCACCTTCCAGTTGTTGTATAATTGGGTAAAAATTTTAAACGTCATTCTCTCGGGAAGTCAACTTGACGTTTATCGCGATAATCATTCATTTAGTAACCTTCAGCATACGAATTTAAATCGCAACGCGTGGACGCTCATCCGCGTTTTCACGTAATAATTACAATTTTCATTCTTCATTATTATTACACGGACTATAATGTTCTTCTAAAAAAAATGTAATGTACCGGTACATCGTTCCGCGCTGTAAGTACGAGAGAGCTTGCAACTCTTCTCTCGCCAACTTTCTCGGAACTTGCAAGTCTTCAAAGAAATATACAAGAAATAAATCTTTTAGAAAAAAAATTTCTTCGAGCTACACGAAAAGCTTGTAAGTAAAGGAAAAATATATTACATTTCCCACGCGCGGTCCATATATAGATACTCTCCTCTCAAAGAAGTTAAGAGCAGTTGTCAAAGAAATACACAGGGGCAATAAATAACTTGCACACCATACAAGCCTTCGACTTTCCTGCCATCGAGTCTATTCGCGTGTAATTTCTATAAAAACGTGCGACAGTTGTATATAGTAAGTAAAAATGCGCTTTGTTTTTTAATGAAAACCGATCAGCGTGGCCATACTCGTAAAAATAGCTCTTATATACTTACTAATTTGTCTTTTCTTCCGAACCTGCGCAAAAGGGCTGCAGCCGCAAAAAGTAAATAAACAGCTCTTATCCGCTCGCGCGTAGCAAAGAAAAGAAGCCGTCAACTCGTCAAGCCCGATATCGTCGCAGAAGCACGGGCCTCGGAGCCTCGCGGAGAACTTTTATTCTCGTGTGCGCGCTCGTAACTTCCAGCTCATGTAATAATAACGAGTCGGACGTACAGCAGCAGCGCTCTCGTGCTGTGTTCTACAAAAATAGACACTTTTCTTACGGTCCTAGAAAAACTGAAGTTCCTTTTATCGTAGTAAATATCGCTTATTATTTTTTGTGAGATACTGCCGTGTCATACACAGCCAAACACTCGTCGGCTGAGATAAAAGAATGCTGCCTATATAATAATAATGTATAGACAATACAAAGCCTCTTTTCCACAGAATACGTCAGGAGAAGAACGGCGGCGCCTGGTGCCCGAAGGCGCAGATAAGCAGCGACATCCGCGAGTACCTCGAGGTCGACCTAACGAAGGATCATCTAATTACGTGGACGGAGACGCAGGGCCGCTTCGGAAACGGCGAGGGCCAGGAGTACGCCGAGGCCTTTTTCCTCGAGTACTGGCGCGACCTCAAGTGGCACCCCTACAAGAATCTCAGGGGCGACCGGGTGCGTGCTGAACCGCATATTCTATATATATATATTCTCGTGTATATAAGGCTTCTCGGCCTCGCGGAAAATAATGTTAGTTCTAATAAAAGTGAAAGATACTGGATGTGGAGGGTATCGCTCCTACGATATATCCTATGCGCTATATTATACTTCTCGTAAATTCTGCTGCCTCGCGAGTAGCTGTGTAAGATGAACATTTTCGCGCGCAAGACTTTATTTATTTCGGCATTTTCCAGAGTTTCTTACACGCGATCTTTGAATAAAAATAATTTCAAGACTACTTTGTACGACACGGATAATCGCTCGATACACTTAACTGCACCTGCGTCGAAAGCTCGTCTACTGAAAAGTATATTATCTGCATCTCGCGTATATCTCATTGTCAGTCGCGCTATATTGCTATATGTATATAATACACTTTGTACGTGCGGAGCATATCAGCGCAACTTGACATATTATATATATATATACACACCTCGTGAAAGGAGCCGCGCCGTAGCGCAGCGTCTCGAGGGTCTTCGGCTAAGGAAGTTTCTCTCTTCAGCCAACTTTTCCTTATTTGACGCTCGACTATACAATATTCATACTTTAATAGCGCGAGCGCGCAGACTTTTCGCGGTGATTTTTTGAGCCAACCTACATCTTTCATTTTTCCCTCGGAGCCGGTGCAGCGCAGCTCGCTTAAGGGCTTTAGTCGCGCGAGTATATATATCATCGGAGCTGAATAACTCATTTGCATATTCTCTGCGCACTGCTATGCGTACCGCAGACCTGCGCGTACTTTCCAGGCCGCGGCTTCGTAAATCGAGGTGCAGATTTTCTTTCATTGCTTTTCCGCCGCGGGGTGAAGAACGATTGATTTTTTATTCATATACGAAGCCCGGCGATCCGGATATTATTTTTATTTTGTATACCGTTATATTTGTAAGCGGTCGAATATAATGCGCCTCGAGATTTCGCGCGTGTATATATTTTTATGGGAAAGACGCGGCGCTGGTTTTCCACCCCCAAGGGCAATTACGTGATTGCGCGCGAGACTGTATATATACACGGCGCAGGCGGCCGCTATGTAACGTAATAATGCTGCAATCGCATTAATAATTTCGCGAAATTTCATTATCTCCGAAATTATAAATCCATTACACACTCGCCCTGTATATATATACCGCGTTCGTATACACAATTTCATTCTTGTTAAAATTACGTATGAATAAAATCTATTATAATTTTGTTGATCCTGAAATTATTTCGCTGAAACTGCATTCGTATACAATACACACTGCGTGTCGCAAGATAATTTATACCTGAATACCTCATTTTTCGAGTTCACAGCGCATACCGATAAATCCATGCGTATAAGCAAACTTTTCCTGCCATCCCGCGCAGGCTGCACCTGCGCCGAGAGAGAAAAAGCACATAACCGCGCGCGGCGTACAAAAACGAAAAAGAAGCTTCGGAGTCACCTCACATATATATAACCTATATATACACTGCACACAATGCATCTTGCCGCTAATGGACAGCAGCGGGGAGGCGAAATCACTTAAGGACTTTTGAAATTTCACAGGTGCTGCGGGGCAACAGCAACACGTATCTGGTCGAGAGACAAAAGCTCGAGCTGCCTTTCGTCGCGAGCAGGGTGCGCTTTGTTCCTTACAGCCAGCATCCGCGCACCGTCTGCATGAGGGTCGAGATTTACGGCTGCGTCTGGGAGCGTAAGTGACGTCGATAAACCACCTCGCTTTTCCTCTACTCTACGCAGTGTATATACTATATACATTATGCTGTGTATAGATAAATACTCTTCGCCTATCCGACACGCTGCGCGCTTTAATTATTCAACTGACGCCTTTTTTCCGCCTCTGGTATCCCTATGTACATTCGACGAATTTATCGTGCACCTTTGCGTGTGCGATGTTATATACTCGTATATATATATGTAACAGATGGTCGAGCGTGCGGTTCGTAATTGCGCGTGCGGAACGAAATTTCTTGATCGATGTGTGTGCCGGCGAAATTAATTGATCGTTCGATACTGTATATACCCTATATTTTTCAAGCCTCGAAATTGCTCACAGCGCAAAGTTCTCCTATACGATATAACACAAATATAATCCGCAGGAGCAAAAACTCGTGATACAGCCTATTTTACACGCGTTTTTCCAATATCTCAATTCCGTGGCGCCTTTTCGCCGTGATCCACAAATAATCGATACTAACTCTTCCGCGTGTATGGCTTTTCAATATCCCCGAACTCTTTTTACTCTCCCTCTCTCTTTTCGCTGTGCCTTGGCCAACTTTGCCTCGCCTTTAACCTCGACCGATGCCGTATATATATATATATATATATATAAAGACAGCGAGAGAGAGATGGGAGACTACACCGGCGCTGCATGTGAATTTTCTTCTTCTCAATTTCCACAAGATCAATCAGGTCTAAAAGCATTTCTTGCTGTACCGAATCGCAAACTTCTGACACAATCGAAAGTACATATATATAAAGAAGAGAGAGAGTGAGTCGTTCGACCGCTCTCGAGTATATGTATGTATATAGTACGCCTGCTGCAGCGAAGGTAAAAGGAGACAGCATAGCCGCGAGCGCGTGCGAAGGAAAAACTTGTTTTATTGAAAACTTTTTTAGGTTCTAGCCTTTTTTTCTCTCCGCAATAAAAGAGGCCATTTCTTTACTGCGGGAACTTTAACACAATGTTCGCAATTTTCCTTTCTTCTCCGCCCCCCCCCTTCCCTCTCACTCTCTCGATTTCAGAGCTTGCGAGAGTGCCGAGTTTTTTCAGAGTATTATTTCTCTGGAGGCATTTACGGCCCGAACTAAATAAATTATCCGCTCTCAATTTTCTTATAATTCCCGAGAAGTGAAACTCCCAGCTACCGCTCTGTTTTCTCGACGCGGTGAGCCACGGCGCTATATATATATATATATATATATATATATAATGTACTCTTCGTCAAAGTTTCGAACGCCGAGGCAAGAACGAACCAATAGAAAGCACTATACACTGTGTATAAGAGTTTGAGCAGATCTGCTTTGTATACGGCGTCCACTAAACTTGTTATATATATGCAACCGTTTACATACGCAGAGAGGATAGCGAGCTACACGATACCGGCGGGCGAGATTCACGGTCCGAACAACAGCAACCTCGAGGACTCGTCTTACGACGGCAACGAGGTCAACGGCACTCTCAGCAATGGTCTGGGCCAGCTGACCGACAACGTAATCGGCGACGAGCAGGAGTTTCTCTCCTCGTCGAGCGGCAACAGCTGGGTCGGCTGGAGCGACCGCGAGATCGTCGAGCTCGTCTTCGAGTTCAAGGAGGTGCGAGAATTCGACAACTGCAGCATCCACGTGGCACACGTGCCCAGGCGCGAAATCGAGGTCGGTTATTATTTTTTATATTCATCCATTGTGTGTACATTCTCTCTCTCTCTCCATATATTCATCTTTAACTCACGCGCAGGTCTTCTCGCTGATCCAAGTGTGGTTCTCCTACGACGGCAAGAACTATCAGACGTCGACGGAGAAAATCGATATCTCCAACGAGTTGAGACCGAGCGCGGCTATGCTCGAGATCCCACTCCAATTAAAAAGCGGCCGGTTCGTTAAGCTCGAGATCAAGCCGAGGTCCAAA
This sequence comes from Muscidifurax raptorellus, assembly GCA_020010945.3. Taxonomy (NCBI): domain Eukaryota; kingdom Metazoa; phylum Arthropoda; class Insecta; order Hymenoptera; family Pteromalidae; genus Muscidifurax; species Muscidifurax raptorellus. The sequence goes on along the minus strand of CM052077.1, from coordinate 18,376,776 downwards.
TGGTTACTGATCAGCGAGGTGACTTTTGGATCGGGTACGAAGCTCTTTATTTTTTATTACAAATACGTGATAGGCGTAGAAAGTAAGGCGACGAATTGAAACACTTTTCCTCCACAATCCAGTACCGGGTTTGAGGAACTTGACGAACGATGTCACACTCGAGCAGAGCGTCGTGCCCGAGCGCAACGAGACAGACGTCCCGGAGCTCGCGCATCCCAAGAACGAGCAGAACGAGACCGTTTACGAGCCCAATCCCAACTTGACACCCGACGCCTTTCCGATCGGCAACTCGCAGACGTACATCGGCCTGGTAAGCGACGACGCCGCATAGAAACTGCATAGCCTCCGCGAGTATAAACTACTAAAAACTTGGCCTTGTACATACAGGTGAGCGGAGTGCTGACGGTGCTGGCCCTGCTACTGACCTGCACGGTCTTCCTGATGAAACAACGCGGACGCAACAAGGTCGCCCTTCTGCAGAAGCACACGGCCCTGCTGTGCGGCCCGACGGCCCCGGGAATCACCATCAACATGAAGGACATCAAGCTCGCGACGCCGATCGTCGTCAGCGGCCTGTCCCAGTCGCGGCTCTCCATCAAGAGCAAAGGCTTCGCTTCGGCTCTCGCCGGTAACGTCGCCACCGCCCCCGACGACAATATGGGCACGTTACGTAGCAGCATACGCAGCGACAACGGTAGCGAGTACGAGCAGTGCAGCGCCTACGAACGAACCTACAAGCTTTTCTCCGAGGAGAATCTTGCCTATGAGCCCGCGCCCACTCACAAGACCGAAAGGTTTTCCACCTGTAGTGGTGAGTTTTTTTATGAGTAATTTCGGTTTAGTTGAGTTTTCAATTTACTAATAATCAGCGTCGAGTTGAACGATATTTAAAACCTGATGTGGAGGACTTGTTAATCAAATGTTCAAATGCCTTTCGTTCATCCGAATTGCAAACGTGTCATTCGATTAATCATCATTTATCAAGAATAGATATGTTACTCGCATGTTGCCTCGTTAAGTTTGCGAATTGTTATTGTTGTAGAGACAATGTGTTATATACGCGTACGTATTATTTTTAGGCGTTACGGACTTTACGAGCGAGCACAGCTACCAGGAGGACAAATCGACTGAAAGGATAGCGCCGACGCCTTTTCCCGTTAAACGACACGGACATAATAACTCCAAAGCAAATCACAAGGTCCATGAGGGTTACTACGCAGCCACGGATATTTTGACGGTAACTCGACTGAGAATTACTTCTTGCACGCTTATCTTTCGTGCTTAAAATATGGGTACTCGACGAAATTGCCGCATCGCTTTTCTCACTTTCGCAACGTGAACGCCCAGGCGAAAATGTTGAAAGTATATTTAAGCTGAAAACTAATGTACGACACATTAATTGCGTACAAAGTTTGTAATTCCGATATACTTTATTAAAAAAAAGTGGAGGGGAAAAGTACCTCTCTCTACGAGCAGGTCGTTAAACGATGCTTACAACCTCTGCAACGAAACGCAGAGGAGCATCTCGGGTATCGCTCAATTACATCTTGAATTTCCGCGGTATCGAATGGAAAGTTTGTCCAATTAGAGTCAATCGATGCGAGCAGTTTTCTCTCGCTCTCAAAAGACCAAAGTCGCTTAAAAAAAAAGTCGATTCAGCGTCGAGAAATAAAACGATGTTCCATCGCGCAGATCAAACGAAGAGAGCAGCAGAGTTCGTCGAGTCTATTCACGCCCCTTCAGATACAGGAGAGCGTCCAGCTTTCCAACACCTCGAGCATCTACAATATCCAGCAGATATCGAGGCACCGGCTGAGGATCCTGGACAAGTTCGGCGAGGGAAGCTTCGGCCTCGTCTATCTCTGCGAGGCCAAGGGCATACAGAGCCCCGACATGGGCACCATACGTAATCGGCAAATCGTCATCGTGCGATCGCTCTGGAGAGGCGTCACCGATTCCCTCAAGTGAGTTATACACCCTCGTTTACTCTCCTGATTCATATTGTACAGAATCGGATACTCAAACTTTTCCTTTCACTGCAGAAAGGACTTTATGAAGGACATGCATTTACTGGCTGCGATTCGCGATCTGAACGTCGCGAGGATAATCGCTCTGGTGGAGGAGGAACCGATGGGTGCTGTCTTCGAGTACGGCGAACTTGGCGACCTTCCGACCTTCATGAAAAGTGGAAGCGAAAACGGAAACGATGACTTGACCATGAGGTACGCACTTGACTCGCTTGTTATTGTATGTATAGATATGTACTCGATATATCTCTAGCGGTGACTTTTCTTTCAGTTACGGTTGTCTTCTCAATTTCGTCACCCAAATTGCTTCCGGCATGAAGTATTTGGAAAATTTGAAAATCCCTCACTGCGATCTGGCTGCCAGGTATGAATATTGGAATATACTAACATGCCTATAATGAATTTGATCCCCAACCGACAAATTATCTTGCAGAAACTGCATCGTCAACAAGAACCTCATCATCAAAGTTTCGGATCATGCTCTCTACTGCGGCAAGTACGATCACGAGTACTACGTGAATGGGTATTATGCTAAGATACCTCTTCGGTGGATGGCCTGGGAAGCTGTTCTGATGGTAAGATTATTATAACGATATATAAGATAAGAACGCGTTCTTATTGAACGGCGCTCTTGCAGGGAAAGTGTAGCAGTCAATCGGACGTCTGGTCGTACGCGGTGACCGCCTGGGAGATTTTCAGCAGCTGCAGCGAGCTGCCCTACGCGGAGCTCACCTCCGAGCAGGTACTGGAGAACTGCAGTCGCTGGTACCAGAGCACACCGAACAACAATCAGCAGCAGTTGCCACGTGTTCTGCCCCAGCCGAGCCTCTGTCCGCGCGAGCTCTACCACATGATGAGCAAGTGCTGGAGCAGGCGAGCCGAGGACAGGCCCAACTTCGAAGAGATCTACCTCTTTCTCAAGAGGCTCGCCTTCGACTGAGCCCTCATGACGTACCGATTGTTCAGAAAGAGTCAGACGAGCGGGGGACATGAGTGTTATTCGAGGCCCGTCAGCTTGTACGACATAAATAAACAAATACACTTGTCAGGAAGATGCAATGCTGTGCAACTTCGCGAATCGATCTGCAGTACTGGTGACGACAATTGCTCTCTATGCAATTATAGCGTGAGCTCGTATCGTAAACATGACTCTGACAATGCTGTGCATCGGCTACACGACGACAATTGATCTATATATTATACGACGGAACACGAAATTTCTTTGGTGCGCGCTGTCGAATCAAGATCACGTACCTATATATTATAAAAACTGTTGCTGAAAATGCTAGAATATTAGGATGCGAAGAAGGCCACGATCGCGCCTGGACCAAATCAAAGTTTATAACAATCAGTTGAAGAAGGTGGCGCGAGACACATGGGCGTCATATAATATTCCGTGCACATAGTCGCCGACAATTATTGTGAGAGAAGTCGCACTTTTCCCACGCCTTTTTATCAATTAGACAAAGAGAAACAGAGAGATAGTGTGTGTGTGTGTGTGTGTGTGTGTACGTATGCGCGCGCGTCCGATATCAGAATCATATTTTTCGCAATTTAGAAGAATGTGACACCGGATATTGACAAGTATAAATATCATGTTTAGTTTTAATTTAACAATTTATTATTTGTTATATAAATATTGTTGAACATCTTTCGCATTATGCGTTCTAGTCGGTTGATAAAAGAATACGTCGTACTTATATAAGTTGAAAATCATTGTATTACTTCAGAATTTTCGTGAAAAGGTGTTATTTTCAATGTAACAACAAATTTAAACAGGTTGCAAGTAATCGTAAAATTATAAATTAAAAGGGTAGTTCCTTCAGTAGTAAAGCACTAAATTTTGTATAGTGATTTTACGATTACTTGAACTAACAAACTCATTCTATGTATCATTTTATGCGATTTCGAGAGTAACCGCGTGTATTATCGTCACAAAAGTCGTTACCAAATAAGGAAGCATATCTGCAACACGAACTTTACAACAGTGAAATAGTATTAACGATACATTTAAGCAAACTGTAAAATATTATTATTATAAACTAACGAGTATGATATAGTTATACTTATTTGTAGTTTGTTTGTTAAATGCATGCCCCAATGTATTGAACAAAATTTCTGATGTTACTACTTTACTTATAGCTAATTAATTTTACTAGTATTTAAGAGAAACAAAAAAAGTATACAAGATAATTTGTATAATCCCTTTAAATTTTTGAATCTACTAAAGGCAGACACAGATTCGATCTGCCTCTTGCAAATTGAGGCATGAAAGCAACAAAAGTATTTTTGAAAAGACATCAGATATTATATACCTGCGGGAAATATCAAATCCACGAGTCTTCGATTAAAAAAGCATCTTCCACTAGTTGCCACTTTTGAATTATGGACAAATCCATAGATTAATTACTTTTGTGTAAAAAAGCGTGCTAGTAACGCAGCATGAATGATCAGTCAGGCCATTCTCTAAACAAAACTTTTAGCCCTGATGGTGATGAAAAAAAAAATTGTAAATTAATAAGCGTTATTCGGTGCTCTGCGCTACTTTCAGTCTATATCAAATCGCTTAAGCGTCAACGAACAGAGGATATAAATTGACGTCAATCGTTTGTAATATTTCCTTATTATACTTTATCAATCACTCCCCGAATTATAATTCTAGATACACGTTGCGGAAAGATTCTGCATCGGAATTTGACACAAGAGTAGCATATTATTAATGCGTTAAAAACAATGTATAATTAAACTGCCATCAAACTCGCACTGTGTTACAGGCCATTACATATAAAAATTATGTATTCCGAGAAAGTGTTTACTTGAAACTATAGACTTTTGGAGGTAGCGATAACTCACCTGGAATTGTACTTCACATATCCGCGTTTTTATCCATATAACATATACGTATAAATATTGCTACATATAAAATTGACGACAAACTGCGCTTTTGCATCGAGTCGTGTATAATCTTCTAGTGCGAGTAAAATTTTTACCAATTCCTGATCTCACCCATAAATAATGTCTTAAGAATTGAAATACATCTTATATTTATGTATAGTTTAAAATTCGATAACGGGTGAAGAATATGTGATGCAGCAGGAGCGAAAAAGTTGGGTTTTAACATAAAATTTTTTTTTCACACCTTGAACAGAGAACATTGCATATCATATGTTCCACGAGCTATTGAAAAATGCTTGCATATCAAAATTACTATCCATAATATAGGAAAACCGTCACATTTATAAATTAAAATAATACGAGTGGAAGCGTATTTATCAAAAAAAAAAAGTGTATAGATATGTAATATTGACTAACAATTAACTAACTTTAACTGAAGTAACTATGTAAAAGTAAATCGTCTAAAGAATTGTATGTTAAATCTCAATTACCAAAATCTTTAAAAATGATCTGCTCACGAAAAAAATTCTCCTCTGTACATTTTACTGACGAAAGACAAAGTTTAATGCAATAGCAAGTTCCATCTGTAAATTCTGTTTAAAACTGCATTGTGTGCGTGAGTGCAGCCTTCAAAGGTGCAGAAAAATAGTTACAAAAAACAATATTTTATCGAATATATGGTATGAAAAAAGGATAAGATATCTCTGTAATCAAAAAAGTGCAATCCCAATAGATCGCATAGCGAATGAAAAGAAGAAAAATAAGTGAACAAGAAAACTAGAAAAAGTGAGCGAATGAGAGTCGAGAGAAAGAGAACACGAGAGAGAAAGAGAGAAATAGAAACAAAGTTAATATTTATGAGAGGACAAGGCAAGCATTTTCTTAACTACATGTACAATTATTATATTACCGAATATGGGAAAATGCCAAGGTAATCGAGACAACGACGAAATTTAATTTCGTTTGCCAAAGTATTAGTGTACTAGTCGCATTTAATAAAACACGTTTGGGACAAACCAAACTAATTAACGTAGAACACACGAACGCTTGTAATTTGGATTTTGTTGCATTTTAACAAAAGTGTATTTAAAGAAAAAGTCAAAGAGCCGTCATTATTCGAGGAGAGGGGACTGCTACTGTTTCATTTCAGAGCTGAGAGACAATCAATTTCGTAAATGTTATCAGATCGTCGAAATGAATGTAATTGTAAAATACGAGTGAATTTCTATTTTATGATGCGTTATTAGTTATAATGTCGGAGGGTTTTCCGTTGAACAAAAAATAGATATGGAATTAAGAATGAAAGAAGGAGAAAGATTATGAAAATCAGACGTATTATTTGCTCTGTACAGGTGGAAATTCGTATGTGGCGAATCGTTCCAGAAAACTTAGCCAATAAAATGAATTACACAAACACATGCGCGTTTTACATCGTATACATAAATATAATATATTAGAATCGTATTTTCGACCTACACAACCTGAACGTTTCGAAAGCATAATTGTAACAATTGATGAGAAAGACGGAAGAATAAACATAGACATTCACACATGAGCACGAAAGATAAAAAATCACGTAGAGTGTAAAACGTACTTTATCAATTTTTATCAAACGACTCGTAGATCTATATACCTAAACATAATCCAAAATTTGTAACACGAATTACCGTAACTTCATCGAAAATTATATTCTTAATATTTCCAGTGTTATAATCAATAAAAATTGTTATACTGTGTGACACTTGCACTTTCATTTTTATCATATGTAAAAAACCATTATATGTTTATCGTAAACCTTAAATTTTTACTTTTACTAACTTTAACTTGTTACCACGAGTTAAAATATTTCATAACGATAATAATTTCTAAATTTTTATGAATAATGTATGTTCAGGATAAAACTGGACCAAAGTAGCAGGAATACTTTAATAATTTTGTAGTCGAACACAATGTTAATAAGTAAGTTTTTTATTTGCCAAATTAGAGTAAGCAGCGGCGAACGTTTCAGTTTTCCCGTGCAACGTGGGATCCTCTATACTACGAAGCAAGCTCTTTTTTAGGTTGATGATCCCCCTCCCAGTCTTATATTAACAATGTTTAATATTACCAACAAACATATTTGATTTATTGACATAAAAATATTCCTTATATACAATAATTACAATTCCGCCGTTGCTGCCTTTGAAGAATTGAATAATGAAAATTATGAAAGTTTTAAATCATTACCATGATTTTTCATTTCTAAAATCTTATCATTTAACATCGTTTTATCATTCAGGTAAGTTATCAAACTGAATAGAAATATAGTAAGTATTTGTATACTTGTAATGTTCAACTATATTTTCAAATAAAGTGCACAAGTTCGAAATATCGTATACATTTCAAAATATATAAACGTCTAAATTATGTGAAATTATTGTAAATTTTTTGTAATGTTACAAAAATCTACAGTCGATATATTTCTTTGAATGTTACCTGCAGCAGATGAACAACTCGATATATAAACTAGGTTTATGTATTGAGTTTGGACGTTCTATAATAGATGTCTCCTCAAGTCAGTTTTTGCGAGTAAAAAAACGTCTTTTATATACTTCCGATTTAATAGTCCCCCCGTGGCAATGGCTGCAATGCCACTCGACAGAATTTTCTAAAAATGAGATTTACTCGAGAAATATATTTTAAAGTGTTGTAGCATTTCAATTTTACATTGTCAATTGATATAAATGTAAGGTATACATTGTAACTCTCCGATAAATATTGCCTCAAATTATTGTTATAAATATATCTCCCGGCTATTTCACTTGGTGAACGAATAATACAGTTTGATATTTTTACATATTATGTGTATACAATTCGCGACAAGTAAAAAACGTATAAATTTTACTTTAATAATACGATCAACCAATGCAAACGCAGATTTTAAATATCTAGTAATAAATTATGATAAGCAATTTTATTACTGAAGTTATTTGTATAATTTAACTGATTTTATAAACTAGACTAATTACAAGGTGATTTCAATATTATGATAACATTAATTATCTTTTTCCTTATATATACATGATACAAATTATTGATTTTTTAGATGGATTTGGACCAATCATATAAAAAAAAAGATTTTGGGGATGATACAGTCATAAATTGTATTATTAAAAATTACATTAGTTTGAAAGATGAAGATATAAAAACCAGTAACCAGCACTTACAAAAGGCAAGTCACATCAACGTTTCTAATAATCACATAAGTATACTTTAATCTGATAAGTCGTCTTTTTCTGCTTTCTTTGTATTATGCGACTATGGAAAGATAGTATACGTAAATATATACAAAGATAGTTGCATATTAAAAGAATGTGGTTTTCAATTTTCAACATTATGTATTACTCCAATACGAACGTGACAGTACCCTTAAAAAGCTTTTTCGTTACGTAAACAATTTTCTGTAAAATTTAAATCGATCTTTATTTTATTTAATAAAATTGCTTTTAATGTTTATTAATAAAATAATTTAAATATGTATATTTATGCATCTAGCGTTATAAATAAATTGAATACCATGACAACTTTCTCACCATAATACATTTTTACATACTTGATAAAATATACGAATTCCTTAACCAGACAAAAAAGACGTTAAATCTTGTAGTCTGTAACACTTATTAAGAAATAGAAAGACAATTAACAATAAAAAGAAAGAAGATTTTAAATATGCTATTATTTCTTTAAAACGGAAGTAGAAAAAATAATTTTTATTTCAGTTACCTGTGCTATAGAAAACCGTTTATTTTCAGTATATGATTTATTTCTTAGAATCTAATCTATACAATCAGTTGAAATTTACAAGATAAATAGTTACTATCATTCTCTGTTACCGTAATTTTTTTAGAAAAGCTTCACTGTAAAGTTACTGGGATAGAATGATATAAAAAACAAGTATCCACTACGAGAAAGCTGCCATTTTATGCCCTATCAAGTATGTCTTAACTGCAATAATTTTTAATAAACAGAATCATTGAAAAAAATTCAAAAGACTGAATTTACAAAATTGAAAAAACAATGTTTTGTCCATTATGTTATAAGAAAAACAAACAGAATGAGGAACAAGGCGGACATTTTGTAAAAAGCTTATTTTTCAGTTCAAACGGCTTTAAAAGACATTTCCAACACCTTTTTATGATTTCAAAATTTACTATTACAATGCTTCCTTAGAAAGAAAGCAATCTTTTTAATTTATACTCTATTTTATTGTTCAATCAATCATATTATAATTGGATTTTTAGAAATACACGAAGCAACTTTGTATTTTGATTTGAATTATTTTATGCTTCTCATCTAGATTATTACAAATGGACTGATTCCACTCATGCAAGAAGATGCTCTTTTTAAAGATACTTATAGAAATATAAATTATGTCGGTAGCTTTTTTAAAGGTACTAAAGTTGGAAAACCTAATGAATATGATTTGAACTTGAGAATACGTTTACCATTAAACTACCAGACGTTAAAGGTTTTATCAAAAGAATAAAAATATTAATAAACACTTATTTAGATATTTTTTAAATAATGCATTACATTTTTTTAAAGGTCGACACAAATCATAATAATTATGGCTATGTAAAAGTAAAAGTGGATGATATGAGCAAATTACCGAAATGGGAAACTCACAGGTAAACAGGAAACAAGTATTGGTATATTGAAATAATTATCTAAAATAAAACATTAGTGTTACGGGCAGATATTTAATATGTTATGCATCTAAGATTATTTGTTGTTATGGTGTAGTTATTTAATATTTAAATGACGTGGTAATGGCACATGTAAAAATGCACTTATAATATGTGAATTGGTTATTCGACATAGTCTAGAATTTGAATAAGGTTTTTGAATAAACAACTGAAAAGAGTCTTCTACTTTATCGTAGGAGAAAAGTTTTCCGGCAAAGCTAAGAGGAAAACAGTAAGACCTTTGTTCGGGACTAGTAATATGTGCTGACGGGGAGGCCAACTGGGCCGCCTGTAGAGCGAGTTAGTTGGGCATTAGGAGCCGAAGGGCTCGAGTACGTTAAAGAAATTCGGCATACGCGTGGATTTTTAGCGTTATTTTGTGAATTTAGAGTTGCGTAATATGCCACAGGAATGAAGTCTCTTTTTCAGTAAATTGCACTCCTTTCGAGAGTTTTGTGTTGTTTAGTCGAGTTAAAATCATGTCTTTTATTTATTGAATAAATACCCGCCCTTTCCCGTGAAACAATTAGACTCTTAAAAATGTTTTATACCTAGCATTGATGGTTAATTACTACGATGGTTAAAAATATACTTGGTATATTTTCGATATAGGGATTGTGAAATTTATAATGTATTAGTATTTTATTTAATCTATTGAAAAATAGTTCATTGCAATACTAATGGCACAAGCAATCCTTTACGGCAATGCGTGTATAACTGCATGCTTAACACGCCGTGCTATAAAGGACAACGTATTGTATATAACACGAGTATCATACGATATTTATTAAATGGCACTATCTATAATACTGTCGAGTAAAAAATAGTGTAAAATAGTAAAATTCAATAGGAATTATATGAAATTTTAACCGCCCTTCACAAGTCAACTACTATTTGCTTATACATATGTAAACACAATATACAGTAATAAAAAAATAATATAATCGAATCTCTCTCTCTCTCTCTCTTTCTGTCGGTATTCGTACACGCTACGCACGACACTTGATTTTAAATTTACAAATGTTAAATGATAATAAGTATTATGTCCTAGCAAAATTTTAAATAAATGGTTGGATGAAAACGGATATTTAGATCAAAATGCATTTCGACAGTGGATGGAAAATGTCATGACAAAAACCTATAATCGTCTTAAAAAAGTTGATAAAGATTATGAACTTACTGTAGAAGATAAGACATACACTGTGAGTCAAAAACATTTAATTTAAGTATTTTTTGTAACAATCGCAATATGCATACTGTTTTATTATCATTAATAATTTCTTCTTAAAGTTAAAGCAATACAAGAAGAAAGGGCCAGCATTTAGAATTTATGTTGAATCTAAAGATAAATTGGAAGACGATCATACCATGGATGTTGATTTGGTACCATGTTTAGAATTTGATGACATAATTTTGCAAGGCTACAAACAAATTCCGAATATGGTAAAATAATTGTAAAATAGTACATATATATCCACGATGTTCTCGCCTCCCACTCGTCAATTTTGCACACCGTACTTTTTGATAAGGGTAGAAGTATAGCTGACCTTTTTTCAAGCATGCAAAAGGAATAAAAAATTGACTATTCAACTTTTTTTCAAAATTTTTAAATATATATATATATATAATAGCAATTATAAGTTTTACTTATTATTGTTATTCGTACTTCTCTATTTTAGACAAAAAAATTAATAATAGTAGCTAAGCCGTCAAATGAACCTTATGGTAATCGTTTGTGGAGACCAAGTTTTTATGAACAAGAAAAGCAAATTTTGCAAGAAAAAGAAGCTGGAAAATTAAAACCAATCATACGATTAATCAAAGTATAAAAAATGATAATACAGTTATATTGTTTGAACACGTACGAGTGTCTGGCGATAGTTAATACATATTACTTTTTATTTCAGAAATTACGCGACAAATTAGAATGGAAAAAGTTAGCTAGTTATTACATAGAGATATTATGTTTACATGAACTGTATGCACGAAAAGCTAAAAATGATATAGTGTTTTTTAGAGCACCAAAAACTTGTTTATTTATATACGTAAGAGCCTTTTTCTTTATCAATATTATGTAAGAATCCACTAATGATTTTTATGAATCGATATGGTTTATTAGATGTTGGAGAAATTGCGTGAAGCATTATACTTAAAAAGGTTGCCATATTTTTGGCATGAAAAACATAATTTATTGGCCAATATGAAAGAAATAGTATTAGAAAATTATACTTATCGTTTGAATTCGATGTTAAATCTTGTAAAAAAAAATATTTCTATTAACAGATTTGTTATTGCAGAGCAACTTTGTAAGTCGTATTTTGTACATTTAAAGTAGCATATCCTTACCGTTCCATATAATATATTACTGTAACATTATCAAACATTTATTTTAATCAAACTAAAAATGTTATTCTTTAGTATGTGCTTCTGAAGTTTCCACATTGCGAGCGATCGGTAAAAATATAATTATACTCGTACAACGCATATATTATTTATTCAAATAAAATAAAATGTTAACATAAACAATGATTTACAGTTCTGCCTGGAATAGCTACCAATGGGGAGAAAAAAGGTTGAATTTTAATTTTTTTAAATACATTAATATAAATTAGGCAATAATAATTGAAACCAAAAATTAATTTCAATTCAAAAAAATATTGCAGATGCTGATTTGATAACATTTTCAGAGGATTTTGATATTAGCGGTTCGCAAAAATCAGATACAGAGATTGATTTAATCGATATAATGAATTCTTCGGAAACAGCAAGTGTTGAATTGGCTACTGTCGATTCACCACAGGAAATTGGAATCGTTATTGCGGTGAATGATTCAATAAAGTCAATGACTATTAAAAATCGTGTTAAATTTTTATGCGAAGAACTTGCTGCATTTTCAAACCTTAAAAATGATCTTTCAGAAGAAGAGAAAGATAAACTAAGCAAATCGTGTATGTCATTATTTATTACTCTGTCTCGAAAGTCGAAAAATTGCGAAAATGTACACACCGTTAATTGAATCTTTAAAAATTATATGAAAGCTCGAAGTGCGTCAGGTGACAAACATTAACATGAATTTATTTTAATGTTATTGAATTTGAGCTCGTTAAAAAAGTAATCATAAAAAACACCGTTTTATAAAAAAGATTACGCATTTTGTACCTGTAGTATTATGGCACTAAAATTATAAACTACATAATATATGTGATATATTTCTGTGAAATAAATATACTTTTTACCTCGAAAGATTTTCATTCAATTTCTTATAATAGGGTTTCAACTTCAGAAAAATCTTTTTATAATAACAATTATGAGTTTTAAACTTTATGTCGTATTATTATAATATTATAGATTTTTTAAATTATTGTTGTCACACAAGCCGATTTCCCAAACTTTTTTCTTAATTTTTATAAAAAGCAGTCGATCGGATTGAAATGAAAATTTCAGCAGAAATAAAACATTCGTTGTGAATACTAATCAATGCCCACGAGTTTAAACTTTTTGCTGCGCGTTTGCAACTCCTTCGGCAGACCTATATTTTAACGCTATTCTTAAAAATATTAAAATTCAATACAAGCACTTTTGTACAGAACCCATCATTTTATACAGCCTATGAATAAACAGCAAGAATTCATGTGTTTAATGTGTTTTTCATGCTAAGAGGAGGATCGAGCATTTGAAAATACTCTCTCTCTCTCTCTCTCTCTCTCTCTCTCTCCCTCCCTCTCTCTCTCTCTCTCTCTCTCTAGCTCTCTCTCTCTCTCTCTCTCTCTCTCTCTCTCTCTCTCTCTCTCTCTCTCCCTCTCTCTCTCTCTCTCTCTGTTCTTCGGCCGACTCTCGACCAATGAGGAGCGACAAGCAGTCGACGCCAAGTCTGTGCGCGTCGTCTGCTATAGCTAAATTCCCTCTTTATCGGCATTCGTCTGAGCCGGACAGTATACAGGCGATCTGGGAGGCCAGCCTCGTCGTTGGAGCGTGCGCACGTTGACCTTCACATTGTTCGGGCCGTTCGAATAGAGGTCGAATGTGTAGGTACGAAATAAACAATCCATAAGAGCGAGATTCACTTTATCCCTGCGAGGTGCGACTCACTCCTCTTTGCGCCCTCGGCCTGTGCCGATCGTATTATAAGTATTTACACGACGAATTTTAGGTCTGCACGAAATTCGCCGTGTGTTACGTAAAGCTTAATAAATTATAAGACAAAATATTAGAGATAGTAATTATCGTGCACGCATAATCAAGTCCGTGCGCCCCTCCTTCATCTTTATCGTCATCTTTCGCGCTCTCTGACATAATAAGTAATAATCGCGTGCACTGTGTCTGCCTCCATATCTGTGCTTTCTCTCATCACAAACGTTATACACTTATTTATCCTGACAACTCGATTGCTCGAGAGCATGTGCGTTTCACGTGCCGACTGCTGGAAGTTATGCTGAGTGGACTGATGAACTGTTGTTAATTAACCTAAAAACTGCTGTGCTCGATCGCAACTGGATTTTGGGTCTGTATAATTATAAGCTGTGATTGTTTGTCAAATTGCTCTCTGCCAGCGACATGACAAACAGCATACAAGTCATGTGTCTCATAATTTTGGGTTTATAAGTATGGCTGATTCATGGTTCACTGCTGTGTACCGATGCTTCTAAGTATCTTTGTCTGCCTGGATTTGTATAGTTGTTGAGTTTTTTGGAAATAGATGCATGCAAACAATAGATATGCTTGTTTCTTTTTATAAGTTGTGACCTTTTGCATGTGCTTGTGTTTGACCCAATTCAACAAGTCTTTAATTGATATTGGCAATTTTTTCATTTTCACATTTCAAAGAGTTCATGTACTTGACAAATAAGACCACGAGAAGGTGTTTAGTAATTTTCAAATGGAACTGAAAATAAGTACATATTAAACAATTATCATAAGTGCATTCAATTTTATACTTTGTTGGTTTTATTGCTGCTAATTTGAAATAGTTCCAATTTATTTGTTCCTATTAATCTTTAACATGTCATACATGCAATAACTTACATTTAGTCTGAGCCATCTGTAAATGAGTAGAGAAACAAAGGAATGGAATGATAAAAAGTATAGCTGATCTTGGCTTGTTAAGTATGATGTATGAGTTTATATTGGTACAATCACACAATTACAATAAAGCTCTTATGAATCATCATTGAAACAATTAAAGTACAAATGTCCAAATCGATCAGCTGATCTGTACGAAAAAAGTACAAGTGGTTTATCAAAAAATTATTTTATACAAAAATCAGCTGTTTGCTGAATAACAATGTTATGCATGAAAATTAATGGTTTTCTTAAGGATAATATGTAAATGTTTCCAAAATGTGCTATAAGTAGTCTAGATAAGACAAAACTGTATCTTCAAGTCCAGTCATTTATTATTGTTAGCTAACACAAAAGGATGTATTAAATTTGTCATGACATTTGAATATTTTTATACATCATCGTTTGACAGCTTTTGTTGTAGGTAACACACAGCGATTATTTGCACCAAGTAAAAATGTGAAAAGAAAAAAGTAACAAGAGATCAACCAATTTTTCAAATTGAAGAAGCACCAATTTTAACTGATATACTGAATTGTTCTATTTGAATTTGACAAAAATTTGTAAACACAATGGTTGCACTGCAGAGTCTAGTGTGTGATTCCACACGACAATTATTCAAGAAGATAGGGAACTTCTTTCACCACTGCTTGACCTTGTTTTGGTCTTATGTAAGTTCCAGAAAACAGATAATTTAATATTGCAATCGACAAACTAATGATGATAATGAACTTTGCACTACATTATTTTTATGTGAAATGAGCAGCTTACCAATGTGCAATCAACATTTCTAAATTTACAGTTACATCTGCAACGTGCAATCGACGATTCCAAAATTACAGTTACGTGTTTAAAGAGTAAACTTTTTATTTTGTAAGACTTACATTATTCGTAAAAATTGGAATGCATTAAATTTTTGTAAAACATCTCACTCTAAGATGATGGTGACCATTGATATTGACTAATAACTAAACGCATATAGGTTTCGGTAATAATAATCTACACTTTCAGTGAAAGTATGAGAGTACAAGTTTTCAAGTATAATACTTGTTTTAACTTCAATTAAACGAAAATTCGTTGTAAAAACTGTTATATTTCCAGTTAGACCTTGGCTTTCACTCAAAGCATATAAAAATGTAAGACAAAGCCATGCATACTTATATATATGTACATATATAGAATCGGATTTCATAAGTCAATCAAATTTGAAAAGCAGCATAATATTCCGTGTAAAAAACCAATTGAACAAGCACTGTCGACGAAAACGAATGAAAAAGTCTCGAGTACCAGAGATTCAGTAATGATAAAAAATTGTAGACTTATATAGAGTTCAGTGTATATTATATAGTCCCGCGCGAAAAGCAGCGCTTAATCGCGTCTGGCGCCAAAGTTAAACGCGTCTCGAGGCGCGTGAACAAAAAGACATCTCAGACGACGCACATAGGAAAAGCGTATAACCGCAGTATATAAGTACTTAACCGTCAGTCATTTCCACATACTTACAATATACTTACAATATACCTTCTTACACATGACATATATATATAGCGAGTGTATAAATACACAGAGTGTAACCCAAGCGAATGGGGGCCGCGCGGCATTGTGCATGTCCGCCGCGCGGAACTCGCCGAAATGTAACACCCCCGGCTTACTTTGCACGCCTCCGTAGACTCATTGTGCCGATAAGTTATATATGAAGGCGCCGCGGCAGCCGAGAGCCTCTTGTCTCCTGCGCGCGCTCGACGCCTATAGTAAGTGCGTGTGATATACTTGTATTATTATTCCGCCGCATCGCTTTTGTAAAAATGTTCTGGTATCTCGATTGGTTTTCTTCTATATTTGTGCGCTTGATGCGCTCTTTTCGCACTTTTTCACCGCTTGAGCACGATTTATCCTCATGTTTTTTTCTTCTATAAATATACAGCTTCTGTACTTATACATTGTTTCCCCGCTTGCGAAGCGCTTGTTTTGAACTTTCTTCTTTGCTACAACTATTATCTAATCGTCGCCGGGCTATATAGTTCTTCGCTGTCTCAATGCTATCGCGCGCAACTATTGTCCCTAATATACATATATATGCGTAGATCCGTATGCTGTGACACTCATATAGAGTAACGAGACGCCTCGTAGTCCTATTTCAAACCCGCGAGTAACGCTGTACGTTCGGTTATGTATCAATAATTTTCTTTTCTACACTTCAGCCCAAAACGAAGATCATGGAAAATCTCGGCTTCTCTGCGGACACTCAGAACGATGACCAAGTACGAGTACTGACTCTGAATAAAGGAGAGCATCACGATGGGACCTTGTACAAGCTTAAAAAAGGTATACCTTATATAATATACGTACGCTCAAAGGTAGGAAGAATAATGAGACAAGTTGCAATAATCAATAATTGTTTTTACTGCAATCTATAAATTTTTCATCTATGCTATTAGGATGGGTCGTCGAGTTCAGATTAGGGGCATCGCTTCTGGGCCACAACCTCAACATATTCACAAATCATCCTCTACTCAGCGGGAACCCGTTCGAGAGGCGCACGTACTATCAACTACCATGGAATCACGAGTCAGCCTTCGTACGCGTCTCGTTGGCCGGATCTTTTCATTTTTATCTGGCAGAGGCAAGGTGAGCCTGCGATTTCATGATTTTTTTTTTCACATCTAATTGAACCCAATAACTTGACCGAAAACGATTTTTCGATTTTGCGTCAGTGGAGAGGAGGCCGGAAAAGTCGTCGCTTCCGGATACTTGTTGGTTGACCCGGAGCTAATTGTGGGCGTCAACAATCAGCCACTGCCGCTCGACTGCATACAATGTCAGACGGTCCTCTCCAAGCTCATGGGACCGTTTTCCACGTGGGAGGAAAAGCTCAGGGTCTCTCGCGAGTCAGGCTACAACATGATTCATTTTACACCGATACAGGTATATACCGATTATACAGAGACCCACACGCTTGCATATTGAAGAAAGTACATACAAAGTTCGTAGTAAGTAATCACGCTTTGACTACAGGCAATAGGAGAGTCCAAATCAGCTTACAGCCTCAGCGATCAATTGAAGCTTAATCCTACGTTCAACGATGCACCGAATAAAGAGGCTACCTTCGACGACGTCGAAAAGTTGGTAAAGAAAATGAGAGAAGAGTGGAACGTAAGGAGACAATTTTCATCTATACGATAAATACTCGGCATATTGACTATTGAGAAGCAAATTAACGTATCCTCATTTTTCACCAGACCGTGAGCATTTGCGACATAGTTTTAAACCACACAGCGAACGAGAGTCCATTTTTGATAAACAATCCCGAATGTACTTACAACTGCAACAATTGTCCACATCTCCGTCCGGCTTATCTTTTGGATGCCATTTTATTCGAGTTGACAATACGAGTGTCGTCCGGGGAATGGGAACACAAGGGAATTCCTCCTGTCGTCGAGACTGAAGAGCACTTGAACGTCAGTATTGACCATTATTACGAGGTTGATCTTATTATTGAGTAATTACTCGCTTACTACAAAAACTATTTCTTCACAGGCAATCCGACACGCTTTGCACACGTATTTTCTACCTCTGGCGAAAATCCACGAACTGTACATTGTAGATATCAACGAGATCGTCTCAGAGTTTTTGAACGTTGCTCGCAACCAGATACCGCAAGACGCGCCATCCGAGACCCTTGACCAAAGCATCGTCATCATAAGGGATCCGGAATATCGCAGACTAAAGTCCACTGTAGATATGCCGCTTGCTTTGAAGCTCTACAACATATACAGGTGCGATAATAACCAGTTTTTTTTATATAAGATTCAATCTTTTGGAGAGAGGAATAATCGATGAGTCGAGAGTAACACTTGAAAATATTGGTTTTTCTTAGACCCGATTGTTTTGATGAAGACACACGACTTAAACGCTGCGCAGAAGAACTGAGGAACAAGTTGCAGGAGTTAAACGACGCCGTATCTAATGAAATTCAAAATCACCTCAATGCCGCGGTTGAAAACTCCGTAGCCGGAATCAGGTACTTCAGAGTTCAAGCTGATGGACCAAGGCAGAAGGAGATAAGCGAGAGAAACCCACTTGTTGCTAGGTATTTAAGTACAGTTACAATTACTTTACAGGTTCTTGTGTTCCTGATCTAACGAATACCCATTTAAAATTTCAGATACTTTACGGATTACGGAAGTCCTAGATCATTTGTGGAAAGAGAAGACATCATGTACTCGGAGTCTGGTTGCTACTTGATGGCTCACAACGGTTGGGTCATGAACAGTGATCCCTTGAAAAACTTTGCCGATGCCGACTCTCACGTGTACATTAGAAGAGAATTAATTGCCTGGGGCGACAGTGTCAAATTGAGGTAATAAATCAGATATTTATATGTTGATTTGACGAACATCTACAGTTTAATAAAATGATATTGATTTCATCAAGGTATGGCGAGAAACCAGAAGATTGTCCTGCTCTTTGGGAACGTATGACGACGTACGTTCAGCAAATGGCTAAAATCTTTGATGGCGTTAGACTCGACAATTGTCACTCAACCCCCATTCCAGTAGCAGAAGTATGCATACAAAATTTCACGTTCTAACTTGCATAACAAAAATTACATTTACATTTTGATTCAGCACATGTTAGATGCTGCTCGGCAAGTAAGACCAGATTTGTACGTCGTCGCTGAACTCTTTACAAACTCCGATCAGAAGGATAATATTTTCGTCAATCGTCTTGGAATCACGTCGCTGATAAGAGGCAAGCGCCACTTTACTACTAAGAAAAGTGTCTCGAGACATTTTTCCAATGAGACAAATCAATTCCATTTTTAAACGCGCTTATTTTCTATATCTATTGCAGAGGCAATGTCAGCGTGGGACAGTCATGAGGAGGGTCGTCTAGTATACCGTTACGGTGGCGAGCCGGTGGGTGCGTTTATCCAGGCCCGACATCGTCCTCTGGCACCGAGCATCGCGCATGCTTTATTCGTCGACCAGACGCACGACAATCCGAGCCCTGTCGAGAAGCGTAGCGTTTTTGACTTGCTGCCCAGCGCCGCGCTCGTCTCCATGGCCTGCTGTGCTAGTGGCAGTAATCGCGGTTACGACGAGCTCGTGCCTCATCATGTAAATATTGACCTATACAATGATCATTCCGTCTTATGCTCTAATTTTATATTTTATGCCATTTTTTCGATATTTTGTAGATACACGTTGTCGACGAAGATAGGCAGTATACTTCTTGGACAGATAAGGATGAGTTGGCGAAGGAAAATGTAAAGTACGTTAGCAAAAAATCGGGAATCATTCCTGCTAAAAAGGCACTCAATGATCTTCATTTTTGGCTAGGCCAGAACTCCTTTTCTCAAGTAAATACAACTTTTTTCAAAAAGCGTTCACACTTTTTTTTTTAATATAACGACTTTTTTGATTCTACTCAAGGTTTTTGTCGATCAAATGGACGTTGACGTGGTGGCGGTTACAAGGCATTCGCCGACTACTCACGAAAGCGTCGTACTCGTAGCTTTTACGGCATTCAAACACCCGGATCCCAATGCCAGCGATTTGAGGAGACATGTCAGACCGCTGAGGGTAGAAGGCGTAGTGGAGGAAATCATTCTTGAAGCATCCCTTACGCACGAAGGAAAAGAGTAGAGCCGAATTGATTGTTTTAAAACAAAACTTGCATTTATTTTTGTGGAAATATGCTTATTGCTTTTTATTTTCAGAAACGGTATTCCGCCTTTCTCTTGTCCGAAAAAATATGTGAAGAACGAAGACTACATTAACGGTTACTCTGAGTACTTGGTGGATATTAAGGAGCACATTCAAATCTGTGATTCTACTAAAGTTGAAAAGGTTGATTCTGGAGATCCTAAAATAACGCAATTGAATTTTATCAACTTCCAGCCTGGATCAGTAATCGCTATTCGGTAAGAATTTTTATTTATCAAATTTTGTATTGTATACTCTAATATAATCCTATTATTTTTGTATAAAGGGTGTCACTTCACGCGAACATAAAACCGGCTCTTGAAACAATCAATGATCTTATCTTGACCCTCACATCTCCGAACAGTTCGGAATTACGTGCAATTGTTTCACGCATGAACTTTGCAGACCTTAATAAAGCACTGTATAGATGCGATCAAGAAGAGCGGGATGCGACTGATAATAAATTTGGAGTCTATGATATTCCTGGATATGGCCCACTGGTATATGCTGGTTTGCAAGGTAAATATATGATTTGAAATTATCATCTAATAATTTTTATCTCTGAAAGTTGCTTTAGTTTTCACTTGACAACTGTTCATTAATACAATGGCCACTTTGATAGGTGTAATTTCATTGCTTGCTGATATCCGTTCCAACAACGATCTTGGTCATCCTCTATGCGGAAATCTTCGTCAAGGGAATTGGTTAATTGGTAAAATTTATTTTGCAGCTAAACTTTAAATAGCAATATTTTTTATTGGCAAAAATGGTAATATTGTAATGAAACTGAAAATTACAGATTATACTTGGCAACGTTTGAAGGAGGATCAAGGTACTGCAGCTCTAGGGCAGTGGCTAGAGCAAGCCTGTGAACCATTCAAGTTGATTCCTCGATACTTGGTACCCAGTTATTTTGATGTAATCGTTGTTAACGTATATTCTACTCTCTTAGATCAATGCTTCAATCTGATGTCTAGGTATGAGAATCTAGCTCGATCGTTCAGGTATTCAGTAGCTAACCAAATATTGTTTTTAGCTTTGTAAAAGATGGAACGGATTTCACCAGACTATTGTCCTTAGTATCTGTGCAAGTTGGCGGTATAGTGAAATCTGCGCAATTGCCAGATTTATCACCGAACCTAGATCCGCCGAAGCCCAATACACGAGAGGTTGACGGCGGCAAAACTGAGCAGGAATGTTTGACCATGTCTGCTGGATTGCCACACTTCACAGTTGGGTACATGAGAAACTGGGGACGAGATACGTTTATCGCTTTGAGAGGTCTGTTCTTGTTAACCGGTAGACACGTGGAGGCTCGATTCATCATTCTGGGATACGCCGCTACGCTTCGTCACGGATTGATACCAAATCTCTTGGATAGAGGCGTCAATGCCAGGTACACTCTTTTTTCTAATTTCGATGTTCATTTTTCGGTAAACATTCTTTAAATTGCTTAATACTTGTTATTAGATTCAATTGCCGAGATGCTGTTTGGTGGTGGCTGTACACTATTCAATGCTACGTCAAAGAAGTCCCGAATGGCTTGAAACTTCTGTCGGACAAAGTATCCAGATTGTTCCCTACGGACGATTCACCAGCTCTCCCAGCCGGAGAAGTGGTAATTATTCGATCATCGCGTGTCTTTTGCACAAACTTTCATTTTTAAATAAACACCCACCAAACTTTGACCCCACAGGATCAAACACTGTCAGATGTCATGCAGGAGGCATTGACAGTTCACTTCCAAGGTTTGTGCTTCCGTGAGCGCAACGCCGGTAAGCAAATCGACGAGCACATGACCGATCGCGGATTCAACAATCAGATCGGTGTGCATCCAGAGACAGGTTTCGTGTTCGGCGGTAACGAGGCTAACTGCGGCACTTGGATGGACAAGATGGGATCCTCAGAGAAGGCAGGAAACAAAGGAAAACCTGCTACCCCTAGAGACGGATCCGCTGTTGAAATCGTCGGACTCTGTCACAGCACTCTCAATTTTCTCTCAGAATTGTACAAACAGAATCTCTTCCCGCATGGTAGTGTGCAGCGGAAAAATCGCGATGGTAATTTTGTAATTTTAGCATCGGCACGTTCAGTGCATAAGGTGATTTTCTAATGCTGATGATCTTTTTAACATTGCAGGCACCATAATAACTTGGAGTTACAAACAGTGGGCGGATAAGATAAAGGAGAGTTTCGACACTTATTTCTACGTGAACGAAAAGCCGACCGAAGGTGAATTACGACCGGACTTGATTCACCGACGAGGAATTTACAAAGACACTCATGGAGCCTCACAGCCGTGGGCAGATTATCAATTGCGACCTAACTTTCCAGTGGCTATGGTTGTCGTAAGTATTGCTGTATAAATGCGTATCAATTAAATAATCTATGAATTCTAAATTAATGCTCATCATAACGTAGATAAATCAGTTGCAAAAGTAAGAAATAAAACATTTCTTGTTAACGTTCTCTTCCCGTATTATTCTAGACACCGAACCTATTCAAACCCGAGCATGCGTGGCTGGCCTTAAAGAAGGCCGAAGAAATCCTCCTCGGCCCGCTCGGCATGAAAACCCTGGACCCCGCCGACTGGGCCTACGATGGATTCTACAACAACGCGAACGACTCGAATGACCCGAAAGTAGCCCACGGATGGAACTATCACCAGGGACCAGAGTGGGTATGGCCGATCGGCTACTTTCTGCGGGCGCGACTGCACTACGCGCCCCTCATTGGTGGCGAAGAGGAGTTGAAGCGCACGATTGCCTCAACCGAGGCTATAATCTCGAGACATCTTACCGAGGCTTCAAGCAACCACTGGCGCGGACTTCCCGAGCTAACCAATCGCGAAGGCGAATATTGCGCTGATAGCTGTCGCACTCAGGCCTGGAGCGGTTCCACAATCGTTGAGGTTCGTTGAACAAACTTTTTAAGATAAATACACAAGCATTAATCTGCAGAATATTTGTATAATCCATTACGTTGTTATGACTGTTGTAGGTCCTTCACGATCTGTACAAGCTGAAAAAGGACCTGAAGTTGGACGACGATCAGATTCTCACGAATTGATGCAACTTTGCGTGTGTTCACCACCGCTACCTGCACCTAACACACGTAATATTAGACAAGCGACAAGAAACAATAGCTGAAATGCACGAACACAGCCCGACTACGGCTGCTGTCGATGTCATCAGGTTCCCGACTACTGACGACGACAGCAGCCGCACGGGAACACACGCATGTGGCGATCTCGAAATCCTCTCCCTAGGCACTACCCCGTCGCCCTCCACGCTTCCTTCAACCCTCTCTTCGAGCTCATCTCTTCCTAAGCCTTGCAGAGATCCAGATCCCGGCGAATGCACGAAGATCGAGGACTACTACAAGAAATACGACGTGACTAGAGCGAAGCAGTTGATCGATGCGCTGCCGCTTCCGATGCACGAGATTTGCTCCGAATGCGCCAAGTTGGAGGAAAGTCCGGTCTACAGTGATCGGTTTTTCTATAAAGGCAAGCCCCTCCTCGCCAAGGAGATGACACTGTCGAATAGTCGGAACCTCGACAGGGATGTCTTGGACTTTATGCCTCTTCACAAGATCGTCAAGCCCAATGCTGCGGGTATCTTCTACAGCATCGGCTCGTACTCCGACGGTGCCAATCTCAAGACCAGTCTGGAACCTAGCATCTTCCTATTGGAGACGTCTACATCAACACCGGAAGCCTCCAAGACTACCAAAAACAAAAGCAGAGCTCACCTTCATCTTCCACTTGCCGAACGGGGCTATAGTCGCGTGTCCGAGAAACTCGGCATCGTTGAGCCAATGCGGCTGCCACTGCTCACTTCAGCCCCTCTGCCGAAATTCGAACAGAACGACAGCTGCAAACTGAGCATCGATGAAGAACCAGAGCCAGGCCTCGATGAGAACAGGTCGAGTCTCCTTATGCTGGAACCGTTGTTGCTCATGCCATCCAGGACAGCAGCGATTACAGCGACGAACAGGAGACGGCAACTGGCCTCCAAGAAGCAACTCGCGCACTCGGAGCATTTGAAACTCGTTAGGATAGTAATCGCTTACACCCTCACCTTCCTCCTGTTAGTGAGCATAACGTTTTACGTAGTGTATTTTAGGTGAGGAGTTCTGCATCCTTGGATAGAATTTATAACTGTTGGTTGATTGTTAATTTTATCTTATTTTCATTGAAGAATACTCAGTTTTACGAGATTAATTATTATACTAATGTATTTGTTGAATCAACTTGTCGAGATGATTTGTTAATAACTTTATTTTTTAATTTGAGTGTTTAAAGACTCGATCGAGAACAAATAATCAAACTTTTTTTTTAACGACGAGAACGTTATGGCGTTTCTCTTGCGAGTTGAAAGTATAGACACAATTAAAACGAGAATACTTGTACAAATCGATTAAATTGTTGAGTGTAAAGTCCGTTAAATCCAGTTTACTTTCATTTGCGCGTCAAGACTGTCTTCATCGCTAGATTTTAGAATATTTTTCGTCATATTTGTTGTTTGAGTCTTCCCAATTATTTTAAGCTTTTATCCATTATTTTACGCGATCAAATTAACGACTTGCAAAACTTGCTTGAAGGAGTAGCCAAATAAACGTTAAAAATTGTTATATTATGTAATCGCATGTATTATTTGATGACCGCGGTAACGGATCAATGTACATTTTGAAAAGCAGGTTTACGCGATTTGGAATCTTCAAGATGATAATGACATGAAGCTGAATAACAGATCTAGTCCATTTTTATTAACTATAAAGAATCTGATGTTGGCAATAGTTGTCAATGTCATATTATATTGTCAATTAATTCATTAATTTACTTTTTGCAAAAGCCAATTTGGTTTTTTTAAGCTATAAATAGATCGCGTAATCTTGTAACAATATCGTAAAAAATATATGAATGTAAAAAAATATTACGAGTTAAAATTGTAAATTACGATGCAACAATGCTTTGCAACGATGCAGAAAAGATATATTTTTGCTATTTTCTAAAAAATAAATATAAATTTCGATATTGCGTATACAAAAAAGCATGTTAAAAAATAGTTTAGAAATAAATGTACTCAATTTTTTGAGAAAATAATGAAAACTTTTAACGTAAAACGCTATAATATATTTCTATTAAGCACAAAGTGAATAATCAAAAAATTATCACGTCAAACATAATTGATTTTTTTTAATAGTAATAAATATTAATCCCAAACGCATAACAATGTTTTTATGTTAAATGCCAGGTTTTAATTATTTTTGGTGATTATATTAATAAAATAAGTGATGATTTATTATGATCAATAATATTACCTGTGTTTGTGTTACTCCTGTCAAAGGATAAAGTTTGATACAGTAGTTAAAGTTAAAAAAAATACACGAGTCTTTTTATATAAGTAAAATGATTTGACATTTAATAATCAAAAAATTTCATCATTTACAATTACAATCATATTACGTTTATGCATACATTCACAATGAAAAGATATCATATAAATTGTAATATTTTAACAGTACAATCAACGCAACATACAAATATATAAATAAATTGTTAATACAGTTGAGAAATTATTTAATATCTCACTCATATCTATTAATTTATGATACGATAATTAAATTGACGTTATAACTAAATAGATATTTTTCTTTTGATTACGATAATAACTACTAAACTAAAAGCCATATATTTGAATTTTTTATTGTTTTCTATCTACTTGAATCTGTAATGTTATTTTATTCAATAGCACCGCAACTACAGTAGATTAATTTTTTGCGTATTATATATATGTATATCCTTAATCGATGTGCGTTTCAAGAAAATTACAATTTGATTGAATTAATTATTCTAAGCTTTTTGGACTAATAATTTCATGGAAAACTTGCATATCATATAGAGTTTTATGCATCATTCATTATGCGTCTTTACCCAAAATCTCTATTACACATTTTTGGAATAAAATCAGTTTTATAATTTAAAATAAATTAAATATACCTAGAAGTAAACAAACCTTATATTATTTTGAAATTGTACATTATTAAAAACTATTTTATGGCTTTATTCACAATTCACGCTAATGAAACGAACAAATAGGTGAATACAAACTATCTAAAGTATACAACGATATCGTCTTATCTTATTCATTTTTAAGGCAGCAACTTAACAAATGATGATTGACCATTAAGTAATTGAGCTGTATACATTACTCCTCATTGTATACGATGCCAGTATTTCTTCTACATGCAAGAAAGTCGTTTTGTCATCAACTGGGTCAAATATTTTATTCAATAACCAACTTTTAATTATTTGGCGCGTATTAAAATCTGTTTTTGGAGAGGTCCGTAATATATTTGTGTAAAAATGTTTTATTTTATATACCAAATCGTTTTGTAAAAGGAATAAAATTTATTTTTATTTTATTTATGTATATACAATATTATTTGTAAGATCCCTAAAGTTAATATACCATTATTCGTTATGATTGCACGGATTGCCAAAATTGATTATTTGTCTCTTAGTTCAGTCAAACTTTAATTTAGCAAGTTAAAGGGTTGAAGGAAAGATTTTAGGATTTTTGTTATTCTAACACTCGACGCAATCCACGCGTATTTAAAAAAAAAAAACATGAACGTATTTAGCGTGAGTATATGCTCAGTTGATAGCAACCGACTTCCAAGTTGCATTTGTTATTTGTTTGGCTATCTCTGATTCGTTGCAAATTTATTTAAATATCATCAAACAGACCTCTGGGCGGCGGGCCAACGCGGCTACTGTTTGTCGTGAAAGTTCGCAGATTATCCGTGGAAAAGTCTGAGTAGTCGTCACCTTGGAATCCTCGTTCGAAGCGATCGTTGGCTCCGTAATTCTCGTTGCCGAACGAGTGAGTGCTCCCCACGTTGTACTCCGACATGGGCTCGAAGTCTCGTAACAAGCCAGCGCGCGCCGACTCGATTGACTCGTCTCGTTTCAATGATCGTACTACAAACAGTTTATTAGTAACATCTCCGCATATCGTATGTGCAAGTGACAGACAGTTTTTACGGCAGGCAAATTTCTTGATCAACAAGCGTGTGTATGAGATTTTATTGCAGCTTGAGCATGGCATTAATCTATTAAAGATAATCAACATTTGATGTAAAAAAATGTCATATTGAAGACTGCGTTTTTTCAGGCTCATAGATATTTACAAAGGATTACATAATAATTTCAAAAAGTTCATGTATAGATAATATACAATTTTGTACAGCTTGCTCATCTTAAACATTAATAGACCCAATAATAGTATTAATAAATTAATTTATTTGGTATTCAATACTTTTGATGCTGCTATTATTTAAGATGAAATACTTAGAGAAGAATTTAATAAATAGTGAACTTTTTGAAAAAATCATAGATTATGTACACTTGAAGTACAAAAGCAATACTTGACGTGATTCCATGCATTAAAAGCTAACAGGCAGGGTAGCTTTTACGGATGGAACAACCAAAATATAACATTGCAACGAAAGGTTCTTGTGACGCATCATCTCGTGCAACATGCAATCGTTCCATCCCTATAATAATATCCCTTTACATGGCAAAAATATTCACGCTTCTACTCATCAACTGTGTACACACCCGTATCCGTACTCTGCCTCGATGTTCGATAACGTGACATGTTTCCTGGATTTCCTGCAGGAAATCTCTCTTGGAGTTCTCGACGACGGTTTATTGAATCTTCTACTCTTTGACGTTTCCGTCTCTCTGGAAATTTATGTTTATACGATTAAAAAATATCCTTTTTAATTTACAAAATTTACACTTTATATAATTTTGAATATAGTAATTTCAACCTCTTTTTATCAATTCTCGACCTTCTTCGACAAGATCAGTTGTAAGTTCATCATCGCCTAGAAATTGTTGGAAACCAAGCATAGATAACAAACGACTACCGAGACTAAAATAAGTCGCTAAGCAAAATGCAAGAATTCCCATAGGAAAATAAATATTGAATCCGTCTGACACAATTTTTATGACGTCCATGTGACCCATTACCTACAATTTTTTTTATTATATGAATTCAATTCTTTATCCATACATTATGCTACAAATTTAAAAAATAAGCCAGTTACCTGAGTGTATTGAGTTTCCATTACTTGAGTTTTTATAATGTGCGAATCCATATGAATTAAACTAAGGAAATTCAAACACATGGGCGGAGTAAGTCGACATAACATCATACCACTGAATATCAAACTATATTCATTAGTTTGATGATGTGGAGCTAAGTAATATAAATTTAACACTCGTATTTTCAAAACTGTCGAGTATGCACAATAACATAAATACGCAATTACTAATGTTGACAGAACCTAAAAAAAATTATCTGCATATCAAACAGAACTAGATAATTTCAAAATAAAAATTCATTTACCTCGATTGTAAAGTAATCATACTTTACTTTTGCCGAATTAACAAAAGCAGCAAATAGTGACAATACTGGTGATTTGTTAAAGAAAGTCACTTCTGACCAAACGACAGCTATTGACAGAGTTGCTGCCAATACAGCTGCTGCTTTTTGCACATAACTTTTTATTAAACATTTCCAATACCATTCTGTAATAAAATGACAATTTCATTGTATGATAAATCTTTCTAATAGGCTTAGACTTCAAGAAATTTATTACCTATGCTAGGATTATATAAAACACGTAGTAACAATGGACGTTGTGGAGGAAAAGTAGGCTTAAATCTTCTATCGTGACTAGTGAGATTTCTTGAAATGTCTTCTAGATCAAAAATATCATCTACTAAGATACCCCATTGTGTCTCTGTTCTTTGTAGAGTTTGCAGTGATTTCATGGTCTGTAACGAATTGGTTTTAATAAGTAGAGTTCTTTTTATATTTTTTTTAACCTTTGAAATTATTGTCATTTCAACATACATTCCTATGTAATCGAATTAATGCTTTCTCTGATGGCACATCAAGAGGAGTATCTTCTGGCAATTGTCTTCGATTCATTTTATCTTTAAGTTCAGCTGGTACCTTTTGAAATATTGTTTCTAAATAACGATGAAATGGATGTCCTGGATTGATTGCCAAATTGGCTGCTTGTAAAGACTGTAAATTTAAAAAAAAAGCATATGATTTATCAATTAGTATTATGTGAAAATGTCGTTCCCCATGATCTGTTCAACTCACTTCCAACACATCATCAACAGTTTCTTCAGCTTCATATTTTTCTATACTCAGTTTTGCTGCTTTAAAATAGCTATAATTTAACGTATATCCTGGTTTGCTCGAGTTCCATAAACCTCGTGGCACTTCTACTAAGGCATAACCTAGAAGTAATACCAGTAAAAACAAACCCCAAGTGTTTGATGCGGATGAGGCAATCGCCTTAATTTTTGAACTGTTAAAATAAATACCATACAAACATTAATTAAAATTGTTAAAATATCCACAAACAAGAATATAAACAAAATGAATATGCACCCATCAAGATCTACTCCTGGTTTTAATGCAATATAGATTAATAAAACTCCACATATGAACAAATAACTTCCATAGTAAATAGCATTATCTATGAGTGCAGATTTTAGTTTGCCTTGTATGTTAAAATCTCCCGCCTTTATATAAGACTGCATTAATGGTAAAATTAACCATGTTAAACACTGTGAAGTCCAATAGACGACTCTCCAAAGATTGTGATAAACATTATCTGGTGACTCTACCATTGACCATGGTTCTTTGCATTCGTGAGTTGGTTTGTCAGTAGTATTTTCAAAACTACTCATCATGGAAAAATTACTAAAACTTGCCTTAACACATTGTCTAAATACCGTCTGTAGAAAAAATACAAATATTACATGATTGTAAAAATAATTACATCCAACAGTATATTACGATACAAGTGGCATTATGATACTTACTGAAGATACATCCAGTGGTAGGACAAATATAATAAGCAGAGAAAAGTACCAGGCAACCAAAACTGAAAGAGTGACAATTGGATGATGGCGAAAGACATTTCCATATCTATATAATAAAGTTGAAGCAAGGCAAAAGGTTAAAATGACCTCTGTCAAGAGTGGTCCAAGCGTCATGTTGCCTTATCTACTGGATCACATCTAATATGGATACAAAAATCACTCAATACTGTCTTATATCGCTATATATCTCTATCAATACTCGTGTGACATATTTTCAGCGTTCTGTAACTCTTTCAATTTAAGTTCAGCATCTTTTTGCATTTTCT
The DNA here is from genome assembly GCA_020010945.3 of Muscidifurax raptorellus. Taxonomy (NCBI): domain Eukaryota; kingdom Metazoa; phylum Arthropoda; class Insecta; order Hymenoptera; family Pteromalidae; genus Muscidifurax; species Muscidifurax raptorellus. The sequence goes on along the minus strand of CM052077.1, from coordinate 18,346,116 downwards.
CTAATTTCTCCAATGTTACTGACTTCAATGGCATGAGTTTAGGCTTGCAAAGAATATAATCTGGTGCATCTTGGCTGTAGAGTAAACCTTGTTGTGGCAACACAATATCAATGTTGAAATTTGTTTTTTCCATAGACTCTGACATGTTGCTTACAAACTGCAAATAAAGTCCTAATAAAAAATACAAGAAATATTACAAATATTAGGAAGATAAAATTATTTACAATAAAAAAATGCTATAAAAAAACTTTAATGGTTCTACTTTTACGTTATTAATGTCTTTAAATAAGTGAAAACACAAATGTATGCACATATACGATTGTTACAAAAAATGCGATTAAAGCTAATTTTTTATAACAAATATGTTGTCGAAATAGGTGTATATGTATGCTATTATCACATATACGCGGAAAAGCTACTGCTCATGTTCCTATACTTACAAATGGGATCACTCTCCACTTATTCTATTATTGACGCGGTTGATTTCCTTTCATTTTGCAATTTCGAATTCTACTCGCTTTTTTCAACGAGACAATAATTTGATGCACCGCTATTAATTCTGATGAAAAAGCAGAAATAAATATGTATAGAAAACATTTATTATACGTGTAAGCCCGTCACGTCATTTATTCCTAGCGACGACGGTGGCCGACGATTACAGCTATATATATACATATATATGTAGCAGGGATCATGTCTTCATGCCGCTTGGCGGCGCTACCACTGCTTAGAATAAGGTCACGTGGAATGTGCTGGCAAATTCAAACTTGTCTACTACTTATTAAAATGAAAAGTGTTTTATAAAAGTAAATAAAAATCAAAATGACTTCATTTCTATTTAATTAATTAATGATAATAAACTTTTAAAAGTACTTATGTTTATTTTATTGTATTTTTGGGTTAAGAAAGTTTTAGTTTCTACTTCAGTCGTCTGCTTATTGCTATTATATATATACATATCAGAGCTTCGTCGAGCTGTCGCTAGGAGTGCAGCTTTTGCTTGGACATCCCGTATCTATATATCATTTCGCGAGAATAAACATCATCATAATAACATATATATATATACAGATATCATATACACTGCACACATAATATTGCATATACATAAGAATTTGCAACGCATTACATATAAATACATAAAACAAATGTCAAATCGTCGCAAAATCATATTATCGAGAAATACTTAAGTGATTCGCATCGATGATTTTACCGTCGCTATCTTCATGATTTGTTATAGTTTAATTAAAGAAGCAGCACATTGACGAATAATCTGTCAAACGGGCATATCAAAAAATGTGGAAGTTCTCCTTTACTATTATTCTTTTACTGTACTTCACACAGATCGAGGTTAGAACTTTGTTTTGAAAAATTTATTGACATTTATTGAAGTTTATATATATGCATGCATTTGCTATATATAAGCTATATAAGAATTCCATTTGTTGATTATCTGATTTGAATTTGTGTTTATATCATTCAATTGAATGGATTTTAGGCATCATACGATGATAAAAGATGCCACTGCATATGCCCAGATGTTGACACGGTTCTGAACAGAACCACATCGGGGGACAAAAAAGTGTTAAACTTCATCACAAATGTTCCAGCGGATAAATGGTGAGCTTTACTGAACAGTTCTTGGATATTTACAACTTACTCATTTAATACTTCCTTAATAATTATTCAATGCATTGTTATTTTTCTACAAACACAGTAATTGTGATGATGTAGTTGTACCCAGAATAGGAGATCCAATAAAGGGTAAAGAGCAAATATTTTGTCCTCGATGTGATTGTAAATATGAAAATAGAAATACTACAATTATTAAGGTAAAATTTATGTTAAGGTTTACTGTTGCTTATTATTGAGTTGATGACTAATTTCTAATTGCTAATTGTTTGACTTATATTACAGATTGTAGTTATAATTGTTATATGGGTTATATCCCTTTTAGTAATTTATATGTTATTCCTAATATGTCTGGAGCCATTATTGAATAAACGATTGCATAAAGCTGCTGGAAATGTTGGTTACCAGGAGCACAATAATGAGGAGGTAGATAATGCCATTTTTATACCAATGAATTTAATCCATAATGCACAATCAAATCACATAGATTAGCAGGTTTATAATCAGCACTCCTTTTATTTGCTTCTTGCTTTATGTATGTTTTGCTGCTTAATTTGTATATTTCTTTTGTTTAATTTCCATTTTGTAAATTTGTAAATAAAATTATCGTACAAATTTTTTCTTTTTTTTTTTCTTTATGTCAAATAATCTTTAATCATCAAATTAGCAATGAATCCAAATATTTTTATTTGAAAAAACTTTATACATTTTATAATTTTATGCAGGACGATACCTCTGTTGCTCCTGGAATGTCACATGCAATGGGAGTCAGAGGCAATGTATTAAATCGGGTTGGCCATCAGCAAGATAAATGGAAGCGCCAAGTACGAGAACAGAGACGTAATATTTATGATCGTCATACAATGCTTAACTGAAGTTGTACATCAAATTTTTCAATACTCTTAAATTCCACTTTATACATATACAATATTCAATGGACTCATGAGAAACATTTTGCAAATAATAATCAGTTACGAATTATGTTCTTAGCATTCAAAATGTTTTTAAATTGAACCAATGTAAATATTTATTATCTTTTTTTTACCTATTTTAGGTGAACTAAAATAATTACTAAAAATGTATGTATATATATGCATACAACTACAAATTAGTTAAAAATTATATATTTTGACTTTAAATATAATTAGTTGAAGAAAAATCATTTTTCAAATAAAATTTATTTGAAATAATCTGTGTGTTAATTTTACATTATTTAAGGTTGAAGTGAAGTATTGATAACTTTCTTTATTTCATCATAAAAAACCAGAACAAGGGCACCACCTGTTCCTCGTAATACATTTGAGAAAGCTCCCTTAAAGAAGGCACTTGGTCCTTCTGTTTTAGTAATCACAAGCCAACAATCTAGAGTATTTTTATACATTCTTTCAGCTACAGGTCTGCCTGACTGCATCATCATTCTTCTGCGTACTGTATCAAATGGGTATGATATAATACCAGACACTGTTGTTCCAGCCTTAAATAAAATATTTTAGTTATATTTTTAATGGATTTATAATTTTAAATTATTCACAAGATAAACATACCTGAGCAATAATAAAATTGATAAGAAAAGGTGAATATTTTGGGTCAGGAATGTAGGATGCTTTTATCGTGTCATACAAACCAAAGTAACTTGCTCTGTATATAATAATTCCTTGAATGCTAACATTAAAGCCTCTGTACAATCCTATTGGTCCATCTGATTTGATAACTTTTACTAAGCAATCAGTAGTTCCTTTGAATTCTCTTTTGTCTCCTTTTCCAACATCTGCACCCAATCTGTGCAAACATTAGCATAAAGAGAGAATACAGAATCAAAAGTAGAATTATTGCTTGTAAGTTTAACGAACCTTGTTCTTGCAAAATCGAGAGGATAAACAAATAGGAGTGATGTAGCACCTGCTGCTCCTCCTGAAGCTAAATTACCAGCAAATTGTCTCCAAAATGCATCCTTTGGTACACCTTCCAAAAATATTGCTTTAAATTTATCTTTAAAGGCAAAGTTTAAAGCTTGTGTTGGAAAATATCTAATAACATTGGCAAAGTTGCCTCTCCATAAACTAAAAAATCCAGTTTCTCTTGGCACACGAACAAGAACATCAATGATGCCTATAAGTTTAATATTTTTTTTATAAATGGTCCCACAATTATTTTTTGCATCTTTTAAATTTCAAATTATTTGAAAAATTAAGGCTCAAACTTAAAATTATTACCGTTTACCTTTATATTGTTGATCCGATCTGATTTGCTTTGATGTGTGTTGCACTTGGAGTAACAGCTTTACACGCTCTATTGGAGCAACAGCAGTCTTCGCTATTGCCGCCGATATTCCTCCAGCAAAGAAGTCTATCAAGAATGACTTTCCTACACTATCTGACATATTTTATGAGATGGTGTGAAGAGTATATATTAAATGCAATGAGGAACATAGTAATAACACGCAACTATTGTTAATTAAGTTTAATTCAAACTATATATATTTATTATTCAAACTTTTAAATTACAAGCTTAGGATAAAATACCCTACACAGAAGCAATGTGTGCATTAACTACATTGATAAGGCTGCTCTTTTTTGTTTTATTATTCTTTCTTTTTTTTGACATGGTGTAAATAGAATTTTTGTCAACAAACTTCAGGCAGTTGATTTTTTCTTTTTATTACTCTACAGGGCATATTATTTGATAAAATGTAAGATAATTTGCGATGAGAATTAATTTTTTTTTCTTTTATTTTATATAAAGGAAATAGGTTTTTTTATTAGAAAAGATATAGCGACTCTTTAAATTTACTTTTTACTTTATTTTTTTTTCAAACTTGAACTCTTTACTAGAGTGTAAGGCTTTGCACACTGGTCTTACAAGTTCACAATTGAATCTAAACTTACAATAGATCTTGGACGTAGAGCTCACAACTCTTACATTATGTTCTAGATTATGTAAACAATACAAAGAAAAATACATTAGCTTTTTATTCTTTACATAGAAAATATACTTATGTTTAATTGAGAAATTGCGTGGGTTTATCTAAGCCATGAATCTTGGAGACTAGAGAATATTGACATCAACGACATAACATCCTGGGCGATTTTTTGTAGTACTTTCATTTACTAAACAATTATAAATAAACATTTATTCAAGGAACGACCTCAGTAAAAATGTGAAATCTGTTATACACAACGTTGATTTCAATATACAATATTAAAAATAATGATAGTATACTTGTTAAAAACCTTCACTATGTTTACATTTATGAGTGTTATTTTTAGATCTAGACAATTAAAATATAAAATAGAAAAATTTTTTAAATGTATACTGGAAATTATTGCAGATAATATTCACTGTAAATATCATAAATTATTAATCGTAATAATACTTCAATAAAATTTTACAGACTATTTATGATGTTATAGTCACTTGAATTAAACGAATTAATTGAGTAAAAACAAGTCTTCACTGACTCTTAAATTTATTAATTTTTACAAAAGTTTTTCCTTGAGAAGGTACACTTAGTAATAAAATACTCGAAGGAATGATATTCGGCACATCTTGGCATTAAAGTCACTCTTGTGCAGATGGTAAAGTCGTTGCTTCTCATATATTGATTTTTTTCTTTGTCATTGAACAGAGAAACTCTGTTAAATTTTTGTTTTTGCCTTCGCTCTGAATGCCTTACGAAGGAATGAGAAATAAAAATCTATTATATAAAACGATACATAAAAATAAACATTCAACATCAAAAGAAATTATACGAATTGACAAAAACTAAGTCTAGAAACGGTTAAGCTTATATACAGATTCATTGCCATTGGAAAGATTAAAAATAGTATTTGGATTTATACATGTTTTTTTCTTGTGCACACAATATTTTTCTTCATTCGTTTAACTGTAAGGAAAAACGATATTAGTTGCAAAGTATATTTCCCGAACCTATTGAATTTATGGAATGATTGATATACATCAACATCAAAAAATTTTGCAACATCAAAAACGTGGCAGTAGAAGTATTATAATTATATTTTGTAGTCTTAAAATTATAAAAAAAAAAAACAAGACTTCACAACATAATAAAGGGAGAGCTTTCTCTTTAGACCTTGCGAAAAACTAGATATACCTACTACATTGTTATTTTGTTAAATATTCTCGAAATTGGTGATAGTCGTATATAGAAAGTGAGGATTTTTATGTTTAACCCGATAATGACAATAAGAGTTTGTATTTTACTTAAAGATTGTATTCTAATTCTTTTAACTATGTCTGAATTTTGTAAATATAGGATTATTATTAATGAAAAGAATTACTGGAACAAAGATCGATGCCAATTCGGTACTGAAAGATGAAATTTATCGCAAAGGAGTAGAGAAATGTTTATATGCAGTGTAAGCCAAAAAGTTAGTATGTATGTTAAAACTTTCCACGAAGAAATCTAAAATAAAGGAGTTGCAAGAAACATCCCTCGTCTCGAAAAATAATGCATTCGAGGCATATTGGCACTGCTTCTTTACGCCGCGTGTACAGACACAGACTGAAAAGAAAGAGGAAAATTAGATTTTGTAAGAAGGTGTTTGCGTTATTGAACACTAGCGAATTTTCTCTGACGTCATTGAAAAGCATTTTTGGCAGCTAGACGGACTAATTCAGTGGCTTCGTACACATACTTTTGCAACATCCACACCGGTCATGTTCTTAACAAGCTCTGGAACTCGAGATACAATATTTAAGACCTCCTCAGTCAATTTCTCGGCTCCAATCGCGCCATTGCCACTTGATACCATAGTAATCTTCTTCGCTTGTGAAAGCGGAGCAGCTACCTCGGCGGCGACCTATAGCAAAGATATTCGTCATTAAAATTTGAATTCAAAGAATTCTTTAATTTTTACGATTGGATGAAAACATTTATTAAAAGTAAGTAGATAGTATTATATAATAAAGCAACGGTCTATTTACCTTTGGAAGAGTATTGAGCATCATATCGATCATAGCCGCGTTCTTGTATTCATTCCAAGCAGCAGCCTTCTTAGCCATTTGTTCCGATTCAGCTTTAGCTTTAGCCTCAATTGCATAGGCTTCAGCATCTCCGCGAATTTTGATAGCCTCGGCTTCAGCTTCGGCCTCCATGACTGTTCTGAGTTTATTAGCTTCGGCCATCTTCTCCAGCCTTTATCAATGAAATTAAGAACACTTAATTAATGCATTTATAAGCACAGAAATGTCTTCATTCTTGTCACTAAAATAATTTATTAAAAAAATAACAAAGTTCGCAAAATAAAGTCGCACCTGTATTTCTCAGCATTAGCTGGGCGACGGACCGTAGCTTCCAGTTCCTTTTCTCGGCGCATCATTTCTTGCTCCTGTACAGCAATTTCTTGGCCACGCTCAACAACCTTAACTTGCATCTGTTCCTCCATAATTCTCTGCTTAGTTTTGGCTGCTTGAAGTTCGAAAGCCATTTCAGCCTCAGCTTTCTGATGTAATCAAAAATTGAAGTTTACTTTCAGTAATTGAAATAAGTCGTTAAACAATTTGTTTCAGAAAAACTGTGAAAAAATACTAGTGAATCAGTAGATATTATACTCATGATTTATTAAAGCATGTCTACAACGCATTATTTATTTTCTCTATCGTAAAGATTAAAATATTTTTTGTTATACTCTACTGCTTCTCGGTTTAAAAAAGTAAAAATATCTGTTTCACCTTTGTCTGAACTTCCACGTCGTAAGCAGCCTTCTTAAGCTCAAAATCTCGCTGCGCCTTGGCGATCTCGGTGTCGTTAAGGAAACGAGCGGCCATCCGCTGCTCCTCGGCGATGGCCTCCCGGATCTGGGCGTCTCTGCGGGCCTCAGCTTCTCCGATTCTTGCATCTCTCTTAACTTCGGCAGTTCTGGCCATACCTAGTGCCTTCAAGTAGCCCTAGAACGAGGAAGACCAACATTTTGAAGCGAATAGCCGCACTGGCAAATCTATTGACGTTTTATGATCATATAGTGATACACGATTCAAAAATTTACTTTAAGACTTTTTGAAGTTGATTGTTATTATAATTGGCAAGCTTTGATGTTTGGTACATAGATAGATACAGTAGAAGAATAATACACAACAAATATTAAATCTATACAGATTAAGTGGTTCTTGTCAATATACTGTGATAAACATATTTTTAAGGGATATTTTTACAATATCTTTACTCACTGCTCATTATTTAAGATAATACATAAGTTAACAAATAACAATATATGAGATAAAAGAAAAAATCATCTGAATTTTTTTGTTTTTAACCTGCCTTACAAAGATTGACAACGTAAATCCCATATATTTTTAAAAATATACAGAGGGATAGAGTCAAGAAGAAAATCAATTCTTTGTATCGCATTTAAAAAAATATGAATTATTATATATTTTAATTAATTATAAACGCTATTAAATTATTAGTTATCTGTTATTCAAATGTTGTATCTACTAGCTTTTTGCGATGATATGTTTGGATGAATAATGTATCAATTATTTCTTGTCAAAATATGTAAAAATAAGTAAACATTTTAATTTTGACAATTGAAACGATTTGTAAAATATTTGCTTGCATCTAAAAAATATCTTATTGCATAAAAAATGTGTAAAAAATGTTGTAAAAATATATTTGATCGATTTCTGACAATAATAAATAAATTTAAATATTGATACCTGATGACTTTTACATTTTCTTTGGATGATTACAATAAAAAAAATGTCTACACAAATATAACATTTAAAAAACATAGGATCACATTCTAAGCAGGCATGGAAATGTGTCAATATTTACTATGCATAAATTCTAGCCAATCTAGTGAATTACTGTGATTTCATCTGATTTATACAACTATATGAAAACGCCAGTGCTCTAAAATATAGAACTAGTGAAAAACAAAAATTTAACATACCTTTGCCCCCTGCAAGTAGCAAAACAAAAACGTATTGTATATTTGTAATTGTGAATAAAAAACAGTAAGAAACACTTAAAAATAGCTGATTGTATAAATTAAATTAGCCAAAGCTGTCTGTCTGCTAATACTGAAAGGGGGACTTATTGCCTTTTTATTTTAAGCTAATTGCAGATTTTCTACTTAGCAATATTAAAAAAGGGATTTTAAGAAAGTTTATGCTACGTAAAGTATCTTTAAATTTTGAATGAAATATCGTAAAGAGTAATAAAAATATTTGAGAACTTACTTCTTCATCGCGAATATCTTTTAATGTATATGACACTACAGTTATGCCCATATTGACTAAATCACTGCTAGCCACTTCAAAAACTTCTTTGCTGAATTTTTTGCGGTCTTTGTAAATTTCCTATACATTTAAATACAGTAATAAATTAATCAATTAATTCTATACTTATATAGCAAACAAAACTTATTAATTTGCAATGAGCTTTACAATACCTCAACAGTCATACTGCCCATAATTGCTCGTTGATGACCTTCCAAGGTAACAAGAGCAATATTGTGAATTTCATCTTCCGATTTTCCTAAAAATTGTTCGCATGCCGTTGACAGCATTTCCTCGTTTTGTCCTTGTATTTTCACCTGCAAAAAAAAGTTTTAAATATATTAAATTATTTGGTTAATTAAATTTAAAGATATTAAAAAATAATATATTTTATTTACCTGTGCAATACCAGTAACCGATATGGGCACACCTTGGGAAGTATACACAGTGGGACTTTCGACCTGAAGAGTCATGGTGTTTAGAGAAATCCTGAAAAAATAATTAAATTTTAGTATATTGAATTTCTTTGATGTAGAATCACAAAGCATGATTTGAATGCCTATAATCTCTATGAAGTTAATTGATCTTAATAGAAATACTTACTTCTGAACTTGCTGGACAATTGGCCAGACAAAAACTCTGCCTCCGGGTACTAACAGTGGTTTGCTGTAGCAACATCCTTAAAAAAATTAAATTTTTTACAAATTGTAATTTAGACATATTATTATTTCGAGAAGTTGGCTTGATATATATAAAAACATTAGTATTGAAATATTAAGAATTTTTGTATGTATATGCAGTTTTTGTAGTACACTGCCACACACTGAAATGTAGATCATTGTTACTTATTATATAAGCATTGTTCTACAAACAGAATTTATTCAATTTTACAATGTTCTCGTTACATCACTTTTGTTCATTTAAATTTCTAGAAATCCATATATTATAAGAGCAACACTGTAAAACTTTTTGTAAACTATTTAAAGTGTCATCAGCGAATGAGCAGGTATGGAAATATTGGAACAAAATATGTCACTTCTATGGCACCGAGCATACTCAAATCCTTCGTTAAAAAATATTTTTTAAAATTGTATGAGAAAAATATAGACGTTTTGACTATTCGACAGAGCCTGCCCATGATAAAAATTCAAGCTCTATAGCATCCCAGTCAAGGCCTCTACTCCACTATATACGTAACTCCTTTAAATAATAGGTACTATACAACAAAATCAATCAAGTGGATCTGCAATTAAAGAGCCATACCACCGCTGTTTACACATAGAAACTACAAAAATAAGCCCGCAAATCGGCTCCTCCCTGACGCTCTGGGGATTTCCGAAATCACTTATATACACAATACACTCAGCAGCAGCAGCAGCAGCAGCAGCCGTCACCCTTCAATGCATAGAGCAAGCAATAGATGACGGCATCGAGTATAAGTAATACTTAAATCTCGCCTATGTTACACAGATAGGAACTCCCTTCGGTGGGTCATGCATTTACCTGAGACGACGAGGGCCTCGTTAGGACCGCAAGTAACGAAGCCGCAGGTGTTCATAATAACTGTAACAAAAACAATGTGCAAACTGTAAAGACAAGATGCACACAGGCACTGTATGCGCTACTACGGAAAAAGGCGAGGAGACGCGCAGCGCGACGACGCTCCACTATTAGGTACGGGCTCGAGTTGCGAGAGAGAATGACGAGATGCGCGCGAGGCGAGGGGAGTGCGCGTGAGATGGGGAAAACCTTCGTTACACCGCACCACTTGCTGCTATATTGTATTATATGTATACATATAGCGTGTGTGCGCGTGGATATAGTATAGAGTTGCTGACGAACCCCTCTTTAGATTTTTTTCTGTTTCGTCTCTCCCACTATGACTACGCGCCCATCGCCGCTGCAGCCCCACCTCTTTGCATTGATATCAGCCGAGTGTCACAATTACGTTTGCTATGCATACTATACATAACTATATATATATATATATGTATCATATTTACTATATATATATATATAGCTATAATTCAGAAGCACATCAGGAATGCGTTATCTATCTATCATCTATTTAGATATAGTGCGGCCGGCGCCGGCGCATAACATATTGGAGCTATCTTGCTAATGACCGAAATCTTATATATAGTAGGCTTATTTTTTGTTACGTTATACCAAATATGAATCGCCAAGAGTATTATTAGAGTACCTATATATTATAGGTGTAGCCGTGTAGGTGATTGTTTTCGCGTAGAACCACACTGAATTTTACGTCGTCGCGCGCGTGCTTGTCGTGTTTTATCGTATATCTGTAATGTATACTCTGTTGCTGCAGATATAGGATGCGGTATACATATACTATCTGTGGCAAATTTAATTAAAGAAATGGGGTTGAGGTGATATTATTTTCGCGTTCAATCTACGTGAAGTACGATTAGGGTATAGTAATTAAATGAATTGATTTTCACCGCTCCGAAATTCATTTTGGAGCAAGCGGTGCTCTGTTATGAAATTTAGAGCAGGCGTTATAAGTATATGAATAAGCACTTTATCATATTCTATATATTTTGACACGAACTGCTGTAATGCAGTAAAGAAAAACTACTGAAAGAAAAACATTTGCAGGATAAAAATTATATCATTGTATAATTTGAAAATAAATATTAGTAAAATAAATTGTTTGTTAGCCTTTCTTCCTTCTTGACACCCGGCTTCTCAAAGAACTGTAAGAGCTTGCAGATCGATTTGACGATATCGCGTAAGGACCCATATGAACACGAGGCATAGTTGGTACTGTTGAATGACAAATTAAAGGCTGAAAAGTTATGTCTCAAACAAGTCGAGTCGTTTGCTGATGACGGTTACTGAGAGGCCTCTGTTATACACTTGATGGATTCTCTTTGGTTTGATTTGTAACCCAATTATAATAATATAGTATTCGAGCGATGTCAAGGTCTATTTACAATCTTTCTAATACCTTTTGTGATGAAAATGATTGAAATTACTGAACTACTTGAAGTTGAATTTTTCAAACATATTTTGTTTTTGCTTTTTTATTCTTATTTACAAAGGATCTCTTGCCACGATCGAGCTTACGTAAAAAAATTAAATACGATAAATACTTATATACAATTATTTTAGCTTCCTAACGTAACAATAATACACTAAAATCTCCTAAATTGCTTTTTAAATCGTTCGTAATGGTAGTCATCAGTGGCCTTTTCGTCGTTATCTTTGCGTTTCTCTTTAGAGTGTGATGCTTGGGCTGCATGCCTTTTTGCAGCTCCATCTTGCTTTCTTTTTTGAGTATCAGCATCTTCAATATTAACTGCAACAGAAACAAATTATTATTATCTTATGATAAACTGATAGCAATGACTTTATATAGTTGCAACAAAAATGCCATACATCTATTATGCTGTACAAAATTCACTGCCATGTTGGTAGGCACGAATTGCGATGGCCCATCTTTTTTCCTGTGTCTATCCCACAAGAGTTTCAATTTGGCTTCTTCTGTAGCCTCGATATTCCGAATTTTGGCTCTAATAAAGATTAAAAGAATATTAAAGTTGATTAATAACTAAGATAATTTAAATTAAAAATATATTTCAAAAATACAATAGACTTACTCTATACCAAGATCAACTTCAGGGATACCTGAAAGCATCTGATTAGATAACATTTCTTCACTTTTGTGAGTAGAACTTTGTCTCAGATGCTCAGGTACTGCTTGAAGTGCTGCTTCTTCTGGAGAACAGTATGTTGGTTTATTTTTAGTTGAGTCATCCTCTTTTTCACCATTATTTTTATTTTTCCTTTTTGAAAGTTCCTCTTCGATATATTTGACCCTGAAATAAAGTAGATATACATTTAATTAAATGTTTTATTTTATTCAAGAATTAAATTGATAAATAAAATATCTACATCTCTTCATCTTCATCTCGCTTATTTGTTTCCGCATTAAATTGTGTTCCAATCCCAGTATCGTAAGCATCGTCTTGCTTTACTTTGACATTTTTTAATGCTGCCATATTTACCATTCCACCAGTTTTTACATTGAATGGATCTGACTAAAATTAAAGATCAATAAAACTATATAGAGCTGTACAAAATATGTTAAGAATACTTTTTATTCCAAATTTGACAATTAATACTTACAGCTGCTATTGGGTCATTCACCACTTCACCCAAAGCTAAGCCTGCAATGTTTACACCTTTGGGTCGTTCTCTAAGTTTTTGAAGAGTTTTTAGTTCCTCCAACTTTGACCTAAATAAAAAGGTTTGAATTTGAAGCAAGTATTTATGATATAAGGAACATTTTATAGGGTTTAATTTACCTAACCACTGTTTCTTCTTGATCACTGTTGCTTTCATCTGATGATGCACGTCGTTTTCTTAAAGGCTTACGACTTTTCTTTTTAAATTCAATTTTCACCGATGTTTCCTCGGCACTCGACATTATTATTTATTTTTTTAAAGCTTTAATTCTAATTGATGGAATTTCGTTGGAATTAATCAACACAGTAAGCATCAGTTATATCAACATCGTCAAAAGTGATATACTTAGGTACACACATAAACAAGCTGCATATCGCTTTCGCACACAAGTACGAAGAATATTCACATGCGGCGTCGGTAATGACCGTAGGGTCCGTAGGCAGTGGGTTGCTGTCGTCGGATATATATGTTTATTTTATTTGTTGCGGGCTTGCTGACAATGCGGACATATGCAAATCTTAACCTAACCTTTAAGTTTGATTTGTACAGCGCATGCGTGCAATATATATATATTTTTAATATATGATAAGTATATATATATATATAGGTATATACCGATCGGAATTGGTAATGGGCACGTGCGTGGGACAGAACTTCATAATACCGACTTTACCGTCGTACAATAATAAGTACATACTTAGCCATACCACGAAAGAAATAACAAAAAGAAAAATTGTGCTTTTTAAGTACCTATATCTATTAATAGAAAAATAATCCTTCTTAAAGTCAGAAAAATTTGAAGCAAGGTATATTGTTATTAGTTAATATTAATATGAGTATAGTGTAAGATTTTAAAAATATGATCTTCGAATATTATTACATATATTTTTAATACAAAATTGAATACGAAATTTTCAGGTTACCCGGAAATGTTTGAAAACGTTTACTTTTTACTTTGAACGACATTATTTAGTAAAATAAAATTGTTTTTTTTAAAGACGTCTATGATTGTTACTGATAAATATAAGAAATCAACTTTGTAATTTCAACATTATGAGGGCCTCATGTGTATTTCAAAAACTTAAGTTAAATTCTAGTTTGCAAGTCAGATGGGTATATTATAATAATTTAATAATTAAATATAAGTACATATATTGCTTTCAAAAACATTGTTTTTTTAATTTTATTCATATTAAGGTCTCTTCAAAAGCTAAGTTTAAACTGAAAGATGAAGTGGAAAATGCAATAATTGAGGAGAAAATAAAGCCTAGAAAACATCCTGGAATTATCAAAAATAAAATAATGAGTTTACCCGACTGGATTGTTAAAGCGATGGATGAAAGCTTTGATGGTATGATACAAGTCGTTTGATAATTAATTATTTAAATTTTAAGTTAATTAATTGATTAATTTTCAATAGATGCTAATCGTAAAGATATTTATAAAGAGCGTCAAAAATTTTCAAATTATTTATATAGTAGAAGATTACCGCTAGAGAAACATGAATTAAAAGAAAAGTATCTTTCCATTGAAGGAAAGATTTTACAGAATAAAATAAATGATCAATCAACAGAGGAAGAAATAGAAGAATTACGTAAAGTGGTTAAGGGACAGGTTCAGCATAAGCTGAAAGAATATGTCTTTAATTGGAAAGCAGTGAACTATAATCATTATAGAAGTTTGTTATATATGATTACACGGAGTGCAGCAGAGTATTCAGTATTATACAAAATTTTCGAAGAAATCAAAATCAGGGATCCAGATTTTAATCCTCATACAATGTTTGACTTTGGATCTGGTGTTGGAAGTGCATTATGGTTAGTAAATCAATGATTGTAAAATTCAAGAAAAATAGTAGTTTATAAATTATAGTATTATAATTGTATTTACCATCTACTATTTACTCCTCAGGATTTTTAATTAATATATTTTTTTATTTTTTATTTTTTCTCAAAGGGCAGTTAATGCACATTGGAAGAATATCGATGAGTATTTAGGCATAGATATTTCAAATGATATGAATGATCTTTCTGAGAAAATTATGTCTTATTCACCCAAAAAGATAAGAGCCCTTCTCTATCGTCAATATCTTCCAGTGTCTAATGTAAGTATATTTATCAAATCTAATTTAAACCTGAATAATTAATACTAATACAAATTTCAGCTCAAACATGACATTATTGTAAGTGCATACTCTCTTATGGATCTACCTGATACAAAAAACCGTTTAGATACCATATCTAAATTATGGAGAAAAACAAGTAAATATTTAGTAATTGTTGAGCAAGGAACAAATGCTGGTTTTAAGGAAAGCAATCCCATTTTTATGATTACTTATTTTATTGTTAATTTTATATAAATTGAAACATCATTATTATTTTTCGCAACAGCTGGTGAACGAAGCCAGAGATTTTGTCAAACATATAATGAAAAACTATGATAACAAGTCAAACTATTTCACTTTTGCTCCTGTAAGTTATTATTAGTGCATCATTATTTTTGTATATTTTATTGATGTTCTTGTTCATAAAGTTAATGTACATACAACAATATATTTATCTAGTGTCCTCATGATCTATCCTGTCCAAGATTTGAAGAGGGAAAAACACCATGTAATTTCTTAGTACATTATCAGAGATTACCATTATTAGGACCATCAAAACCACAGGATGAACTTTATTCTTATGTAGTTATTAAAAAAGGTGATAAACCAAACTTATAAATTTATTTAACTAAGATTAAAGAATTTTCTTAAGTTTACATTTGATATTATAATGTGAAATTTGCAGATGAACGTTCAGAAAATGATAATTGGCATCGTATTGTAAGACCAACTATTATTAGCTCAAAACGTGCTAGATGTCGGTTGTGTACATCAAATGGAAAATTACAGGAAGTTGTATTTACAGCAGCAAAATATGGAAAGTAAGTTTTTTTATTATAATCTGGCGTGTAATCAATTTTTTAATTTTTATACTGTAGCAATATTTTACCTTTTAATGATTTAATATCTGATTTATCTAAATTGTACCTATCATCTTTTTATTATGCCATTGCGAAATTAGATAAAACTGTCATTAATTAATATTTCATACAAAGTAAAATTCTAGTTATAAATAGTTTTATGTAATAAATTTGTGATGAAAATATTTATTTATACTTAATTCACTTATAAAGGTAACAAATATAATCAATTATAATAAAAAATTTACGTTTTAGAGCTTTGTATAGATGTGCTAGGGCAAGCAGTTGGGGTGATCGTTTACCTATAGAAATAATCCCTCAAGATGATCAATCTAATAATACCAAAGAACAAATACTGAATCCTACCACATCAGAAGATGATAAAAATTATGAAAGTATAGAAGATAAAATTGATGATACAAGCAAAAAAGAAAAAAAGTTTTGCTCAGAAGCTCCTGTTTGTATAAAATCTGATGAAACCTTGTAAATAAGTCTTTGTAAATATATAAATTTCTATTCTATCATGGATATTTTACTTACCTTATTTGTTATTTGAAACAAAGAGTAAGATAATAATTGAGACATGTTATTTACTTAAATAATTTGTGTCTATTTTGCAATACATTTTTGATTTTCAAAACTTTCATGATCAAATAGTACATACGTTTTTTAATATTATTTCTTGAATTTCTTCTTTACACATGCACAACAACCATTTTTGCGACTGGCTCCAGTCTGTTTTAAGTACTTAACAGTACAAGTTTTTCTGTCAAAACATAGAATAAATATTCTAATCAGTTATTATTAAATACACAGAAATATATATGAGGTTTGAGAAAATACCAAACTGATAGTTTTAAAGAAAAACAATTTAATTATCTCACAACACGAGTTTTCATCTTAGCAGAAAAAAAATAAAAGGTCAATGTTTCACAAGATTCATTAATTTTAGACAAAGATATTACTATATCTTTATGTTATATTTCTATTTTTTTCAACAACCGAGACAGCATTGTCTAGTTTTTTCCTTAATATAGTAAATATATCTAATGGGGTTCTGCAATCTTATTATTTACAACGTAAAAATATACTATTATTGATTACAACAAAAACAATATATTTTACAGTATATTTTTGTCATTTCAAAATTCTAGATTTAGCACAAATACTGTAAAATTTTAAAAGCTGCTTGTCTAAAATGGAGTTGATTTGGTGTTATTTGTTGTTTTGTTGGAAGATACCAAAATGGATGTATCACTATCACCCTTGCTTTTAATAGATAAACTCTATAAAGACTGTTTATCATACAAATATTCAACGTGATTATCGCAGTATAGATCTGTGTTGGCAATGTTACTTTAGTTGTAACCTAACAATGAATTGTAAGCAATACAGAAAATAATATATAGCATTAATAATAATAAAGAATAATATTATTTTATGTTACAAGCTGTGAGCATAAAGTTCTACAGCTAGCTCCCTGGGAAAAAATGTATGCATAATTATATCGATTCTACATAATCATACATTCTGTATTATTCCATATATATGATTATATAAACATATATAAATATAATTGTTTACAGTAAAACACATTCAATAATTAATTGTATATATTAGTTTAATACACTACCATTAGATAGCTTCTAAATAAACATCTTATTTTATCATTATTTTTACATCTAACAAAAATTGAATTCCAATTTGGTATTAAATTAATTTGGCAAAATGTTAGATGATTAAATTACATCAATTATTAAATAATTATCATGCATAAAAAAACTATTAACGCGAAAAAAACCAATTCGTTTTTGGCACACTTTGGCAAATGATCTAAACTTTCTAGCAGTAGTGTATAATTTTCAAGTTCAGTTGAATTTTTACGAAACTTAATTCTATTATATGCATAATCTCTTAATTGTCTTAAAGAAATTGAATTATAAAAATTATATAATTATATACAATTTTTTTTCAGGGTCTGTAAAAAATTATGAGGAACATAGTATATAAATAAAAAAGCAGAAAAAAATCACAAAAATAAGATATTTTCATTTAAAAAATATCAATCTCAATGGACGATTTATACAGGACAAGTAGTATGACATTAATGCCATGGCACTCATCCTGATTTAGTGTCATTTTCACTTGATGGCACGCACTTGTTTGGAGTTTTCTGATCACTTTCCTTCTGGTTATCTTCCGATTTCTCTATGTCATCTTTATCATCCTCCTTTTCTGTTTCTTCATCTTCTACATCTCTCTCATTGTTTGTCTCTTCATCCTCGTCCTCTTCTTCTTCTAATAACTTTTTACGTGCCAGTTGAACAGCTTCCCATTCTCTGTAGTGACCTTTTCTTTTTGCCTCAAAAGCTTTTCTCCTTTCTAAGAATTAAATTATAAAATATTTCGTAAAAAACAAATCTTACAATAATAATAGTGAATAAACTGATGTTTATCAAACAGAATGAGGTACCTTTCTCTTCTGCTGTTTCTTCGTCCTCTTCTTCACTAGATTCTTCAAATATTTTTGGTTTTATATTTTTTTCCAGTCTAAAGTATTTAATATATTAGTAAATACTATAATATAGCTTAATAATTAGTTAAGTAAGTGTTCTGTTCTTCTTATAATACTTACTTGGATGATACAGCTGAAGAGTCCAAATGGTCATCGTTCTTAGCACCTTCAAAATTGTAGGGAGTTTTAGGTTCTTCAATTTTCATATGTCCATAATCTTTGTCTGCTGGATGTAATGTTGCTATAATGTTCATCTCATCCCATTTGGTTTCTTTGGTTGCCCTTATAAAGTACCAACATTTGTTATTCATATCATGCGTTATGCGAATCACTAATTTTACAATGAAATCAATGGTTTAGCAAGTGATGAGCAGATATATCAATATTTAGTCCTTTTCAAATAATAAATATGCAATTCCGTTATTCATGAAACTACATTCTTATTTTGTTAAATCATAAATACATTAGGTATTCACATATTAAAACTTTGAAAATTTATTGTAAATTAAAAGGTAGAGAAAATTTCTTACCTTGATGGGGTCTCTTGGTTGTCAAAACTGCTGGAAGTTTTCAAGATTCCCTTGGAGGGCCGTTTGCCGAGATTTTCTGCCATTTCTTATTCGCGAGTATACAATGTATGTAGGTGTATTGTACACAATGTTGTCTGATATAAGCTTTACGGTTTACCTGTTACATTCACATATCACAATCACGCTCTCATTGCTTAGGTATCACAAAATTTTATTATCTCCACATCACAGTGTGAGTATGATTTCTCAATGTTCAATTCACCTGCATTGAAAGCCGGAAAGAATAAATTCGCGCACGTCCTCTGGATTTTTATTTTGAGTGAAATCTGAAAGTCCAAGGAGAGAAAGGGTAAAGAGAGAAGAGGGAGAAGAGGGTGGAGAGAGAGAGAGAAAGAGAGGGGGTTAGTGTTAGATTAGAGAGAGAACCTTCTTCTGGAGTTGGAAGTCCAGAGACAAAGTAGACCAAGTAGATATATAAGTATGATACGCAAAAGCAAAAGTAGTCGAATACTCGATACTCGATTAACGATACCGTCGCTTTACTCGAGTATTATGGCCGTTTTCGTGACGGTTAGCTGGTCCATGTCTGATATACGATTGTACGAATTATTTTATGAAATAATAATTTTAACCGTGATTGTGAATTATAAGCATCGTAAACGAATCCAGGAAATTTATGCGGCACATAAATTATCCAAAATATCTTTCTAAAAACCATTAGACATAGAAATATCGAATTTACTTTTACGGCAAAATCACGTCTCATCTAAGGCTACCGCACACTCGATGGCTGTCAACGTCATATGCTTTCTGTGCCGCACTGTGCAATGGGATTGTTGTTGTTAAAGTTCCATGTGTTTTAATTAACGTTACTTTATGTAAATTTTTTGTACAGTTTTCAGTTTTTTAACGCTTTGAAACATGGCTTCTCTTCGAGAAAAACAAATTGGTAAATACTTATTTCTCTTGCATCAGCTTGTCTTGTGTGTTTACTTCAATTGGCAAACATTCGTTTATGTATGTTTTTTACTATTATAAATTTAATATCCGACAAGTTCATTATTTTTATCGAATTTTATATATTTTGGATGTGTTGAAAAAATATACAGATGTTGTTATCGCTACTTCAAAATAAGCAGATGTTATTCCTTCTCATACATAGAGTTATATAAATTTTTAATACAAAAAAATTACTTAATATTATATACGTTTATATAGGTGCTTTAAAGCAAATGCTCAATTTAAACAATCCTGAGCCAAGACCAGAAGGTGCAATACCAGTATGGAAAGTTCTGATTTATGATCGATTGGGACAAGATATTATTAGTCTTTTAATATCAGTCAAGGAACTCAAAGAACTGGGAGTGACGCTTCACCTGTTAGTACATTCATTATATTCCCTCTCTTATTGTACATAAATTTCTAATTTAAGTTGATATTGTTATACTTCAGACAATTACATGCAGACAGAGATCCCATTCCAGAAGTACCAGCCGTTTATTTTTGTGCTCCGACCGATGAAAATATTGGACGCATTGGTCAAGACTTGCAAAATAATTTATATGACATCTATCATATGAATTTCATATCTCCAATACCAAGGCATAAGATGGAAGACTTAGCTTCTGCAGCTTTGATGGCTGGAGCTGTTGCTAATATTCATAAGGTATGATAATTTACATGTGCATCCATAATATTATTAAAAATTAATTTTAAATATTATGTGCTTTATTTATTTTCATTTCAGGTATTTGATCAATATCTTAATTTTATTACATTAGAAGATGATCTTTTTATACTTCGACACCAGAATAGTGACATTATTTCTTATCATGGTAAACTCTTTACTTAAATTTATCGAGCTAAGAAATTTATGTTAACAAATTTTATAATAAATGTATAAACCTTTTAAGCCTTAAATAGAGGAGAAATGAAGGATACAGAAATGGATCAAATCATGGATATAATTGTTGATAGTCTCTTCTCAGTTTTTGTAACTCTCGGAACAATTCCAATAATCAGATGTCCTAGAAGTAATGCTGCAGAAATGGTTTCTAGAAAGCTTGATAAAAAACTAAGGGAAAATGTTTGGGATTCTAGAAATACCTTATTCCAAGGCGAAGGAATTAGGTCTAATCAGTTCAGGTATAACAAAAATATATATCAATTTTAAATGTAATCGAAGCTTCAACCTTAATGCTCAGTTTTCAGAGACCAGTACTGATAATTTTAGATCGTAGTGTGGATATGGCAACAGTGTTCCATCACACATGGACGTATCAAGCTCTGGCTCATGATGTTTTGGATCTGTCTCTAAATAGGCTTGTAGTTGAAGAGAGTGCAGGTAAATCAGCAGCTGGTGGTGCGCGCTCTAAGACGCGGGCTTACGAGCTTGATAGCAGAGATAAGTTCTGGTCTGCACATAAAGGTAGTCCGTTTCCGCGAGTCGCTGAGGCCATTCAAGAGGAGCTTGAGCAGTTTCGTACATTTGATCAGGAAATGAAGAAACTCAAAACGTCCATGGTTAATTGACTAAATTCTAATCACCAATTTTTTGATTTGTAGTAAAAGAAAAACTATATTCATTATTTTTGTTTTCTAGGGTATAGACAGTGAAAGCGATGAAGCAGTGTCAATGGTGATGATGGATAATACTTCCAAATTAAGTAATGCAATGCATTCGGTACCGCAGTTCGTAGAAACGAAGCGTTTAATTGATATGCATACAACAATAGCTACAGGTAAACTTTAAAAGTAACTCTAACCATTAGTGAACCTCTTTAATTACTAGTTTTAATATATTATTACAGGAATATTAAATGCGATAAAATGCCGGCGTTTGGACACATTCTTTGAACTTGAAGAGAAAATAATGAGCAAACAGACTTTAGATAGAAGTGTTTTGGATATCATAAATGACCCAGAATGCGGCCTACCCGATGATAAACTGCGTCTTTTTATTATTTATTATCTTTGTACAAATCTATCAGATGCAGAATATAATAAACATGAAGCAGCATTGTCAAATATTGACTGTGATCTAAATCCTTTGATTTACCTCAGAAGATGGAGGTAAATATAGAAAATATAAACCTACTGTATACGAATGAATATTTGTTTAAATATTACATAAATTTATTTATAGAAATTATATGAAGATGGCGGGTGTGCAAAATAGTTATGAAGGTGGAGGAACAAAAACTGTTAGTATGTTTTCTAAATTAATGAATCAAGGATCTTCCTTTGT
Source organism: Muscidifurax raptorellus (assembly GCA_020010945.3). Taxonomy (NCBI): domain Eukaryota; kingdom Metazoa; phylum Arthropoda; class Insecta; order Hymenoptera; family Pteromalidae; genus Muscidifurax; species Muscidifurax raptorellus. The sequence goes on along the minus strand of CM052077.1, from coordinate 18,323,777 downwards.
AATGGAAGGTGTGAAAAATCTTGTTGTAAAAAGACATGTGAGTATATTATATTATAAGAGATATAGGTATTGTTTTTATCAAAATATTTATATTGTTTATAATTTTCTTGCAGAATTTACCTGTTACAAGGATAGTTGACGAATTGATAGAAATGAAACAATCGCCTCAAACTGATGATTACTGTTACTTTGATCCAAAACAATTGAAACCTATAGAACAAGCTCCAAAAAATCGAACAGTATTTCAAGAAGCCATAGTTTTTATTGTTGGAGGTGGAAATTATATAGAGTATCAGAATTTAATGGACTACGTAAAGGTAAGGAAATGAAGTTAATTCAAATAATATCGATGATGAAAATTTTAATTACGAAAATTTCCATCCGTTTCTATTTTACATCTTTATTTTCTACACATTAGTTATATCATATATCAAATGTATAAATAGAATTTTAAATTTAGGTTTACCTTTAGTTTTACCATTGCATTTTCTTATTACTAGTATATTTTTAATTCGAGTAATATTTATTATTTTAGCAAAAGACTGGAGGTGGTACAAATAAACGCATTGTGTATGGTTCAACCACACTAACGAACGCTAGACAATTCCTGAAACAACTGTCTTTACTAGGTCAAGAAACGCATTAATCAATTGCATACGATATATAGATAACTTTATAAGTTAAGAGATCTATTTTTTTCATTTATACTATTTCCACTTGTGAAGTACATTTTTCCAATTTATTAGCTTGTAATATTGTTAAAAATATCATTGTCTCATAAATTTTGATATTTATTGAAAAAAAGAAGGTCAAATGATTTTTTAATGGTGCTTTAACGGTAAAAGAGGCATGAACTAGAAAAAAATTCTTTAATTTGTTACTTTAGTAATAAATGTTTACACTGTAAATAATACATTTAAGAGATAATTTTAATGACCCTGCTCTTTCTCTTTAACAGGCAGAATTTCTCGACCTAACATATCAATCTTTACTTGTTTACATGTTGTTTCTGGTTCAGAATCTGAACTATTATCACTATCACTTGAATCATCGTATGATCCTAGTCCTGGTAGTATAGCTATGCACTTCAGAGCACCAGTTTGTATTGCTGTATCTTCTGGTGGTACAAGTACCTTTGCAACGGTACTTTCTTTTGCTTGTTTTTCTGAAGGTTCTTCAGATGCTTTCTCGGCTTTATCTTCGCTATCACATAGTTTCCTTTTTGTTGCTTGAGGAGGTGATCCTAATGCAAGAACAAATTTTCATAGATCACACACTTAATATTTTTTTAATTTTGGTAATTTAGGTAAAACAAATCTTTAAAACCTACCACTTTCAGTTTTGGCAGGTTTCTTTACAACTACTCCAGCAAGTAACCTAAGCTGTGAATTTTTATTGCTGTAATTTAAAAGTAATTTTCTTTAATTATTAAGAAAAGTAATTAATCTTTTGCTTTGTTTATATGTTTAGTATACATACCTAGAAGTAGCAGATTTGTTATGCATTACTGGTTGTTTCAATTCTTGCTTTAATCGCTCATCTAAACTTTTTTCTTGTAAAGAAGCAACTGCAGCCTTAAAATCACGCATTTCTTTTTCTTCTTCTATATTTTTTTTACGTTCTTCTTCCATTTTGGTTCTATCAACTAAATCAAGAAATTCTACTTCGTCGTCGTCAAGACCTTTTATCATATTCTCTGCAAAGAAAAAAAATTTAGTTTTTAATAGTGATTAAATTTGTTTATAGCACACTAACCTCAAAATGACAACTTTATTGTCGATATTGAGATTGTCGTGCTATAAAATATCGTATGAGACTGTTGTGGGAGGTGTTTTTCTACCTTGCTCGATTTTCACACTTGCTTCACTCGTGCGAAAAATCTCGAGCAAGGTAGAAAACCATCTCCCACAAATCTAGAACTTTATAAATTTAATTCACACACACTTCATTCTAAAACAATAAACTTCGTCACATCTATAAGGAGTAAAATAAAGAGAGAACAGAACTAAGGAATATTGGTATTGTCTAAACAAAGGAATACACAAGATACTGAACATCAACACCCAATACGTATGACTTCTCAGAATATTTGAACACTAATTCAAATGGTAGAATAATTAGAGTTTGCCTCAGTAAACAAGAAACGTATGTAAATATACTGATTATCAACAGGGAATAGAAAGAAAAAGTAGATTATTTATAATGGCGCAACTTATAGCTTTTGTTTTTCTACTTTGCCAATGCTGTTTACCTGAATCTTATTATAATTATAAGTATCATAATAAAGATTAATAACTTACTAAGTTTGTGTGCCTCCTCGTAGTCTGCATCTCGCTTATTTTTTTGCTCTTGTAGCCGATCGTACAGGCACCTTGGATCGTAGGCCTCCTCGGGTGCCTCTAGAGATATCAACAAATAATTAAATAGTCAGAACATTTTAATTTCTATAGCAAGAATTTGCTCCGAAATAAACGTCAAATTCTAACCTATCGGCTGATCAGCTGATCGGACTTTTTCCCATTCTTCCTGGCGAATTTTTCGCTGCTCAGCGATTTCCGCCTCAGAAATGAATCCTGAACTCATTTTCGGTTGTCGATCGAAGAGAAAACAAGTTTTTTTTCCTGAAACTTGAGTTTCTTTTCGCTTTGGAACTCAGTAACAGTGGCGTGTGTGTAAAACGGAGCTCTCTCTTTCTTGTTTGCTTTGGTTAGACGAACCCTTTAAGCGTTATCCACATTTTTCAAGATACGTCAACAGAAAATTGATTTCTTTAATATGTTTGAGTGTAAAAAAAGTCTAAAGTATTATCTTTTGATACACTATCACCAACTATCAATACACATACACAGTGAGTACCTACTATACCTAATATATATGTAGGTACACAGGTTGATTTTCTGACCTGTTTTTGTAAGGAACGGTGGAGTTCCGTTCCGCTGCTGGACCGAAGTTAATGCTTTGCCGGGAAAAAGCAAGCCCGCGATTGTCCGTGATCTTTTCTTCTACAATATTCATTAATTTTAAATGTTGTAATTTTATTGTCAGAATTTGGACATTTTTTTCAACACTTTTCACAATAAATCCCAAGAAAAAAAGCCCGAAAAATAGAAAAGTATACTTGGTATATACATATATAAGTTTACATTAATAATGGTTTGCTGGTGATTTTGGTGTATGATATTTCATGACTTTTTGCGATTGTATGTAATTTTTTGTGTCTATATTTAAGATTTTACGACTAATCGTGATTTTTTCTAGTTTATCGTAAAAACATGGCAAAATGTCCGAAATTTTCACGAAATACACAGCATTTCACAAAAATTCGCAACACAAAGATTCTCGTTATTTAATCAATAAATTATACGCCGTAGATTTTTATTCATATATTCATACGGCAATATTGGCGCTCCCAACGAAAAGTAACTCAGTTCATATTTTCCCGACAAAGGGTAGCCTAAGTTCAGAAAAATCAGAACTGGGCTACTCTTCCATGGAAGCGACAATATATTACTATACTCTCCCTCTCTCTATCTATCTTTTGGCATGCTATTATACTGATAGGAATTTTTATTCGTAAAGTATATTGGGTCATGTATATAATAGGCAGGTTTTTAACGCGTACATAAATACATAGGTCTGCGAACATATATATTTTAGCTTATTTTGGTTTACAAGGTGACTTTTCGAGAAAAATTTATACCGAATCAATAAGTATTTCGCTTTGAGTCGTCGTCGAAAGGTTTTTTAACGCCTTTAATTATAATAGGATTTCAATTAACTATAGTTATCTTAGATTTATATTGTTTTCAATATTTAGTCTAATTGAGATAGTTTATTTAGTGAAACATTGCTTTCACTTTTAATTTTACACAATTTTAATTTATAACTCATTCCTGCGCTTATACATATGGTAATTTAACGTAAAAGACTTGAGTTTCTTGGATCCAATTCATAAGGGAGTTGCTCTCCAGTCATAAACAATAAATGTGTTTATCGGGTATATATAGTAAAAGTAGCGCTGATTCGCAAATCTCGATGTGTTTTCGACATCCGATATAAGTAAGCGTTTATGAGCGGAGAACAACCCCCGGGCTCCAAGCTGATCAGAATCCATCAGAAGGGTGAGACCGCAGGACAAAAAGTTCTTACAATTAGGCTATAGACATTTTTCGGCTTTATTTATGTTATTGGTCAACGATGTCAGACTACCTATTTTTTGGCTGCTCAACGGTATAAAGCTAAAAACTAAAATGCAAAACTAATCTGGGGAACGTGAATTAATTATTGAATTTAATTTTTTTTAAATTGCTTTCAAGCTACTCTGTCTACCAGCTAATGTAAAATAATAAATATTATTATGGAATGTAGTAATACAAATATTATTGTACATATATATATCCTTTATTGTATATAAAATAGGTAAAAATCTATGGTGTTTAAGATATAAAGAAATGACGTGCAAACTTTATAAAAGACTACATTTTTGTGTAGGATTCATTGGTGAATTTTTCGGACAATTGAAAGCCTTAGCAAATTCTTCCGAATTTGATATATGACCTGAAGCTCGAAATTTATCTGGCGTATGGACTTCATTTAATAAAAGATTCATACGATATTCCGGCGTATCTTTACTGCAAAGGAAATTGACCGAGCTGATCCAGAAAATTTGCTCTTGTGTGTAATTAAGACCGGGAAGTTTTTCTTCAAGTACGTGTTCTTGTTCCCATTCCTTATAGGCATTATATGCAACTTTGATTCCAACATTATCAGCTAGGTTTTCATTTATAGTAAGTTTTCCATTCACCTGCAAAGCGAGCGTATATATATATATATATATATATATATATATATATAAATATTGAATTCATGACATTCATAATACTCAATATCAAACTAACATGTAATCCAAGCTCATTATCTTTATATTGTTCATATTGTTTTATGTAGCAAGAAATCCTCTTGCTATATTCCATCTGTAGTGCATATGAGAATCGTGGATTATAACTTCCAGTTTCATCGTACATAATCCTTCCTGTATCATAAGCATGCATAATTTCGTGACCAATTATAAATCCAAGGCTTCCATATTTCATGTAACTGGGCCAATTATTATTGAACAATGGAGGTTGTAAAAAGGCAGCTAACACCACTAAATGATGAAGATATTTTGTTATGCATATGCTTTAAAAATCGATGTATAAAATACATATATATATATAATACTTAATTATAGAAAATTTAAAGAAACTATAAAGTTATTACCAAATGAATTAAAAACAGAATAGTAATATGCATTAATCGATGTTGAATCGGTAAACGAAAGCCATGATCTCTTATTAATTGGTTCTGTAAGTCCTGACATTGCATATTCATAATTAAATTTTTGTACATTCAGAACGTTTTTTAAAAAATTGTCCGGATATATTTCCAAATGACGACTGTAATCGTCAATAATTTTGTGATTATTCAATTGATCGGGATAACCAACAATTTGTTTCATAAATAAACTTTTTCTAATAACATTTATTTTTGTGGCATCATCCAACCATGAGAGCTAAAACGTTTACGGTAATAGTTATTATACAAATTAAATATTATTAATAAGCTTAAGTGATTATACCATATAATCATCCGAATTATACAAAACATTTAAAAATAATACCTTGAGAATTAAAAGTTTGAATTCATCTCCGATAGCATGTATAATATCTCTTACACCTCCTCTTGTTTCCTCGTTAAAAAATCTATTAATGTAAAGAGAACTAACGCCTACTGGTATACCCTTGACTTTATTGATAAGTAAGTCAGTACATATTTCCCATCTTGGTGCCAGTACAGGCTCTTTGCCATTGAATGCCGTTAAAAATTGTATATACATATCACGAAGTGCGGTGTTTAAGTAAGGAATCGAATCGTAGATTACTCTCCAAATCATGTAATTTGCTATGATTCTTTTTGGTGTCATTTCCATAATAGAAAATAACTGATTTAGATACTTGTTATTGTCAACGTAGATTGTATTATTCATTTCAATATGAACAGCTGGCCCGGTTATCCCGTTTAAGTATTTAAGCCAGGATACACCGGGTAAAAGATCTTCTAAATCTTGAATAGTGAAATTGTTCGTATTTCCGAAGTTAGGTGCAGAGGCTGCCTGCATCGTTATTTGAAAACATTCATTTAATTATGCATACATATACACATATTTTTGTTCATTCATCTTACACAATATAAGTACTACTTACATCGTTAAGCATCATTTCAAAAGTAAGAACATCAGCCAAATCTTGCGTTGCTTTTATTCTATCAGCGCCCAAGTAAACAGCAACGTTTATCATAAAGTTGTGGAACATTTGTACATATTTGTGATTTAAGCCCAGTTTTAAAATAACAGGATTCAATTCCAAAGTAGTCGGAGCAATCTATATACAACATATAAAAGTAAATAATGATTTCATAATAAATCAATCAATTAATTAGTCAATAGTGTATACTATGCATAAAAATCCAATTTATAGTAAAAAAATAAGAATAATCGATATAAATTTATAATAAAAAAAAACTTAACGTGTAAAATATTTCTCGAACTATTATAGATATCGTTGTATACATAAAAGTTCATTATGTATTGTGGAATGAATCCAATTTCTCGAAGTTTAATATCTGTTTCCACCCAGTCGAAATTATTTGCTTGCCAACTGTCACCAAGTATTATAGGCCATCCACCTAGTTGCCCAACAATCTCACTAAGAGTGGATAATCCCTTATTTTCGCTGGCTGCTAAATAATAATAAAATAAATAGAGAATACAACATTATTTTAAAAATATTATTTATAAGTATCAGCTATACCTTGGAGAATTTAGATAACTCCCTCATAACTTTTACATTTTAGAATATTTTTTATATAAAAATAATATACCTTGTATCAACTTACTTTTATCTAAGCAGGTTTTGTAGTATTGTTTAGCTAACTTAAAGATTCTAGGTTCTGTTGGATGAATATCTTCTTGAAGAACTTTTGAAATTTCCTTCATAACTTTTTCTTGTACTTCATGCAGATGCCCTGTTGTTGGCTTATTCTCCGATACCACTGCCTTGCTAACAAAGCCGCCACAAGCAAAGTCAAAAAAGTTTTTGCATGGATCCGCGTTTTCATTTATGTTATTGCGAATCAATTGTGCTGGAAATGGGTAATAAATTGACATTATGCAACATTGTAAATTTTTATAAATTAATAGTACACATATAACGCACCTACTGGGATGCAAAAAACTTAGACAGTCCACCACTTTTATAAAAATGAAAGTAGTAAACACAAGTTGTGGGCTGTCTAATTTTTTTTCAATGTTGGGTGTTGTATTGAAATACCACCATATAACACAAGTTAACTAAAATAGAAATTTATGTCTGAATGCAGGACAAAAAATTATGGATTTCGAGCGTGTTTGTAAAAAGTGCTGACGAAAATCTATTTCTAATTGCGTTGAGTATGACTCAAAAAGCACAATATCTCCTACTTACGCGCACAAAAAAGGCAATTGGGTTTTATGCCTTTGTTGAAAAAAATAAGGCGTATATACTACGGAGAGAACAACGTGAAACTAGGAGACAAAATAAGCTATTTCTAACGAGAACGAGGTCTTCATCACGTAATGGATATGAGTGCTGAAGATACCACACCCTATTATACCAATAAGAGCGTAAAGGAGACTTTTGTGGAGACCCAATGTGGAGTTCGCAGTACGAGTCGAAGGCGAGTGCATCTTCAAGCCGAAGACAATTACTGCAAATCATACGAGGTTAAAAAGCCCACTTAGCCCTTTGTGCTCACCATAGTTTTTGTAATACATTATGCGTTTTTGTGTTTTTCGTGTCTATGAAGCTGGAGTAAATTAGCCATTTTTTCTACATCCCTATTGTACACTCATAAGTGTTTAGAAACAAAGTTTTATATATTATGAAAATTAAAATAAAATTAGCGGTAAAAAAACGATTTATGTTTGGTCACGTTCACTTTTTGCTTGCCAATAACAAAACTCATACTTTACTCCCACACGATAGGTACAAGAAAACACGAAAAACATGCATGTATTAAAAAAAATTTTTTTGATGGGGAAATGGATAGTAATTTTGGTAAAAATGAGGAGAAACTGAAATTTTGATATCCGATATGCTTTAAAATATCCCTGGTAGAAATTTCATGATAATTTATCATCAACGCGTTAATCAAATGGGGGTATTATTTATAAATATTTATTTATTGATAACATTTGAATTTCGGAAACTATGATTATTCTCTGAAAAACGGTTGTCTTGAAAGAATCGCAGAAACCTGACTTCAATTTACTTTAAATATAATGGGTTATTATCAAAATAATGTTTTTAAGTAGAAAATATCGCTTTCATCCAAAAAGTACCTTATAAAATATGGAGGTGTACACAAACCTGCATTGTAGCATCCTTCTGTTACACAAACGTCATCATTGGGAGAAAAATTAACTGAAATTAATAACAGCATATTAAACTTATTCTAAAGATATTTCTTCTTTATTTAAAAAAATCACTATATTTTATTACCATCAACATCCATTCTAGATGACTCTTGATAATCTACTTCCATTGGTGATACATCTTGTAATGATTTGTTGACATATACTGCCAAAAAGTTGATCATTAATGCTACGGTTATTGTAAAACCGCATTTTACTTTTATTGGAAATCTTATACATCTGTGGGAAATTCAATAAAATATTAATATAATGACGAAAAGTTGGTAATAATATACCGTTGTTGGTCACGCCACACTCTGATTTTATCGATTTTAAATTTGGTTTCATACTTTTCGGAGCAACTGCTGCTCTGAGTCAATTTTCTACAATTCACAATTATGAGCTTGAGCAGTAGCTTGTAGTATAGTAAGATACGTTAAAGCGAGCAAAAAACGTTAAAAAAAGCGTTCCATTATTTGAATAAAATATAGCTATTTTTGGGCTTTTCCCATCGAAACAAATCGGGCATTACTTTTTAAATGGAATTCAGCTCGACCAAGTAATACATGCAAATAAATTTATTAAAATTCAGAATGTCATAGAAATAATATTGTATTTTATATGTACTCACAAAACTGATAGTTTAAATTTTTTGTATATTATTTCACATTCTTATAAATTTTGTTACATTATTCGTCTATTTTAAATTTTAAATCTTACCTCAAGCCACACATTTTGTTGTTCTGCATATTTCTAGTGTTTGAAGTATATTTTATATAGATAATATTTATGTGCACGTATAAAATAAATCTTTTCGAACGTGCTGTAGTAATAAAAACCTTATACTGCAAAAATTTACCTAATTTTATTTTTTTTAAAATTATCCAATTTTGTAAACAAAATCAAATTAATCAATTAAATTGATTATTTTAATAAGTAAACTTAATTAATTATTCCATTGGTTTATACAATTTAAAGAGTTTAAGAAATTAACAATTAAGGCGTTATAAACGTTAACCAAGATAGTCATTGTAAGACTAACTTTCTGCTATATCGTGTTTCTGTGATAATATTCTTTTACGTATAATAATAGATTTCTGAACTAAAGTAGATCAATATTTAAATAGCTGATGTTTATCATTAGTCAAAGCTGTTGTAAAATTTCTTTTGATTTTGAGACGTGTTGTATCTAAAAAAATTTCTATTGGGATTGTATATCTTACAAGTAAAAATCTTGCTTTTGATATGTTTTTAAGTTTACTTTATTTTGATATATCTATTTATTTTTTTACATATAATTTTTTACATGAAATCGAATCTTCTTTTATACTTTTAATTCAAATAAAAAGTAAAATGTTAACAAAAAGTTAAAAAGTGAACAAGTTTAATTTTACAAAGAATGGATCCATATTCAGTGAAAGCATTATGGAACTAATTTTTCATATTTAAAAATAAAGTCCAAAAATTTGGATTCTGTGTAATATACATTTGTCATACCAACATTCAATTGTTTAATGAATATCATCTGTCACGCCTATCCGTGGCTTAGGTATAGTCCTTTTCGGCATCATGTTAATCGACCTCGCTACGCTCCGGCGCTAACCTCGCGGTGCCAAAATGGATTGCTTATACTACGGATAGGCGTGACAGAGAATTTATGGTCGACAATACCATAAAATATTGTACGATACTCGTGTGCTATATTTGTCCTTTATAGCACAGCTCTTTCGCTAGTATCATAATGTAATAATGTATGAAAGAACCAATGCCATGGTACCGAAACAGATAAGTACACCTTTCATAGCGTCGGGGTGCATTAATACTAAATTTTTTTGTCGATATTTCCCTACGGGATGGCACGTGGGTAAACGCGTTTTTACATTTTGATAGCTGTATGCCTCGGTCCATGCAAATTATATACTCAGTATCAATTTATGGATTTCAGCCTAATCATTCTCAAAGGAATCAAAATAAGGTATCTGAATTTTTACATTATATATATATATATATATATATATATATATACCCTACTGAAAAAAATCACCTGATTATCAAGTGATTATCACTTGATTATCACCTGATTATCACCTGATAATCATGCCAAAACGTCAAGTGATTATCACCTGATTATCACCTGATTATCACCTGATTATCACCTGATAATCAGGTAGATATTTGCATCGAATCGAAAATTATAATGATATAATCCAGTTGAAAACATGTTTTTAATATTTTACTGTTTAATAAAATCAATAGAATATTTTTGCAGGCGTATCATTTTTTTAATTAAATCAAAAGATGTCAATATTTAATAAAAATGATTGAAGGAAAGAGATAAAAAATTCACAAGCAAATTACTTGAAAAACGTACTATTTATTTCTTTATTAACACATTTAAATGCTTCTTCTTTTAATTTTATCTAAAAATATTTTTCTTTCATCCCTAATCAAATAACTTAAAACTTCTGTTGAATTTTTTACCATTATATCGTGTTCATCAACTGTAAGATTTTTATATCTTTTATTTTCTTTGAGGTAATCTTCATATACGCCTGTAAATTAAAATTGAAAAATTATTACAAGATGAAGAATATGTAATATACGCATAACACATACACGTAAGCAGACACACACACTTACACACACACACACACAGGCACAAGGTTTTAGTGTAATACGTACTTAAATATAAATTTAATTTTCTGGGAGAGCAAAGTTTCAACTCATGCCCCGTAGGCATTGATTTCTTTGCCTTTACTAAGTTGAGGCATCTATGTGGTAATTTATTTTTCCATATATAACCTCCCAAGTCTCTCAAAAAACTCATATACTTTTTGGCTTTTGTCATCCGCCAGCTTTTTTCTCCAACTGTAATGTTTTCACCAAGGTGAATCTAAAAAGTAATACAATAAATAATTTTACATTTTTATTAGAGAATATATGAGTGTGTATATATATATAATGTAAATATATACCTCTTCTTCGTTCACACTCTCGTATCTAGTGTGATGCTCTGGAATTTGTGCCTTCATGTCAATTTTATTTTTTTTGTATAATTTATACAAGTTCTTTTTATATATGTATAAATGTTTACATTCATTTACTGCAGTATCATCTTCTGTAAAAATATACACAATAAATTTATAGCAAAATTTATTTATGAATTTGTAGGTTAAGTCACCCTGTTAAAAATAGTCAAAAGAGATCCATTAAATTATTAATTGAATTCTAAGCTATATCTGAATCCCATTTTTTTACATAAGAACTCGATTAGAATAGATAGAATTTATAGGACTCAATAGGAATCGATAAAATTATATACAAGAAAGGACCAGTAAAGTTAATAAAAACCAATGTCTAGTATTAACTATCTACTTCAATTGTGGTTTTCCGTATTATAATCTATTGACTTCTGTGGATTCTAATCAATGTTAATCTATTGACTTCTGTTGATTCTAATCAATTATAATCGAGTCCTCATACAAAAAATGGTATTCAGAATTAGCATAGAATCTGTTGATAATTTAATTTATCCCAATTGATCCCTATAGATTATTTTTAGGCTGAATGGCAGATTTTAGTACAAAATAAATTCTTACCACTGTCAGATGCTGTCTCACCCTCGGCTTCATGGGGGGTATTAGAATCCCTTTGATTATCTCTTAATATATTAGGTAGAATATCTTCAGCATTTTCATTATTTTCAACGGATACATGAGGTAATCTTGTCTGATCCTGGGGTTTTTCATGATCATTTATGTTGCTTGCATTACTAATTATTGAAACAGGTGATCTGGAGCAACTTCGGTTATTTGATGTAATATCTTCTAATGTTCTTCTAGCGCGCAGTCTTGAGAACCTACTTTTTATAGAAGAGGTTGGTGTTTCACTGTGTTCTGATTGATCTACATCTGTTGTGGGCGTAACTTCTCTTAATCTATTTAATCTATCTCTTAATTGTTGTAATTCATCTTGACTACTTGGAAACGGACTAGAACATGATGCTGAAACTTGTGATGTAGAAGGAATTACTGGAGCAGAGCTTGGAAAAGACTTCCTAGCTTTTTGTGTAGATGTTTTGTTTGTTTCCTCAGCCTTGTTCGTAGGACTGCAATTTTGACTTGCATTTGATACTATACTTGTTCCTGTACAATAAAAAGGAGAAAAAAATGTGTTTTTTTATTGAAGTATTAAACTGAACCATATCTAGCTTTTGCGTAAGTATACAAGGAGGTATAACAAAATAATATAATTAAAAACAGAAAACATGATTCATCGCTATTAAATGTTTATACTAATAATCATGCAAAATTTCAGGCCCCTATGTATAATAGTTTTAAGGTTACAGCAAGTTGAATACTATTGGTCATTCCGATCAACTCATACATAATTTTATTTTTACTCTAACCTTAAAAGTGAAATATCTAGAGGGTTGAAATTTTGCATGATTATTAGTTTGAACATTTAAAATCAATATAATAAAAGTAGTAACAGGTGATACTATTTACTTTAGCGTACCTTTCTTTGGATTCGTTGACTCGTTTAAACAGTCAGTCAATATCACAGCACAAATTGTGATTGGATCAATATTTTCACTTGTAGCAAGAACTAATTCTGTGCGATTGTTTAATAAAACCTGACTTTTATAAGTTTGTATGATCCTTTCTGTATTGTTTGTTTGGGATACTTTCTTACAAAGCTTCAATTTTAACTAAATAAAATAAAATATAATAATTTTTAAGTATTTATACAAAAATCAAGTGATAAACAATTTATTTTTATGCGAATACATACAGGGTTTACATCATTCTCTTCTAGGAATTCATCTTCGCTTGAAGTTAGTTTTTTGGGTATAATTAACCTTTTTGATTTCGTTGCTGCTCTATTTTGGGCATCTTCCAAAGACTCTAAAATTATTACGTTTTATCAATATTGATATATTGACACGCACATACACACACACATACGCAACACACAAACAGATAACAGGTAGAGTGCAGCACTTTTCAATATTTATCTGTTATTATTAAAATTTGCCAAAAAGCTTAAAAATATGTACTGTGTAACATGCTCAACGTGCGTTAATTGCACTGGCAACCGTTACAACTGATTTGGGATTCATGACTATTTTAAATATATTAAATATAAATATAAGTATTTGATGTTGCCATAAATGCTGTTATTATCGTTATGGCATTTCCATTTATGGCCAAATCAAATACTTATGTTTATATTTGATATATTTAAAATAGTCATTCAAATTCAAAATTCAAAAAATATGTATTTTCAACAGGACAGTGCATCAGCCTCCTCGATCTATATAGGCTTTATGCATTATACATCTTTATTTTAAAAATTTATTTATTTTAAAAATTACAATCTATATCTATAAAAGTAATTAGACTTATTGCATACCTCCTAAGCATACGATATGGCCAGGATATTTCATGTTATCCTTCCATGAAATATAATAGCGATGCTTCTGATCATAATCATTTATATCATTTGGCTTGATGTGTTCTTGATCTTTGGCATTAAAAAATACACATGTAACTGGCATGTGGTAATACTTAATGGAATCATCTAAAAATTTTATGCTTGCAAAATATTCAGCCATTTTTGAGCATTCTTTGATAATTACTTTTTTATCACTATATTTTTATCACTATATTTTTATCACTTTATTATTTACACTTTTAATTAGAAGATACCAGATATAGTTAGAAGATATAGTTAGAAGTACGTACACTACGTAACATTTCACATTGTAAATATTTATAAAATAATAATAATTATATTTATGCGTTAACTATGATCTTACGTAGACCGTTCTCGTCGTCTGTAGACATGAGTACGAAAATTTTCGTAGACAAGGACAACATATTATGCGTTTATTGCGTTTCCGAAAATCACGCTACCGTCGGCAAAATTCGGAACTACCTTCAAGTCACACTTGCAATGCATAGGGGTCCCGACTCAGCACACTTTACACCTGCATATTACACCGTGATACAAACACACGCCATATCCCAAGCGTCGTTCCAAGCAGTTTTCGTAAACAAAGATTTTTATATTGCATTTGTTTTGTATTGGAAATGGATAGCAATAGATATAAGAGATACCGAGATATAGGCGATAAAGGCATTTCAAAGAGGACTGCCTACAGATATAAAAATGTAATATCACCATCCCTTAATCATGCTGAGGTTAGTATATTATAAAAATATATTTCTTTTCTAATACTTAATTAGCATACAAACTAATGATAAAAACTATCAATATTTTTTGCAGAATAGGCATTCTTCTAGTACTGAATATGATACACCAAATGATGAAATTCTAAATCAACCAAATATTGAGATAGAAGATAATATTTACCGTTGTGCTACGACAGCTCTTGACCAGGTATTTTTTTTTTTTTTTATACATTCAACCAAAGCATAAATACACATACAAATGTGTATGCGTTAAAAATATAACCGATAAAAGTAATATCTCACAGGAGGTAATCAAAGTTACTTGTACGTACGCCCAAATATTTCTAAAAATTAAATAACGTATTGAGACTTATTTGCCATTGTACTGCTACATTTATTTGAACATAATGTTTGACAAATAATGACATTTTTATATTTATAATAAATAGTTCTGTGAATCACTTATTTTTGTATGCAGCTTTGAGTGTTGAAATAATTTTTTGTTCTATTTGTATATTCCCTACTGCAAATTATATGATTATCTCACATCAAAATCTCAAGTAATCAACAGTCCAAAATTTATCATAAATTAAAAAACATAATTTATCAGAAGTAAATTGAAATTGCCGTGCTAGTGTTATTATTCGTTCCCAAATTTAATTCATTCTCATTCTACAGCGCTGGTCAAAATAAGTTTATTTTTCTCTTTTCGTTTATTTTCAAAATGTACAAGCTGCATAAAAGAGCCAACAACAAATACCAATTATTCACGTAAATTAAACAATCTCTTTTACCCAGATTAGCAATAAAAAGTTGCATGCAGATGCTAATTTGATTAATTTGAGGTTAAATGTTCGTTTTTGACTTACAGTGATTATTTTTTTATAAAATAAAAGTATCTAATACTGTTTTTCATGTACTCTAATTATTTATTAGATATCTATACTGAACTAAAATTTTTTTAAACAAAGTCTTGTACCTTAACCCATTAGATTTTTCAATACCAAAGTTCAGACATTCATAGTAAAATGATTTTGATCAAAAAAATTTTTGAACGACTGTACCCCATGTTTTAAAGGTTGCTATTTCGAATGGTGATGATGAGAAACCGATAAAATGCGTTTTTTTATGTGAATATTGCTAATTATTTCTTGTTTAATTTGTTAATGAAATTTTTGTTCACTTACGCATATTTTTACATACTTAATACCGATAAATAATGCATCCATGGACCTTAAACTGAAAGTTATTAGCTTAAGATTAAAAAAAAAATTTTTCTATACACAGTGGCGTTTAAAACAATATAAGAACTTATACATGCCATCGGGCGCTACCGCACCCCTTGATAAATTTTACTTTTAATATTTAGCAATTTTTATCTAAATTTATATGGACTTGAGGAAAAATTTACTAAGAATAAAAACGTTATAAAATCAATCAAAGAATACCCTCAAATTTTTTCGAACCTTAAAAGACAATTTTTGATTTTCCGGAAAATGAAAAAACTGAAAAAGTTAAAAATTGTTTCAACATTCTGAAAAAACTTAAAGGTATTCTTTGACTGATTTTAAGACTACTTTATTCTCACAATATTTTTCCGCAGGTCCATAGTTATTGAGAATACAATTGCTGAAGTGTTATATTTTTCGAGTATTAAGTACTTATTCCAGAAAATCCAAAAAGTAAAATGTAAATGTGAGAAAATAAATAAGCAAGATTTAGTATATTACGATACGTGTGACCTAAGTAGCCGATTATTGCATGGCTTGTATTGCCACCGAGCGCAACGTGCACTACTGGGCTGCTTAGTTCACAAGTTTCGTATACAATTATGGAGTACAGTGGTTCAAACTTGTTTTTATCGATTAAATTCATTGTATCTTGAATCTCCGAACTTTTGTGTCAAAAACTGTCCGTTCAGGCGCTTATGGGTTAAACTCTTGAACTTGTAACCCAATAGTGTACATAGAAAAGTTTTTATTATTAATAAAAATATATTTTTCAGATTACTTCTCCCATTGAATATGAAAATGATTTAAGTGAATATCTTCACCAGATATTGCTTGGCGATAAAATTATAAATCTCAGCAAGACATCTAAGAATCCAAAAAGTTTAAATGATATGATGAAAGATCCGAATTTTTTAAAAACTTTGTCAATTTCCTCAGATGTTAGCCAGGCCGAATTGTTATTAATGATTTTAAAATATTGCATTTCAAACGATTTGTCTGTCACTGCAATGTCAAATTTATTTACATTAATAAATACGATTTTTCAAAACGAGATTATGCCGAATTCTCGGTATCTGATTGATCAAATGCTTGGTCCGATGGATGACGTTGAATTTCACGCAGTATGTCCAAATTGTACTGCATATATAGGGAAATTTGGTGAAATCCAGGACATACAGCACTGTCGTATCTGCACAACACTACTGAATCTTGACAATCCTAGTGATCCAAGTTTTTTTGTTTTAATAGATCCTTCAAATCAGATACAAGATTTGATCAGTATCTATCAGGATCATTACAATTCTGTGGTTAATAGTGAAAAAGTGCGCGAAGCTAATTGTTTAACTGATATTTATGATGGCAAAGAGTATACAAAATTTGTTAATTCCTTACCAGCAGAAGACAAGAAAAGTTTTATAAGTGCAGTTTTTAATACAGATGGTGCAAATAAATTTAAATGTTCACAATTTTCGATTTGGCCGTTATTTCTTATGATTAACGAATTACCAAAACAACAAAGAATGTTTAATTTGGTTAATTGTGGTTTGTGGTTCAATAAAAACAAACCAGATATGAGTATATTTCTAGGCACATTTGTTGAAATGTTAAATAGAATTAATTATCAAGGAATTAAATGTACCATAAAAGGAGAAGAGCGTAATCTAAAGTTGCACGTCATTAATTGCTGTGTAGATTCAGTAGCTCGTGCTCCTGTACAGGGGATTAAGCAGTTTAATGGAAAGTGTGCTTGTAGTTGGTGTTATCATCCCGGCGTATGGGTTGACAGCGCTATGAAGTATCCCTTATTAGAAGTAAATATTAATGTAAGAGAGCATGAAAGTACCATTCATGAAATGATGATTGCTACTCCCGACAATCCAGTGAACGGCATTAAGAATCCATCTGCGCTTATAAATCTACAATATTTTAATATTATTTCAGGGTTTGTCCCTGATTACATGCATTGCTGTTTAGAAGGTGTAGCAAAGCAGATTACCGAATATCATATTAATTCTATGAACGCTGACGATGTAAGAGAAATAGATTTTAAAATAAATCAGATTACTGCCCCACATCAGATTACAAAATTAAGTCGACCTATCAGTTTAAGGGATAAATGGAAAGCTCGTGAGTGGGAAAATTATATTTTATATTATAGTGCCGTAATTTTACCAGAACATTTGAAAAGAGACTTCTATCATCACTGGCTTTTATTTGTCCAAAGTATGTATATTTTACTTCAGGATAAAATTAGCATTGAAGATTTAAACAGAGCCGACAAGATGCTACATGAATTTGTAGCAGATACTGAAAAATATTTTGGACAGACAGCGATGACGTATAACATACATCAACTTCTTCATCTGTCCCAAAGTGTACTGAATTGGGGACCTTTATGGTGTCATTCTACATTTTCTTTTGAATCAGGAAATCATGATTTACTTAAAGCGATTAAATGTTCAAAGGGTGTTACACAGCAAATAATTAGGTATATTAAAATTCATCATACTGCAACAGTTTTGCAAGAATTTGCTTATCCACATATAAGTGAAGTCGTCAAGTTATACTGTCATGATATTCTTCAATCACATGTCAAGAATTTTTTTCAAACATCGTATATAACTTACTTCGGTAAAGGCAACAGCGTAGATGATCTATTATTATTAAATATTAATTTATCGGAGAATGCGACAGTACATTTCAAAATAATAAAAGATAATTGTTTATATGAGTCTTATAGAAGAAAAAAAAGTAGATCAAATAATTCATTCGTATTATTATCAGGCCAAAAATTTGCTCGTTTAGACCAATTTATTGTTGACAGAGAAAATAAGAAAGAGTTTACAATCTGCAATATTATAAAGACGCGAAAGTTTAATACCCGCTATTATCCAATATTACAAAAAATTGAACGAATCGAATCACAATACTCCATTGTACCTACCAGTGACATTAAAAGTATATGTATTTTCATGGAAATTTCAACAGATATGTACATTTTGCCAATACCAAATTTGTTACATTATTGATAAACGAAATAAATATTTTTAACATATAGGAGAACATTTTTATTCCTACCTCTTTTTTGTATTATAATATCAACTACGAAATAAAACTCAAGCAAATTTTTAAATTTGATTTCAGATGCTATTTCAGCAATACCAAGGATGATTATGAATTATTAAAAATTTTAAAAATCTTTTTCTACTAAATTATATCATTATAATAATTAATTCAATGCAAATATCTACCTGATTATCAGGTGATAATCAGGTGATTATCAGGTGATTATCAGGTGATAATCACTTGACGTTTTGGCATGATTATCAGGTGATAATCAGGTGATAATCAAGTGATAATCACTTGATAATCAGGTGATTTTTTTCAGTAGGGTATATATATAAAGTACGAATAATATAAATACAATATAATTATAAAAATTATTATGATTCATTGCTATGTTATTTATATGTAAAATAGTCTCATATTTTGTGTAGAGTGTTCATAAAATGATTAATGCAATAAAAATGATCTCCTTATCTTACGTTCTTATAATGTTTATAGACGATATACTTCTTATTATTTGTTTTCACATTTACCACACGACGCATCTTTCCTTAGGATTCATTCTTGAGTTTGATTTACATTGAAAGTCCTCTGCAAACTCCTTAATGTTTGAAAATGAAATGATGACACGAGACATATTAGGGCTATGCTCATCTCTCATTAAATCTTTTAAATATTCAGAAGTTTGTTTGCTGCACCAAGAGGTGGCGGCGCTGATCCAAAACATCTGCTGCGGAGTATAATTGAGAGCCGGAAGACACCCTTCGGAAACTCTTTGGCTTTTCGCCCATTCTTTGTACGCTAGATAAGCAGATTTAAAACCTCCGTTATCTGCGATATTTTCACTTTGTGTGTTATCTCCATTTACCTTAATAAAATTCATCAAGACTAAATATAAAATGTTTCTTTCAAAATACATAATTGGCAAAATTAAATAACAACTATCTGTACTTACATGTTTCTGAATTTGATGAACAGTAAAATTGTTATATTGATCGATTATGCATTGAGCTCTATTCAAGTATTCCTTTTCAGAGTTAGGGTTCCACCAATTCTTTAGGTTACCATTTTTGTCAAATGTTCTCCCATAGCTATCAAATGCGTGAGTAATCTCGTGGCCTATTATAGTTCCCATTGCACCATAATTTAAATACTGTGGTCTATCTTTTTGAAAAAACATTCCTTGCAGAAATCCAGCCGGGATTTCTAGAGAAGAAAAATATTATTTTATACTTAATAATGAGGGCATATTATTAATATAGTTTCATTTGAATTACTTACCTATAGAATTTTGTTTGAATGTATAATATGCATTTATAATAGTAGCACTTTGACGCAAAGTCCAATCGCTCAATTTTATTGGATGTCTTAAAAGTTTCCATTTTTTAGTTTGGAGAAACATACTAATATTCAAATCACTGTTCAAGTAACTTCCTGGATTGATTTCAAGATTTTTATAATATCCATCAACTTTATCGTCTTGTATTAACTCATCAACATGGCCAATCGTAACAGCGATAGCTTCTAATTTTTCAATTGCAGATTTACGAGTTTGATCGTCCATCCAGCTTATCTAAAATATATTTTTTAAGAATTTCGTTATTATTATTTGTTATATTATAAAACATTTTATTTCAAGAACGTTGCATATAATTGTTGTACTAGGGAAAGAAAGTGAAAAATAATAGACTAATAACGTTATACCTTTTCTAAGTTTCTTTTAGTTTGTTTTCTAATATTACTGACAATTTCATGTACATCATCTTTTATGCTTTCATCGAAGTGCTCTTTTACATACATTGCATCAACAGCTATATCGAAGATCTTGGTAACCTTAGTCAGACATTTAGTAGTTCTATCGAGTGATTGTATTGTTCCATCGACTTGATATAAGTAATCTGCTTCTAATTTTCGGAATTCGCTTGACAGATATCCAATACTAGCCTGAACTACTTTCCACGCTAAATAGTTTGCTAATACGCGTTTTGGTGTAATTTCTATCAGTTTCTCAAGTTTTGTTATATAGTCAGGGTCTCCAACTATAACAACTTCTGTTTCATCCACAACAATACCACTTGAATTAAAAACACGTTTGAATAATTCCAGCCATGGAATGCTAGAATATTTTTCGGATAACTCCTTAAGTGTCATTTTGGTTTGTTTCAGCAATTCTAGTTTCGACTTTTCTGTTTCTATCTACGTTGACAATAGAATGTTATATTGTTACTTATTTTAGTAAAATCATATTTCAACTAATTTAATCTATATATATTTGAACACTTACTTTGTATAAATTAATTTCAAAATTGATGATATCTTTCACTTCTTCATAAATTTGATCTTTATCTGCACCTAGTGCTGATCCGATATTAACTATGAAGTTGAAGTAGATTTTTTTAAACTTTTTAGCCGAATCAACCAAGAAGAATCTTTCTTCAATTGCCGTGGAAGCCGTCAATACCTATAATATGATGTTTTATAAGAATTATGAAGAAGTATTAATATAAAATCAAGACTTCTTTGACTTACAGTGGGGAAAACTTTTGTAGGGTTTTGTTCATCAGATGCGGTACTTATAGTAGGAAAAAAGACTGGAAACTTTTCATTGTGAATTTTATATAGTGTATTTTTCCAATCAAAATTATTTTCGTCCCAATCGTCACCAATTAATAAGGGCCATCCACCGATATTTTTCAAGATTTTTAAAATAGGTTCTCTACCATCTGCTTCCACACGAGCTAACAGTATTTGAAATTTATTAAAGAAATTAAGAACTTTATTCTATTTAACACATGCCATCGTAAACTTTATAATTTTCATCATCAAGACACAAATATGTTAAAAAGTAAAGATGATCCTATGCTTATCGAAAAAAGTTTGAACTTACTTTCATTCATACAATTCTGATAGTAATTTTTCAATTTTTTAAAACTGCTTATATCCTTGGGCGTAAACTCTTTGATCATTTCATATAATTTAAATGTAATTTGACTTTGTACCATCGAAAACATGTTAACTGAATTATATGGCTTCGAAAGGATTACATTGTCGAGAAATGTGCCACATGCAAATTGATAAAAATCGTCACAGGGATCTACAGTTGGCTTTATCATTGCACGGTAGAATGCAGCTGGAAAGTCATTTATAGTAAGAAATATAATTAGACGGACATTTTGATTAATCTTATTTTCAAAATTACCATTTTGAAAGCAGCTTAGCGATGTACAAACATTTTTACAAGATCCATTGACCTTTGAACTTGCATCTTCTATAAAAGAATAATTTCAACTATTATCAAATCGTTTTAATCTCATAATAGAATTAAAGGATTTTATTGAATTATTTCTAGTACTTACGTGATTTATATAAGGTTGCTGCTTTTGAAATATTACATTGTTGCAGTACAGTTAAAATAATTAAAATTGTTGATATTCTAATTGTTGAAAATCTATAAATTAAATTTAAATTAATAATAGTATTTGATAAACTAATAAAACCATGTTGTGAAATTCAATTTACCTAAATATTTGGCAAATTAAACTCATTATAGTGATCTTTTTAATACCACAGTTATATTTTTTAAAATAAATCTATGTAAAATCATAAAACGTCTTCACCAACTAGGTCTGTAGTATATGTTTTTGATATTGTGAAATCTATTAATCTACATCCGCGTTTTTAACTATTTTTTTATCAGAAGAATTTTAAATTATGTTATTTTATACTTAGCTGACGCGTAATTACAAGAAAATTATATAGACATAACTGTTCAAACAGATATCTGAGAATAAAGGATTTATCAATTATATCTGAATTAATTATCTTTAACACCTTACAGTCATAGAATGTCTCCCATGTGTGTAGCAAATGGAAAATTCACCAATTCTTTAATACGAAAAGATGTTTTGAATAAATAGTACTCCACTTAGTATACGCATTCAAATAATTCGTAAATTTTTATAAGTATAATAAAGAATATTTTATCAGAATAATTATTCTTAAATTTTACTTTATAAAGCAAGTTATTTGTAATGTTATTTGTAATGATAGATTTTTTTTCATTTGGGAAATTTCATGAATTTTATGAATTTTTTAATATGGTTATATTTTACTTTAACTTACATATGCTAACGCTATGTATAAGTACATATTCTTACGTTGAGATAAAAGGACAAATTCTATAGAAAGACATGTGTGAATGAATGTGAACTTAATAAATGAATGATTAATATGTAGACGCTATGCCATTCATCGCATCTTGCGTAAAAGAATGTTCAATGAAGATGAATATAATACAATTTCTGATTGAGTAAAAAATTAAGAGAATTACGTCTACATTTATCTATTTTATTGAATTTCATAGCAGGATTAACCTGAATAGATCTGATTGCTTTAACTACAATATTATAATGTATATTGTTATTTCAGTCTCGCATTTAACTACCATATTGTACACTTATTTTTTGGATTCATTTTGGAGCCTATTTGACAATTAAAATCTGTTGCAAACTCTTGAATATTTGAGAAAGAAATTGTAATTCGAGCATTTTCGGGGCTGTGTTCATCTGTAGAGATTAAATCTCTTAAATATTCTGGCCGTTGCTTACTGCACCAAGCACTTGCGGCACTAATCCAGAACATCTGACGTGGTGTGTAAGGAAGAGACGATAGACAAGGTTCAGTATCATTCTTATTTTTTATCCATTCATTGTACGCATGATAAGCAATTTTGAAGCCTCCATTGTCAGCAATATTTTCGCCTTGCGTAAGAATACCATTTACCTATTAAAAAATAATAATTTATAATTACTATTATTATTACTTTCACAAAATGTAAGTGATTATGCTTTTTATTTTTGAAATTGATCTCACTCGAAGTCCAATTTCCGCGACTGTGAAATTATTGTATTGGTCGATAATACATCTTGATTTTTGAAAAAATTTGTCTTCTGTTGAAGGTAGCCACCAATTATTTTCATTTCCATTTTTATCATACTTTCGACCCTGATTGTCAAAAGCATGCGTGATTTCATGGCCAATAATAGAACCGATAATACCATAATTTATATATTGGGGACTAGCAGATCGAAAAAAAGATCTTAAAAATCCAGCTGGTATCTCTAAACAGATGACATTTTTTCAATATTTACGTAAAATTTGTGAAAATTAAAAAATCTCACCTAAAGTATTTTTTTGTAGAATATAAAATGCATTGATAACAGCTGCATTTTTGTTGAATATCCAATTATTTATATAATTTTACAAAGAATGGATCCATATTCAGTGAAAGCATTATGGAACTAATTTTTCATATTTAAAAATAAAGTCCAAAAATTTGGATTCTGTGTAATATACATTTGTCATACCAACATTCAATTGTTTAATGAATATCATCTGTCACGCCTATCCGTGGCTTAGGTATAGTCCTTTTCGGCATCATGTTAATCGACCTCGCTACGCTCCGGCGCTAACCTCGCGGTGCCAAAATGGATTGCTTATACTACGGATAGGCGTGACAGAGAATTTATGGTCGACAATACCATAAAATATTGTACGATACTCGTGTGCTATATTTGTCCTTTATAGCACAGCTCTTTCGCTAGTATCATAATGTAATAATGTATGAAAGAACCAATGCCATGGTACCGAAACAGATAAGTACACCTTTCATAGCGTCGGGGTGCATTAATACTAAATTTTTTTGTCGATATTTCCCTACGGGATGGCACGTGGGTAAACGCGTTTTTACATTTTGATAGCTGTATGCCTCGGTCCATGCAAATTATATACTCAGTATCAATTTATGGATTTCAGCCTAATCATTCTCAAAGGAATCAAAATAAGGTATCTGAATTTTTACATTATATATATATATATATATATATATATATATATATATATATAAAGTACGAATAATATAAATGCAATATAATTATAAAAATTATTATGATTTATTGCTATGTTATTTATATGGATACAGATTTATTCGTAAAATAGTCTCATATTTTGTGCAGTGTTCATAAAATGATTAATGCAATAAAAATGATTTCCTTATCTTACGTTCTTATAATGTTTATAGACAATATACTTCTTATTCTTTGTTTTCACATTTACCACAAGACGCATCTTTCCTTAGGATTCATTCTTGAGTTTGATTTACATTGAAAGTCCTCTGCAAACTCCTTAAGGTTTGAAAATGAAATGATGACCCGAGACATATCAGGGCTATGCACATCCCTCATACTATCTTTTAAACTTTCAGAAGTTTCTTTGCTGCACCAAGAGGTGGCGGCGCTGATCCAAAACATCTGCTGCGGAGTATAATTGAGAGCCGGAAGACACCCTTCGGAAACTTTTTGGCTTTTCGCCCATTCTTTGTACGCTAGATAAGCAGATTTAAAACCTCCGTTATCTGCGATATTTTCACCTTGTGTGTTATGTCCATTTACCTTAATAAAATTCATCAAGACTAAATATAAAATGTTTCTTTCAAAATACATAATTGGCAAAATTAAATAACAACTATCTGTACTTACATGTTTCTGAATTTGATGAACAGTAAAATTGTTATATTGATCGATTATGCATTGAGCTCTATTCAAGTATTCCTTTTCAGAGTTAGGGCTCCACCAATTCTTTGGGTTACCATTTTTGTCATATTTTCTCCCATTGCTATCAAATGCGTGAGTAATCTCGTGGCCTATTACAGATCCCATTGCACCATAATTTAAATACTGTGGTCTATCTTTTTGAAAAAATATTCCTTGCAGATATCCAGCCGGGATTTCTAGAGAAGAAAAATATTATTCTATACTTAATAATGAGGGCATATAATTAATATAGTTTCATTTGAATTACTTACCTATAGAATTTTGATTTACTATATAATATGCATTAATAACAGTAGCACTTTGACGCGTAGTCCAATCGCTCAATTTTCTTGGATGTCTTAAATGTTTCCATTTTTTAGTTTCGATAAACATACTAAAATTCAAATGACTGTTCAAGTAACTTCCTGGATTGATTTCAAGATTTTTATAATATCCATCAACTTTATCGTCTTGTATTAACTCATCAACATGGCCAATCGTAACAGCGATAGCTTCTAATTTTTCAATTGCAGATTCACGGGTTTGATCGTCCATCCAGCTTATCTGAAATATATTTTTTAAGAATTTCGTTATTATTATTTGTTATATTATAAAACATTTTATTTCAAGAACGTTGCATATAATTGTTGTACTAGGGAAAGAAAGTGAAAAATAATAGACTAATAACGTTATACCTTTTCTAAGTTTCTTTTAGTTTGTTTTCTAATATTACTGACAATTTCATGTACAACATCTTTTATGCTTTCATCGAAGTACTTTTTTACATACATTGCATCAAGAGCTATATCGAAGATCTTTTTAACCGTAGTCATACATTTAGTAGTTCTATCGAGTGATTGTATTGTTCCATCGACTTGATATAAGTAATCTGCTTCTAATTTTCGGAATTCGCTTGACAGATATCCAATACTAGTCTGAACTACTTTCCACGCTAAATAGTTTGCTAATACGCGTTTTGGTGTAATTTCTATCAGTTTCTCAAGTTTTGTTATATAGTCAGGGTCTCCAACTATAACAACTTCTGTTTCATCCACAACAATACCACTTGAATTAAAAACACGTTTGAATAATTCCAGCCATGGAATGCTAGAATATTTTTCGGATAACTCCTTAAGTGTCATTTTGGTTTGTTTCAGCAATTCTAGTTTCGACTTTTCTGTTTCTATCTACGTTGACAATAGAATGTTATATTGTTACTTATTTTAGTAAAATCATATTTCAACTAATTTAATCTATATATATTTGAACACTTACTTTGTATAAATTAATTTCAAAATTGATGATATCTTTCACTTCTTCATAAATTTGATCTTTATCTGCACCTAGTGCTGATCCGATATTAACTATGAAGTTGAAGTAGGCTTTTTTTAATTTTTTAGCCGAATCAACCAAGAAGAATTTTTCTTCAATTGCCGTGGAAGCCGTCAATACCTATAATATAATGTTTTATAAGAATTATGAAGAAGTATTAATATAAAATCAAGACTTCTTTGACTTACAGCGGGGAAAACTTCTGTAGAGTTTTGTTTATCAAATGCGGTACTTATAGTAGGAAAAAATACTGGAAACTTTTCATTGTGAATTTTATATAGTGTATTTTTCCAATCAAAATTATTTTCGTCCCAATCGTCGCCAATTAATAAGGGCCATCCGCCGATATTTTTCAAGATTTTTAAAATAGGTTCTCTACCATCTGCTTCCACACGAGCTAACAGTATTTGAAATTTATTAAAGAAATTAAGAACTTTATTCTATTTAACACATGCCATCGTAAACTTTATAATTTTCATCATCAAGACACAAATATGTTAAAAAGTAAAGATGATCCTATGCTTATCGAAAAAAGTTTGAACTTACTTTCATTCATACAATTCTGATAGTAATTTTTCTATTTTTTAAAACTGCTTATATCCTTGGGCGTAAACTCGTTGATCATTTCATATAATTTAAATGAAATTTCATATTGTGCCAACCCATACATGTTAACTGAATCATATGGCTCCGAAAGAATTACATTGTCGAGAAATGTGCCACATGCAAATTGATAAAAATCGTCACAGGGATCTACAGTTGGCTTTATCATTGCACGGTAGAATGCAGCTGGAAAGTCATTTATAGTAAGAAATATAATTAGACGGACATTTTGATTAATCTTATTTTCAAAATTACCATTTTGAAAGCAGCTTAGCGATGTACAAACATTTTTACAAGATCCATTGACCTTTGAACTTGCATCTTCTATAAAAGAATAATTTCAACTATTATCAAATCGTTTTAATCTCATAATAGAATTAAAGGATTTTATTGAATTATTTCTAGTACTTACGTGATTTATATAAGGTTGCTGCTTTTGAAATATTACATTGTTGCAGTACAGTTAAAATAATTAAAATTGTTGATATTCTAATTGTTGAAAATCTATAAATTAAATTTAAATTAATAATAGTATTTGATAAACTAATAAAACCATGTTGTGAAATTCAATTTACCTAAATATTTGGCAAATTAAACTCATTATAGTGATCTTTTTAATACCACAGTTATATTTTTTAAAATAAATCTATGTAAAATCATAAAACGTCTCCACCAACTAGGTCTGTAGTATATGTTTTTGATATTGTGAAATCTATTAATCTACATCCGCGTTTTTAACTATTTTTTTATCAGAAGAATATTAAATTATGTTAATTTATACTTAGCTAACGCGTAATTACAAGAAAATTATATAGACATAACTGTTCAAACAGATATCTGAGAATAAAGGATTTATCAATTATATCTGAATTAATTATCTTTAACACCTTACAATCATAGAATGTCTCCCATGTGTGTAGCAAATGGAAAATTCACCAGTTCTTTAATACGAAAAGATGTTTTGAATAAATAGTACTCCACGTAGTATACGCAATCAAATAATTCGTAAATTTTTATAAGTATAATAAAGAAGTTTTATCAGAATAATTATTCTTAAATTTTACTTTATAAAGCAAGTTATTTGTAATGTTATTTGTAATGATAGATTTTTTTTCATTTGGGAAATTTCATGAATTTTATGAATTTTGAAATATGGTTATATTTTACTTTAACTTACATATGCTAACGCTATGTATAAGTACATATTCTTACGTTGAGATAAAAGGACAAATTCTATAGAAAGACATGTGTGAATGAATGTGAACTTAATAAATGAATGATTAATATGTAGACGCTATGCCATTCATCACATCTTGCGTAAAAGAATGTTCAATGAAGATGAATATAATACAATTTCTAATTGAGTAAAAAATTAAGAAAATTACGTCTACATTTATCTATTTTATTGAATTTCATAGCAGGATTAACCTGAATAGATTTGATTGCTTTAACTACAATATTATAATGTATATTGTTATTTCAGTCTCGCATTTAACTACCATATTGTACACTTATTTTTTGGATTCATTTTGGAGCCTATTTGACAATTAAAATCTGTTGCAAACTCTTGAATATTTGAGAAAGAAATTGTAATTCGAGCATTTTCGGGGCTGTGTTCATCTGTAGAGATTAAATCTCTTAAATATTCCGGCCGTTGCTTACTGCACCAAGCACTTGCAGCACTAATCCAGAACATCTGACGTGGTGTGTAAGGAAGAGACGATAGACAAGGTTCAGTATCATTCTTATTTTTTATCCATTCATTGTACGCATGATAAGCAATTTTGAAGCCTCCATTGTCAGCAATATTTTCGCCTTGCGTAAGAATACCATTTACCTATTAAAAAATAATAATTTATAATTACTATTTCACAAAATGTAAGTGATTTTGCTTTTTATTTTTGAAATTGATCTCACTCGAAGTCCAATTTCCGCGACTGTGAAATTATTGTATTGGTCGATAATACATCTTGATTTTTGAAAAAATTTGTCTTCTGTTGAAGGTAGCCACCAATTATTTTCATTTCCATTTTTATCATACTTTCGACCCTGATTGTCAAAAGCGTGCGTGATTTCATGACCAATAATAGAACCGATAATACCATAATTTATATATTGGGGGCTAGCAGATCGAAAAAAAGATCTTAAAAATCCAGCTGGTATCTCTAAACAGATGACATTTATTCAATATTTACGTAAAATTTGTGAAAATTAAAAAATCTCACCTAAAGTATTTTTTTGTAGAATATAAAATGCATTAATAACAGCTGCATTTTTGTTGAATATCCAATCATTTATATCTGCTGATTTTCTTAAAACTCTGTAATTTTTATTTTCCAAAAATCTTGTTATATTGAATGCACTTTTTAAGTAAATTCCTGGATTTATCTCAAGTTCACTATAGTAATCATTAATTTTCTCATCGTCCAATAATTCATCAGCATGACCGATAGAAGCTTCCATTGCCTGTAATTTTTCTATTGCAGCTGTTCGCGTTGTATTATCCATCCAATCAATCTATTTAATTTCACCTAATATTATTACATGTTGATTAGAAACAGTTTATACAATCATTGTTTAAAATTCGCACACCTGTTCCAAATTTTTCTTGATTTGGTTTTTAATATTATGCAGAATTTCAGTAACTTTTTCTTTTATATCGTTATTGAAATATTTTCTGACATACATAGCACTTAAACTGATAGGAAAAGCTTCCATTATTTCATTTAGACACCAAGATTCTCGATTCATAAATTGCGTAGTTCCTGACACTTTATTTGTAAACGATGACGCTATTTGTCGTAATGTTTGAGGCATATACGCGAGGGCTTGTTCAACCAACTTCCATGCCAAAAAGTTAGCTAGCTCTCTTTTTGGCGTAACTTGTATTAATTTTTCAACCTTCGATAGATACTTTAAATCAACAACAGTAACTATCTCATTAGTACTTACAAATATACTACTCAAATTAAATATTTTGTTTATTAATTGTAACCATGGAATTGTCGGATATTTTTGAGATAGTTCTTTAATTGTCATTTGACTATTAGTGTTTGAAATATCCAACATTTCTTCTGGTGGTGTTTTTATCTGCAATATATATATATATATATATATATATTGTACTATGTATTATCAAAGTAATATAATCAATGTTCATCGAGGGGACATTAACATTGATAATGCCTGCCTGGATGTATTAGTTGATAAAATTGTTTTTATTAGTATACATACCTTATACAGGTTAATTTCAAATTCTAGAACTTTCCTCATCTCATTCAATGCTGTCTCTTTATCTGCTCCAAGAGCTACGGTAACATTGATCATTTCTTCATAATAGGCTTTAAGCAGTTTGCTATTAGGACCATCCAATAAAAAAGTTCGGCTAATTGTAGTAAAGGCGTTATCAATCTATAATAATAATTTAAATCTCATTATATTATAAAAAAACCGCTTTAAGAACTTTCCGCCTCAATTCCTTCCCCTCAATTCTCTCCCGTCAATTGCTCCCCTTCGATTCCTCACTGTCAGTTGCTCTCACTCATAGTCTCGGTTAGACTGAAATAATGGTGTAATAACAATTTATATCATAATTACGTTTTTAATACCTATAATTTTTGCTTTCTTCTAAAAAATGATTATACATTAGAGAAAATATTTACATAATTCATTTATTAATTAATAGACAATAACGTGAATAATGTGAAAACATTATTTTTTGAAATATAATAGTACATTGCCAGTTTTATAATTTAAACTTATACTTTAAAATCAAAATTTCACAAAAACTAACATGGAGGGTTGACGACCGAAGCAAGCAGGGAGGCGAAACTCCACATATATAAGTACATATATACGTGAATTCTTATTTACCTTTATAATATGCTTTGAAGTATTTTTACTATCAATATGAACTGTAGCAATTACTGGAAAAGTGATAATAAAATTCTGATCTCGAATTTGGTATATTGTATTTTTCCAATCAAAGGTAGTTTCATTCCATTTATTACCATCTAACACTGGCCATCCACCAATTTTTTCTAATATTTCGAGAATAGGTTTCGTCCCTTCAATTTCTATACGAGCTGTGAAAGTACATTATTTGTATTATTAACTATATGCATATTTATGATATAGTTTTTACTTTTGACCTCACATTCATTCATGCAATTCTGATAATAAATTTTCGGTTTAATAAATGCTGACAGATCTTTTGAATTTATATTTGTTCTTATTTCATTGTATATTTGAGTAGATACTTCTCTTTGCGCAATGCTAAATGTGTTTATAATCATAGCTTCGTCAAGAATATATTTTTCTTTGATAAAATTTCCACATACGAATTGGTAAAAATCATCACAAGGGTTTATATTTTGATCCATGATGCTTAAAAAGTGATTTGCTGTTGATAGTAGAAAAAGTCATTAAATATTATTTGTATTTCTATTAACATAGTAGAATAAAAAATTATAAGATGCTTATGTTAGCATTATTCGATATTAAATACCTTCCAAAACGCAAGTGCTTGTTGCACATGTCTGTTGACATGTCTGATCAACATTTAAATTAGTTTCTCCTATTGTTGTATAAGAATTTTACTTTGAAACTGTTTTACTTCAGATATAATAGTTATACATTTATTTACTTACGGAAGTTTGTAGTTGCTCCTTTAACCAAATCATATTGCGATAATAATATTAAGTTAAAAATTACTACTTGCGTCATATTTCTGTATAAATTTTTCACAGTTATTTTTTATTTATAAATATAAACAGTACTAATTAAAAATAGTAAACTTACCCAAATTGTTTGCTTTTGAAATAAATCATTATTGACTTTAAAATACAAATTTCTTCTAAAAACAGTGATCTTTTCATCGTATTTCATTGAATTTTATCAGTAAGATAGACGTTAATTTGATTCAAAAAATGTAATATACAATGCCTTTTTTACTATTAATAAATTCTTACTTACTTTGCTATTAAAATTATAATTTTTAAAAAGACAACATAAATTCATTTGATGTGTAATTTACCGCGTAGGAATACAGATAGAATAACTTTTCAGTAGAGGCTTCAAGCTTTAGTAAGTTATAAACAATGATAATAAATGTACTCGGAAGAAGGGTACTTAATCATGAATTAAACTTCGTTGAATTCAAACTGGAACAGTTAAAACAGCTTCATGCTAACTTATCAGCAAATGTCATTTTCATGTTAATTATCGAGTTCCACCTCTTATGAAATCAAATATGCTATTATATTACATAAACCATGGAGTGAATTGAACCGGTATTGGTAAACTTCAGTAAATCAGAGAAAGTGGCGTTGCAACCGATTATTGAAAATTGTTAATTATCAAATTTATATTTTTTAACTCTACGCTTTTATTTTTATGTAAACAGTATTGAAATCGAAATAAATCATCATAAAATATAATCTTATTTAAAAGTAACGTTTTTTGGTAAAGAATAATACGAGTAAGTTTTCTTAATTAAATAAATTAATGTGCGGCATTATAAGATAATTTTAATCTATAGTACCGTGTGATGTAAATAGTCTATTATTGCATTTTGTTTATCGTCCTCCCTACTCTTGGGCATTATACCGCACGGTACAATACTAGATAACTTATGGCACGTACGGATAGACACGATAGCAGATTTATGACATGGCAGAAAGTGCCATTAAAAAGTTTAGGCTACTCATATTATAAGTTATTTTTTATTTTATTTTAGAAAGGAATGATAATGGAATCCAATAGATACAGATGGAATATGAAAAGTATATTTGGGTGGTTTTCAGAATTTTGAAAAGCGAGCAAATCGATCAGGATATTCAACGCATAAAACACGCTGGATCTTACTATTAAATATTTGTATGCTAGACTTGGATGCATAATGAATTATTTAATATTATGATTTTTACTAAGATATTTCTGGAAGGAAAATTAACGGATTTCCAGAGATATATTAACGAAGCCTGTTAAAATTAGTTTTAAATTAGCTATAAACCTGCTAACACCGCGACTTTTTTAACGGGTTTCAACTGGAAATCTGATGGTTTCACCTGCTAATATAGAGTAGACACTGCGAGAAGAATTTATCAACAGTAAATTAATTTATAAATTTATAACACAAGCTTATTGTAATATAGGTAAATTTCGTCAGTTATTACACATTGCGGTATTAAAAGACTGTTAATAAACGCGTTATTGTCAGTAGTGCGAGTGATAGGAATATGATTACCGTCATATATCCAATAGGATATCTCTCACTCTCACTCTCACTGCAGCGCGAATTCTCATATGAAAATGACAATTACTTAAGTATAATATGCATTGCGGCATGCGATTTCTTCTCGCGAAAAGCCGTTTATCCAATGTTTACAGCTTCGGTCGATAATTTACTGACAAAGAGTCAGTTTGAAGCGCCTTAGCAGGTTTCGAGCAGGAGGGAATTGACTTGTGCATTTTTATAAAATAAATTTAATCTATATGCATTACATTTTTATGATGGCTTGTTATCCATCCAGTAGATTTTCTCATTACATTGAAAATACATTGCGTTATTTATCAATGTGTAAATAAAAGTTCATAGGAAATATTACCAAATGTTACATTTTGTCTCCAGCTTCTTTTCAGAACTAACTTTATTCTAGCTTCTACAGGATTATGTAGGACTTCAAAATAATTATTCGTATGATTTGATCTATACGTATAGTTTTGGAGCAGCAAGTACTAGCCGCGCTGCAAAACATCTGTTGTGACTTGTAGTTAATACCAGGAAGACACTAAACTTTAGTTTACTATTATGTTATGCTTCTCCCATTCTTGGTGTGCGTAATAAGCTAATTTCATGCCTCCACTGTTTGCTACATTTTCCATTAACGTTTGAGGCTTTCTATTTAATTTTATGATCACTAAATTTATATTTAACATGAACAATTTAATATAATTTATTATTCGAGTTATGCCTATATAAGTTTTTTAAATGCAAAAATTAATTATATTTACCTTAAGACCGCCTTGACGAATTGTATATAGTTATTATATTGGTCATCGAGATATTTTGTAGTCTCATCAATATTTCGCTGGCAAATTCGAATATTTCAAATGCGGCCAGGAAACTATGAAATGGCTACAATAGCAGCATAGAAATAGCTAGTGATGGTTAGCTTTTTGGATGATTTACTAGAATAAACATAACCCTAAAACTATCATATTGATGTTAATTTTTATATTGTATGTATGCTAAAGGGATAGAGACTTGTTTTTCTAATTTTTCACCTATGAGCTCGAACTTATTTTGCGTAGCACTTCTATGGCTATAACTAGCTATGGCTTGCAGTTTGCTTTAAACGACCAAATCTATATTGCTTACTATGATAACGCGTAAATATTTTCAAATGTGGCATTTCATCGCTGGACGAAGAATCATCCCATTTTCCTCCTATGTCCATTAATATGGAGGTAGTTCTATAGTAAAAATGAATATACTTTTTATTTTTTTTTATTTATTCAGTTACAGCAAATATTGAATATAATTTTATATCTTTATTAATATACCCCTGTATGTAAAGTGTCATCCCATTCTCGTCGTTAATCGTCGGATGTATATTTTAAAGTACTATTTAAAATGTAAAAATAAACATCTTTTTTAAAATTTGGTTTTATTAACTCATCGCAGTAAATTTTTAACAGTTTACCAGACAATACATTTCTTTTTAGGATTCATGTTAGAGCCGAGCGGACACATGAAGTCCTCTGCAAACTCGCGAATGTTAGACAGCGGGATGTTAATTCGAGCAACCGGTGGACTATGCGTGTCGCGAGTGATTGCATCCCTTAGCTTCTCGAGATTCTGCTTACGGCACCAGTTATTGGCTGCGCTAATCCAAAACATCTGTCGCGCAGTGTAATTCAGACCAGGTAAGCAGGGCTCGGAGATAGCAGTATGATTTGCCCAGGCGTTATACGCGTAGTAGGCGGTCTTCAACCCACCGTTGTCTGCGATATTCTCGCTTAGCGTTCTCTCGCCATTTATCTAAAAACAATGTATTTACTTGTAAATTGTTATCATTTTTAATTAGGATATGAAGATATTAATTGTAGCTTTACTTTGAGACTTGTTTCTGCAATGGTATATCCGTTATACTGTTGTACAAAACAGTTCGCCTTCTCCAAATATTTGTTTTTGGTACTCGCTTGCCACCAGTCTATTTGATTGCCATTTTTATCGCTTTTTCGACCTTCAATGTCAAAACCATGTGTGATCTCGTGGCCTATTACGGAGCCAACTGCACCATAATTCAAATATTTTGGCCTATCATAGTGATAAAAAGATCCTCTTAAAAAGCCAGCTGGTATCTCTGAAATAAAACGTCAGCTCATATATTCATACGTCATGTGGCTAAAGCCGAGAAATGAAGTGAATGAAATTCTTTCAATATGAAATACCGAAGGTGTTTTTCTGTAAATAGTAATATGCATTTATAATAGCTGAATTTTGATTATCCTTCCAGTTTTTCTTGCTTACAGGATCCCTCAAACTTTTATAATATTGTTTCGTAAAAAATAACGAAATATTAAAAGCACTTTTCAAATAACTTCCGTAATCGATATCTAGATTCTCATAATACTTCTCAATCTTTTGATCATTGAAAAGTTCATCAGAGTATCCCACGAACACATCCATTGCGTCAATTTTATCAAGCGCGGTTACTTTAGTGTCATTATCCATCCAATCAATCTAAAATTATAATAATTGTATTATCATATCAATGTTAATTTATACAAATAATGTATTCGTTCTGCGAAGGAAAAGTGTTTTACGTTTCATTACCAAGTTATAAAAAGATCAACAATGTCAACCAAGTTATAAAAAGATAACAATGTCAATTCTCAAAGTAAATTAATATACATTGCACGATATTTACGTTTTAATTACACCTTGATGGTGTGAAGCGATTTTAGGTTTAATTTATTAATATGTTTCTAGTAAAAATAAATAATTACGACTAAAAAAGACGTCAGTTTAAGAATTTATGCGCAGCAGATAGACGCTTATGCAAACGAATAATGCACACAAACCTCCTGTAAAATCTTTCTGAATTGATTCTTTATATTCTGCACCAATACCAGTACATTCTCTCGAATCTGCTTGTTGAAATACCTGCGCACATACAGCGCGCTTAGACTGATAGGAAAGCCGTCCATGACATCTTGAACACAGGAGTAGGATCTTTGTTTTCTCTCCTTCACGCCACGAACGACCCTCAAGAAGACCAGTTGTCTGTCGAGAAAGTTATCTGACAAATAGTCTATAGAGTCGTAGACTACCTGCCACATGAGATAGTTGGCGATTACTCGTTTAGGGGTTCGAGCAATAAGTTTTTCTACTTCAGAAATAAACTTGAGGTCATTGATAATTACGACCTCGTTCTCGTCGACTTTCACGTTGCTCAGATTTAGAATCTCACTGATAAGTTTTAACCACGGAATACTGGGATACTTTTCTGACAACTCTTTAATGGTGGTTGGGTTATAGGCTGCCGTTGTGTTCATCAGTGTTTCTACAGAGCTTCGTATCTGTGGAAATAATTTCATAAATAAAAGTGCGCTAAAGTTAAGTATATATGTAAGTTGAAGTATGAAACATACATTAAAAAGTTCAACTTCAAAGTTCAGGCACTTTCGCATTTCTTCGGTTGCAAAATCTTTGTTTGCGCCTAGCATTACTGCAATGTCAACCATGTAATCATAGTAAGCACTGGGTATTTTGCCGCTTAGACCATCTAATAAATACGTTCGACTTACTCTAGTAGTAGCGCCTAAAATCTTAAGAAAAAAATGTATTAAAATTCTATTGAACACTCGCAATCAAGGAAACGTACAAATTAATAATTTAAACGTAAATTACTTTTAGAATACTTTTAGTCGTATTTTTATTATCAATTCCAATATAAAAGGTTACAGGAAACAAAACGGGATAGCCGTGATCTTTAATTTTATAAACTGTTTCTGGCCAATCATAATTATGCTCTGTCCATTTATCTCCTAGTAAGACTGGCCAATCGCCGAGTTCATTTAATGTACGTAACAGCGTTTTTGCGCCTTCTTCTTCAATACGAGCTGCAATGGTGGTATATACATTAGTTAAAATACTTAGCCATATAATTGTATCGGTATATTTTAGATTTTATTATACTTACATTCATTCATGCAATTTTGATAATACATTTTCAACTTTTTAAAAGCTTTTATTTCATTTGGCTGAATTTCTCCCTTTATTTCATTAACTAATTCGGAAAGTACTTTTTTTTGAGTAATACTCATCATATCAATTTTATTTTCATCATCGGGAATAATTGCTTTTTTTATAAAATTTCCACATGCAAACTGATAAAAATCCACACATGGATCAATGTTTTGATCGATATTATTAATGAAGAAAGATGCTGCAACATATATTTTGAATAAATAAATTAAAGGACCCAAAATACGTTTACTTTATTTAAGATCATAAAAATATCAACGCTTTGCTAATTTTTTTCGACAAAATTTAAGGCATTCTAGATGTGAATTTCTATTTTCATGGCGCATTAAAATTCATCTATAAAATATATTTAAAGCCACTATTTTGTTTATAACTAACCTTCATTTTGGCAAGTCAAAGATGAACAAAATTCATAGCACGTATTCTGGTTTCTTGCATTATTGTGTTCGGTCGATGCAACATCTGGTTTTACTAGAGTAGTTAATCAGATTTAGATTTTGTCTGCATGTATTATAACGATTCACTCATAGTTACTCCTTAAAAATAGAAGTTACTCATAACATACCTGTAATGATGGCAACTGGAATCTCTCTCTTTTTTAAATTAACTGCAATAGCAATTTTTCTTTACTTTCTTTCGAATGTTGTAAATTAAAAGTAAATAATGTTATATTTACCAGAGTTAGTTTTATTGCAACTTGTATGATGGCTAGCCAGTATTCCGAGGCCAGTAAGAAGAGTGACACAAGCTACAAAACCGCATACAACCACAACCAATAGCAGTTTTTCTGCTGGCGTAAACCTTTTCCATCCAAATGATCTACTAAAATTTTAAATAAAACAGTAAACCTCATCTGCATATAAAAATTTGAAATATACAAAAAAATGTTAATTCAACTATGATAAATAAAAAAAGTTTTGTTTTCTCCTCCCCGGAAAATGTGCTCGTTTGTTCGATTATAACTGGAAATATGATTCTTTTACATCGGATCTGCATTGAAGGAAATATCAAATTAAAAACTTACTGTGTTTCCTTAGGGCCCGATTCGTGTTCATAGTTAGCCATGTTTTGAATAATTCTATGCAGTTTATAGTAATTTACACTAAAATAAAATAATGTAATCATTTGGTTTGATTCTATCTCGTTATTTTAATTACGAAATAATTAAATACAATTTTAATGACAACGAAACTCGTATACTTACAATACATTGTTTTAAATACTCTTTTAATCTTTTACAAATATCAGGAATTACGCATGTGAAAGCATAAAGAAATTATCGGCTAAACAAACGGACGTACTATGGAAGAAAAAAGAAACACGAGGCCTCGGAAACTTTCAGGCGCCACCGGCGGTTTGGTACTCTCACAATAATCAGATATCTTTTAGTTCTTTCGACTCTTGACGGACTGAATTTTAAAATAGGTTTTTGCGCGTGCCTCATGCATCGAACTTGAGATTTGTATAGCCCATACAGAATTCTACGTTCGAACGTTGGGTTTCAGACTATTTTTAACCCATCGCAAAGTGGGAGTAAATCTTGGAGTTCTTGTGTTATACGCAGGTAGTTTTTATCCCTCCCTATATGTTAGAATTT
Source organism: Muscidifurax raptorellus (assembly GCA_020010945.3). Classification (NCBI taxonomy): domain Eukaryota; kingdom Metazoa; phylum Arthropoda; class Insecta; order Hymenoptera; family Pteromalidae; genus Muscidifurax; species Muscidifurax raptorellus. The sequence continues at coordinate 18,284,393 of CM052077.1, read as the reverse complement.
TGTTCTTGCTCGTTTTCATCATTAATAAAATTTAAATAGGATTAAAAAAATATGATTTAGTTTATTATACCATAATATTTTTTTTATTTAACAGAATAGATGTTCTAATGGTTAATAATAAAACCATAATACAACCAAAAAATGCATATTGCAAACGCACTGGATAAAACAATAGACCATGAAAGTCAGTGTCAAGTTTTATAAAAAATACAGATGCGTATATATGATTGACAAGTTAAGAATGAGTAAATACTACGCATTTAAATTCATTGATAAATGTACATCGATTTTCGTTACCTGCTGAGTACACAGAGAAAAGACGTATATATTTTGCAAATATGAGTATAGTTTCATTATGTAAATTTTATTGTAGTTTATTAGATTAAGATAATCTTTAACAAACAAAAGTTTTGTTGATAGTTTAATAGTATTAACATAACAATGTCTTCGCACTTCAATATATTGGCCAAGTAATACTGAATAATCAAATAGAAAGAAACTATCTAAGTAGAAAATTTTTCTAACGTAAGTGTTTTTTGCCGAAAGAATTGGAGTAAAGTACCTTCATTTAGGACGGAATTACTGCACAAAACATCACGCGACTTTTATCTGTGTACAAACTATAACTATCTCAAAAACTTATTTTTATTTACATTTTTATAGTATACATCATCATCTGTATAAAGCATGTTCAATATCTTTAATAGATAACATAATACGAACTGTTATTTTGAAATGGAATTACCCGAAAATCTTAAATTTTCATCGAGTCGTTGCTTGATAAAAAATGTGCGTTTTTACGTACAATCTTTTATATTAAGCATCGTTGGATTAGTAACAAATTCACTCGCAAGAAATATATGCTTGTTAGTAGATATATCATGCTGCGATTTTTGTTTTTTTTTCAAAATTCATTATTTTTAAAAATTTGTTTGACAATGTGCTTTTAAAAATATTGTTCCAACAATTGTTGTGATATTTATATAGATTTGGTATACTATTCAATTATTTTTCATTTTTTATACAGATATTTGTGCTGCATACCGAATTTTTCGACAAAACATTCGTATATAAAATAGCTTTTTGCTCCTTCAAATGATAACGTTTCCTTTTATTATTTCAAAATATTATACCTTGCAAATCAACTGTTTGTCACTTTTTCTGCCTAGCTTTTTAAGGCCGAATGTACATTCACATCTATAACACCCAAATGTAAACCTCTACTCAGTCGCACACATGCTCATCGGTATATCAGTCACGGCATTCGAAACAGACGATAAATAACAAGCACATATCGCGTAGCCTCATTTCGCTTTGATTCACCAAATCACGCACTTCTTTTCCGGGTTCATTTTGGAGCCAAGGGGACACTTGAAATCCTTGGCGAACTCGGGCATATTGGAGAACGGTCCGATAACTCTAAATTCGCCAGGACTGTGTTCATCCGTTAGTATATCGAGCCTGAGCATCTCGGCACGCTGCTTGCTGCACCAAGTGTTGGCTGCACTGATCCAGAACATCTGTTGGGCTGTGAAGTCGAGACCTGGTAGCAGTGGTTCCGGCCCGTTGCGGCGCACCCACTCGCTGTAGGCTAGGTAGGCCTCTTTGATACCACCGTTGTCGGCTATGTTTTCGCCCTGTGTATTGATTCCGTTCAACTGAAAACGCGAATCAAAATAATTATTCAGTGCGTGTTGCGAAGTACTTCGCTGTTTTACGAAAAAATTATTAATTAATAAATATCGGTAAATTAGAGGCAATTTTCGTTTTGCATTTTTAATCGCGTGGAATAAATCATGGCTATGTTAGAATAGACCACTTATTATCAATATTGTTACTGATGCACCATGACAAAAAACTAAAATTTCAAATATAATCGGATTATACTTACGCTAAGCCCAACTTCTTTGTCTGTATAGTTTCCATACTGATTTATAATACATTGTGCCTTTTGAAGAAACTTTTCTTTTGTCTCTTCTTTCCACCACTCGACAAGGTTTCCATACTTATCGTATTGACTACCTTGATCATCGAAGCCATGTGTGATTTCGTGGCCCATGACGAAACCAATAGCGCCATAATTCATGTACTGTGGCCTATCTTTGCTAAAGAATTCACCCTGTAGTATGCCAGCCGGGAATTCTACAACAAAGCAAAAATCATCATTTAATACATATCATACTAGTCATAATTATATAGAAGGGAATAAGTAAACCCTCTTACGCATGCTATTATCGTTTGGAGAGTAATATGCATTGACTACTGCCGAATCTCCATAGGTGATCCAGTCGCTCTTATTGACTGGCAGCCTGAGTTGGCTGAGGGAATACTCAGTGGAGAATAGCGTAAGATTGAGAACACTCTCGAGATAATCTCCTGGCGTTATTTCGAGCGGCGCGTAAAAGCTCTCGAGTTTTGAATCATCCAACAGCTCGTCCGGATAGGCAATGAAGCTGCTCATCGCGTCGGCCTTGTCCAGCGCAGCTCGTCTCGTTTCCTCGTCCATCCAATCGACCTAACGAAATAATTTGTTTATTTCTTTTTATTTCTAAAGAAGTGTAGACGATTGATGAAGTCAGCGGCTCGATTATAGAGTCACGAGAAAGCTGATAACGCTATTAATTGTAGGGTGTGTTAAAAATAATTTTTTTTAGATAAGTGGTATTGCTTATCTGTACGTACTCGCAATAAAAAAAGTCTTGTGAAATGGTATATAGTGTTCTAAAAATAAAGTCATGATGTATAGACAAAATTGCATGCGATTAACAATATCTGCATTTAGATGACAATTTGCTTATGCGGCGAACATCTAATTTGCGACGGAAACGGCGCAGTTGCGATAATCAACGATTACAGTAGACAATTATATAAAATGACCTTCTCTATAATCTTCCTAAATTCCCGGCGAATATCCGAGACCATCTCGACGACGTTTTTCTTGGCCTCTTCGTCGAAGTACTTTCTTACGTACAGTGCGCCAACGCTCAGGGACAGCCCCCCCGAGACTACGCCCACGCATTCTTGCCACCTGTTGCAATGTTCTTATTATTACTATACTATATTTTGATTCCCGTATATATTATTTACGCACTTATACCGTCTGGTATTTGTAATTTATTATATAATTATATTAACTATAGGAAAAGAAGCTAATATAAAAGGCAATTGCGATAAATTTAAAATAAGAGATTTTTACCTGGGTTCTCTCTCGGTCTCACCGGTCACTTCTGTCCAGTAGGTTAGTTGCCGCTTCCTGATATCTTCGTTCAAATAATCGACAGAGTCGCGAACTACCCTCCAGATCGCGTAATTCGCTTGGACGCGCTTTGGAGTGACGCGCAGCAGCTTCTCTAGCGCAGTGATAAACTTTGGCTCCTTGATATTGATAATTTCGTTTTGTTCCAATCGCACAAACGGTTCAGTTATGCGGTTTAAGTAGTTTAGCCATGGGATACTCGGGTAAACCCTCGAAAGCTCCTCGATGGTCATTGGGTTGTAAAGCTCCGAGGCGTTGCGACGCTTTTCGCTCGGTATTGATATCTTCAATAAAAAAGCCATTGTTATTTCGTTCGTGAACATTGACTGAAGAGTATAATGCGAGAGAACCAGTTTTCCCTTCGGGGATCGCATTCTGAGGGCATAATTAAAAGGGCGAGTGCTTTTAAGTTTACGTATTCGAAAAAAATTAAATCTATTAACGCAAATCGGTAATAGGTAAAGCACGGGCCATGAAATTATTAGTTCTTATTTTTTGCGGTGTATTATAGCTAATGATCTATACACACGCGCCATTCGTCGTGCAGCTATGCTGTAACTTATATTTGACATACAGTTATATACACAATAGCTGAATAGCCTATTGTAGTACTATTCTAAAGAGACCTTAAACAATATAGCCAATTAAAAATGTAATTTAAATGAAAATTTGTAAAATGTTTGTAACACAGCTGTGCAAGACATACCTTTACTTTAAATATTCAAGGGAAAAATATAATTATTTCCGTATGACCTAGTCTAATCTGGTTTAATGGCATGCTCAACATCAAATTATGTCATATAGTTATTTAAGTATACGGAAAGTTACAGGAAAAAACAAATTAGCTCAGCTTCGATGTGCGCTAAATTACCAAGCAATATTTCATGATAGTGGTACATAGAAATTAGGAAGAGAAGTTCACTGCAATTGCAGCGTTGTCGAACAGTGAAATTGTGTACTCACGTTGGCGAGGCTAATTTCAAAATCAAGAGACTCTCGAAGCTCTTGAGTTACGCGATCTCTATCTCCCCCGAGAATTACGGCGATGTCAACCATATAATTGAAGTAAGACCTTACAACATCGTTTCCCAAACCTTTGGATAGATATTCGCGCGGAAGCGCTAGCCAGGTCTGATCTAACTGCAAACAAATCAATTCGAATCATTAGTCATGAGTCATAAATAATTAATTAAAGATCTTTACGGAGTTTAATTATATCGGATCAAGCGTTTAGTAAATTAAACGCCACGCTACTGTGAAATATTATATCAGATTCTACAGCCTTAATAGCATATAACACGAGAACTTTGGGAAGTACCTTTACATAACTTGTGAATGGATTGCATATAGTAGATCTCCACTGCGACAATGTTCGCACTTTAAAAGTCAGTTTAAAAAAATGCCGAGTGAAAAGGTGCATTTCATTACTCACAGTGATCATGCGTTGTGAACTATTTTTTTGATCCACGTCGATGTCAAAGCTAATAAAATGATCGACTGAGAAGCCTATCTTTCGGTTCCGGTAGACAGCATCCTTCCAGTCAAAATCTTCCTCATTCCAGGTGGATGAAAGAACAGGCCAGCCTCCCAATTTTCGTAGAATTGTGAACAATGGCTCCAAGCCTAGCTCTTCAATTAGGGCTGAAATCCGCTTGGTTAAAAATTAAATTTTCCGGTGTTTCGTTATTGAATTTTATTATTTATTCTCTTATACACTGACATACCCGTATGCTAAAGAGTAACAATTTGAAGTAATCTTAGGATTACAAAATTCCGTAATCGAAGTAATGTTTGCGCTATATTTGCAATATTTACTGCAAATCTGACACTGTCTTTCATTAGCTGAAGGTATTTTTATTTATTGTTAAAAAATATTAAATAATGTTATAGAATTTAATAACTTAAAATAAAATAATTGAATTTAACGCCCGTATAAACTTATATGCATAAATAATGCATATAGGTCAATATAATACCTGCATCAGCCCGTCTATATAATATGAAGTATTATTATATAGCATTTCGTTCCGAGATATCAAGATTATTGCGAATTAACAGTAAGGAGTTACTGTAATTTTTTCTCAGTCTAGGATCATATTATACACTTTGAATCCGCCGACGTAAATTCATATATTAGCTCCTAATTTCCATTTAATAATTATGGAAACAAATCGCTAATATTCTGAACGTATGGTTTATTTTTTCGCTGCAATGTATAATTCGAACTGGCTACAATTTTTGGCATAACATTCAATTTTGAAAGTAAACTTTTGTAAAACAATATATAATATAATAACAACCTTTGAATTATGCGAGGTTTGATATGTATAGAAATATATGCGTGAAAGACAGAATTAAAATTAACTTTAGGAAGATTGCACACGTACTGGGTATAGTATATGTACATTCTATAATTGGAGACTTATACGAGAATACAATTACTGTTGTTGTACCTGACACAATTGGCAATATGATTTTAATTGCATTTCCTCTTGCGACATCGTAGTTCTCTCAATTTTGTGAATATATATTAGTTTAAAAAGATAACGTAATTATATAATTGGGCTTCTAAATTTTCCGATAAACTTAATTCTTTGAGTAAAATCGTTACAACGTGCATTTTTTAGAAATATAACTATGTACATTAGTATATTACGATACTAGTTGCGGTAAAATAAGTTATCGCACTTATACTCGCTTCGCTCGGATGGTAACGTCCCCATGAGGGTGAAATTCCTTTGTCCCCCTAGTATCGTACCGCGTACGATATTTTATGACACAACCTGCGTAAACCAAGATTTAGCGAGTGCATTTTTGCACAAGCGTGCGTAAAATCGAGATTTACACACGGAGTGTCATAAAAGAGTTTTAAAAAGTCAGGAACAATAAATTTGTACTACAAAAATTACTTACATCTATTCATGCAGCTTTGGTAGAGGATTTTCGTCAATCTAAAAGGTCTTTTTTCATCGGGTTTTATTTCCTCCTCTATGCTCGATCTCAGCTGCATTTGCAAGTCGTCGTCAATCATGCTGAAAGTGTCAACGCTTGGCTGATCATCGGGTATGACCGTGTTCTTTACGAAGCTCCCGCATGCGAACTCGTAGAAGTTGTCACACGGGTGGACGTCCGGATCCATGTTTGCCAAGATTGCGGATGCTATTATAGATAGAGAATAATATTACATACAGCATGAAGTATCGTATTATCGTGGATTTTACTGAAAGACCTAATTTGTATAATAAGTTGCGAAAATACCGACCCGTATGAATGCATTCCGGTGATAAACAAATGCTATCTTTTCCAACTAGTTTTGAAGCTTTTCCACCTCGAGACCTGCTGTTGTTTGATGTGACTTGAAAATAAAAATTGCTGGCGTGAACTATTGCTTGTAGTTAAAAAGAGGGAATATGTCAATGGCAAATAATTTGAAAAGACAATGTTATAATAACTTAATTTCCAGTATTGCTAATATCCTTTATCACGATAAATATTCATTCTCGCACGTACTATTGTTTGGCAAATAACATTTTCGCTTTCTAAACCAAGATCATTTTCATTGAAAAACACATAGCGCTAATAATACAATTACAAACAACTCCTTCGAGGTCTCGCGTCAAAAGAAAAACCTCTATCCCCATTGTCAAACCAATCTTTCATCCGGCCTCAATTTGCCAGTTCAGAAATGCAGTTCAAGGCGATACACCTGAGTATTTTCTAACCAACGAGAAAAATAAATCTTAAAAAAAGTATCAAGCTCTTCCTTTCTCTCTCTCTCTCTCTCTCTCTCTCTCTCTATAGCTGTATATATCGGATGAAAGAAAGAGGAGTCATTGCGCTGATCTTCCTAAAGACAGCTTGGCGGCGCTGCATCACACACAGAACAATGCAAATTTCGCGGTTGAAGCCGCAAACTACTTAGTCACGCTAGCGCGTAATTAATATCTACAGTATCTAGTCTAGGTGCTTGAAAAGCCTCGGGATCGTCCGGTACACGTCCGCCTGCGCTGATCTATATGCGCGCGCTCGCACGCTTACGTAAGCGCCGGTAGAATACACGTGCAATTTCGCGTGGTCGTGTGTAGCCCGATATAATGTCAGGCTCGCCCAGTTGACAAAGCCGACGATCTTTTCCGCAAAACTGATGCTGAGGACGGCAGCGCGCGTGCTGGATTTTCACGATTTACGTGTGCGAGCTTTACCGTCATGCAATATACATTTGAGATGTTTGCTTGGCTCACGTATCCTCTGGTTAATATTGAGTGATCGCGATGGAGTCATTAATTTTTTTATATTTAATTTTTCGGTTGATGGCAACCACTAAATCTTCAACAAAAATTATTCCATGAGCGCAGAGTTCATCATAATCATAAATAATAATAACAGTAATAAACTACTTAGATGCAAGGGGAATATTTCTTAGACAATAGCTATTCTGTTAATAATGCTTCTTCGGTGAGTTCAATAAAAATTATCAATAAATCAATTCTTACTCTTGAAAACAGCGCGATAATGCCATTAATGCCTGTTGGTTTTTATGAACTAAGATTGTTGTTATAAGTTCAGTTGTATCATTAACATAACTATATTCTTTACATGCATAATTTTTATGAGCTTATATTATTATCGTGGCGTATATATCTATAATTTTAGAATTGCATCAATGTAAAGAAGAAGTAATATAACCTAGATGCTCATACTTCGTAACAGTTTATATGCTAATCCAATGAAAAATTCTTATTCATAAACATAATTATTGCACGAAAACTATTGGATTTATAAAGTATTATAAATAGTGAACAAATAATTGGAATTCCTATATTTGCTTGTTGAGTTACTATTGCGTGACATTTAAAAAGACAAGATATATTACGTATATGTAATGTTTACACGCAATTCACAACGAAAACATTATTATCATTTCAGTCATTCAGTCCCAACTGAGGTTTTATGATAAAAAAGTGTAGTCAATATAATGATAATCGACGTTAAAATAATTGAAAATTATCGATCTATTTAATCGGTAACGTAAGCGATATAATGATTGCTATGACTAGGAATCGGCTACTTTTGCGTATATTAGCACTGACGAAACAAACACTTATCAAACAGGATATGGACGCACCTATATTGCTATTATTGTCCGCGGCTTGTTTGACCCGCAGACTAAACATTGCCTCATACTTGCACAGTCTATACTAATTTTCACGAGCTGCAATAAGAATGTACTTTTATACAAAGCTTTCTCGCCAATCATTCAACTAGTTGATTCAAACTATTACCGATTTTAAAGTAGAGGAGTATCATGCAATGAAATAAAGTCATAAAGTGTCTTACGATCAGCCAACGCCCTGTCACAGGTCCTGATTTTGGTGGCAATGACTTCGATCCCGATAATGAGACCAATGGATAAAAGGACGCCGCAGACGGACATGACCGTCAGAGCTCGTTCCAAGGACGTTCGTCTTTTCCACCAAGTTGAGTTTCTGAAATATGATTTGTCACGATGGCATTGCAATTGCAATTTAATGGTTTGATTCTCAATCATTTATGAAAAAATATGTTATACAATTTTTATTGTACGAATTTGTTAGTGCACTAAAGTATAAAAAAACATCAATATGTGAAATATAAAAATTAGATGATACAACGACATAACGCGATATTACAACCGTTTTATTAAATCTAAAAATATTATGATCGAAGAGTATTTATTTTGAGTGATAAGAAAATAAATATTATTATTAAAACCGTACTTACGAAGGAATATTTTTGATTCTATATATGTTCAAAATAAATGAATAAAGTATTTAATATAAATGAATTTTCATCAAAATAATGAATTATGCACTTGCTACGTGTGCTTGCTTGGTATTCAGTAATTAAATTGAACATATAATCTTGTATAAGAATATTCTGTGTTCATTTGTTCATATTTTATTTTATCTACATAAAATTGTTTAATATTCATCGTGGAAAAAATGAATTTTTTTTCGCAAAATAAGTTAATAAACTATTCTGTAAAAATACCTACATAAGCCACTGCTAATTCCTCTACGATATTCTCAAATTGATCAACCACTTTAAGTCTATTCAAGTACATATTAGTCTGATGTACTTGAAGAAAAAACCTGCTGCGCATCAGAATTCATTTTATGCATTTGGCAAATAATAATGAGCCAAGCGAATCAAAACAAATTTATGTTAATATTTTGATTTACCTACTACTATTTACAATTAGTTCGACAATACTTATTCATTCTCTTAATATTCGCGTGTTGCAAATTAATTTTTTTATTATCACTATTGAAACTGATACATTAATCCAATTAATAAGCCGCTTTATTTACATTCAACTCTTTGGTATATATTAAAAAAGACGTAAACAACAAAATATGTAACTAACTTGCTGATGATCTGCTCAGTGCTTGAAGTCATTTTTCAGTTTTCACAAAGCACAGCCAATCAGCGATGAACCAGGCTAACGCGTGTTGCGAATCTCAACGCGAGACTTTGCGACGCGAGCAGGAGCGTGTTCGCGACGTCGACATCATCCCGGCGAGACTGAAAGCCCGCGCGCGTCTCTCTCGGCATTTAAAACGCCGGTCGCGACTTCTGTATGTGGGTATATATATAAGATAGGTACTCCTTCTCCAGGCTAAGGCTAAATGAGCGTTGCGGCGCTAGAGTCGCATTTTTTTTAAGAATGTTAGCATACAGACTCAAGGGTTGATAGATTGTTATGCATGTGTATGTGAGTAGGGGTAAATATGATTTTTTTACTTCGATTTTTGGGATCATCTTGTGTACAGATGACTAATTTGATAAATCAATGTCTCTCTCTTACGATTTTCTTCGGGAAAATCGTAAGAGAGAGCCTTGCGGTATGTTTATTTATTACTATTCGTTCTATATCCATTCATACTCTCCAAATTTGAAATAGCTTATCAGGACTATCTACATATAACTGGAAAATAGTGCTTGTGATATAGACTTCCTGCAGTCAAATTTCAAGTTTGACGTCCGAAGTTATTTTAGATAACCGAAAATTACACGTTTTATAATTTATATTGTGAATTGACGTTGTCGTGGATGCATCATATTCACATTATATTATATCTATTTGATATTTAAATATTAAAAAAAACTATATAACAAAAAATATAAAAAAGGCTGATTGTTAATTGAAAAAGTATCTTATAAGTACTGCAATGCTATTTTCACCGGAGTATTTTTCCATATTCTGCGGAATATTGATCATACAATTTGATGAATTATCAGACACTTGACAACTTTATTTTCTGAGGATTCCAATTTTTGCGTTTATATATCAAAAGCACAGGAAAAGTTTAAAAAACTAGTGTTAGTATATTTGTGTATACTCTTATACATTTTCAATAATAATCAGACTAAATGGTTTTATCTTAAATACTTGTTTTATACTTGTTTTATAATTGTATTTAAAAATTACCTGCAACTAGTGAAAATCTCAGCGTTTTTAAAAATTTGTTATGCGTCTAAGCATAATTTAGAAAGTGAAAACGATTTCGCGCGCAATTTCTTTTTATATAATAAGCTATTGTGTTTTTTTGGTCTACCAATACTAACAATACTAAAGACATCTGCAAGTCGCTCAGCATAATTATCAAAAAGAAAGCATTATACGAAGTATCTAAAAAAATATACTATCCTAGTTATACGCATTATTAAGGACCTTCGAGCATTTCAGTGCGGTTTCCTTGCGACGTACTTTTGAAAAAACTGCTGCACCTAGGACTTTGAAAATATATTATTTTGTTTGATATTACACTTAGCTAGAATATTTACAAAAAATAATTTAAAAAATGCGTTTCCAGAAGTTTCCCAACAGTGACATATATATGCCGCCTTGTTGTCATTAGCAAGGTTATGCACGTTGACAGCTCCTCGAAAGGAAATTTAAAATAACTTGTTATAAGCGTTCTAGCTTACAGAGGCATCTCGGCTCACTTCCACGTACAAAGCGTATATCAAACAATATTATAGATTTTTTTCAAGAACACGTCGCAAAGGGAACCTTAAATAATACAATCATCAAATTCCTCACAATGGCATTCAACATAGGATATTTTTGAATACACTTAAAAACCAACAGCTTATATACTCTTATATTATATTCAAACGGAAACGCGGAGAAATGTACAACGAGTGTAACGAAGTCAAACTCCGCACATTATCATAATGCCTCCATCTAAGATTATAATAACGCGTCGTTCTAAAAACTCAGCAAACTTCAAGCTTCGCGTAATTCCATATCCCCCAAAACTAAATCACTCGAAACTTACGTATACTCACACAAGCCGTGAAAAAACACGCAGCACCTTGGCTGTAATACCTATCTCGGTCCAACTGCGGGAATAAAGCTGGCGTTATCGTCGCAACCTATGGTGTTATGCTACTTACTGCTGTTGACGGCGTCGTAGTCGCATCGGAAAGTGCCCGAGTGCAGTTTCGACTAGACGTGGGCGCGCGCGCGCACTATGCACTGTCATCTCTCTATGAGCCGCCCGCGCGGTCACTGTACTGTGTAAAAGTCATTGAAACATGCCGTGGCGCTATAGCGACGACACGCGCAGGGGGGGAGGATTACCGCGCGAGATGCTCGCGAATGAGATGAGAGTTTTTGGCTGAGACTACTGTGCAGCTTGAGTGAATTTTTTCGCTGGGAAATTGTTTTCGAATTCGAGGAAAATCCCCGTTACATGCGAGAATGTACGGAATAATAGCAGCATGATATAAATATGTTATATCGTGCTGCATCTACAATTTTTCTAAAAGTAATGTGGGACTGGGTATGTGAGGCTGAATAAGCGGATAGGCAAGAAGTATACTATTGATCTGTTTAATATTAAAATTTGACGTTCAACAAATACATTATGATTAAACATGTAAGATTCTTAGTCACTTCCTTAAAAAAAGAACTTGTAAAATAATACGTCAACTTTTTTATACCTATGTAATTGCACAATATAATAATAAATTATCAAACGCAGTTGTGGCTTGCTCGTCTATGGCAAAGCATATATAAGCGATGGAGCTCATCAATAAAGCGAGATTATTTTGTCAAATGTACATACGGTATAACGCACTACTCACGATTAATACTAGAAGGCGGATTTTCCTAAGTACTTTGACACGCGGTCACTCTACATTCATAAACATCGTGGTGCCGTTATCTCTTCTCGCCTTTGTCTTGTCAAACCGCTTCCTGCATATTCTATAAATGGGGCTTATGACTAAAATCATTGATTTATAAATCCTACATAGATTATACGTCGCAAGAATATCTACGTTGGCAGCTGAACCATACAAATTGTTATTCCAATTTTCGATACAGTAAAATGAAAAACTAAACACCGGATTTTACGGCTACTTTGTAAAAAAATCAATCTTTTGCATTTATTGGCAAAAAGCCAGCTAGGCTACTTGAAAAACCAACTCAGTTTAACAGAAGTGAATTATTTTACCGACAGTTATCGATCTTTCCTCACACATGCAGGGTAAGCACACACGTATTCCATGTATTTTCCGTGCTGGTGTGAAGAAACATAGTATATACACTGCGCACCACGAGAGAAAAATTGAACAGCCCGTTTATCTTGCATGTTTGGAATTTCCACGAGATATGGACTGTACAAGTTATATTTCATCTCCGTAGGTACGGCGTAATATAATATACTATTATAAGTAAGTTTTTCAAGTAACGGAAATAAACCATGAATATAATAATGATAATCTCGTATACCGATAACATCTTAAAGGTATATCACGTCTGCCTAATTGCGCAGTGTTTTCGCATACGAAAAAGTCATTTCACACGTGCATCAAAGTATATTATATCTTACAGTCATGAACAATAGGCCAACAATTTTTTTAATCCATGTTAACATACACAATAGCGGCAATTTACTTGTGTCAAATGTTACGATTAATAAAAATGTAATATACACATTAGGTCTTACTTCTACACTTAATAGATTTTGAATCTTCGCCTCGAATGTTCATTATCACAAAAATTGTCGCGTCGACGAAATTATATACGATGCCAAAATCGCGTTGGTTTTTGAAAATCGCGCGTGTGCGCAAGCACATCGGATGTGTACAGTTCGCGCGCGCGCGCGCGTGTGTGTGTGTAAAGCGTCTATATATAGCGTCTTTTGCAGTACGCGACAGTCTATATATGTCTGCAATGTGCAAAGTTATTTCAGATCTTGACATCACAAACGAAAGCGTATGACAATTATATTTTCCATATGTGCAAAGCCGAAGATTCACAATATTCGGAGAATAGTTGCGAAGGATCGGTTATCAAAGTTTCTTATAATAAGTTATACTTAATTCCCTACAATTTGCACAATGGTCTGCTTAGTTTATGAAGACAAAACACTTGTATCCACTGTTCAAAGGGTGCACGGGATCCATTCTTCATTTATTCGGAGTGACTTTTGTCACTGTTTTTCTTCACATTTTTTAAATCTCGAATGAAGTTATTCGCGTACAGCAATAGTGTACGCAATTTTCATGGTCCTTATAATATTCAAGTTATTTTTCGTTTCGCATCGCATTATATGTTTTCCCGGTTGGCTATAACATTAATTTTTACCTGGTCGAATTAGTCGTTATTTTTTTTTACGGATCAAGGCACTTCCGGTTTTCGACTTGCATCTCCCTTGAAAAGATAATCACCGGAAACCCATCACCGAACGATTTATTTATTCGCTATGGTCCGAGCAGAAGTTTCCCTTCTCGATGAAATACACTGCATTTGAAGCCAAAGACGGTTAAATACAAAAACAAAAAGGTTTTAAATAAAAACTAAAAAAAATAAACGATTCCCTCAAACATCAATCTCCTGCTCGGATGATCTATTCAGTCCCCTGCATAGAAATTAGAAGAAAAAAAAGTAGTCGCGTCTCTCCATCAAGTAAAACTTCGTTCAGCAGGCTCTGTTGTCTACCAGACGGCACACTTCTTTTCCGGGTTCATCCTGGAGCCAACGGGGCACTTGAAGTCCTTGGCGAACTCGTCCATGTTCGAAAGAGGTCCCAGAACGCGAAACTCGCCGGGACTGTGAACGCCGGTGGTGATGCGCAGCTTGAGGGTCTCTGGTCGATACTTGCTGCACCAGGTGTTGGCCGCGCTGATCCAGAACATTTGCTGGCCGCTGTAATCGAGACCCGGCAGTCGAGGCTCGACGCCGTTACGACGCACCCACTCGTTGTAAGCCAAATAGGCCTCCTTGATTCCGCCGTTGTCCGCAATGTTCTCGCCCTGCGTGTTGATGCCATTCAGCTGGAAGAAACGTTTTTGCAAATTCAATAAATCGGAGCCGCATATAATGCTTGATCAAAAGGCCAACTCTCGATAGCGAGCTATACTTAAACTCTTACTTCATTTAATTCACAAATTTCTGACTTACATTAAGCGACACTTCCGGCGCGGTGTAGTTGCCATACTGATTGATAATGCATTCCGCTCTCTTCAGGTACTTCTGCTTGGTTTCAGCCGCCCACCATTCGACGAGATTGCCGTTTTTGTCGAACTGCCGGCCTTGATCGTCGAAACCGTGGGTGATCTCGTGACCCATGACGAAACCGATGGCACCGTAGTTCATGTACTTGGGCCTGTCATTGCTGAAGAATGCACCCTGCAGGATTCCGGCTGGGAATTCTAAAAAATAATAATAGTAGGCTTAGATATGATTGTTTTCGGTGTCACCCTATTGTCAAATCAATCGGTCGACTTACGAATGCTATTTTCTATGGACGAATAGAAGGCATTGACGATAGCGGGTCTGCCATGGGTGACCCAGTCGCTCTTGTTGACGGGCTTCCTGAGCTTCTCGAACGAGTACTGGGTGCCGAAGAGCGTGAGATTCAGGATACTCTCGAGATAGTTGCCCGGCGTGATCTCAAGTTTTTCGTAGAACTGCTCGAGCTTTGCGTCGTCGAGCAACTCATCTGGATAGGCGATGTGCGTGCTCATCGAGTCGGCCTTGTCCAGCGCGGCTTTCCTCGTCTCGTCGTCCATCCAATCGACCTTCCATTTATAAGAGAGTCCGGCATTTGCATTAGTTCGTGCGTCAATGCGCGAATCGGATTCGATATAGAATGAATTTCCCGAGTATTTTGCGACATGTGTATGCAGTGATTTTTATTTTCATCGAAGTTCGAAGTAAGACACTTGTAAATAGTCCTGATTTTTTTAACTTTAAAAATAAATGTGATTGAATTTGAAGTCGGGGTAAGAATGTGCAATAAACTCCGTTGAAAATAACAGGTGATTAGTCATTGTTAAAAAATCGGCAACAATAAAACGTGTTTGCCAACCAGTTGAAGTTCTCGCACGAGGAAATTAATGACAAGTATAGTAAGTTGGAGACTTGCAAACGAAAACATCATTTATCACTGATTAAATTTTGCTGGCAATCGCGTACGCACGCATTCAAAATGTTTTTTAACCAAGTTATTGCATATACCATTTCCCGTAGAAAAGCTCATATGCCATGACACATCATTTGCATATATACAAATAAGAGCTCACCTGTTGCAGAATTTTCTTGAATTCGCCTCTGATGTTGGAAACCATTTCGACGGCATTTTTCTTAGCATCCTCATTAAAATACTTTCTGACGTAGAGTGCGCCTACGCTGATGGAAAAACTACCGGAAACAATATCCACACACTCCTTCCACCTTGGCTCTCGCTCCGTCCTGCCTGAAATTTGCGTATTGTTACATTTTAAGTGAAAATATTTATATAAAAAAGACAAATACCCACCACTAATGACGGTCGAGTAAGCGAGCTGGCGCTTGCGAATTTCGTCGTTGAGATAGCTCACGGATGTCGCTGCCGCCCTCCACATGACGTAGTTGGCCTGGACGCGACTGGGAGTCTGCTCGAGCAGTCGCTCGAGATCGGTAATGAAGCTCGGCACGTTGACGACGACCATCTCCTCTTCGGTAACCTTGATACTCGATGGCAGAAGAGTGCTGAAGTACTCCAGCCAGGGTATCGTGGGAAACTTTTGTGTCAGCTCGCGTACCTTCATGGGATTGTACAGGGCTGTGGCGTTTCGCCTCTTCTCGCTCGGTAGAGAAATCTGTAATGTTTTGTATTATCAATTTTTTTTATTTAATGAAACTTTACTGATTATTTTTATGCTGCGCCATTTACAGACACTACGCATTGCAACTTTATGACACGAGATTCAAAGAGGATGGAAGCTAGAAATCGGTAAAGGTAAACCGATCAATGAAACCGGATATTAATGTTTTTAATTCACTTACGTTCGCAAGTTTGATTTCGAACTCGAGCGATTCTTTAAGCTCGATCTTAGCTTGCTCTCTGTTAGCGCCCAGAATCTCAGCAATGTCGACCATGTAGTTGTAATATGCGCTCACGATTCTATCGTCCATACCCTTGGACAAGTATTCACGCGATAGACCCAAGGAGGCTTGATCCAACTGGAATAAATTGTTCAGCCGAATTATTTGTATGTAGTGTAATACAATATTTAAAATTCTTGGTCAACTCACGTCGATAACACGCTTAGTACTATTTTTCAGATCGACGCCAATACTGAAGTCGATGAAGTAGTCAACGGAATAACCTTTCTTGCAGAATTTGTAAACGGATTCCTTCCAGTTGAAGTCGCCATCGTTCCATTTATCTCCCATCAAAACTGGCCAACCACCCAGTTCTTTGAGGATTTTATGAAGTGGATTCAGTCCTTCCTCCTCGATAAGAGCTTTAAAATTGAATATTTATTTAATTTACCGCGTACAATAGAGGCAAATGTTCGCTATTGTCATTTGTATAAACCTACTTTTGTTCATACATGTCTTGTACAGGGTCTTCATGAGCCTAAATGGCCTTGGATCGTTGGGTTGGCTTTCCTCTTCGATGCTGCTTCTGAGCTGCTTCTGCAGCTTGTCGCTGATGATACTAAACGTGTTCACGCTTGTCTTGTCGTCTGGGATTATCGTGTTCTTCAGGAAACTTCCGCAAGCGAATCGGTAAAAGTCATCGCACGGTTCCACGCTTTGATCCATATTTTCCAAAATTGAGGATGCTAAACGACCAAATAATTTGATATGTATTTTAAGGTAAACGAGCAAAAAATCAGTATGCCATAATGGACGGGATTCCCATATAGAAGGTCTACTTTCTCTATTTCATAATACGTATTACATGATCATCAACATACGCTAGACGTATCACGATCTGATATATAAAACATCATATAATTGCATAAAACGTAAAAATTGAGTATCTACTTTTATTAATATGCTATACACGAGTCAACACGATTTTATTCATAAAATACAATTATTAAAAAAACCGCACGACTTTCTGAGAACAATCTTTCTGATAGCAATATTTTATATTAGTTCAGATTATCGGATCTCTAAAAAGCCGGAAATCGGAATCCAACTGATAAAAGTAAGCAAACGAAACAATTTCCCGATCAGCTAAAAGCCAATCGAATATAACTAGTGCTCGGAAAAAGGTTGAGCTAGAGAGAGAGAGAAAGGTCGATAATTCTCTCTCAAGAAAGAGGCGCTGATAAAAAAAAATATATATATATATATAAGAAACTCGAGGACGTACCTGTGTGAACGCAGCCAGGCGACAGGCAAATATCCCCTTCCGGTGACTTCTCGACGACTTGTGGCACCTTCTTGGCAAGCGGCGCACCGATGAGGGCTTCCGCTGTGGACGGTAGCATTTCCGCATTAGCCGGAGCTTTATATATGCCGGTGATGCAGCATAGCGGTGACAAGTGCGAATGGTAAACCATGCGGTGGTGCGGTTGTGATCAGGGCGAGCAGGACGTGAATGGTTTACGTGTGGCGATTTAACAGTTTTCAATGAGTGCAACGTGATATTATTCCAATGAGGTATATATTATATTAGCGATAATCAAATGTATACTATGGCTATGTATCGAAATATTCAATACCGTACGACTTACTATAGAGAAAATTTTTATTTGGAAAATGTATAACGACGATGATTTTAATGAATGATCGACGATGCGGAGCTTTAACATTAATCCCAACTTTTCAAATAGACTACGACATTCATATGCGATAGTAAGCAACATAAAGGTTCAACTATATTATCGAATTTACGATATCTTACCGCTCATGAGGCTTGACTCGCAGGGTTCGGCATTGCGCGCGACAACCCCAAGACCAATTGCGAGGGCTAGGGCCACTAAGACCGAACATACCGCAACGATCGTCAGTCCGCGCTCCAGTGCCGAACGTCTTTTCCACCAAGTTGGATTTCTGAAAAAAATAAAACGATTGTTCAGCAACGAAAATCATCGAGCGTAAATATTTTCTAACTGCGAAATCGCGGACTTGACGTTATCGAAGTATGCTTATCGCGCGGAGTCGTTAATTTTCACCTTTCAACGGCATCAAGAATATCTGAAATGAGTATATACCCATTTCAGATATTCTTGATGCGGTATAAGCGCAGTGTGTCGACTGAATAATATTACTACACGTGGACGTTGATTTATGCGACGATAAATATTCATTTGCGTTTTTCGTCGTAAACTCGCTCGGCTTTAACTCCACAGGCCTGACAAATACAAATTTACGCGATCCTCGATAACGATCTTTCTTTTCCCGTCAACATGCTAATCGGAAAAAGTAAATTTTCATAGTTTACGATTTCTTTTAATCCTCATAGAATAATTAGCGATTTTCAGCTAAAATTAGCTATTATTGGCTAATATTAGCTAATTGTTAGTTAATCCATTAATTAAACATTTTTCAATCTATCATCAATAATAGAACATATAGATACTTTTCATATAAGATTTTAACATTAACCCTGCTGGGTAATATTAATTAGCGTAAAACAAGCAAGAGAATACAAACATCGTCCATTCTTTTGACCTAAACAAAGCAAAAACGAACTAAATTTAGAATACCCCGATAACAATCATCAAGCCAATTTCTTTGCCCCTCAATCTAACTAAACTACAGTCGGCATCCAATTGCGCTCCCGAGAAAACTGCGTTCTCCAAGGTGCGACGTAGTCGCGCGACGACCTTGCCTGATGGCCCACGATCGATCGTCTTTCTCTCTCTCTCTCTCTTTCTTCCTCCCATATCCGCTGCGCGTTATCGCGCACTCTGCAGGGGCGCGATACTTTCCTTGCGTTATCG
The DNA here is from genome assembly GCA_020010945.3 of Muscidifurax raptorellus. Lineage (NCBI taxonomy): Eukaryota > Metazoa > Arthropoda > Insecta > Hymenoptera > Pteromalidae > Muscidifurax > Muscidifurax raptorellus. Next base: position 18,264,910 of record CM052077.1, on the reverse strand, counting down.
CGCTCGCGCTTAGGGTAGTAAAAGTCGGCTACTCCGGGGCGCAGCAGGCTCGCCGGAAAATTTATGAACCGCTCGTTTCCGGCGCGAATGTTTGTATGTATATACAGTCCTCGTATGACCTTCCCGTAGATAACTTCCCGGTTGTTGTGGAGGCAGCACGTGCGCGGTTATATAGGATCGCGAATTGACTTTTCACAATATACATGATGGTTAGGCGAGAGCTGCGATTTTACTGTGGGCAGCGGACTTTATTTTCAATTGCTTTTCATTGTTTTCTCTCTCGGCTTGGATTTGCGCGAGCTCGTTTGTTGCTTGTTTATATACTCTTATAAGAGAACGATAAGATTTTTTTTCTCGCACGTTTCGAAGTTATATGCTTTAACGCATTCGTATAACACGATTTTTTTTTGTCGGATAATTTAACGTAATCATCGACAGAAATTACATAAACAGAGATATATCACGCGGCTGTATACGATCATCAACTTCTACATATATATGCGATTCCTTGACTCGTAAACACACATACGTTCGTGTACTCCTAAATAGCACGCTGTGGATGTATACGAGCATAACAACAATAACGATTCTATCCAATCACTTCTATCCGATCGCGCCGAGAATATAGACACACAGCATTTTTATTCATTCATTTCCCGCTCACACGATCAAATAATACACTCACGCGTATGTGTATATACATATATATATACATCAAACGAACTTATACATATACACGCAATCCCATATATATCAGTATAGCCGATTGGCAAAAAGTTACGAGTCGCAGAGCTCACGTAATAGCTTGATAATATAATGGACCGATAAACATGCGCGTATATTATAATATACGCGCGTGCGATTGCGGTACACGCGTATTATATATAGAAACGGATGAACTTCGACAAGAAAATACACGCACCTGTTTATTATATTCATAATTTCACGCGCGTGCAGGGCCAATTAATTTTTTCCACACATATGCACACTCGACTTTCGATTTCATCGCGTCGCGCGCCGATCACTCCGTCGCCGACCACCGCGCGTATGCGCGAGTCGTTGACCGGTAATTGGGAAATCGATGTAATAAGCTTCTTGCGCAGTGATTCGCGAGTGAAATTTACCAAGCGTACGTCAAAACTTTAACGATTATCGCTGCTAGTAGAGTTATCATTAGCATTGTTAAAATAAGTCTCGTTCCAATCTTCTTCAGCATTAACTTCACCGATACGATGATCAGCTTGATTTTCGTCTTCGTCGACATTACTTTGATCATGGAGAAAATCGCCGCGAGCGTCAACATCAACAACTTCATCGTCACCTTCAGAGTCTTGGTCTCAATTTTTTTAAGCAACTTGAAACTCATAATTCACTGCGTAAAATTCAATCATTGAATAGCTGTCAGTTCATCTCCTTTCACGTATATATATGATACTTTACGTATTCGCATATATAATATCAGAATCGCATTGAATCCGCATTGTCATATATTATATAGAATGTTATATATACACATGAATCTGTATTATCCGCATGCGTATAATAGCTGCTCCATTTCGTGCGAGAAGCTGGCGATAGAGCACAAAAAGGTGAGTCGCGCACTTGCCGGTGACAACAATAATCGGCGTGTCGCTCGCGTGCGTCAAGCCCCGGGACGTTTACCTCGTTTCTCTTCTCCTCAGACAGCCGGCAGACATGCGCCTGCAGCAGCAGTAGGTATACAGCAGCGAGAAGAGCTAGCTCTGTATACATATATATATACTCGTATATACACTTGTTATATACAGGTATATATGCGCGCGCGGCTCGAGAATTCCTCGATACACACAGCTATACGACTTTCAGATCCATAATGCAGTGCGGCGCATGCATCGAGAGATTTCTCACGTGATATAGGGCTTCATTGAAATGGCATAATGCGTTCGCGGCACGTGTAACTGGGTCGCGGCTCTGGTATAAAAGTACAGCGTGTTTATCGGCATGCGACGTGCCTCTGTGTGTGTGTGTGTGTGTGAAATCGCGGAATCGTGTATTGATTATGTGTGTGAGTGCAGCGAGGAGGGACGCGAATTCCGTATGAGGAATCGATTTTTTTTGAATTTCAATTGAAGCTTAAGGGAGATCAAATGGTATCGGCATGTGCGCAATTAACCTTTGAGCCGCCAGTGAGTCTCTATTGGTATATAAATGTATATAATACTATTTATAGCCGATTTATTCTGAGAGTCATATATATGGTGCTCTTAATTATTCATCGTATTTAATTGAATAAACCTAGTCTAAAAAAATTTATTTCACGCAGACTATTATTCGAAATTTCGTGTTCCAAGAGAAAATTGACGGCTGTACGGCACTCCAAAATCGGCAAATTAATGTACAACTTTACTATATTGCTGCGCGTGCGCATGTTGAATGTGAGTGAACGTCAAGCAAAGTCCGCGTCTCTATATATCCATCCGCGAGCTCAAACGCGAGAGAAAACGCGCGAGTATATTCGAGATCCAGCCTTTCGAAACTCAAAGTACGCAGAGTGTGTATATATACTGTATAATACTTATACATATACACGCATCGATCTTTGACTTTCTAATAACTAGCGTTGATCACATATATAGTTTCTTGCATTATGTGTATAATGCGTGCCTATATATGATATATGTGTATCTACAGAAAGTCGTGCGATTCTATATAGATATGTATGTTACATACTCGCGCGTACGCTGTTTGCATGCGCTATGAAGAAAAAAGGTCGAGACGATGAAGCGTACACCGTTATATATATATATACACACTTGAATTTATGCAATCGACGCTCTATAAAAGAATTCGCAAACTCGAAAACTCGAATAAGGCCGTTTATGTTTATTGGCATCATTTTTTTCATGTATATGTATATAATACCGCGGTAAATTATGTACATTTTATTGCTTTGTGTTATAAGTGACCCTGGTAGCAAGTTAATGAAAAAATTTCGATGAGAGGTTAATTTTCATTGATCATTTTTACCTATAATTAATGTAAAAATTAAACTCAAACTTGACTAAGCATTCACAAAGACATCGCTATTTTAGCATCTCGATATATTTCTTAAATAAAAAACTGTATTTTTCTCTTTTTTCTGGCTTGAATACGTATGTATCTTTTCTTGGATATATTTTGATTTTTCGTGATTACGAGATATTGTTTATAATTTACAAATTATAACGATTATTTGACAAACTTTATGTTAATATCTCGCTTGATTTGCACCAAAAGAGATATATAAACATTTATTTTGGTTCATCGATTCTCTTTAGCTAAAAATTAGCTTATTTTTAGATAATACTTGGTTAACATTTTTACCAATGGAGCTATGTGAAAAAATAGGTATATCTCGGAAATTCATTGCGTTATAAACAAAAATCGTTGTTCTGAACTCGTCGCCTTAAAAAATTCCCTATTATAGACATCGTTGGAAAATACAGTGTCCTCGCTACTTTCCCAGAAATTTACTTTAAACGTTACACTAGCAAAAGCTGTCTACAATTCTACCGTTCTAAAAAACAATTCCGCAGAGATAAACTATATACATCATGCGCTCTCCGGGGACCTTCTGCGTTCTTTGATCAAAAGTTCCTACGATCAACATGAAAAGCTCTGCACCACACACATACACACACATGCACTCCTCAATATTATATGCTCCTCTTTGAGGTCAATACACCAACGTATACACACTGCAACAGTCGTTTCCACGCAGCCGACGATCTCTATTATATACTATACGGCTCGCTCGTGTATAGCTCGTAGTATCGAGAGCTCGTTATTGTGCGGCGGCTGCGCCAAATACGTGTGACAACGATATTAATGTCGTTTCGAGGATCGAGTTTATATATAGAGTGAGAGAATCGCGGAGAATGATAATGCCGAGCGCTCCGGAGGCGAATTATATCGCGATGCAGGCGCGCATAGTTTATGGCGACGCTACGGGAGACGTTGTTGGAGATTTGCTGAAGGTGTTTTGTTTGCAAGCAAGTGATAGTAACGGTATATATGTATAGTTGTAATCGCCTTAGAGGAAAGCTTATATAATACTGGTTCAATTGTACGCTAAGAACAAAGACAAAATATAGTTTTTTGAAAATAATAATAATTTTAACAACATTTATAATGTGTGCAAAATAATTTTTCAATTAAATTGTGATAGCCAGGGGTAACGTTAATGCGATAGCAGTTTGTGCGAGGTCGCAGTTTACCTTCGTTTGTTCACCTTCTGCAGGGAAATCACTTTGCCTCTGCAGATCACGTACATTTTCGAGTTTATCGCTTCATTGATCCGCCAACCGTATCAAATCTATCACGCGCTCGCACATACACACAGCTTTATATGAAAAAACGTGTGAGAGGATCTTCGTATTAAATGCAAGATTTGCCTTGGTGTTTAATTACAAATTAGTTATTGTAGTAGTATAACGAGACAATAACTATTATATATAAAAAAGGCATGAAAAGTATTGAATAGTAATTCTATACGTATAATGAATCCGTAAAAAATCGACGCGAATCCCAAATTAAGTCAAACTTAGTAATTTAGCCAAAAAAAATCGACAATAGCAGAACCGAGGCATTTGAAAGTCAACCAGCTGCGCGTCCGTCGATATACACACCTCATCTACGATACGTGACACGTTTTTATTTTTCTCGATGTCGTCGTCTTACGGCCCGACCGAATCTTCGTGAAAAGCGTGTCAGTCGCTCGAAACTGTGTCGCCGCGTGATGGCTCCTCTCTTCGTGAGCTGCATTCTAATTGCGCGGTACACGTCTTCCGAAAAGCTTTATTATATACTATCCAGCACCACACCGTCCCGACTTTTACTTTCGTCGCGGTCACCTCGTTTTCTCTTCACCGCTCGGCTTTTTGCCTTCGATGAGGTGTATAATTTTTCGTTAATTAACTTTATGAATCCCAGCGGAAATTCGACGGGGAAAGTGCACGCGCGCTTGGTAATCTCCGACAGAAATTTACAAGTATATATAGCGAGTATAATATAACGAGGGGACGTATACTTTCATCCGTTGAGCTTTTGTTGTTTCTCGGTTGATTAGAAGATCAATTTCAAAATCATGAAATGCTGCACATGTATAGAGATCTTAGTGTGAATTTTATTTACATTAATGTTTGAATAATTAAGGATCACGAAAACTATATATCACACATCCGTATTATCAAAGTTATTACAAATTAATTCCAGCAGACGATACACATCACGCGCTCATAACATACATTATTACGCGCCGCATATCAAATGCAATGATCTCGCCGAGTACAGCAGCTTTTCTATATATAATTCTCGCAGAGCAACAATGAAGAAAAGAAGCAAAGCCAAAGGCGAGCCAAGCCATTTCTATGCAAATTTAATAACGCGCACGCAGAGAGGCGCTCGACGGACGAATCCGGAAAAACCTCACCGCGCAATCAATTTAGTCACGCGGCTGCGGCTCGCGCTTAAAATCTCAATTCCCCATCCCATCTTGTTGTATATACATATATAATGATTAAGCATCGCTTTCGCGTATGCCAACCTCCACTGCAAAACAAAAGCGCGCTTCTTCCTCTTGTGTGCAGCGCATACGCAGTCCATTGTTCGATGCGCTCGCCGCGGGGGATCGCGATGTAAGTATATAAAGCGCATTCGAAACTTATCTCTCCGTCGCGTGACCTGTGCGCGTCCTCCTACGCGTATACATATATACATATACGGCGCTCGTCTCATTTCCGGGAATTATAATACGCGAGCTTCTATATCATCTCGAAAGCGCTTCTTTCCGCCAATTGACGGGATTAGCGCCGCCGCGAGATCCGGCTAATTACTACTGTTTTTGTGCGCAGAAAGAATGGGGAGGGAGGGGGGGATTGAATTTTATACGCTCGCTCGGAGATGCAGAATTTTTGGCGCAAAATTAAGGACGGAGTTATGTGTGCGTGCACGAGGTGAGAGCGATGAGAAATTTGTCCGAGCGTTATGTAGATATATCGATTTTAGATTATTTCGTGCGCAGGGTATAATTGCTTTAGCAGCTAGTGCAGCGTATTTTAATCAAGTTTTCTATTAGTTATGGGCTAAAGGCGTATCAACATTATTACAGTGTGTTAACATTTGAAAGTTTCCCCGCGCTATATATACCATTTTGGATTATAATAACGAGTTTTGCTGCTTACTAGAACTTTGTATATACGCATGAAATTGATTATCGGAAAATATACAATATCAAGTGTATTATTGAACATTTTTTTAATTTTTACAGCTCATACATAATAAAAGCTATGAAACACGTTTTGTTATCGGCTTGGTGTCGAACCCGCGCGAATTTCAATGCAAACGCTCTGCGTGCTTGTTCCAACTAACGAGCGCCAGCTGATTTGTTGATTCCGCTTCCTGCCCAACAATGCGGAATGATAATTGGCCGTTGGCTTCGCGGTGGCCGGAAGTTTGCGATCGGCTCTCAATAAGCCACACGACGGATAACCCAATTTGCGCGGAGATGCGCGCAAGCAAAATAGAATGTCCCCTAGTTTCCTCATTCCGAGCAACAGCCGCATCGCATGGCTCATTTATTTCTCGCGGTGCTTTGTGCGTTCGTTATGCAGTATATAGTTCGTGTTATATCGGTATCAGGTGTAGCGGGACGTTGATGCATGTTAGTGTATTTTTGTTTTTTGTGATTTTTTTTTAAGTTAGGAGAGAGTTGACTTAGTTGAAGAGTTTCGGAGGTCCGATTGAACGACGATTTTAATGGGTATGATTATATATAGACTATGATGATCCTAAAGTCGAAATATGGCAGGTAATAGAAATTTCAAGAAACATTATGGATATTAGTTTATTCAACGTGTAGCTTAGTATATTTGCGTAGTACGCGTTAATCGCATGTATTTTAAAAATTTTATAGTATATGCAGGATACGAAGGAAATTATGCAGAAGAATAAAAAGTTATTGACTGTGCCATTACTTTGGTTACCCATAGATATGTAGTAAATAAATGAGACTTGAATATTGACAAAGAATTTGTATATTAAATCCAACCCGAAACGATTATCTATATAGGATATTTGAACAACGAACAACAATTCGGACTTTCCCAAAAAAGAAAGCAGGCACATGTAATCATCAGTAATAATTCCGCGTCCAGCAATTGTGCAATGACCCGAAACTCCTTGTACAAAGGTACGGAACCACGATGAATATACACCCGCCTCGAATAAGTCAAACACTCGAAAAGAAAATGTCGAAATACAGCAGTAACAACGACACAGAGGAAGCGCCGCGGTCACCGCGTACATCTCCTTCCGATTCCACGGCTCATCGCGGTGGGTTGATGTTTTTCGAAAACGTTTTGAAAGATTTTGCATAATAAACGTCGTCGAGAACGAGAACAGTGGCCTCCTTTTTTCCTTTTGCGCAACGTCCCCGCGCGTATACATATATATGCATACTTACACGCCTGTTTACCTCACGTGTTTCGCAGGCAAACACACAGTGAGGAAGCGCGAGGCTCCGTGCAATTGCCTCCGCCGCAGCGACGATGACACGGGCTCGTAGAATGCGAGAGCTCGATTTATTGCTCCGGCAAAATTTCCACTCTAGCTGAGTGGATCGAGAATATCGTTTTATAGACGAGAAACATTTTTTTTTACTCTGGAGAGAGGGGGGGGGGCTGGCTGGTTGAATCACATTTTTCAAGGCCAAGATGTAAAATTTGTTCACTATATATCCTTAATATACGATTAAAGCTTGCACGGATGCACTCATATTATGGTTGTTCTATATGAAATTTAGAATGATTATAGTTCGGATTATAGAAAATGAAATGTTAAATATATGAGATGGGATATACATATTGCTATGAGATAGAAGTTATAAGATCTATGCAATTGAAGTTTATTCAGAGCTTTGAAAACGAAACTAGTACAAACTAGTCGACTGATTGGCAATCGATCACAATGAAACGTGATGAAATAGGTACTTTTTTAATAACGTAATTGAAATTGTTGAAACATTCTTCTCTAATAGCTTCATTCACGTAAGTGTTTGTGCGGCTGTTTTACGTATACAAACCAACCTGATCTCTGACGTAGATTTTAGAAAAGAACCTTTATATGCGCAATAACCGATTGTACGACTGACCGAATGATGCAGAAAAAAACTGTTTACCATCGCGCATAAGGTCTGTCCCAATTCAAGCCAGTTACGATCCTTCTACTAATCCACTTTGAAATTCAGTGATTCCCCAACATTGACTGAAATTCCCCAGTTCCCTCGAAAAACGGACCATAACCAGAAATCATCTCCGTTCTCCACCAATTATCCATCTACCTCCTAAGTAAGCTATTATAACCTCCACGCACGTTGAATCGCTGAAAGTCTCGTCGCGTAATAGCCCTCATAATTCCCCGACGGACTATATATCTCGCGCGATATAGTCGCGTATATATAACGTCTGCGGCAAGTCTAGTTACGCGCTCGCGTGCGAAAATCTGTTAACGCGTTGCACAATCGGTTTTCCAGCTGGAACGAGCTGATGAGCCACGCGTGCGCTTCCTCTCTCTCGCTCTGTATATCTCATTTTCAAGATGAGAGACACACGCGAGGCTCGATTACGGCGATTTAATGCACTTAGGCGGTCGATTGATGATAACGCCGCAGAGACGCAGTTGCCGATAACGCGATCCTTCGTGTATAGTTTGAATGTTCGATCGGGGCTGTAGCTTTTCGGATGATTCGCGTCGAGGATGAAGATGTATTGGTGAATGACGAAAAAATATCCGATGGGTGTAAACTTATTGAGCGTATTATCTTGTCAATAGGCTGACGATTGCATGAAATGATATAATGTACGAATTATTCGGTAGCATTTGATTTACGGTAAGTATAAGTAAATCTCTCATAGCTGTCTAATAATAAGTGTATCCTAATATGACCACAAAAAAAATTAACTTCCCTAACGTTATATACATAAACATTTGATAACGAATCTATAATGTTGCTCGTATTGTGATTGTATATCCTGTACCGTTGAGTAAAGTATATTCATACAGCATTGTATATATAAAGCCGATTACTCAAAAGCCGAAACAAGTTTTCTAGGAGGTTACAAGCGTGCGTTGACCGCCGAAAAATTCATAAAGTATTATACACGCATCAGGCACACACGCACCTCAATTCCACCAGGTGTGTACCGACTCGCCTCTCCCTTTCTCTCTAGCCCGGCTACGCTCCATCACGACGGTGAGAGACACTCTCCTCGTGTTATCAGCTCTTTTCTCGATATATACAGGTATATATAGGCTTATACGACACACCGTTATTTATGCGAATCGCACCAGGAGAGTGCCTAGCGGTAAACGACGCGGGCTTTCGATATTTTTCTCCCGTTCACGTGTGTCGCCGCTGCCGTGAATCGAGCACACGTGGACACTTCGCTTCCTTTTCTCTTCTTTTCGAGAGAAACGCGCGCGATCGTAATATATGACACGACCTTCGCCAATTCGGCGGTGTACAACTGCCACAGGTTGACCCAAATTTTTCCTTTGTATATACATAGGCGCGTAGACGACGGCAGACGGGAAACTCTTTTGTAGGTTAGCGGTCTGAGAGTGAAAATTGCTCGGTATATATGTGTATACCGCAAATAAGCCGAAACTCGTTTGAACGAAGAAGAAGGCTCGAAATTAAGGTAGATTTTTTTATGAGCTCGCAATTTGCAGAGCTAACTGTTTTTTTTGCTCGAGCAATTTGCGGAACAACAGATATGTAGGCTTATCTACGTAATTGAATTTTGTATACGTGTGTATAATAATGGGAAACTTGAATATTTCTTCATTTCGACCGATTACATTGTATTAAAGAATTTAGAATATTTACATAGTTATTTAGAACTTGATCGTTAGGCAATTGCTTGGATAACGAGTTACGACAAGTCATCCGCGGAAACCGACAGTGACGAAAGATTAGAATCTCCATAGTTCACAAAACATTTAGTTTTTGTGATGGTCATTGCTGACTTTGTTTTCGGCGATCGGTCGCACGCGGTGTTTCGTATTTTTAACTCGACGGTACGCATAGCAGTTTGTTAGCGATTAAATACGAAAGTGCGATGTATATAGTGTCAGTGCCTCTATATATCTGGTCTTGAGTTATAAGGTCTGTCAGATGTTTTTTGCCCGTTCTTTTAAAATCCAGTACTTTCCGTTTACTAATGAACTTATTTATACGCTCTATCTATATTCATAATACAATCATCATATTTATAATAAAGCGCGAATATTAGTTACGCGTATATACGTCAGTTTTTAAAATTTTGATCGATGCGGATAAAGACTCGTTAAAGAACCTGTGCGTGTAACTCAAACCTTGACACGACGAAATGCGCCGTTCACGATGAACAATTAATTCGAATTATAGGGATTCTACGCTTATTCCAATTCAATTCCCTCGCGCAGCTATCTGTGTAAAATTCTCACGATTACATGCTAAATTACACGCTCGCAAGGTCTTATCGTAAAAATCCAAAATATTATTGTTCCGCCATATTTTATAAAAACAACAGATTCATATACCAGTCGAACGTCAAGCAGCATAAAATCCCTGCCGTGCAATATCTTTCAATCAGACTATAAACAGCCCCGTATCCAACAAAAAGCTCGAGCGCGTAAAGCTCGTATACGCGCATTTATCTTCCGTCTTGGTCGTTCGTAAAACTGCATCGTGAACTCGACGGACATACGCTTTCATTAATAACCCTGTACAGCGACGTTGGTTCTATACCATCAAGCGCCTCAATAAAACTTTCGTTCTGAGCTACGTACACGCGCCCTTCAAGGCGCAATAGATCTACCGGCGCCGCTTCCGCAAATTTAGCGTATACATATTGCGGTTTTAGCTCGTGCTCCATTCATTATATTTCGGCTGTGTTTTGTCGCGGTCACAGCTATCCGCGGGTTGTATTACAGACGGGGAATCGAGCGAGGAAATTGTCGGGTTCGCGTTAGTTGCGCAATGGGCTAATTATTATTTTTGCTGCTTCATGTGGTCTGAGGCTATATGGTTCGTAATCGCTGATGTGTACTTGTTGCGGCGAGGTGTATTTTATAGCAGTAGACTGTATAATGTATATACACGTAGTATAAGCATGTGGAAAAAATTACGCTTGGTTTATTTTCTTACGAGTAATTTCAGAGTGGCGTATTCTTTTTGAAATTTAACGAACGATGTGTAACGATTTTGCTAGAGTAATTGTGGACATAAAATGTTTGGATGTTCCTTTGTGAAACTATGGTGATATAATTCAGCGTATTGCCTTGAAAGATACAATTGTTTGACAACTAAAAAGGCGATAATTCGGATGAACTATTATTATTTTCGACATTGAAAGTATATATATAAAAAGAGTTCGCACTGTCTCTTCTTACAGCCCATATATAGAATTAATTATTTTTATAAAATAAACATCTACTAAAATATTTCTCAGCCTGTTGTAAAACTCGTTTTATTACGCTTTTTATTACTTAAGCCTTAGAACAGCCCTAGATAAGTCCCTTATTATTTTATACATTCCTGAACGTGCTACAAACACCGCTATTAGGGATTAGATGCGCACTTTGAGAGAGTGCGCGTCTATAATGACGCCCAGATGAGGGGCAGCTACAGTAAAAATACGGTCGGTTCACTTTCTTATTCCTATCTACCTCTGCTGCGCATACCTGGGTATCGACAGCTGCTGAGAGTAGGTATATATATATAAAGAGTGCGTCTCCGAGATGTTGTAATGCCCTCAGCGAAGGACAAGAGTTAGTCCTGCCTGACGCGAGTATAGAAGCAGTGCGTCACTCACAACTTTATGTACCATTTCTTTTTTTAGCAACAAACGCATTTTAACTTGAAAATCAACACAACTATATTTAGCCCTTTATCAATTTACTAATTTATACTGCACGGATAAAACTGAACGGGTAGAAATAACCGTAAAATTTTCGAAAATCTTGGAGGAAATTCAACGATTGAAAATATTTAAGCAATCGACTATACTTTATTTTACCTTCTGTAGAGGATGAACTTTAATTTACGATACAGTTATTTTTACCGACGCCACGGATTTCAACAATTCCGATCAAAGATTTTCAACGCAAGATTATCTCAAATTTTGTTGTATTTCCTATCATTGCAATGCGTTATATAGCGAAGGGCTAATTAAATATAGACAATTATGAAATTCATAAATTTTTATATTATCGTAGATCGCTTGATATTATATTCGGAACATCAATGCCTGCACAAAATATATAAAAACCCATTAAACGCGCATTAAACTCACGTCGTGTTTTCAATCCGTCGACATATATCTGTAAATTGAATAATACATAAATCTACGCGAAGCCGTAATTTTGACATACAATCAAACTGTTCCTTGTTAAAAACATTTATACCCAAAATTTAATATAAACAATCACAACAACTATAGCTAAAGTAGTTCCATTCCCAAGATTTCCCCGAAATTACGCAAACATCCATGTATCTAGCCTAAGAAACTTAATTGGCAGTTCTTACACACAGCGTTGGTCTATACCTTATATTATATGCAAGTCATCCATAGGGAGTATCGAACAACCGCATTTAATCCGGCGAAGCGGACGCGCAGGGGTTTTGCTGTTTCTCCGTGTGGCAATACCTATATACACGATCACAGAAATGTATATAGCAACGAAACGCGGTATTGAAAAAAAAAATACACTCGGGTGTCTGATCGCGAATCTTCCCACGGCTGCGGTCGATTCGCCGAAGATATTATACTTATGGGTTTGAAGCCCTATACTTCTAGAGCCCCATGTGGGCTTGGTGAAAGGAGTGGACCTATACGTATTGTGCGGGTTTGGGATCAGATTCTTCGAATGGGTGTGTGTGCGAGCGTTGTTATCGGGGTAAACGAATTTGTTTGGGAATTTCAGGTATATTATATATATAGATATATATACATATATGCATATAATGCAAAGCAGTGATATAGCGCTCGCACAGTGAATTACGGGTTTGAAATAGCTCGGCTCGCGGTGATTTTCTTTTATTTTATAATAATTAGGGGGAAAAATATTCCAGAGCAATCTGGAGAGTACGTTGTTTATGATGGTACTTGGCGAGAAAGTTTCATGCATGAAAATTTAATGCTGACTATACGAGAACATTAACGTTATTTAAAAAGGTCTAATTATTGTTTTTGATTTACTTCGCCATCAGCATAATTAGATTTGACGAAGGATTTTACATAAAGTGAATGTATATAACAGTGCAGTGACGGAGCACTTATACGTGATTGTAATTTCTATGATACCTACTTTATTGCACTTTTATAGCAAAACGCTGTCTTACAACAGTTTGTATACTTTTCAGTACTTAATTTACTTTGAAATTTTAAAATTCAACGAAGTGTTCGATTACTCGCCCTCTTGTTATATGAGTATTTTTAATTAAAAAAATTCAATAAACTTTTGATTGTTATGATAGATATTTAATATGAGTATACAATTTGCGCAACTTCGAACAGTTTGTATACGTTCATTAAAACATTCAATTCATCTTTTAAATTTTTTATTTCCTCATTAAAGGAATAATAAATATTAAAAGAGCGTTTAGATTTATCAATGCATTCAGTATATTATAGAATACGCAGTTGTCACTCTCATCACGTATTCAAAAAAGTTGTTCAATTGTTTATATAATATAATTAATAGGCAGTGGTAAAGAAAGATTTTGTATTATCATACTTTAAAGGTATTATTTTGTGAATAACCACTCTGGCTCGTTATTTAATCACATTACAAGGCAAAAGCTTTACAATTAAGACTGTGGCGAGTTTACGCGCGAAATAATATAGCGACAATACTTCGGATTTCAATTGAGACAAGACCATTTAAAAACGTTTCAATTAAATTCAGGCATTCTAAGAACGCAAAAGCCGCTGCGCGAAACAATTAGATCCTGCGTATGTTTTGCAATCGGATTTCTCATATATACAGTTCATGCACGGTCTATATAAGCGAGAAACATGTTTCGCAACGACAGAAAAATCCGCACTTTGTACAGCTTTTTAGTGTATTAAACCACAAGCATAAGATACGGGGGCTTCCACATAAATGCGCGATACAAAATTAATGCGTATATCAAAATAAATCAACTCGACCCGAAAAGACTTTTTGCTATATACGCATAACGATTATTTATATCTCACATCAAAAAAAGCCGCATCTCGTCCCCCGCAAAAAGGTCCCAAATCGGAAGCTAAAAAGAAAAGAAAGTAAGCAACACTCACTTGATAACAGTCTGCTTCATGCTGTTCGTCATCCTGCCGGCTTGTTTCTTCGGCGAAAGCCTTATCGCGAGCCTCTCTCTCTCTCTATATCTATTTATCCGTCAATGAGCCTCTTTCAGCTTTTCTCTTTGATGTCTTTACCTCCGCGAATCACTGAGAGCACATGTCACATGCATAGAGAAAAAAAGCGCGCACTGCTCGGCCAATGAAAGTTTCGGCGGGCTTTTCAAAAGCGCTGCACGCCGATCGCGAAATAAAATGCGTCGCGATCGCGCACAAGCCGCAGCAGAGCTAGGGGGGATGACGAGCTGTTTATCGCTGTAGCGAGGGAGGAAAAGTATACGTTGCTAGCGTATACAGCGAGGAGAAGAAAAAAATCGCTCTTCGGTCCGGATGAATCGGTTGGACTGTTGCTGCCGGACTGAAGGAGCGCGCGAGCTTCTCCTCGTATTTAAACGGGCGCTCCCTCTCGGACTGCCGCTCTCACTCTCTATCTCTCCCTCTCCGCGTGCGTCTGCAGCAGCAGCAGCAGCAGCAGCAGCGTGAGCCGCTCTTTCTCTCGCCCTCGTAGTACTCCCGTCGTGTATAGCTATATATATATGCTATACTCTCTCTATTTTCGCGCGCGCCGCGCCGTGGCGCCTATGATACTTCTCTCCCTCCTTCCGCTGCACGCGCACGGCTATCTCTCTGGCTGATCGTGATGATCATGATGATGATGATGATGATGATGATGATGATGCAGTCGCGTCTCTTATTCTCGATAAATTCTCCGTGTATATTGCTGTAAACTATGCGCGGGAGGATTACTGAGATTCAAGTGCACGATGGACTACCCGGCACTCTGGCGCAGCGGAATTCTCAGAGTTAAATGAGCTTGGAATTTAAGGGAACTTTCCGAGCGTTTTGGGATATAGCCGACGATACACTGGTATGCGATGCAGTCGTTGGATCTCTTTGGCCGCGGCAGTTTTCTAATATATATTTTTATAGTATATTATAAAAAGAACGCGCTACAGAGTGCTGTAGTCACGGTAAATCTGTAACAAAGTTTTTTAATAATGACACGTTGTATCGAGGGGTTTCCGGTGCCACTAGACTACAAAAGGGTATAGTGCTACCCTTAAACGCAGATCCGCATGTAACCTGTGTTAAATATAGCGCTTTCTCCGTTTTATATATATATTTATATTGCAGGTCTCCGAATTGCAATACTTTTGTCATAAACTTTGTTTAGAAATATCGAACGAAATTGTCCGCGACAACAGGCCTTCGAAGTTTTTCGCTAAACCGGGGCTGCAGCAACGGCCGATTCCCTCATTATGAGCATATAGTGCTTGCCACACGGGTCAATGTAAATCTCGAAGTGAAAAAATTCTCCTCGCGTAGCACTGCAACCTTCGGCCAACCATCAAACTCTCCTCTCCATAACAAGTCCTCAGTCACGCGCCGGCGATGCTAGCCACAAAGGACATTAGTATATACGTATATATACACATACGTATCCTTTGCGCGCCTATACGATTTTCCTCACGGCTACTTTTCTCTACGTATTATAGCTTCGAGGATCGATCAGGAAAAAAGAAAACAACTGCACGGACTATCGAACGACCGACATTCGTATACAGATATATTGGCGGACAGAGGGATTGTCGACCCGATCGAGATGCTTATTATATTCGTATGCGGCGCGCGATAACCCAGAAAACAAAAGTGTGTCCGGAATCATATTATGCTATAGACAGTTTACGCGCGGCCGAGCGTGTGTTTGTATAACGACCGGTTGAGTCGCGCACGCATTTCCAGTGTATATACGAGTGCTGAGAAAAATGCGTATAACGAGTGTACATAGGTGGCTGCTGTAGATGTCATATAAAGCAGTTACTCGAGAAACTTGAGCTTCGAGTAGATTTCCTTTTTTGCTGTTGTTTTTTGCAAAGACAAATGTAGATTATAGCAGTGTTCATATCGTTAACTTTATACACTTTATGGGTTTTTATTAGCATGCAAGAAAGTAATTCCTCTCGATGAACCAACGTTGACTCCGTTGGAAACATTCCGTACTTTATTATTTTCATTTCACGGGATACTTGACCAGGTTTGCATCTAGATCATTGAAGAATCGTTCAAGGTTTTCGTAAAATTAGATTACGTACCGGCGACACGAAGGACTTCGAAATTTTATTTGTAGAGGTCAATTTTTTATATACGAGTCACTCGGCGTAAAGAAAGTTAACTCAATGTTTAAGGTATTTCAAATCATAGATTTTGAAAATTGATATTAAATATTTACATCCCTTTTACGAATAAAAATATGTGCAAGTTAGATTCGATATGGAAATCTTCAAATCTTCACTATAATAAAGAATCAGGAAAATAATTTATGATAAATACACATTTAAATAAAAGCGACATAACGATAAATTCATTACGGCGTTATTCACTTCTGGGAGCCCAAGCACCTTCGATATCAGCCACGATTTCTAATCCAACAATCATTTCGATTGTTTGAGTAGTGATCTAGTATATGCAAACACATCTACAGTATGAAATTTCTACGAAAATATGTGCCAGAGTAATAAAACTTTATTGTACACACTGCCAGAACCATTTCACTTTCCACTCATACGACAATTGCAAAAATCATTCTCTAGTTGTACAATTACGCGCAGAACGTTCTGAATTACGTTTCTCAAAAACCAACATCGTAAAAGTGTGCAAGTTCCTAATACTGCGCGGATGTCCATGTAAAGAAATGGAAAGCATATCTGTAAAACGTACAGGGGAACTCATAATGGCGATCGTTTGCAGTGACTTTTACTTCCTTTAAGTAGCTTCTTAATTCTCGTCGACAATCTGCGTTATTCGTATCATTGGCTGGTGAAATCAAGCTGACCAACATGTGAGTCTATAAATTAAGCTGAGATTTTTATATTATAGTTTTGTTGAAATTCTGAGACGTAATAATAATAATTTTATGAAGATTTCACGCGAACGCAGATTTTATCTCAGATTTTAATGAAATAATCTTTTTCAAAAAGAGAGCAGAGATTTGAACAGGCTTTCACGAGAGAAAGTATGCGCCCAGCGCGTAAACGTGCAAACACAAAACATTTCTTACTTCTTCGCAAACTTTATTGCGCGCGAATGAGGAAGTTTCGCTTCGAAGAAATAGATCAACGCCCAAAAATTAACTGCACAATACTTCCTTGTGTTAAGTCAAAATTTTCGCGGATGCGACTGATCACCGAGGAAGACTCAATAAATTTTTCAAGCCGACAACAACAAAAGTGCGCCCGAAGTATTGAGCAATTTTTCCGCGCGACGATCGCGCGGCATCGAAAACTGACAAACAATATAAGACCCCACTCGCTCAGCTTAAACGACGGTCAATCGAGAGACGAATACGGATATTGTCATTCATGCTGTAGCCACGTGAAACGCTGCACGCGCGTGAACCACATCTCGATATCGCGCTTCTCACAATTGTAAACTTAAATAGTGATTTACTCAGGGTGCAGTCGCCAAGTCCGCGACATTGAACTTGTCAGTGTAGAAAGGAAGACATATTACACCGGTGGCGTATAAGTACTTCGTATATATAGCTGCGTGCGACATTTGCGTCGTTTATATATAATTCTTATAGAGCATAAATATTGCATGAAAATATAATGAGAATTATAGATATTTTCGATGAAATGGGTGCATAACTTTATGCATTTCATAAATGTAATTAAGTTGCAATTTACGTGGTGGATACTTGATCGAATTCTGCAAAGCAACTCCTTCACCAACCAGTATCTTGAAAATTAGAATTATCTTATTTTGAGCATCTAGATTCGTATGTTTAAAAAATAATGCAAATATTAGTTTTGAAAAATAAAACATTTACCATTAAACAAAATTCGCACCAGTAAATCAAAAACTCGAAATCCAAATCCATAAAGGATTATGACCCAAACATTATTAAGATTGACGGAGTCTCTGAGGTATTACGGTAAACACATACAAGGACGCGAGCACACACGCATCCGACGAGATATTTGGACCTTCGAAATACCTCAAAACAAGTTTTTATCCGGTTTTTCCCAAACTCAATTTTTTACTATCCGAAGGTTCCTCAGGAAGGAAAGAAAGTTTTAACCAAATATACAATCGTATATATATATATATATATATATATATAAGTCAAAACAATAAAGTATCTCCAAAAATGTAATAATATTCGACTGTCACATAACTTTCAGATTGCGTTTCGTCCCAATGTTGTGACTAACAATTTCATTATATTACAGGATCATTAATTCTTGTATTCAGCGATCTCCGTTAAAATTCGGCAATTTTAATAACCAGATTACAATAACAGCTGCATATAACGGACAATCATATATTCAGGAAACTTATATCGATTAAATAACTGACCACATTATATAGACATAAGTAGCTTATGCAGAGAACTTCATTTGGCATGTATAGCCGCTTGAGTATATATATATCTCATATAAAACAGCTTTATCACGAGCCTGTTAACGTCGCGAGCGAATGTTTCTCTCACGCTCCCTTTTTTCAGCGCGTATAGTAAAAAGCCGGATGATTTAGCCGCTGAGGAACGCGCGCGAGAGTATATATGTGGAATTCTTTCGAGTGCGTTTGCTTACGAGCTCATATGTATAGAGAAAATTCTCGGATGGATTGCGAAGCATTATGCTCGATGAAAAGAACCGGTAAACAAAGAAATGAGTAGGTTATTGGCGACTTTCGTATGCTCATAATGGATAATTTGTGTAGATAGATGGCACGGCAAATAATCACCTAAAGTGTATATACTGTTTACCACCTTTTCTAATGATATATATATGTAGATAGGTTTGTTGCGACATTTTTCTTATTCTGCAAACATAATTTATTTTCATAGTACAAGGAAGAATCTGCATTCAATCTCACATAAAACTATTGCTTTAAATAAATGTAAAATCGCAAAAACGATGATGATTCGGTAAGTGCAATGGTATTCACTGATGGGTGCGTATATGATATTATATATCGCGAAGTCATGTTTCAAGTAGATACTTGAATGAACCGAAGATAAAGAGACTATATATACAATTTCGAATAACGGACCGAAACAATCGCACAAAGAAAATCTTGCGCAAAAAGGTTAGAGCAATTTTCTCGCTTGCAATCTCCTTCGCTTTCGCACTTTCATTTAGCGGGGAAATGAAGGTTTCGCGCACTCGCAGATAAGGCGCGAACGCGATAAACTTCAATACCGATCGATGAAAGTCGGTATAGGGTACCTGTATATATATACCTAAATACACACACATTTGAGCGCATGAAAGACTGTAGAATAAGAAAAGAGGCTGCGAGCAGGCGCACAATAGTCAATTCAAGTAATTCGAGCGATAATTACTTAGCAATGTTCATCAGCGATTGTAAAATAAAAGTCACGGGATTTAAGGGAGTATGAGCAGCGCCAGACTATACCTCCTGCAAATTGCGACTTTGTATTCCAATCGATTGACCTGTAAAGGATTCTTTTTGCGATACGATACAAGTAAAATCATTAAGAATCGTTAAGAAATCGGAATCAGATTCCAAGTTTTCTTCCATACGGAAACGCGCGTGATTCACGATTACGTGTCTACGAAAATCTAGATGATGCGTCATCCAAAGCATGCGATCAACGACCGACAACAATGGAATTCGATAATTATACGCGCAGGGCATTTAAAATCTTGTTATAAGAGTTTGTTAACACTCGCCTCGGCATCGTTGCACCTTTTTCAAAGAGCAGTCTCCCATAAAAAAAAATTGTTTGTGTCGCAGAGGAAGGGCACGAGAGTTCATTTGAGATCACAGAAGAAGTTTAGAACGTAATTGCACAGGTTATGCGTGTAACAAGTTGACTGTGTTGTGTAGTACAGATGCCGAAGGACGTTTACACTCGCGCTTCAGTTCTCTCTTATACTCGCATTATATACTCTTTGATCGTCGAGCGCGCCCGAGGGTTGTGTATGTGTAATTGGGTTTGAATAGTATTTTAAAAGGCACGTGTATACTTGGAGTATGTATAGGTGTATATTTGCAACTGTAATTATAAACATAGCTGAATACGAAATGGTCGTTTTTATTTAAATTTTATTGTTGCGTGTTTTGCGGAGGAATATAAGTAAAATTCAATTTTTATTTTAAGGAATTTCTTTTACTGCTAAATGATATCATGGGTAGCGCCCTATCCTCTAAAAATATATCCCTTATTGCTATTCTAACAGACGACATAATGAACGATAAGAAACATGCATTTCAAGAATATACTAGATTTCATAAAATACGCCCCTAACACACGTCTTTAAGTTTATCCTCACAACAATTGCACGATATGATTAGCATGTTTTCAGATATTATCATTTTTTTCGCAACAACGCCTGTAGATACAAATTTAAAAAAATATTTTTCTTTTCTCATTATTTCAAGCGTCCTTGCATATTTTAAAATGTCCACATAAATATTCTGCGAGTAACGATCTTGTTCTGTCTCGTAAAGTACAATATGGAATACAGCGAGAAAACAAAACTCTCAAGGAATCTTCCCCGAAGTGCTAAATATAGAAACCGGACAATAGGTCAGCGACTGTTGTTATAACTGCGCTTCGCTGCTAAATCTGGCCAATTTTTTAGAAGCCATTTTCTATAAACAAGGAGATCACATTTACTTCCACAGAACAATGATTCTTAAGAGCAAAAAGAGGAGACCTTTCGCTATAGGCGATGCACAAATACTCGTGGCAAAGCGCTCAACCTTGAGCTCCCGGCGTAAAATTGCCGCCGAGTTGTAAGTATATGGTGATAAGCGATTTTCTCGCGATCTAGAGGTCGGCGAACTCACTCGGACGTCTCGAAGTGTGCCATTATGTTAACAATAAAAAATAATCGATACACGCTGAGATGCAAACTAGAAGCTTATTATATATATTTTAGAAAAAGTTACATCTGTAGAGATAATTGGAACAGTTGCGAGTAAACAAAGGAAAATAGTATATCGTTTATAACATTTATATAAGAGAGAAATGGTTAAATTATGTCTGGGAAATAGAACAAAAGAACCGAGATTAATTTATATAATATTCGGACGGTCGGTCTCTGTACTCGACAGTTTGACAAACCATCAACGTCGACAAGTCAAAGTGTGTCAGTCGGTATTAATTAGGGAAGTAGCCACTGCTCTCGATCGTGCAGTGCTTGAATAACAAAAAAAGAACAGTATAGCCAGAGAAAAATGCCCCAATAAGAAAGGTAAAAAAAATTGCGATGCAGGCGCACAGCGAAAACTAGGTATGATATATACATATATATGCAGCATCGACGCGGCGCGATGTCGCGGTTCTTCCGTTTGTTTACGCTGGCGATCCTCGATATCGGTGGGGATGAACTAGATCTCCGGGTACTTGTATATAATTTCTTCTTTGCTTTCGGCGAGGCCATACCGATGATAATAAGGACGTATATACATATACACGTCAAGTCCTGCGCAGTAGTACAGTATACGATTTTATATGCCAGCGAGTTCGAACGTTGACACAGTACATGAAATTGTTTGTTTTTGCGCAGCTCTCGCGTGTATCTATAATGCTGGGACATTTTTTCTGAGCGTAACGAGAATGTAGATACGTAATCAGTTGTACATGTTTAAGAAATTTTGATATTTTGTAGCCTGCTTTATCTTTGAATTGCAGAGTCTTTTCACACGTCTAAGGTTCCTTTTACGTTTGCTTACTTATATCCTCGCTTATATCGCATTCATACTACTTATATTGTTATAATTTTTATTATTGGAATTTACAGACGTACAGCGACCTGAGGCTATGATTTAATTTTATGTATGTATATATATATATATATATGTATTCATTCTCAACAGTTATGTATATATGTAAACTGCACGTATATTATAAAAACTGTGGACTAGAATTCAAGTAAATGTATGTTTTTAAAAAATGTAACTTGTTTAAATGAATTTATTTCCAGCTGAAATTTATATTTAATGAATTATAATGAAAATTAGAAATTAGGCCAGACAAGCTTTATTTCAGGCGAGATACATTTGCATTCGAGTTCATTAACACACTTAACCGGTTTATAAAGGTATTCTGCAGCGTATGGTATTTTATCGCAGTATAGAGTTCCATCACATTATCTTTCTTTTGGTTTTTATTAAGGTGTACAGGTTATACGTCATAATGATATACACATTTCATAATACATTCTAATATATACTGATAATTTATATTAAATCTTTCAAAAACTATATTGTTTTAGATATAATTATGAATATGTATTACAAAAAATCATAAAATATTTTTGAAATAAAATGCCATTTATAATATTATACAATCGCGCTATATAAATATAATCAAAATTTTAATAAAAATAAGTAATATTAAATGGAAGTAGTAATTATTAGTAATATGCATAAAGAAGTTCTGTTGATGATTGCCTTCCTTTATTATAACATTTAAAACGTTAAAAACAGATCTATAAAAGTGACATGATTTTTGTAGACGACGAAAGGATGCAATGCTCCATTATGGGTCAAGATATGCATACTATACTATACATCAGCGCGACTAAAGTTTATACAGCGTATAGAGATAGTATTACCGTTATACTTGAAGGTTATCATGAATATCTCTCACATTCATCAGACTATACATCAAAAGATTTATTCTGTAATTAAAACGTAAATAAAGTCATATTTTTCCTGAATTCGGCTGTTTTCCGTGCGAATATATGAATATCAAATTGACGAGCAATATATACATCAGCTATAATTAAGCATGCCTATATGAAACGCAGTTAATATATTTTTTAAAAGTTTGTTACAATGATAGCTTTTTAGTGTGTTCTATAAAACATATTTTTATGCAAATCCGTTAATTTCAATTATTTTATATATATATATATATATATATATATATATATATATATATTTAATAAGAAGTTTAATATTTTATGAAATGTTGGTACATAGAAGAGCTATATTCCACTAATGGTAAATGATTTATACGCTAAAATTAAAGTAAAACTTTTATATTGTTTCAGAATTGTCTTACAGTTGCGGTGAAGTGAACCAACAATTGTCTGAGCTTGAGTACACAGATTTATGGTTAATGACAAATTACATGACACTGAAAAATTGTGCTGTATCTTTTTTGTCGAAGCATCAACCATCCGTACTTCTTAGTATAGCGTTTACAGTTTTCTCACCGTGCGATAAAGATCTCGCTGTCCTCGTTCCATTAATCTTCGCATAACGACTTCTACAATTTGACACAAATAATTTATTTTTAAATTTTTTTATATCGGATATCATTTTATATAAATTTTTACTTTAACAATGTGGATAGAGAGATGCATAGTCCCATTTATTCAGTACAATCATTATAATCTATTTACTCCAACTAGTTGGCAAAGGTATGCGTTCAATGACTAACGCCATATATTTGTAATTCATATAAAGTTAGAAGTATAGCTCACTGGAAATGAATGAGGAAAAGGCAAATAAATTGGTCAACAACTTCAAACGTATTGTCTTTGAACGATACAAAACATAGTTTATTTTTATTGCCAATTAATAATAAATAAATATGTAAAAAAATTACTATATATTATTTTAAACTATACTGAGCTTGACAACTTAGCATTAACACTTCAATGTAATCAGCTATGCTATTTAAAGATTATAATTATATTATAATTCTTCAACTTATCCTGTGATAGAAACGTAAAGCAAGCGTTCGCTATTCATACACCAAAACAACGTGACTTGACTGTGGTTTTATCGTTGTTTGCGAAAATAATCGCTTGTGTCGTGACGGTATTTGTATAACCCTCGGCAAAATAATTTTTATTTTAAAAATTCGAAAAATATTATGTTTTCGTCGTAAGTGATTTATTTTATCAATATGTGTGTGGTTGTTTGGTGTAACTGCTTACTGCGCGCAGGAAGTATTCTTGCATAAGTCTTGCGCATAGGTATGTAAATATTTATAATTTATGGTGTCTAGGTATTTGGGGTCGTGGATGTCGGGATTCGGAAATGCTTTTCGTTAAAAACAGAGAAAATTTTCGCTCCATCAAAAGATTTTAAATTCTCAAACATCCAATTTCCAATTGGGTGGTAAAATCAGATTTTCAATTTTGAGATTAGGAGTCCATTTTTCATCGATATCTTATCAAGGAAAGCTCTTACCAATTAGGTGGTGCCGACTTCAGAGTGCATTACCTGAACCCCGTCATCGGTGAATTTAAAGATATCTAGAAATTTTGTATGACGGCAACCTTAGTCACTGAAACACCATCTATTACATTAGGGAATACTCGTTATAATTTGCATTGACTTTGCGTTAGCCAATAATTACATTGCAATTGGTCAATATGCGTTGGCCACAAAACTGGCCAGTAATTAGTAGCATTAGCATCAACAAAACAGAATTTGGTTTATTTGAGAGGAAATTAAATATAGACACATATTATGTAGCATTGACATCAACAAAATAGAATTTGGTTTATTTTAGAGGAAATTAAATATAGTCAAATATTATATATCTAAACACGTGTCTAAGCAATACTGGAACAGATCAAAACGACCCACCAAAATACCCAGGACGTTCCAGATGGCTTTAACAGTGCTCCTTTCAAATCATCCTACTTGTAAAACTGACATTTGATAAGCAGCTCAAGGAAAGGGGTGTGCCGCCGACGTCGAAAGCGCCATTAATTGTACTCCACTCGTCATTGTTTTAATAAATCAGTTTGAATACTCAGTAAGAGCCACAATTAATTCACGACCTACATATAATATAACAATGAAATCTCTTGCAAGCACCTCCATCTCGGAATTTTCTTTAACTACAAGACAGTTTCACTTCCGCCTCTAAACATATGCCTATACATAACAACCGAGAAATGAAGGAATTTTATGCATCCGTAAAAATGATGAAAATCACGCGATATGATTAACAATGAGCTATATATATATACAGCGACACGATTGATTATTACTGCATCGAATCGGCCGGTTGCGGCTAGTCTCTCGCGATCGATTCACTTTCGTCGTGTTACGCGTCACCCGATCGATCTTTCGCTTTCGCTACTTGCGGCCACAGTCGCCGACTCTTGAGATTGACGGCGCTCTTAATTCGATCCACCGAGGTTGTGTATGGAGTTATAGTAAGGATTGAATAGACCATATTTTCTTTTCAAATATTAGCGCGTATACGGGTCCGACGAGATGAAAATTAAATTATTTTTCGTTTATTTAGTTACTACTGTATATAAAATGATAGATTTGTACAAGTCATCAGTCGGTATAAACTTTTCAAAATGGGAAACAATATCACTATCCATTAATACAGCCTAATTGAAAACTACCAATTCAGATTAACAGATACATATATACATTCAAATAAATATAAGTTTCGATAAGTACAAAGAGCTATGGTTCACCTTGTATAAGAAGAGCTATATGATATTACACATCTTCAATTTCACATTTTTCCGACAGACTACTACGTGCTATTACAGTTTCAGTGTTAAGACAAAGTTCCACACGAACTTCCAATTATAATTATGCATTCCCCACAAGGATGACAAATAAACCATCCGAGCAAAACCGATGGCTATAGAATAGGCTAACGAGGAACGCGTGTATACTTATATACGAGAGTCTCTGCTAGAACGCCGCGGGAACTTTCTAAAGTGTATATATACCTGTAACACTACTGTAGTTGCTACAGGAGAGACGTTAAAACTGCCTTGCGAATTGCGACGGGTGAAAAAAAGCACGCCGCGTCGATAGCTGTATCGTATTGAGAGGCTAACTTTGTGCTCGGTGAAAGCGGTTTGACGCCATCGGGGTTTTTTTACTTTGCTTTTGACGCTTTTCTTCAGATATGTGTGGCTTCGATTTGAAAAGTTTATGTTGAAGAAGGATTTTGATCAGGGGATGCTTATTATGGATGGACGGTTGGTTTCATTTTATTATTTAAATATTAAAAGTAAATTGTCACAAATATATCATCAACTTATTTTCACTGTAATATTGCTATATAATCATATTTGTAGAAAGTACTTTTGGGAGAAATTTAGAAATTGTTGTTAGAAATGTTTGAAAGTCCAAACACATCGGTCAAGTTTATATCACACATATTTGGTAAATTATTTTTCAGATCATCACAATTAGTCCTCGAGTATTACGAAGTTTTTTCCAGACTTACGTTAAATGTCAACTGTTATGTTCTAAAAAATAATTGTTTATATGTTGTGCCTACAGGATTCTTTAAAAAAACAACGTTTTTTGCGCCATGTAAAATACACAACTTTCATATTTGAAACCACTTTCGGTAATAACAGGCGTATTTTCCATCCAGAATAGTCTGGTAATTACTTCCGAGGTCCAAGCTAAGTGGTTGTCTACGAAATTTCCTTGTTTTCATCGACGTAATAAGGTGTCAAAAATATGTATTATTTCCAAATTTTTAAAGCTCTCGGTTTATGAAGTTTAATCTCTGTCAAAATCATAGGCATACTTTGAACACATTTGGATAAATCAAGTCACAATTTAGATTGTTCATGAGAATAACCTAATCCACACCAAACAAGAAAGGTTATATATATTAATACAACTGTAAAATCTTTCTCGTTGAATAATTTGACAGAATGAATAAACGTTGTAAGTCAAAGTAAACTTTATAATAAAAACAATTAAATCTTTCAAACCCGAAAAAAGAATTGCACATAAATTACATATTACAAACGATCGTCAGTAAGCTCAGAGTGCAGCCCATAACAAAACTATAATATCTCCGTATCAGGCAAACATCCCCGGCGTGTCAATAAGCATATAAGTATATGTATATTGTATAATACATATCCCATGGAAAAACTGGATTCCGCATCTCTGGAACGATCCCAATACCACGCGTCTCCATATCCGCCAAGTGCGCGCTCTATAATACTGACCTCGCAAGGTCATATCTATATTCCAAGCACGTAGTGCCGCAAAGCGCCTCGCAGATTTTTACGAGTTGCAGCAACAAACGCCTATGGAGAGATAGAATAGAAGAGGACACAGTCGAGGAAAGCATTGAGCGCGTGATATACATATACATGAATAAGCCGCGACTGTTCCGTTATACGGGCCCGAATAAGACAGGCGCAGCGTGTGCATGCTTTGCATAAAGAGAGCACGCGGGCTTTTTGCAATTTACGCGTGTGCGCTCTCTTTGTTCTTCTCTCTTATTGTATTTTACGCGGGGCATCGGCTCGCGAGTTTCAACCGCGCGGTGCCGGTTTAAGAACGTATATTAAGGCTTGTGGAGCACTTTTACCGGACGATGCGTACTTTTACTTGGCTTTACGAACCCGTGCACACATAGCAGACGTTTGGTGCACTTTTTGCGGAAGCCAGATTCGAGCTTTGCTCTCTGCTCTCATTTCCAGTTAAATATGGTGGGACGAGCGCTTGAAGTTTGGGAGGAATCTCAATCAAACAGCTTATGTATTTTGTTTATAAGTTTTCGATTCCATACGTCAGCTCGCACGTACTGATGTTATATAATAATGTAAGCAGCTTATAAACAGTCTTATTGAATAACTGGTTTCTATATGATAGATAGAGAGGTTACAACCGTATAAACAATGAATTTTTGTATCGTATCTCTATTCGCTCATTTCCAGATAAACGTGTATACGATTAGATCGCATAAGACATAACATACAAATAAACTTCTTTTATACGAAATTCAATGCCCAGTTTTTCCAAAATTATATCAACTCACCCGTCAATGGTGGTAACCTTGTAAACAGTGTCGAAAATACGATTCTTACGGAAAAACTTCTTTTCATCAGCATCGGGCCGAGTAAACCATCCATCAGGACTGACTCGGCCAACCTGGAAATTGTCGGCAGCCTCTATCTGCCGCTGCTGCCGCATCTCTTCTCTATCGCTCATCGGTGGCGAGTTCGAATGGAACATTTTTCTGCCAATTCGATCGCGTGCAGTTTATATATATATATATGGAGAGAGATAGAGAGTAAACCGGAGGAGAAAAAAGCTACGACACTCTCTCCTCGATTGTAAATGCTGTCCGTGGAAATAAGCGCGCGCGAGTTAAGGGCACTGATAGCGTGGCGAAGCTGCCGTGACTGCACTTCGCGATACTCTTCTGTTTCGATTTGATTTGGAAAGATGATTTGAGAAATTTCATTGGTTGCAGTGGTTATAGAAAGTTAGGATGAACAATGGAGATTGGTAATGGCTCATCGATTACTGAGATGTTTTTAAATTTATTCGGTGTAAATAGCTAGTGAGCAATTTTTTCACTGAAATAATGAAAGTCTGAGATTACACGGTGTAAAATTAGCTAGTGTATGACATAGTTTTCTATTTGGTATATATTATGATTTATTTTTTGTACTAAGATCTATGCAGTGTAGAATCTTACCATTATTACTTGTTTAACTTTGATTATACCGATTTTTGCTTTAATTTGTACGGATTTCTTATGAAATTATATAATAAAAACATATATACCGTCAAATAATTCATAGAAAAATAATCAAATATAAATTATGATTACGTATAATTCCATATAATTGTTTTTAGACATTCGCTGATAGCAGGTTCACAGTCAAAAGCATAAATGATATCTCGAGCCGTTTTGAAAATTCAGCAAGGTCACGGTCGCACTATTGAATGTATGACGAATTGAGTAAAGTACAGCGTGCGTATACTAATTTGCTTAAATACTGTCGCGTATGCTTGCAATGATTTTGAGAATTCTATTAGCAAAATTAGAGATAGAGTAATAAAATGACGCAGCTTTACGTTACTATTTAGGACTGTACCGGATACAATGAGCGAAAACCAGTAGCAATTAGCTTATTTTTTAACTCAATTTCGATACCGATTACCGAATGCTTGAAATATAATTTTATTTTGTATTGTTGAGAGCCTCTATATAGATAACAGTAAATTTTTTAATAAACTCCGTGATATAAAATACTTAAAAGTTCAAAGAATTCAATTACATTATGAAGATATAAATATAGTTATAATAAAAATATACGCATTGGTGATATTTTTGGTAACAAGAGACTTATACAAAAACTAATATACAAATCACTTAAATTTACCTTTCAAATATATATGTTTTAAATTTATTGTTATCATTATTATGCAATTAAAAGTTACAGTTTAAATTTTGACATACAGCTGTTTATCGAATATTACAGTATTCATTCGAAAATCCCGCTCTTTGTTTCTACACCGTCAGTCGATAATAGTAAAGCTGATAAAGTGAGTACGTTCGCTTTTAAGAACGTAAAAAACGTTTGCACCGACAGTAAAAAGACGCAACAGTTACCGTGCCACAGTTTGTGTCGTCATTTTACGTCGTTCAAATCTCGAAAACTATTTTTGAGCTGTGTTGGTCCAGATCAAAAAGAGAAGAGTTTATACGATAGAATACGTGTGTACAAGTGTAATAATTTATATTTTATATTTTATTTGAAATATAATTTTATTAAAAAGAAAATTAGCTTACGTATAGCATATTTTATGATGGTTCATTGCTAGAAGATCGGTTGCAATAAATTTTAAACTCATAATAGACTTTTACATTCTTCATAACTACATAAATAAAAAAATTTCCTTGCTTGATCGGGGCTACTGTAAAGCCGCGTTTAGCAAATAAACGGTATTTTTCTCTTTTTTCTGATGCTTGCAATTTGTTATATGTTCAATAGTAAAAATCAATCAAACGCGTTTTTATATACACTATCAGGTGACTAGTATATACACCTACATAGCAATAAGAAACATCAGATCGATCGAAAGATAGCAGAACGAGAGAAGACCCCGTGTCGTGAGCAGATATAAGTACTGCATCGCAATTTCCCGAGCAGCCTCTCTCGCGAATAACCCGTCTTTTTACCGCACCGTCCAAAAATGACGGTCATTTCCTGGACAACGCTCGGTCCTCCCCCGCGCGCCGCGCAGTTGCTTCCGCGAGCCTTCGCCGAGAGGAGCCCGGATTGTGCGAAAAAGTGAGTGTGAGAGAGAGAGAGAAAGAGAGAGAAAGAGAGAGAGAGAGACGGAACACACCGACGGTTCTCGCACAATAAACACCGCGGCGGTCTCTCGGGAGAGCCTCGTCGGCCTCGTCGCGCAACATCTGCACGGAGCGCGCGTATTCCGGGCGGTCGCAATCGCAAGTGGTGCGGACAACAGCGGCGCCGTGGACAAGTTATCTCGGCTGTGCGCATACCGCACATTACTCGCGCGCGCGGACCGCGCGATTGTCGTCGATGTCTCGCTCTCTGACCTGTTCTCTCTCAGCTTTCTCTCGGCCCTGCGTGGCACGATGAATTATTGATTCGCGTCCGTAGAACCGTCCCCGAGTGCTGCAGGAGGACCTTCTCCTCGGACGGGCACAGCTTCAGTCGGCTTTCTCCGGTCTACGAGCTCAGTGTGTGCGTGCGCGAAGTGTGTGTCTGTCTATTCTGCGAGCAGCGTTGCTCGGCCGCGACATGGCATCTCGCAGGTGAGTGCAGAGCTTCTGGCTGATACTTTTTTCTCGTCATTAGAGCTTTCTTGCATCTCTCGGAAATCGTTGGGGGATTCTCAAAGTCGAGGGACAGGAGGCTGAGCTGAGGAGTCGCGAGATTTTCTCTCATATTGAGTAGATGCTCAGCGGTGATTGCTGGCTTCGCGCAGCAGCCGCGCGAGTGGTTAGGTTTGTGTATACATGTATACTGGGGCCTTCTTATTTGAGCGTGTCGCACGCGACAGTGTGTAGTCTGGTATGTAGATAAGTGACACGCACACACATATGCGAGTGATGTATATCGGCTTAAATGGACAGTGAACGCGCATGCGCGGACTGATATTTTTAGTTTGGTCAGTAATGTTTTATATACTGTATCGCGTGCGACATGCTTACCAGGAGAGTACATAAGGCCCCAGTCCGCTGTGTATACCTATTAGGACAATAATTTCAACATGGCTCGCGAATTCTCCAGCAGGTATAAAACAGCACGTGAGACATGCGCGATGGAAATGTTGTACTTGTAGGTATACATAAGTATTATGCAGCAAGAGCGGTATTTTATTAATGTTGCACGTTGCACACATACATATATAGTCATCGAGTTTAAATTGTTAATACGACAGAGCTTTCTTTTTAAATAATTTTACAGAATTAATAAAAAGACAATGTACATAAAGTAATGTAGTTTTCCCGTTGAACAATAAACAATGAGAGCAATACGTTCTCATGGGAAAACAATCGCGAGAATTGTTAAATAACTTTCTTGCGTCTTCAGTACTGTAATATATAACATCAACTTTCTTGTCACAGTATATTATCCGGTGATGCAGCAGCGCAACAAAACTAGATTCTCATCTTCCTTTAATAATACCGCGCGCAAGATTGTGCGTTTTAAAAGGACCGGTTCTTAAAATGACACACACCGACTGATGGTGAACTATATGTTATATCTGGAATTTGTTATAATTGTCTATACGCAACTGCAACGCGGCGCTGACGATTCCGTCCCTTCTGTATCATCAACATATTCAATCTATAAATGGTTTCTATTTAATAGATACACTTTCACGCGTTAATTAGTTGATGTTTATTGCGATTTTTCACTGCTTTTATGATGAGAAAAAGTAGAGAGATTATCAGGATTTTATAATTAACGCAATATTTTATATTTCGCAATAAATTGTAGAATATTGTAAAATAATTCCGTTTGTTGCCAGCAGATACCTGCTCTTTTTTTGAAAATATTGCTTTTTATATCCGTAAACACGAAATTCCTCTTCTAGCGTAGCTTTATCTATATACTTATTGATTATCAATCGGAAAAAAACCGTCTTCGTCCATGACTACTTAAACGTCGTAACGCGTAAAAGAAAATAAATTCCCGATCTGACGCTGACCATATAATATTTATACGGCCATCGCATACGAGCCTCGCTCGCGCGTATAACTAAGTACATAAGTACATCGAACGAAACGATCGCCAAACCAACAACGCACTTAAGCAAGCAATCATTTCCTCGCTCTCTCGCGCCCTTGGAAAGAGGCGCATATCGCAGTGCAAAGAGCGTCGCAGTTCCATCTCTATATACTTACTATACACATATATATATGCGATGATGTGCGCGCCTCCTTCTCCTTCCTTCCGCGAAACCGCGCGCGGTATCCCGTCCATACATATATATACTCCTTTCATTCGGGCGCGCGAAGGCTCCTCGCGCACACATATGCCCATCTCCGAGCGCGCAGTTCCACTTTCGCGCGCGCTGCTCTCGAGATTTTTCTCTCGTCGTCTGCGGAAAATCTCTCTTCCTTTGCCGCAGTGCGCTCGCCGAGTTCGGACGGCTGACCCGGCCTTTTACGGCTTTCTCTCTCTGCTCTGAGTGACGTATATACATACACACTACTGCTGGTTTTCGCACAGCCTCTGACCTCGTGCATGTTACAGTCTGTGCGTGTGTTTGTGTGTGCGCGGTAATCGATGCTCCAGCAGTCACGGGCTGTTGCTACTGGTGCATCATCAGTGGGTTCGCGAGGATCAGCTCTGATTGGGATTCCGTGCGAAAGACGACTTTTCTGTGACCTCCCATAAAGCCAAGGTTTGCGAATTTTTCTTTTTCTCTCTGTTCTCGTTGAGAGTATTTGAGCGTAAAAAATAATCATCGATTCGACGATTCTCATATTTGTCGGGCATATATATTTTAGAGTATAATAATGGAACGTCGTTGTCGCATATACGAAAAATCGATGCGCACAGTATCGAATTGCACGGGGCAGCTCATTACTTTTTCATTGCGACAACAGCAATCAGTCTATAAGCCCCGGCTGACACTCCGTGGGCTCGGAGACGTCAATCAATATTCTCCAATCTGGCTGTTTACAAAACGCACGAAACAACGCGCAAATCCCACGCAGCTCTCCCTTTCCCGTCCTCCGCGCATAAGTACGACTATGTGTACCTCGAAAAACGTTAGTCACTCGCTTATTTGGGATATCCAATGAAAAACAAAATTTCCCTCTACTCGCTCATTGTTGTTCTCTCACTTTTTTTCTATCTCTCTCCCTCACTCTCGGTTTTTACTGGGCGCGGCACAGGTATATATATAAGTATATATGTATAAAATATAGGCGCGCGTGCGTGTTTGACATTGAGAGCCGTCGGTCGCACTACTGGAAAAGGACTCCGCACGCGCTGCGGATTTCCATTTTTCAGTGTCACGCGCGATTCTATGTTATTTTTCGAGCGCTCGGACAATTCTCACACCTGATTAGAAAACTGGTCGACTACTCGACTGATGTAGTGCTGGTGTATGGATAGGTATATATGTACGTACGTACGTACCATGTGTGTGATTTATACATTGGAGTTTGTATATTTATTATGTAACGGCTAATGGGATGCACATGCATTAAATGATGATTGCTATGTTTTTTTTCTTTTAATTTTTTTCCTTCTCCCTCTCCTTCTTGCTTCTTTTTTCGTAAAGATGAATTTATTTTTTTACGCCGTGCAGAGATTTCCGGGATACCGAGAGTTACCTTGAAAAATAAATTGGTCATTTTAGCGGCGCGCGCGCTTTTGTTCAATTGCGTTTTTTTAGCGAACGCCGATAACTCTTTGAAATATGCGACTGCCGCGTTCGGATCCTACTTCCGTATGCGGCTAAATGAGTTTCTGGGTGATAAAATGTATAACTCGGTGACGATGTAATGTTGTTAAACGACGCAATATACAGTATATGAGTAGCCGTAAAAGTGCGTGGAAGCGTACACCGTTGTGTACTACACTCACAGTCTTGGTGTCTTTTCAGATGGTTCCACCCAAACATCACGGGCTTAGAAGCAGAACATCTTTTAATGGAACGAGGATACGACAGCTCGTTCCTGGCACGGCCTAGTTCTTCTAATCCAGGCGACTTTACCCTGTCCGTCAGGTGAGACTATAGTAGTCATCGAGCACAGATATGTATGCAAGTACTCGTACACATGACTCATCCTTTGTTGCTGTTCCCAGACGCAATGGTGAAGTGACGCACATAAAGATTCAAAACACAGGAGACTTCTACGATCTTTATGGGGGCGAGAAGTTCGCGACGCTCTCGGAACTGGTGCAATTTTATATGGAAAACGGTGGACAGCTGCGCGAAAAGAACGGCGAAGTCATTGAATTAAAGTACCCCCTCAACTGCGCCGATCCGACGACTGAGAGGTGAGTCAAAAGTTTAATCGTCTGATCTCGAATCGATGATGCAGACTACATGTACGTATGTACATCTTACAAGCCGAATACTGCTTCCAGGTGGTTTCATGGCCATTTATCGGCTAAAGAGGCAGAAAGACTGATGCTGGAGCGTGGCAAGAACGGCTCGTTTCTCGTTCGTGAATCCCAAAGCAAACCTGGAGACTTTGTTCTGTCGGTGCGCACTGATGATCGCGTCACGCATGTGATAATTAGATTTCAGGTGAGCTTTCGAAAATATAATGTAATCTTATACTGGTCTCCTGTTTTTTCTTTCTTTCGCCAATACGAGGCGCGTTTTCTTCTTTGCCCTCAGGACAATAAGTACGACGTTGGGGGGGGGGATAAATTCGACAGCTTAAGTGACCTGATTGAGCATTACAAAAGAAATCCGATGGTTGAGACAAGCGGAAGCGTGGTGCATTTGAGGTCGGTATTTATGATCGCTATGTCAATTCGCAAACGTCAAAAACACACGGTGACTCTGTGAGACGATTAATTTAACGTTATATTGCAGGCAACCATTCAATGCCACCAGAATCAACGCGAGTGGCATAGAAAGTAGGGTTAGGCAATTGCACAAGGAAAACGGTTGCTCGAATGGATGGCTCTGTTGGAATGGAGCGAACGGAGCTGACGACGAAGGAGCGGGTCGAGGAAAGGGAAAAGCTGGCTTTTGGGAGGAATTCGAGTCGCTGCAGCAGTTGGAATGCCGGCATTTGTTTTCGAGGAAAGAGGGTCTAAGACCCGAAAACCGAGCCAAGAATCGATATAAAAATATTTTACCTTGTAAGATAAACGCGTTATTACTGTAATTATATCGTAGCTGCGCGTAATGCGCATAATCCAGAATTTTAATGCGTTCTTTTTGAAAATTTGCAGTCGATCACACGAGAGTGAAATTGAAAGATGTCGATCCGAACACTCCAGGATCAGATTACATAAATGCTAATTATATCAAGGTACGATTTGGAAATGTAGTTTTGCGATACCTTAAAATTGTATACTCTGCTCTTAGTATAATTTGAATCGTTGCCGTTGCAGAATGAAGAAGAGTCAGGCACAGTAGGCAGCATAGATAATGGTCTGTTTAACAAATGCTACATCGCCACGCAAGGATGTTTACCAAATACCATAGCTGACTTCTGGCACATGGTTTATCAAGAAAATACTCGAGTGATTGTCATGACCACAAAAGAAATGGAGAGGGGCAAAGTAAGACAATGAATAAAACGAATTGGCTGTAAGCAATTACTTTAGATTTTGTTATATTATTAACTTTTGTGTCTAAATTTATTGTAGAACAAATGTGCTCGATACTGGCCTGAAGAGGGAGAAGTTAGCGAATACGGAAGTGAATGGAAGGTACGCGCTCTAAGTCGCACATCGACAGCTGATTACACTTTGAGGGAATTCTTATTGCAAGGAACTAAAGCCAGTTTTATGGAACCTAGGCGGATATACCATTATCATTTTCAAGTGAGAATGCATTTTTTTATATTACGTGTTTTCACGCAAAAATTTATCTCAATTATAATAAGTTGGCGCATTCTAGGCATGGCCCGATCATGGAGTACCTGCTGATCCCGGTTGCGTTTTGAATTTCTTACACGACGTTAATGCAAGGCAAGAATCCATCTCGGGAGCTACCTCGCCCGGTGGTCAAAATTCATCTAGTGTTGGACCTATACTTGTTCACTGCAGTGCTGGCATTGGTAGAACTGGTACTTTTATAGTTATAGATATGATCCTGGATCAGATTAAGAGACATGGTAATAATCTTATTTTGTATTATTAATATAGTTGGTTAAACCTGAAATCTGACTCATGATTATTTATATTTCAGGGCTTGATTGTGAAATTGATATTCAAAGAACAATCCAAAGGGTACGATCACAGAGATCAGGCATGGTACAGACTGAAGCACAATATAAATTTGTCTATTTAGCTGTTCTGCACTACATAGAAACTGTTTCACAGCGAATGCAAGCTGAACAGGTAGATTTATTTATTTCCAACCCAATCAATTTATTTTGAATACATGTATGAAATGTATCTTCGTTTTTTATTACAGAAATCACTTCAATTGGGACGAGAGTATACCAATATTCGGTACAAGAGTGAAGCTATCAACTCAAATGAGACTCCGCTCTCAACGCCGAATCCAGCTGCGATTTCAACAACAAGCTTTACTCTCCCTGCACCGATTAGCGGCATGAAGCCAAAGTAATTGAACTGTCAACTGTGTATGTGTGCGCGTGCGTCGTTTCAAAAGTCAGAATCTTCTACGACTATTCTTAGCTATGCGCTTTTCTTAGGCCTAAACTTAACCCGTAGAGGCACAATAACTGCGTATCGAAAAAATGTCTGCCAGTCTTAAAACTCTGGTTTTAAGGGAACACAGGCCTAAGTTTGTCTTCAAGTGATAAGTTGTTTCCTTTTTATACTCAAAGATATTAGCTAATTTGATGAGCTTTTACGTATGTTTGTTCGATTTAAGGAAAGCGTGTAAAGAGAAAATCTTGCGACAAACTTGCATAAGAGATGCTTTTTTTAAATATTGAGAAATTTAAATGTTATATATGAAGAGTATGGAAAAATATTTTATTTCTTTTTATAAACTCTGTGTCTCCCGAAACTTATTATAATGACGATAATGGTCTTCCCTAGTTAGAAAATTCTATTGAGAACAGTGAACAAATTTATAACTAATTTTTTGTTTTCTGGACAAAATTAAATTATATTTATTATACATGAAAAGTTTTTTAATTAATCAATTGTAAAAAGAATGTTAAATTTTTTTCTAAATCAACTATTACGCATGGTTAAATTAAACAGTATCTAACCTAAATGCTAATCTTATTGAATTACTAAGCAGTTTTAAATATAATTGAAATAGATTTTACAGTAAACCAGCAAAATATAATGTAAATGCTATCTTAAAGCAACATTATTTTTCTTTTTATTAATAATATAGCTACCATGGTGTAATAATACCTGTTAGCGTTAACCAAAAACTTCTATGAAGCAATTAATGTTTGATTGGGATATAAATGGTTTTCAGTCAAATATTCTATCCAGGGTTGATCCTGCATGTGGTCGCATAATATATTAAAATATCGTATAAATATAAAACTATATATGTCATTTATACGAGGAGGTGATCGCACTGAGCTAAAGTTCAGAACATTGCACTTCTTGATAACGTCACAATCGGTGCAATGAGCCTTTCGGAAGCTGTGAAGATATAGCACGTCGCTGGCGGACTGTCACTGGTGTCGTGAGAATCAAAAAAAAATAATAATAATAATTAAGAGGATATTAGTTTTAGAACGGAGAGTGGACGATTGCTCTTTCGAAAATAGCACGTCGATATGTTGGGAATCGTTGAAAAATAATAATGAAGCCAAAAATGTACAATTAATATTTGCAAAGTATCTTAAGAAATTAAAACAAGTACTTTTAAAATCTTGAAAAATTAAATCAGTTTCTAAATTTTTAAATTCTATATAAAAATATCACGTGCAGTCATTGCATTTCTACTTAAATATTGTTATCATTTCAATAATGACTCATAATAATTCCAGTACTTCTGAAAAGTTTGATGATTGAGCTTTTTTTAAATATTTTTCAAGGTCTTAAAAACTGTGTTGCACAAAAATTTGCGAATGAAAATTGAATAAAGTGTTAGGTTGGTGATATTTGTACAAGTATACATAGCAATTTTTATTTGTTTAGGGACTCAATATTCTGTTCATTCTAATTGTAGTTCGAAAAAACGATCGCGTTGTTATATTTTATTTTTTAGAAAACGTGATGTTTATAATCTAATTTATTTTTTTTAGTTCGTACACTCTTCAGCTTTTGCGTCTTTTGATATAAAGAAAATATTGCGATAAATTAATATGCCAAAATGGCAAAATTCTAATAAGATTTATTATGTATTTTAAATGCCGATAAACAAGAATTATTTGCTGATGAAATAAAAGTCTTATGATTTTTTAAAAGAAAGTTGTTTTACGTATTATATTTGTACCTTATACCTTTTTGGTCTGTTATTACATAAAACCGTAATATATACATGTCTTTTGTCAATTTATTGAAAAAAAAAAAATGAACAACTTAAATTTATTGATCATAATCTAAAGTACTGACTTAGTGTATATAACTGAGTATCATTTAACAAGTTTGATTTTTGTTGGAACTACTTTATCAATAGGTTTCACTTCGCCAAACCTCTGCTTGCGCTTTTCTATTTTGTCTTCTAGTTCAGCCTGAAAAAAAATATAATACAGTTAATATTTTACATTTTAACATTAATTTTTGTCTTCTTTCAAACGTTTTAACAATTTAACAAATATTACCTTGTCCAAAACTGTTGAAACATTAGTTCCAAACCTTTCAGCTCTTTTCTTCAGTACTTCATAGGATGTGTGTACGGGTGCACTTTTGATTGACGCTGCGGATTTACTGCTATTATTAGTTGTATTATTCGAAGTAATGTTAAATCTTGCTGCACGAGCTTCTTTTTTTGCAGTTTCTGACAAAGGTACACCAAATTTTTTTGCCCTCATCTCCAGTCGCTAAATTGAATTAATTACACAAGTTATTACAAATTTCAAACTGAATATTTACACTAGTTGAAATGAAATAAAATGATAATTACCTCATTAGTGCTAAGCTCAGACAATTTTATAACTTTTCTTTCTGGCTCTTCTTTTTCTGTTTCTTCTTTGCTTGCTTCAATTTTTTTCTCTGTATCAACTTTGATCTCTTCCATTATATTCTTTCTATTTAGAATGATTTTCTTTGTAGCAGTATTGTTCTCGTCTGTGGTCAGTTTCCTCTTTTCTGGCGAAGCTTGTGAATCAGGTTTTACAACTAATTCTTCAGTCTCTATTTCTTCGTCCTAAAAATTGAAATTTTTCTTTTAAAAATTATGAATTTCTCTTACTCATAGACATAAATTCAAATATCTGAAGAAACCTACCCCCAACACTGCATCTTCATCCAAAATTTCATCGGTTGTTTCATCAAGAGATAGCGATGAATCTAAAAAGCAACACAAAATTTTAAAAATTGACTTCGACACGTAAAATTGTAAATGCACAGAACAAATAAATTACATACCATGAATTGCTAACTGAAGACGTTCTACTAACTCATTTTTGTTTCCAGTAATTGGCAGTCCCCTTTGTTTCAATTCAGCCTTTAAATCGGCAACCTGCAGAAAAACAATGATCATTACCTTTACAATAAATAATAATTTATTATTTTAAAACAACACTTATTTCATACTACTTCAATTGCAAACTGTTAATCATTATAAGCCGCTAAGCACATGCATCAATCATTTTGAGGTTAGCTTTGATAAAAGCCCATAGACTCACCTTCATTTTAGCGAGCTCGGACAAATTTTTCTCGTACGATGAATCAGCCATTCTGACTTCGTCCTTTGGGCTTGATAAACTGTAAAACTGCGACACACCTTGTATTCAAAACAAAGTATATAACTCCTCTAGAATATACTTATCAGTCTGTACGATGGGATGCAAAGAAGCACACGAAGTTCTCCTTCGCTCCTCAGGAGAATCAATTACTTACACACAAGACAACTGCGGGGCACTATGAAAACCGCGTATAGTTGCAGTTGTATGGGGCGACGCTTGACGAGACCAATCGATAAAGCCGACGGTGTTGCTGCACTTTTCTGTGTTTACACAGCGAATCGATGAGCACTAATGTATGTAATATCAGTACTCGCGTGGAATGGTACGAGCCGCTTGAACTTCTCGTTCGAGATGATACTTTTCCAACTGCTTTATTTTCGACAATCTTTGTACATCAAGAGGTCGAGATCTAATAACACGCGTTTATGGTGTACCGCGAACCGCGTATACCTATGTATGTACTATAATACTTTGTCCTTTCGAGATCGAGAGTCCATTGGCAACTCTGGCGCCGGGGCCGGGCCGCCAGAGTAAAGTTTGGTTTTCATGAGCCAATAGCGTTGCAAAGTCAGACTAACCCTTTTGACAGTTAGCCCTCGCATTGGTTCGAAGGTTTCAAGGACTCTTGGACAACACTTGCCAAGTTTCCATGCTAAATTATATGAGGTTTCGACTGGTGGCAAAAATTGGAATATAAATAATTAGGGAGAAATATATTGCTCTTATGGGAGGTTTTACGAAAAAGAGTATATTATGCATATATACAGTATAACATTGATCAAAAGCGCACTTTCCGCAAAAAGCTCGACCGAACAAATAAAAAGAAAGTTATTTTGTATATATATACATGTGTGTAAAGAAGTAAATACTCGTTTTTGTAAAACCTTCCATAAGAGCAATAATGTATTTTACCCTAATTATTTCTATTCCAATGTTCGCCACCAGTTGAATCCTCATTTGATTTAGCCCGGTGATTTGGCGCTAGTGTGCCCTTACCAAACCGAATCCTGTTTTCTCGCTCGGTGCGAAGACCGTCGCGCCCTCCGGCCGCCGTCATCGATATTTATATATATATAGGTATATTGAATGTATCTTGCCACGGGCCGCTTGATGCCTGCCGCGCAATACTTATTCATCGCAGAAGGTGGATTTGCAACGAAGTGTCAGAGAAGAGAGACAAGACGAGTGGAAGTATTACGTGCATCTGAAAAGGACGGCGATAAAACAGTGCAGATAGTTGTGTGCAGCAAACACTTAACGAAAAATCACACAGGTTCTGACCTGCCGTAGAATATGTAAAGAAGTGAATCACTATGTAAGATTGCAGGAGGCTATACATAGTTGTTTGCTGGAATTCTTTAAAGGGCATGAAGGAGCATGACAGTAAGGAGCTACATAATTGAGAGGAACAAGTTTACATCATGAAGTGTTTTAGTCTGTATCGGTGGTTTAGCTTATTTTGTGTTTTACACACAATTAGGGGTGTCCTGTGCACTGACAATGTCTATGAACAAATTTCAAGCATTGTGTGAGTATTTTTCTACTTTTATATTGATTTTTAAGTTCCACGTGATGCTTTGATACTGAGTTATGCAAATAGTTCTATAAATAGTTTGTTCTAATTTTATGCACTCAAATTTAGATGTATCTATCTATTAAATTATTTACAGACAAGATTCAGAGTACATTGATCCAAGTTCATTGTACTATAACAGACAGTCGCAAACTGTTAAAGCACCAAAAATCAATCATTTTGATCATGAACACAGTCATGAAAATGAAATGTGAGTATTGACAATGCTTTGAAAGCTAAGAATAATTTTTATTTTCTCTGTATTTATGAATCTATGTACGAAATCTCTAGAGTTCTAAGGAATACAGATAATCACTATCGTCACTGTGAGGATAGGTCTTATCAAGTTTTTGCTAGAAGAGTTATAAATATACTAATTTCAAAAGCTAATATAAAGGTAAGTCTGTGCACAAATAATATACAAATATTTTTTAAAATCATGGTTTTTAATGTATTTTCATTCATAGGTAGACAATGGTATGGCTACTGGACAATTAGACATAGAGGCTACTGTCGAAGAGTTAGAACTTCTTAGAAGCTTTGGAGAAGGGCACAGTTCAATTCGACAAGTTGATGCCATCATTATTAATGCTATACGAGCCCCACAAATAAGCTTATTTGATGAGGCTTTGAATTTTACAGATAGAATTGCCATATATTTTTATCAACATGTAGGGTTCAACAAATTTTGCACATTTACTTGTTATTTTTCATCAAAAATAATTATTTTTTGTTTACTTATTTTCTTGCTTTCAGAGGATAATATTTGCTTCAATGCTTTTGATTATATTTGTCATAATTATTGCTCTCAAAGTACAATGGACAAGACTTAGAATAATGATCTTAATTTTTGACATCATAATTACAATAAGCTTCATGCTTACTTGGTGGGAACTTCTTCAGGTAGCAATATTTCTTGTTACAGATATATGTATGTTTTTGTCATAAACATTAATCAAGCGTTGAATTTTTTGTCTTTAGGAAGCTGAAATAAAATTAGCAACTCAACAACGTGTATATTCAGCAATACCTGATGAATGTCGTCAAGGCCAAATTGGATTTTTTAGCTCAGTATTGTTATTTTTTGGTAAGTATTTTTTAATATAGATTTCAATAATATTTTTGCAAAGTATTCGAGTTTAATTTTAAATATTACATCTATTTCAGGCTTTGGTAAAGGAGATTGTCTT
Organism: Muscidifurax raptorellus; assembly: GCA_020010945.3. Classification (NCBI taxonomy): domain Eukaryota; kingdom Metazoa; phylum Arthropoda; class Insecta; order Hymenoptera; family Pteromalidae; genus Muscidifurax; species Muscidifurax raptorellus. Next base: position 18,222,007 of record CM052077.1, on the reverse strand, counting down.
AAATACTTTGAAGCAGTCATGACTGATCCAGTATTAAAAGTTACGCCATTACATGCTTTTTCTGTTATGATTACTAAATTTTTTTTCCATCCCCTTTCTATGGCTGGCCATTACTTATCCGATTTTATTGAAAATATTACTCGTAAGTTTTTAAAGATGTTTACAATAATGGAAAAAAATTTATTTAAAATTATTCAAGTTTAATATACTATTGTTCTTTTGTAAATTATAGGTCCATTGCCTTTTCCATTTAATCATATAGCAAAACTATTACTAGTTTTATGTATGCCAAGTCTTTTGGGAACATTGCTTTTTGTTTCTATTGGAGGATCAATGGGACTCAGATTAGGACCTTTTGTTCATCTATATCTTCATGGAAGACAATCGACACCACCAGCTGAATCTTTAGCTAACAGTGATAGACAGGCAATTGAAGTTCTTCGATCCGTATGTTATTTTACAAATTATATCGTTTATAAAAAATAGTTTGAAACAAAAGATTGAAATTAATATTGATTTGTAGGAGATTCGAGAAGTTTCTGTCACCTTGGCTGAAGTAAAACCAGCTCTAACTGATAAAAAGAATTCACCACAAAAAGTCAAAGAAACTGTTAAGATTGAAAAAATTGAATCCAAGAAAGCTGACAAAGCTGAACAAGACAGTGATACAAATAGTGATGAATGCCCAGAAGCACGAGAGTTCGAAAAAATATCTAAGAAGAAACTTGAAGATGAGATGAGCGAATTTAGGGATATAAAATTAAATAAAGTAGAAAAAATGGAAGCGGTGAAACAAGAAAGTAGAACTCAAACGAAAGAAGTGAAAAGTAAATCGTTAGTAGACAATGTAAAAAAGGATAATTAATTGATCGAATATTATAGTAAAGTATTTTTGATACTGTTATTCGTGTGCTTGGCATAATATTTTTATACAGCAAAGATAATGTTTTACATCAATGTCGGAACATTGTACAAAGTAATATCGAATTATTACCATAATTTATTTTATACAAATATTGGCGTCACACTTTGAGTGCTACATTGGCTATTTATGGGTCGTGGATTTGAATGAATAGCCGTGATAATTTATTCTGTAATTAAAAAGTAACAGAATTTATAAACAACAAAAATATTATGTAGACAAATTGGTATTTAAACGTGCTGCTTAAATAACGAATTTAATATTTTTGTTCATAGTGTACTAATTTGCCGCAGCATCTTGGATGAATCATTCGTTTTTATGGTTAACACTCAAAGCGTCAAAATAATTTTATACAAAAATGTTGCTACTTTACTTAAATTTTTCTATTAACATTTGTATTAAGTCGCAAGATAATGTGCGTATACAAATTACGCTCTATTTATAAAATATTGTTAATTGAATCTCAGAATCAGGGTGGTAGAAGGATAAATGTATTTTAAATAATGAAATTGTTTTTTTTTCTGAAAATATACATGTTTTCTCAACAATCCATTGTTAAAATTTCAAATAAGTGCACGGTATAGTGAAAATATAATTCGTAGCGTAAATTTCCATCTAATACCACACTATATTATTTACCTAAGATATTAGCAACGATAAGTTAAATAAGTATCTGAAATCATCGCCTGCATTACCGACCGAAGAAATCGTCTTGAAAACCGTCATAGACTTACAAATGTATATACTATCAGCATAGACCTCTGACCGTCAGTCGTTCAATCCCGACGCGAATGAATCCAGAGCAGCGCCGAAGAGGGGATTAAAAGGCAAAACAAAATATCCAAGTATTCTCGCAGCCTGCAGCAGTCTACTCTCAGGAGAAAAATACATCCGGAGCAGCTCAGCTGCGCACGTCGCGCGCGCGCAGTCGACAAGCATATCAGCCGTTCTCGTGTACACTTACACATATACGTATGCATATACGGACTGATGCTTGCACATCTGTATAAGCCACCTACTCGCTTGTCCATCAGTAAAAACAGTGCGAAAAAAGGAAGAAGACGGAGCGGCTCCGAAACAGAAAAGGCGCATCGCGCGCGCGACATCCAAGTCGATGTAAACAGTGCGAGAAACGCGCGTGGAGAGGAAGACCGTAGAGCTGCAGTTGCAGGCCACTGTATACAGCCCAGCGTGTGGCGGAGGAGGAGGAAACGACAGTGAGAAGAAGGTCGCTTCAAACGCGTTGCGAGGCCGAGCTGTTTTGCTGTTTCTTACGCGAAGGTCTTGCGAGTCTTCTCTTTCCTGGATTCCGAGAGTTTTGCAGGCGATGCCGAGGAGGTTCTAAAATTGATTATTTCGCTATGCAGCCGAGGATCGAATGTGTAACGTTGAAGAAGATTGGCGCGAAGACGAAGACGAAGACGACGAGGGAAGTCTCGGTGATGAGGTTGTTTTCATATGCTTATCTTTTCGTCTGTTATTGAGAAAGTTATGAAAAAGTTGTGGGTTTTGCTTTTAATTCATAGTATATGTAGGATGAAGCAGTTCTTAATTAGGTTAATTGCACGATAATCAGTGTTTTATACGTGCGAAACAATAAAAATTGGTAAATTCTGAAGATCGACTGTTAAAAAAAATATCGATTCATTTTTGTTTTCATTCTCTTGTTCATATTATGTTGAAACGCGTTGTATCAATGAGTGTACTTTAATGTACAGAGATTAATATATGATAGTAGCAACTTTAAATTTATCATTTCTCTGCTCTGTACTTATAGAAAATCGGCTACTTCTTTGACTCAGAAAATTAAACATTTATAAGTACGCTTAGAGAGTTTGGGGTTAGATAAGACCGTCAATTGTTTTGACACGTCTGGAAAGCATACCACTGGTAAATATTTTTTTCTTCAGGGCCACGTTGTCGATTACTATTATTATTCAGCAAGGACGGTAACGGGAACTGTGATCTGTACCTAATTCGTTTAGAGACTTAAAAGCAGCCGATTTTCTAAACGTTGCGGGAGCAAAGAGCGCGTGAACTTGACGTAGTACATCTATATATAAAAAGTACGCTGGCTCCTTGGAATACCCAAGTGTTTTTTTAATGAATGTTATACATGCAGTAGTATTGCAGTCTATTTTGTCATTAAAAGTTTTTATCAGATAATGATAGAGTCGTTCTATTATTCAAGTTTTACTGTGATTACGAACGCAGAAAAAAAGATTTGTGTGTCCGTCAATGAAATTATTATATGAAAACGTAAATTTTTGCTTAAAATTTGAGTAAAATTTAACACAATAGTACTAGCAATCGTTTTCCAACACATAAAAACATGAGCTGGCATCTGTACTACCAATAATTATTATCCTGATTCACTGCACGCAGATCTACATATTATAGTGATAGTATAAACTCAGTTTAAAAAATTCAAAATTGTCCGCAAAAAAATAAATATAACTCTAAGTAAAAAACTGATGCATATGCCATTTTGCAGAACCAGCCGTAGCAGTAGCAGCAGCAGTCTCGTCGGCTCTAAAGGGTAGAGTCAGTTGCGCCAGGGTTTGGTCATCCAGTTGCACTCGCTTCGTTTTCTGGGGATTTATACGCTCGGCATCCACTACACTGAGTATATACGCGCTTGATGCAGAGCCGAGTGACCAGCGCCACATCAGGCCTGCCGCAACATGCAACAGGAAGGAACTCCGAAGTTCCTCAAGTTTCACCAGGGCAGCGTTAGGGGCGTTGCGTTCAGTCCCCGGGTATACTTGTGTCACTACGCATATGTGTATACTTATATAGCATAGATTTATACACTGCACGCGCGTTTGTGCCGATTATGTGCGAGTGCACTCGGCGCGCGTTATGTCACGAGAGCGTGTGCGCGTTCTCTTTTTTTCTCAAAAGCTGCTATGAGGCGCCGGCCTTCGATAATGTATGCAGCGGAGAGACGATTGCACTGTTATATACTGCATGCGCCGTTCTGCGGAAGCTTTTTTTACGTTTTACACGCGCGTGTGCACTTTTGTTTTTTTTTTACGAGAAAACGACGTTATATTTGTTTCAAACGATCATTGTATCTATGAAAAATATTGTGTAAGATTTTTAAACATATTGAGTCACTTTCTTGAATTTGTCACTTGAGTACGCTTGATCTATTTTTTGGGGATTGATAATATTACGACGTATTTTTACTTAACAAAATTGAAGCAAAACTCAATTGTTTTTTCATATTCTTTGATTCAAAAGATTACGCTAAATTTTTATTGTTCTACAGGATAGATACCTCTTCTGCTCGGGCGGTTACGATGGAAAAGTCAACTTATACTCGGCACTTAGGATGGAATTGCTTATGTGCTATCAGATAACACCGATGACACAAGTTAAAAATGTTAACGCTGTGCGTTTTACCTCGGATGGTTCAAGGGTATTCATTTTAACATTATTTCTTGCCAAACAGTTTAATTGGACCATAAATCGTTAGCTGATAACCCTCCGTTATGTAAAAACTATTGCAAATCTCGCAGGTATTAGCAGCGACGAATACTCGGAGGTTGGTCGTGGTAGACGTGGAGCGAGGCGAACAACTTTTATCCTACGACAATTGCGCTTTTGGAGGAAGGGATCGAACGGGCTTGGCGACCGATCCTTCTGGACCAAATCTAGCTGTATCTGTAGCTGCCAACGGTAAAGGGTTGACTCTTGTGGACCTTCGGATGCCACTACCTTTAGATTTTGTTTATGACGTGCGTATAAACTAAAATTTACAATTGACACTTACATAACTTCGTTTTATATAAATGAAATAAAAAAAATTACGATTTTTATTTGTGGTTCCAGTTACATGGGTCCATTATCAGAGACATATGTTTTTTACCAACAACATGGCCCTGGCAAAATTCAATATTGACAGGCGGGACTGATGGTACTTGTAAAATTTCTTCACCAGACGGACGAGTTCTGTATGCTTTTCAAACTGGACACTCCGTCAACTCAGTCTGTATCACGCCTGAACCATATTGCCGAAGTGCTGAAGATGGGTTTTACAGTAAATAATTCTTGAATTCCTTATTTATAATTTTCAAAATAGTGCATCTTGTCGATCTTTTTAGAAAAATTAATAATCCGGTAAAAAGTTGCATTGTCTATTTCCTATATAGCTTTCTCAATTGCAAAAAAATAACTACGTAAATTTTTCTACATTTAATTTTTCTCCCAACAGGTTTGATCATGAGTGGTGGTGATCTTGTTTCGGCCTACGTTCCAGACTCCGGGATTCAGGAACTTTTAAAAGACCACAAGGACTTCCCGGTATGGAAGCTGCGCTACACTTCAAATGGTAGCACCCTGTATTCAGTGTGTGACGGTGGTATTTTGAGAAGATACAGGCGATATCCTGACAGGCACGAATACCTCGGTGAAGTATACCGACACAAAGGCGATATTCAAGACTTGGACATTTCACCTTATGATGAATGTATCCTTTTTTATGAAATTATTTTTCAATTCCACATCTTGATTAAAGGTGATTTTGAAAAATAATTACTGTAAATGACTGATGATTTTGAAGAGCTTAATGGCTTCGGTATTATTGGAAGCATTTATTCCTTAATAATAGTTCGACTAGATATCGTAACCGCCTCAAAAGATCGAAGCGTCGGGGTGCTTTTGCTCGGTCCGCCAAATCATGGCTTTACCGAGTACACTGAGCTCACCTAATAGAAGAAAGCTTTGTAATTCCGTCCCCAGTCGTCACGTTCGGCATAAGGCGCTATAGCAGCAGACAAAGATTACGATATAATAACGACACATACAAGTGTCCCGTCGACGCTGGCGTCGCAGTAGTCAAAATACTGCAACAGTGTCGACGGAGACTTATTTATATTTTGTACAAAGTTTAAGACATTGTTACTGTTATCATTTTACGAAAAATATTTATGAAAAATTTAAGATAAATGAGAAGAATTCTACGAAATAAAACGAGCAAGGCGCATACAAAGGAAACTTAGTCATATTTAGGTACGTCGTATTTAGGTAGGATAATCATTTATTTAACAAAGATTATTATAAATAAGTCGTTTGTTTATTTTCATTCAATGATATCTCTATTTATAACTGATGCAATACAACGCAATTCTCTTCTTTAATGTCTATTTTTCTCAACTTCATTCAGTGATTTCATTCAGATTTTTTCGTTGATATATCAAAAGTGTATTGATTTATTAAAGTAATAGGTTTTATTCAATTGCATTCCTTATTTATGATTTGATGTCGTTGTAATTTCAAATAATTTATTTAGAGAACATTTTTTAATAATTTTACATTTCTCTATGAAGATTACAAATAATCATTTTTCGTCGAGAAAAAAGGCAATATGTAATCGCAGCCAGCTACATACTTATACTAGTAATAAATTGTTCGCAATGAATATTTTTTTTATTTTATGATTCGATTACTAAGAAATTGTTTCTGCTCTTGTCAAATGAAAATGTTTAAAATATACAAAGTTCTACTTTTGAATAATTGTTACGTCAACGTGAAAAGCAGAACAGATCCGTCGATAAACCGACTGGCGGTAAAAATCTAAAAACCTGCTATTGTACGTGTTTGAGTTAATGTTGAACTTCATTTAGATAGGGGCTTCTGTAAACAGTTTCATTTGTGTTCGTTTTTAGGTCAATGTGTTTGCTATAATTTTTTGATTTAAATCTAAATGTTAATATATCTTCGTCAATAAAAAAAGAAAGTTTTTAATTTTCGAATTATTAAAAAACTTCTGTTCACTGATATTAGCGATGACTTATTTTACTATCCACCAATGCTCTTTCCATTGTGAATACACACTCTAAAAAAATATAATTTCCTGTCTAACAGAGAGTAAGAAAGGTCTGTTAATCACTCGACTCCACGATAAGTCCTGGCCGGCATACGCGCTCTATAGACGCCGAGTGCCCACAGCGTCGGCCCCCACTATTTTTTTTCGAACTAGTCAACGGCGTGTGTGTACAGCGGGCTCAATAAAATGTATTATTATCACCAGCGGTTCCAGTTTGAGGTTCGCCAACGGCGCAACGCGACGCAAGGGCATTGCCGCACACACGATAACGACTCGTAAGTAACGGCCGGGAGCGCGCAGACTTTCTTGTTGCAGTTCCGCGTTGATGCACGCTGTGCGTATATGTTGATTTTTAGTGGAATTGGCGCAGTGATATGAGTTATTATGTTATTTCGTGAGCTGTAATTAAATCTTAGTTTTTTGTCCACGAATTTCTACCGTTTAATTTTATGAGAGAGACTGTCACTGGGTGGACTTTTAGGATCGTTACATTGTTGGAACTTTATGCGACGAATGACTGAATAATATAGCTCAGCGACAATAAACAAATGCAGAATGTAAGTAATCCTTGACATTTCTTTATTAGTCTATACGCAATTTTTATTACATATGCGATTTTTTTAACGAGTAGTATTAATCTGGAAAAATGTATAAATATTATAAAGTGGATATGATTGCATATAGTATCATGCAACGTTAAGGTTCAATCCTCCAATACTAAAAATCAAATAGCTAAATATCAAATGGTTTGAGTGTTGGAAATAAAAATTGCAAACTTTTATGCATTGAAATTGCAGAAAAGTTTATTAATATTTAAGAGGAAATATAAAATTATCTAAGACTTAGTTGCATAACCGCGCGAATAATGCAGTTGCACATTAAAAGCATTAACGTTGGAAATGCGTCTTGGCAAAAATAACTGGTAAGAAAAAGCAAATACAACTGTGCGCATATTCCAGCGGATAATTATGTCTATTTCTAGGCAACCACTAATTGATAAGTGATAAGAGAAGAAAAAGAAGACTCTTGTTGTTTTTGTTAGAATCGAGGGAAGCGATAAAATAAAAATTGCTATTTTAAGAAATAAAAATAACGCTCGTTGTGTTATTGTAAGAAAATGAAGCACGCGTTAAATAATTAGTTTTGATAACTATAAAATTAAGTTTTTTGGAAAGATATATACAGTCTGCTAGACTCACAGTTATAAGAAAATCATAGGCACAATGCATTGTTTAAATTGTGTACATTTTTCAAAATGACGGGACAAACTATTGAAATGTTAATAATGCGCTCATTAAGTGTTGAATTTTATCAGTGTCGTATGCATTAATTAACTCAATTAATTTTTTTTATCAACGCCTACTTAATTAAAGAATTGTGAGAAATAGAATCGGCTGAAACTTTGGGAACTGATTTCTGGCACCCAGATGTTAAACGAATCACTGTTGAATTGCGAATACTTTTGTTGATTGTGCCTGAATTGAAATATTGATATATAATATATATGCTTGATTACCTGCAAGTACTGAACATATCATTTTAAAATTTAATCTTGAAAGTTTAAAATTAGAATATGTGTGTACATATTCAAAGAAATATATATTTTTCATATATGTATAATTTGATAATTTGATAATAATAATGATGTATAAGACTATAATAGTAGCATGAAGGTAGCTGTTTTTGGGTCAAATAACCTTTTTTTTTTTAATTTTGTACTGCTTTTTTGAACAACTTATTTAGATTTATTTATTTTGACTTTTGATAGTTTAATTTACTTTTAGTTTTTATAAAACATCCAAAAATCCAGAAGATAACGGGCATATTTTATATATACTGTACTCCTACGATGATCTATTAGCTTCATATGAAATGTAAATATGAAAAATAGTGTTTAGGTTATGACAATATTACTTTTTTTATTTTCAGGTATAAAAGGCTTAACAAAAATACTTATTATCATTGTAAAATTTTCAACAAACACACACAAAAGGGACCGTGAACATTTGATCTTATTCATGTATCTTAATGATCCATTATATTCCAAGAAGTTTTACACAAGAAGTACAAGTGCAGTTTATTAAACTTTCATTCCAGTCAGGATTAAAGCACATAAGATATGATTCAAAATCAATATATGACCAAAGAAACAACAGTTCTTAACAGATATGAGGAGATATTTCGTGAAATGAAAGCACAATAAATCGGAACTATGGGATAAGGAATTTATTGAAAAAATCACAAGTAGTTTAAGAAGTGAGTCGATTATACGCAACTGATTTTAAATTAAAAACATACATACATAAGATTAAGATAAATCTTTGATAATTTTCCTTATAATATTATATTTACATTAGAGTAAAAACACCCGATCGTAATAATGTAGACGTCATGAGTTTCTATTCTTTTACACAAAAAAACTCTATTGCTCATCAGGGCAACGAACATCTCGTATAAGTGGCTGATGGATGAAGTGAAATCCGTAGAAACATGAAGTGCCAAGTGCTTCCAGCAGCAGAGCTGAGCTACCGCGTTAAATGCGTAGCAGTGGAGAGCGAGCGGGTCTTTGGCGATGTGGTGGTGACCCGTCGTAGCAGTGCTGCCGAGCTACCCACCACCTACCGACGTAGCCGGCAGAACCTCGTGCAGCAGTACCTCGAGGGTCCGAACTTCCTCGAGCTGAACCGACGACGGCCGACGAGAAGACAGAGCGCTGCCGTTGCAGAGGATGGCAAACGGGACGCCGAGCTCAAGCTGGTCGCCAGGAGCACCAGGTCCAAGTCCCTAAATTTGCAGGCCACGTGGCTCGGGACCGAGCTGACTGACAGCGAGAGGACTCGAAAGGTGGGGAATTCTAGAGTGGTTGGAATTTTTATTTATCTCTGATGCGATCTTATTAACAATTTGGTATATACTTATGCATACGATGAATATGAAGATTGAAGTCGTAAATTATATAGCTTACCAATGTAATTACTAAAATCTAGCGATATATGCACAATACGAATACATAGTAAACGTTTTTTTTGTTCGATTTTCTTTTTTTCTCGATACTAATAGTGTTTCATAAATTAACTGCAAGGAAGCATGATGCGCGTATAGTTTATGAGCAGAAAAACGAGTCAGGGAATGGCGATTATCGCCGAGTCAGCCTAACGGTGCGTAAATTCGATGTGGAGCACTCAGGAAGCATATCGTATGTTTATTACGCTTCAAATTTTACGATGTGTCATACAAACATCGATAGATAAGCTCGCTTGCTTTCAACGTTAAAAAATGTGCACTTGAATTGACAAAATACATTACGACATTCATCTCTATAAAAATATATGTATAAACAAAATATATTCAACAATTCAGTACAATTATCATTTCCATACAGACGTACCCTCCACCTCTACCGCCCCAATATTCGGCAACTCAGGAAATCGTAGTGTCCTCTCTGGTGGACCAGCTGCTGGTGGACATCTACGGGCCGACGGCGTCGAACCTTTGCGGATGGCGCACCAGGTCCGAGAGCGAGTCGACCAACTCGTCCTGGAAGTCGCGGCAACATCAGAAGCCGTATTTGCAGAGGACGCGCCTCGAGCTGAAAAGTAAGAACAAGGCTGTTTGACTTTGTCCCTAAGCTTTGCTCCCTTGTTATAGTCGCTTGGAGTGTGTACAAGTGTGCAGATGCCGGTTGTTTGTCAGCGAGAGATAATAAATATGGGATCGGGATAATATTTTGTCTTCGTGAGTAAGAGCTTTATGGGGAGGATTGTTGAAAAATAATAACGAGATATGCTTACGAGGAATCGTATAACGAATTTTTTTTTTGCTATTTGTTGTTAAAATGAAGCTGAAGCGAGAAAATTATGAATGGCGTGCTTGTAGTAATAAAGTGATTTATGAACAACAAATATATTCTTTTGTACTGGGAAGAACAAAATTATACTCTTCATACAAATCCAGGTAGAAGAAGCTCAAGAAATCCTGTACAAGGGATATTTCTCGGGAGCAATATTATACGAGATCGGTATATACAGTAGCACGAGCCCCTAGAGAAACGCGAAAGTATCTGGGTCGAAAATCCAAAGTGGTTCACTCACGCACGTCGTGTATTATACCCGTCTATTCCCTGGCTTCTATATATATACATATACCTATGGCGATATTCATAATTGATGCAGGAGATGTTGGGATCGCTCTGCTTGATCGTCCGCCGAAAGAAGCTTGTCCTCGTTTGTGAATGCAATAATAGCGGACGTTATTGGTCTCAAAGGGACCCTAGAACCTGCTCTATATGGTTTTCGCGGATTGAACGTTACTCGTCACGATGCTGATTTTCAAATCGTCCTCGATATTTATTGCCATCGGTAATAGTACACATACGCACGTCGTATATTTCTTTAATCTTTATCATCAACATATTTACTGCAGACAGGATAATTTAATCAAACATTTATAAGCAGCTACACGCACAGGATTTCTTTTTAATATTATTCCACTCTCGGCATCGATAATGTACGGTGTGCGAGAGATATATCCTCAAGGCGACCGATTACGTCATGTTCCACGTGCGTTTGACGGCAAAGAGAAAGGCAGCTACAGACATATTAAAATTTCTGATCGTGAGCGCGGGCTTTATCGGGGTGTCATTTTCAAAGTGTCTTCAGACTCCCGCCATGATATCATTCATTACTGGGATGAGATGACAATAAACTTCATTAACCCGCGCGGCAGTCGTGCCGCGACACAGATTTCTCAGAACAAGCGATAATACAATAATTTCGAGCGTACCGCACGGAATTATTTTCGTCATTGTACGGCTAATTGTGATCACATGAATCGCTTTGTTCCAAAAAGAAAGGCACTAGGGATTGAATCATATCTATTTGAATTTTTTTAATGAAAAGAAGACTTTTTTTAGTCTGTATAAAACTTGTTCCCGTGTCTAAATATTTGTCTACAAAAGCTTATTATTGAATAAACAGATTTAAGTGATCTGAAAGCTTGAAATTGCGAAAAAATATTTACAGAATTGCACCTGCATTATTCAGCAAACAATTTTCCAATAGGAAAATGTCATCTACTTGAATGTTCTAAGAATTTTAACATATTGAGTATATAGAAAGTTACATTGTTTTGACGTTTATGTAAATATTTATATATATTCATATATATATAAAAGAAATTTCTATATAACAATTCAAACTACTTCTGATAATATTTCTGATGTTTAAAAAATAGTTTTCATAAATCCGCAATGCATTCGAGCAAATATCGCTATATCAGAGAGCAGTTACATCTGCCCTCAGTCACAATAAGAGAATCACGCGAATCAATCACATCTAATCGCAGAGCTGATCTCGGAGCTCACTCAACTATATCAAGGACTGCATAGATTCAGGCGGTTACAATAGCCATACGGTTAATTTCGCATTTGCATACCTTTGGGGCGCCGCGTGATCTTTTTTCTTCATGTATAATATACTCACAATACATTCAAGATCGTATACGGATTATGATACTTCTGGCTGACCTTATGAGGTCTTCGTCGCACTTTTATCATCTGTCGATAATTATTATTCATACAGTTATAAATAATAAAATAAATACCTCTACATGTATTATACCCCGTTACAATGCCTACACCTACTCCCTCTCGACGCAAAATCAATTCAGCGCAAAACTCCCCAGAAAAGACGATCGAGCTCACGACGCACACGCGTGTCTTTTATATATATATATATATATATATATATATATATATATATATATAATAAAAAAAGCAGAGTGCGCAGCTCTACCCAAAAAGCACGTCAGCACGTTTTTGCTCAGCGTAAAAATAGGTAGACACCCCTCGCTGCAGCGTCTATACATTCTCGTCGGCAAATTGAAGTGCGGTTTGGCGTGCGCGCAGGAGACGAGATAAAGCAAGAGCTTCCGGCTCAGACGTCGGAAAACTCGCTGCAAGGGTCGCCGGGAGAGTCGACGAGGTCGTGTCGTCTTCTTCATTTTCTTTATCTATAACGATGCGACGGCGCGATGCTTGCACGTGTCTAGTGTGATGCATCAGTTGGGCTTTTGTCACGTGGCTTTTTATTTATATCGTTTCACGGCAAACGGAGAATTATGATACTGAACGTTTGTTGCGTAAAATAAATGAAATCGTGGTGCGCTGAATGGTTCTTTTTCTGGGCTTTGCTCAGAATAGGAGCTGCTGATGAGATCCGTTGTTTCACAGGAGAGTTTGTGAAACATGCTTTTACCATTCGCTTGAGGCGTATGAAAAAGAGAGCTTTTTTCACGTACAATTACTTGTAAAATGCAGCACTGTGGTAATTTCATTTTCAATTTTTATTGCCACAAGGTCTCAGCTCGAAAGTTTGACTTGTGGTTCACAGAAACACAAATATCGCTCTATGTCGTTTACCCTTGGGGAAAGCAAAACAGCTTCAAAGAAAATAAAAACATTCCCCGACGCGACAACTGTACATGTGCAAATTTTATCGATAAAACTAGACTATAGTCACCCGTGGGCGAAGGTGAACGAGCTGAATAAGACGCTGATGAACTAAACGCACAGCAATCCGCATTGTTCCGATAGGTCAAAGACCTGGTCTGCTCGTGTGGCAAGTTTCCAGAATAGCCATTAGTCTCCCAACCTGTGCGTCTCGCCGCGCGATATTATTAATTAGTTCCGTAAAATTGGATTCTCCTCTTTCCGTCGAACATTCTATTTTCTAACTACGATGCTGTAAGTAGTTCTATTCATATAAATGAGAAAACTAATTATCGCTGTTAAACGCTCGCAGTTTCTTTCACCAGTAGCGTCATTGCAGTCCCATCACCAACATACTTTTAACGACCCGCGTATAACATGCTCTACATATCCTCAGTTTTAATTTGGCACACGTCGACGCGCACCAGTGACCATAATGCCCTCTTCACTTCGACGACGCTTTCGACTAAATATTTACCCCCGGCGCTTGGCTAATTAAGCAAATTTGTTCAGCGTTCATTCGATGCCTCGAAGCTACAGCCGAGCGATATTTTTTCCGCGCGCCGGAATCTCCCCTTTCAACATCTCCGGCTCCTGTAATTCCCTGTTCAAACAAGCGCTACGAGCTTCTTCGCTGTCTGCAGCACCGAGGGAAATCAGAATTACACGTCTTGCCGCGATCATGTAATTACGCAACTCGCGCCCTCTCCGCGTTGGTTCTTTTAATTGAAAGACGGGACACCGCGCGACTGTTCGAATCACTTGTTTATCCGTTTTATCCAATTACGATATAGGCTCGGTTTTAAGTACACGAAGCTGTGTTTTATATGCGAAGTATACGTCGTATGAGTTTGTGGATTTTTGTACATTAAAATAGTTTAGTTTTATGCTTAATAACTGTATTTATGTAAGAAGTACATGATACAGCGAAAATTAAAAATAATAATCAATCTTTTTCGTTCGTACATTGTTCCGTCCAGGCAAGGCTGAACTTCGAGTACTGCTTGGAACGCTGCGCGAACACGTGAGTCACACGGGCAGTCTGCTAATACGCCAGTTGCGACGACGGGATTACTTGCAGGCAAAACGCGAGAAGCTGTACAATGTTATTACCGCTCACCTGCAGGCGCATAGCAGCAAACGCAGTAAGTATATTTCTGTTCAATATTTAAGCATTATTAATTGGCTTATGGGAATTCAAAAAATTATTTTGATCTGTGATTTTTGTCGTAGTTTAATGAAATATTTTATATTTAATTTTAATAGTCGAAATAGAAGAAAATGTGTAAGATGATGTAAGCGTATTCATTTTTTTCAAATGATACGTTGCTTTGATTTAATTTCTACTCACTCGCAGTCCGGAAACGATCATCATGTGAAAAGTTTTATACCATGATTTATCTCACACCATGCAAAATTCGTCCCTAGAATATAAATATTTCTCTTAATTTCTTTATAAAAATTGAAACCTAAAATATAATTAATTAAAGCAAATAACAGCAAATTAATCCAATACACACATACACGAGTAGGTATTATTTTCGTGCATCAGACGCGTGCAACTTTTATTAAAGTTCTTTCTCGCCGATCAAATCAGCTTGGCTCGAGAAGAAAACAACGGTGATGCATCGCGCGCCCCGCCTCCCCCCACCTAATTTGATTTGCAATATAATGAAATCATACGTAGAGATCGACAGTTTGGAGAAATCGCCGGCGCTCTCCCGACACCGGGAGAGTGGGGGCGACTTTGATCAATAATAGAGTCGCTCTGGCGCGTTGCCGGCTAGTGCGCTTGCTCATATATGTATAGCCCAGGGCCGAATATAGTACTTCGCTGTGCCTTTATGCTTCTCATCCTTAATTAACGGATTATCGAAAATATATCTTCGAACGCGATGGTATATTTTCGGAGATTATAATCAAGTTCTATTTCTAGTTTTTTGTTTAACAGGATAATATGTGAATTAAGCCAAAAAATGAATAACAAGCGGAGTTAAATAGTGAATGACCGAATACAATTTCATCGAGTTTTACGATCGAAACATTTCTGCCTCCTCTCACGTGTGTGGCATCTAGCCATGCATGTAGCCAGTTTGTGTGCGAGAGAGAGTCCTAGCAAGGCAATAAAGTTTTACTATCCTGACCTCTACTTTATAACTTGGAAAAAGAAACATCTCGTATTATTTAGGAAATAAAACCGAACTGGAGCGAACTTGAAATTAAAATATATGAAATTGTTGCTTTAGCAAAGTGTCTCTATCGATAGATTTGCACAACAATTAACAATACATTCAATAATTCTTCACAGACAGACAAATTTAAATAATAACATGCGGCGAGACATTATATAATTATAAGCAACACGCGATGCCCCATTCTTTAACGCTTCATGCGTGAAAGCGAAAATGCGCATCAGCTCGAGATATATAGTAGTCTCAAGTTGTGCGTGGACTTTACGCCTTCAGGTATAATAAAGCGAGTGTCCGGCTAATTTATAGGGCGATATGTGCTTCGCAGTGATATTGCTTCGTGGGTAGTAAACTGTGGTTCATCATAACCGGACGCTATAGCGCGTGTATAGCTCGGCCGACTATTGCGCGAGCATTCTACTGAAATAGTTTGAACTTTGAGAGTTTATCGAAAAGTCGCGAAAGTCAGAGTCGAAACTTTTTGTTCGGTCACAAATTTTAAAGCGTTAGAAAAATGTTTTTAGTCAAGATTACATTTAAGCCTCAGATTTATTTGATATTTATATAAGAAAATTAATTTAATAACAATAATTCGATTTTTCCAGAATATTAAATTTCATTTACAAATCGCCTAGACAAATTCTGGATGTGTATAATTCAACAGGTATAACGACGCTCTTTCTTTTTACTACACACTATGAAAACAGCATGAAAATAAAAAAATTAACGTAGCATACACATTTACTCGCTTTTGTCGCCTGTGCGATTTCATTTTACAGCTCAACTCAATGCTAACTATGATGTATAATCCCTTTAACCATATTGCATTTGTTTCATTTTTTAATTTTTTTTTTAATATACTTTCTAAAAATTTTGTAACAGATATATAGTACACACGCACTTCCACTCTGACCCGCTCTGATGTCGGTTTAAAAATAAAACCCGCAGTACATTTTAATCAATCCACCTGCCCTTGGACTAGTTTTCCTTTCAAATATTCTCTAAACGTTTAAAGAAACATACTTCTAGCCTTTGAAGCTATATCTCAACAACTCAATGCCCAATTCCGTCTTACTCTTTCGCGAGCAGTATCGCTTCCCTGCAACAAAAACTATACATATATACAAGATACATCGCCTTGCAGCGAAGCGCAAATTATCGGATCGAGGATCTC
The DNA here is from genome assembly GCA_020010945.3 of Muscidifurax raptorellus. NCBI lineage: Eukaryota > Metazoa > Arthropoda > Insecta > Hymenoptera > Pteromalidae > Muscidifurax > Muscidifurax raptorellus. The sequence continues at coordinate 18,205,402 of CM052077.1, read as the reverse complement.
TTGCACCAAGGGTGCCATTAAACGGATCTCCCGCGCGCGCACAAAGAAGATAATGACTTCTCCGCAACAATGGGAAACCCTCGACAATGCGTAGGAGGAAGTGTTTACTTTTCGGGTAATTGTGACGCGTCGCGAAATCACATTATACGCTACATGGAGCGAGGATCAAGGCCACCTGCGAAAGCGTTATATAGTTAAGTTATACTGAAATATAAAAATAATAGCGGAGGCGGTCACATTGTGCTGAAACGTGACGTAGAGAGGCCGCTTTAATTTTTTTCCTTTCACGATGCTTATATACGTGCGCCAGTCCGCTTGATTTGACTTTACTGATGCGATGGTGTTTGCGTGCGCGAGCTTTTATGACTGTTTTTGTTTGGTTTTTCTCCAATGGCGACGCGACGAAGCTCTTGAAGACTGTTTGACTAGAATTTACTGTGTTATTATTATATACTTCGTTTTCTAGTGGAATGACTATAAATAGAATCTTGATATGCTTTGCGTTAGCCAACTTTAATTACGCCTTCATGTGGTACATACATTAAAAAAATCAGATTAAGCGATCCATCGATTTCTCGTTAAATTATCAGGTGTCCTTTAAAGGTTTTACAAATTTTGCCCAAGTCACTCGTCGCGAATTCTCTCGTGGAACACATTAAAAATCGACCTCAATTCTTCCTCTACTAGGCAGGGAGTACGCGGGAAACGGGAAACATAAGTTTAAAACTACCCCGACAGCGACAGAAGCCAGTTGGCTATATAGGTTGTTATACCCAAGGGGACATGCGACATTCCCTTTCCTAAACGAGGTAGAATCTCTTTTATACGGCTAAATCGTGCGGGCTGCGTCTGAGCCAGGGGCGTGCATTCTCAAAAAGGACACCCCATCTGCTATTTTCTCATATACGCACCACGATGAACGCATATATATGTGCGCTCATGCCTGAGGCGCGGTTCTGAAGCAGTCGACTCCAATGAGCAAAACTGAGTTTTTCGAGGATTTCCATATACTGGACTGATAAGGGTATAAAGTGCGAGAGTGCGCTTAAAGTTTCCCGACGACATGGTTGACCTTTACGGATAGACATCTGGTATTTTTATTTTTTCACGCACAAATATTTTATTTGAACATTCGTCGCGTTTCCTCCGTGGTGTACTATTGTAGCAATCGTTCAAGTTATCTGGACAGCCGTACATTACCCGCAGGATCACGCGCGAAGTACAGCTGTATTCCGCTGTAGCGATTAATCACGAAACGACGATGTATATAATACCACATGCAACATTTCGAACGCGAATAAATTCCAAATTCATTCGAGCCGCGATGAAAACGAAAGTAAAAATTACCGGATTCCGGCTATAAGAGACACGCATATATAGACACTGCAGTGCCACGCAGTCGATATAGGTATAATTCTCTCTACTATACTACATAGACATATATAGGCGAACGTGCGTGCGGCTGTAGTTTCAAGGGTAGCCCGCACACACCGCGCAGCAGCAGCAGCAGCAGCATGCGCGCACGCGTCGGAGCTTTGAGGCAGCTTGAGCTTCCGGGCTCAGCTGATCGCGTCGCGGGGATGCGCGCGCCGCCAGTGCCGACAGTGCGCGTGCCCCGCGCGCAGCTCGTCTCTGTCTCGCCCGAGTCGCGTCAGCTTCAGTATATACAGCGAGTCTCTCGTGCCCGTTCCGCGGCGAAGAGCCCGTTTCTCTCCGAGCCCTCGGTGTGCGCGTCGAGGAGAATCTCGCGCGGGAGTGCGTGTGCCTTGTTCGCGGCTCTTTGTATGTAATAACCGCGGATATACAGCAGCAGCGGGGAGAATAAGAGCCGTGTGCGCGGGGGATGAATTGCGGCGGCGGCGGCGGCGGCGGCGGCGGCTTGCAGCGACGACGGGGACGATGCAGCGACGGTCCCGAGTGCGCCGATCACTACTGCCGCAGCTGCTGATCACCCGCTCGGCTTATGGATTTTCAGTTAGCCAGCAAGGTATGCCAGACTCGCTGCTGATGCTATACACGCTCTGCAGATCCCCGCATGCCCCTGTCTCACAATCGCCAGCTTGCGTCTGCACTTGTATACGCTGCGTATAAGCGTAATTTTACGCGTGTGCGCGCGGACGTATACGTGTATGGGTTTGTACTGGATAGGTATACATGTGTGTATAATATATAGGTATACGTGAACGAGAATTGCGATATTGGTTAGGAACTGAAGTCCATACCGGCTGCAGATTTACCTAGACGCGTATCTAGATTTACTTGGTGTATTTAATAATAAGTTTGACTAGCGATAAGCTGAATTGAATTAGGGCTACTCCTATAGAGGTATGTTGAGGATTTCTTTTTCAAATATTTATTAAGGGAAGATTGTTCCTTTACTTTGACTCAATCCCTCGGTGGTTATCAACAAAATGATATTTGGAATTTATCGACCTTCCTGAGGGAGGGAAAGATCCATAAATTCCAAACATTATTTTTATATATTTTTTTTGTTATATAGGTTAAATAAACCAATGCATTGGCTCGATTGAACTTCATATATTTATTTTTCTTGTTTTTATCAGTCTATGCAGAGTATAATTTTTACCGCTACGGACTAATAGTATTTTTGTGTGTTAAAAATGTAATAAAATGTTCATCGATTTTACCGTTCAGATAGCGTACAAAGTTCTTTTATTATTAAAAATAAATTGAATTTCAAATTATCAAAGAACATAATTTAATTATTATTTTAATCAAGTAATAGTGCGGATGTGGCAAAATTACTGTGAGTGCAGTTAATTCGAAGATTATAAAAAATAAATACAAGATATACAATTTGTATACTTTTTTTTTAAACAGTCATAGGAAGAATTATTCACTTCGAGCAAAATTTTTCATTAGCTAGATTAATAACATTTTTGCAGAATTATATTTTTTATCACTATTTCGAAGTTAGTACGTCATAATTCTAAAATGTATGTAAATGTATAATGTTTAGTATGTTTTGTAAGTAAGGCTTAAACTAATCAAAAGTATATCTAACCTCTTATAAGACAAAAACCGCTCTATTCAAAAGCAATGATAATGAGATTCTACTTGAAACTTATAAATATGGAATAATTATTCAAGTATCACAAACCATTTGCATTAAGTTTTATCCTCAAAAACAGGTACATATAGTCGAAAGACCTTTATACAGACTTGATTAGATTTAAATGCATGAAATCTTGATGATTTACTTTCATCAATATACTGCTTTTAAATTGAATGCTTGTTTTCAATTATTGACATCTTCACCACACAACGATGATTCTAAGATGTATTTCAAACAAATTACTAGAAATACGAATTTGTAAAATGAATCTTACATTTTATTGCTAATGCGTATAAAAAATACTCTGCTGTATTTAGCAAAATGTGTTTAAATATAAACATAAACATACTGAAGTGCTATTTTTATATTGATCTGTGTTGTTATTATGTCTTTGTTTTACAATCCATAACGTACTTTTGGAAGAAATGAAAAAGAACATTTCTGAAAATATTTTATTACGCCGGAACATTTTTGTAATTCCTTGTATACTTCCTAAATATGAGAAAACGTATGCATAATACAAGCCGAGGTCCAACCGAGCCTTTCTTATGAGGAATTCACTATGCTTTTTATAGCAATGCACAACAGAAAGCAAATAAAAATTTAAAAAAGCAAGATAGTGTAACAGATATTTGATAAGGGTGAAAGCAAAATTGAACTTCTCACGCATGTACTGCGGACACAGAAGTGTCTTATTCACGCCCTAGGTAAAATGTTGGACTCGCAACAGTTTGTAACAAACACCCGTAGTGGTGTAAGCATAAAATTTTAATTCATTAAGGTCGAGAATTCCGCAAAAATGACACAGTACATCTCTTGTTACTATATATTTTTTTAATTTTCATATTTTGTAGTTAGAATAGCCAATCAACTAACCATTAGAAATGATTATTACGTACCTCTCTCTCAGAGTAGGAAAAGTCAAATCCTATGCTAAACCTACATATTTATATTACATTACGATGGCTGATAGTAACAACATTTCCTTTCTAAAATAAATCTATTCGGTAAAGTGACAAAGACTTTGAAAAATGTATTTCTATTGTCCATTATCCCTTGAGATTATTGTATGGACATACGTACGGGCGAAGGCACACAAAAAAAAGAGATGGAAAATGGTGGGCGGTATACGAGTAGCCACTTCATCTTCTAAGGACACATCCGATCCGCGTCAGACGTTTCAACCCACACATATGTGTGTTCCACGTTTATACACGCGAGCGAATCCCTTTCTATAACAAAACGTTTTCCCTTCTCAAGTATTTTCTCCGTTGCTCTCGGGACAGAAATAGAAATACTTTGAATTTCAGTGTCGTAGGAAAAAACCGAGAATCGAATCATGTTGTGACATGATCCGATAATCGCTTCGGATTTATGTAGATGCATCGTCTTCTTTTATGCATACATTAGACAAGTAAAAATGCTTTGCATATGAAACCCCTTATTATGAAAAATTGAAGATTTCCTGTTTTATTTTACTTAAATCGTTCTTTATTTTGGTTTTTCCAGTTGATCTGCATATTTCAATAATGTTGCTATTGAACTTTGAATCAAAAGTTTTATTGTTTACAGAAAACAATAGTTCCCCTCATAGTTCCGAACAAAAAGTACTCGTACGCTACTAATCCATTATAAACTTTTAATTACATTGCAAAGCTCCGCTATATACTCGTTATAGACCGATCGTCATTTTATATTTTTATAGATAAATACGACAATCCTTATATTCGTTCTTCCATAATTGGCAAGAAAACGCGAATCGCGGGTATGTTTACGATTCTTGCAGAATCGAATCCGTACACTTAAATACCTGCAAGCCGCGCGTGGCGGATTAAAGCGATGCGCTGAATATGCAGAATGAGCGAGCGAGCGCGTGCAGCAGCTGCACACGCCGTTTTGCCAAAGGTGATGGGCACTTGGCGACATATCGAGAGCTATCGAAAATCGATGACGGAACCTAAATATACGCGCTAGCGATGCGCGGATCCTACCTTGTGTATGGGAAAGGGGCTATGAGGGAAGAGTAATGTAAGATACTTTTATTTTTCTGTCTATACGATAGTTATTTACGCAAAATGGAGCAGTTTGGTTTAATTGTCATGTAAGACAAGCACAATTAGACACGCATTCATTTGAAATTGATTATTTGCGGAACGCATAATAAGACAAGATGTTTTAAATGAATTCCAATCGTAGTGAAAAAATAGTAAAAATATATGAATTGTCGAGTGAATCTGGGTATTAATAGTAGCATTCGATGCCCCCCCTACCGGAATAAAGTAAGGCTTATGTATTTACGAGAATTGAAATTTGCTGTCTCATTAGACGTTATGTTGTTTCAAACTTTTTGCTCGTTCACTTTTTACTTATTTTCGATCACTTGCTATTTTTGATCAAATAAATATATTTCAAGTTGGAGGCTATCCTATCGACTGTTCGCAAATGCTTTTATTTGTCTCTTTTTCATTTATATCGAATCGATCAAAATGTAGCATAAATTGCCCAAAAATTAAAAATTAAAATGCAATCTGTTTTTTGTCGTTTTAATCAAAGTAAATCGGTACCAAAGGGGCATTGGGCAAATGTAACAGGGACTAATTTCATTTTATATATATCAGAAATGAGTTACGAAAGTTACAGCCGAATGCAAGTTACCTAAAATTCATGCCCCAGAAGAAATCATTGGTTTATGATGAACAGCCGCAAGGCTGTCAGAAAAGCAAATGTTTACCGTTGCGGAGTAAAAACGATGGCGATTAATCGTCTCCCGATCCTAAAACCTCCGCCTAATTTCGTCGAAGCGAGCCTTGAATTCTCAACGATTCTTTCTAACTCGGCCTTATAGCATGAACTGCATCGGGTCGAGTGAAGTGCTTGCCCAACGAATCGAGCTCAGGAGAAGGAGGAGTCGGTGAAAATGAGGTTCGAAAACGGGTAGAGGCAGAGGAAGAGCCGCGCCAGCGAGCTAACTACGCCCAGGATGACAGCAGCCATACTTAGAGGATGAGCGGATTTTTCAACTCGCTGAGGAACCTCGCGTCTGGAGCCGCCAACGCTGCAGGCAATGCTGCTTCGAGATTCGACGACGATGAAGGTGATGGCTCGCTGTGTTGCGATATGTGCAAGTGCTTTGCTGTATTATTGGACTATAATTTTTTCTCTTTGTTTGCTGATAAACACACATAGCGTTTTGTGGACATTTTTTGTTAGAGTTGTGGAGTCTTCTGTTATAAGGATTCGTTTATACTGCGTTTATATACTTATTTTCTCGTTTGTTTGTCTGTGTTTTGGCATGTTTAGAATTTATAATCGTCGATTCGTTTACGTATGATTGTTGATATTGTATTATAATGCAATTACATATACTACTATATATATAGTACTAATTGGAAGATTGATAGCAGCGCTTGTGTTCGCATCCCCTTTGTTTGCTTATTGAATTGCTGTGCGTAAAATTTAGAGTATTATTTAAGTTATGAGCTGTTGCATTTTCAAAATTTTAACTATAGAACAAGAAAATCATCGGCTAAATAATTATTAGGAGAGAATATGAATGTGCCATAAGCTGATATATCCATTAAATTATACTTTCCTCTTTACATGGAACTTTCGGAGAAGGCAGAAAAATAAGTCATAAAGCGTCTTATGGTTTGCTTTGGAGTATCATGTATATGCTGCACTGTGAACAATATATGCTCATATAGATTAATGAGTAATGGTTTCATAGAAAAATATCTCAAAGTATATTATAGCCAATTTAAGAAAATTGCACAAACCAGATAATTTTGTTATGGAATTTAAAAATAGAGAAAATATAGCATCCATATACATATACGTATATATAGACATAGAATGTCACAAATCTGAAGTCGCTATCATCGCTTTCGTTTCTTTTACGAATAAGCTTGTATCAGATTTAAAATGATGACTATATTTCACGTGAAATATAGTCATATATATTCCGAAGTGAGAAACACCGATATGTCCAGTATGGTGACGACTTTCTAAAAATAGAATTTGGATAAAGTAGCTCAAGTAGTCAGCTCATCGAGTTAAAATATATAGTCCATGCTCGCAAGCATTTGCGTATAATTACTCGGCAAAAATAAAGTATTCGACTTGTATTTATCCTAGGGTTAGAAAAAAGGTCTTCGCCAATGCTATACTCTAAAGAAAGGCGTGATTGAATAAAATTTTGTTCTTCTCATATCTATAAAAAAATTCTTCTCGTAAGTATAAAAAATAGCAGAGACCTAGTATACCGCATGCGTCATAATTTTCAGAAGTGCGCTAGGTTATTTGCAGAGACGTTTTTGATTCTAGTTTCGAGGATTAAATACAAATGACAATTCTTCATCGGACATGAGAAAAATATCTATACAATATGTATTTGTTAGCAATGAGATTTTATTTTACAATATATTATTTAATTAGAATTCACATAATTGAAAGCTTGAATACGTCGATTAAACAATTGCAGTATTCACGCAAAATCTTTTTTGTGATGAGTATAATCCTATGTTTCCTATACAACAAACCATAAATATCGTAGAACGTACAGTTAATCACTAATAATCTAATCGAATAGTGATCCTCTCTACAATATATTCCTCCACAAATCTGAACAAAAAATCATCGAGAGTTTCCGCCGCATCTACAGCTCAAGCTTGCGATTGCGCGGGGCGAAATCCTCGAGTGGGTGACATATTCTTTGGTCGAAATCCATTAGCAGCTCTTTGGCAGATGTAGCTCGATACTCGAGTGCAATACCACGTACCGCATCTATAGGATTTGAATTTCATTTTTTCCTATTATGTGGTGCATGCGTGACTGACCACCAGAAACGAGTTTTCAAGCTCATCGTAAAGTTTACTGGCACTTATACGATATAGTGTAGCTTAATTTAATCGGATGACAAAAGAGTGATGGGACGACGAAATTCATAAAAGCAACCGACCACCTGCTTCTTCGAGTGAGTAATTTGTATCGTTAAATTTCGTACCGGACAATCGAATTGAAGGGGATCGATTTAGTATATATGTTGATTTTAATTTTTGTTATTGTATTCATGATTGATTATAAGATTACAAAGCATTTTCTTGTTTATACAAAACAGTGAAAAATCTGGCGTATAACGTTTATATAATTATTCTGGTTTTAAGTATATAAATATAGTCCCATATCGCTGACGGAATACATTTGCGTAAAGCAGATAGTATAATATGATTCGCTTTTACTGCGTACTGCGTATTTAAATCCAACGCTCCGTATATACCCCAATGCCTTTGTAAACTATTGATTCGTTAATTTGAATATTTATAAATAAAGTTCTACTTTATAAATAAATTATTATTATGTACTATTTACTCAAAGCAATCTAGAAATTATTTTGAGTCAGAGAAACTAGCCCACTTTTTTCACTCGCATATAAGTAAGCGCTCATTGATCCTCTTTTCTGAATTTGTCGGTTCTGCCCTAAAGTGTCAATGGTATACTATGAGCCAGTTGTAAATCAATTCGCAACCATTACAAGGGTTGGGCTTGGACGCTGAAAATAATCCTCATCGTTGTTCTTTTTTAGAGCGATATATATAGCTCTTACACAAAAACGTCGTTAGGCGAAAGATAAAAGATTCATTGTCAATTTGATGCGAGGGCGTATAGTTGAGTATGCTTCAAGTCACGCGCGGTTTCCGGCAATCAAATTTACGAGCGTGCGAAATAGCGCGGAATATAGTGAAATGTATGGGTAGCTTTATACATTTGCTGTCTATAACTGCATAACGTGATTTTCTTTGTTTCCATCATGAGATTGACGACTTTCGGGTCCGACGTTGCAAAGCTGAATCATAAATAGAGGTTCATTTTTATGGTGTCGAAAGTATAATATATGTCATGTGAAAGGTCCAGATGTAAAATCATCGTCTTCCTTTTTAAACAAACTTGTTTTGCGTAACAAATTACGTTGCCATACTTGTTCAATAATTGTAAAGTGTAGCGTATAAACGCAGTTCGAAAGAAAAGAGTTTGCACTACAGATCGGTATTCAACAAAAAAACATCAATGCTCGAGTATTTCTCGAATGCGTCTACAGATCTACATGTATATGTCTGCATAATCACGCGTGCAGCGACTCGGCTAACTTGGCAAAAAGTCCGAGAAAATACACGCGAAGCAATTGGCCTCGCAAGAGGAAAAATCGATTCGCCTGAAAAACGCCACGACACCCCCACACGGTGTGTCTCCTTTGATCTCGCTCTTGAACCCTTTCTCAGCGTGCTACAGCTGATGCGCAAGCGCGGATAATGAAAAGCACGCAGAGGATGCCGCTGCGTCAATTATTTAAGAGGAGCTGTGATATGAGACAGCGAGGCGAAAAAAAAATCATGCGAGACAGTTTTTGTGTCTGATGGACGTTTTTCAAACGCCGGCAGTAAAAGGAATCCTTTGTGGGGATTAGATAAGCTATATATACGGAGAAAAGGTCGAGTGGCTTGAATATTGTACGGGGAAACTAAACGGTGGAAGGTTTTGATGCGACGTTTTCGGAAAGATTGCGAACATGGTTTTGATTTCGGTTAGAGTGATGTTCGTATCCGTGAAACAGATTCACTTTTATTTAGCTTATATATTTCTGCATTGTAATTAATGTTGTGTCTGCTCACTCATTAAAAGTGTAATATTTTATATGCATGTGTATATCGTATATTATAGTCTCGCATATACGTATATATATATATAATCGTCTGGCTTATAGAAACGAGAAACCGTAGGTCTGAATGCGTCTAGAGCATAATTTGAATGGTATCTCAAAACGACATCAATTATGAGTAATTTAAGCTGCACTACGTAATCCCAGGCGGATATACCCATCAATCAAATAACACGATCTTGGAGAAAATGGATAAAAGCTCATCTTAGAATGACATGTGTCTGGGGACAGCATAATGAATTATATTGTAAGTGTGATTATCATGGAACGAAATCGTTAAACATTTAATAATCACCAAAATATAAGCTACATATAGACAAATTAGTTATATACATGAATTTATTTTAGCTTCATGCTATACAAATAAATTCTCAAATTATTATTGTTTCGCGTTGAAACTACGAGTACCACACGCTCTGACAGGCTTTTAAACTGTAGTACAGTCATTTATTTATAAATCGATTCAGTATACTGACACTTGTTAAAAAAAACATTCTATTTCAATAACCATCTCCGTATATGTACATGAGCCAACAATAATGTCTCATGGCCATAATAACATCTATTTGATTACAGAAAAAATCTTTGTACGAGAAAGTGACAGTCTCTACGACAGTAGCAAAATAGCGAGTCTTCAAAAACCTATTTAATTTTAATCACGAAGCAGACTAGTTTAACTTATACTCGCTGTCGCATGTGCGCAGAGTTGCGAATCAATCCGAGCGCGTGACTCGTTTAACGAGAAAAAAGGATTATGCAGCTCGAGGCAGATGAAAGTATTACGTATATAAGGTATACGGTATATACCTTCGCTTTGTCTTATTCCGGTTAAGTAGATAAAGCCGGCGAGGCGGGATTCTTTCAATTTCGCGATCGACAGGTTCTCTACCGTGTCGGTATATAGCGTGATACGCTTTCCGAAGAGGTAAAGTGCGCGTCTGCGTAACTGACGTATACCTTGCTTCCAATGAAACGCGTTATTTGTTACGTCAAGCTGACTGTCGAGGGATTGGAGGGAGAGTTGAGGTTCTCTTTAATTTATCGTGTCGGCCCGTGTTTGGTATCAATGGGAAATCTTTATTATGTATGAGAGGCTATACTCGCGAGTTTCATAACGGGATTCTGTTTGATAAAAAAAGTGTAAGCTATATTTGTACTGTCGTAAATCCCGTAATTGAATCGGGAGGATATAAAGTGAATATGAAAACTTGTCTGAATTTTTTTTTATAGATGTTCTATTGATCTGTATTGTTGATTAGATTTGATATTCATTCGATGATATAGATTTTGATTCTTTCAAAGCGCATATGATAAATTGAAAAATTAATGTAATATAACTATATGCATATAGGAGTGTACAATATGTATATAAATGTTACTGAATTTTTAAATTTGTTTAGACTATATGTATAGGCATCATAAACTTAACTTATAGCCTGGACAAAACGAAAACATGTGAATATCACACTTTTAAGTACTAAAACAAGTTAGGCACCGCATATCGTGTTGTGATAAGCGGAATTTTAATGCACTTTTAGTGGGTCAAGGAACGTCGACTCTCGATTATAAATTTGAAACGCGGTTGAACACATCATTCCAACGCGTATATGGTCTGGATCAACTTAATACCATTGTAGGTCGATGACATTTGTTTAAATATAATTTTCAACGAAAACATGGCGCCGAGGTAATATTTCCACACTTTCTATAAAAGTAACTGTAATAAAATATCAATTTGACTGCGCTTTGTCCCAATTACTTTTTTTAGCGATCGGTGACACACTCATTAAAGATTTGTTCCTCAACATTTTCCCTATATTTTTACACACATCTGAGATGTGCGCCCTTTCTCGCCCATATCCACACATCTTCAACAAGGTAAATACGATCGACGGCATATATAAAGTCCTATATTTGCACGTTTGCATGAAAATAAATTCCAGCTTTTTCTTCCAAACATTTTTGTTCATACGCGAAGCTGCTGTGAGGCTTTGTCATGTTTTTGCGCTTCTTTTGAGCCACCTTAGTCGTCAAAATATCGCAATGACAAATGCGCCCACACAGAAATCGAATTCCGCGAGCAAATAGAACATACCTTCGCAGCCGCGTTCACTTCGACTCCTTTGGGCGCGTCGTAATTGATATTTAATCACAGCCAGTTTGTCGCGCACGTACGCGCGCATAAACACACTGTAGAAACGGGGTCTCGCGATTTATCGCCTACTCACATACGCATACACGTATCTAGATACCTTCGTCGCGACTCGCATGGCGAGTACTGTTATTTGCCGACGACTGGTTGAAAACACACTGTATTATACGCGATCCGTTTGTCCGTAGGTTGCTATATCGCCTCGTCGAAATTCGCTATTCAAGCCCTTGCTCTTGCGGTGCATTATAGGACAATGGCAGATTAGGAGAACGAAGGAGACTGTTGGGAACATTAGTCGTGATCTCTCGTGAATACATTCGTTTGTCCATGTAGTTCTAATGTAGACTGCGATGAGATTATCGCGAAATTCTTAAAAGTGTCTGCTTTGGTAGATTTTTGTTTTTCTACACTTGCTTTGCGTTGGCGCAGTGTGCATTTTTTATTGAAGTAGTCATTAATCTGAATAGTATTAAATGTAACGTAGGGGTGTACGATACTTTTATTAAATTTAATAAGTAGTTTTTAAAAACAAATGAGCAAAATGCCAAAGTTCAAAAGATACATATACTTTATTTGTATTGAAAATTTGGTCTCTTGCCAAGGAAAAGCGTAAGTTTTGCAAACTTTTTTTTTAATTTAACACTTCAGCAGTACCTGCGACGATCAAATATCCTCTCTTCTAAACTTGTCAAAGTTCCCACCGGTTGATTTTTTTTAAATAATTATTTAATTTATACTTAGGACATTTTTAAACATTTTTCGGAAAAAGAACTCTGCAAAGAAAACGAGTAAACTACGAAAAGGTTAATACTCAACATTTTGCATTTTTTTTTTTAATGAATCGTTTAATTTTCATGTACTTATATGGAGCAACGATAATAACGTAATAATACATTTTTATAGGCGAAGACACGAGGATGAAATTCAGCCTGACTCCTCAACCGGGAGAAAGTGGCTTCATACAGTGGCTTGATGCTATGAAAATGGTGGCCAAATTACAGGGTGGCATTCCAGCTGAATTTCGCAGAAAGGTTCTTATAAACACGTCGTTATTATAATCAGCTTCTCGTAAAATAATATTTGCGCTCACTTTCGATGCTTTTGCAACATAGTCTACAAGAAATTCATGAAATTCCATACATCTCCCGAGATACCATTATTAATTATACCTGTACATAGTTTTGCGATTGGCGCTGATTACCGATATTGATTACCAATAATCAGTTTGAGTGAACTCAGTTACCTTTAATTATACTAAAGCACTAGTGAATTCCTGATAATTTTGATTTATCTTCTTAATCGAGCAGCAATAAGCTAATGCTTAACTAACTGTTTAGCTATTTTTTGCAATTGTAAACCAACGCCGGTGAATCGTTCTCAAAGTAAAGAAACGCAACGTTTCCATTGCTCAAACCTAGATGTTCAAGAAGTGAGCTTCAAAAAAGTCAATAAAGCAGCCTCTTCGCGAACTCTTTAAATTCTCTGATCGAGTTATAACATACACTCAAGTCGTGATCTATGTTTACATATTATGTACTTACGTGCCAGCCAATGGCGTTCGCGGGATTTTTAGCTCCATGAATATAATAAGTATAATTACAAGCGATCCTTCTTTTTTTTTATTCAACGGTCGAATATGTTGCATCAATGCAACGGAATGGTAATAAAGCTGCACTTTTATTAAAAAATGATACAATCAGTATAGCTGTAAGCTCAGTGCGCCTTTGCACGCAAATCGCATTTACAGAACAAAACTGTGCATAATTATTGAGGATATAGAATATACGTTCTCATATTGTATACCTCGATTGGACAAAGTGAGAAAATAAAATCAGGCGTTTATAAGTAAGCGCAGATAAATATTTGATAAACACTGCGATGCCAGTTTCAAGCGAAGGTATAATATAACAGCGAAGGCTGAAAGAGAGAAGTCAGTGAACAGTAACCAAATAATTCTCGTCGGTCGAAAGCGCGGAAAGAGAAAGAAAAGGGGAGTATCATGATGATGACACACAAATTTGAAAAAAAGCGGATTCTTCCTTTGTTACTGTATTCTCTCTCGGTCTCTCGGTCTCTCGGTCTCCGCCGCCGGCCTATTTTCCTCGAGCGCCTTTTGTGATCTTTTTGCCTCTTTTTTTCTCTCTCTGTTCTCGGGGGGCGCTGATTACGGCATGAGCAGTTGTGGTTGACTCTGGCGGAAAGGCATCTGGAGCAGCGCGGTGTCGACTGGAAGCAAGCAGAGAAGCTCTGCTTCAACGAGTGGAGCAATCCCGATGACGAGGAACTCGGTATTCAGATCGTCAAGGTGTGTATATACTTGTGTAATGCTCGCCCCTGATGTGTGTAGTGATTGTATTTTTTTCTCTCGAGTCTTTCTTTATCTCTATATACATCTGTATATTTATATACAGACTACTCTTCCGTAAGACATCTTTTGTTCTATATACGCAGTCAAATCGGTTAACGGGATAAATTCTCATGAAACTTTATCGCAAAAATAATAATATATAAAAAATTAGTTTATTAATAATTTTCTGTAGGCTACTCGAAAATTATTACAGTAGTAAAAATCCTTTCTCAGGTATACAAATGCTTAGCGAAATTTATCGTTACTCTTTACGAAACTAACACAGCTTTTCAACCTTTTCCAGGATCTCCATCGAACAGGATGCAGCCTCTTTTGCGGTGCAGCCGGCCGGGACAACCAGGCAGTGCTGCGCCGTGTGCTTTTAGGCTTTGCCCGCTGGAACAAGTCGGTCGGCTACTGTCAGGGTTTGAACGTCCTCGCGGCGCTCATTCTCCAGGTGGTCGACCGAGATGAGGCTGCCGCTGTCAAAGTCATGATCTTCCTGATAGAGGGCGTTCTACCAGAAGGCTATTTCGCTGACAGTCTCAGGGGCCTGTCCGTCGATATGGCTGTGTTTCGTGATTTACTACGCATGCGCTTACCGAGGCTATCCAGGCATCTTGAGTCCCTCCAAAATGACGCGAAGGATAAGGCTACAGGTTGGCTAAAGTTTTGGATTGTCCTTTGAAATCGAGGAATTTCGTGAATAATTCGTAATAATCCCTTAATATAAGTTGATTATAAAATCATCTATAGTGCCATAGTGACTTTGAATATCCGACAGTCGCGATTGTCACAGATCATATTGTTTTAAATACCAGAAAGCCGTTTCACTCAGTCCCGCTAATGGTGAAGTTAAATAATTTTACACGAAAACTTAACTACGCATAGAAGATTTCTGACATCTAAACATTGTTAAAATTCTACGTATCTCTTTTTCTATTGATGGTTACTCTGACATCTTTGTGTAAACTGTTTGATCTGTTCAATGTATCTAAAATAAGTTAAATGAATTTATTTAAGATCTGAGGATTCAAGATTTTTAAATGCATTATTGACATTCTGATCAATTGTATCTTAGGCAAAGCTCTTATACTTTAGTACAAATAAACACCATTACAGGATGATCAAATATTAATTATGGTTTTTAATAGTTCTTTCAGGAAGCAGTTACGAACCACCGCTCACAAACGTCTTTACGATGCAATGGTTTCTCACACTTTTTTGCCATTGCCTTCCACAGGACGCTGTACTTCGAGTTTGGGATTTGATTTTCCTCGAGGGTGACGACGTGCTGTTACGTACCGCCCTCGCCATCTGGGAAGGACTATCAGAGTGAGTGTTTATAGCAGACATTACTCATTACAAACAGGTGTATGCCATAACTCTAATAAACACTCCATTCGTTGTTTTATAGTCGAATTATGACGGTCACGTCTGCCGATGAGTTTTATAGTATAATGGGAGTGTTGACGAGGGAAATGCTTGAATTCACTGACACTAATCACCTCGTAAAGGTAAGGAGTAAACTCGTTTGTAAGTTTTTGTCGTCAAATCTCATTTCAAATGGGACGAGAAAAAAGTGACATCGTTTTTATTCCTCTTGTTCCAGACTATCGTGAGCATGGGACCTCTTCACGGAGTTACGAGTTTGCGAGAAAAGCACCGTTATAATATAACACCTTGGGCCAGAAGATTGAGCGATGATGAGGATTCCGATACAGAAGACGATGAAAGACTTGCCGTGGCAGCAGCTGCAGCTATATTTGCGATGCCTCGTATGAAAAAATCCGGTATACTTGAATACATCCTTCGAGATAACCAAATATTTGATAGAATAAAATAAACAGTTTTTGAAAATACTTTAGATCGACACTCATCGTCCGTAGGCGCTTTGTCTGTTCAACCTGCCAATGATCGAGAAAGGCTGGCACTGGATATAAGTACATTGAAACAGCATTATGCGAAATTGCGAGAACGCCAGCGACAAGCTCACATCATTCTTTCCGGTATAATATAATCGTCGGATTTATTTGATGAGCCTAGACGACTGAAATAACGATTTCAACAACTTTTCGGCGCAAAATAATTCATCCTTTATTTCTCTAAAAAAGCCGCATGTGCAAGACAGTCTGCAGTACCAACACCATCGACGAGTCTGGCTATGAACCATCTGTTGGTGGGCAAGAGCGCACTGGTAAGCGGCAAAAATAGGACGATCGGACCGGCAGCCAGAGCCAAAAGCAGCACTGTGATGCATCCAATTCCGAGGACTCCGATTCGCAAGGAACGCCAGCAGCAGGGTGTCACCATCCATTGGAAAGACATGAAGAAGCGGAAGGACGAACGGGAAGTACCAGAGTGTAAGTATACTGATGGGTTTGATCGTAATCTATTTTCTAATAGTTATCACTTTTATTCCCGTGTTGTTGAAGGTGTTATAAAAAAATTATTTACAATTTTTCATTTAAAAAGTTTAGACTTTAGACTTATCGGTTTGGTTAAGAAATGATCGAAAAGTATTCACCTTCGATGTTAAACTTATTAGAGAACTAGATTTTGTTACATCAATTTATACGCATGCTCTCAATTGTTATATGTTCCTGGCTGCATCTTCTCTACACAATTTCTTAACTTTGCGTATTCTAACTACGAAGATGGATTTAAAGAATCTTCTGAAAATATTGCGAATTCAACAAGCCAGAGAATAATCCACGATTCGGTTGATTACCTTGCGATCAATGCTCCAAGTAGAAAAAGTAAGGCATGCTCAGACACACGGTGCAACAGACCATCCATATTTCGTTTTTTACTTTCTCTATATATAATTATATAATCCAAACTATTCTAAACTCAGCCCAATAGTGTCCCAAACTTTTTTTTCAAAATTCACATACTCAGCGCTATATTGTTATCCAGCGTGCGCTACAATACCACCGACCGATAAAGCAAGCCCTACATACCAGCACCTAGAAGCCCTCCAAGCTCGCAGCAGTCATCCCTTCTTCTCTCCCCGCGTTTGACTTGGTTCGGGCCTGGAAAATATTGACCCGCGCTTACCTTCCCTTCGGCTTGGCTCGTACGATCTCGCCTCGTGCTCGCGCCCAGCCACCTGTTGCGCCAGCAGGTACGCGTACACACGTATAGACCCGCTCGAGTATTGACGCAGGTGTGGCCTATAGCTCGCTCGCGAGGGTCAACATCCGACGCTGCGTGCGTCCTTTCTCTCCCTCCGCTCGGATCGTCCTGATTATACCCACAAAGGCCTCCCACCCTCCGCTGCAGCGGCTCCTGCCAGTACAGAGCCTCATCGTCGCCAGTTTGCTGCAGTATACTCGTGCTCTCTTGAAGATCATGCCCGTTGCTGCAGATCGTTTTTAAAGTTCAGTGTATGGATATGCGAGAGGTGAGATTCCGCGTATGGGTGAACTTGCGCTTTGGCCTTAAGTATATTCGGAATATGTGAATTGTGCGAAGTTCGAAGTCGTAGGTGAAGTTCTCGCTGTGATCGCGTGATCGTTGGTACTTCGTTTTGCATGGGAATGTAGTGGAAGACTTCGCTCTGCAGGTTTGCGCAGTAGGCGCACCGGACTGTGAAATCGATGATGACCTTTGCCAAGTTCGTTTGCTTTTATTATTCAACTGTTGCGGATGTGAAGCGTGTGCGTAGTGTCCGTTAACGCAGTGGATTTCTCGTTTCGATATATACAAAGGAAGTGGGACGTTTCAAGTATATAGAAAGCGACGGATCAAAAGAAAGCTCTTGTATGAAGACTAATATTGTATACGCAGAGCGTAAAAGTCGATAATTTTGATAAAAAAAACTTTTGTTCTCTCACATCATGCGCAAAGTTTGTACGCGAACAAGGCCGACAGTTTAATGAATAACGTAAAACTTTATAACAAGCTTGTCTTACCATAATGGATTTATACTACTTAATGCTAACATATAATAACAGTGCTTCGAATAAAGCTTTACCACACGTGCTGTACAGTATATTATGGATTTAAAATTTTTTATGATTCTCTCGTTTTTCAATTCACCTTTTTCTTTGTGCAAGTCTGATCAAAGCCTCGTTGTTCCACTGCGACAAAGACTAATCCATTTTAATATACGAAACGTTTCATTGTTTTGCAATGGGATTTTAGTAAAACCACTTAGTTTGAAATGCTTTCGTTGGGACTAGAATAGATCAAAGTATTACAACTATATAGATTAGATCGTACGTAGCATACCTATCTGTATATAAAAAATAGAATAGAAAAAGCTCGGGTGCCTACGAGAGCGTTCGTTGTCTTTTTACGACGCTTCCGCAGGCTGAATAACTCATTTAATCAGCAATTTTTCAATCTCATCTCTCCCGAAGTGGTCTCTATATACCTCCGCATTCTATGCTCGACCCAAATATTTGAGCGTCGTATATTATCCACAGCGTAGCAATGCAACTTTTCTCGTCCTTCCTTTCAAAGCTTAAAAATGTAACAATTCCCTTCACACACACACACACACACACACACACACACACACACACACTTCTCCCTCCTTCCGCAAGCTCGAAAATCGGCCTACATTTCCATCGTCTTTCCCCTCGTCCTCGCGAGAAAAAATCCACGCCCCCACCTCCTGACTAAAGTAGGCTCTCGGCATGCGCGAGCCATTCACCTCCTCTCGCTGCGTCTCGCTCGCTCTCGCACCTATCGATCTGTTTTCTGCCCTCCCCAGCAGCTGAAGCGACGGTGGCGGCGGCGGAGCCCGAGGTCGATGGCGGCGGCGGCAGCAGGTCAGTAGCGCCAGCGGCCGAGGGAATGACGACGGCTGCGGTCGTTGCGTCGACGAGGCGGGCCTTCTTGGGATCATCCGGCGGCGCGGCCGCTCTCGACAGCGACAGCGATAGCACCTCGACCGAGCTGTGCGATGAGCCGGACAGGCTCAGCGACGTCGACAGCGAGGAGCTGACCTCGACCTCCGAATGCTACGTCATGGCAAGTGCCGATGAGGACAGGACGTCGCCCGCTACGGCCACCGGGCTTACGAAACCAGCTGAGACGAGCAACACGAGGATGAGGTGAGCTTGCGCTATTGAGCTTGCTGCGAATCGATGTGTTGATATATACGATGTTTTCGGCTATACAGAGATGATAAGCCCATGCTTCATGGTTTTTGAGAAAGCATGCACGCGCGTGTCTGAATAGTCCAAAACATTGGTATATATTGTTTGAAATAGATTTTGGAATTATTATGTTCGTTTCAGTTTTTTTTTAATACTTCATTCTTTGTGTAAAATTTTACTTTTTGAGAGAGAGCTAGAGAGAATGATAAAATTGTATTTATCAATTAGTAATCAATGATAGCCCTCATTGTAATGCTCTGTTAAAGTGAGATCTCACAAAGAAACGTCTTGTAAAAGATATTATGACTCATCGGTATAAATTTAAAATTGATCAAATTGATAAACTGTCGTATACATAAAACGCTGGATTAAAATATCATCGATAAAGTCATTTTCAATCAATTTTTCAGTTATGAGTTGAAATCGTTGAAGATCGACTCGAAAGATAATTGACGATTGTAAGTGGAACTATTTGATAATGATAATTAGATAGAATGAAAATATCTAGATTTCAATGCATTCGGTACTTACGATCAATTACATGGTTAATTAAAATTTGGTATTTTAATTTTAACGAGCAAGATTAATCGAATCTTGCTATACTACACTGAATGTATTGAAAATAGAAAACTTCATCCAAAGAAAGGTGACGGTTTGCAAAAGAAGTTTACAAGTAGAATGCGAAACCTTGAAATTTCATTTTAGAAATAATTATTTCTTATAGAGAAAAAACATTTATCACAAATTATTAAATGCAAACTAATAAAAATGTAATGTGTATCTCGATCAGATATGTGTTTCAAGTGTAAATTCTAGTTGTTTGGTGAAACAATTTGTTTTAGTAATCATTTAGAATTATGAATGTCAGTGTAATAAGTCATGCCTTTTTCCATTACATCCAAGTTAAAAATAATCTAGTTCTATTTGAATTTCAATCGATCGAATTTTCATAATACTAGATTATTTTTTATCAGGCTATACACAAGTTTTTCCTTAATTTCATCATTGATTCTCAAAAGCTATATATATACTCAATCCTATCAATACACAGTGTTTACATAACGTTTTAAAAACCTACATTCGTGTAACACGTACAATCTCATACATCATGAAATCTCTTTGAATGTATAAGAAAGAACCCCCACGTAAAAAAGTAGTGGCGCAAACGCAACATCGATATTCCCAGCTACTCATTATTCTAAACTCCGTAAACTCGATTCTAGCGACCATCTCGAAGTCTCCAAGGAAGAGACCTCAATTGCCGAGATTACGGATCAGATACGAAGACTATCAGCGGATGACGCGGATTTCAAGACCTCGCTCGACAACGCTCTTACCCTCGACGACAAAAAGTCGACGACTTCATCTGCCTTCCTCGATATCGGCCTTCCCAATGAGGAAAAGAGCAAATCTACGATTCTGGAACTGTGTGACGTTGACGTAAATAAATCGAGCCTTTACAAGTCATTTGACATCAACGAAAAGTTAACGCAATTTCAGACAAATCGTTCCTCCGATGACAATAGTGCAGTGTTAATGAGTTATGATAGGCCCGCGAATCTCGAGGTCGCACGAACTAAAGACGAGACACCTACAAGTGCGACGACGTCAAGCCTCGGCGAGTTTTTAGCTTCCCGCCCTATTAGAGTAGGGCCCGACACAACATCAAATTTACTCGCGAACAGGAGTAGTGCCGACGTTGACGTATCAGTTCCTATTGTCGCAATAGGCGACGGCGACGGCGGCTTGCCGAAGACGTCCTATGTGATAGGACACCTGCCCATCGCACCGATGAACTTTGAGACGAGAAAAGCTGTGAGCAGGATAGCTTCCTCGCCCGAAGTTCTTGTTTCCAGAGACGAAGTTGGGGTCTCATTGAGGGACAGGCTAACCCGAGACAATTTTGCGAGCAGTCTCGATACCTCGATCGTCAGTCCTGACATGAAATTGAGTAGTTTTAGGATACAGGTGAGTACTGGTTGCATTCAATGCAATGTGATCCGACGCGGAAAGAAATGGAATATCAGAGTATGAATTTTTTTCCCTAATAAAGTAATAATTTACTTGTTTTCGGCAAATAAAAAAAATAAAAATATGTATATGAATACATTACAGCTAAATATACTATTATTTTTATTCAATGACGTCATAGTTTTTAAACTTTTTAATATAACAACGATTAAAAAATTTAACCTCTTGCTTTACTTAATCACTCAGTTGAAATTTCACTTTTTCTAACCAAATTAAAAAACCGGACAAAATAATATTCAGATAAAACTATTTCATTGCAACAAAAAACATTTCAGTTGGAGGCTAAACGCAGTCCGAAGACACCGGAAAGCATCAAGTCCTTCAGTTCAGGCGAGACGATGGGCCCCGACTCGATAACGTCAAGCCTCGCCGTCAGTCCAAAAACACCCATGCGCTCGGAGTCGCGTGAATTCGTCCTTAGCGATAAGTCCGTCGCTTCGTCCGTAAGCTCAGACTCAAAGACGCTCACGATGCGCTCGGTTGACTCGGAGGCGGTGAAGAAGCCGTGCGGAACGCCAGGCGACAAGTCAGTGACGCCCTCGACGGACTCACTCGTGCAGCTCAAATCGACGGAGCCGCCTTGCAGTTCAACCGAGTCTTTCTGCAGCCCCAGTAAGCTCAAGTCTTCCGAGAGGTCTTTTAGCTCAGAATTGCAGTCACCCGTCAGTGCCAACTCGATTAAGTACACCGCGAATTATAGCTACAAGTTAGATGACGATTTGCAGAAGCCATCGACGGGTGAGATGAATTTATTTATTTAAAAAATTAAAAACTCCATCCTTCTTACATTTTAATTAAAGAAAACCAACATTATTTATTTCTCACAATTCTGCCACATTATATTTGAGAACAAAATCAGCTAGAATTTCCATATTGCAGTTTCATTATAATAAATTACAATTTTGCTGTTTCTAGAAATTGGCCCAGTTACTTCGCCATTTTATCCGATTCTATATCCTAATCAAAAAACACCGTCACCATACAGCGAAGAAAAAAATAGAACAAATCGAGACGGGATTGGAATCGATGAATTTCGAGACATTCAAGAACGGCATACAAAAATCTACATTGAATCAAAAACTCCAAGTAACGCATTTGACGTATCGCAAATTAATACGTCAGAAGAGAATATAAGTATTGTATTGTCATCGGATAACGATTCTTTCAAAGGTAGTTTGAGAAAATTGTATAGTTATGAATTAGAAGACGAATCAACGGTCATAGATGACAAAACTAGCGATAAGGACAAGGGTCGCACATCAGGTAAATATATTGCACTAAATTTGTTTGGATCATATTAACTTATTATAATTATCGCTAAATTATCTATTTCAGCATTTGAACTTTATCGTAAAAATAAATTGGACGATGAACTTCAAGAAACCGATGTGCTTTCACCGTTACAACATGGTCAGTTCGAAAACCGTAACGATGTCTTCGAACGTACTCGAGGAAGATCACTCGATGGCAAGCTTGAAACTCTTGAGATTACAGGAAAGTCCCACGAGCGCAGTAGCAGCAGCTTGGAGAAACGATTTCCAGATATGCTACTATCGCCGTCAATGGAAGATTTTGCTAATAGCGTCAAGAAGCGATCGAGCGACGTTTTGGAAGATCTAAGACATCTAGAAGCGAAAACAACGGACGGAGAAATAGACCCAAGTATGCTTACAAGAAAGACAAGCTTTATCTGGGAAGATCTGAAGAGTTTGGAAGCTCGTAGACAGGACACGTTCAGCGATTCGGCTAGCGCTTTCTCTAGACAGAGAATAGATGTTCTAGGCATCAGTATCTCGACAGAAGGTCGGAAAACGTACATTGTTGAGCCAAAAATTAATATTGACGAAAACAGCGACAGTATACTGAAATGCGTTACCTACAAAAGTTCCAATGGCACAAATCATGACGACGATGACGATGGCTCAGAATCAAAGCTCGGAGTCTGGACAAAAGTTAAACCTCGCAAGCGCAACGATAATGGTCGCAGAAGTAGTGATAGGGCCTTGAAAATTATCCAGGAAAATTCGGCAATACTTCAGAAGATTTTGACCTGTCAAGCTAGGAAACGACTGCCTGATTTGGAGGAGATCTCGAAAGAAATAACGATCAGTCCTATAAATGAGGAAATATCGAAAATCTTCAGTCCTATTCTCGAGAAAATGGGACTAAACGAGCATGAAATTAATGAGGAGCTGGCTAGAATAAATTTTAAGGATCTTGATCGTAATACTACCACTACCACCGCCTCGGAATTCGATGCCAAGATCAACGATGAATTGTCAAAACTTTCTTTAATCGGTGATAACGAAGAAGTGGCTTATCTACCTGACGTAGATGACATATCCTCTGACTACTTGATAGCAAGGGATGCATTTATCGATCGTCAAATAAACGAGGAATTGTCAAAACTACTCGCCAACTATAACGAGCAAGAGTCGCCTATGACTCTTCAAAAAGGTTCGTCTAGTCTTAATGCGAGTGATGATTTGTCAACCTGTTCAACGAACGTCTACTCCTACAAGTCATCCAACGATTCGTTAGACATAAAAAGCGATCACAGCTCAAAGGATCCTGTGCACAGCCTCATTTATCCAGAGAAGCCCATTCCATACGTTCCTCGCAACAACTATACAGCACCCCGTGATATTTCAGCAAAGAGTGATGTCGACATATATAGAGAATTAGAGAAATTAGATCAGATCTCGTATGCACAAGCTATATCCACTGCTGCTACAGAAGTGGTGCATCAAGAAGTCGTTCAGCCATCAATCCCGTACATATCAGACGTAATACGATCACCGAAAATTGATTATTCCAGTACAGTTATTGAGAAGCAACCGACCTACGACATATCCCCTTTAAAGAGTCCCTACGATAGTCCTTATTCTTCTACAATTTTACAGACATCTTACGATTACAAGTCCAGAATATCGCCGAGAAAAACACCCAACAACCCATATTCAGTTCGATCTTATGATACTAAAAGTACTTTGGATACAGGTTTTGAAAATTCTACTTTTGAATTGACAGCGAGGACGGCAATTGTACCTACGACTCTCAATTATGAATACGGAGCTAAAAAACATATCTTATCAAAGGAACACTTGGAATTTCGTGTCAAGTATGATCAAGAAGGTGATTTAATGGAAACCACTAAGCCAACTACGCGGGACATCAATCTGAAACTTAGTCCATTCCAAACTGACATCGTTGAATTAGACAAAGGTACCTCTTACTATTCCAACAAGCCAGCTATTACTCCAACGAACAAATATGCCTCAAATAAGGATGATAGGGTGTCTACGAATTTAGCTTTGGAACACAGTGCATATGAGCCAACATACCAACGCAGAAAATACGACAACGTTTCACCAGCCGATAAATATTCTGCTTATAGTACGAGTTATGATGTTCCTCGACAAGCTTACAAGGTAACGACTTTAGAACCTGAATCATCAGAGATTTTTTCATATTTAACAAATAGTACAGTTACATCATCTAGTCGACATCGGGATGCGCATGCACTGTCACCTCATTATCAGTCGAGTGACTATACAAAAACAATAGCCAGTTCGTATACGACAGTTTCACCTAGTTTTGATAATTCGTTGACATCGGCAAAGTCGGTAAATAGGTCAAAGAATACATACGCTGATGTAACGCCTACGGATACTATGAATTACAAGAAGACAACACTAACCCTTGGAAATGTTGGAGAAACTAAACAAGTGGGTAATACTGACATTAAATATACATTTGATGGTAGTCCAAGTCCGAAGTCTCTAGGATTTAGTCCTTTTCCCGTAAGAAACGTTCAAAGGAAGCCTAAGGAGCTTGGCTTGAAGTTGGGATTGTATTCGCCGACAAATTCGGCTCAATCAAAGCAGTCTTAGTTCTATGATATAACTTTTAATTCGAGCGGAGAAGCACAATTTCTGGAATTCAATATTTTCCTCACATTGGATCTACTGAAACGGTAGAGTAAATGATATTTCACTATGTTTCACAACGCACGAAGTTGTAAGAAAAACTGTCGACAATGTTATCATTTTTGTTCAAGAAGATAACATAAAACGAGGACAATTGCGTGTATTGCCATTGCTTGTGAGCGCCTAGTTATTTCCATTGTGTCAGAAAAAGCTACTTACAATATCGTTAAAATTATAAAAATAGTGATTGTAAAGGCTTTAGGGCAATCGCGGCATTTATACCTTGAAACAAAATCAATGTACACTTTTTTCGATTGCAATCCCATTAAAAATAATTCGTAAAAAGTTTAATATGAACTTACATAAGAGCGTGTACATACATTTTGAGATAAAATCTAAAGTACTATATAAGTCATTACGAATTATTTTTAATAAGAATTGTTAAACAGTATTTTTTGTTAGTCATCGTTGCAGAAATGGGCCTAAAATGTTGTAAAAGATTGTTAACGGAAGAATGTCTGTCAGAAGAACTCGTATGTTGTTGTCAGGTTCGTAGAACTAAGTATTAAAATGAGTTCGAGAAGGTATATCCTAATTTTTTAAATAATGATAAGAATATACATGTAATATTATGAATATGACTTATAGATACGGAAAGTCAGGGACGAACTATTCTAGTGAGTTTATGACTATTGCATTCGACATTGTAAATATTAATGCTAATCGAATAAAACATTTTTAAATATTACTAATTGTAATGACTTAATTTTCAACTCATTGCAAACACAATATGTATAAACTTTTAGAGGAGAATCGTCCCTGAACTTTTCTTTATATTTATTTAGACTTTATTTGATTGATTTATAGTATCTTTTATGTATACTATCTCTAACCTCATATCTATAAGCTTTACAAAGCTATTTTCGGTTTCATTCATAAAAAAAGTGATTTTCACAAAATGATGTATTAGAGTAAGTATTAGAAGTCTACTTTTTTTAGTACTCTAAATGCTGATTTCTTTAGTACTCAACTCATGTGCAAAAATTCGTATACCTTATAATAGTATGACTCGGTCAATTATGAAATTGAGTTTATGCATACGAATATTTTATTTATCATGTCACAAATAATTAATAATTTTATAGTAAAATTTTTAATTTCGTCTTTTATCTGCATCAGCTAAGTTATAGTAGTTATTGTGGTTCTCATTACTTTTTATCGAAATTTATTCTTTTAGAGCTGTTAAGCTGTAAAACTACAATTGTGTACATTCTTAATATTTCTTGATTCTATTTTTATCATTGGTATCATTCATCAATATTTTATACTATAGAATCGTTTATTATTTAATAATTTAAAATGCAGTTGCATCTAGTAAGTGGTTTTGACGATAGTATTACAAAATAAAAAAGCCTTGTGCTTGCTCTTGAAAAATATCTTGACTTACGCATTTTTTAAATATCGTATCAGATTCAAATATTTGACATTTAAACGAATCTTTTAGGCTTTCAATTTGGAAAATATAATTAATATCCTTTGAGTGTGTCTGCGTATATATATACAGATTTATTCCATCGAAATCTGCTGCAACAAAAAATAATTCTAAATATCGTATATGCAGCATGTATAGAGCTTCAATGTCTTTTTAAACCAGAAAATTGTTAGCTGCTTGCGTGACATTGATAAATAACACTAGATGCGTTTGTTTTGAACAAATTTTGTAATTTTTGTATCCGACAATAAGTAAATGAACACAAACGTGGAAATAAGGAATGGGGACGTGGCATCGGAGTCTTTTAAAAAAATATAAAATGCGATTACTCTTTATAGCTATGTACTTTAAATATTATATACATCATCTTAAAATGCACAATTGATAATAATTGCACTTTCCTCTTTTTCCGTTTGCTCGGCATTTCAAGTGGGAAATCATACGATGAAAGTATCGCGACACTTCAGTCGCTTGTATTGAAGCAAAGTTTCCGCAATAAAATGTTTTGGTTTAGTGCTTTATTTGAATACTTCACTTTGAAGCTTTGTATCTACATATTACATTAATAAATACCCATTATAAATGGAATGAAGATATTTAGGTTTACTTGTTCACGTTTATCTCAAACTAAATGGAAGCTTTTGCAAACTCATTTCAATCTGATGAATGCTCTGGCGGTATTTATTACAAGATAATTTTTTAGTACTAAGATAATTTTTCAAAAGATATATAAAAGCGATTACTTTTCTTTGTTCGGCTTAGTAATATTTTTTACGCTGCATTAATGATGAATGATCAAATCACTAAACCGAAATAATTTTAAAGGAAACTTTAGGAATATCATGATTCTACGCTTATATACATATTACGATATGAATCGGATTAACAAAAATCTAATTGTAGCAAAGAAAATGTGAAAATAAAAGCTTAACAGGAACGTAAGGTTGTTTTGTCAGTTAAATGAGTTGACATTACAAAGTCATTATTATTGTAAATAAGATACAAAAAAATGATAATATATTATAGATGCATGAATGAATGGCACTGTGCCGATACAAGACTGTACATTTCGCGAAAAGCGTGTAGAATTGTAAAGATATTTCGTGAGAGAAGCATATAAAATAAATATGTTGAGAAAGACAAAGGATCATTCAAACTTATTTCTATATACTTTCCTTAACAAAATTGTAATTATTTTATTAATTTTAAATAATATTAATTTATATTTCAAACTATCCAGTCTGACGTTTCTCAAATAATAGTACATTATGTATGAAACATGATTATTTCACAGAATAAAAAGAAATCATTGTGAAATCACTAGCACTTTGCTTTTTTCAATCTAATTTATTATTCCACAATTAATAATATATTGCCCAACCAGGTTAAACCAAAACAAAGCTTAATTAAATGAACAAACTTTTTAATGTGACTAAAGACTATATCCCAGACTATATTTTTCATTTAATTCTAACAAGCCGGATTACGATAGGTTTTTACACATGCACACTTTTTTGTGACAAAGCTGCTGAATTATATCCACGTAAAAATAGTTTTCAAATATGTTCAATCATATTTTAAAATTTTCAGTAGCTGCAGGAGGAATTAGAACTTTTGGTCTCACTGCTCGATAAACTCAATTTTTCATTCATTTTTCATGCATAAGAAAGGGCACTCTTCACGGATGCATTAAATCAAATTAAATTGTGCAGTAAATATATTATTTTTACGAAGTATAGGGAGTTCAACAATTGAAACGGAGTAAGATTTACACAAGCTTCAGCAGTTTCTAGATTTAGTGGATAAGTTATACACTAATCCGGTCAAGTAAACCAGTTCCTACTTCAAATCTGGTATAATCCTCTAGTTTAGATAGTTTGGGTAGTTTAGATGTAATGATGTATAAACAAAGAAAACGTATATGTATAAAACCACTTATATGTATACCTTTTCATTAATAATAGTTTTATCATTTTAATGCACAATTAACTGATAGATTCATTAATATGATCATGAACTTCTGGCCCATTATAAGTATATGATAACAAAATGTTGTGAGCTGCAGTAACACGTCGGAGCATTCTTTGACTATAGATTATACACAATTCCAATAGATCTTTTACTTTGCGTCATTAGTATACATATATAATACAATATGACTGGCGGTCCCTCCGAAGAAGAAAATAACCTCGTCGAATGATTGGGGATATCTGCGCTAATTCGCAGCATTGCCGCGTTATTTCTGTCCTTTCGTTCTTTTATTTTTATTTCATCTCTCCATTAGTTATGTGCATATAGTATACTTAATTGGTCCCAATTGGCTTAACTATTCCAAAAGCAAAAAGATGAACGAATGCAATACGATATATACCTTTATATATAAGATACAATTATATAAGTAGCACAGAGCAAAGGAGTCGTTGATTGAAGCGTAGCTGAAAAAGAAAAGCATAAGAAAGAAAATGAAGGTTGTAGAGTACATAGAGCCAGCTGAGATGGTATAGTGTCTTCTTTGGCTCAACAGGAGCTTCTTCGCCTACATCGTAACAGACTGGACTAATGGATCGAATTAAGTCTCTGAAAGGTCTCTGATGTTATAATTACAGTTTGACTTCAAAAGACCCAACTCAGCGAAATTCCGGTTCCTTCTACATTGCAGCTTCTCCTTTCACATCGTGGCTCACTATTGTAGCTGCGCGAGCCTCGAACTCAAGGGTATTTTATAAAATATATAATATATTTTATAAATGCTTGGAACCATTACTTGGAAACGGCTGTAAAAGTATAGTAGTATGCACGACTACGGCCAACGGAATATTTATGCAGTCCTATACTAAAATTTGGTGTTGGTCTGTTTTACGTTTAGTAAATTTTGTGATGCGTAAAATAATAACCTACAATAAAGAAATTTGAAAATAAAAGCAACAATCAAAGTAGCCTTGACATTATACAATTAGATTGTCACAAAAAGTGTCCAAACTCGAGAGGCACAGAAGTAGTTGTGAGATTCTTTTGTACCTTTAATCGAGACCACATATTTTTATCGTATTCATGTCTAGACATTGATGATTTTTTTCCTGTAGCTATTTTGTAATGTCTTTGCACGTTTATACGTTTGCTCATATTCATATATATGAGTATATATGTATTCTATACGTGACTGCGCAAGACAATTATTAGAAACATTATTTGGTTGTCTTTTCTCGTTTCGTGCTTTATTTAAGATATGAAAATCTAGTATATTTTTGTAATAATTTCAAGGTATTGTATTAATGGGAAATAATATGGCATTAATATACGCGACAAAACAATTGTCATCTTTCAACATAGTCTATCTGAGTCAATTTAGCGTTCTTTTCACTCGCCCGCGACTCTCTTTTTTGTACACTCCTGCATTTTCCCTCCCCTTTAGATACGAAAAGAAAGATATACATGGACTTTCGTCTCCTGTGGGACTCACGTACTCTGCTTCGTCGTTTCCGGGCTGCTAGTATTACACATTATTTCGCACAGAACATTAAAGTGAACGTGGGTTTCAATTCAAGTAGCATTAGTTTTACCCTTAACGGGAGGACATTTTTATGTCAGTGTCACGAGGCAAACGTTTATCTTGCAACTTTAAGTTTTCACAGAAGATACAAAAACTTGCATAACATTAAATAATCATTTTTATTCGTGGTGCAAACTCTTGGAATTCGAACGTGAATCTCAAGTTAACTGCGGTCTTCCGTGAAATGGAATACCTGAACTTTTTGGTCTTCCAGATTAAACTTTGGATTATGTAGAAAATCTATGAATTTTAAAAGCTTTATGAATATTAGGAACCATTTTTACATAAGCATAGTGGAATACTAAATTAAGATGCATGTTTATTGAACGATTTTCACAAATGCGACATTGTATTTTTGAGAATATTTTATATAGCTGGGCAGACATTGAAATTGAAATATGTACAATAAGAATATTGTTCAATAATAATATTGAATATTGACTACAATTTAATGACCATATGATTTTAAAATATTGATTGACTTTGCACAAAACCGGGAATTATAGAGCTATCCGTTTTCTATCTACACGTAACCATATACTTCGAAATAATTACATAGGTAGTCCTAGTTTGATATTCTTATTTGCTACCCACTCATCATTGATATATTATAATTGACATATTACTAATGATATTCCTACTACTGCTACGCAGTTTTGAAAATTACAGCACAACAGAAGCATGTTCTTACTGAACAAGAGCGTTGACGACTTAAAAGATAAAAGCGCTATCTTTATATAGTATAAATTATAATACATTTACAAATATATTTTAATATATATACATAAACAAAAAGTAATATATTTTAGTAGCTGATGTGTACATTTACTAAGAATAGAGTTCATAAATACAAGATACAGTAGGTTAACTGTTCACAAATCTTTCAATCCACCTTAAACTAAGCTGTCTATTTACAATTTTGGTTTTATAACTACGGATTTATAATAGTTAATTAAATCGAAGAAATCTACTAAAATTTCGAACCTAAACATGACGGTTGTCTTATATTACATGCCGCATAGTCCACCGTGTCGCTCAGTAATGATGGTAGCGAAACATCTCGGAGTGCACTTGAATTTGAAGTTTATCAGCGTACCTCGATTGGAACAATTAAAACCATCTTTTGTTAAGGTGAGATTTATTGCGTTAATGCAAATAGAATTTAAGTATATAGCAAGTTATTTTTTTCTTATTAGATTAATCCACAACATACAGTACCAACTATTGACGATGATGGTTTTATCTTATGGGAAAGGTATATGTTTCTAAGAAAGAGTCATGTATCATTTCATAAATATGGCGACTGGCTGTCAACTTTCTTTTTTATAAGTTTCATATGCATATACTTAATATATTTTCATTATTTTAGTCGTGCTATCTTACCATACATGGTAGCAAAATACGGAAAAAATGATGTTCTCTATCCCAAGGATCTGAAAAAGCGTGCAATTATAGACCAACGCCTGTACTACGATATTGATGTATTGTATAAAAGCATCGTCGCTTATTTCGTAAGTAAATATTTAAAAAAAATTTGTATACGTATACGTTATAGATCAAGAATAAATCCTTTTTTCTATTTAACTATGTATTTTCAATTAACGGTGAATTTTTGATTTTCGAAATACGGATGAGATACTTTTTTTTGTAATATAATTAATCATTTTTGTTTGGATTTTTTAAAATAGCTGTAATTTTTATTTTATTTTTATTTTTATTATGTAATGGTTTTTTTCTCAAATTTTTCAAATATTTCCTTTTTAAATATCCTTTGTGATACGATGGGATGAAAACTGTCATAACATCTGTAAGTGATTTCAAAACTTATTATTATAATTTTTAAATGAAAAACTGTACGAATGTTATTTTTCTAAGCTATTATATTATTTAAAATAATTAAAAATCTAGAAAACAACAATTATTTTACCATTTTTGTGAAAACGTAGTCTCCAGTGATACTAGGACAGTTAGATGAACCACCTAAAGAACATTTACTAGCCTTGGAAAAAGCATTGAAATTACTAAATGATTTTCTAAAAAATGCAAAATATGTAGCCGGAGATCGATTGACTATTGCTGACTATTGCATTGTCGTCAATGTTTGCACATTGATGGTAAGATTCTCGCTTTTTAAATATGTCATTAAGCAAGCTTGAATCCGTACTGTCAAAAAATCGTTTATTTCAGGGATTTGGTTTCGAAATTACTCAATATGAACAAATTGTAGCATGGTATAATCTCTGCAAAAGAGTTATGAAAAATTCTGGGTTTGAAGAATTTAACGAACAACAATCTAACATTTTAGGCAGATTTTATTTATCTAATTTAAAAACTTAACTTTCTTTAGAAACTCTTTTAATAATTGTTTAAATGTATGTAGTACATTTATCCGAGTATTATAATCGAAGCAAATTGTCAGAATATGTACAATCTCATATACGAGTATTTAATAAACTGACATTATACAAAAGAAAACTTATTATTTTTGACCATACTGATCAAATTCCCTGATGAGAATTCAAGACGCGGAAAATTATAAATGACAAATAGCCTTTGTTCAAGGGCATACTCGTACATTTAATGTCCATTCCTCCCCCCATACTCATTATTAATAAAGTTTACACAAAAATATACAACATCATTTTTCGTTATTATCTTAAACTCTAATTCAATAATCTCGAAAATCTCATTTAATCTAACACACGCACAGACGCATTCACCAGCTAGCATCGTTAATAGAATATGATTTTAGCTCCCCTTTTCATTCGAGAGCGAAATTTCCAAAGTTTATTCTCGCAGAGTGCGCAATCCATATAAAGAGTCAACAAGACTCTGTAGTCCACGCAGCTGTATCGAAGTTGTTTCTATAGGGGGATGAAAGTGACGGCAGCTTCTCGCGCACATTATCTTTCTAAAAAGGGCATCTCGCGCTGCAAACACTGCGAGCCCCTTTTTGGGAAGCTAGCAATTAAGCCGAAAGAGAGAGAGAGAGAGAGAGAAGCTCTATAATGTAGGTATACGGAGATAAGGAGCCGCGTCGCTCGAATTAGAATTCACGGGCATAAATCGAGCGGATTTGCATGGCATAAATAAACCGCGACTATCGCGCCGCTCGATCTCTCGAACAATGCGCGCGTGCGGCATGTTCGCGTGTATAAAAGAGCTGCGGCGCCGCGCTTTGGGACGTTCCTTATTATTATATAGGTATAGTTATATAAACGTCGAAGAAAGAGCAACATATGCGGCGGGTCTTTAGTGATAGCAATTAACGGCATTATATAGCGGTTCGTCTAATCAGTCAGGCGGTATATGTTGTTCGATACAATATAAAGAAATTAGAAAATTTTGAGTTATAGGTATCATACGTTCGATTCAAATTTAGTACTTACAATACAAATCCTAGTCTGTATATAGATACAGCAATTTACTGCCTTCATCTATTCAAAACATATAAAAGAATTTACAGTGCATCTGACGATAACCGTATAATTTATACATCGCAAGAACGTCTTAAACTCGATAATCGGCATAGCCTCGTACTCTTTTTGTGTATAGCTATAGTATCAGCTGATCCAGAAAATTAGCAAACAAACGCTTTCGACGCAGAACACCAAGCCAAAAGAGAAATCCGCATAAAAAGCTCACTTAATCTTGTAGAATATCCGCAGCTTCTAAATTATTCCATCGGCAACACCTATACATGCGCGCAGCATATCCGTAACAGCATTAAGAGATAAAGCTGGCCGAAGCGATTATTTCGTACTCGGGAGGATGCAGTGTCTTGCGCATTTCTCACAACGCGAAGCTGTTACTTATATATAGCGTTTACAGTAGTGCACGTGTACAGGAAGTATACACAAAGCAGACCTAGGCGCTAAGGCGAAAAAGCGCGCGCTTCTAACTGTACGCAGATGCGCGAATTTCGGAACACGTTTATACAGGCGCAAGTATATATATAGGTGTCGTGGAAGGGACACGCTGCTGTGAATCATGAATCTTAAGCGGTGTTACACCTGCTGTTACGTTGCTGATGTTATATAAGTTTTGAGCGTGCCATCGGTGTAATAGCGTACACCTTATGCATTGTAAATGGTGGTGCTTTATGGTATTATAGTATGAAATGTTGCAGTAATTGTTTCGATTGAATGGGGCTACATTTGGAAGTAGACAATTGTTTAACACAGATATTATTAGTTGCATATACGTTGCTATTTTATTATTGCTCGCAAAATAAATTGCCGAAGCGGATTAAGCCCGTTACACGCTAAAAGGAACGGATATAACAGGAACAGATATAAGATTTAACATGGGTTAGTATATCTATATATATGAGGAACAGCGCGCTGTTCCTTGTATCTGTTCCTGTTCCTTTTATATATAGGTATACTAATCCATGTTAAATCTTATATCGGTTCCCTGTTCCTTTTAGCGTGTAACGGGCTTTACTTATAATTTGTATGATCAATTCGTATATATAGTGAACAGACTAATATACATGTGTATATTGGTGTATACTTGGAGCAAGAGGACAACGTAGATACAAAGTTAAGCGTATAAATATAGCAAGCTATATGAGATGAAGTGTAAGAGAGGTAGAGAGAGAATTCGAATATCAGAAGCAGAGTGCATTGCATTTACAAGTCCGAGAATGAATTATACATAGATATGAGAGCATGTATTCGTATTAACTATACGTATTTGCATAAGCGCCATACATTTATGTGCAGCGCCGGCTGCACCAACGGAGGAACGCCTTGAGCAAATGTATATATGTATACCTATCTTATGTACAAATTTGAATACATATCTCTTGAAAGTGCATACCGACCTGTATGTTACAAACAAAATTTGCAACTGTCATCACCGTCTTTTGTACGTGTAAGCATTAGCGTTTATTAGAGAAAAGAAATCATTATCCAAAGAATTACCAAACTGTTCGTTTAACTTATAGGTTGTATATTTTCTACGAAATTTCAGGTCCAAGCTCGCGACTCTCTTTATACTCGCATGATTAGAGATCATCGCGAGATCGAGATTTTCGATTCGATCGCTTGCTCAATTTATATTATGAATATAAAGAAAAGGATGATACCAATGACGATGATTGCTTTCTAAATGACCTAGACTTGTATATACCGATGATAGAATGCATTAAATTATCTTGATTTGAAATTTGAACTCTGCGCGCGGACTAATCGCTCTCTGCGTGTGGTTATGCGAACACTTCCTCTTGCTGAGCGCTGCCACTTTAGCTCGATGAGGTTATTAGGATCAATGATCGTGGTAATTTTCAAGGGGAGAGTCTGCTGCCGTACGTTAGCCTCGCGTTGACGTTGCATGGGTATGAGTTGGTGAGATGATAAATATCAATGTATATGTGCGGACTAATGGTTCTATATGCATATGTCTTCGGTTTTAAACGGCATTGAAATATCAAACTGTGTATATCCTTGACTATCGTTATTGTACGAATAATTTAATCTATATAATGGTCAAAAATAATACAAGCGTATCGCTCTTTAGACGCAGCTAGCCATATACATTTTGCTACAACTTAAATGCGTTATTGCAATTACTATATAGCTCAGATAGTCGATCATCGCTTCAATCAATATCGAGGAATAAACACCAGTGTGTGAAAGTTGATCGCACTCTCAATTTAATGTCACAAAAGTAATCAAGCAATAGAAGGTCATTGTTGTTACATCATTATAAAATGTTAACCTATTTACTGACTATATATACATGATTGAATAAAAGCTATCGTTTGCATGCCATCAGCAACTA
Organism: Muscidifurax raptorellus; assembly: GCA_020010945.3. Lineage (NCBI taxonomy): Eukaryota > Metazoa > Arthropoda > Insecta > Hymenoptera > Pteromalidae > Muscidifurax > Muscidifurax raptorellus. Next base: position 18,169,215 of record CM052077.1, on the reverse strand, counting down.
GCTCATGCCTTTATACGATAATGTATATACCAAACATTTGTTCTCTGCAAGCACTAGCTCTATAATTCCCCTCCCATCTCTCGTTTGCTCGTCTATATTTGTTTCTTTCCTCCTCCCCCACAAGTCCATTTCAGCCTGCGCATTAGCATAATTTCTCTCCTCATACAACCGCATATATGCGATTGTCCGAGCAGCCAGTCTTATAATATATAGTTTTCTGCATATAGCCAGCCCCATAGCTTGTATTGTTCATCGTGTGTGCGTTGTAGCGCTGCGATCGCAAAAAGCTTCTCCGGCCCTGGCCGCCGCGATTCTTATCGTCGAGGGATAATGGCACGGTACTTCATTCTGTGGAAATTAGCGCGATTGCGCCGCCTGTAATCAGAGCCCACCTCTGTGTTTGGTTTTTTTTTGAGGAATTTATACTCATTGTTTGGCGAAATTGGTAGCCAAATATGGCTCTGCCTTTTAATGCTTATTTGCGATCTAGATATAAGCAATGGATGATAATTTTAGATGCAAGAATGTTTTGGGAGTTATTAAGATATTTTTTTATTAGAGAAAGATATGCTTGTATCTATAAAGCTAATAATCTTTTATAGACTTATTTAATTTTTTTATAAATTTCTCTTTTTAAAATCTAAGGAATTTGATTTTCATCGGACGTATGCGTCAGTGAACCGTTTGACACGTCAATTCTTTCAAACAAGTGCGAGAAGCATTAAACAATGCCGGAAAGTTAATTTGACTTCTCTAATTTTACAATTATATACATGGCAATACAATCGGACACCTTCTTGCAAACATTTTAATATCAAGGATTGGATTATCAATTCTTTGTTCGGACTACAACATAAGTTATTTTTCAGCTTTTTCTCTCCATGCATCTATATGATAATGTTTCTTACTTTACGATTGCCAAAAAGACCTGCTCTGAATCTTGCTTTTAGCTAGAAAAGTTCTCAACGCCGACTGGACCCACTGCTTCTTCGGAGTCGGATATCAATAACACATATAGCTCTGACGTGCGCAACTGGAGGAATTGAATAGAATATGATTTGTTGGTTAAAGTATTGTATACGAGTATTTGTTAAATGGGTTTATAAAGTAATCCTAATGTTTTACTTCAATCTTACTTTCTATACGGTATGTAGATAGAGACCAAAATTTTCTCAAAAAAAAAAGAAAATCGTCGAAGGGTTATAACTTTGTCAATCTCAATACCTCCCATGGAAATCCTATTAGTCTACGAGCATAAACCATCGATGTATAGGCATTTAAGCATGCTCTAACAGATATACATATATTATACCGAGAGGAAGCGTATACACATTTCCCTTTCCCCTTTGAGCTTCCTAATGAACGCAGTAACGACGTACTGCAGTTGGTATAATGACCTTTGGTAAAATGTTTAGTGTCTCGCGCAGCGCCGCATACATATACGAATCGTGCGAGGACGCTTTTCGCAAAGAGGAAGAGGGTTACCGTGTGGTCTGTGCTAAGTGTCGCGGTCGTTATGAGCTTTCCGCCATCCTGACTCGAGCGGCTGATCCAAATCGATGCGAGTAATAGGCTACTGGTATTTGTTTAGCTTATAAGGTTGTTTCCATAGCTCAAACTGTAAGCGGATAATAAAGGATAAAACGCGTATATAATGCGGAATTATTTATTGCTGTTTTTTTTCAATTGTCGCGGCATATTAGCTGAACGCTATGTAATCGGATTATCGATATTAATATATAAAAAAGTAATTTTCCGGACATTATTTTTCGGCTTGTATGAACCGAGAATAGCAATATAGCGGTTTCTTTTTCTAAGCGATTATCGTGTGTCGCGCAGAACGAGACGATCAGTAGGGAGACGCGGTGTGCAGTTCGACGGCTATGCACTGCATAATTCGCAAGAGCGTCCACGTAAGCCGGCGACGGCTTCGACGATCGATGGGATTACATGCAAATCGAGAGCCGTCGTAGTCTGCCCTTCGTTTCCCGTCTCACCCCCTTCTCTAGTTCTGCAGTGTATACATTGACGAAGTTGCAAATCCAGCCGCGCTGCTGCGGCTCGTCTACATATATACATACGCCGGGGAAAGCGAAACACGCGCTAATTTTAACGGACAACGACCTATACACGCGGCTAAGCTCTTGTTGATCAAGACGGACATTAGGCGAGGCTAGATAGGCTTCCTTCAAAACACTTTGTCCCACCGGAGATTACACGTGTTTCAGCAAAATCCATTTTCGCCGTTGCTTCTGTGCTACTGCTGTTGCTTTTGCTAGCTCCATTTTTTTGTCGTGGATTTACCGTATGCAGATCGCTGAGTCGATTTAGAGAGCGTTGTATATATACAGCACTTCTCACATATCATAGGCGTATATTATACGTATCAGCTTTGCGAAGTTTGTTTAGCACGAGCTGGATGAGTCAGTGATAAAGGATGTGTTTACTTGGATACGTTCAGCTTATTATTTTCCGTCTGAATATTATATAGCGTCACCATCATAAAAAATACGTATTGGAACAAGGCGTCTCTGATCCTCTTTGTTCATTCCGACGTGCAAAAATGCGTATACAATTTTCTCAGAATTATAAAAGCGATTGTTTAATCGATGCCTTTTAAATTTTCCGTTAACGACTTTATCAACGGTTGAGTGACTTTCCCATTTTCCATCAGCCTGGTAGTCCGCAAACACACATCATAAAACAGCATTGGTCAAGGACACTGCAAAAAGCTCTGAAAGCTTCCGGAACTACATAAAGACCGAACGATGAAAAAAATCGCGAGAGAGATGGACGAATCCATTGGATCAACAGCTCGTCGATTTTCGTGCTTTTTCACGCACTTATACCTGAGTGCGTGTGTTGTCTGTAGATATAGGTATACAGGAGTAGAGATTGCAGAATAGCCGGGTATTTTTTTTAGTTTAGTCGAAGCTGAATCGGATTGCGCGTCGACAGAATAATGGAGACGCTCAGTCAATACAAGCGGAAACGACGAGGGGAATTTTCGTCGCCCTTTATTTGGTTATAGAGATCCGCGTACTATGCTGGACTGTTACCGGTGATATTCGAATGTTTTTGTGGTTCGCGCTCCAAGTCGGTCGAGAGCATCACTACTCGATTGAGCCGCTGCGCCCATTTATATACAGATGCGCTATGTTCCAAAGGACTGATAGAGTTTTGGCGCAATTATCTTGAGATAGACATAAAAGTGTATGTAATTTTTATGCTTTTATTTTATTGCGGTAAGTTGCAAGGAAATATAATATATGCAATTCTCAAGATTTGTTTAATTTACGATGGAACGTGTTATTCAAATTCTTACAATAGTAATACATATATGAATATCCAATAGCTCATTACTTATATACATTTTCTTCTCATTATTTTACCTATATATATAGGCTACAAAGGCAAACAGACAGAATACATTACCGAGCGATTAATGGGTTTATACGACCTCTACAGCGTCGTGTCTCTGCAACTTTGCAATTAATTAAGAATTCAATAAAAAAGACCCTGTCGTGGTTCTTTACCGACCGCCGGATATGACTTTACGCTGCGTTCGGCTAATTATCGCGTTCTTAATGCGCTTTGCCTTATAGACCGTCATCCCTCCGTTTTTCTCTGAGATCACAATAGCAGAAAACGTCACTTTTCTCCTAATGCTCTCCTGAAACCCCTTCTTTCTTTTGGAAAACAATCATACAAATCTATAAAAATGTACAATTCATAAATATTAAGTATATAATAAAATTGTAAAAAATAAATAACTTACAATGTTATTAAATATTTCCAGTTAAAATAACGTAGGAGTAAATCCAGTATTTATATAAATATTGCTAAACATAATTTATAGCTGCTTTATTGAAGGATAAAATATATAACTTAACTTCTACCGGCTTACGTTATATACGCAGTTACTTACTGTAACGAGTAAAAAATAAATTAAAATTAAAAATTATGCAAAAAATGTATGCATGTGTAATTTTATTTACAAAAATTTTTATAATATAGTTACGATTATTTAGAAGCGACCAATATGGAATGATCCATATACATATAGGCGCAAGGGAGTTCCGATGCACCAAAAGGGTTGCACTCTGGTCCCGTGAATGCAGTAGACTGTATTATTCAATGCCCAATGTCTCGAGCGGAACCCCTTGATATACATGGGGCAACTTGATGCCTTCCAGTACTGTGCATATAAATGCACACCATAGAATTCTTCTTTTCTTTCTCGTTACCCCCGTTGTGGGTAGAAGAAGGTTGGCAACCCCTCCATATATGCCATTATCTCTTGCAGTTTTGTCTGCAGCGCGACCTGATTGGTATCAGTCTGATGAATGGTTAATTAGCGAATGAATTACGAGAAAAGCTTTCCTATATATTTTCCTGTAAATGGCAGGTGCGTTTAAACTATAAATAAACAATATTTGATTATTTAAATATGTTATTGAAATACCTATTTTTTAAATACAAAATAAAAAGGAGTTTCACGTAACCACTGGAGAATCTCAAAATTCAAGCAACACATAGCAATCCATTTGACAACCAGACGAGCAATTTCGCGAATGTTCTGACATCTGCTCAGATAGACGTTTTTTTGTATTGACAAATAAAAGTCTATTTTCCTAACTACAAATAAGTGTATTCTTCTGTACTAATATCTTCTAGCAACCTGGTCTTAACATTTTGAAAATTAAAGCCGGGATATACAAAAAATTGCTTTGAAACTATGCAGCTTTGACATACATAGACGATTAAACGAACACATGGAAGAAGAGATTGAGCTTTACACAGTACTGTTAATGATATGTATATTGGAACAAGAACGACGACAACAATACCAAGTGCCATAGTTATAGAACAACAGCGACGATGAGACTCTGAGGTTGCTTTACTATCAGTACAACAACAGTATCAAGAATGTTATGCTGCTTTCCAGTCGGAATATCAACGATGCAGGGAGCTAGAGGAGACGCTTCAAGAGTACATTAAGAAGGAACTGAACTTGACTTGACAGAACAACAACAAGCAACGAAACAATGAAAGCAGAGCGTACAATCCTACTGGATGCTATTGAAGAACTGCAGAATAAAAAACAGCTAAAGTTTCACACAAATCACAAACTCAGTCACAAACACACTTAATCGTTTCAATACAGAAATGCGTTAGTATTCTATTGCGCATTGTCGAAGAAAAGTCCAGTTTGAGTTTCCTTCGATGAGCGTCTTCTCTTACTAATAATTTACGACAATATCTAATTTGTTAACTATTAACGAATGCACAAATCCTTCATGTATTTATACATGTAAATAATTCATCCCCGCATCTATATTGCAATTTCTCTCGAATTCAAGAAATCAAGGGACTCGTCGCAATCTACGTCTTAAAAAGTATTTGACTTTCAAAAATGATTTCATTACAAGGGTCTCGCGCCGTGCGACTACTCCTTCCTCCGCACGCGTCGCCGATTCGTTTCTCCGCAATCAGAGAGCAAGGGAGCTAAAAATAATCGAGTCTCCGAAAATTCGTGTCCTCCTACGACAATTATAACGAACGTCTGCAGACGAAGAACGAGGAGCGACGTGTCGCTTATTATGCAGCAGGAAAATCGACGAGGAAAAATCGGCAACGAAAAAGCGCCGGCTCGTAATCCTTCGGAACTCAATCTCCGCGAGCATTCATTAGTTGGGTTCTCCTATATATCTATCTCTTCGTCTTAGGTTACTTTCATATTCGTTGCTTAATTATAGGCGACCATCTCGCTTTTTCATTTTCTCTCTTTCCATTCGTTTTCACTTTCTATATATAGATGCTTTCGCGTATATACCGTATGGTGGTCTCGTCGTCGAATCACCAGGCGCTTTAACAACACACCCTCAAGTTGCAGCATGGCAGTGGAGGGACGGTAGCTCGATGTCGTAGACAGGTATTTTAGATAGATATTATATAGTTATAAGGTGTAGTGTATAGTCAGAGTAGCAGACTCTATACTAACCTATAATGGCGGATAAAATCGGAACTTTGGGATCCATTCCATTTGATAACGTGTATTTCCAGTGGCACAGGCAGACCTATTGTTAGCACACCGTAATATATATACCTTATATGTGAGCACTGTACTCGCAGATTGTGATGAAGATTATAGGAAAGCACATTAACTTTGCTCATTTCTCGAGATCTGTCCCTTTTCAATAGCTGCGCGTTGAATTGCGAAGGTTCATAATAAGTGAATGAATCTTATACCTTATTGTCTCCTTTATGGTATGTAAATATAACCTTTTGTCCTTTCGGAACTCTGTATTATCTTGAGCTCACGCAAAAGCTTCGCTGGATTAAGAAGAGTAAACTTATTAACGAGTTTTAAAATTAATTGCTTCTCAAGCGCACGTGAAAATGACTGCTTGCTCGTTCTTTGACGAGTGAATTTTCTGATACGCGTTAGCAATGCAACGAAGACTTTCTTATTTCGATACTAGTATTAAAAAACGAACTGTATAGTTAGTCGTTTTCATTGATTACGTATAATCATTTTTTTTCTCTATACAAACACAAAAATATGACCAATAAACAATTTCCCCCAACAACCGAGGATCGAAGAACCTCCATTCAAAAACTTAAAATCCCAAACTTGTGAGCTAGCTCTTGAAAACTTTCTACAGTCAGCTAGGTAAGCTACGCCGAACCGCGACTCCGGCAAAAATAAATATAGTATTTTTCTGAATAATTCATGCAAACTTCTCCTTACGAGGCTGCATAGGCTAGTATATAGCAGGGGCGGCGCGCTTATCTCGTAATTGCGTTTATCCCGTCGGGTTCTCTCCACGTGCTCTCGCGGCAGCGCAACGTCTACTACATATATACATATATAGTCTCCCGAATTTCCCGTGCCCCACCACTCCTGGTTATCGCGTTCGCGCGAAGGTGTGCAAGAAAGCACGGGCGGCGTTCGTCTAGCGCAATTTCTCGGGCAAATACGATAATAACTCTTGTCACAATGGGCTTTAAGGCTCGCGATAACATTGCTAGTGAACAGTCGGAAAACTCATTAAAGACTCTATTACGAGCTGCGCCAGCACACCCCCGCGGCGCCGTGCGAATATCTTCTCTCTTTCTCTGTCTGTCTTTCTTTCTTTCTTTCTTTCTAGAGCTTATGCTGCTGTATACTCTGGCTGCAGATTTTTCTTTATTATATAATTGCTTCTTCATTGAGCACTCGTTGGAGTCGAAATTAATCGTAGCGAATATACGCGGGGGAAGGGGGGGGGGCGAATGCGACACGACAGAGAAATTTGTTCTTCACTTTTGCATAATTACAGTGTATATAAATTAACGCTATTGCAATTAGCACATGAAATGGACCGATTTACAATTTGCTAGAGAGAAAATTTAAATAAAAAACTGACGCAGCAGTCCGTGTTCCTTAAAATGTTACTGAATAATGATCACTTTTTATGGCTTTAAACACTTGCTCGCGCGAGCGCAATAGTTTGTGTAAGGCGAGTTTTTATACTTTGTTCACATTTTTCACGGACTCGGCTTCTCTTATATATATAGACACACGGCGTTTTCTAAACTTACGTTTTTACGCTAAAGTTACATAAGAGTTTCTATTTTAGGGGAAACGTATATTATTTACTTTGTTCTTTTCTAACGCGAAGCTTTACGATGGCGCAACTTTGTAGAGAAGGATAAGGAAAACTATGATTACGCAATAGCTGTTAATACATTTTTCTCTATACTGGAAAATCGATTGACATTGCGCGAGCTTCCCCTTTCTACCACCAGCTCAAATTTCACTACTTCGAATATAATATAGAATAATTAGTAGAAAAGCGTTTTATCTGCAATTCTACGTAATGTCGAGTGCACACAACCGGGCTCTAATGGGTATAGTTCAAGACTGTCGCCAGAGTGAGAGAGAGAGAGAGAGAGAGAGAGGTGGCACAAAGGGATGAGGGCGACGTGAAGAGAGAACAATAGATAGAATTAGCGACGAACGCTTAAGTGTAAAGTCAGAGTATGTAGTGCACCCGAGTAAAGTTAAAAAAGAATCAAGGGTAAATACCGACGAAGCGGACTTCTTCTCAAACTGTCCGGCCATTTTAAATATATTATAAGAATAAGGGATTTTATTTTTCATTTTTCTGCCTCCACTACTCAATGCGATACCGGCCCTCTCTGTTCTCCTCCATCGAGGCAGATCTGCCACTTGCAGCTCGAGTGCGTACGGTCAAAGCATTGCTCGGAAGCGTCTGATTTCCGATGACCCTCTCGCTCGTCAGCCGACAGTCCAGGATCGATTGCCATCTGCCTCAGCCGTTCGAATGTATTTGCATAGCGGCATGTTTATTTGTGACTATGCATTCCAGCGACGTATACACACATAGGCTCGCGCGCGCAAACGAGCCCTTGACGCACAGCTACTGTATTTATAAGGATATATGTTTATTCATGCATATGCGTGTGCGACTACTGCGTGTAGGTTCGCCTAGTCTGTATATACATATATTACGGTATAAGTGCGCATATATATGCACACATGTATATCAGGTTTAGCGTGTATTAAGCGCGCGTTTTCCGATGCGCGGATATTGACTTTTCCGCGAGCTTGCCAGGTGTGATTGTGTATTTGACTAAGACTGTCAACAGGCGCGTGCATTGGTGTGACGGGGTTGCAGACGCGCGGCAGGGTAAATATACACGTGCGCGCGCGGATATGTGCTATGGGAAGCGCGTGTGTGTATATATATATATATGTATATACAGACGGGACGACTCGCTTCCCGGGGGAGCGACTGCGCGCACCCTTAGCTCGCCCGGCCGACATAATTCTCCGCGGCTCGCGAGATACGAGCCCGGCACCTTTATACCTATATACGTATACTATATATATATATATGCAGCCAAGCCGAGCGAGAGATAGAGCCTCGAAAGTTCTTCGAGCGACTCCTGCAGCAGCCGGAGACGGCATACCGGAACAGGATGTGCGCTCCGCGCCTATATAACATATATATAGACCGTATAAGCTCACCCTCTCCTTTCTTATTCCATGAGGGTCTCCCCTGATGCCTCTGCAATCTTCCCTTCGAATGCGTATATATATACTTATATAAGCGAAGACGTTTTCGCAGCTGCATTGCGAACTACCGCCTGCTCTAGGTATATCTCGTATATATCTATATATGTATATATGTATGGTGATAGATCTTATTTGGACAACGCATATAATATTGTATGCTTACGCACTTGCAATGCGATTGGATGGGGTATTCAAATTCTTTACTTGCCTCCAATACGTTGCTCGATGCGCGACTGATTTGAGCGTGTGTATAGGAGGTATAGAATCCATAAGTATAGGTATATAGTAAACGACGAAAAGAGAGTTATCTTACCAGAATTTTTAAGCAACTTCACATTTTTGCATAAAGCATCTGTGATGCTGTAATTTCCTGAAATACATGGTATTAGGGATTTTATTATAAATCACCAGAAATGTTCATTATTTTTGTGGTTTTATATTTGGTATTGTATAAGAACAATTTTAAAATTCGATCCAAAATAACAAAATTTGATCGAATTCTTTGATATGAATGAATTACTTCCCGAACTTTCGTATCTTCAAGATTGTCGACGAAGTTCCCGCTTTACGCCACAGATGTCGCTAGATGTTCAGTTTCTACCACTCATCGTTTTTACTGTATAAATCTCCAAAGTAAATAAATCGTAACTCATATTTTGAAAATACGACGATTCTCCTTTTTTGTAAGGCAAATGTATAAATAAAATCATCACGTTTTTCTTATTTTACATTTTTACACCATGTTAACATGTGGCTATAATTTTTTTTTCATTAAAATATACTACGGTGATCAGTTTTTTTTAAATATGTGCGAATAAACATTCGAGTTATGAAAATGCATATTAACTTTTATATTATCATACAGATTCATTTTTATTCGGCTTACTTCTACAGATGACATTATATATACTTTTGGCTGCTGCGATAATACTCGCCGTCATCATTCTCTAAATTTAGTGTTCTGCGTCTCTTACGTCGTAATTATATTCTCATATTATGCGCATAATGCCTCGGAGGAATACAGGCTTATAGGCAGTGTGAAGTAATAAACGCCAGCGACGAAAATACTCGCGGTCGTCTGCGTATGAATTAAGGCGAAAGTTCCTTCTTATCCGATCTCCGCCCTGGCTTTGATTTATCGTCGAACCGCTAGAATAAGCGAAAAGAACTTGAGAGAAGAAGCCACTGTCTTTCAAGACATATATAAAACGTATGTATATATGTATTTATATTTCTCTGCCAATATTAGAAAGAGAAAAGTAAAGTCATACAGAATCAAGAACACACCCGTGCTGTTCCGCTCCGACAAGCCAAGTCAAACAGGAATATCACGCAAGACGCGAGGGAAAGTTATATAACGTCGCTGATAATACTAATTACAGCAACTAATTAGATCAGTAGTTAGCTTAGCGTAGCGCAAACTTCAACAGACGGCGCGGCCGCGCAGCGGTGTACGCTACCACTGCGAGCTTCGCGCACCGCGCTGTTCGAGCTGGAAAGAGCCGACAGTGAGAGAGAGAGAGAGAGAGAGAGAGAGAGAGAGAGAGAGAGAGAGAGAGAGAGAGAGAGAGAGAGAACATGGGACGGTGCGGTAGAACAGAAACAGCAGTAGCAAGCAGCAAGTGCAGTTTAGTCTTTCACAATATATATATATATATATATATATATATATATATATATAGCGGGAACTTTCCAACTATTTCGCTCTCTCCTGACTCGATATACCTATCGTTAAACACACGGCAATTTACCTGCGTATACACAAGCCGGCCGGCCGGCTCTTTCTGTATCTTTCTCGCGAATCCGCAACGAGTGCAACTCGTGATGGCTGTGTGCGGTTGCGACCGAATTTTGCGCTCGTTTTACTCTTCTATACATACACCGGCTAATTTGCGACTGCAGACTTGAAAATGACTTTGTATATATAAAACTCGTTTTGAATTCGCTCGTTGAGGGTTGATGAAATTTTTGGAGTTGGACATTCGGAATGTTGATTTTGTATATAAGATTGCGTTTCCGCAAACAGCGTTAAGAAACAGCTGTATCTAGTGTAAAAAATCAATAAATAAAAATTTCTACTTTATAAGTATTGTAAACGCACAAGGATTATACATTCGAAAAATGAAAAATAAAAAATTATCCTGCCAGTGGCAATAAAAACTGAAATTTTCAAACACAGACAAAATTCCTTCTCGCACGCAGTTCTCTCCTATATACACTATATAATATATACACTCATCTCCCCGAATAATCCAGCTACGCTCGATCGGGGCCGAGACATCCAAAGCGATAAAACGTCGACACCACCAGAGCGTCGGCAGTCCCGAATATCCTCCCTGCCCAGTTGAGAAGACGCAGCGACGTTTTCTCAGTGGTGCGATATCTCGCGGAGCCAGCGCGCGGTAAACTCGTTTTCTGCGAGTGCGCGTCCTCGCGCTGCCGTAAAGAACGTCTCCCTTGCGACTATACACTACTCGCGCACTCTGTCTCACGTTGGCTCTGGCACTGACACATCGGCTGTCGCCTCCCGGAGGACAAAACAATTTTCGAAAGGTCAGTCTGGTGGAAAACGCTCGCGCGAGGCTGCGCAACATCATCGGGTTATACTGCTTCCACGAGAGAGAGAGAGAGAGAGAGAGAGAGAGAGAGAGAGAGAGAGAGAGAGAGTAGTAATTTCTTTTCTTTTTGAATTATGATCTGCTTCTATTCATCGCAAGTATTAGATTTTCTAACAACCGACTGCTCTCGCTATCTTGTCACTGTATACATAATATAATATACAGGCATAGAAAAGCAAGCGAGACGAGCCAACTTTTTCGTCGATTATATCGAATAAAGTAATCTGAGACGCGCGTGCGAGCTTGATCGCTTAAGAAAGTTCTATTTATCTCTCCTCCTCATTTTTTCCGGCTCGCTTTACGAAGCATTACTGACTTACCGCGTAGCACTGCAGCAGCATCTCGCGCGCACGAGCCGAACATCGAGATAAGAAGCAATTTACCGAGCTCTCGCGGCGGAAGCTCGAGCCGCAGTCTCCTGTGCGCGCGCGAATCCAGCGGGAGGATGAAGCTGCAGCAATGAGAAGGAGAGGAAGAGTCCGCGTGTATAAGGAATGGGGAAGATGAAGTGGACCCGACAAAGACCGAGCGTGCGCCGAGTTTCGAGGATACGAAAAAGTGGCTGGATTCAAGGAGAGGGGGGGGGGTCAACTATAGTAGAAACTCAGTGCGGTAGCTACTCAGGACAGTAAAATTTTCTGTAGGCATAGATTGATAAAGATAAGGGCTCGGTGGAGGGACATTAATTAGACAATGTTAATTGGACGAGAATTTGCATTGAAAGGTTTTTAACCACGATGCAAACATATGTATTTTGGTTTTGACAAAGAAGTTATGAGGTCTCATATTTTTATATGTAAGTAAATGAATGTAATAATTTTTTTAATATGCAGCGTCGACTTGAATATATAACAAGACCATAAACTAGAAATACGGGGAGACATGGGAGGAAAAGATGTTGATGTAGAGCGAAAAAAGGAACTCGACTAAATCCGTCGATACTAATTAAACTGGTGAATGTTATTTATTATGCATAATAAATAAGGAAGTTCGATATGCCGATAACGATGACATCTGATATATGCGGTGCGAGAAAAACGTACAGGACGAACTACAGAGTAACACTCTGTAAAAACATAATAAAACGTATGCATATAGTCTTTACTTTATTTTTATTGATAAATGTTGGTGTTTATAAGTCCGAGATGATAACTAATATTTTATAATAATAATAATAATAAATATATTTTATTAATGTCGCTTTCTCGTACGGAGGAAGATTTTTAATATATATATATATATATATATATATATAGTACAATGTTAATGCGTATGACATAAAGCAGACCTCGTCTAAAAACAATCGATTAATAAAAATGTATCATAATAAGTATATAGACAGTTATTCAGCTAAAGTATATCGATGTTGAAATATAATAATAAAGACATTGAATGTGAATATTATTGCCAATGCGCCTGCACGAGATCAAAACATTAGTCTTATTCGCTTGTGGTACTTTATCTTATTTATTTTTTTCAAGCTGTCTATATCTCATATAGCGTATGTAAGTTTTGTGTATTCTAATTGATAAAAGTACATTCTTGTCGTCCGTTAATCGTTTAGTCGCACAGCTGTCGCGATGCAGTTCCGCCTGCAGGCTCTGCATTCGCGTATGAAAGCTCGGGAGCTTCCACTTGCCTCAGCTGCATTCTCAGCGCACTTTTGTTTCGTAATTTACCAATGCGCTGGGATTTTCGCTATGAGCGACGTGAATTCGCATAATGAGTCGCGGCAACTCTCGTACGCAAGCTTTCTTTTTTCATTAGACAATCGTTGAGTGTAGAGCTTGCGAGGTTTTTCCAAAGCGAGCTTTAATATACCTAGTTTTCATTACGAATAAACCTTACTTCAGCGCTTTAAATCTCATTTCAAATATACGTCTTACTCTCCGGGATTGCATATTATACAGGCAATTGCATATAAGAGAACAATCGTCTACATATATACTTTCAGCTTACATCTTGATTCTCGACTGAAACTCGACTCCATTCGACTCCATTAGCAACTCATAATTAAGTAAATGTCGCAATTATATCAAAAGCGTTGAGTGTCTCAGGACATTTAAGTGCGATTATAGCGTCGCAAGTGGGGCGCGCTATATAACGCGTCATTCCGCGAAGCAGGCAAGTGACTTTAGACGTGCCGAGATTATCCGACATTGTCTGCTCAAGATAGAAAGGGTATGGAAGCTGGATGGTTATAGACCGTAAGCCGGAGCTTCAAGCCCATTAAAAGTTTCGCGCCTCCCCCGGTAAGCGCTTAAGACCGATACAAGTTTCATCGCGAAACCGTCCAAAAGGCGCCAAATGCTTCACAGATTCCCCTTCGCCTTTTACGTCCTCCTTTCTATCTATCGTCGATACTTTACTTCAATTTCAAATTGACAACCAATCTATATCTCGATAATCCGAGCTTGCTTGGATTATGTTACTTTTACATGGAAATCCTCTATATATACGGAGTATTCAAAAGTATGAAGTAAATTTTCGCTTTGTTTTACCGGATTGGCAAAGAGAAACACAGATTTGAAGACGTCGGTTATAGAAATTAACCTATTAATTATGAGATAATCAAAAGAGCAGAATCACAACGTCAAACTTTAGAATCTGGATCCATAACTGTGCAAAACAGTCTTGAATAAATTAAATAGAAACGCAGAACAGCAATGATACTGTCTTGCAAAGTGTAATTACAATCATAAGTAAAACAAACGTAAACACGCAGCAAAGCCACGCCAACCCTATAGCACATGTATATATTTAGTTCAATATAGCAAAAGTGGCGCTGCGACAATCATATTGCGAGTATATATATATATATATATATATATATATATATATATATATATATATATATCGTGAAATAGTTGACACGGGATACATCAAGTCTGAATAATACACAAGGCTGCGAAGTGGGCGAACGAATAACGCAAGAGAGCCAATATTATATCTATAGACACAGGAAGAGAGTTTTATACCGAGTGCCGTGATGAAAGATTATTGCCGCAGCGTCAACTAAATCATCCAACTCAGCCTGATATATCATTTATCGAAAGGATGGCAGGGGGGTGAGAAAGACAATATTTTCGTGAGTATAAGGGGAAATGTCTCTTTGATGCCCGTATACAAGAATCGGTAAAGATAAGTTCATTTTGCCGATAAGGTATACGAGAAAGATTAAACTAACAATTTGGCTATATCGAGAGAAATAAAATATTGCATAACCTACCATAAATTAGGACGGATAGTAACTTATATATATATATATATAGTAAACTTTAACCGAAGCGCTTTTCTCGCCAATGAAGGTACACTGATAAAGTTCATATTGTTAAACGTAACTTTTAATAAGGTAATTTTTATATTTTGATTTTTTCCCGCATATAATTCAGGCTCGTTCTACTTTAACTTTTAATCCGCGCGGTAGTAAGATGAGAAACGGACTTTTTTATATGTTCAAGATGTAATTTTACGCGGCGGGAAAGTAAACGTCAGGAAAGTGAATGATGATGGAAGCTACTTTATCAGATTACGACAAGAGCACAATTAGGAATCTCTAGCGCCAATATTTTCACGAAGTTATATCAACTTTTAAAAAGTTCGTAATAAAGTTTTAATTTAATTTTTATTAACAACAAAATCTCGTTTCAGAATATGCCGCTAAAATTTCAACGATCGCTATCGGAGCTGAAAGCACGCTCTTAAAATTACGTTATGATAGAATTAACAAAATATGTCTATAAACGGTGTGAATTTGAAGGTAAATTTTTCAACCAATTATA
Organism: Muscidifurax raptorellus; assembly: GCA_020010945.3. Classification (NCBI taxonomy): domain Eukaryota; kingdom Metazoa; phylum Arthropoda; class Insecta; order Hymenoptera; family Pteromalidae; genus Muscidifurax; species Muscidifurax raptorellus. Next base: position 18,153,727 of record CM052077.1, on the reverse strand, counting down.
CCAAGGTCAGAATGCGTTTTTATAAAACTTATATACAATATATAGTCGAGGAATTATCGTGTAATTTAAATTGATTTTCTAAACAGGTTAAATTATTGATTATCAAATTAAGTGTTTCATATATACCGCACTAGCTGCAGTTGTTATATTTTTGATAAGACATTACGCGAAAGAGGTGACAGTGTATACGATGGCTGAAAAGAAATCCATAACTCATCGGGACCAGAGCGAGTTATGAGGAAGCAGGAGGGGAAGGGGGGGGCGCGTGGCGACGAATTATTATCCGTCGAGCTCAAGGCAATGCCATTCGTCTCCGTCGGCGCGTGTTATGCGCAAATAAAAGCCCCCGGTGTGCCTTTATACGTTATTTCAAGATTTACTCTCCCTCGCGTTCGCGTATACTTTCTTTCTTTCTTCCTTTCTTTCTCCCATGCCGTTTCCAACTTAACTTCTCCGCCCCCATTTCATTCTTCAACAACTTGCCGAGCTTTTCTCCGCACTATATCCGCGCGACCTGTGCGCTTTGCATACATTCCCCTAATGCAAACATGTACATGCGCGACTCGTATCCACAGCAAGGGAGTTGGATTTTTAGAAATTTATTTTCTCGATTTTGCGCAGCTATGTCGAGAGAGCGCCAAATGAGCGGAGCTTGCGCGCGCAAAATGGCGGCGCAAGTTCACATAACGGCGTTATGCTCGCTGGCTGGCGTGAAATTAGCAGCTGTGAGAGCTCTGTTTTTCATTTTCGCGACGGATCGCGTATAAAACTTCTAATTATTTTTAACCATGTTTTTCTAGCAAATTAAATAGCTTTTCTAGCTAATTAAATATAAATTTGCTTGAATCTCAAGACATTTGAATATTACTTATCGGATAATTTACTTTAAAGTGATACACTATTCTCATTTACAAGATGCACCGACCAGAAAAGCTTCCAAAAGTAGCATCATTTTTTTTGTCGCTATGTATCTGCTTTCTCTCAAACTCGGCGTGATTATCTCCAAGCGCAGTGGCACTTGTTCAGCACCTTTAATTATGAACATTCGGAAACTCGTATATACACACGGTGCTATAACTCCTCGCACGCATATCAAACTCCGTTGCAGGCCCGAGGGTGTAGAAAGAAAGGGGCAGTACTACTGGCTTCGCAGTGTGTTATACGGCCAAGGCTCTATGCAAGCAATCGCACATTTGCATATATAATGCGCACGACGGGCATGTGTGCCGTCGTGCTTCGCTATGCGCATTTTCGAACGACCAGAAGTATAATAGCGAGAGTCATGTAGTTTTTTCCCCTGCTAAAGGACGCAGAATAGCAAATTGTGTCCCTAAGGCGTAAAATGTGATTTTTTAGATCGAGAATGGATTTTGCTACAGGAGTTGAAGGCTGACAGGCCGATGGCGAGTTCTTTATAGTGATGGTTTTGTGCATAGCTGTTATCTTTATGCGATAGCATTTTTCATTTTTGTCGAATGCAACTCGGTGATTAGCATATTCAAGCTCTCTACGCTATTTGAATACTGAAGCTTACTTGAGTACTGCTTAAAAATTAAAATTAAAATGAATTTCAACTGTGATCATTATCTTTCTATAACATAATATTGTTTTACATTAACAAATGCACCTTCCATTAAAAAAAATTAATCAACTTTTTAATTCGTGAAATTTTCATCTGCATTATATTTTTGGTGGTTATATTGCAAATATTCTATATGAAATATAACCACCTTCAATTCAGTCAAAACGAGATTACACTATTCTGCTTACAAACCTAAAGCAATTTCATTTTAAAACGTGGTTGCAGTCGTACAAAGTATATTATCATTTCAAGTGTTAAATGCTCTTCAATAATCGAAAACGGTTTTACCATGCCTCCCTCGCGAGCTCGCTTTGTCCCTTTAAAAATAAGTCGATGAATGAGGTGCGAAAAGCGTATAATGGTCGAGAGAAGGATGGAGTAGGGAATTGCCTCGGGGAGATTTCGCAGAGATTTCGCGAGGCAGAGGTAGAGTGCACGTGGCAGAAAGACGAATGCTTCCTGGCCCTTATCGCGACGCGCCGTCCGGATTTCCACCTGCAGAAACGGGGCGCAGGATCGACGAACTAAACTTGCGCGATTCGCATAGGCCGCACTGTGTCTATACGTGTGGGTATATTGTATGCTGGCCTGTCTGGAAAAGCCCCGTCGACTTTTGTCAGAACTGATCCAGTGCGCGTACCAATTTCTCACGTGGGGAAACACGCACGTGTGCACCGTCGTCTAAAATTTTGCCCTTCTCGTGTCACTTTTAACGATCTAATTCCGAATTCTAGAGCGTAAAATTGTGTGAATTTTCACGGAGATTTTCAAATGAGACTTAGTGATATGTTAAAGTGTGGGATAATAAATTAGGTTTAAGGAAATAGCTATGGCGTTATTGGTCATGTTATAAAATAGATAGAGAATTTATAATATAATAAAATAATAGCTTTAAAACTCTTATGGAGAGTTAAGTATATATGCATTATGAAGTATAAGTGGTTGCAAAGGTTTCCAAATATAATTTGTCACACTCGCATACATGCACAAAAGTAACTTTATATTATGAGCTTGAATGTTCTGTGTAAGGAAAGAATTAAAAATATTACCAAATTAATTGCGATATTTCTGTAGGATACGCCAGTGAGTGGTTGAAGCGAAAAGGTGACATTTCGCGATCCAATTTATTACAATTCATTTTCTCTTTTAAAATGAATTCGCGGTCAAATGTACGCATAGTTTTTGTTCGGCACATTTTTCTATATCGAAGTACTCGCGAATTCCAGCAGGTAGCTTGAATATTACATTTCCATTATTTCGTACACTCTCGATTCCAATTTATCAGCATACAGCAGCACTGCCTCGAATCCCTTTAAATGTTTCGCGATGTATACTGCATCCGCTATTGTTCTAACAAAAACAATCAAACTCTCTCGCCCGCTCCGATAATTAAAATTCCTTCTCCAATTACGAATTTACGAATGTAGTCTCATCTCGTCGCCCGCGTCTTATCCCCAAAGGGAAGCAATATCCTCCGAATGAACTCTCGCGCGCACGGATCCCTCAAAACTTTGACGCGCTCTCGCAAAGAAAAAAAAAGAAAACAAGACGAACGGAGTGGTTTCCAAGTTTTCCCCTGCAGGGTAATATTTAGTTACCGTTCCGCGGGTCGCGCGCGCGCGCGCGAGTCGTTAAGGCCCGATCAATAACCAATTTGAAACTCGTTAATGAGCTCAATATCGCCTCTCGCTACTATATACATATATACACTCCGATCAGACTCACCCCTTTCTTGTGCGCGGAAGGCGACGACTTCGACGGGGCTTATATAGCTGTGTCTATAGAGCTGCACGTCGGCTCTTTCCCTCTGTCTCTTTCCGTACACAAAGCGCGGTTTAATTAAAATGGCGCCTTTCCTTTGGAGATGCCAATAGGAGTGCGAGGTCGCAAGTATTCCAAAGCAGTCGCACCTAAAGAGAAAAGCTGCGCACCGGAGAGGAAAGCTTTTCAAATCGAAGCGCGATAGAGAGGCAAATATTACAGAAGCAATAAGGGAGAATAAAGAATGGAGTGCGGCGGCGATGAGGGAGAGCGACGAAGTGTTGCGCGAAGAGTTGATAAAAGCGCGGAGAAATAGAGCGATAAGAAAATTCCAGAGAATCGTGCGCTGATCTTATTGTTGGCGTTTTTTTTTTGTTTGCTAGTATATCTATGAAAACATTTATTGCCAACGTTGATCAGTTTATTCTGTCAGTTTCTATATTATTGCAACTTTAAAAGGACTTTGTAAATGGAAAAAACGAGATAGCCAAAGATCGGAGAAAAAAACGGTGATATGTACTGGGAAGCAGACTGCAAAGCCTATATAAAAGAGCGCTGTTCGCCGTAGTAGTAGTCGGCGGTGGGACGTTTTCAATAAGCATTGATCTCGTCATTGATCTCAATAAAGTGGATAGACGCCAATCCGCTCGCAAATCCATCTCGCGAATCAAGAGTAGGCTGACGTGCCAATCCGGCATAGTCCTCTCTATATATGTATATGTACATCGGTGCACGACGCAGTCATTCCTTTTTCCATTTTCGTTCTCGGTCTTTTTTAGAGTCGGTGTAATGCCGAGGCGACGACGAGTCGAGCTTTTTGACGGATGAGCCATATTTTCGGATGGATTATATTTATATATACCTGTTCGCCGCGCTGGCATGCTCTGCTCTGCGCCAAATTGGTATATCGGAGTTATTGTATGCGCGAGCTGAATTCGAAGTGGTGAATATAGTTCGAGTGGTACTTTGAGAGTCGCTGCATGTGTGAACGAATTATCGACGGGTGAAGGTGTTGAAGCTTTCGTGGGAGTATAGGAAATCAATAACATTTATAAATTTTGCTGCAGTTGCATATTTAACGGTTATATATTCTTTCTGCCAGGTTAATATTGCAAATCGACAAATTTTGCAATCGTTGCTTCTTCCTTTGGTAACGCTAATGAAACTCTTTATCTTCGTATAATTATATTTAAAAGATTAATGAAAGTGTTTTATTTTTTATCAGCCTCAAGGTCAAATGGATTTAACCATATAGTTAATATAACAAGTCTATTAAATATATATATATATATATATATCAGCAGCTGATGCCATTCGAACGAGCAAAAAAAAATGAAGAAAAAGTATTACAAAGATGGAGAACAATAAAAAAAAGTTGGTTTTACGTCTTGGTCGTAGAGAGACGATTTTGCGAAAACCCTTCGGCCGCGTTGGCACGGCTCATTAGGCTCGCAGAGCCCGCGTATATAGAGGGAAAAGTTGAACATGTCAAAGGGGTCGCTCGCGGGGCCGTTTGACGTTTTCCGGGAAAGAGTCGCATAAGTGAATTACACACGTCGCAAACAATCTCGCTGGAAATTGCTGTCCTTTATAGTCCTTTTTATTGCCCTCCTTTTTTACGGGCATTGGTAAATTCCAGCGGCGGCGGCAGCGTATATATACTGCACGACTTCCCTTTCCCGCACTTTCTTCGCCACTTTTTTAACCTCTTCCACGTCCGTTTTTAGTCTCTTTTTACTTACTCGGCCTCTTTCTTCGTTCCACCTTCGGCCCTCTCTCTCTCTCTCTCTCTTTCTCTATCCTTTTCTTTATCTCCTTTTCTCCTCTACTTTCCTCCTACACCGTCTCGGGCTCCGTGACTTATTCTTTACGACATGTCGCACTTACACCTTAAACGGCATTTACGTTTATTGCCAGCTTATAGCGGGAATTATAAGATGAAGTTTTTCCGTAAATTCCTTGACAACGCGTGACCGGCAAATGGAGCAGATTCGGTTCATTTATGAGCGTCCGCGATAAATTGCTACCTGCACATACGCAGAAGCTGCTCGCTGAGGTATAAATGTCGCGGTGCAAAGGTATACATGCACGTATTCAAATTCCGGTGTGAAAAACAAAAACTCACTTTTCTCCGCAGTATGTATAATTTCCAAGTCAAAATACTAACAATTAAGTGGTTACAATTTTGCGACGCCCAATAACCAGCTCAGAAAACACCAAATTCAGCAAATTCATGCACATACCATCGTCTTTCAGCATCATTTCACCTCTACAAATTGACGAAATGCTCCGAGCAATTCCAACCTTCGCCCATCGAACAAGACCGAACATCCGAGATCGAGAAAGAACGAACGAAACTCGACGAGACATGTGCAAGTATACGTATAAGAACGCATTACACGCACTCGAAGCGCGTTTCCCACGGACCTGGCTCGTCCGTACATGTCCCTAGGCGCCACCCGATCCACGCGGCCGTTATTAGCGATAATGCCAGGCTAGTCCCGCAGCAATCACCTCTCCTGAATCCATGTGTATATATATATACGAGTATACGCGGGCCACCGGTACGGGGATATATACACATCGACGAGCCAAAATTCGTACCCTTTTCTTGTCTCCGTATTTTTCTTGCTTAGACTTTGTACCGGACAAATTACACATGTCACGTCCAGCTTTCGGACACTTTCTCGAGCGAGATGGTGGTTTGTCGCGCGATCGTGAAATTACTGGGTTATTGGGTGACAGCATATGCGTTCGAAAGAATGTGCTGATTTCACCCGGCTGATTTTGGTTCATTATATCTTTCGAAATTTCGCACGCAGGTCCCGTGCGCATCGTAATATTTATTCATGTATAGAAATCGTGCATTTACACCGATACATAATTCAAAGGATATACAATTCGAGCATTGTTGCTTGAAATTTTCGTTAAAAAATTTCGAAATCGAAAGTTCCATGGCTCATTTCCGCTTGCCTCCTCTATCCACACGAGTCCTTATGATACACCGGCGAATTTGCATAACAATGCGGTCGAGGCGATATGTCACCCGCTCACGAGCTCGCGTTATATGAGCGCCGATAAATCAACGCAGCTGCTCTCATCGAGATCGATTATCCCGATCCCTATACTTACGACTCGCGACGCCGCGTCCTATCGCCTTCCGAGGATCTTCGAATCTTATGCGTTTTTCCTTTTGGCATAAAGTTCTGCGCGTGCACGACCTTATCGCGCGTGCTTCGTCTCGTCTTTTCGCGATCGGTTTTATATGGTGTCGAACGCGTTTATTATTATTTTTTTCGTTCGCAAGAGATGAGATGGAGTATTAACATTTTTTGCGAAAGGTACATTCTGGAAATTCATTATTCATGGATGGGCATGCGATCGTTATTATTTGCATGAATAAATATATATATCGATGTAATAATTTTTGATGAGGCGCGACGATGTTTACTTTCCTGATATGCGAAGAGAACGAGGTGCGAGTGGAAAATTTGCATTTTGTTAGGAAGTTTATTTTCAATCTCGATCTTATCGATATAACTCTGAGCGCAGTGCTTGAGAATGTTTGTACATTATATAGTATACATATAGTAAATAAGAAGATCGAATTACGGTAATTGAATGTATACTCTCGAGTTTTCCTTTGTAATTTCGCCGAATATGATATTAATAAGACATTGGCAAATCGAAAGGCCAATAAAAAATTCACTCTTCTCCTGCATTCAGCTCCTCTCCCTCTATTTTCTCTCATCTGCGGCATTCCTTTATCTGGCGAACCCACTCGCGATGTGATATCGACTTCTGCGTCGGGACCCCTACATAGGAGCATTCGATAAAATCGGTTCGTCGACCTTCGGCAGATGCCGATAATTACTCCCTCTCTTGCGCTCACGACAAGAAGAAAGAGGCGTGCGCTCTCGGGCCGCACGAAGGAGCCACTCGACTCGGGCTCTTTTACCTCGGGCGGCGACACTTACACTTGCGCGCGAGGGAGCCGGCGATTACGCTGCAACAACATTAACCCTCCCCCGTGCGTGCGCGAGATAAATCCGCCGCGTGTGTAGAGGAGAAAGCCTGCAAAGCTCCGAATATCGCTCCGAGTGGCAGGAGGAGACGAAAAACGCTGCGGAGGCAAGAAGCAGCTCTGGATTATTTTAATCTCTCTGTGTATAAGGCAGTATATATATACACATAGGTTGAGTGAAAATGCGAGCACAGTCTGTTGAAGACAGATGGAGGAATTGTGCCGCGATGTTCGATTTTCTTTTTATGCCCATATGCAGTTACCCGATGGACTTTTTTAATGATTCATATAGATATTTTTCTGTTACATGCACAACAAGAGGTATTAAGTATACGAGGCTCGATCACGCGTATTTTTTATTGTTATAGGATTACTTTTATATATTCTACCGCTTTGAATTATATATCCAGCGTAGTCGATAACTGACGTGGATTAAAAATTAATTACCGAGTATTATTCCCATATATTGGTGACAAAAAAAAGGATCCATGTGTGCAAGTAATAATATATAAGCAATCTGTTTTACAGTTCCCTTTTTTCCGCCACCAGCGCTCTACCGATTCTCTGCGTATACGCGTATGTAGCGCATCTCGTATACTATATGCGCACGTATATATAAGAGAGGTTATCATTATTATATACCGCGTGCCTTCGTCTCCCGCTTCTTTTTTTGCGTTTCGGCAGTATCTTATGAATTTTTGCCGATGGATTGAATTCGATAGTAAAATATCGAGGTGCGATTATCTGATTGAATCGTATCGAGATGTATCTGGCCGCAGGTCGGCTTACTTTTGTACTTAACGGCTGCCGCGCGTTATGCATATTTATTATTTTTACGCGCGACTTTTTTCATACAGCCCAAGTTACGCAAGACTTTTTTCCCCGCTAAAAAATAAGTTTGCGCTCCGCGCAGCTCGGCTTTAATTGAAGGTTTCCGCGCGTACTTTTGCCACCTGCAAGTTATGAAAATTCATGATCGCACACTCTTCTTATGAACAAGTTTAATTTCTATTTAGTATGCTACGCCTGCAAAATGTTCGGTTGATTATATACAATTATAATTCGTGATAAATTTTTCTTTCAATTATATAAATATATATGCATTGGAATAATAAACGGGACTAAAATTAATATCGAATACTCCCTTGCCGATTTATAACGATATAAGTTCTGCAAAACTGATAACAGATTTGTGGATTACAACCGTAACACATATCTTGCATCTTATTATTTATAAAAATTTTATCTTTAACATACGGTGTTTCTCTCCCAACAACCGCCCTGAAAAATATATAATATCGAGTGCATACGTATATCTCCAGATCGGCAAACTATATAACACCACAAAGTAAAACCAAATCGCAGAATCAGCTTTTGAAAGTTTGAAACTCACTTCCCACCTGCATACACACACACACGACCTATCAGACTAAGTAGGCTATGGTCAGATTTGCGCAAACGATATAATATACAGTATAAACGAAAAAGGACACCGCGGGCAGCAGCTGTGACGCAGATAAGGGAGTAAGTAGAGACCGCGAGAGCTGGTGTTCTGCTTCTTTCTTCACCTGTCTTACCCGAGGCGCCGGATCATCACCATCACGATTGTCCTCGTCCTTGCGCGGGCCAAAATACGAAGTGGTTACCGAGTAATGCCTCCCCCACGTTGTTTCGAGACGGCAGCTGTTCGAAAGGAGTTGATACGTGGGTGCATATATATATATATATATATATATATATATATATATATATATATAGGTATGTATAGCGCTCGGAACTTGTTGGACTTTTTGCGCTGTGGCAAATTGTAGGTTGAATTTCGATTTTTTTGCTTTTGTTTTCAATGGGTTTCAAACGGACGAGATGGTTATTTTTATTAAGGATGATTTACGATATTTAAATTTCTCTTTTCAAAGTTTTGCTGCAAACACGTTTTCAGCATATATATACAAACAAGAAATGTTTTTATTACATGCAAACTGCAATTTGATCGCCATCGATCAAAAACTTTTTGGGTGTATAAAATTGCTATTACGTAGCTGTAGAAAAATATCGCATTTGATTAAATTTATTATGTTCCTGGTATACGCAAATTAATTTTCGAAAATTATTTCGCTTGATTATAAAAATCATAAACTATAAATTGATATATGATTCAAATTTTTATTAAAGAACATAACTTTAAAACAGCATTTCAGAGCGTCAAGAAGTAACTCGAGCATGAACTGATCGGGAATAAAAAGTAATTCAAATATATTCTCTCCGTTCGCGCAAAGTCAAAAAGTTGGAAAGAGCGGGTGGGCTGTAGGTGGATTCAGGTATAGGCGGCCCAGTTGGTTCAGTCGTAAATCAAGAATCTTCGTACGAATCGCCAGGCACGAATATCGGCGCCTCCCCGAACGGCCGTTTTTCCGTCTAGCAAGCCAGCGAGACCGAGTACAAAAACTCGCTTCGTCGACCGCTCGATAAAAACCGGCGGCTCGCTGCGCGGATAGAGCTTTTGTAGACTGCTCCGGTAAAAATAAGCAATAATTTTGCCCATCCTGCTCTCGGTGAAGTTTGCCTTTCTTGAATATACCATGCTTCATGCTGCTCTTTTTCCGTCGGTTTTACTTCTTACCCTTCAGTTTTATATCTATACTTATATGCAGGTATTCTATCTTCGTTCAAGAACAATCTATGGAAACATCATGTCTGCACACCAAAATTCTGATCACATCTATATTTATCACGATAAATATAACTATGAACTAATCACACACACGCACACACACACACACACTCGTTTCCACAGGAGCCGTCTCTTTGTATCACATTCTCTGGAGTCGAAGTCAAGCAGTAGCGGCCGGTCTCGGATAAACGCTGGCTAGCTACAGCTTCAACTGGCTTTCCAGATGCTGAATGGCCTCTAGGTGTATTGAGCCTGGCACACGGCCAGCCGTCTCTCCCTCTCTATGTTCAGCGTACTCCAGTATAGTCCGAAGTCCCTCGATACATATTTGCAGCCCAGGTATTCCTCTCGGCCGGAAGTTCGCCGCCAGCTTACGCGTGTGCAACTCCCCTTTCACGAGTCGTCTCCATCCGTCCGTCGCGGCCGTATATCGCGTGGAGCTACGCACAGAGACTCGGCGCATTTTGCTTCGAGATATGGCGAATGGCTGCAAACTATGAACGGTATTGTATGCTTGAATGTATATAGGAAAACTGACTGGGATCGGTATAGGAGATTGAATCGTTGACTGAATATTTTTTCGTAGTTCGTACGCTCGCAGATTGCGTGAGAATACAAAGATCGCGCCTGATTACGTAATACATTCTGAAAATATATAACTAAAAATTCCATTTTAAAAAGGTACCATGTTGAATTGTAAAACGACTAAAGTATTCTCGTCTGCATTAATGTAGAAGGAATTCTAATTCGTACAAGATAGTGCTAAAATAGTATAGTATATAAATATCTGCAATGAGTATATTTATTATGACGGCGAAAGAACTTTGGGAGGGGCAAATGGCGCGAGAGAAATAGAAGATAACTAAAAACGAAGAGACCCGGGACCCGAGAAGAGGAGAGATAGAAAGAGAGAGACAGAGCGAGAGCGAGAGTGGAGACAGGCACGAACATGTCGTAGTAATGAATCGTTCCAGTAGAGCAGCGTGTTATCCCTGGCAGCGCGGGGGGTATCATCGTTCTCGTATAAACTCTGCCTCTTCCTCTGTCCTCTTCGTCGTCCAATTCAGAGCCCCCGGCAACGTAACCTTCCGTTTATTACAAGCCGTTATCCTGCGTATATATGCATTCGCGGCTCTCCAGTCTACCCCTCTCTGCCCGCATAAGCCATCGGTTCCGCTCGTTTGCTCAGCTTCTCTTCCCCCTGCGCGTCTCTCCCAGTTTTCCCGACAATATGTAGGATTCAGAAGGAGGTGAAATTCACGTATCGATAAACTAACGTTCGTTTGCTAACTCGTCTCTGTGTTATTATATGCCTATATATAGTCACGTATTTAGCGAAAGAAAGCGAGATAGGTTGGAGAGAAATGCCCTTTTCAATGTGACTATATATATGTTTTATTTTCATCGGGGAAAATAGTTGCACAGCCTTGCTCGAGGCGAAATGTCTAATTGCGCGAGATTAACGTCCGTCCTACCCAATCCGGGTACTATCTACTTAAACCGTAAAGTTATGCAGGCCAGAGAATTCTAAGTTGGGAGCTAGTATAGTTGAACGTCTTCTGTGGCGTTCTTTCGCCGATTTAATTAGAACGATTCATCTCCTGCAATGCGTTTATCTCGGGCTAGAGTTAAAAATTGAGCCTTTTGTATAACGTATTGAACGTTTAGAATTAAAGTGATTATAAACATATATTACACATTTAAGAAATTCTCAAACGGTAACTTTATATAATCTTCCCATCTAAAAACTTTTCTCGCTCCAAGAATCATCACAAATACCGGTATATAACGGTTCCTCTCACACAATCGCCGCATACGCACTCGCGCCAATAATAAGCCCACGGAATCGAAGGAGAATCTCTCGAGTGTACCCCCAAAAAACTCTTGCAGATTCGCTCGAAAAGATGCGCTCAAAACCAGAGAGCCTCATCCTCCATCAAACATATTTCTCAAGCCATTAAATTCGCTACGCAGCTCGTAAAGTCGGTGCGCATATCGCCGACCGATCGCCGGAGATGACCGATACCCACAACTTCGTTTCTCGTCCGTGTATAAGCGGAGAATAAAAAGAAAAGAAGCCCTGCGGGCCGCTTCTAAGGAGCCAAGGTCGCCGCGGCGCGTGCGTTTGACCTCGTGCAATATCCTTTGACTTCCGCGTTTTGCGCGCTGCGCTATCGGCCCGACGGTATATTGATCGGCCGCGTCGTTTACGATCCGAGCTATTTTCAAGTGTAACGTATAAGTGAGGCAAGCTGCTCTACCCTTTGTTTTTTTTCGTCGCTTCTCGCTCCTTTTTAGTGCAGGTCGTAGAATAGGGGGTGGAAAAGGAGGAGGGATCAGCGGTAGTGAAGTGTAGCCGATGGTAATCGCGGGCGCGACCGCTGTCTTGTGTAGAAACTTGGATAGGAAAAATCGCGTTAGCGATTTATGTGTGTGTATATATATATTCTGAAGGAGAAGAGGGAAAGATAAGATTTTCTTGTATAGCCGATTAGCAGCCGTTTATCTCGGGTATGCGAGTTTTTTTATGGTTGCCCAGTTTTCTTACTTGGGAAGATCGCGATTTTCGCGATAGACCGTTACACGCGCGTATACGTGAGCTATGACGCTTTCCGGTTATAGCTGATTTTATACTCTTTGAAATTGATTAATAGTGATACACTTATGTTATAAGGTAATTTTATTTTTTAACCATAAGTTGTACGAAAATTTGAGTTCCCGTGAAATACAATAAAGGAGGCTCTAGTGCATGTAATTTTTTCATGAATATATTCTGATCAATTATAGCCGAATTTCTTCATGAACTTTATATAAATGGTATATACCCGTAAAAACATGGTTGGGGATATTTGGAGTTCGAATCACGTGTTTTTAGAAAATGTATCCAAATGAATATGTATGGGTGTGTGTATGCGTCTGGAACTGTTCTGTCAGACAACTCAATCAATTTTTCATATATATGTTTTTGTTTTAGCGATTCGTTATTGTTTTGTAGACAAATTTCGATTTTAAAAATCATTTTTAAATTATTAGCTACGGCGGTTATTTCATTTTTCATAAAAATGAGCTTTTCCATTTCTGTCATAGACATAAAGTAGAAATACAAAATTTTAACCGTGTAGTGCAGTGACCCAGTAAAATAATAGCAATGTTGCGTTCCCATGACGTCAATGCAGCATAATATAAAACGCAACTGCACAAGATTATAAATAAAAAAAACCTGAAGGAATGATTTAAGTATGTTAATGTTACGTTTTCGAAAAAAATAAAAAAATAAAGCAGGGTAAGTTGTTGAAACATTCACAGAAACAAAGCGCTCAAATTGCATCCCTTCTACATATTGTTTTTTTGTTTCCCAAATTTTTTCTGAAATTTTAATACTTTGACGTCGGTATTGTTATACGTACGAGTAGGAAATACACGTATCACAGTCTTTCTTTTGCAGAGTATATACACATCACGCGACAAAGCCAAGTCTCCGCTGACAGTTCATAGTTCTCTTGTAATTTCGCGGACAATTGCAACACTGCGTCGCGTCCGTCGAGAAAATTTCGCTTTATACCCACCTATACGCTCACATCAACAATAACTAGGTACCGCATAGCTGTTTTCGTTCCCGAGAAATTAACGCTAATATTTTTTTACGATTATACTCAATTACGCAAAGCGCATATGAAGAAATGTTTTCCCATTTTTCTCTGCTGCTTCTTTCGCGTTTGCCGCAGAATGTCGTCAACAATAGCTGGAGCTTTGTTCTTTTCGCAGCGTAAACGTAATTAGAAAGCTGATTATATCTGCGCGCGCGCGAGCGCGGTTTTATTATTCACTTTTTTCGTTTCTCGCCTCGCAGGGCTCAGCTCGGCAAAAAATTTCATCTGCTACCACGTGCCCAGCGCTATCTTAATTGACTCGAGCGTGCACTTTGGGTATTTAACGAATAAGTGAATGCACATTTGCACTGCGATGTGCTTAATTACGCTGGATGTTGGGGCCAGTGGGAACTTTTTTCGGTATTTATGCAGCACTTTAATCAAAGTTACATAACTCAATTTTAATCAATTTTAACTGCATCACTTTTCCCGCGTTTTCGTCGTAATACTATTAATGCAGGATGTAGTTTGCGTGATAGTTGTTGAGCCTTTTTAGTCTGGCACTCTAATTACGACGCAAATCGACGCAAAATAAAATTCAAGTTCATTATAGATATAAGATATTGCGATTATTAACTCTTTGCCTATCATCTGTTTGCTGATTTCTAGCTGATATTTGTTTAAATTTTATTTATAAGTATAAAAAATACAGAAATAGAGTTATGCAAGGTGCAACAGTTCGCATAGCCCGTCTGCTTTAGAATAGCGTGGAATAACAAAATTTAATTATAGAAAGCAGAAAATATCAAATACTAGGAGAGTATATTAACATTTGCACTAATCTAAAATGCCGGCAATAAAGCAAGCTATAAAAGCAAATGGAACATGGTGCTATGTGCATAACAGGGGCATATTAGAATAAGGCTGGGATGGAAATGCTGGAACGCAAGTTAGGCAAAATGAATTGTATTTCAAAAAATGAACTCTTCAATAATTAAAAATGCTTATTTTTAAATTTTAAATTGTATAATATTTAGGTATATATAATTACTATTTCATATAAGTGAATCAAATAGAAAAGAACGCGATATGTTGAAGAATATAATTGAAATGAGTAAAAATGCATTTTCGAACTTCTCGTTTGAGAAGATTTTACCTTAGAAACCTTGGACTATTCGAATATAACACCCATGCAGTCTAAATGCAATTCTATAAAGCTCCTCCCTTTCATTCAATACTGAATAGCCAGAGTTGCTGATGGCATTTAGTATATTGGCTCTTTGTGCTTAGATCTTGTAAAGACTTTCTTAGCCGGTCACTGAATTCTTCAAGATGCTATAAAGACTATTTCGTTCATCGATCAAATGTGTATCAACTAATCTATTCGACTTTAGAGAAATAGCGCACATCAGTAAATACATCGACTTCAAAATTCCATAAGCCACTTCACATATATACTTATATATACAATACATGCACTACGAAAGGAAACCTTCCAAGTATAGCACAAGATAATATATACTAAAAACTCCGTGACAGCAAACTGTGACATTTCAAAAATCCGCATCAGTTCTTCCTTCCTCAAGAAATCACCTGTATATATACTTTTAAATCAGATCCAACTGAACTGATATTGTCGGAAAATGTAAGCGCGCAGTCGATTGAGCAAAGCGCCCAGAAACCAAGTGATCCAAACGAGGAAAGTTGCTGAGGGGTAAGCTTGCAAGAGGGAGAGAGTAGCAGTAGGTCGCCGGTAAACACTGCGCGTATATATACCCTCAAAAGGAGCTCTCGGTTAGAAATTATGCATACATAGCAGAAGGCTATAACCGAGGGATGAGGGGATCAGCTCTGTTGGGCTTCTCATCCCCGGCTTGCTTGCATGAAACATTGAAACGCCGTTTATGCGCGCGAGCAGTTCTTCCCGGATTGAAACAAGGCGGCTGAGTTGAGAATCGCGATGGCTGCGCGCATGTCTGCTATATAGGCACCAGGAGTCTTCGCTTTATTTTACAGAAAGGAGGAAGCTGAATTCTGCATGAGCCGCAAGTTTTTCTTGCCGTTAAATTGAAAGTAATGGGCATACTCATTCGCATACAGCTTTACAATGTGAATAATTTCGGATTTATATTATATTCACACATCAGACTTCGCATTACAATAATAAAAATTGGATATATAACTGTGCACTTTATTTCGTCGCTCTGGATTAAGAATGTCCTATTACGAATTTCCGCAAAAGCGTCTAATGTTATGGTCTCAGGTATTCTCTGGGGGTTTAGGTTGAAAATATATAAAGAAAAAAGTATTTTAAACAGGATTGCCAAGATAAATGTTAAAACGAAAAATATTTTAAAAAACAACTATAATTAACAATTAAAAAAAGAAATGGGGCGTTCTTAATCCAGACACGCGATTCAATATAAGTATATTGTATAGGCACGCGATATTTCAAATTATTTCAAAGTTTTTGCAACTATAAAAGCAAGGAGCGCAACTTCCAACGTCATCGTACTGTCCACTAAAAATTATGCTCTCCAAGTATTATAAAGTGTATATATATAGATACATCTTCTAGACACGCGTGAACGATGCGCACGTCTCATTTCGCACTCGAATACACCCTCATCCTTTCCCAGCCCTTACACAGAAGAAATCCTCGCACAAGAAAGCTGCATTGTAGGTAGAGCCGACTCCGTAAATACAACGCGTATATATATATATACACCAGCAAAGTATACTCGGCTCTCGAGCTAACGAGTGTGCCGAGAAAGATCCTTCAGCCTTAATGTCGGCGCGAAAGAAAATTTAACGGTCCGCCTCGCTACTGCGTCTAAGTATTTCGCCTCACTTTGTTCTCGCTCGTTATATGGTTGCGGCTGCTTTTCTCATGGGGAGGGCCGATATATAGAGTAAAGGGAGCAGTATTATATATATATATATAACGAGAGAAGACGAATTAACTAGTCGTAAACGCTTGTTGCGGCTGTTAACCGCGCTGCGCGCGCGGGAATTCGAAAAAGTAGGTGCGTATACATATGCCGCTCGCGGGGAGCTGCTGGATCGCGCGCTTTTTGCGGTTAGACGAGGTGCGATTTTGATTAACGTGTCGTTTGCGCGCCGAGCGGACTGTAATGGAGAGGAGAGCCTATATATACACGCGCACAGGAGCTTTTTGCGCTCAGGTTCGGTTTCTTTTTGCAAGGTTGCGTTTGGGATGCTGTGTTAGCGGGATAGTTATACCGGCGCGGTAATGAAGCGCTGTTGCGTCTTGTAGTAGAACGTCGGCTTTACGAGCTTTTTCGTGGCATTACGCAGGGAGTCCGAAAATTGCGTATGGTCATTTGGACTTTTTTCTGGACGATTGTTATATACATTCTTTGCTGATATGCGTTGCACACGAGCTCGTGCTTCGTGATCGCAGTAGTGAAGCATCGGAGTTAAATATTCGAATTATTAAATTTTCTTTTTGTATAAAAGTATGAGATTAGTACTTATTTGCGAAAATAAAATAAACGAGTCTACGCAAAATAACGCAAAAGCAATAAAAGTGTAGACCGATCACAATCCATCCCGTGCTCGCATCCCTGCACGCGAAGAAGCCAGAAATCGAAGCAGTAGCACACGCCACGATGTATACACATATATATAACCTATAGCATCGCGACCCCCGATGTCCCAAAATTTATGGAGCGCTTTGGCACGCCGCCGCGCGGATACGAGAATGTCTCTCTCCCTCTCTATATACTATCACTGAGTGGCAGTGTATGTGTGCACACATACCTGTACAGGTCGAGTGCGCATTTGCATAAACGCTGCACCTAGTTCGGGGCAAGGTCGTGTATCGGCAGATACGTCACGGACCGCAGCCCCTGCACGCGAAATTGAGAGAAAGATTTATGGAGATTCGGCGTGTGTGTGTATATATATATCTAAACGATCAACGTGGCTGCTGCTCACCCCTTGTGACAGTGACTCTTTTTCAGCGTCGGCGAATGCGACGAGTTAACCAATGAATATGTTTATCCTGTCGCTGGGGCCAAGATAAGGGATCTTATCTTGCTGGACGATTTTTTGTTTCATGCACTTTGCCTGTCGCTCTTTTGGCTTCATGTTTGTCTGATGGGAGATAAAGTAGTGTAGCAGATGAGTCATCTGTTGATCAATAAAGGGGACGTTTTTTAATGCTAAAATTATTGCATAATTAATAAGCAGACTCCTTTAGTTTAAACAGGTCTCTATTTAGTCAATTCTCTGAATCACATTAATTTAGTTGACTAAATTTATTCCTAAAAATTACTTTTTTATCATTAATCTATTCCTTGGTAAAAACGTTAACCTAATATTCGCAATTGTTTGACCAAAAATTTAACCGTTGATTGGCGACAGCTTATTTCTTCACGTTATTTCTATATCAAATATTGGTCAAGCTATATCATAAAATAATGACATCTTTAACACCATGAATTATGAAAACAATCATTATCTAGATACTTTATTTATGGCCTTACATATTTGATAAAAAGCTATTAGATAACCTAATTATCGATCTAATTATATAGTTATGAGCGAGGTTATGGGCGCACATGGCTGCGGCGCAGTGGGCAGGCGCAGAGCAATACGACTTATTCAGGTATAGATTTTGGCTTTCTAGGAAAATCAACCGCGCTTCGCGCGTTTAATATCGTTACGCACGTCTTTCCTTACATTCTAAAAAGAACTCAAACGTTAACATTTTCCACACTCTATAATATAATATATATTTGGTTAACTTTGTATCATTTTAAAAATCATATATCGCCCAGTGCAATGTAGGTTATGTGCTCTTCTATTTTTGAGGTTAGATATTCGCTATTTATTTTATGGCATAATAATTAATTGACACAAAACTAATCTCAAAATTTAATACTAACCTAAATACTATCGTTTTTTATTATTTTTATTAAACTCTTTACCATTCAAATTCAAATATTTTAACCCGGATATATATCGTCGGTCGACCAATCATCGTTCAACGCTAACTTCATTTATAGGCTTCATAACATACGGTCATGACTTTTTTAAGAGAGGATATGCATTGACTAAGAAACTTCCCAAATTTTCGGCAAGTAAAAATTTAAGGCTATTTTGATTAGTCTATTTTTTACCAGAGTATTACAATTTTTCACATTTTTAGATATTTTTATATATTTACAAAGTTCTATAGAATTACTAGTATTATATTATGTAAAAAGAATTACTTTTCGAAAAAAATCGGTTATTTACTGCTTACGGTGTATTTGATTTATATACTGTCAGACAGTGACCCCTGGCCGTAAACCATTTTATAGCATCCCAAAGTAGGTTGATAAAGGTTCTTATCTTGCGTATGTCGCTCCTGCCTAGTCATTCTGTGTTTTTGTCTTCTTTGTTACAATCGAATTCAGGGTAACGATATTTTTATGCATCACATGCATACCTATTCAACAAAAAACGCGTTCTATATCCACAGTAAACAAGATTACGCTATAAGAAGATTAAGAGTCTCGAAAATGATTTAAAAAATTGCAAGTCACGGGCTTTTATCCCCCTAACATTTAGCAGTCTACAAAAAGAACGGCACTATACTTCTTTATCTATGTATACGCAAAAGTAAATAAAACGTTTAGCTGTGTATATAAAAATCAATGATATTCAAAAAAATAAATATATTTCTACCTGTACTCTACATATTACTAACACCGTTACACTTTTCACTAGTAAGCTCTCATACTTCTCACAAAATAAGATGGCTTGAGAAAAATTGAGTTTACCCTTCTTGATGTTGGCAAACAAGTTCCAAGCTCATTCCTTTCAATTTTCCACGGCGAGGCAAGCAGATATAGCGAGGTAACATTAAGGAAAATATAAACTGCGGTGTGCGCGAGCAGAGCAAACAAGGAGCGGCCTAATGACCAAGTGGGAAAGAGAGACCCATCTCAAAGGTGGAAACAGAAACTTCAGCTTTTTTAAAGCTCCCGATGCTCACCGCTGCGCGTGCGAGTTTTTCAAATAAGGTTACGCAGTAATTATATACTTTTATCCCTGTATTTTTAAGGTACATATAAGCTAAAATATATCTGTAAACCTACTCTGACTCTTTTAAGTACATGTGCAGTAACTTTATAAGCTTGCTTTTAAAATTATAAATGTTTCGCAAAGTCGCAGCTTTTTTAGTTAAAATCGCGTAAAAGCATGGTGCTGTATTAATATGCTTCGCTTAACAGACAGGGCGTTAGATACTCATTTTGTAAAAGCAATTTTAGTTATACTCAATTTAATTCTTTGAAAGGGCTAACTGAAAACCGTGCATTTTAGTTATCAAAGAGTTATTTTGAAACTTCAGATACACACGCACACGCACACACGCGCGCGCACAGACACACGCACACACACACACACCGTGTTAAACCATCGAGTAAATTGAACTCCCCCTAGTCAAGTTGTCATCTTATAACATAACGGAATAGCATTTTCAAAATTCTCCTATAGCCGGCTACCTCTAAAAACAAACCCTGTAGCCACAACCTCTATATACAGCGTCCAACTAATTTTCCGCAATTTACATCCACGTCGCGACTGGGCAGCTTGCCGGCTACTCTTCTTGTCACTTAGATACTCCCACGCGTGACTGCGTGCATTAACGACCCCGGGAAAATTTTTCAGACTTTCTCGCACGACATATCCGTCACACGGAGCTGTGCACATCGTATCGCGAATTGTTACATCAATGCCGCTCAGGGGGGCGTCTGAACCGTTATATATATATACGCGAAGTGTATATAAGTATGCGAGAACGCGCGACGACTATTACAGGATTACGACAAGATGAGAAACAGACATGTGAGCTGCAACGTTCTATACCAACCTACGGCTATATACCTGTACGTATACGTTCCGGATTGCAAAAAGAAGCTGTGGATTACTCCACCGGTGGGCACGAGAAAGCTGCAGAGCGAGAAAGGAAGAGAGATGAGCCTGAAGGAGAATATGTGGAATATACACGGTGAGCGTTAGGTGCGTACTGGGTATCAGAGTTATTTCTTCAAGAATATATCTGGATGAGATGTTCTAGCATTGCTCGCATAATAACGTAATTCAAGTAGCTATGTTATAGAAATGAAGTTGAGAAACGAGCTCGTTAAACGTCTGATGGCTATTTAAAAAAAAGATTTCACTCAGATAAAATTAATAACTAGATGAATTCAACTTGATGGATCTTTATCTATTTTCGCGTAATTTAAACTGTTCCGGAATCTTTCGAATCTTCGTACAATTCGATCTAGGCGCAGAGTATTTCCACTAAAAATAAAGACCGAATCAAAGCGTCTATACTGTATCACACAACATGCAACATTCCGCGTCATCCGGCGGTCCGTTGACGTCGCATCTATACGTGGAGAAGAGCGAGACGGTCTGCAGCAGCAGCTGCGATGGAATAATGCCTGGTCGTCGCGCGTATATAAGCAACGAGAACGCGAAAGCCACATCGCCTATACAGAGGGAAGAGCAAATAAAGCTCTTGCGATGAAAAGATGAAGAAAACACGAGCGAGCTGAAAAGAGACGAAAAAGTGCATATGGCATCAAGGCCCGGGAGCGAGAAGTGCGTGACGCGGGTATGCAGGTAGTAGGGGCCCTAAGGCCTACTCGCGCACACTATACGTGCCCTGACAAGCTAAGTGCCGCAACGCATAACGAGCAGCCGTCCGTTTTCTGCAACGCCGCGCCCTTTCGGATTCTCGCTGCTCATGCTAGCGAAACGCGAGAAAAACAGAGATGGGATGTGGGATGTACGCACACGGCAGATAAAGAGAGGAAGGCCGCGTAATTGAAATATGGCTTGTCTCGCGGAAAAAATAAGGCCGGAGAGAAAAACATTGTTGCGCGGGAGCGTGGCGCCTCGGGGGGCTACCGCGCGGTATTATATGCCAAGCAAGCACGAAAAATTAATTTTTTAAGCTGCACAGTTCTTTCGGAGCGAAATCGCTTTGAGTTGTTGCTTAATCGAGTGAGTGAGTTGGGTCTCTTGTAACTATAATAACAATAAATCTAGAGATTTTGATTGTTATATTACTATTTTGCACAACAGTTCTCTGTTCTCATTTTTATTTGGGAGAGTTATTAAGTCATGTACTATTTGGTCTTACATCGAAAAATCAATTTTATTATTTTGCTGCCTTAGAATGTAAAGTGTACAGAATTTTCAACATGGTATGTATCTAATTCTACTTTTGATGAATTTTCAATTTGTTTCATTGTTTTTTCAGAGTAGAACTTTTGAAATATATGAAAATACTATGTTAAAAATTTTGTTTTCTCCCGTAGAAAACTTTACAGTGGTATATTATAAATTTATACTGTATTAAACCATTCATTTTTTTCACGTTTATCACTGAACGAACGAAACCAATGACCTGTCCAAACAAAGCCATGAAAAAAATTGGCATTAAACCTCACCTCCGCGTATAATTCAATTTTCTCCCTCGTCCGACAAACCGATAGCCAGAACTTTTGCATATACAGGGGCCTATATCATGTAATCCGATGCAAGCGCTGGGGCTCATAATAAACCCAAACGAATCGATTTGTTTGTGCATCTCCCATCGGCCATCGCTCTTCTCCGCGCAGCGAACAATCACCGCGAGTCGATCGGTCCGTCGACAACAAAACGCGAACATCGCGACCCGCGCGCATATAACAATCGGCGGGCCCTCGGAAAATTTCAATCACAAATCGCGATCCCCATTAGACTTTTAACCGAGAGAGTCGGCCGCGAATAAATCCTCGCTTGAAAAATAAACCTGAGCTCTATGTGTGCCCAAGAGAAATAAAAAAGACCGCGGCCGCAGTGTAACAAAAGGAGGATCCCTCTATATACACGCGGGTATTCTCGAGAACGCAGCAAAATAAATTCGCATATAAGTAGCGCCGCGCAGTAGTCGTTAACGGAGATCCGCGGGGCTCCCGATAAATCGTCGTCGCCGTCGCGCGCATCGTATCAGCTCCCGTGTATATCCTCGAATGATGCGCGCTCGTCGCTTTGGCCAATGCATAAAACATGTTCTCGGGAGAGAGAGGGCGCTCATTTATTTAGACTATATTCGCCGCACGACGTGCACACGCGGAAGGATTCGAGAGCTGAGGAATTTTCGTGGATATGCGCACGGAAAGTCGCCCGCGTGAAACGAGCGAATCGAAGTACTCGGCTCGATTTTATTTGTCATTTATAACTATATATAGCTCATAACGGAATCAAGAGCTCGATATAGATTGCTGAGTAAGCTGAAAATGTTTCACAGGTTTTTGGACTCTTT
This sequence comes from Muscidifurax raptorellus, assembly GCA_020010945.3. NCBI lineage: Eukaryota > Metazoa > Arthropoda > Insecta > Hymenoptera > Pteromalidae > Muscidifurax > Muscidifurax raptorellus. Next base: position 18,130,765 of record CM052077.1, on the reverse strand, counting down.
TTTATAACACTCTACAAATATAGTGAATAAATATTTTTGGCGAATGTGAACATAGCAGGCCGTTTTCAATTCCTCATATTTGCTTTCCCCGTGAAAATTATAATATAATTATATGTGCCTTCTCATATTTTGTATCGCCGAACTGCAGCTACTTCGCTCTTAGCAAGCGCGGGTCGAAAAACGGCCCTTAATTGTAATCGAATAAAATTTCCCCCATTATGCGCTTCCTCTCCCGACAACGCGCGCAACTGCACACGCGGCAATAATGTATGCTCACATTGTTCGGGCCGCGCGCTCTCGCGAAAGAAAAAAAAACTCCATTCGCGCGCGCGCGCACCAAAACGAGCGTTCAGAATTCTATTGTGTTCGTGAATCTCCCGCAGCTCCCTCTCCTGCCCACGACTTCAATTAACTGTTTACTATGCAATTAAGCTTTTTCGCGAGTAAAAACGGCTCTTCCGGGCCGCGAGCTCGCACGAACTTGCTCTCGCGCGGCTATTCCAGGAATGAGTCGCTCGATGATTCTGCGAATATATCGCGAGCGCACGTTCGCGATCGACGGAGAGAGAGAGAGAGAGAGAGAGAGAGATGTGGGGAGGGGGAGAAAAAGTCCGGGAGAACGAGGGAGAGAGAAGGCAGAACTAATCGAGCCTTTTACTCAGTCACGGTTTTCACTTAAGCTATACACTCTTGGCTATCAACTGCTACTGCTGATTTTTTATTGCACCGGGGGTAGTATAATCGAAGAATAATTATAGCAATGCAATTGTAATGATGCGAGGTACATAGACTGTATGAATTAATCTCGATAAACTTATATACTTAATCTCTCTGATATACCTTTGTTTTTTGTCGTTTACGTGACATGTTACGATACATAAGTATAATTTTGATATAAATACATCGAGTCATTCTCGACAATTCAAAGATGAGCAGATCAACATACATATATAGGTATAGGTGGAATCACGTTTCCCAGTGAAAATAGCCAATACCGCACATGGCCGGGAAGGATAGGTAAGTATATGACGAACCCTCGAAGTTGATCAAGCCGACGTTGAGCGACAGCGTATTAGCCATTTCAGCGTTCCGCCAGCTGAATTAGAATGGAAAAGTTTATTCGTGGTGTCGCGTCCGATGATCGATCGTCCGGCTCCTCTCTCTCTCTCTCTCTCTCTCTCTCGAGAGAGAGAGAGAGAGAGAGAGAGAGAGTCCTGACGCGAGACGCGCGCCAGAAGCTCAAGCGCCGGTGCACTTGCTCGCGAGCAAATAATTGCCGGTGATGGATCGACGAGCGGACCGCCTAGCGTATTTATCCGGCTCGCGCCCAGCACACCGAGCTGATATATATATATATATATATATATATATATATATATATATATATATATATATGTGTATGTATGTATGTATGTATGTGAACTTACGAGATGAGAGGGACGGGGATATAAGTATGTTGAGAACCTGCATATATGTATATACACCTCGAATTTCATGGATACTGATACGTGAGAAAAGTTTTATTTACATACTACTTAAGTACTCTCTCCGTTGGTTTTTGATTCTATTAGAGCATAGCCAGTTTCTCTCTCGCTTCATTGTATGGACAGTCAACGTAACACTTTTTTTCACACATACTTTAGTTGAGTTAATTAACGTATAAGTATGATATACGTGAATAGTGATTTTGTTTGATATACTCTGTGTATACTTAGTTAGTTTATAGTAAAGAAAATAAACACGTCCATGGGCCTTGTATATATACACAATGGTCATCACTCTGTCAACTTCGTTGATGAAATGCATCCTGAGTAAAATAAGTATATGGGCGCTGCGATCCTGTTGCTGATGCATGCGCACTGTGCTCGATGTATGTGTTTCCATAACCCCGAAGTTTTACATGATCTAACGCTTGTCGCTTACTCGCATTGGACTAAAATCGTGGTTTGAAGTGGATTGTTTATCAGACTACCTCCTGTTAGCTTATAGCAGTAGTGTAACCGTACGTAACGTTCTAAACGCGCTATTTAAGATATACATATAAACTTTAATTCTGTTTCGAATGTTAAAATGTCGACAACCGCCGGTATAAAAATAAACGTGTGTTACTTATATACTTTCGACCAGCCGTCCGCAGATACTGAAAATGAGATGGCCAGTGCGTGCAAAATTTACCAGAGTTAGACAATGACAAGAACACGCTTTTATATTACAGAGAGCACAAACAGTGATGGAACCTTATATCCAACATAGAAAGCAAAAGGATTGAAAAAACCTGTGTTAAAGTTTGTGTGTGATGCGTGTATTGCTGTTGAGGAAAAACGAAGCTACATTAAGCAAGACGAGATATATATTTAAGGTAGAAAAAGCAAATGGTCGAACGAAGTAGCATCAGCGGGGTAATGAGGATAAGAGCAATGAAAAAACAGAGAGGAGAAAAGATGGACCGAAGACATAGAGGGATCGAGCTTTGTTTTTCTTAGTTGCGAGAGACAGCGCTATATAGCCAAGTTTCTCTCTTGATTTTTTCCGGACCACCACCGATATACGAGCTCGACTTCCGTAGAAGTTTTTTCAACTATTACCTGATGCGAGATAAGGCGAGACGTTTGTTCGTAGACGTTTCGGGGATCGAAGAGGAAATTCGCCGATATACTTGTGGACGTATACATATTTGATGATGAGGTCACATATTAGCAAGTGCGTAGCATTTGATAGGTGAGTTCTTTAGAATCATTATTTAACATATACCTATAATTCATTTTTTAACATGTATTTACACGAGATGGTCTTGGTCATATTCTATATACTGAGAAAGAGTTAATTTTTGACAAGTTTTTTTAAGACATCCGACCGCAGACTTTTCTTTCGCAGTACTCGGCGAGGTACTCAGTATATATAGTCATATATATAGTCAGTCGCCATTTAACTTTATTTACTATTCCCATCAACGTGTCCGCGGGGGCTGCTACAGTAGCAGCATAAGCGTAGAAAAGTAGCGAGTAGAAAAGAAATAATTCAATCACAGGCACAGCGAGTGCGCGCTGATAAAAAGAGTCATTCCGTCGTGGCCAGCGGCTCTCTCTCTCTCTCTCTCTCTCTCTCTCTCTCTCTCTCTCTCTCTCTCTCTCTCTCGCTCTCCTCTAGAGAAATTCAATATCGTTCGAAGAGGGGCATTTTCCGCGGTGCTTCATTCTATCAGAGTCCTCGTGCTCTCTCCTCCTTTCTCTCATTGTTAAAAGCGTGCTATCGGCTCTGAAAGTCGCGGGAATATATATATATATCAGATCTAGCGCTAGGAGGAAGTTCGCGGAAAATATAGGATCTCCCGTCAGAGGAGGAGAGAAATATATAACGATGCGCGCAAGGAACGTCGTGAACGCGTCTTTGCAAGAGAGAGAGAGAGAGAGAGAGAGAATGTATACACGTTCTCTCTCCCCTATGATTTCTCTCGAAAGCGCGAGAGCTTTTTCTTCCTGCCTTTTCGTTTTCTCGTTAGTTAATGTTCGAGTTGCATGCTCGATAATGGCTGTTTTTTCGAGTCTTGCACTATGCTATACGCGCGACGTGTGTGCGTGCAAACAGGGTAGAGAAAAATACGGCCAATTTCCAACGCAGCTGATGCTGAACGAATCTTGCAAGTGAAAGAAAATGACAATGCGCATTGTCGAGCTGGCGGGAGATTTAGATTGTAGCCGAGCTGAGTGAGGGGGAGTAAGTGTATGGTAAATGGGCGAGGATTGGAGAGTTCTTACATATTGGAAATAAGAGAAGTGGCTGTGGTAATGTGGTAGCATGCAAGGAGAAAGAATTTTATTACGTTATAAAGCTTGATGCTTGATGTTCAAATATTGAAGTAGTTTTTCATTTCGAAGTTTGATGACTTATGTTTTCCTTTCGAATTTTAAGAACGTGAATAAAATTTACGAGATGGATTTTAAAAAAAAAGTACTTTATTATGCATAGCAATATACTTTTATCGAAAACCAATGTACATTTTGCTTAATGAAGAGTTTCTTTTCGAAACATGGAACTTTAACAAACTAAAATTAAGGGTTGGAAAAAGAAGCTTTTCGCTTTAAGCGAAAGACGTTGGCTTTCAATAAAATCATTTCTGTGATGAAGAGTATACCTTTAAAAATACATCTTGTCAATTTTATTCATATTCTGTACACAACTCACTACGGGAGGAAAAAAATTGTCTATACTGTAGAATAATAAGAAAGTTAGCTACATATTCAGTACAGTATAACTTTATTAATTTTTGTCAAATTTAATTTACTTTCGTTCCTTTCCTCTTCTCTTTAAAAGCTCGCGTGGCGAAAATAACGAATTTCCCATCTCCGAGCGAACGTCTAACAAGATTTTTCCAGATAAGGAGAAAACTCAAAGAATAGGAGCGCAGTAGTAAAGTCTTAGTCTACTTCGTTAAGCTCCGCGGACGCGGCTCATGAGGGCGTTGTTGCATCGTCGTCGAAAGAAGAGAAACGGAGCCGCTTTTACTGCTGTAAGCTTTTCTTGCCCTTCGGTTGAGCTACAAGCTCCTTTTTTCGACGTGCTAGTTACGTGACGTAATTACTTGGTTGTGGGGAGACTGTGGCGTCGGCTGCCTTGCTGTTCTTGCGTCTCTCGGCTATATAGTTTGCTATTATCTAGAATATTCAATTTTAAATGAAATTTTGCCATTTATCATCAATTTGTCTATTTTTTGTTTAATTTTTTTTGAGGGGGGTGTCTTTACAGAAGTATACATTATTTAAAATTAAATACTCATTGGATTATTTTTTTTTTCATCCATTATTACCGCCGTAGCCTTTTGGCTTAGCTGGCGGGGGCCTTCCACCACCTCTGTGTGGAAATAGTGCCCGATCCTATTTCCTTACTGTTTTACCTGACTGTATCCTATCTATGTTTTTACGGCTCTAAGAAACTTCTCCGTCGTGAGTCGGGTCTATCTCTCAGTATAGCATTCCCCGAAGAAGGTCCCGTATTATAGCAGCTCCACACCGGTAAGGCCGACGCTCATTGCCTAATCCACCTGCATCGGGTTGGCTACCTTCATTCCTGCCGTACCTACGGCCCCCACCACTGTTTTGCATCCGCCCATGCTTACACCTGTGAGACAGGGAAGCCCCAAAATTACACCAAAGAAAAATTCCGGGGAAAAACCTGTCTCAAAACAACCGGTGTCTTAGGTACTTTTCCCGTTGAAATTAACTCAAAAAAAATCCGAGTGATCTCACCGGGAATCGAACTCACGACCCCTTTGGGCGAACGTGTCTCATTGGATTATTATATTATGTCATATGCATCGTTCAACTATTATTATTATAATGTGTATCCTATTATTTAAGAGATAATAATTCAAACGTACCAAAATTTTCCGTTCAGTAAACAGCAACAAGAAATATTTTTCCATTCAACCTGTTTCTGCATTACGAACTCCTGCCCTTTGTCTGACCAACCCATACACTTTCGGCATACGTATGCTCACGATTTTTCTTTCATTTTTTCATTTTCTCCTTTTGAATCTTCTTTGAGTGAGCTTGAAATGCAGCAGAGCATTTCCGATCACGCGGCCGTGCATCGGTATGAAAGGCCAGGGGTCGGCATGTAATTTCCCTGGAAACGACCTACTTTCAGTCAAAGAGCTTGTGTTGCTGTTGTCAGAGTGCACGGGAAAACAAAGATATAGCGGTTGTTCCAGCACTTTAATCAGACTTCGGATTACGAATAAACTAGTATAGAGGCAGCCTGGTCCATTAAATCTATTTTTGAGCTAAAACATTGACCATATATTCATTAATGAACTACGAATTTGATAATTTCAAATTTCCGCATGGAGAGTTAACGCGGAACAAGCTCTTTGTATGTTTTTTAAAGAAATCGACCATTTAAATTATCGAATCATGTGATATGTTTACAGATAAATATAAAAATCGCGTAATAATTATTTGTAACTAAAAACATAAATCGAATTTTAATATATAAAAACTTATTAACACTCGATTCGAATGAATGTATAACTTGTTTATTCATTACACATAACATACTACGCGCGCATGCTATCAACCTGATAATTGTTTTTGTATACTGAACACCCATGGTTCAAGATACGAATGAAAACAATCGCATCCACATCTGCGGATAACCAGGCTAAACCAATTTCGGCAATTCCATTTAAAGCAATAACAGACAATGGATAAAGCAACAACGGAGCGCGACCGAGAGTAGTACAGCAGCGCACGAACGACTAACACTCCATTATATTCTTAATTTCAGCCGTTTAAACAGACTCCGCGAACTCAAGAATTCAATTTAAGACTCGGCATTTTCGCTTGCCCGGAATTTTCCTGCCAGTCGAGCACCTCCTCGCGTACACGCCAGCTTTGTAGGGAAGGTGAAAAAGGTGAAATACAAATAGATCGAGAAACGAGACGCAGAAAGAGAAAGAGAGAGAGGAGGAGGAGGAGGAGAAAACAAAGATAAGAAAGGCGCGAGTTTGGGTGCAAAAAAAAAAGTAGCCGTTGGGGTGGAGAAAGAGAGCGAGAGGGGGTGAGAAAAGGAAGTCGGAAAATGAGCTTCGCGATGAAGGTTTTCTGGGCAGGCTCCGTATACGTGTGCGTAAGAGAGTACAGAGTAGAAGACGGAGAGGGGGTAGAAGGACAAAGCTAAAGCCAATGCTGCTGAAAAGCTTGAAGGTGAAAGAACCTTGTAACTCTCAGAAATGAAAAGGTTGTCAATGCGCAATAGTGATCTAACGTCGGGGGGAAGGCAAACTTTTTCTCGCGTGTATTAGTAATAGGTGGCGAACGAAACGAACTTGAATAGACGTGTCGCAGGTCTATACAAAGACTTGCCCACGCGTTTTTGACCCTCTTTTTTTCTTCTAGTTTTTTTGGTGGGTCGTGGCAACATGGGCCGTGTATATCGCATAATCTCGCCGGCGAGAGGGAGGAAATGAGTTCGTATTGTGTTTTCGTTCCGGACCAAATCGTGACTAGAAAATTATTTCTGGCGAGAAAGCAAAGGCGACCATTTCTGCTGCATATATGGTGTATTTTCTGCTCGGCATAAGGGGGGGGGGACAGTTTTCAGCCTTTCAAGGCATAGGGCTGAATATAGTATATCTTATAAGATAGAACATATATTGTATGAGTTGATTGGTTACTGTTGTGACATTTTGGTACATACCAAGCGTAATCATCATAAAATTGTACTTAAAAGCTAATTTTGATAAATTGAATTGGTTAGAAGAAATATCTATGAAAGTATTGTGAATTTATTTATATATTTATTTATTTATTCATTTATCGAACCACTTACAATGACTTTAGAAGGCATCCTATAGAGGTGAATAAAATTACCTGTACATAGGAAATGGTACAAAAAAGAGGCTTAAAAACTAACCTAAAACTAAACAATTAAGTATGTACATTACATACTTGTTGCGCTTGACACCTTTCCATCTATTCCACACTGTTGTTGTAAAAATTGTTACTCATGATTGTGTTTATTTGTCTTTTCTAGCTGCTAGAATTTGAGAGGTACAGTAATTGAATCAATTTTTGTTCTCTAGGTAACAAAATGCATTTCACATCATTATTATATAGTTATAGCAGCGACTTCGGGTTTTGTATATGCATATCGAGCACGTACTCGCTAGAACAGGGGAAATTGCGTCAGTTCTACAGGCAAACCTGTACCACTCGGGGGACTGCCTCTATGCGCTGTGCATGCCTGCAACTGCAGAGACGCTGGATTCCAGTATAGTCTCCGCGTCAATGACTGAAATTATGCAATCGAAAGACACAATGGCACACAACTATTATGTAACACTGAAAGCAGCCCCAACTAACTTCCGGACAATGCCCGTTGGTGCGACAATGCCACACTGGCAGCAGCGCCCTCTTTCTGACAACTACCACCTATACTGCGTAAACTTGTCATTTGCGCTTCTACTACTAAAGTCTTGAACCGAAGAGATCGCAGCTTTCACGCGTTCTCTCTCGCTCTTGTTTGCAAGTCAAGGAATAATGGCACAAGAGAAAAACTGCCTGCATAAAGGTAAAACGCAGAGAGAAACAGAGAGGAAGGGAATATCAAACTGTTTCTCTTATCGCAGAAAATAATATGTTTGTATAGGAACAATTAATAAATGTTAAAATAAGAAACTTAATTATGAATAAATCCGAGCATTTGATCCGTTGGGAAAACAAGAAGAGAGGACAAATCTGCGTTCGTAGTCACTCGGGATTGCGGAGGCAAAATAGAGAAATAGAGAGCGAAATAAAGAACGAACGAGAAATTGCACAGCTGAGAGAGGCGTGAAAAGGAGGTCACCGATAAAAATTTCAACAAAACAAACGACTGAAAACGAACAAAGGAGCGCGATGCAAGCGCGAATAGCAAAAGGGGAAAATACGACAGACAAAGGGCAAATATGCGTATGCGAAGCGGAGAGGACGCGTCGAGAAATAAGGAGAAGGAATCGAGGCATTGCCGATGCAGAAGATGTCGTTTGCTACTACCGCAGCGTGCAGTGCAAATACCCGCCCCGCTCATCTCCATAACGGGTTAGCTGCGCTGCTGTGCGCAGCAGCGTCGCGCTCGGTAACCACCTTCGATATACTCTATAAGGACCACAAGTGTATGGCTGTGTGTGCGCGTGTGTCTGCTTATGTGTGCGGGCGCTTGCGTGCGTTTCCCGCCTTTCGATCTTTGCTTGAATTGGAATTGAGTTCGGATTAAACGCGTTTAATTTTATGTGATTTCATACTTGTTGATATATATAAATAAACATATAGTCGTCTCATTGCAGGAAAAGTCCACCGAATAAACGGGTCTATATACCACTGATTCGTCGAAAGATCATATATACATATGGTATACCCAAAAGGTGTTCTCTGCATAAGCCCTCTCCGTATTCCTATACATTGAGAGTGAACGGGTTTCTGTCGCAAGCAATTGTCTTCGGTTTGCTCGGACGAAGATCGTGCTCGCACAATCCTCTTTATGCCGTCTCTTTACGCGGCGGAAAACACAACGGTCGACGTTGGCTCTCGAAATCCCGTGGATTTTCGGTAACTATTATGCCAGAGGCCCGCTTGTCTTGCGCGTGCAGAAACTTCGTGCGGTATATCTATACATGTGAGTAGTAACGAGCGCTCAGCGGACGTGGCGGCTGCAGCTGGACCGTTTCATTTGCTGCGTTTAGTCGGCTTGTATATATATATATACCCGAGTGTAGACACAAGATTTTTTACTGCACTTTTAACGATGGATGCTTGTTGCTTTTTGTAATCGTTGCAGCACTGGAATATATGCAGTTTTTATTCTGAGAAGAAAAGTGAAGCAAAATTTGAACGTTACTTTTGCTAAATATGAATTTTCAGTGAAACGATTAATGTATACAAACCGGCGCAGTATATATTTATTGACAATAACGGTTAGTATAAAAAACTTTCGTAGAATAAAATTTTCTCTATTCAACGATTGAGGAATCGATGCGGTCTTCATCAAGGATCCAAGAAAAACGAGCTCTTTCTCCACAATCCAATCGCAACGATTGCACCCTCTAAAGTAAGCCAACAAAACGCACAACCAAAGGAAGGAAAATTCAGCGGCCGCGCGCATACATTCGTCGTCGTCGCATTCAGACATATATATGACGGCAGTGCCGACATCATCAATAACTTGCTATTTCCACGCTACACCCTCTCCCCGTCTATATACGTACACAGGAACGCGTGCTCTCCTATCTTCTCCGCGACAGTATTTGCTCTCGCAAGTGCACATGCATGCATACATACGTACATACATATGTATATATATATATATATATATACACACACACACATACACAGCGGCCGAGAAAGCGAGGTGCGGAGTTCCGCATTCGAGATGCGCGCGAGCGAGCGAGTGCCGGAAATGACCGGGAGCCCAGCCATTCTGAGGCATTGACGCGCGGGAACGGGTGGCGATCTCGTAAAATTGTATCGGATTGTAATTCACCGACGCGCCGGACACGCTCTACTGGAACTAGGTTAAGCCGGAGCCACGGTTATTGGCCCATTTGTTTTACTGCTGCGTAGCGCGGACGTTTTATTTTTTTACGAGCAGTTACTGTACTCGGAAAGCTCTATCTATATCTCTCTCGCTCTGCGAGAGAACACACTTGTTGGCCTGGACGATTTCGCGTTTTGCCTCCGTTTTTTGCCAGTGGAGAGAGAGAGAGAGCGGCTTTTGTCGCTCGGACAGCACGGCGGGGAAAGAAAAATTCACGGATTTTTTTTTTAATATCCGAGCCGCGAGTGAAAGACTGCTGGGTCATTTTTTCTTTTACTCGATTTTCCGTCCGGTTTTTTACTATATGCGCGTAAAAGACGCGGGAGATTCGGCATGCATATTCATATCTTGTGCGCGATATTACTCGTAGCTTTGAAATTAATTTATTGCCGACTCATAATCCGACTCGCCGCGTTTTGTGCTTGTCAATTTTTTTAGAGGGTGGAAAACGTATTTCGTCTGTAGATCCAAAAATCGATGACCGATCCATATACGTATATATCTTCGAAACGAGCGCAAAAATAAATGAAACTTGGAATCTTGATAAACTGTACTGCAGTGTCGGTGCGTGTGTATGCAACAAACGGCGATTCTCGCATTCTTTCCCAAGCATACTCGAAACTATATATATATGTACATATAAAGCAGAGAAGAAGAATAATCGATGGCGCAATTACCCGGGCATCAGCCGAACCGCGCCGACACATCGAAGAGTCAGAAATTTCACGGCGCCGCTGCACTTAACATGCAAACTATCTTAATTCGCGGAACAAGGGCTGCTCGTTAGCCGAAATACAAGCATTGAATCGGCCGCCGAATGTCTGGGGTTGCAGTATATCTATATATATATATATATATATGTGTGTGTGTGTGTGTGTGTGTGTATATGTATACGTATGTATATATAGCGTGAAGTGCACGCCGCCGACTACTCGCTTGTTAAGGATCTGCAGCAGCGGCGGACGGCAAGTTTCTCGTGCTACTGCGGGGGCTGATGGTCAGGCAAAGTAAGAGGGAGGAGGGAGAGTGGCTGGCGCGCAACTGCAGCCAGCATAATGCTCCACGGCGTAATTCAAGTTAGCCGCCTTTCCGGACAAGAGAGAGAGAGTGAGAGAGAGTGAGAGAGAGGGAAAGGGAGGCAAGTCCCGTCTAAATTTCCAGGGGAGTCGGACCATATCGCCGGCAATGCATCACCGAGCCCAGCGTGTGCACTCGACACTCTGTAGTAATAGTCGTCTCTGGCGCATTTCTCTGGAGAGTGTGTGCATGTAAGAGCCGAGTAGCCGACTTGGATTTCGCGCGCGCTTTTAGTATATTATTATACCAGCTGTGGTTTTTTATACCTGTAGCTTTTGCTAGTATATATACACTGTAATTGCACTCACTGTTGTATTATTTGCAATGCGACTTTATTTTGCTGCGTAGCATTGATTAATGTTAAACGTTAAAAAGCAATTATCGCATCGACCATAAACTCGAACAAATTAATGCTTGATCACTCGTTGATACTTCCATGGAATGCCTTTGACTAATCTGTCCTACGCTCGCTATATTTCTCGCCCAGTATTGCACTCTGTTTATTTTCAGTACATAGAGCAAAATCCCTCGGTCAAAGCCGGCGCACACTGTTTGCTACTCACGCACGTCCGCTCCACCAGTTAGTCGCTTTATTTGTCGAAGGCGAGAGAGAGAAGAGCAGCAGACAAAGTGCAGCGAGACCGATGCAGGACAGAGAGAAATATATACACTTGTATATATACCGCGCGTCCAGATAGAGAAACAGGGAGAAGTTCAATATACGCGCGAGATAAAGACGGACGGGTGCCAGGGGACGATCGTCGCGAGCAGCCGAACACCTCTCGATTAGTCGATCCTGCATATTTTATCCGCTCCCGGAGATGGCCGCGCGACGGGACATAACGCGCGTATAGTCTCTGTTGTCCGTTTCAATTACTCAGAGCCCGAAACTCCTCGTCGATATATAGAGCAGCAGTAGTATGGCTCTCGACAAAATGCAAACAGGACACTGGGAGGGTGCGGATGCAGAACAATGGTGACAACCGCGTGAAGCCTTCGCGAATGAGAGGTATTATATACCAAGAGACCCCCGCAACCATGAGAGACACACGTGTGCGTGTGAGAGTGTATAAGAAAGGTATTGGCTGAAAGTTTAATTTATTTCGTGAACAGTGCGTCTGTCAAATAGGTGTATTTTAAAATTACATAAGGTCGAAATAAAATAACGAAATCTCTTGCCAAAGAACCGATTAAAATGCATTTCTGACTCTGAATTTACGCTCGCAGCCTAGCTCGAAATCCATCTCCGCGCGAAATTGCGGAAACACGCGAAAATATGATAATAAGCCGAGGGCGGGCAGATGGGGAGATGGAAAAACAAATAAAATATGCGCGCGACCAAGCGAGTTGAAGTGAACCACGCGCGACGTGTGTGTACGCAGACGAAAAGGGATGTGGAGAGAAATTGCGTATGCGACGGAGGGACATAGCACGCGCACTCTCGACTAACGGTGAGCGCTGCTTTTAATTGAAATGTAATCCCAATTAAAACGAAGCCCGCAAATCCGAGCACGAGTTTGACGAAGCGAGCCGCGCGATGCGAGAATTAATAAAAACTCGCGCTGGAAATAGCTGCGCGATGTGTATTTGCAGAAAGAGTGCGTGCTTGAATCGCATTTTTTTTCGTCACTTGCGCATTGCTTTGAAGAGCTTCGCGACGATGTAGCTTAATTTTTATTGCTACTCGGGAGTGCATTGTCGCGTGTATGTAGGCGAGACTTATTGGGAGGATGGTGTTGGTCTTTTTTTGTTTATTTGATCGATTAAATTTATACGTTGAGATAGAGGCTTCTCGTTTGTGCAGACTTCGTAGATATGATATAATTTGTAGAAAAGGCTTTCGCGAGTACGTGTACAAAGGCCTTTTAACGACGAGATTTTCTCACAATAAAATCACTCTCTATCTATATATACACGGTTAATTTTAAACTTGAGGATCCCGGAGAAGAGGTAATTAAATTTAAGTTTAAAGATTCACTTTATCTCCTTTCTCCTCGCGTTTCATCCGACGACAGTCTCATCGAGACGCGAGATATCGTATTAATTACAAAGGAGACACTTATAAATTGCTTTCTTCAAATTATTTCTACGTTTCGAAATTCTCATGCTATAATAATTATGAAGCTGCACATTTAAAGAACAGTTATCGAAGAAAAGGGTTGTATGACAAGAAAATGATGGAAGGGTTACTTTCAAACTTCAACGTCGAGAGGAGAGGTTAAAAAGTGACAGACTAAATTATATTTTGCGCTGAAAATTAGAGTGAAGCTTTTCTAGTCATTAATTACTAGCTGAAATAATAAAATGGTGTAAAGGAATTTCATAAGAAGAATAGGACTGTTTACAGTTAATATGTAGTTAATAATTGAATCGCATATTTATACATCGCAACTGAAAGTCGGGAACATAATTAAAATCTTTGAATCACTTGAATAAACTAATAAAACAAATCTTTACTTTTAAATTTCAGAGGACGAAATCGAGACCTTCTGACGTTCTAATTTTTACTCGACAATTCTGATGTTTCAGTTTTTGTAACGCATATATATAGTGTCTATGCAAGAAAGATAGAAGACCAGGGCGTGGCAGAGAGACGAGGTGAAAAGTAATAAAAAAGGCGGAATGGCGAAAAATCGTAAAAAGCGGCTGGAAGAAGAAAGGCGGAAAAATAGAAAATGGAACAGCGCGGCAGAAAAGTCTGGAGGAAGAGGGGGGAGGGGCTAGAAAGCACTCACGTCGGGAGAATCTTTTTAATTAGAACCCTTTCGCATATAGAACGAGAGGAAAATTAAATAAGTGAAAGGAGAGAAGGAAAGAGACGAACAACGCACAACGAAATTATAGTCCGTGAAGTTCCTTAAATTTATTTCCCTCTCTCTCTCTCTCTGTATATATAGTCGCGCGAGCTCGCCCTTCAAGGCGGTGACGGCTCGCTTGGCAAATGAAAGTTAATTGGAGAGATAAATCGTCGAAAAGAAATCGGCTGTCTTCAGACTTGCTTCGTTTATGTAGATGGAACACTTGTTTCCGGTATTTAATTATTTCCGCTTACTTTTGGCACTTTATAAATAGTTTCCAGTAGTTACTTCCTGGTATGGCAAGACACACGTTTACACGATTGATATTTTACTTTACTAAAATTTAGTCATTGCTATACAATCACATAAATAGTCCCAAAGTACTTATGCCATTTGAATCAGCTTTATCGCAGTTCAGATCTCGGCAACGCGCATAGAGTTCAGATATTCCCGGTTCCGTCCTGCCTTTTCTGTGGCGACGCATGCGGCAATTATCGAAAAACGATTATCCACTCGGTTGGCATATTTTTGGATTTGTTTAGCCCTTCCGCCAGTACCTGGGTTTCTCTGTGTTCCTCACTGTGCGTTGTTAGGGTCGTATAAGCCGTATTGACATGTTGCCCGGCGCCACTGCGCCATTGGCTTATGTTCGCGGGGAATTTTGGGGTTGTGCATGCATATATATGTATATATGGATACCAGCGACGACTAGCGAGTGCGTTAGCGCCGACGCCTAGTCCTCCCCCGAGTGCACTTCTGGCGGTTTTGTTTTTCAGCGCGTTTGTTTTATTTTTGGCTTCGTCTGGCCCGAGCTTTGTTTTGACTTTTTGGAAGCTGATTGTTTTGGTGGCTGATGGTGTGCTTTCCCGGAAAAAAGGGATTGCGCTGGTAACGAAAACAAACGATGTGTGCGAATTTATGGTTGAATCTTGGATTATACATCTTTTTTGTATAGAAGGTACGAGTTCTCGTATAAGTATAATTAAATTCAAATACTAGACGGATAAAAACTTGTTGTATGTACAATATGAAAAGCGTTCGGAAAACTCGGAGAATAATTCTCGTGTAAGAGATACTCAAGCTCTTCATCGGATACGCGCACGTAAAACGCGATTATTTTTAATAACGTAAAAAGATGAACATAAAACTATATTATGCAGATTGAATAGGCATTTTTAATTAAAAGCCATGAATAACTTTTATTGCGAAATTAGATTTTTAAAAGCCGTAATTTAATTCTTTTTTATAAAAAATTGCTCTTGTGTATAATGATCTTTTAATATCGCTCCCATTAAAATTCTGTCGTTATAGCCCGACTGTGAACCGAGGTATTCCCGATAGCATCTCTTGCGATGGCAGATATTAAAAAATTCATACGCGGGCCGATATAAAAATACAAGGTACACACGCTTAAAACTAAGTTTCCCGCATTAAATATCGATTCGAGTTATTACGCGACCGGTTAACTCCTGAGGTTTAGTCGCACGACAGCGTGAGTCTGTTCACGAGCAGCAGTAGCAGCAGTGCGAGTGGCTTATAATTTTGCCTCTCACCTCAATTTAATATTCATCAAATTTTCGTCGACCGACTTGGCCGAAAAAAGCCTCGCTTTGAAATATCGGGATTCTATTTAAAAATGTTATCGGTCATCTTGAATTTCGTTAATCTGACCTGATTTTTCAAAAGTAACCACTGTATTGTCCGCCATATTGCATTTTACACGGAGCAAAAAAATCTGCACATATATGGATTTTGATAAAGTAGACTTCCAGACCTGATAGACCATCTATACTCTCCACCTTTATTGGAGGACCCAATTTTCGCTTATAGGAAGATCATTCGTTGAGAAAAAATTACTTATATATGTCGAATCACAATCGAATGAAATCGAGCTTATTCCTTGTCGAATACGCGTGTGCGGTCTTCTTGAAAATTTTTTGGGTCATAATCGATTTGCTTCTCTCTGATATACTCGCTCTCAGGCTGTCCCTTTCTAGAAATTATAGAAGCGTGCATGGCAGAAAGAGAAGAAAAGAAGGAAGATATCGGTCGCGCGAGGCTCGCAAAATCATCCGGTAATCGCGACATTTTTTCCCCTCCCCATCGAGGGAACACTATCATTATCCACTGTCTCTTAACTTCCCTGTCGTTTGGGTTCTTTTGCTCAGCTTGGACATGACCAGGCTATACACGAAATCGCGTAATGAGACGTCTCGTTCTTTCTCGATAGCTGCGGCGGCCACTGAGCCCTTAAGGCTCTATTATAGCCATACAGTTTTAATATAAAAACTGACAAGATGAGAATGTACATATTTCCTGGAAATGTCGGTAATGTTTTAAGGTCTGATGGATACAACTTATTTAGAACTTGGAAAATAAGCTGTACACGTATTAAAGTATAAACATGTAAATGCGATATTTGAAATAAAAAAAAAATGAAATTTCAAATTATATAAACTATGTTCAATAAAAGTATGTTCCGGACTTTCTCATATAAATGTCACACCAGAAAAATTTCAATAATCGTATAATATTAGTCGTTGGAGTCTTATATCAGCTTATGCGGCTTTCCCCGAATACTCCACATTTAAAAAAAAGTACATAATGATCAATAATGAGTATCGACTTACGTTGGTTTCGCAGCCCGCGGCGTGTCGTTGAATTTTGGGGACACTATATACATCAGACGTGTACACCTGCCTGCGCCATTGGATCTCTTCTGAGATCTTTCGTGATTGGTTTCGATCGAGCCGGCTGTTGCCGCGGATATAATGGCGAGGCGCGAGTCGCGTAATCTCGGCATCATTATTTTTATATACGCGCCCACGGCCATTACGTTGCGGACACATGCACACAGAGGCACGCTTGTGTCGTCGCGTTTCAACGCGACCAAGGAAAGTTGGGACAAATTTTCGCTCTCGATTGCTAAGAGACATCATGCTGCACCTGCGCTTATAATGCGTTTTATTTTTCGGCGACCTCGTTTAGCTTGGATCTTGAAGAAACCGCGGAACGAAGGCCAATTAAACTTGAATGCGCCGATACGTACTTGCGAAAATTTTACGTTCACACGAATATATTTTGACTTCACCTTAACATATTCTTAGTTTTCGATAAAAAACGTCATGATTAGATACTATTTGTTATACTGAAAAAGCTCGAGTCGTTGGTACAGATACACGACAGTAAAGTATATATATAACAAGAGATATCGGACTACATCGAGATAGCATCCTGTAAAAAAGTTCGAAAGTCAAGGTATAGAACAAAAAAGAGCAGATAGCAAAAGCACGCGGCACTATATAGCTGGCCGTTTGCTTTTTTCGTCGGGCAAACGCGTGCAGCAAAGTGGCGGTGCAGGCTATAGGGCGCGCAAAATAGCCCTTATCTCAGTCCCGCACACCCACACACATACACACACATATATATGCAGCGAAAGCGAAGCAAACGAAGGAACCACTCGCCGCATCGACGTCGGTCATCAAGTCGAAACGAGCGACAGCGATAGAGGCGATTTCGAACCGAGATACGCCTTTGAACTCGTAAACTGTGCCCGGCGCGCAAACAAAGGGGTGGAACTGAAAACGTCATCCCCGTGCGAATAAATTTGCTTTTATGTATACTTGTACGCAGGAATCATAATGACGCGTGTGTAGCCTCGGCTATAAGGGGATTCAGCTTAGGTATAGGTCGAGAGCGGTAGTGTCGTCAAACGCTCGGACACTGTAATTTTTTCATTTGCGTGCGTGTATGTATGGTAGTCGTTTATGGGCTTATGTTCTATGGTAGCTTAGAAAATGTCATTACTGGCAATACAAAAATACCTAGAAACTTCTAGAGTGTAGTCTTCGCGCGAAATATAGGCATGAAATTTATTCGATTTTTACCGATGAAGAATTTCCGTTGTAATTTTTCTTTTATTATTCGGCCATCCTTGACATGTTTTATTTTAACTTGATGAATTATTTTTAACAGCGTTATAAACAACACACCATTAAAATAGTTGAGATCGCTTTTGTCTCCAAAATCGGTTGATTATATATACTATATAAAAGTTATAAATATCACATTGATACATGAAGATGAAAGTTGTATTATGAACCGATATACTTTCACGTCACCAAGATGGATTGATTCAATATAATGCTATATTTATATTAACTGGTGTCGATAGCTTTATAAAGAGAATAAAGTATATTCGCATATAAAAAGAACTATTGCCTATCAGACTTCTTCATTTCGTCATTCCTAACAATGACTAGGACTAATTAATTTTTTATTCATTATGGTTTGAAAACGAAGATCCAAAATAGGATTTTATAAAATTATACCACATAGTCTTTGTTAGGAGCGGCGATCCATATAATTAGTCTGAATTAGCGTTGTATTTAGTAAATGAACATATCTGTTGACTCTGTTGCTGGTCTATTTATTCAAAGTATATATACATGTTATACGTATAGCTATTATATACGTATAATTGCGTATATATGCATTTTGACATCCTTGTAAGGTATCCGCCGGCTGTTGCTCTCTAGACCATGTCCTTCCAATGTCCCGGTATTCCTGCATTGCTATTTCTATTCCTAGCCGCTGTTCTATACTCCTTGGAGCATCGCTTTGTAATATAACGATCGTCTTGTTTCGCCCTCGAGGCTACTGTGCTGCTATACTACTGCTCTGCACGCTCGAATGAGCGAACGAATTGTCATAATACCAAGCGATAGGATCTCAATTTCCTTTCTCTCCTCTCGATGTATATATATACATACGTATATATATATATGTATATCTTGCTGCGTCTTTCAGCGATTGAGCTGTGCGCTGCGCGAGAGGAACGATTGTTTGGACAAGATAATGTGTATCTTGCATAGGGAGAATCGCTGTTGATGCAGGCGCTTCGCATGTATATTGACATAAATTTAACTGCAGTGTCTGCAACAACAATATAATGCATATTGAGTTGTTGTGAATATATAATACTAACGATTCTGCTTGAGCTACATCCAATGCCGTAATATTCACAAATTTATATTTTGATATAAGTATTCTGTCTTATTTATTTATACATAATCTTTTTTTTCTAAATCAAGGCTATATACGACACACGTATACATTTTCTCCTTCGATAAACAATCTCTGTTCGAGATAAATGAAGCCGTAGACTCGATATTGCCTGTGCACTCTATCTCCGCGCGTTAAAGCGAATATTTACACTGCGCGCGCGCGCGACCGAGTACAACACAGAGTGTAGAACTACCATTTTTCTCGGGCCGCGGAAGCTCGGGCGAATTTTTCTTTGTCACTTCCGAGCTGATTTTTCATAAAAAAGTTTGACGTATTCCGCCGCATCGGGTGCGGGCGAAAATTTATACGCTCACCAGCTCGATGGCACGCGATATATACACGTGTGTACAGCCGAGCTTCAGCGCGCTATATATATAATATACTCGCGCCCTTCTCGATCAATCAGAAAGTGGATACGCGCACGTCGCCGATGAAAATGAACTTTGCGCAACGTTTTCTCTCGACGACGGGCCGCTCGCCACGCGAACTATATACATAATAATAATAATAAATAATCCCGTCGTCACCCGCCTGAGAGAGAGAGAGAGAGAGAGAGAGAGAGAGAGAGAGAGAGAGAGAGAGAGAGAGAGAGAGAACTCAGCGAATAACTATATACATCAGTTATACCGTACAGCGAGGACGAGATCGATAATGGGAAACGTCTGATTTATGGATAGATGGGACGGATATTAAATACATGCAATGGGAGAATTCCCTCTGCTGATTTAATATTTAATCACCTTTTTCATCAAATCCATTATTTATGTACATCAGCGCTGAAGCTCGGCGCGCCGTATATACGTCGTGGAACTCTATACGCTATCGGCTCTGCATTTTCAAAACAAAAGAGGCGAACTTTACACGACGGCGCGCAAAATATTTATAGAGCCTCCGTTGCCCGCCCGCCTGTGTTATATAATGTAATATGCATTGATTAATTTTTTTTACAAAATCATTAACGCCCCGCTGATCACGTTTTTCACGTATGTATAAACATGAATCGTGCCCCCCTCCCCGTGTCGCACGCGAGATGTTTTTATTCGAGATAATGCTCCGCAGTTTTTACTAGATTAATTAATAATTAAGCAAAGAGAATACAGTTTATTGGAGCACACGCTGATAGGAATCGATAAGAATAATCCATAACTGCTACATAATTATATATAAGCGGTGGTTTTTATACTACCAAAAGAGAAAGTCAATATAATCATCATTCGCAAAACCCCTAAAAACAGATATTAACATGCGCCCTATATAATATGTACTCGGTCGAAATTCATATATTCAAAAACTTTGGTGCATAATGTTCGGCGCGAATCCCTCCCCGCAGTCCAATTAAAATCCTGCAAATAATGAGATTCCAGGTTTCGCGCGTGAAGAAGCAATTCTGATCCTCTCGGGCCTCCGAAAAAAGAACCAACGCGAACTAGGCGCATCTGCGTAAAGTAGAGCCAAGAGCTACTGGGATCTCGCGAAATTTCCTAGACTTGAAATAGTTTTTACCAGGTCGCACGCGAGAAATGAAAAAAAAGAGTAGAAGCAGAGACGAGAAGGAAGAGAAAGAAAGGAAGGTCCAAGTTAGGAAAGGGGCGTAAGGCTCTCCCGGTCTTTCTCTCTCGTTCTTCTTCTTCTGGCAGAGGGTCGAAAGTCGGAACTCGTAAAGCAACGTGGAATATCTCTCGGCGTATAAAGTTCGCGATCGTGAGGTAGAGTAAGAGAGAGAGAGAGAGAAGAAGAATCATCCTTTATCTCAGTTCCTCTCTAGCCGTTTGTGACCATTTTCTCGCTTCATCCCTCTCTCCCTCTTTCTCTCCGTCTATACTGTCTGCTCCTCTTTTTGTCTCGCGAAAAATCGCAAAAGGCTTTATAGCGCACAGCAGCAGAGCTATTTTCTTGGACGTTCTTGTTGACGCGGCACTGCAGCGACAGCAGAGTCCCACTTGTTTAGTAGGTTCTTTGAGTTTCCTCAGCATTTCGGCGGTTTCGCCGCCGCTCCGACGTCTCGAGAACAGAAGTCATCTTTCCGAGTATGCTCGGAGTAAAAAGAAAGAGCTTACGCAGCGGGCTATAGTGGATAACAGCCGTTTCGAGAGTTCGATCTGTTTAAGAGTCATCGTTTCGGAAATTTCAATGTGGAGCAGATATTTTCGCGGAATCTCGGAAACCTTTGATTTACTGTAACGAGAATTATATTCTCGGAGTGAAATGGATTTTATATGGAAATGTTTTAAACTTTGTCCGGGCTTAAAAGGTATTAGTCAGGGTGAGCTATATAGGTTAGCTGTAAAAAAGGTTTTATCGAGTAAAACCATCATATAATGTACCAGTTATGCCGGAAACACTAAGTCAATCACGGTATATATATATATATATATATATATATATATATATATATATATATATATATATATATATATATATATATATATGTATAGTCGAATTGACGCGCAGCGAAACAGCTAAGCTTAATTCATCAAAAAAGTCTCATTTCCATCAGGGAAAATAGCGCCGGTACATCAGGATCCTATATCGTGTCGCAGCAGCAAAAAGTCCCTTGGAACATCCTTAATCTACCAGCTAAATAACAAAAAGTCTCTCTCGGTGTGTATATATATAGACACTCGCAGATCAGTGCGCGTCTTGGCCGGCTATTGGGATCTGACACATAGGCGGAGTCAATATATATAGATATATAGAAAATCCAATATGGCGTATGAGAGCCCGGATTTACACAGTGCTTATATGGAGATTCTTAGTTTATTTATTATAAAAAATGATATCAATGAAGAGCATCTGCGATTGGGCTGGATCTAATCCTTGTCAGCGCAAATTTATAGAGGGTGAAAGGGTTTACAAGGCGGGACATATTATTAAATGTGGTAAAAACGAAGTGCTACAAAATGATAATACCATGAGCTTCACAGCTGTTTGTTTACAAACATCGAACTTGAGAGAAAATCCACACGAGATTAAGGGTGAAGTATCAAAAAGTGGTATTATTTTAAATTGTTCTTGTTCGTGTAAAGCTGGCTTGGGTGAAAAATGCAAGCACATCATAGCTGCTCTGCTGTATTGCTATCAGTAAATTTCTAACCTATACATGTTTTATGAATACATTTGTATTGACAATATGTAATGAAAAAATATGTAATGAAAAAATATGTAATGAAAAAAACGAGCAGACTTTTGTTCTCTTACTAATATTATTAATTTTTAAAACAGTTTTCCATGCTTCAGTAATGTCAATTTTTTCGGAGTTGCCAAAGATGTTCTGCTTATTTACGAAGCGTGTGTTAGGCGTTGGGAAGCGATGAAAACTAAGACTTAAATGTTGGTCTGCCCTACTCTCACAACCTTTCAATGCACAACAATCGGTATTGGCATTCTTCTGCCTTGGTGGGAACTCTCCAACCTTCATAATAATACCTTTTTTGTTAATAAAATGCAATTTTCTTAACAATTCCTATAACAGGCAATGTAAAGCTCGGGCTCTCTCTACTTTCACTTTTCGCCACGAGGGGTCGTTGTAAATGTGTCAGATCCCAATATATACTAAAGCGATGAAAAGAACCCGCGCGAGGAATTCTCAAGATCGACCTTCGCTCCCGCGGGTCCGGCAACGAGCGGCAGCCAGTTTTAATGGTCGCCGCGCAAAGAGCAAGTGCGCGCGCGCGACACACGAAGACATCCCTGTGATCTCGGCGGCGAGAATTTCACCGAATTAGCCGTCCCCCCTCGAAACGCGTACGGCGCCAGGAATCGCGTGCAACTCGCTCGTCGCCTTTCTTTGCGTGCCCAACGAGTAAGAGAGAGAAAGCTTCTTTTGCCAGATTCGTTTCGCGCATAAATGCGCCTTACGGCCGGCACACGAACAGCTGATGATGCTGGTCTACAGGGCTTAACGACTGCTTCTCGTGGTATTCGAAAAATCTTTATTTCCTTCGTCTTACCTCTTCTTCTTAGCGGTGCACATCGAAGGGTTGTTAATAAGCGCAAATAATTCTGGAATTGATTTTTTTTATATATTAATTATTATTGAGATGGAAGGTATATAAAGTATATGTGCATAACGATATTGTACCGAAAAAAATTCGACTTCATTTCCATATCTCATGCTAATGAGTTATAAAATGTACGGCGTTTTATAAATTATTTTAAAGAATAATGTGATATTGGAGAATCGATAAACGCCTTGGCATTATACATACGAAATTCCTATATAAAGACAAGTTTTCGCCACTTGGCCGGCATTTACACCGAAAGAGCTCGCACCTGAGAAAAACTAGAGCGTACAAGAGCATAAAAATACCTCCCTAATGCACGCAAATTCTGAACGTCGCGCATTTCAAAGGCACGGCAAAGCACGCCTCCTCTCCAAATATCACTCACATAAGTGGCAAAAAGTGCAATTCAGCCAAGCCGAAGCGTTCCTCATTCAGGGTTCGAAATGAGGACTAACGTCGATTGCCTGCGGCACTCAGTGAAGGGCTGCGAACGCGGTGATTCAAATGAGTTTTGGGGCCGCATCGAGAGCTGAGCGACGAAACCGGCGCAAATGACGTAGTCCTTTCCTGCGCGCACCAAGCGCACGCAAATGAACGAACTGACATTCAGCCCCACTACATATATATGTATAGCTAAATATATAGTTGCATTATATATTGAAGCGTCGAATCAAAGCAAGTTGTACACGAATTTGCCAAATAGCTGCGCAACAGCTCGCATTGTGATTTTGCTACCTCCTAGAAGAAGCTTTGTAATAATAGTAAAATTTTTTAGAAAATCCGTTTAGATGCGTTATAAGTTCAAGACAAGTGTTTTTAGAAAATGTACGCATGGATGTGTGAGTCGTTTTTATTAATCAAATCAAGATAATTACTCCGATATAAATTATAGAGTAACAAATTTCGATAAGAATCGATTGATTTGCTTTACAATCTCTCGATTCCGAAAAATATACCGACGGTTCAAAATATTACTCTCAGTGCAGTAAAAAGTTGTTCGATTATCATGTTGCAGATCCCCATATCAAAGTATAAATCAACCCGTTATCACGAAATCACTTTTCTCCGTTATACATACCTACTCTTTTCTGTAATAACCTTTTTTTAAAATAAACTCGACGTCATCATCAACTTGGCGAGAATTTAAGACGTTATCGAGCTAAAACAATACGTGTATAATCCATTAGACATCTTATACGCTTTATTTTAGACCTATATAACATGCGACAGGGACCACAGGATTTATTGCCAATACGACTGTCCCTTTTATACAGTCGTTATACCTGTAAAGTATGCAGTAGATGCAACGGATTATGATCATTATAACTGAACGGTTTTCTTGGATTGCTCCATGTACCCAGCTTAATATAAAGTCTCGTATTAGGGTAATATAATCCGTGGCGCCGCTAGAAACAGATGACATCAAAAGATATTGGGGATTAAATTTTTGTTCTAACAGTCTGTATAATTGAAAATTATTATTTTTCCTAAAGGTTATTACTTTTAAACTATACCTTGGAATATTTGGAGAAAAATCATATTACTTGGTGGCTATGATGTCAATTTAATAATCACGTTTTTTAAACAAATCTTATCTTTAAACTAAACTAGTTGGAGAAAGCTGCATATTAATGAATCGGCAGCCTTTCTTTTCTCTCTAATAGTCCTTTTAAAATAAATTTTTTTAACCATTGCTTAAAGGTTCTGTTGATCAAACGGGCGTTGACGTTATGAGATGAGTGGACAGTTTCGTATAAATTAACAGAAATATGCCAAAAGCAAAAACCCATATCTCTGGCACGTCGGACCACGCTCGCGACTGTCTTCCTGTGCATGATTGGAGATCATTGCGATAGCAAGATCGAGAATTCCTATTCGATATCTTGTTCGATTTATATTATGGATGCAAAAACGTTTCCTACGGCAGGTGGCGGGTCAATCGAGCTGTGGAGTGGCTCATAAGAGAAGCAAAAGTATGAGTAACACGTATTGGTTAAAAATTTGGTTAGAAATCAAAGCCAGCCAATCGGAGGCCTCGACACTTCAGCTAGTATTGAGATGCCCCGCCCATAATTATGATATTGGAAACCTCATCTAACGAGTATAGGTTTAGTCGTTGGACATTAGTGTTGACAGTTGCCTCGATTACCTCGTTGGAACAGTATCACCTCTCTAAAGATGAGTAGCCAAACGAAGACTGCGCCAACCAAGTCAAGTCCTATTGCAGAATTGACGAAGAATTTGAAGAGCTCCTTGGTCATATCATCGACGTCACCTAAACAAGAATGCAGAATAATAGAGAGAACCCTTCATCAAATCTGTGAACAGATATCAAAACTTGAACTGTCACCACCTCCAAGGCAGAAGCAGCAGGATATTGAGATGGATGAACTGGACTTGTTCTGCGAAGCCGAAACCGTCAAGAGGGGATCCAAACGTGCTCTCGACGACGAATCGTGGCTACTACCACGAAATGTACGACGGAAAATATGCTTTTCATCCAGAATTTAGTGTTTTAGATATTAGTGTCCAGCGTATACCTAAGTATGATTGTAAATAACCCTCTAGATATTAATATAGATATTGTATGACGTATACTCACGTATTATTGTAAAGAGCGCTTTAGATAGGAATTTAAAACGTATGCTGACAAATTGTGGAAAATAAAGCTTTAGTAAATTATTGTAAAATATTGTTATTTAAGATATGCGCTGAATAATTGTACAGTGTATTGCTTAGATAATTTTACTATGTAAAGAATTTCATTTTATTAAGATGTACATCAAATATGATTAACTTAGTATCTAATAATATATTCCATTTTTTACGAAATTAAGCGATTTTTTACTTTTTCTAGATATTTGTACCTTTTCATTCGAACATTAATTTTTAAGGGAAGAGGACTCAATTTCACGCTCAAATCAAATCATCGACGAGCATTTAATCATGTAGTTTATTATAACTATACTAGATGAATGAATGCAAGTCGATGGATGTTGTTAGAAGTAATATTTCTGGATTTTTTATGCCGTTCTGACAATTCGGGCGATAAATTAATTATATTAGCATAATAACCATTTCTATAATATGTATTGTTCAAACTAAAAATTTTGCATTTTTTCTTTCAAGTTGAAATTCGTTTAATCATTCTAATCCCATGAAATATGTAAAAATATATATATATGCACGCAATATTTTTCTAATTAGGTGTAATACTATCATACTAAATAACGTATCGTCCAATTTGTTAGGTTCATTTTTACATTTATAGATTTTCAATTTCTTATATAATTACACAACAATATCCGTGTGTTTCATTATATAGATTTACTAATCTGCTACCAGGTATACATGATTACAAATTTTTATTAATCAAACAAAGATCATTATATCGATATCAATTATAGAATAGCAATTTTTAATATTTCAAATTGCATCAATTAATTTGCTTTACGATTACTCGTTTCCGGAAAAATTACCGACGGCTCAAGATATTACTCTCTTTGCAATAAAAATATCAAAGTATAAATCAACCCTTTATCACGAACTCACTTTTCTCCGTTATACATACCTACTCTTTTCTGTAATAACCTTTTTTTAAAATAAACTCGACGTCATCATCAACATGGCGAGAAATGTAGACGTTATCGTGCTAACACAATACCTGTATAATCCATTAGACATCTTATATGCTTTATTTTAGACCTATATAACATGCAACGGGGGCACAGGATTTATTGCCAATACGACTGTCCCTTTTATACAGTCGTTATACCTGTAAAGTATGCAGTAGACGCAACGGATTATGATCATTATAACTGAACGGTTTTCTTGGATTACTCCATGTACCCAGCTTAATATAAAGTCTCGTATTGGGGCAATATAATCCGTGGCGCCGCTAGAAACAGATTACTCCATGTACCCAGTTTAATATAAAGTCTCGTATTGGGGCAATATAATCCGTGGCGCCGCTAGAAACAGATTACATCAAAAGATATTGGGGATCAAATTTTTGTTCTAACAGTCTGTATAATTGAAAATTATTATTATTGCTAAAAGTTATTACTTTTAAACTATACCGTGGAATATTTGGAGCAAAATCATATTACTTGGTGGCTATGATGTCAATTTAATAATCACGTTTTTTTAAAAAAAACTTATCTTTAAACTAAACTAGTTGGAGAAAGCTGCATATTAATGAATCGGCAGCTCTTCTTTTCTCTCTAATAGTCCTATTAAAATAAATTTTTGTAACTATTGCTTAAAGGTTCTGTTGATCAAACGTGCGGTGACGTTATGAGATGAGTGGGCAGTTGCGTGTAAATTAACAAAAATATGCCAAAAGCAAAAACCCATATCTTTGGCACGTCGAACCACGCTCACTACTCTCTTCCTGTGCATGATTGGAGATCATCGCTATAGCAAGATCGAGAATTCCTATTCGATTTCTTGTTCGATTTATATTATGGATGCAAAAACGTTTCCTACGTTGTACGTCGCAGCCGTATCGAGTCGGGAAATTTCCGCCCGATTCGGCGAGTCTAAGCCTGCACGTAAACAGTGCGAGAGCTAGACGGTTTTCCGTGAAGCAGCGCCGGGCTAGCTTGTTGTCGCTGCCTGCCGCGCGATTTCTGAGAAATCGGCGCAGCATGGAGAGGCACGAGCGCGGGATAGCGCGCGTAGTCAGAGCCAGCGTCTAGCGGTTTCAGCCTATCGGCTGACTGCAATGCGAGGCTCAACGGCTCGCGCGGACCACGAGCCAATCAGAGCGGCTCTCACATGAGCGGGCCCGCGAGATGCTTTGAGCATGTGGCGCGGCAGTTCGCGAGAGCGCGCGCGAATCTGGTCAGTTCTCGTGCTGACATCATCGACTAAACGTCGACGATCAAAAAGTGCCGCAAACGCGAGTGTGTGTGGTGAGAGAGAGAAAGAGTCACAGTGCTACGGCGGGAACACTTTGTGTCATCATCGTCACCAGGACTATTTTCCCTGTTCCCGTTGGCGAGTGCGTCGCCAACGGCTTACAGGACATCAGCGAGAGGAGAGAGCGAGAGGACGACCAGGGTCAGCCGGGATCAACGAGCACGCGGCAGCTTCTGCATCCTCGCCAGCCCAGGTGCCGAGAGTGAGAGAGAGAGAAAGAGACCCAGGGCATCTGGGAAGCCAGCGAGCCTGACGGCAGCGGGGCTTCCTGAGCTTCGCGGGAGAGGAGGGAACCCGGGGCTCGCCCCCCCCCCCCTCAAGAGGTAAGAATTTTGTCTTTGTTTTACACGAAATCTCCGGCGCTAGCAAGCGTGCCGTCGGAGACTCGTGTGTGCAGGTAGGAGAGAGAGAGAGAGATTAGATTAGATTAGATTAGATTAGATTTTATTGTCTGTACATTATGTTATACAAAAAAGAGTAAAAAAAGATATATAATATAGAAGTATTTACAAAAATATTTTTACAGATAAATATAGCTTAAAAATTAGAAGTTAAAATGAAAAATGAGGATGCATGTATGAGTGATGGTGTGAGACGAAGTGCTTTGAACGAGTGTGGTATGCATGGTTGTACATGGGGTGAGAAATATTGTGTAAGCTGGATTCGTGACGGCTATTTAGATTCTCTCAAGATTAAGGTAATGTTGCCTGATCTGACGTTTGAAAAGAGGTATTGATCCAATGTTACGGAGATGAGCTGGTAATGAGTTCCAGAGATATGAGGCGCTTACGTGAGAGAGATCTTAAGAGAGAGAGAGAGAGAGAGAGAGAGAGAGAGAGAGAGAGAGAGAGAGAGAGAAAGAGAGAGAGAGAGAGAGAGAGAAAGAGAGAGAGAGTACACGTGAGTTTTCGCGTGCGGTGCCGGTCGCACGAGGACGTACGCAAGCAGTGCGGAGCTTGCGAGAGCGAGAGAGAGAGAGAGAGAGGGAGAGAGAGAGAGAGAGAGAAAGAGAGAGAGAGAGAGAGAGAGAGAGAGCGAGCGAACGAGATACCACGAGTGAGTGCGCGCGGTGCGGTATATCGTGCTCTGACCCGGCGCATCGCTGCGCTGAGGAAAGAGCGAACGCGAGTCGGGCGCGCGTGCGTGTGTGCGAGAGAGACAGAGAGAGAGAAAGAGTGAGTGACTGCGGCCGGCGGCAGCGAGCTGCACGGTCTGACCCTGCGCTAGATCGGCGCGTGCTGTGCGAGGCAGACGGTCAGAGCGTGCAGGGAGAGGTTGGCTGGCTGCTTACTAAGTGCTTACGCATCGGGAGAGCGCCGAGCCTGCGCGTAGCGGCCAGAGCGAGAAGGCCCTGCGTGGCTGTGCTACGCGTGGGAGGCTTCTGTAGCCACCACGTTGTAGGGAGGCGTTGGGCGAAATACAATATTATTTATTGAAGATTGTTGGTATTATTCTCCCTCCTCTTTTCCAGCTCTCCCAAGCGAAAGTGATCACGTGAATCCCTCGACAATGAAAATTAATCGAGCGCATTAGAGGCGCAAGAGTTGCGTGCGCGCTACTGGGAGGCAGCACGTCGCCAGGTGGCGGGTCAATCGAGCTGTCGAGTGGCTCATAAGAGAAGCAAAAGTATGAGTAACACGTATTGGTTAAAAATTTGGTTAGAAATCAAAGCCGACCAATCGGAGACCTCGACACTCCAGCAGTATTGAGATGCCCCGCCCATAATTATGATATTGGTAACCTCATCTAACGAGTATAGGTTTAGTCGTTGGACATTAGTGTAGACAGTTGCCTCGATTACCTCGTTGGAACAGTATCACCTCTCTAAAGATGAGTAGCCAAACGAAGACTGCGCCAACCAAGTCAAGTCCTGTTGCAGAATTGACGAAGAATTTGAAGAGCTCCTTGGTCATATCATCGACGTTACCTAAACAAGAATGCAGAATAATAGAGAGAATCCTCAATCAAATCTGCGAACAGATATCAAAACTTGAACTGTCACCACCTCCAAGGCAGAAGCAGCAGGATATTGAGATGGATGAACTGGACTTGTTCTGCGAAGCCGAAACCGTCAAGAGGGGATCGAAACGTGCTCTCGACGACGAATCGTGGCTACTACCACGAAATGTACGACGGAAAATATGCTTTTCATCTAGAATTTAGTGTTTTAGATATTAGTGTACAACGTAAGCCGAAGTATGATTGTAAATAACCCTCTAGATATTAATTTAGATATAGTATGACGTATACTCACGTATTATTGTAAAGAGCGCTTTAGATAGGAATTTAAAACGTATGCTGACAAATTGTGGAAAATAAAGCTTTAGTAAATTATTGTAAAATATTGTTGTTTAAGATATGCGCTGAATAATTGTACAGTGTATTGCTTAGATAATTTTACTATGTAAAGAATTTCATTTTATTAAGATGTACATCAAATATGATTAACTTAGTATCTAATAATATATTCCATTTTTTACGAAATTAAGCGATTTTTTACTTTTTCTAGATATTTGTACCTTTTCATTCGAACATTCATTTTTAAGGGAAGAGGGCTCAATTTCACGCTCAAATCAAATCATCAACGAGCATTTAATCATGTAGTTTATTATAACTATACTAGATGAATGAATGCAAGTCGATGGATGTTGTTATAAGTAATATTTCTAGATTTTTTATGCCGTTCTGACAATTCGGGCGATAAATTAATTATATTAGCATAATAACCATTTCTATAATATGTATTGTTCAAACTAAAAATTTTGCATTTTTTCTTTCAAGTTGAAATTCGTTTAATCATTCTAATCCCATGAAATATGTAAAAATATATATATATATATGCACGCAATATTTTTCTAATTAGGTGTAATATAGTAACGTATCGTCCAATTTGTTAGGTTCATTTTTACACTTATAGATTTTCAAGTTCTTATATAATTACACAACAATTGTAAAATTGAACGAACTTACCTGTAAGTGAAGTTCGATTATAATTGTATTTCGCGCCTCCTCCTCAAGATCAATTGGTAGTCCCCCTTCCCATGCCAATGTTGCCACACGTTTAAAGAAAAAAATACCACGCTCCTCGTGGTACTCGCGCGCTCCGTGCGCCAGAGTTCTCATTATTTAAAAGAAATGCCGTAATGCTTAAGGGTTATCTATTTGTAGATAATAAGGTATTAATTAAGGGTGGGTTTGATCTTTTCGGAGGAGGCGCTCATACAATTATAATCGAACTTCACTTACAGGTAAGTTCGTTCAATTTTACAATTGTATTTCGCGCCTCCTCCTCAAGATCAATTGGTAGATGTTCAGAGCAAAACCATTACGGCTAGTTTATTAATTAATACTCCGAGTATGAGGTTTATTAATGATTGAATGATTGAAAAGACAAAAAAATACAAGATAAAATTCTGAAGTTATAACTTAATGGCGCAGAATGGACAAGGCTGCGACGTGCTGCCTCCCAGCAGCGCGCACGCAACTCTTGCGCCTCTTATGCGCTCGATTTATTTTTCGTCGAGGGACTCGACGCGATCACTGTAACTTGGGAGAGTTGGGAAGGAGGACAGAAAACAAGACTACAAATTTTATTAAAAAGAGACTCTATATTTCACCCAGCCCCTCCCTACAACGTGGTGGCTAGAGAAGCCTCCCACGCGTCGTACGGCCACGCAGGGCCTTCGCACTGTCTCTACTACACGTAGGCTCGGTGCTCTCCCGTGCGTAAGCACCTGGTAAGCCACCGGCCAACCTCTCTCGGCACACGCACTCGCCTGCCTCGCACGACACGCGCCGGTCTAGCGCAGAGCCAGACCGTGCAGCTCGCTGTCGCCGGCAGCACTCACTCGCTCTATCTCTCTCTCTCTCTAGCACACACGTGCACACACGGGTCTCCGACGGCACGCTTGCTCGCGCCGGAGATTTCGCGTAAGGAACAATGAGTCTTACCTCTCGAGGGGGGGGACGAGCCCCTGGTTCCCTCCTCTCCCACGAAGCGCCGGAAGCCCCGCTGCCGTCAGGCTCGCTGGCTTCCCGGGTGCCCGGGGTCTCTCTCTCTCTCTCTCTTGGCGCCTGGCTGGCGAGGAGGCTGAAGCTCCTGGCTGGCCCCGGTCGTCCTCTCGTCCTCTCCCTGACGCTGATGCCTGTTGGCCGCTGGCGACGCACTCGCCAACGGGACAGGTGGATAGTCCTGGGAACGGCGTTGACACTACGTGTCTACTGTTTCTCTCTCTCACTCTCACCGCGCACAAAACACTCGCGTGTAGCGGCACTTGTAAAATCGCCGACTTGCGTCGACGATGTTAGCACGAGAACTGACCCGATTTGCGCGCGCTCTCGCGAACTGCCGCGCCACATGCTTCACACATATCGCGGGCCTGCTCATGTAAGAGCCGCGCTGATTGGCTCCCGGTCCGCGCGAGCCGTTGAGCCTCGCGTTGCAGTCAGCCGATAGGCTGAAAACCGCGAGACGCTGGCTCTGGCTTCGCGCGCTATCCCGCGCTCGTGTCTCTGCTTGCTGCGCCGATTTCTCAGAAATCGCGCGGCAGGCTCGACAACAAGCTGGCCCGGCGCCGCTTCCCCGTAAACAGTCTGGCTCTCGCATGTTTACGTGCAGGCTTAGACTCGCCGAATCGGTCGGAAATTTCCCGACTCGACTCGGCTGCGACGTACAACGTCGCAAGGCAAAGTTTTGATTATCTGAGATGATTTCTCTA
Source organism: Muscidifurax raptorellus (assembly GCA_020010945.3). Taxonomy (NCBI): domain Eukaryota; kingdom Metazoa; phylum Arthropoda; class Insecta; order Hymenoptera; family Pteromalidae; genus Muscidifurax; species Muscidifurax raptorellus. The sequence goes on along the minus strand of CM052077.1, from coordinate 18,098,110 downwards.
TCGTAAAAGTTCGCGAATGTTTGTGAATCTTTCGTCCAGCCTGCCGCCTTTCTAATGGTATCTAAATCTACTCCACATCTCTTAGCCGCTGACGTTGCGGCATGTCGCGTACTATGCGCTGAGAAAATATTTGTATCAACGCCTGCATCAGTTAAAACATCTTTAACCCAGCGACTCAAAGTCTGTAAAGAGACTGCTTTTATCGGTTTTTTAGTTGAAATAAATAATCGATTTATAGAATTACGCATGTGTTTCGTTACATCTAAATATTGTAATAAGGTTGTCGCAGTACATATTTTTTCGTCTGAATAGAACGGAATGACTAAAAGTGGTTGAATCGAATTTCTCTTTGATGTTTTTATACGTTCCGGGATTCTTATTTCTAATTTTGATTCAGATCTTTTTATATTATTTATCTCAATTAAGGAAAATGTCTGCATACGGTGTCCTGTTATAAGAGCGAGCAGTGTAATTAATTTTTTAGTTAGAGTAGTTAGATTTAGATCTTGATTATTATCTTTTGTTAAATAATAATTCAAAACTATTTTCGGATCCCATGTATAGTCATATTTAGGTTTTGACGGTCTAAGATTAGAGATACCCTTAAAAAAACGTTTTATTCTAGTATCTTGAGCGAAGTCATGTGAAACTATTAGAGAAACCGCTGAGCGAATACAGTTGATCGAACTATAAGATAGACCTTTCTTATATAGATCCGTAAGGAATAATAAAATCTCTTCAATTTTTGGATCGTATAACTGTGTACTGCTGTTTTTACAGAATATCCACCATTTCTTCAGGGCTGAGTCGTAATTCTTGAGTGTTGATTGAGTAATCGACGAAATCATAATGTCCAGTGACTCAGCTGGGATACCTTGGCGAGTTAGTGCTTCCCCGATAATCTCGCGGCTACTAGAGTAAGCTTCTCCCAGAGAGGATGTGGTGTCCTGTCGCAAGAATATAAAAGTTTTTTATCAGGTGAAAATCTTAATACTTTAGATCTAATCAACGATCGAAAAACAGGATACCAAGGCTGAGCTGGCCAGTCTGGCACTACTACTATTCCCTCAGCTTTGTCTCTTTTAATTTTTTGCAAGGTTTTTAAAATAATACTAAATGGCGGAAAGGCATAAAAAGACAGGCCTTTCCAGTTTACTGTAAACGCGTCTATACTCTCTGCTCCAGGATCCTGTTTCCAGGAGATATATCGCTCGCACTTCGTATTTATCCGACTTGCAAATAAATCAATTTGAGGAGTACCTAAATTGTATGCTATTTTTTCGAACGCCGTATCTGACAATTCAAATTCAGTGTCTTGCTCTTGTTTGCGTGATTCAAAATCAGCATCACAGTTATCTTTTGATTTTATATACGAAGCAAAAATCCAAATATTACGCTTTTCACACCATTGCCAAATTTCTCTCGTAATACAATTTAAGTCTTTGAATTGAATTCCTCCCATGCGATTAATATAAGAAATAGCTGTAGTGTTGTCTATTCTGAGTAGAATATTTATATTTCGCCAATTATTCGCAAAGCATTTTAAACCGAAGAATGCTGCTTTTAATTCTAGATAATTAATTGAGTGTTCTCTTTCTTCAATTGACCAATGACCATTCGCTCTTTGCTTTTTGTGTACCGCTCCCCAACCAGTCAACGATGCATCAGAGAAAATTACTTTGGTAAAATCTATGTTTTGTATAGTATTATTACCCCGCATTATATTATTTTTCCACCAGGTGAGATCAGTATTATCTAGCTTAAGGTGCATTATAGCGTTATAATTATCGTTACTGTTTTTTAAGGCTAAAAACTTTTGACGTTCAAAATTTTTTGTGTAAAGTCAGCTGTATTTGATTGCAGGGCAGCATGCTGTAATTGATCCAATAAATCTTGCAAATTCACGTATTTTACAAGTCGATAATTTACTAAACTTTTCAATTAATGATTTGATATGTGACCGTTTTTCTTGTGGAAGATATATAGTCATAAACAAAGAATCATACACGAAGCCCAAATATTTGCAAGTATTTTTTGGGGTAAGATTGCTCTTTTTAAAATTTATAATAAAACCTAGACTATTTAATAAATTCAGTGTCATGTTAATATTTTCCATGCAAGCTTCATAAGTATCACCTAAAAGCAAAAAATCATCCAAATACAAAACAGATTTATAGCCTGATTTTCTTAGTAAGGAAATTATTGGTTTCATAATTTTTGTGAATACTTGAGGAGCTGTACATAAGCCGAACATTAAGCACGTAAACTCATAGGTTTTACCCTTAAAATTGAATCTCAAAAATTTTCTATGACATTTTGCTATTGGTGCAATATAATATGCATCTTGTAAATCTATCGTTGCCATGAAGCACGCCTTATCAATTAACTTCATCGCTGTTTTGTAGTCTTCAAGTTTAAAATGTTGCGTGTTAATAAATTCGTTTAAGTTTTTCAAATTGAGTATAAACCTAAATGATTTATCTGGCTTAGGTACAAGAAAATAACTAGAAATAAATTGATCCGAAGTTGGTTTACATTCAATAACAGCGCCCTTATCAGCGAGTTCTGAGATAGCTGTAGCAATGTTTTTCTCTTCGGTCAGAGAGAAATCTTTTTCAAATTTATGTTTACCTTGAATTGGCGTCGATTCAAAAGGTATCTTATAACCCTTTACCCATGATAATATGATCGGGTTATTTGTAACCGTTTTCCATTTTTCATAAAATAATTTTAAACGACCTGCTGTACAACTTACAGGGTTTTCTAGCGGTGTTTCGTGTATCGCTTGTTCGAATTCCTGTAATCGTTGCGATGCGACCTGTGATGTTGATCCGTCTGACGAGAGTTGTGATTGAAGTTCTGATGACGTTGTGATGATTTTTGCCCGCCCGATGCTGAGGTGTTTTTGTTGTACTGTCGGGTCGGGCCCTTCAAGTTTTTTGCGTTCTTAGGAGGTATTGTTGCTTTTTTGAGCTTAAATTGGTCGGCTGATTGACTTATTACTTTCTCTGTTTTAAGGTCTTCTGATAAATTTTTTCCAAAAAGAAATTCATCAGTAACAGCCTTTCCTAAAATATCTTTGCTTGATGCGTTCATATTAGCTAGGATTACGCTTCTTCGGACCGCTATCTCGTCATGTATAGCATCTGTGAGTAATCTGCAAGCATCACTCAGATTCTCGATTATAGGAATTTCTGTAGTGGATTCTCTATCCAAAAGAATTCCTATGGTTTTTCCCATAGCTGCTATGCAAGCCGCCAATTTTTGATGTTTGTTAATAATTCACTTATCTCGAGTGCGGGCGATATCAGTTATTGCGCGGTCCACTTCCGCATTTAACTTCGGTGCATCTAAGAAAGTACAGTTTTTGGGAAGTGGATATTTTTTGACAAGAGATTCTCTCTCTTCAGCAGGTAATCCTAGTTTTGTAATGTCAGACCAACGAACGGCGAAGTCTGAATGAACGGGAGGTGCGAGTGTTCGATCTTCCGTAAGCCTTTTTCCTATGATATCCAATACATCTCCGCTCAGCTGTTTTTGGTTATTCTCGTTGTCGATCGTAGCACCATCGTTCTTCGCGCCGTCTTTCTTAGCGCCGTCGTTTTTATCGCCGTTCTCTGTCCTATTAGAGGTTTCTTTATTACCATCCTTATCGCCCTCCGTTGCGCGGTCTGACGTCAAGTTTCCAAGTGGACCTTTGTCACGCTGCGTTGTGTTCTCGCTTGTTATCTCGGAATCTGTAGATGCGACGCTTCTAGAACGACGCCGGCTCGGCGAACGGCTTCTCCGTGTTGCACGTCTCCTGGTTGGCGAGCGGCTTCGACGAGGCGAAAGGTTATGGTGCGGGGAATGAGTCTCGTGTGAGCGATATTTTTCGTACGCTTCAGTTTTGCTTTCGGGATGTCTCTCTCTGTCGAACTCTCTGGATGATGTTGATGATGATATGCTCCCTGTTATAACATGAGAGAGATACGATTTGTGAGGATATAAAACAGGATAGGCCTGAATTATAGTTGTACAAAAAATTATAGGCGACCAGTACATCAACAGGATAGAGCCTGATGATGTAAATTTAACCTGAATAGGTCAGGTTACGCCGTCGAACAGAAAGACAAAGAAGCGTCGTGTAACAGAATAGATCTGTTATAAATATATATATATATATATATATATATATATATATATATATATATATATATATATATATATATATATATATATATATATATATATATATATATATATATATTAAAATAGGGCTCATTCCCGTTTCCAATTTTTAGGTTGTTATATTCCCTCGTAATAGCCCAGCTTACTGAAAGCACAGATTTGTATGTTTTCTAGAAGATAAAGAAAATTATTCTTACTGCTTCTCGATGAATAACGATCACTTGATGATGGCGACCGTCTGCGGCGGTACGATTTCTTATTCTTCTTATGCTTCTTATGCTTAGATTTTGTTTCCAGCATTTTTAGTCGTTTCCAAATCTCCCTTCTGTCCGGTTCCTCCGATGAACCCTCCGATCGTCGAGATCGCTTTTTTCCCATTTTGCCCGTTCTCGATGTGGACCCAATGGCACAAAGAAAAAGAATGAGAACTCTGGCGTACGGAGCGCGCGAGTACCACGAGGAGCGTGGTATTTTTTTCTTTAAACGTGTGGCAACATTGGCATGGGAAGGGGGACTACCAATTGATCTTGAGGAGGAGGCGCGAAATACAATATCCGTGTGTTTCATTATACGGATTTACTAATCTGATACCAGGTATACATGATTACAAATTTGTATTAATCAAACAAAGATCATTATATCGATATAAACTATAGAATAGCAATTTTTAATATTTCAAATTAAATCAATTGATTTGCTTTACGATTACTCGTTTCCGGAAAAATTACCTACAGCTGAACATATTACTCTCATTGCAATAAAAATATCAAAGTATAAATCAACCCTTTATCACGAACTCACTTTTCTCCGTTATACATACCTACTCTTTTCTGTAATAAACTTTTTTAAAATAACCTCGACGTCATCATCAACTTGGCGAGAATTTAAGACGTTATCAAGCTAAAACAATACCTGTATAATCCATTAGACATCTTATACGCTTTATTTTAGACCTATATAACATGCAACAGGGGCCACAGGATTTATTGCCAATACGACTGTCCCTTTTATACAGACGTTATACCTGTAAAGTATGCAGCAGACGCTACGGATTATAATGCTTATAACTGAACGTTTTTCTTGGATTACTCCATGTACCCAGCTTAATATAAAGTCTCTTATTAGTGTAATATAATCCGCGGCGCCGCTAGAAACAGATTACATCAAAAGATATTGGGGATCAAATTTTTGTTCTAACAGTCTGTATAATTGGAAATTATTATTTTTACTAAAAGTTATTACTTTTAAACTATACCTTGGAATATTTGGAGAAAAATCATATTACTTGGTGGCTATGATGTCAATTTAATAATCACGTTTTTTAAACAAAACTTATCTTTAAACTAAACTAGTTGTAGAAAGCTGCATATTAATGAATCGGCAGCCTTTCTTTTCTCTCTAATAGTCCTTTTAAAATAAATTTTTTTAACCATTGCTTAAAGGTTCTGTTGATCAAACGGGCGTTGACGTTATGAGATGAGTGGACAGTTTCGTATAAATTAACAGAAATATGCCAAAAGCAAAAACCCATATCTCTGGCACGTCGGACCACGCTCGCGACTCTCTTCCTGTGCATGATTGGAGATCATCGAGATAGCAAGATCGACAATTCCTATTCGATATCTTGTTCGATTTATATTATGGATGCAAAAACATTTCCTACGGCAGGTGGCGGGTCAATCGAGCTGTGGAGTGGCTCATAAGAGAAGCAAAAGTATAAGTTACACGTATTGGTTAAAAATTTATTTAGAAATCAAAGCCAACCAATCGGAGACCTCGACACTCCAGCTAGTATTGAGATGCCCCGCCCATAATTATGATATTGGTAATCTCATCTAACGAGTATAGGTTTAGTCGTTGGACATTAGTGTGCACAGTTGCCTCGATTACCTCGTTGGAACAGTATCACCTCTCTAAAGATGAGTAGCCAAACGAAGACTGCGCCAACCAAGTCAAGTCCTGTTGCAGAATCGACGAAGAATTTGAAGAGCTCCTTGGTCATATCATCGACGTCACCTAAACAAGAATGCAGAATAATAGAGAGAACCCTTAATCAAATCTGCGAACAGATATCAAAACTTGAACTGTCACCACCTCCAAGGCAGAAGCAGCAGGATATTGAGATGGATGAACTGGACTTGTTCTGCGAAGCCGAAACCATCAAAAGGGGATCGAAACGTGCTCTCGACGACGAATCGTGGCTACTACCACGAAATGTACGACGGAAAATATGCTTTTCATCCAGAATTTAGTGTTTTAGATATTAGTGTACAGCGTATGCCGAAGTATGATTGTAAATAACCCTCTAGATATTAATTTAGATATAGTATGACGTATACTCACGTATTATTGTAAAGAGCGCTTTAGATAGGAATTTAAAACGTATGCTGACAAATTGTGGAAAATAAAGCTTTAGTAAATTATTGTAAAATATTGTTGTTTAAGATATGCGCTGAATAATTGTACAGTGTATTGCTTAGATAATTTTACTATGTAAAGAATTTCATTTTATTAAGATGTACATCAAATATGATTAACTTAGTATCTAATAATATATTCCATTTTTTACGAAATTAAGCGATTTTTTACTTTTTCTAGATATTTGTACCTTTTCATTCGAACATTCATTTTTAAGGGAAGAGGGCTCAATTTCACGCTCAAATCAAATCATCGACGAGCATTTAATCATGTAGTTTATTATAACTATACTAGATGAATGAATGCAAGTCGATGGATGTTGTTAGAAGTAATATTTCTAGATTTTTTATGCCGTTCTGACAATTCGGGCGATAAATTAATTATATTAGCATAATAACCATTTCTATAATATGTATTGTTCAAACTAAAAATTTTGCATTTTTTCTTTCAAGTTGAAATTCGTTTAATCGAAGGTGTAATACTATCATACTAAATAACGTATCGTCCAATTTGTTAGGTTCATTTTTACATTTATAGATTTTCAATTTCGTATATAATTACACAACAATATCCGTGTGTTTCATTATGTGGATTTACTAATCTGCTACCAGGTATACATGATTACAAATTTGTATTAATCAAACAAAGATCATTATATCGATATAAACTATAGAATAGCAATTTTTAATATTTCAAATTAAATCAATTGATTTGCTTTACGATTACTCGTTTCCGGAAAAATTACCTACAGCTGAACATATTACTCTCATTGCAATAAAAATATCAAAGCATAAATCAACCCTTTATCACGAACTCACTTTTCTCCGTTATGCATACCTACTCTTTTCTGTAATAAACTTTTTTTAAAATAAACTCGACGTCATCATCAACATGGCGAGAAATGTAGACGTTATCGTGCTAACACAGTACCTGTATAATCCATTAGACATCTTAAACGCTTTATTTTAGACATATATAACATGCAACAGGAACCACAGGATTTATTGCCAATACGACTGTCCCTTTTATACAGGCGTTATACCTGTAAAGTATGCAGCAGACGCAACGGATTATAATCCTTATAACTGAACGTTTTCTTGGATTTCTCCCTGTACCCAGCTTAATATAAAGTCTCGTATTGGGGTAATATAATCCATGGCGCCGCTAGAAACAGATTACATCAAAATATATTGGGGATAAAATTTTTGTTCTAACAGTCTGTATAATTGAAAATTATTATTTTTGCTAAAAGTCATTACTTTTAAACTATACTTCGAAATATTTGGAGAAAAATCATATTACTTGGTGGCTATGATGGCAATTTATTAATCACGTTTTTAAAAAAAAATTATCTTTGAACCAAACTAGTTGGAGAAAGCTGCATATTAATGAATCGGCAGCCTTTCTTTTCTCTCAAATAGTCCTTTTAAAATAAATTTTTTAACCATTGCTTAAAGGTTCTGTTGATCGAACGGGCGTTGACGTTATGAGATGAGTGGACAGTTTCGTGTAAATTAACAGAAATACGCCAAAAGCAAAAACCCATATCTCTGGCACGTCGGGCCACGCTCGTGACTCTCTTCGTGTGCATGATTGGTGATCATCGCGATAGCAAGATCGAGAATTCCTATTCTATAGCTTGTTTGATTTGTTATGGATACAACAAAGTTTCCTACGGCAGGTGGCTCGATACATTATTGTTAAATAAAGATCAGAATGTTTTGAGAAAATGTACAGTACTAGGAGGTTATGATGATAATTTTTTTTTCACTTTTTTTATTTCAGCGTGCCTTTGTATGTATGTTTACTGGTGTGAGTGTGTGACAAAGCATTGAGAAGAAACTGCATCGTATATATACGCCAAAGTTCACTGAAATATTGTAACTATTGCAAAAATGATTGTAAATCTATTAATATTTTATAAATGTTGGCTATATTTTGTATAGTAAAGTTGTCCTCTATTCGTGTGGTAAGTAGCACAATATTTTTAGTTAACTCTACCCTAATTTATAGTATAATTTTTACTATCTTAGTGTAGCAGTGTTTTCTAAAACATTTAGTATTCTTTTTTACGGTTTTTTATGCTTCGCTTTAATAATTTGCAAATATCCTAGTATTGTAAATGGAACTATTGAAGTATGGTAAATTTGACTATACTGCTATGGTAAAAAAATATCGTTTTTTAGAATATTTTATAGAATATCATTTCTATAAAAATTGTCAATTACGGTAACTGTAAAATATTACCGTATCTTTATACTACTAGACTTTATAGTGGTATCTTATAGTAACTTTAAATTGGTTTTGGGTTTATACAGGTTTCCATGGTTTTTTTCAATTATTAAATTCTAGATGTACATAACCATGGGGCCAATTATGTTTTATTTTATGTACACATCAATTATATCGAAGCGGTACGATAGGATAAATAAAATAATTACTTCATACTTTCATTTGAGATGGAAATATTAATTTTCCGCCAATTATCGAAGCGATTACGCTTTTAATTAATATATACCCGATATCGTCAACTCGCAATAGTCATCCGATTAATTAGTTCATCTGGCTGGAGCGAGACTAATAACAAGCAGAAATTTATCAATCGCTCAGATATTCCTCTTCAACAAATTCGGCCAACGCATAGACATCCCCTTGGAATCCCACGCGACGTTATATGAAGGCTATATATAATATTTCGCACGCTTTATATCTCTCGAAATTATCCTCATTTAACTACTTCAGAATCGGAGCTTATATATATATATATATATATATATATATATATATATATATATATATATATATATATATATATATATACGTCGCGCCACTCTGTCGAGTCCTCTTTAGCAGGCGTCTGTCGCTTGCAGAGGCGTAGAGATCCCTTTGATGTTATATCTTACGTCTTTCTCAATGGGCAGTCCTCCAGCCATCGACTGCTCTATTTTTGCAGCAGCAGCATACCCTTTTCGCCGAGTCGCCTTCGCTGTATTTAAAACAGCAATATGCTCGCGGCGACGAAAAGCTTCGCTGACGAATGGCTCGTCGCGTGCGTAAAAAGAAAAACTATGCGCTGCGGTGCGGAGGTGTATGCTCGCTACTATTTACAGGGAGACCTAATTTAGAGGCGTGTCTCGGCTTTTAAGAAGCCATTGAGCGGCGCTCAATGAACTTAGATGCCAAACTCGAGAGAATGGAGATGAGATTTGCTTGAATGTCTTTGAGGGAAGTGCGGCTCCTGATGGTTTTGCCTTTCCTCTTTCCTGTACCATTTGCAAGCAACGCATGCGTATTTCTTTTTATTTCATTAGCTTTTAAATTTTTTACCCCTCTAATGTGCTTAAATCCACAACCATCTCGTGTAAAAAAATACTCTTAATTTTCTGCAAGAAATAGTTGATATATGAAGTATACGCATATATCGTCGCCCTCGATACACGTGGTTGCGTCATGTCTTCGCTGAAGCGTGAAAAGTTCGAGTCGCTGAACTAAGCGAGTGTTTAGCCTCAGGGGAGTCGCCAAGGGAAATATGTCCCGCCCGGGCTCAAAATTATATCTGAACTGAAAACACTTCTCAAGATTAATTGGATCTTCAAGATAACTGATGCGCCGTGTGGTGTACATAATGTTTTCTAAATTAACTTATGCGCTTATTCGCATTAATCTCAATATTGATTATTATGCCAATAAAAAGCTGTATTTACATTTTTAAAAGAGGTATTATGCAAAGTATACCGTTAACAAATAACATATCATCGGATATATTATTTTTTAGAAATGTCCTAACAAAGTTCGTATTCATACTTGGATACATCATTCTTGCAAGATAAATAAAAAATGTAAATACGCGCTCGCAACTATATTGTTGTCGTGTTGAATTGCGCGCATTATTACAAAACGCTCACTGAAGGCATTTATAAACCTATTCCGGGGACGGCATCGCCGATGCGGAATAACGTCACGTCAGCTGCACTTCGTCCAACAGAAGCAACGTGTATAATTACTGCATTAATGAAATTTCGCCATCTAGTGCGAATGGGTCGTCAGCAGCGTCGACTTGTTTATTCACAAGGAGAATATACAGGCTGCAAGCTTTCATCCTGGGCAAAATGCGCTGCGCAGCTAGAAAATTTTTCGCCGTAATCCCTGCCACATAGAGGACCAAACTAGCACAGCACCAAGCCGTGTATTAACGATCGCACTCGATGCGAGGCGTTTGATGAATATTTAAAGAAATTTTTGTCAAACGCTTAATGCACACTTTGCCTTTCTCTTTGGAATTTTGTTTAGAAAGTGCTCTCCGGGATGACAAAGCCTCGAATACATCATGATTTTCTTTTTACAGATTGCGATATGGAATCTGAGAAAATTGAATTCCCCTTTGAGGAAGTTTCGCGGAAAAGGAACTCTCGCCTAATTTAAATATATTATATGTATCGCCGCTGCTGCACAAAGATTTAGGCTATTTTATTCATTCGCGCATTTGATAAAATTTCACTGTAATTACAATAAATATCGGATTATATATCCAGAAGAACATCAAAATGTTGAATTTTATTTAAGGCGACGGTTTGAAAAGTATAAATATAATAGCATTTATGGGGAATGCGCTTTTAAAAGGCTCCACGAGTAAACAACTCCCTTGCGGTAGACGCTCATTTAGTATTCGTCGAGAGAATGAATAATTTTTTAAACAACTTGGCACGCGCGCGAGCGGCGAGCCTTGACGTTAATGTCACCGAGGAAATTATATTTTCAGAGAAAACCGCGCGAGACTTCTGTCTGTCCTATCTGTGTCTTTTACTACTTTGCCCTCTTTTGATGGTCCTCTCCTCTCTGCTGCTGCTTTGCTCTTTTATTCTTATCCCTATCGTTCAGTGCTCGCGGCGAGGATATGAAAATTTTATTGCTCGTACACGCCGGAGTTATGAAAAAATTTTGTTTTGAATATTTAAATTGTTTTATATTTATGTTGCTGTACGACTGCCACATTGATATCTATCTTTTTATTTTCTCATTCCATATTATAAAGTTATGATTTTGTTAAAAATAAATATATAGGAATCATTTTCGTATTATAAAAACACGATAAAAAAAGAAATCTCGTGCAAACATTGCGAGAGTGGCATTGTTGGAAAACAAAAATGAGTATTAAATTTAAATCTTACGTGCAGTGTATATACGTAGATGGGTAGGTCTTTTTTATAGATACAAAACCAATTGTACGGATTATCACGAGATAAAAAACTGGCAGATTCAATATGAAGAAACCATTATCAAATATGCGCTCAAATTCAAATTTGAGCTCCGTAAGAGAATACATTTACAGCGAGATCTACGCGACGCTCGAATAAATTCAGGACAGACGTTGCGTCGTGTTCATTTCTTCAACTTTTTACAATACTTGTGTTTATGCTAAATGTCTCGCTAGGAATAGTTCATTATCTGCATAGTATAAATGTAAAATACTAAATTATTCTTTTATATCTATCGTTATTATTGAAACGTTGTGAAAGTATACTAATAATATTAAGATTTAATCAAAATTGATAAACATTATTGCAATTATTGAATAAATAAAAAAAACCACTTTGTTGTTTTCTATCAGATAACGACTAGACTTAATGTTATCGAGATCGAAGAGGAAATAACTAGAAGTCAAATTTGTTTGAGTAACTTACTTTCTCAATATGTAATATCCACGGCACCAAGAATCAAAGGACTATATGTGTTATAGTGCAAAATAAGAACACAAACGAGGTTCGAAGACTCGAGTCACCAGTAGCCCTCAAACGACCAATAAACTGTGCTTCCTGGCTTCAACAATCTGGGATAGTTTGCCCGTATATAGTCACCCTTGCGATTGCGCCAATCCTCTTTGCGCTTTGCCGGCCTGAACTCGCGAGTCTCTGTTGTATATATATAAACCTATTTACTATGATGTCGAAATAATCAACGAACAAGAAGTCTCGGCGATCATTTATAGGAGAATGTATTTAATTGAATTATTTCTGCAATTGCTTGTGCAGAGCTTTTGATGTTTGAATTGAAAGTCAAGATGCAATTTTATATAGACAGGTTATTCTAACAAACGCAAAAAATACGTTCTCTTCACAAAGTACTACAATTATAATATCGATATATGAATGAAATTGAATTAGAAATAAATTGAAATCTTTATAATTAAATTCGTTTCACTGCTACCAAATTGCCCTTTGTTAACTTCCAATATACACATATTGTATCATATCTTATTCTTCGTGGAGTTACCTTATAATATTGCTGTTCTATCTCGTTTATATTTTTTAATTTAATCACGAATCCGATAAGTGCAGTATTATAAAATTAATAATTGATGAACCAATTCTTATTATTCAGTCAAGAATATTTCTACTCGTATATCTTGGTATTTCATTCAATAGTATGCATATACTGCATATTTAAAACAGTGTCGGAACGACGTGAATTATGAAGGAAGAATATATACAATAAGCCATCAAATGATGAACTTGTATGTCGCGATACCACGTACAGAATGTGAAAAGTGAATCTATGTAGCATAAACTATACCCACTCCTCTGAAAAGGATCTACTTGAAAAGATACTAATATGAAACTCCAAATGTCCCTGATATAAAAAATTGTCTCACGAATATTATTCCAGTCCATAACGTCAGTCTTTCCAGCGATAAAAAGTTCGAAAGTATTAATTACACTCGCAACAACCTACCACAATCTAGTCTACGTACAGCACGAATGCGCTCGAAATTCTCAATTGTCCGACAGACCCCCGAAAACCAGCAGCCCAACGCACACACGAGTCCTCGGGTTAGGCGAATGAAGCCGTCAATCAATACGCACTTCTTCGCTGTTTTAATTCTCCGCGTATGTTTGCCAGTCGCTCTTCGCGCTGCAAGCAAACGGGCGATTCGCGACATCGGGCGTCTGAAGCATACCAATCGCGAATCGGTCCCAGCGATGCAACTCTCGGGCGGTGTTCTAATTGATTTAATTAACGTCCTTCCGCGACTGCCACGACCGTACCAATTACCCTTGACGTCCTTCGGATCGCGCCCAAGCTGTGCGTGTGGCTACGCTCGCTTCCAACTTGTGTGTATACGTGCAAACGACGGCTGTGTGTGTTTGCGGGGCGGAATCGCGTCATTAGGACTTAATTCTTGACGGGGAGACGACGACGATTGAAAAAGAAGAAACGAGCTGTATCTTCGACGCTGGCCGCCGCCGAGCGCGCGACGCGGGAATACAAATGTTCCATTAGCATGAGGCACGGCGCTGCACCGGCTTTTATACCAGTAAATCTTATTCTGCGAAAGCGGAAGGGAATGAGGCTCGAATTTTTAACTGCAGGTCTCGGCGGAATGAGAAATAAATTGATTAATTCTGTAAGCGAGTTGTTTGCACATCGTTCTGAAATTCTCATGGGTTTTTTAATGTAGGCAAATTTCAATTAAAAAACTAGTTCAATTCAGTACGCATGAAAATCTAGGCTATCGTAAGAAATATTCGAGTTGACAAAGCTAACTAGCATCTCCCTTCATTAAAATTGCTCTCACAAACGACCTAGTCGTATATATTATATACGTAGCGCGGATCAGAGAGCCAAGGGAACTCTCAACGCTAACAACAGCACGACTCGCACTGCACATCTCTCGACATTTCACTTTCACGCTCGTGTCATCGTCATCGACATGCCCGCGTTCCCGCTCGCTGTTTCACGTACCATCGCGCGTCCCATTCGATCCCAGCGCGAATTTACATATACGAGCAAGAGGCAGGGCTGCGCCAATATACACAATACGAGCAGACGACCTTGACTGTCTCTATGCTTCGTGCGGAGAGGTGCCCGGGAGAATGGCAAGTGCAGATTGGCCTGTTTAATCACTGGTTAGGAGTTAGGGACTCGTCCCCCCATCTGTGCAGCCTGCGCGCGCTTCCTTCGAGGTGGGCAATCAGCGTGTTTGTATTTGCTCTCGCGCAGGTTTACGGCTGGCTCGGCACGAAAGTAGCCTCCGGTTCTGTCTCCGCTTCTATCTCCTCCCTTAAGAGGCTTCGACCGACCGCTACTGCACTGTTCACTCTGTGTGTCCGTCTGCTGTATATATGTATTCACTTCGAGGGGACTTTTCTCTCGATCGCGCTAGGTGGGACGAAGTTCAGGAAGCCCGCAACTTGCGGACGCGAGGATGGCTCGCTGATGAGCGAGAGAAACTGGATCGCCGAGTTATCGGGGACCGGACGGCTAGTTGGGTGCTTCAGGCTTTTTGCTTTCTTTATTTTTTTGCTCGAGTGCTCCAATCGAACTTCCGGGAATATGTGCATCCTCGATGACTGTCCGATGATTGGCTAGTTTATTCCGGAAAATATTTTGGGGATAAAGCGTTCTGCGCGAATCATTTGAGGGAATCGATTTGAAAATCGCAGGTGAAAGAAAAGCTTGCGCCTCTTCCCTTCGCTCTTACGGTATATATTACGTCGGAGCTAGTTTTCTGCGGGATTGCTATGGTGCGCGCTTCGTTTTCCAAAAAGCTTCCTTCTTACGGATGGATTTTTCCAAAGTTTTGCGAAATAAGGCTACTGGTGCAGTAAAAGAAAATTGCTAGATCGAACCCGCTAGAAAATACGTACTGATAAGAAAATGCATACCCTGTGTGAGATGAGAAAGATTGAGTAAATAGATAAGAAACTCGGTATAGAGAGAACTGATTATCCAGCCAAGAATATATTTTCTTATCTTTCGGATTCACCGTATGCAACCGAGTTACAATGATCGTTCGTTAAGGTTTTCAATTCAAATAGATATAACTAATGCAATGACACATTCGCTGAAAATCAATATCCCTGTAACAGAGACTTCTTCAATAACAAATATACTGTTTGGTGAATTTTTACTAGTAAAAAAGATACCGTTCTGGAAAATGTTCAGCAAAGGGTCGTAAATGAACGCGATATCGAATCACCATTTACACAAAACTATATAGAAGTTTCCCATATATATATATATAGGAACTAAAATCGATCGTCAATCTAGATATTCGGGTCGCGCTTCAGAGAAATTTCAATCCATCATTCTTTCTCTGCGATAAAGCCACCCTTGCCTGATAACGTCGACCTCCCACGCAGATAGCGAGAAACTCGCGAAACGAAGAGAAAAAGAAACCACCTCGACATTTCGCTAGAACGCGGCACACAGAGATAGATAGATAAAGTGAGCTGAAATTCAGTTTACAATCCTCATAGTCAGCTCTATAATTGCTCCCGAGGATACGCAGAAGGAGATCGAAAACTCTATCTCGTCGTTCTTTGTCTACGCCGTGTCGTAATGGGCGAATGAGAATCGATCGGTTCGACTCGATATAAACATAGCGGAGTCGATTCCGCGTAAGTATAATCAAATCCCATAAACATCAAAGGCTATCGCCATCTCTCCTCGACGCTCGTGCATTTTTTTCTTTTCGCAAATGCTTTTTCCCTCGTCGCGCACCACGCGCGCGCGTGTGTATCTATATATATTGTAGTATGTACACGTGAGAGGCTGTAGCAGCAGCACAAGCTTTATGGTTATTGGGACGCTGCCGAGGTAATGGAGAGAACGAAGACGAGCAAGGAGACGGCTAAGTAGGAAGTCCGTAAATGGTCGCTAAATACTTCGTTGTTTTAATTAAGGAGCTGCTTACGTGTACCGTTAAGGATGTGAGATGGTAGTCCATACGGTGGCTCGCTCTTCAACAAGGGAAACTTAAATTTTTATTGGGTGATTTGTATTTTCTTTTTAGCGGATTGTCACGATGCTCATTATCGCGTCAATAAAGACTGTGTATACAAAGGTGGGACAATAGTTTACCTTCAAAAATCGAATATGCGATCGGAAAATACCGCCATCAATTAGCTGCACAAAAATTAAGATGCAAATAAAGCAATAAGTAGTATCTCTTGACGATCAACATACGCGGGCGAACACGTAATCTCATAATTCGAAAACATCAAAATTGTTAATGGTCTATCAACGAAAATATTAAGAAGATAACATCTCGTCGCAGGTTTTAAACTACAAACCGTTATTCCATTATAAACGATACGGCTCCGCTCGAAACAAGGCAAAAACCTTCCGAAATACACGTGGAAGCAGTTTATCGTCCAACCCATAATCATATCGCGGGCATTTTTCGGTAGGCATTATACATACATTATTATATACCAGCGCTCTCGTCGTCCAACCGGGCATTAAACTGGATTAATTCGAGTTTTCGTTCACTGCCGCCTGGTTTTTTCGTCATATTAAACGCACCGAATTGCAAAACTGAAGAGTTATATTATATTATATAAAGTAAATATTATTAGAGAAGCGAAAGAGAGTGACTAGTTTTTTTCGATGTATATAAAGCTTGTTTGAGATATAGGTCGAAGCTCGCAATGCCAGATGCGAGCGAACTCGTTCTCGCGCGAGAACGTACAGCGTGTGTAATGTAACGAAACGTATATCGCGTGCATGTTGGCTTAATTGGATTGGAGTTTACACAGGAGAGATAAGCGCCGGCGTCGCTCTACTGCCACTCTGTTTCCATCTCCTTCTTATACTGCGCGAATGGATTATTCTCCACTTTTTTGGGGAATATTTTCGCGTAGTTGATACGAATGTTTGCCAAAATAATTATTTTACTGTTTCAACGATATACTGCAAAGATTAATTTATCTTTTTGAAACTAGATTTGTAATCCCCGAAGCATTAAGTAACACGCTTTTAAATTGTTTAACCATGCGTTTTTTGCTCTTTTACTGTACGCAATTGCTTATGCACTCGGTTACAGTGAAACACGCAGTTCCAAGAAACACCAGGTCTGATTGCAGTTCAATTTAATTTCACCTTTAACCACATTATCTCTTAACGTCTCGCTCTGCACATCAGACCTCGCGGGGAAAATCTCAGCGCATACATCATCGAGATCAAACTCATCAAATTTTCTCCCCCTCACACCAGTACGCGACAGACACTTTTTACATCGCCGCTTCTTATAATCAGTTCGAACCGTCAAGCTCCTACATCCCTCCCGCTCTCAAATGCAGCTCACTGTCCCACGAGAGTGGTTTCAACGACGCTGACTATGCACAATACACACACACATACACACACACATATATACATATAATATATATATATATTTGCGCGTCCTTGTTATCTGTCTTGAAACAACAAGCCACACATCCGGGTCTTCGCGAGTAATCAGACTAACATGAGATGCGGACTCCCATCGCTAACTAAATTCTCTTGCGCCGAGTCTTGCACGTGCAACTTGCTGAGCGATGCTGCCGACGACTGTTACACCCGCGGGGGACTAGACGTGTATGCGTATAACTCGACGTAGAAGAGTTTGCATCGAGTATTATACCGCAGATCTTATTGAATCGTTCCACGATATATTAGGTATAATCGAATCACTCGAATGTTAAATATAGGCCGGTTAGCTATAATTAGCACATAATGCTTATATAGTGTATATACCGCGTGCTATTCGCGAATCACAGTACTGTATACGTAAGTCCTCGACGGAAAGCACCGCGAGTTCCACGCTCGCTTATTTTTCAAAGTAATTAAGTTTTCAGTCCGCTCTGCTGTGTCTCAAACGCGAGATTAAAGCAAGCACGAGCAGTGCCGGCAGACGCTCTCTCTCTCTCTCTCTCTCTTACTCTCTCATCCAGCGTTACATGTTTACCTTGTCCTAAATATAATATATCCGCGCAGGCATATCGTCGGCGGAGCCGTCGACGCATCTCTCTCCGGCAGAGCGCAGCTATATGAACTCGACTTCCGCAGCAGCGCCGCGCGAGAGACCGAGCCAACATCCCTTGGGCCCTGCTCTTTCGCTTGTAACGCGCGCGTAAGCCTTTTCCTTTGGGGCAAGGAGATATACCTGCGGTATATATACCAGCCGGCCTCGCGTCTAATGGAATCGTCTTTCCGCCGCTTCTCCGTCTGCCAAATTGCAATTGCTCTCTATCTCTTTCTCTCGTTGATGCTACTGCCTCGCGCTCGTCTGCTTCATTTGTTCTTTGCCTTTCGTGCGCGATGGTGCGACTGCTGCGTGCACTTCTCTCGTTCCTGTTGACGCTGCAGCTGCTGCTCTCGGCATTTCGAGATTGATTTCCTCGCTGAAACGCGTGATGCGGAAATGAGCAAAGAGCTGGTGCGCGGTGGGTTTTAAGTCAAGCGCGCGTCGGGGTTTAAGTCAAGCTCTGAGAATCGAGAGTTGTATTTGTATTGGGAAATCCACAAGAATATCGAGGCAGAGCCATGGGGCCATTTTTTTCTCATTGTTTGGGTCTATGGATGACGGGAAACATGTTAGACGGTTGAAAAGAGTAGTGTTTTTTACTGGTGTAATTTAATTTCTCTTCGGGAATTTAACATGGGACAATCAATAGCATCTCCTTAAATGTCTGGTAAATCTACTTTAGTTTTAAACATTTTTAATGCGCTTATTGCATACGTATTCACGGTGCGTTAGAAGTAATAAGCAGCGATCTTGCGCAGCCATGTAGATAATTTCAATGAAAAGCAATCATCAAACTCATGTATAATAAGCAGACTGTATAGTGAAGTTTAATCATAAAGCGCCACTCAAAAAGTTATATTAATGCAGCATAAGAAGCATCATTAATGTAACATAATATACCCTGAGACACGCCCATATCGGCAGTATAAACTTTTGTATTAGAATTAGCTATCAAAGGGAGAGCTACGAGGAGACGGGGGTTGAAGCGGTGCGTGGCAGGTTTATACGACGCGTATATATAATAATGCGTCGAGAGCGCGATAATAACCGCGTCGGATATAATTCGACGTAACGTGTCCTCGCGATCCTTTGGCCCATACGGCTTTATACAACGTATAACAGCGCTGAAAGCTCTTGACGTATTTTAGATAGAAGATGCACAACCGGTAAGTGCATGTAAGTTGGTATAAGAAGGCGAAAAGTAGGTTTTGACGTACATCAATTCTTCCGACGATTTGCTGCATCGGATAATAATTGAAACCATTTCTCAGAAAAAATAAGATGGTTCGTCATATCCTAGCTCTAGGCTAATATCAACTATTACTCTCGGCTAATTCCCGCCGCGCTATACCTACATACATATATATATATATACTCTCTTCAATAAACTTATTTTTACTTCAAGCGAGCTGCGCCGCGATCCTCTCGCAGGAAGGCAGCTAATGCACTTCATTTTGTCTTCTCTCGTTAAAGTTCTCGCGTGCCCGGCTCTGAGTTATTGGGAAAGGCGATTAATTCATTGGACGGCGGGGCTCGCGAGCAAGCGCGCGTCTCTCAAGCTCTTTCGAGTCTCTCGAGGGTAAGAAGTCCCGCTCGGGTCATGAATCGCGGATAATTACCGGCTTTACTGCCATCTTGATTCCCCGACGCGCTAGACCCAATGGCGCGGCCGGCGCCCGCCTCGCATAGACCATCGACTTATCTGACCCAGAGATTTCCGATCGGTGATGCGACCACGTCGCTTTCATCGGATATTTTCAATCTGATGTCTGCTGGAGCCCTTTTTTACATTTTGCATTACGTCAAGCCATTATTGCCTTTGGTTAATGGATATTTGAGACAATCTTGGAATATCTGTCCTGATGTATATACGCTATTTTGTGTATAATATATCTCTTTGTTTTGCGAAAAGAATTAATTATAGAAGTTATTTTTTGATGAAAATTTGAAATTGACTAAATCAATTTTGTGCATAATAATGTGAAGAATAATAGTTATTTGCAGTACTCCAACTAAAATATGAATTAAACCGATTAAATATTCAAACGCTGGATATTTGTAAAAGCGAGCATTGATATGCGCGAATATAGAAGCTGATAAGTTATCAGAAAACGCTTTACTCGAAATTCCTCTCATATATATACAGCTCGATCGACAGACGCGTATATGTACCTGATTCCCGCAAAGAATTTTAACTCTCACACCTATAATATAGTATATCACCGCATAAGAGACTCCATATAATACTAATTAGGCTACGCCAATAGCGTAATATACCTCGACAACGCCGATGAGACAATCCATAGCAGGAAATCAAGCTAGTGTATCAATAAGCTACAGTCGCGAGAGAGGCTATATATATAGCAAGCAGGCAAGCGAGCGAGCGAGACTGCTTCTGCAGCATCCCCATGCAGTCGAATGCAATTTCGTCCATCCGTCATGCGCCTAACAAGGCTTGGGTGTACTCTGCAAGCTCTGAGCCAGCGCGTGCAAGCTTGCCTCCTCTCGATTTCAATCACAAGGGCTCAAAAGCAATCGCATCGCGCGAGGAAGGCGCAGCGGCGTTTGCCGCAGCAGCGCGGAAGTTCGCTCGAGCCGCGCGTAATTAAAACGATTGACTTTGTGACGCGGATATACACTCCAGATAGCGAGAGGAAGAGACTACTGCAGCGGAGAGAGTTTACGCAGCCGCAAATGCGATTGCTTGTATATTAAATTGTTGCGCTGTGGCCGGGCTTTGCGGCGCGGTTCTATATATGTGTGTGTGTGTGTACGCGCGTCTGCGACTGTAGTTATATTATATCTGGATCGAGGTTTCATGGATTAGCCGATTGTTTTGATTGTCGACCGTTGTATCTTGTATATAGGATAGCTGTGTGATTGCTCGATTCACACAGCGAGGATTAAACGTTTCCAGCAGCGGCCGGTGATCTTCGAAAATTGAGAATATTATTATTGCCAGAGAATTAACTACTGCCAAATGTTAATACTTCACTATTTAAAATTTGGAGGAATCACCATGTGTGAAATAACATATATAACTCGCAAGCTCCAAGTATACAGTCACCCTTTGTTTTCCGCGCAACACTACGCATAATACGCACCGCCCAGTCAAAGCTGCTCGCACACACATCGGACGACGACGTCAGCGACCGGGATAAGACAGGCCTCCAGAGTCATCCACAAGAGCATGAAACCACATAGTATACTCTCGGGAGCTCGTCTATACCTCCATAGCAGTAGCAGCACGAGTCCCTCTATATCTCTTTCTCCGCGCGCGGGAGAGGTTGGCGTTGCACGTCAGGCACGCAAGGGCGCATCTTTGTTGCGCGTCAGCTGATTGCACTGTTTGAGTCCCCGCTTAGTTATGCCCCGCGCATTCAGCCAACAGCCGCCGCTGCTGCTGCTGTAGCAGAACTATTCCGCTTCGATTGTTAGCCCAGGCTTATCGCGGTGTAATGAGGACCCACATTGACGTGCAGATCTGCTCTACTCCCTCTCTCATCCTTGCAGTTACGTCTGGTCTATATACGGTATGTATACAGTTCGCTAGTTTCTGGCTACGACTCGATCTGTGCTTCGCTCTCGTCTCTTTGCTGCGGTCGTATATATATATGTGTGTTAGAATAAGCTGTTGCGCGAGAGAGCTTTCACCTTATGCGCAGGTGTGCGTGGGTGTACATATATAGCTAGTTCTCCGCGGGAGATGGAATATGCGCATAACTGCAATACGAGCACTTTGCTGCAGCGGACCCTTTGCATGCCTTGATTGAGTTCTTATATATGTGCTGCGCTGGGCGAGGGGAAATACGGTAGTTTGCATTTTGCTCTTTAATTATGAACTGTGTGTGTATTCGGGTGCGATTAATTATACAGCGCGCGCTCAAATTGCCGGATAATTGCCTTAATTAATGAAGAGAGAGAGAGAGAGAGAGAGAGAGAGAGAGAGAGAGAGAGAGAGAGAGGGACAAGATGAGTTAGTCGGTGTAGGATTGTACATATACGTTTCATCTATAATATGATTTCATCAAAATGGAAATCTGTCAAAGTATTTTTATTCGCCGCTTCGCAGAGTGAAATTCAAGACACGATACGTATGTCAATGCATCGCTAAATAAAACCTTACCAAGCCGCAAAACTTTATTTCCAGCGTACATCATCAGTATCCAGTTCAATTATAAATCCAAACACTCCTCTCAATTATCGTCCTCATCCGTCTCTTTTCGCTTTACTTTCCAGCTGATACAACACTTGCCCTATACTCCTCTATATATAAGTATAGACGCGCTTTGTCTCGATCCTCGTCTATTCCTCTCGTTTGCCCAGCAGATGAATTTCTCTCTCCTCCCGTTTCTTATCCTCTGCAGGAGCTGCGCACACAGCTCGCCTTATATTCCGCAACTCAGCTGCTGCTGCGGTGGTGCATTAACACGCTCGGCGCATCCGTTCTCGTTAAACGTGCAGACGTTCGTATAGTTATACGCAGCCCTTTTGTATAAACGAGAGTTCGAGATTCGTTGTACGCGAGACTTGAGAAGTTTCTCGACGCGCTGATGCCGGTATTATATGTATACGGAAAATCTCGAGAAAGTGTTGCGCGACGATGGAGAACTTAGACATTATATACCGTCTGGGGATGTATCTTTGTTTGATTATGGCGAGGTTTGTTCAAGCCGGTAGCGCCACGATGTTTGAGGTTTATAATTATTATTTCGCTCTCTATAGCTCGTCGCTCTTATGATGGAGCACGTTCGCGGGGATTGCGGAAGGATTAAGAATATAACGGGAGGATATTCTTCGTTGTATGCTGACGGTTAATTTCAGGATTCGGTTTGATTTCGACGAGAATATATATAACTGCGGCATTTTCGTTTTCGGGATACGTCAATCTTTTTGGTAATTGGGTCGTCTAATATCTGATGTAAGAACGACAAAGGGACCGACGAAAAGGAAGCGCTAAATAAGTAAGCACATGCCAATTGAAGAAACTCTCCGTGCTGTAGAATGTATAACCGAAATATATTTCCCTGACAGAAATTTCTCCGAATTTCCGTTGGTGAATGTGTGTCAATGAAATTGAGCCATATTTATTCTAAACCAACAGTTATTCACTGAAGATAGAAAACTATTTATGCCTACATGGTTATATGTTCAGTTATGGACGATACTAGTTCTTAAAGCAATTAGGAGAGAGTCTTGCAGTAGAATCTCTACCCGTAGCTAGTATAAATAAAAATTTAAAAAAACCAGGAGAATCAATCAAATCTATAATGACAATCGAATCGATGCTTTCACTATTCAATCAATGACAACACTCACCTGTACATCTTAGCGTTCTATAACACACTAGAAAGTATCCCCACGATAAATCATACCCCACTCGGTAAACACACATCGCATAATTAGCAACTATTAGCGTCCCAGCAGTAAAACAAAGCCGAAAAACCCCGCCACCACCATTCCGGCGCATATGAACCATAAATCGCAGCGCAGGCGTAGCCGATCTTAAAGCCCGTAGGTATAATATACGCGGAAGCCGCTTACTATCCGCGCTCTCCTCGTAAATAATCATCGGCGGGCATCCATTTCACCGGGCGAACGCGAGCGCGACTTTAATTGTAACATAACTCATCAAACACTTGCATAATCGATGAACAAATCGTCCGGCGGCGATCGGTCTCTCGCAGCGCGGCAGCCAGCCGGCCACTGAATTATGGATATTCCCCCGATATCTCGCGCTATAGGCGTGGCGGGCGTCGCTCTCGCACAGCTCCTGCTGCCGCTGGATTACTATTGCGGGCGAAATCTTTCCATTCGCGCAACGATCCACACCAGTGCGGGGAAAAAACTGATGTTGATGATAAACTACTTATGTCCTATGTACATTAGAACGATCGTTAGATAGATCCGGTCGAAACGGAATAAAACTTGATCTTATTATGCCAAGGTAAGATTAATAAAGAAAATATAATTGAATTTGGACCTACATTCACGCGTTAGCGGATGAAATACCAGTTTGTTATTCTGGCTCGATTAATCAAAAGCTTACGATATAATAGTATAGCTTACCTAAGGAGATAATTCTTCGTGTTTCCTTAATCACTTTAATATTCAACTTCTCCTTCTTTCGCATTCCTTTGCGTTTGCGTTGCTTTCTTTGATACGCGCGTGCTATATGGTTCTGGTTCACCCAGCGGGCCACCGACCGTCTCGCAGCCTCCCGTTGCGCGAACGCATCGATCTTGCTCGCGCGAGGTCCTTCGCGTGTGTTTTGTACATGCCGTATCTGCTGCGGCAATCGCGAGCCTGTATTCGTTCTACACTGGTATTATCTCATTTTCTGGAGGGCTATTGAAAGACAAATAATCCAAAAGCTAGTGGGTCGATGAATGAATTTGAGCTGTAAAAGTCTTGCTACCATTATTTAGGGTATTTTTAGAACAGACAAGATTGTAGTTTAATCGGAAAACATGGTTGTCATCGATTTCAAGTTTCACGATTGGTCGAACATTGTTAGGAGCTATAAATAGGTATTTTCGAGAAATCGATGCCAGAATATTTGACTCGTAATGAATTACGCAGACGGTACACGCGACAGCGACGGTTTATTTTAATCTAAAATGCATCCATGGACTTTTAATTTTCTTGCAAGACTACCCGCAGTCTTTGTCGGTTCTCCTTTTCTTAGTACGCAGTGCTTCGAAGAAGGATACTTAACATTCTGATAGTATAGAGAACGTGCGCGCGATAAGTTCGATTGAATTGATTTTACGCATTGTTAAAAGATAGAGACAATTTTTTAAATTTAATTTCATTATCTTTAAAATTAATATTTTATATCTATCTATAAAATTTCATTTTAATTATCGCAGTATATGTATAATATCAAGCACAGGAAATTAGTTGATTTAATTAAGCTTGCACGCTCTACATTTCAATAAATAAATCAATATAGTTGATCGAGAAATATTTATAAATAAAGTAAAGACGATACTGAAATTATTTGCATTCATATAGCAACATAATTTTTGCTATTTATATGCATATTATATTGACTAAAATACAATATTCTAGACCATTCATCAGCACGTATTATCCACGCCAGAGGGGAATAACGCTCTATGTCGCTAATTTTAAAGTCTTTTTTATGTCACTTTTATTCTAGATACGATTAATTTTCCGCCGTTTTGTTGTGGTAGTCTTGTGTGCTTTGAAAAAGCGTAAAATTCAGTCGCAACCACAGCTGGCCACTTGGCGTAATCCGACATCGGGGACCTCCAAAAAATAAAGAGTTGCAAAAGCCAGTGTGTCCTGGTCTGCTTATTCTGCTCATACGTACACTGCAGACTGCAGCAGATCGCACCAGCTGGAATAAGGCATTCATTTGCACATATATTCGTCGCATCGCCGCATCCGATCCAAGCGCGTACACATGCTCCAATCTATCTTGGCCAAAGACACATACACATATACAGAATCATCGCACACAAGGAAGAGCTTTGCCCACCTGGGCAAATGAGCTGGCGAAATCAGTTTTATTGTATCTCGTGCTTGTTCACTCGCATCGCGTATGGATGCAAATTTGCTTCATTAGGGTATCGAGAGGCCGAAGAGACGTGGCTCGAATACGTTCCCCTATATGAATGCATGCAGCTTGGAGCGACAGAGAAAGGATCTTGTCTGCATTTCTCTCCCCCCCCCCCCTCCTCTCTGGCTCGCCGTTTGGCACAGAGCGCAACCACGGATCCGAGAAACGACACGAGGAACTAATGTAAGGAGGAGGACGCCGCGGGACACCCAGTCAAGGCACACTTGTAGGACCAAGGATGTGTGCAGCAGGAGGAATGCACCAATTAAGACGCGCCGACGAGGGAATCGCGTGCGAGCCCAGGACGAGCGGGAACGAACGGACGTGCGAACACGCGCGTAAACGAGAGCCCGAGGTGGAGGACGGATTATAAGGAATATATAACCGCGAGTCAATTGTATATATCGAGCTCTCTTTTATTGATTTTTCTCATCGGTTGGTTTTACTTATAGAGTATCGTTTGTATTAAAGATGATTGGTGCATTTTAATCAAAAGATTGAATTTGAAGATTTGGCCGATTCCGTTATATGATGCGAGAAAACGTGAGCGTAAACAATGAAAACTTAATGTAACTGAATCCAATTTTTTAACACGATTCAAGCATTTTTACTCCAGTTATATTATACAGTAGAAAGCAGCTTTTTCTGTATTTGATTTATTTCTTACAACCCAATCTATAAAATCCACTACTCCCTATCACCATAATTTTTTTTAAAGTTTCATTGTTAACTTACTGAGATATGACGCTTTAAAAAAAAATCATTTTTTCAGTTCAAACTTCAAAATTTACCATTACAAAGCTTCCTTAGAAACAAAGCAAAACAGAACTACAAAGCACAGCTTTTGTCGGAAAGCTCCAAGTGCATCGAGATTCTCAAAATTCTCCAGCTAGACGAGAAGCTAGCCAGCGAAAAGGGAGCACTAAAGAACCGAACAATATAACAGCGAACGTGCGCGACGTGTAATCCCCCAGCCTGGTAAAGCGCCGTTGGTGCCTATACGTCCGTTCGCGCGCGGCGAGTGCGTTATTGGCAAGTCCAAGCAAATATTGGCGCATCTGCAGTGCAGTGCGTCGCTCGCGATAAGTCGGTCGCGTTGGTTGAGCTACTGCCGAGACGGATTTCCAGCAACGCTGCTGCAGCGCACACACACGCATACTCGTAAAACCGAGCCGCGCGACAATTAATGCCACGTGCGCTTGTGGATGTCTGCGCGTAAACGTACACACACATATATATAGGTATGTTATACGCTGCTCTTTCGCGGGTACGAGTACCTTTTGCTCTTGGGCATTGTGTTTGCGGAGGGAGTATTCGTGAAATGTGCCCGGCGAGTGTACACTTTGCGGTATGCGGGGGCATATAATATAGGAGGTGTGTACCGCTTGCAAGAAGATTTTTGTCCTTTTGTACAATTTTTCATAGGGGTTGTGTTATAGGCCATAGCTGTACACCTAATCTTCACTGGAGAAATTCTTTCGCAAGTTTGCGTATATACGATTTCAGTGCGATGAATTTCATTCGGTATAGCTTCCGCGACATGCTTACCTGGAATGCGACTTTTGAAAATCATTTACAGACTTTTGAAGAGATAGTTTATATAATCGAATGAAATGGTGCACTGTAGTATTATCGCGAATTGTTTAATTTCAATATTAAGTTACTTGCAATTTTAAAAAAAATTTATTTTCATATCCTTACATTTGCAGGAAAACCGTGCACGTTTCAAGAACCAAGAAAAGCTTTTGCGATAGTCGACGTTTATGAATTTGGGCCTTTGTACCAAAATTTCTTTATACCTCACAGTGCAATTTAAGACAAATATAATAAAGACTTTGATTTTTTAACGATGTATAGATCAGTGAAAACGAGGCAAATTTGTAAAAGAATTAATTAAAAGTCAGCTATAAAAGTTCTCTCTAATTTTTACTCGAGCTCTATAAAATACTCGACTCTTACTCTCAAGGCTATAGAGCATCTGCGGTCGCACAAAACAGCTCTCGCGACATACATAAGCGATAAAACAGTCGAGCGTTTAGTGCATTTACTCGCTCGAGCAATTTCCCCGGTGTGCATAGCCGACCTCAAGGAGTCTCCTATCCTCAACAGCATCTCTTCCTCTCGTTTTATTTCGCTCGCTATTAGATGCGCGCGTAAAATTCTATTGTGCTCGAGCGGCGTCACAGCGCGTTAGCTCGGAAAGTCAAGGGCCACTACGTAACTGGGTATACGCCAGATAGATGTGTATATATATATATATATATATATATATATATATATATATATACACACTTGTATATATGCGCGCATACGGGCTAGACTGCCTCGCTGGATTGCGATTTTCCGCTGGAAACGCTAATAGCCTCGTCGTTTGCACATTGCGCGTCCGCTCTGCGCTCCGCGTTATATAACGGTTGCCACGCGCGGCTCCTTTGGCTCCGGATCCCCATAGGATGACTCCGGAAAAGAGGTCTTCCGAGATTTTAACCGCACTACGAGACGCGAAGCCTATACATTTCATTTTCTTCTGCTTCTTCTTAATTCACGCGCTGTGCGCCAGTAAGATTTTGCTGTAAACGCCTGGATATATAATACGTAATATTTATTTTAGCCATCGAGCGAGAATATTCCTGTATACAATGTAAAAAGCTCTGACGCCCGATGATATATATCGATAGTGTATAAAATTTATATATCAAATTGAAAATCGCATTTCATTCTTACGCGCAGTGTATATATAAGAGCATTAATCTTGCGATTCCCGAGTCGATTATAAAATTATATCCGCATATGTAATAATCGAATGGGTGCTGGTCTCTAAAAATAGAAAATCGAACATTAACGCGTCGCTAGATACTCCAGCAGCGTCGATCTCAAATTGAGCGTGATAAAACTGATCGCGGGTCAACTCGCTCGATTGCGCAATCGGGCAATGTGTCGCAAACGCACTGCGTGAGCAAAGCGGCTCACGCCTTGCGCGATCTATTCAGGCTGGATTATACAGGCCCGTTTATAGATGCCTTATAATTCACGCGTGCGCGCGTTAATTCAATAATTTTCGCAGCCACGCCGCAGACTATATATATGTTATATGCAGCCGCTCGGGTGATACTTTCGGAGGCCTTAGGCCGCCAGCGGCGGTGGCGGCGGGGCATTAACTTAGACGAGCCGCAGCAGTGGCGCATTAACAAACAGAGAGGCCGCTGGAGCGCGGCTTTATCATTCAATTAAGCTTAGGACGCGCGCTAAGCACGTTATACGCCGACCATTTCGGGAACGTCAGCTACTGCCTCTCGAGAGTCATAACGCCTGCTAGATATATATGAGGGTGGGTTGTTTGTCTTTCGATCTATGCTGATTCAGACTAGCCTTCCTTTTGCTTTTCTTTTTCTTTCCTCAAAAAATTACTATAATAATTGTATAATTATTCTCATTATTTAGCATGTCGTCCTTGTCTCATGTACATCGTTGGTGCTTGACGGTGAGTTGCGGGTAGACACGGATAGTTATACCATGCAATTGATCAATTTAGCAAAAGTTTTCTATTAAAGACCTTACACACGCAGCTTCATTAAATCTCAGTATATAAATATATTTGTCTCTCCACACGAAGAGCCTATATAGTGCATGGTCACCACGACTCAGCCCCTTCTCATTATCGTATATATACGTGTCGTGGGCCATTTTAATTCAAATGAGGTCTCATTGTCCATCGCGCGCATCCTTGCACTGTTGTCTCCTCCCGATACGAAGAGGAAAGAGAGGAAGAGAGAAAAAAAAATTTAGCGAGGAGGGCTCGCAACAAAGGCGTATTCAAGCTTGGGCTAATGGAGGGCCGCTTTTCTTCCGGCCTTTCGCCTCCCGGCCTATATAATCCTTTTGCACGAGTATAAGCGACGCGAAAATAAGCAAGGAAGACTCGAGTGCCGAAACGCGATCCGTCGTTTTTTATTTATCATCTGCTCTGCTTTGCTTCTTCGCTCCTTCGACTTTTTCTTTATTTCTCTTTCGCTCGGCACCAAACTCGCGCATGCTCTCTTATTTTCTCTCTTATCTTTGCGTCTCGCCCGGTTTTTGCATGCTGCAGGTGCTTGCGTATCCTCCTTTTCATTTGGCTCTGCGTGGCGTATATATATATATATACATATATAGGTGCGACGAAAAGAAGAGGTGTGACTTATTTCTCCTCTCGTTTGGCTCTCTTTTTCGCACTCTCTTTCTCCGTCGTGTTCCTGTCGTCTTACCTTTGTGTCAATGAACCACAAGAATGCAGCGTCGAAGCTGTATGGACACCACAAGTGATCCGAATGCGGAGCATCGTCGTGGCAGGCAAAACATGTCAAGTCAATATGTTGCACGATATGTTATTTTGACATTGGCCCTTGATGATTAGATCTAGAGTAAGAAAGGAAGAAAATATGTATTTTGTTCATTCCAGTTCTTTCTTACTTGTTTTGTATTTCTTGATTACTCAATATTACAGATTAATCCCTGGTAGAAGAATTAGCTTATGCCTTGGCTTGCTTAATAAGAATAACCTTATTTCATATGTTAAAAATAAGCCAATTTTTAACCAATTTTAAACTTATCATAAGTTTATGTGCGCGTCAAATACGATCATAACCTATCTTTTTTGTTGATAATAGTATCAATGAAACTAGTGAAAGAAAGCACTTATCATGTCCTTCTCCATTAATACAGTGTTTCTCTTCTTCATAGCTACAATCATTACAACTGAAAAATTAACAGAACAAATATTATAACGACAGGCCTCTATACAAAATTTTTTGAATGTTAAATATAGAGAAGGACATGATAAGTGCTTTAAGCTCAGTATTGTGTGTATCAAAGCAGTGGTAAAATTACTTTATACTGAACAACAAACATATGTAAAACATATGTAAAAAAAATGTTTCTATATTATTTAAATTGACGCACATTGCACATGTATTAGAAAATTCAAATCTTGTACCTAATTTATTGATATAATGAATCTTTTTTTTTATAAAATGTATGAGGTGTCTTATTTTCTATTTTTTATCATTTTGACACTTCGTAATTTCCAAGATGAACATTTAAGGTTATATATCCTTTCTTAAAAGCAATAGCTTAAAATAACCTTATTCTTGTTTTAAAACGATGTCGCTGTAAGCCAATTATAACCCAATAGTCTTAGCTAAGCTAAGCCAATTCGACACTTTTAAGCTTATTCTTGGGTTATAATTGGTTGCGATTTCTACCACGGGAGTAATTTCATTTTTGTGGCATTCAAATTTAAGAAAATAATCCTTTTGGCGTAAGAAAGTTCTTTTAATTTTTGTATGAACTGAAATCGTTTTAAGTATATCAAAATGAAGAAGAATTTTAAAATAATTGTGTTTTCATCAGTGCTTTTATAAATAAACTTATTATTTCACCTTTAATTTATTGAAATAAATATAATGGAATATGTTTATTTTTATTGTCGTATATTATCTCTTTATATTAAATGAATTATGCAATATGCAGAAAATAAATTACTCGTTGGCACGCCATAATATATACACACGCAAAATGAATCCTCGATATTATACGTGTAACGCTCTCAGCGTGCAAGAGTCCGGTCGCATCTTCTGGATTAAGGTTGATTACTCGAAACGTGCGAGTTTTAAAAGCATGCGACCAAGTAAAAAGAGGAAGCGCTCAAAGATCAATTTGGCTACTAATGATCTTAGCCACTCTCAGACATGCGATTGCTCAATCAATAAAAGAAAACGGCTGTGTCGGATTCAGCTACTTCGTGAAGTTATTTTTTTTTTAATTTAATCTTCGAATGCAAAGCATGTGCGAAAAGAGGCTTAATGGAATTTCGTTACAGATTATTAACGGTCAGTTAAGGAAATTCATTTATACCGAGATACGCCACATTCATTTCCATTTCGCGCAAATCAAGTTCTCCTGCAAAGTGCTTTTTTAATTTTGAGAATTTGTAAACTCGCTGAATAATTTATAGTCAATTAAGAGAAATTTCAATTGAGGTTCTCATGCGCTTCTAAATATATCCACATATCATTTATTTTTATACAAATTTTCATTTAAAAATTAAAAAATATTTTGCTTAATTATACAATTAGTTATTATTATTCTGAAATTCCAAATTGGGCTCTATTAGTAAGCGCAATGATATTTCAACTAATTATTCAAGACATAAGTGAGAACCTATTTTTCAGTCTAGTTCAATTTAGGTTAAATACGCAAGCTCATATGCTCACTAACATCGGCTGGCCAGACACGTCAAAACCCGTAAAACAAGTTTAGTATAATAGTCCCAAAGTGTTCCAGAGCGTAACAAAAAGTGCTGCGTACAGGAAAAGTTTGTCTGGGCGTACGCCAGCATTTAATGTCTAAAAATGAAATCTCACATCTCGTTTTATTCACTAAACTTTTTAAAGGATTATACAAATTGCTCTTTAACACTCTATCTCCTGAACCGAGATAATTGCATTTTCTGACAGAGGTCGATTACATATACAATTAATACGCTTCGGGATTTTTCTAATCGTGACATTTTTAGGGAAACAATATATTTTTTGAACATACTCGTCATACCTTGATATAGTTATTTTAATAAACACGTCTTGTTATAGTTTGATCAGATTTTTTTTATTTTAAAATGTAGGTCATTTAAATACGGTGCGCTATATAGATTTTGATACTCATGGAACGTAACTTTGCAATAAAGGAATTTCATATTATAATACGCAACATATTAATGTTATTTATAAATAAATAATTTGAATCGTGGCGAGTTTAAATGTGGTTATTATAATTTTATAAAAAATTCCACAAATCTATGAATTTGTACTACTGATTTCTTAAATAAAACATTCCAATAATTGTAATTATATGTTTCAATTATCATTTACCCTTCATAATTTCATATTCGTCAACAAATTATTTTACTGACGATTAACAAACATTCCACTGTATTTTTTTACAGCTTTACACTTGCGCGTTGTAATTGGAATCCTCAATTCCATTACGCATTAACTAAGTATAAAAAAATTATACATACATACACACGCGCACATACATGCACACGCATAGCTACATCAAAAATGCCGCCATCGCAGCTGTCGCCCGCCGAGAAAAAGAGCAGTACTATTTCGAAATAGACAATAAGTCATAGTCAGTGCGTATCTACGCCAACCTCCGCAAGAATAGTAACTTCTAGGAAACAACACCGACATTAGAACTAAAAGCCAATCAATAAAACAAACCAGATACAAATCACGACACTTGTCAACGACGAGTGTTAATAAAAATTTGGGGGTAATAAAACTAAGAGCTTATGATTTGACCTGTCATGACTCTATGAAAGCTAGATATTAAACGAATATTTTAAATTATCCACTCGAAATATGGGATGAGGAAAAGTACGTGAAACTAGTATATAAAGCCCGGGAGCCAAGGGCATACAATCAGTTCAGTTCAGTACCGTTGAGTTCAGTAAAACGAGCAGTACAGGAGCAGTAGCCAAAGCAGTTCAGTCAAATAAGCAGTTCAGTTCAGTATACAGTCAGTCGTCAAGTCGCCAGACCAGACCAAGAGAACGCTACTTTGCTAGTTTACAAGACCAGTCTAGTTGACTACAGTCTATTTTTCAAAGTGTAAAAATGA
This sequence comes from Muscidifurax raptorellus, assembly GCA_020010945.3. Lineage (NCBI taxonomy): Eukaryota > Metazoa > Arthropoda > Insecta > Hymenoptera > Pteromalidae > Muscidifurax > Muscidifurax raptorellus. Next base: position 18,064,487 of record CM052077.1, on the reverse strand, counting down.
ATTTAGTCGATACACCGGACTCCACTCGCTAACTGTCTGCACCTGACCCACAAGAAGCAACGAGCCGCTGCTCCCCAACGCATTCACAGCCTGCTGCACTGAACCACCGACGCACGGCTTGGAGGCGCTAAGGACCGACAGTTGTCATCAGGAGAGGATCGACGGATATATACGCCTCTACACGCACACACCCTCACACAGATACTTTTCTCTTTCTCTAGTGAGTGAAATACATTATAGTAACTGTTTGAAAACTTAACCCCGTCTAAGTGATTTCGTTATCCGGCTCCCTTTCCCGGAAGCAGTGACCATATCTGCGGTAGTCAAAAGGGATTTCCTTGTAAATCTAAATAAATAATAACAGAAGATAGGAACTCGAATAAGAGTAAGTATATTGGTGGGTTGCGCTCATTCGGACGTAACAGCGTGACTCGGATAAAGGGTGACGTACTTTCAAATAATTAAAGGGCAATCGATTCATTATTATATATCGACTGCCAACAAAAATAAATAAATACCTCGTATACAATTGTTCGTAAGCGCTGGCAGTCTATATATAGTATACAGTTTCCCTATATGTTAGTCGGCATACTTAAAACGAGCAACATAAAACAAAAACTCTTTTTCCAATGTTCGTAGTACAGAACTCATAACCCAATGCCATTGCCGTAAGCCGGAACGCTTCGCCTAACAAAAAAAGCCTTGTGCGCGCGCACTATAGCATCCCCATTATTCAAAAACAATGAACGCGTCCGAGGCATTTTAACAATCCCGTGAACTGCGCGGCATTCATCCCGAAAATTCTCCATTCTAAAAGCTTTCGAAAATTAAAAGCAAACAGTGCCTCTCGCAACCGCAGCGCAAGAGAGCCGCGCGAAAAAGGGAAGGAACAAAAAGGAAGACCCATGCACCTAGGCCCCCGCGACAGTACACGCAGTGACATCACGAGCAAATTGATTTCCAGCGGCATCAGAGGCGGCGGACAACTGCAGCTCCCGGGGCGACAATGGCACGCGTATATACGTTCGCTGCGATGACAAGTGCATATGCCGTGTGTGTATATATATAGGGCTCCCTCTCTCAGAGGCAGCCGGCGGCAGCGTATCGGATTCCTCCCCCGAAACTCCGAGCTGCCTAGCCATTATCATCCTGTGGCCGCCGCGTCTGCTCGCGATAAGACATTGTTTGCACGGCGCGCATGCAGCCGAGCGAGCAGCGGCAGTCTGGCTGGGCTACACGTGTGTTTGTTTTCCACGGATTCTGTCGCGACTGTCATGCGCTCTATATGCGTACGCACACTAAAGCGGTAGTCGCTCCTTCAAGGGACTGCTATATAATCCTTATATACACATAGTTGTCGGAATGTGTATTGTAGCGTTGCTGCAGCGTATGTGGAATGGACAGTGACGATGTCGAACTTTGTACCTTACGTCACCACAACGGCAAACTTTTTCAATCTGCGACTATGATTAGAAAACTTATTGCTAACAAAGATTGATAATTTCGGCTTATAGTTTCTAGAACAATATACTGATGCGCAGAATCTTTGTGTCTATATACGATGGTTGAATAATCGCGTATATAGGACACGCGGGGAGATCGAGCTATACAACGACAGAATGCGAAATGCAAACTTCCGGCAAACAAAGTCCGCGCAGTACCGTATACTGCATTACGCTGCAGCTGGCATCGCTGTGGACTAACGAGCAGCAGCAGCAGCGGCTTCATAGTGGCCCTCGGCTCTCAGTACCTCTCCGGCACATATACCCGTTATTTTCTCTCTCAGATCCGCGCACACTTACGTGTAATACGTGCAATAAGTCCGCGCGTCCGGGAACGTACAAACTGCGCGTGTGTAATATAAGGATAGTCGCAATTGTATATCGCGCTCCTGGCGATAGGCCCGCACGTATGGCTGCGGTGCCGATCGACTCAAGACTGACGGACTGACAGCTAATTATTTCCTAGAGTTGCCTCGTCGCTGTTGGAATCAGAGAGACGTGGATTTTTCTGGGATGTTTATAAGGAGGTGGACGTGTGTGACGCGGGTGATATGTAGATCACGACGCTTGTATGAGGGTTTCCCGTGGATTTGCATTTCGTGAAGTTTGTTTTCGATGCATCTGCGGGCGTTTATTTGAACAATTTTCAAACTCGCGATTCGCGCACTCGGAATTGAAAAATGCGGTGTTGGATACGATACGTGTATGAAAAATGATTCTCGAATAGAAAAGTTTACTAAACAGTATGGTAATGTTTGTTAAAGCTTTAAAAATCCTAAAAATTTTAATTTCTACGTTAGATTACTTATACCTTTAAACAAATTAAATAAATTGATTGAATTGAACTGAGACCCTAGGGATTCGAGGCGTAATACTTACTCACTGCATCCCCAATAATTTTGAAGAGATCCTCTTGGTGGCGCTTCAAGTCGTCCAAACAGCTGATAGTGCCAAATATTAAAAATTCAGATTGAAATTACCATATTGTTTAATAAATTACTTTACATTTTTATAAATTTTACTATATAATAAGGAGTGAACTTTATTACACTTACAGTAAAGTTTGCTGTACAGTGTAGTAATTTTGTTGGTATTTTCTGTCTGTGAGCAGATTACCAAACTTTTTAGTAAAATCACCCATGTTTATAGCAAACTTTACTAAATATACTATTTCTGTCAATGCATACATCAATGCTGAATAAACTACGATACTCATTCATAATAGTAGGTAAATTCATGAACAGCAGTATAGTAAACAAAAATTCATATTTCCTCAGTTGTGAATAAATCTATAGCGCATACACAAGCGGTCGAATATATGAAAATTTTAACGAATCCTTGTAAATAAAAATTTCGATGCTGCACTCCGCCATCAAAATTAGAGATAAAGAGGAGCCGTCGATATAATCAAGTTTGCCGATCATATATGATATCTTTAATAGCCGATAAAAATTAATTGGATGAAGCGCGTGTTCGATTATATTGGAATAGCCGGGACTCGACGCAGAAAGCAGCAGGCGGTAGCGCCAATCATCCTGACAGGCGAATCCTCAATTTCCGATTTAAGTTGACGCAGTTAACGAATTCCGGGGCTCGCGTAACTTTACTCTCTCCGGGGGCTACTGCTATACTGCTACTTATCGAAACTCGGAGATTGGCCGCCGCCGACGACGACGATCCCGAGACGCGAGCCGTTCGCTCGTTCAGGCCCTTATTGGCATGCCTGGGAACTCTGGCGAAAGCGCGGATAATGACAGAAGAAAACGAGACGAGAAGACTCGCCGGATTCGGTTATATATATATATATATATATATATATCTTGGAGCAGAGCGAAAAGAAGGTAAGAGCCATAACGAAGCAAAGTGTGGCCGTCTGTCCAACTTTGATCGTTACGCGCGAGCCTCCTTTTTTTACTCTCTCATGCTATACTACGAGTCTATATAGCGCTTCTTTTCGTTTTTCAAGAGCAGGACGAAAAGCGAGAGAGGCGAGGTGCAGGCGAGTGAAAGATATATAGGAAGAAGGAGCGCGTGCCGGGGAGTTGAAAAGTGGAAGGAGAGCAGGGAGAATATGAAGTTAACGAATGCTCTCCCTGAAAATATACGTAGAACAGTTGGCCAAGAGTGAAAAGCGTCGAGGAAAAGAAAAGAAGCAAGGATGGCGCATGAAAGTGCGGGACGGAGTCGGTTTTGCCGGGTAATTGAAATTATTATTTCATCGAGGGTCGGTACTTGAAAGAGACAGCAAAATAAAGTCCTCGATGATTTGTAGGACTTTGGCTTGCTTTCAATAATTCAGTTTATATTTCAGTAATTGCAGTTTTGACAATATGAGACAATGTTATTTTTATATTATACGTTAGTTTCGTATTAGCGAACATAACAAGTTTTTCTCTCTCTCTCTCTCTTTTCTCCTCCTATCGTTTATTTTTCAAAGGCTTTAAAGGCTAAGTGCCGAGGAACTTTATTCGGAAGGGGAGGAGGGGGCAAGCAATTGAGCCCGGTAAAAACTTATCGAAGCCCTGATCTTTCTTCGCCTCCGCGCTATCCTCATCCTTCTCTTGCTTCTATCGAGTATCGCTTTCTTTCGCTATATAGTTTCTTCCTCGTCCTCCTTTTCCACGCGCTGACTTTGCAGCTGCTGTCACTTTTTCGACTTTTACCGTCTTTCCGTCTTTTCACAACTGCCTGTGTGCGGCGAGGCACCATTTTTTTTCTCTCTTTCTGTTTGTCAAATGGGATAAGGCGCATCAGGGACGAAGAGGGAGAGTAAAGTCCATTAGCGGTAACCCTAAGCGAATATCGCTCAGAACGAAATATTATGCCGAAAGGGAGATTATACAAAAAATGAAGCATTTAATCTGACCCTCGCGGCTCTCTCGAGGGCGACGACGAATTTCTTCGACTATATAGGTCTCGGTGTTTTACCTCCTGTGTCAACAAGCAGAATGAGTGCGCGGTTTAAATAAGCGATTATATGCGGAGTACTTTGGGGTGCGCGGATAGACGGTTAGAGTAACAGACTAAAAAAGGGTTCGTCAGCTTGAAATACAATTTTAATTAATCCATCAGAATGATAAAGGATTCATTAAAATTGTAAATGCGCTGCCAATGACAATGAAGATTTACGTTATAGGTGTAGCGAAAATTACAGAGTTATCGTATCAATTTAATAAAAATCTTTTTGTACATACTGATGAAGAATTCAATAACAGGAAACGTAATAATAGCCAGTTGTAGCGAATAGATTATGATAGTAGAAAAATGCCTATCCGTCATCTATCTTCGCTGATAGTCGGTATGGTTACTCGGACTACGGCTGATTCAGTGAGTCTAATGCCTATATAGTATACGAAAGAGTGTATTAAACTCTGTTATCTTTAATACTACTCCTATACTCGCAAACCATCGACTACCTTGCAACTGAAATTTATTAATGAATAATAAACAATCTAATTCAATGACCGTAGTATTATGAGTTTATTAAATCCCGTTGCGGATCAGCAATACGTGTCTTACATCACTTTCGACCATTAGAGTATAAATAAAAATTTCGCATGAAAGATTGCTACACGATGCCTACCTATCCCTACACGAGCTCAGCTCCGATCGATCTCATATAGGCGTTAAACGCCGCACGTAACTTCTTCCTCTTGCAGAACAACTCCCGTGTGCGCAAGCTCTCAATCTCTAACCCGCCGTCGTATTCCTGTGAGATATTTCCTCTGGTCCAGTCGGCGCGCAACTATCTCACGTCCTGAAAATTATGATAAATGCGGCGGCAGCGGAAATGCGAAATCGTTCAGAAAGCTCGCACGATACACGCGATTTCGTAATGGCTGTAACGTAAACGTGTTTATACGAGATGGAGGAGTGTATACAGCTGAGTTCGCCTGTGAGATAGATTGCAGTGCATAGTGAGAATGAGCTATAAGTGCCGGATAAAATAGGAAATTATGATGAAACGGGTAATATTTGCTAGGCAGTGAGAGGTAAAGTGAGCTTCTTTTACTGGATCATCAAGTCTATAGTGACGAATAGGGGGAAACATTGAGTTGCTTGTGATAAGCCATTTGAAGTAATTGCCATTTGAAACAGAGATATAGATTTCCTCCCGGCGGAATGCATTATAATTGTAATATATCGAACGATTTGCAATAAATTATAAAGAACTATGGATAGCTACAGGCATGTTCCCGATGTAAACGCAGAAAAGCAAGAAAAACATGTGATAAATGTACATCGAAAATAAAGCTGCAGAGCTCGTAATGACCGGAAATCTGGTTTTTCCCTTTGTACACAGACACGCGCGCGCAATAGCGATGTGTGTGACACGCTACGTAACCGGTGCGAGGGTAGCGGAGTCGAGAGAATAATGATGTCGCGACGCGACGCCGCGTACGTCGAGATGGTTCAAAATGCATTTGCCTGGACATTTATGCCTCGGACATGCATGTACTCCGGGAAATATAAAAAAGTGAGAAACATAATTCATGCATACTGTACTCACACAATTGTTGCGCACGCAACTCAATGATTTTTCATTTTCTCCTGTTATCATAACATTAGTATTTATATATTAGAGATGGAAGATTAAAATTAAGCATTATACATTTTATAGAGTGGATTTCTCACTTTATTTTAAAATTATGGTAGTACACCTTTCATGCTTTTATGCACTACTTATTGTTAAAAACCATGGAGTCTCGTAAATTGTTCAACCCCATCAAAAAGGATAGTCATGCGTCGTCTTAAATTCATATATACGCTCAAGACGAGGAAAGGGATAATTGCACAAAAGACGAAGCTCGTAAAACGAAGTAAAAAGGCAAAAAGAAAAGTTTGAAAGCACGGAGGCATAGAACTAATGCCTGCTCACCGAGAAGAAGTGCAATGAAACCCGAAGAGACAAAAGGGCGATACTACGCCTCTATCTTCTTTTCCTCCCTGTTAAAGTCTTATAGCCTCCTGTCTCGTCACAGTAGCCGCTCTTGACAGAAGAGATCAAAGACATTTTCTCATAATTAGCCTGAGAACTGAAAACACTTTGGCAGCGACGCGAGTCTCAGTTATTCCTCTGCAGACTATAATCGTCGTACAGCGAAAGTGGGTGTAAGTGTAAGGTCCTTGGAATTTACGCTCGAGTGACATCCGAGGTGCGATGGCCCGTATAAAGTTTGAGCTCGTCTTCTTTCTTCTCTGTATCAGTTACACTTTTCTTTTTTATACTTTTTCACTTTGATCTCATCTCTGGTTTCAGTGCCGTCATCGCTTTTTTACATCTACCAGTCGTTTAGTATAAAAATCCCAGGGAGTTGACGTTAAGCCCCATCACTTAATAAATTTTGCGCATAAACGATATTTACCCCGATTGGGCTCGTTTTACCGCTAATAGATACATACGTATACAACGGGATTCGAACCTAAAACTCAATTCATTGTTAACTAACTTGGTAGAATGATTTGACCAATATCGATAGATTCTGGATTACGAATCCATCTGGAAACTCTATGAGTGGTCACATGCATTTTCTAGGTAGATTCTAGAGAAGAGTAGAACTATTAATTATTTATAAAATCGTTATAATATAGAGCACGTCTATTCACACAGCTGTCAGACTGAGACTAACTAAAACAGTAACATTCGCGAAGTCGTTGATCTTGTTGTCAAGTTGCTGTGAGCGATTCACGATATTCGAAACGTGCAACGTTCAAGCATGGTCATAACAATATAAATATATATTTATATACTCACTCAAAGTAGTTTTCAAGTAAATAGGCTATGCGGAGTTTTAGAACACTACCTTAAACTCGTATAAAAAGTTGGAGATAGTACACAAAGGTGATGACAAGCGGGGAGGGTGGAATATAGCCCTCTCGGACATCCCGCAAGCGTAGAGATAGCAGAGCCGAAAATCGCTATGGAGGCCGAGGCCAGTGCTACGCGCTCATGGTATTAGGTGCAGAAGTCGTCTGAGTTACGAGGGGTTATAAATTTTGAATATTGGACTTCTCTCTAGTCTCTATCTTTCTCTTCATCCTCTAGCGCTTCCTTTGCTATATGTATACCTCTCCTCGAATTCTGCAGCTCGTCTTTGTCGGCGGCAACGGCGGCCGATTCCGCGCTTTACCCTTGGCGCTGCGGGCGTTTATATTCGTTCGCTCAGGATGATGAAGTGCAGGATCCCGTCCAATTTAATTGTCTGCAATAATCAATCTGTGATGCGCTTTCGAAACGAATCTAAGAAGCTGGAAGCGAGCTGGCTCTAGGTGCTTTCGATGATTCAATTAGCAAGGCATCGCACTTTAATGACTGCAATATTTAGGACTCTTAAAAATAAATTGAAGATTATTTTTAAAACTTTAGATAAATATTTTTGGAGAACAAGAACTCGAAAGCAATTTGTATACATTTTACGCCATATTAATGATTAAATGTACAATCCATTTCAGCTACTATTCCACTGGTTTAAAAATCGTGGGATGAATAGTATAAGATTTGATTAAGTTGGCTGAATAATAATCATTGTCTTTTAGTTCAGTAAAGTGTGCTTAATAGCCAAATCGGGTACAACTTGCTCTTACAAAACAAGTGTGCTCATGTAAGAGAGAGTTGCATGAAAGTGAATGCAAATGCTTTCCACGGAAAGCACCAGTAGCATCTCATGGTTGAAGAATAATATCTTTTGGAAATCCATGCTCTCCTCGAGTCTAGATACGCAAACTCTGGAGGTTCCAGATTACAAGCATTTTGAACCAATAAATTCCAAAAGGCCCGGCCGCATATCTCATGGCAATCGCACCGAGTTCCCAGGAAAATCCCTCAGGATATATACCTATAACTCTTTTGATCTCTCCCTCTCTCTCTCTCTCTCTCTCTATCTCTCTTACTCTCTTTTGGAGAACTTTTCCTTTTCTCGATTCCACCGTCTTTTTTATTAAGAAGCGCTGTATTGCTAAGACGGCAAGTATATGTATACGAATGTACATATATACAGATGTCGCACTTTAATCTATCCACCCAGAAAATCAATCCATACTTTTGGCTTCCTCGTGCAACATAGGACCCTCAGAACACACGCTCTCCATTTCTTATTCTTATTCTATCCGTAACAAATATTCTATATATTATTCACTCTGTTTCAACTTTTGTTTTTTGATCATATCAAGATAGTTGTACTCGTAACGAATGAAAGATGGATGGCGCTTTGCAAGTAAGATGCTGTAATAAAGAGGCAGAGATGCAGAGTATGTACACGCAAAAGAACTGTGCTCCTTCACAAAAGCACACGGAGAAAAAGATCTGCTAATAGTAAAAGATACACTTGAACCTTTCAACTCACTGACTCTGGCTAGCGAACATATAAGGTGACGCATAGGTACTTTTCCACATCTCTAATTTCAATCTGCATAGTTATGGATCTACTGCGTAGGTTGCTTATGTTGTAACTGCAGTATACGTTTTGAATAATAATTGAACTGTTGGCTCTTCAAGAACTCCAGAAATTTGTTATTGGCCGTAGATTGGCAGAAATAAAAGTTCATAACGAACTATAGTAATAACTCCATAACTTCTATAAAACTAACCTGTATACATATACACACGAAGGTCTGTAAACACGATTAATGCATCATGAAATAAATTCGTTCGAAAGCTCGCGCGCAAAGTCCAAGGGAAATCAGTGAGCTCGCTCGCGGGAAAATCGCGCATGGAAAATCCCTCCGTGCAACGAATTAATCTCGGCAGCTCGGAAATTACGGCAACCGCGAAAAGGCAAACGTTCGCCGGTGCATAAACGACTATATCGTTCATTAGCCCGCGCGGCCGGCTCTCTTGCGGACTATATAATTTGCGAATCCGTATATAAAACGGCCGTATCGAATTATACGATTACGGTCATAATTTTATCCGCCAGTATATGGTAGGCACTCGCATCCGGCCAAAACATCGTGGACGAACAAAATTAGCCCGAGTTCGTAGCCTACCTATGCATAAATAGAATCACACACACACACACACACACACACACACACGATAGTGCAAGTCAAGCGCCGCTAACGCGTCTGGGGGTACACCCGCACGTGGACAAACTCATCCGCGCGTACATACGTATATACACACCAGTACACTCGTGTAAATAGCAGAGATACGTGATGCAGGAACTGTATCATTCGAAAGTATTTAATCAACTCGGATGCTCAGCATTGAGTTTTAGACGAATTACTGTATGTTATATCAATTATGATGTATACTAAACAGAATTTTCCTAGAGAATAATATAAACATATAAAGGTTATATGTCGTAAACGCTCGCTTGAACCATCCAATTCTTTGGTTAATCGTTGAGGACTAATGATGACAGATTATTGATCCGAACCGTCGATCATTTGATATAAATCACGAACGCGCGACATAATTAACGCACGGCTTCGCGGACCTTGGCGCAGGTGTCTAACACCCCAGTACGTATATATTTACCATTTGCCGTATATTCGGCTCTGGTTCTGAATATGCAAGTGTGATGCGGTTGTTTGAGAGAAGCTCTGCGTGCGAGCCGCCTGAGTCTACTCGCTTTGCATATAACGCGGGTAATTGTGGCCTTGCGCATTAATGCACGCGTTCGCATTGTGCGATATATCGAATGTTTAGTGAATCGATTAATTATTGACTGCGATTTATTATTATATCGACCTTGTCTTCGCAAATCGATTCGCAAGAACGATTCCACAATTGAAGCTGAATCTTTTCGCAGGTATATCCTACATATATATATCGATTATCAACAGGTGTTCGGATCGACCGAATTAATTGGAATATCATTGTCAACATTTTTTCATCGCATCAACTATTTTCCGTTTAATGAAATAAGCTTGGTAGAAAGATGATCGAATATATAATTCCATCAGTGACAATGTATCGCGCGGAAACTCAAGTTGGCCGAATCGATGCGACTCCACCTGGAATAACGAAATTATATATTCCACCTGGATGATTGATATCTCTCTTCTTTACGCTCTCTGCTCGTTATTATTTAGCGTAAACAATGTTAAAATCGATCGAATTGCACAGCTCATAAGCTGAAACAAAAATAGTCGGAAGCGCACTTCCGCGTGATCGATGCGAAGTCATTGATGTATCAATTTTCAGCAATTCGCGATAAATTGAAAGGGCAATGCTTTACCCGCTATTGAAATTGTATAAAACGGCGACGGTGACGAGGGAACGTCGAGCGATTCTCATAAATAACTAGACATTTTGATTAATCAAGCCAGTGGAACGAAAGCCAAATGTGAATTCAGTCATCCGCGCCGATCGTTTGACAAATTATCGGTGCGCGCATGCTTAACGCGCGCGCTTTAACTTGCTACGAGAGTCGTTTTTCGCAAAACAATTTTACCGGATTCCGGCCGTGACCCAAACTTTTGAAGTTCAATATTCGACGCGGAATTTCTCATCAGCCTGATGAAGCGAATGCTCTCGATCAAACGTGTAATCCTTTCGCCTCCAGTATACGCACGAGCAGTCGCCGCTTGTGCATTCGCTTGTAGGTGTGTATATATGTACAGAGGACGATGATATCACAAAACCGTAATTAAAGGACGGGAAGCCACACACGTATACGAAAGCGTCGGTGTATCGCTGTACTCGCGCGCTATTACACTCGGTCGCCCGCTGCTAATGTTTTTCTTTCTCGCGCCGCAGACGACGGGAGAGAAAAAAGGCCGACAGGCAGGGGCGTAGAGGACGGAAGAGAAATGTTTTCTCTCGCAACCCTCTCGCTTTCCGGCCGTCCTCGGGAATATTGCGACGACGACGACGACGACGACGACGACGTGCGGTTTTGCTTGCGCACGAAAAGGCTTTTTTGTTCTCTTTTTTTTCTTTTCATCCGGACACGCTTCCTTTTTCTGGGATTGAAGTGCCATTATAATTATCGTGAAGGTAATTATTATTATTGTTGTCGTCGCTCACATTCTCGGAGAGCAGTCTCGGGAAAGTTTCATTTGCGAGAAATGCGGCTTACCATTGTTACATTGGTCATTTTTGCATTGTACCAAGTGCGTTATGCGGAAAAATATTACAGCATCAAAATACGTAATAAAGTAAGTCGATAATTTAAGATTTCCATCAGTGTCGGAAAAAGGCTTTTGACACACGACGCATCCCGCTGACACTTGATGATACGACGCGTATATTTAACACCGACAACGTATGCGCATAATAATGGTAAGCGAGATAAAAAGCTCGTTTTTGAAAGTTCACAACCGCGTCGGTATAATAATGTCTCCATTATATACTTTCAGATCAACGCGCGCATCGATATATATTCCCGTCTATTGTAGCCGCCTATTGTATACACTGTTTCGATATATCAACACAGAGAGATCGAGTATGAAGTAAAAACCGTCGGAGCGAGAGTTTTTAATTCCAGCGCAGCGACGAATTTCAGTTGAATATAATCTTATGCGGGTGAGCCTCTTCTTATCGCTTATCCGACTCATTTAACCGCATCGTTGTCTCGTGCATATGTGCCTCGGCGTTTTATCGTGTCTCATCAATATAGCCAAGGGTAGTACCTGTTAGAGTGGAATATCCGATAAATTCCTGATTTGATGAGCTACTGATCTGCTAGGCTAACTTGCTTGTCGGAAGTAGTTCGTGTACAACGGATAGTGGGCTATTCTCAGCTGACTGTGATTCAATTGAGATTTCAAATTGTATTGTGTAATGGAAATTCGTGTCATTGAATATTCTATAATCTTGATCTGATCTATTTCTGACCTGGTCCTACGATGGGATATATGTGGGGATGTCCAAGTTGATGGCCTGCGTATATTCCGGAATCTCCCTCTAATTTACTTGATCCGCATATATATTCATTAAAAGTGCGGTAGCCAGATTAATTAATGATTTAATTTACTGAATATAGAAGTCCAGATGATAGACTATCAGAATGATAATATAACAACGAGCAGGAATTCTTGAATATTATCAAAGATATAACACACGAGTTGAGACTGCCTGCTTAAAAAGCATCCAATAACCATGAATGTAGTGCTATTCAGAGCGTCGCGCATATAATCGATTTGTTATTCCGCTTCGCGAGCTCCGACGGCCAATCATTATCGACGAAACGTGCATTACACATCTCGCGTACTGCCAGATTTTGCCAATTTACATATATGCCACTATAGACTATTAGCTCATTTGACTTTCAAGCTGTAGACTCTATATTTGGCTCGTTAAATTCCTCCGCGCAATCGACGTGCTTTATTATATTATCGTTGAAGCACAGACGTCTCATAGTATTAAGTCAAGAGTGCTCAAATTGCATTATCATACATAGTAGAAAGTACAATTATTCCCTTTGCGGATAGAAGACTCTTTCTGTCTTTTACGTTATTTGCGTTCCATCGCAACTTACATTAAATAAAAACTAACGGCCGCGTTTTGCGTGTAAAACACGACCGTGGTACAGTTCAAACAAACGAATCGAACACACAAAATGTCGTCGGTGCCTACGAAAACTAACACAGCTCAGATTACCATCGAAGGGTAAGGTAGTTCGATCTCGCCGCGAAGAATAGTACAGTTCAGATTCTTGCCGCGAAGACTAACAACACAGCTCAATTCCTTTTTTCGCAAAACTAATATATTATTAATCATATGCTAATCTTATTATATACCTTGCGTTAGTCGCCACGGCAAGCAGCCGAACTGCATTATTCTTCGCGACAAGTATTGAACTGTACTACTCTTCGCGGCAAGAATGACCTGCCTTACTCTTCGTAGGAACTGAAGACATAACTATAAGTTTATCGTGACAAGATGATATTCCTAAAACATGTTGAGCATGATTGTGTCTGTTTCGATCGCCGTAGTTATCAAGTTTTGTGTATCAAACATCGCTTTTTGAGTTAAAGTGTTTACTAAAATATTTTTTACAACGTACTTAACATTTTAATAGTAAAAACTGTATGGTTAATTTGTATTGATATTGCGAATTAATCATTATTCTGGATATCAAAACGGGACAATTTTTATATTATAGAGGGCTGTTTAAGGAACAAATCTTGTTAAAAATATTGATTTTTGTTTATGTAATGAATATCCACAGCCGAAATAATTAAAATTACTCATAGTGGGAGCGGAACCTCGTAGACTGTACGTTCTAGATTTACGCTTATAGCTCGTAAAGTGACGAGTTTGACTCGTGCCAATTTTTTTTTACTATAAAAATCGCCCAAAATAGCTGTGGCTTTAGCCATACTGGAAGACTCCCCCCTACATAGATAATGAAAAAATTGGACAAATCACGTGCGAAGAGATTTCTGCCAACAAACGTCAAGGTGCAGGAGAGGCCGTAAATTTTCTCACTATCCGGATGTCGTCTTTCTCGCCGCCAGTAAAAATGCGACGAGATAGGAGCAGGAGCTCGAGACATCTTTGTCGCGGTATCGGGAGCGAGAGCCACGAAGGAATGAGAAATCGTCCGACGGACGAGCGAGTATAAAATGCGGACATATGCAACGAGCGGAAAATGGCAGGAAAAATGTTGAAATCCCGAGGCGAGTGTTTCTCTGAGCTCCTCCGCCGGGAGATAAATAGAAAGAAATCTATAACACGAATGTACGCGCAAGCGAGTTCTTTTTGGAGATTCTTAGCAATTCATGATCTTCACCATATATGCGTATATATTGTTTTATTCATTCCACGACTAATCTTTATTTTATTTTTGCATTAAGTACAAGGTTTCACTGTATATAAGAGATTTTGATAAATTTGTTACTGTTTCAAACAACACTGCTTTTCCACAGCAAACATGAGCCTTTCGCGAGCAAACTTCTGCTCGCGATTTTAATTAACGTACCCCAACGTCCCGTACGTCATTGTTTCATTATAAGCTTTGATCAAATTATTGTTTACATCCATTCGTTGCGCCCGTGTGCACGTCGACCCTGCTTAATATTATTTTAATGACCTGTACCCACTGGCAGATATCGCACATAGTTGAGCAGAGCCATTGATGTATATATACGACGGTAAATTATCGATCGTCGCGCAAAATATAGGTCAGTCCTATACATCTTTATTATTACCCTGCGTGCACTGCACCGCGCGTCTATCGTCTGTACAGAATGCAATTCGCAGAGAAGAAAGAACGAGAGAAACGGCGGAGGGGGGGGGAGGAGAAAAAAGAAGAATTCCGCGTTAAGCTGCGGCCCGGAGCTAAGCGCGCGCTACTTTGTACATTATTACGCGGCGTCTGCAGAAAAAGTCCGCTGGCAAAGTACATAAGGAAAGGAGCGAGCGGGCAGCGCGGAATCCTGAAGTAGACAGATAAGAGGGTCTCTCCTATCTCCCGAACAAAGTTAAAGAATTTTTTTCCTTCGAATCTCGTTTATTCCCTTTAGAATGAGATTCCCCGCTCGCGCGCGCGCGTCGCTATCGGTTAATTTGCTGAAAGTATAAAAAAGGGCCATATTCTTCCGCGCGGCCGATCTTCGCTCGCGTAAAGCTCCTCTCCTCGGCGACGTCGAGGAAGCAGCTCTGGATGTTTAATCTTCATCGTCGTCTCAGCCGTGCTGATGTGTATATATATGTATATCGCTAGCGGGCAAAGTCCTTTGGGCTCGAATTTGCTCTCATCGTTGCGCAAATCGTTTATTAGCTACCCGCCAGATTCAAGTCTCGTTACTTTCTTATTTTGCGCCAGGCATTGTGTGTCGCGTCGACGCCGATGGCGAGACAAATTGCTATTTCACTTTTCCACCCTTCGAGGCGATTTTCACGCGGCGCGCGCAAGGCGAGATGGCAGTGTCGCTGCTGCAGCCGTGAAAAGAGAAGAGAAGAGATGGAGTGGCTGCGGCGCGAGAAAAAAAATTGAATTCCAATTGAAATCGCATTAGCTCCCGGAACGTCGTGCGCGAACCCCGCGCGCGCTTGGCTCTATGTGTGTGTGTGCTATTGCCGGGGCTGTCGGACTATATATTGGATATTTTTTGCCCAGCACCATGAGCCACGTATGCAGTTATTTTTTTTTTATTGTGTGAGCGACGCTGCTCCGGGGTATTGTGTGTGAGACGTGCGAAGAAAGAAACGTATGCTTTTGTGAAAAAGTTTGTTGCTCGACGAAGTAGAGTGGTGTTGCTGCTGCTGCGGCTGCTGTGTTAGCTATGATAGTTACACTGTAACTGGCTGATTATACGACGATATTTATTTATATCTTAAACTGATTGCTATATAAACTCTGCATTTTGTTTTCACCGCTCTTAATTTTAAGTGATATAGTTTACGATACATTAATATATATATATATACCTAAAATTATGCCAGAAAATTAAGTGTTAAATCGTATATACGCTGGGCAGTTATGAAGCTTAATAATATATCTACATTAGCGCAGTCTGTCAAAGAGTAGAAGAAAAACTATTTTATAACACCGTTGATAAGAATGATTAAGACAATCGCACGACTTCCTGTCTCTTAACCGTGCAGAGGCGGTGTACAGCGTGAGGCAGCCCCAGTATACAGCGCGACAGCAGTAATGACACGTGAAAACGGATGCAGCTATATTCTATTTAAGCGCTGAGTTCGCGAGAAACGTCTAAGCGGAAATCTGCTTAAAGCAAAGCTAAAATAGACTTGGATTCACGGTATGCACACGACGACGACGACGACGGGACGTATATAAAGCCGGAAGGCTTGTCTAAATGTCGAACCGTTCACCTGCGACGTGGCCGTCATCGGAGTGCGATCGCTCGCTCGGTATCGAATTACCTCACGCTCCAGCCATCTGCTCGAAATAATTCTTAAACGATCCGCGTGACAGATTTCAAATAAGCAGTAAGAGAACGCCGGGCTGCATGATAAACGCGCAGATCCTCTATTATACAAGACAGGAGAACGATGTCGAACTGTGGTTTTGAAGAATGAGTTGTGCGTTTGAAGTTGTCTACATTATTATCGATATAGCATATCCGATCTGGATTGGAAGAGTCTGCAAAAACTGAATTAAAAACAAACATAATTCAATTTTTAAATGTTCCACCAGACTCTACTTTTTTCGATGAATATCGAGAATTCGATTGCATATCCAGGCTCGAAGTTTTAAGAAAAATAAAAATGGAAATTGCGTGAACACTGGCTCTTTATTGCATCTTGAATTCAGGGAAATTGGCCATTTTTACTAAATGCAGTCCTTCACTCGAACGCGAGGAAATACTTACATAAAAAGCTGCTCCTTAAAACGAGAGTTAAAAAAAAGGAGTTTTTCAAGTAATGAAAGCGAGATAAAGAAGGGAATATCCCAGGGACAGCGACGACAAAAAAGACGCTCGAAAGATGGCAATAAAAGAAAAGAGTGGAAGAAGAACCAGCCAAGGAGTATTATATATACAGCATAGACGATCGGTCCCAAGACGTTATGGAGGCGTGTGCGCGCGCGTGGTTGAGGCCTGTAAGATGCAGGTATCACCTTACCACAGCTTTCCACACCTAGAAACGGCGCGCGATGTTTTCGCTTATTTTTATTCCTACCCTGAAATCATACACCTCGAAATGTCCCAGCCACCGTTGCAGGGTACAGATGCGTTCGAAAATAATTCCAGGAGTATAAGAGCTGTATACAAATATTGAGCGAAATATTTTATTGGGATCTATATAGGGTGATAATGATTTCGATGTATGTACCGACACAGAGCAGGACTAAATAAATGTTATAGTATCGCGAATCTAAACTTAAACGTGTGTTTTATTACTATGTGTTAATACTCAGCGAGTACTACTGAGTGATTTTTAAAACAAAGTGAAGGTTATTCAAATAAATATAAATCTAAAATCCACTGATTCTTAATAAGCCTTATTTTATTAAGTATAAAATTCGACGATCGCTGGAAAAACCCGCAGTTTTTCTCACTCTACTCTTAAAAACGCATATACAAAAACACAGTACACAAACATACGACTTTCTAATAGAATAAGAGGCTGTCCCTACGTTAATCCTACCCGTCATAAAAATCCGACGCTCGAGTCCCGCCAGCGCGGGCCATGACCACACGCTTCAACCTATAGCACTGAGTGCCAGATGCTGACATTTGAGAAACAAATCTCTATGCCGATATGCTTTTCTTCCAAAGGAAAGCAATAAATCTGTGCGCAGTTTCAACTCTACGCACTGCTTCAAAACAATGCGCCTTTCTCTCGATTTCCCTAGACATGCCTCTCAGAAACTAAACTACGCAGCTTGCTTAAACTAAATTTACAACTTAAAAATACACAAAAAAATACAACGCGTTCGCTGTTCTCGCATTCGCCCAAGCCGAAGCCTGTGACGTGGGAAAAACTCACGTTTTGACTCACGAGCAGAAAACCCCCGTCGAGAACAGCGATTACAAAAAACCGAGCATTTATTTAGATTTACATTATAACTAAAATTTACGAAACCCGGCGCCATTGACCAAATTTAAAAAACGACCGCGAAACTAATTGATGTCACCCGGGCAAAACAGCTGAACCACGAGACCAACAAGCGTACTGCTCTCTATAGAGAGTCCCCCTTCGCAGGTAGCGCGGACAGTAGCCATCAACGCCCGAGAAAAAGAACAACCCTAGTCCTTTTACTCCACGTGGGCCTCTCGTATAAGCGGTTGTAATCAACCGGGGAGAGGTAACAACGGGCCCAATGCGACTGCTCCTGCGCCTTCGCATCAGGCCTGCCGGCCGACGCAACGACAATCGTTGCGGTCATACGCCTACCTGTCGAAGTTTGCCGTCTCTGATCCAGTTTATAATTGCGTCCGGAACACTATGTTTATTCAAAATAATTGAAAATTTAGCATACTGATATCGATATTATATAATTAACATATCATAGCATAATGTTGTAAATAAATAATTTGTCAACCTGCCCGATCAAATGCAATTGCATTGCCTCTGTTGCTTGAAACTCAATCCCTGGAAATCGCGGCATAAATTTATGCCGCGCTAACTTTTGTCGCACACTGTAAATCGCCGGATAAAAGGTCTTTGTCAAACTTGTCCCAATATTTTGGTTTCATTGATCTCCGAGAATTGCCGTCGTCGAATGTGTTGGCCCTATAGTTTGATGTACAAGAAGGGTACTTCCGTTTCTCGGCATTTGTTTCCTCCTTTTTTCAGACTTCCCTGTGAACCGATACCTTGAGGATGTAATTCGAATCCCTCAATAGCGCGTCTGATGAGAAATGTTCCAATTAAATGTCGATTATATTTCGTAAAGTGTTTTCCCCTTTGTGTCGTCAAAGAAAGCTTTCTTGAAGCCTTATATACGGCTACAGTAACAGTCCGTGTTGAATATAGGAATATTCAATTTTAGCATGTTTATTAGGTCATTGAGCAGTAAAATGTTATATATTCTATACGTGCACTAATGTAAGAGAAATTTAATAGTAGAAATTAGTAGCTGAGACAGTAGCAGGGAGACACATTCGGCAAGATATAATTTTTACTGTTCTTAATAGCTAAATGTGACAGGAATTGCTATTAAAAATAGTATACATTGAGGCTGTCTCCCTGTTACCATCTCAGATAGTAAATTCTATTATTAAATGTTTCTCAACGTCTTATTGTTCTCGAAATTGTCGCATATTTTGAGGAATCAAGTAGGCCAAATATATATACATTCTGCACAAGTTGCAAACAGCGTCAAGATGACAATACTCTTTCATCTCCATGTAGTTGTTTAGATGTTTTAAAAGTTACTTTAAAAAAATTAATTTAATCTTACGTATATTTCTAGCACGTAACACATCTCAAAATACGTTTTAATATAAGAATTCTATTATATATCATTAACATAGATTAGTTTGCCATACTAGACCTAATGAACAGGGTAAAACATTCGCAAAGTTAACGATCCTTCTCCTACCACCTGATACCCGCACTTCATCATCTCCAGCAAGTGACTCTTCCTTCATCTCTTACCAGACGACGACGGCGACATCGTCGTCGTCCCGTATAGCGAGCTACGCCCGAAATTCCTCAAGCCGCTTCCAAAGTAGACTATTGCAGAGGCTAATGAGAGAATCTCCCGTCCCTGTGTGCACCTGCTCTCTCAGGCCCCTGTGCGCACTCAGTCACCCGCACGGAGCAGCCGACGAGCCGAGAGTAAAAGACGACGTCGTCTCGTCGACACATCAGCCGCCATAATCCGCGAGAGTATATAACAGTAGAGTACGGGTCGTCGAAAGAAAGGAGGGAGAGAGAGAGAGAGAGAGAGACGGCATCTATGTGTATATACATACATACATACATAGAGAGTCTATAGGTACATATATAACTGTGTGCAGACAGAGGTCGTCGCGACTCGAGGGTTTCTGAGGTTCTCGCGGTTTCTCACCTCCCAGCAGCTGCGCGCAGTTTCGTCGCCGCCAAGAGGATTGCAGCCCGCTCGCGAAAAGCTCGCGCTGCGCGTTGTATAACGTATTCCGGAGTAAGCTCGAGGAGAATGCAGTCGAGGGGCGTTCCTCTGTTTTACCGATAAGTGATCCGCTTTGCCGGGATATTTGCGCGTCACGCGCTGGGGATCTCGACTATAGGTATATTGGGCGACGGCGCGGCTTCGAACCTGGCACTGTGTGAACGCTTGTGGGTAGTGAAAGAGAGAGAGAGAGAGAGAGAGAGAGAGAGAGAGAGAGAGAGAGTTGCGCGACGACGTTCGAAGGTGTTTCGTCGGAGATTGAGTGATTGGGTTTGGCTTGCTTTTGTTTGATTTGGGTCGAGCGAAGGGCCGTACTTGGCGCGACGGCGGCTAGAGTTACTTTGCTAAATTGAATCGTGGAGGTTAAGCTTTTCGCAAAACTTTTTTTCACCATACGGGCGAGCCTTCGAAAAACCAGCGCGATCGCATTGGCGTTCGCTTTATTAATCGGATTAAAAATGTATAATATGTTTTGGAAACTTTCATTTGAATTCAGCGCCAAAGGGAAATTTCATTCGGTACGAATCCCGGGCATTTATTACTGCGGAGGAGAGCGAGCTATACTATATACAGCAAAGCGAGAACAAAAATCCGTTACTCCCTTTTTAGGTTTTATTAAAATACCTCGGCTCGGGCTTTCTTTGCCCGGCGAACAAAAGAGCCATCAGGAGCGCAGCTATACATGTACGCAGAAATAGAGTAACATAAATGGCCGATTTACTTTTCCAGCTTTTGCTGAAAAGCAGCAGCCCTCGAGGGGACTGCTATATGGACGCGAGCTACGCGACGACGCGTCGCATCGATTTTATTCAACACAAATCGAATCACGCATGCGGCAGCTTCGATATGCCATTTGAAATTTACATATTTCTACCAGGCGGAAATGTATTATCGAAAATCGAAGGGAATCTCCAACGGCATTTTGAAAAAGTTATAATCGTTGTAATCTTTGAAATATCCGTATGTAATGCGATCGCATTTCAATAGATTATTGCCGCATGTACAATCGTGCGTACTAAATATCCGCATAATTTATTGATTGATCGAAATGACACTTATTTATTCATATTCTGCTTTGAATATGTGAATAAATAATGTAAATATATAGATAAAGAAATTTTAAATCAACACCTATACGAACACTGTCTTATTCGTAAGAGGCACAGAAGATATCTAAGGAGAAATCGCAAGTGGGAACGAAGAATAACAAATATCTGATAACGCGAAGAAAAAATTCGAATCCGATAAGGAGCTTTTGAAGGATATTCAGAATAATAGCTTCGTTTAATTCACTTTACCTTCTACATTATAATATTCATTTCTCTATTTCAAATGTCAAAAAAAGGCAGTCTCTATATTATAATCCTTTGTAGATAAATGATCAACTAGATCGAATTACAACCCTTCAAAAAACATACAACCATAAAAAAAATCATGGCACGGCGACACAAATGCAAACAAAAAGATCACATAAATTATAAGATTCCGCATCGAGAATTCCTCTCCACCCCCTGAAATCCTATTTTACAAAGCACCCCCGACACTTTGCTCGTGCGGAGGACCTTCGCGCCGGGCGAAAGAGAAAGTACATACGTGTAACAAATGTAGAAGAAGAAGAGGAAGGAGGAAGAAAATCTACATCGCTCGCCACGTCCGCGTCTCTCTAGGAGGCCAAGTTCTCTCACGGCAGACGCGCGAGGATATTCGACGAAGTTGAAAAGTTTACACGCTCAGACGGTGATGTATGGAGATTGCGCGTGCGTGACTCGCTTAGTTTTCTCCTCTACTTTCTTCTCGCCCAACGTAGAGAGAAAGAGACTCCCTTGTTCGTTCCTTCGCTGCATGCAGACGCATCGTATGTAAGCCTGCGACTTAGTTCCTGTATAAGCAAGTACGTTCCGGCGCCTTCGATTTGTCCTCTATCAAGTGTATTCTCGACTACCATTTTTCCGTATTTCCTGGATGCGCGCAGTTCAGAACTTTGAGAGAGAAAATGCAGAATTATTAGTTGAAGATATTTGCATTCAATTCTTGTAATCAGTTTTCTCTATACAATGAAAAAGCATCAAAATTTTATAACAAAAGGTTAAAATCTTTTCAGTTTGACGGTATCATACGCGAGGGTATCTCTAAAGCAGTTAAAAATATTAGGTACCCGAGTAACGATATGCATATGTAGGTGGAAGAAAATGGCCTTTCTAGTTTTTTCATAGAATTGACAAGATAAAAGACTTGCCCAGTTGTATAAAAGGACAAGACCAAGAAGCTGGTACCAGCGAGGCCAGCCGAAAAGGATTTGAGTCACAGACGCATTGCCCTCTGGCTAAACGAACGCAAATCCGCGTACTCGCTTTAAATTAGTCGCACAGGACTGTTCTCATTTGTAAGGATTGGATTTTTAATCTGGCATAAAGAAAGGCAGAGAGTGAAAGCAAGCATATTTCTGTCATACGATGACACGCAGGAGAATTTATGAGATTTGAATCGCCACTGAAATAAATTTCTCCATGCCTTGCGAAGAAATCAGTTTTCTCTGGCGAGAATAAAGTAAAAAGCTCGAGTATTGTCCATTCGCGATTTTTTTAAAGCCAAATTTCAAAAGGGCCTTTTTAAATTTTTAATTTTTTTGTTACAGAGATAGAAGGTGTATAACAGTGTCTTCGTTAAAAAGAACCAAGTTTAAACTCTGAATTTTTTGTGGTAGAAAATGGAGCATATTTCTGGGCAGACTTTCTGGTTAAAATTTTTTAAAACAAGGATATTATTAGAAATTCTGTTCAAAGTATTTCGAGAATTACTAAATAAACGTAATTGAAGCACGCGCTAACCAGAAATTCTGCAGAATATCATAAATTTATCCTAGGGATCTATGTCAAGTATAGATCCCATTGTATATATGCTGTATCTACACGATTCGTCCACATATGCATATATCTTTAAATGCAAAATGTCATTAGATAAAATCAACTGATTTGTATAACACACACATTTTCATATTATCTACAATGACTTCCTCCTCGCATTCACGAGCCACGTACAGCCTGTAAACATGTATATACTAAGACCCTCTGCTATAATATACGCATAGGATCGTGCAGCGTATTATGGAGTAACGAGAGTGAGACATTAATAACGAGTTCTCGCGGCGCGGCGGCACAATCGAAATAACATATTCAGCAAAATAAAGAAATCCATAACGCCGCGGCTGACATCCAGCGCCGTTATACGCACCTTGAACACTTTCCAGAATGCGAGAAGTCACGCGATGCCGGAAACATGACGAGCTCGACAATCTCGTGTACAACGAGCGCCGGGAAACTGAGAAATCACGCGTGCTTATTTTTATTTGGCCGCTGATTTACAAGTGACATCGATATAGCGAGCCTCGCGTGTTTCGCTCTTGCGACTCCCTCTTTTTTTTCGGCGATTTGTATTCCAGAGCGCGTGACCTGCCCCCAGCTCGTCGAGGCGGAGAATAAGAAGACGAAGAAGCCTTCAGCTTGTTTCAGCAGCGCGCGCTGAGTGAATAACGTAGATTGAAGAAAAGTGGCCGTCGTCGCGGCTAAATCAGATAAGCGTAAGCTTATCGATTTGTCAAGGCTGGAAAATTTTTCGATAATCCCTATAGTGTAAAATCTACTTGCCATCGGGTGACGAAGATCGAAAGTTGAAAAGCTTTTGCTATACTTACAGGCTTTTCGAAACTATGTAGTTCACCGCTTTGGATGGAAAAATTATACAAGTATTTGTCATACACGACTTTTAAGCGCCTATATTTATCATTATATTCAATAAAAGTGCGATGATAATATATGCGCGATGGATGAAATTTAAATATTTATACACAGTTGAAATAAATTGGATCATTATTTCGCTTCTTGATAATTGACAGGAGTTTCGTATACCTTAAGAGCTATACATACTGAACGACATTCCTTGTTTCTAAATAGGCCAGTAGATATGCAATCGGAGGCGTGCATGAATTATGTAAATATAAACCGAGAGTTTAGTCACGAATTTCTCACAGCTCAAAAATATAGTTTCGCTAATCTACCTTAGCTTATAATTTAAATTAGAAACTGTAAGATATTACTAATTTACACTATTAATTGAATTTTCCACGATTTATACTACGTAATCATTACTTTAGCTGCTTAATTATTTTATATTATATAACTCTATATATAAAAGCCCTATCTATATAGCAGGATGGATTTTCTATAACATTTTTAGACTTCACATTTTTCAAAACTGCATTAAAAAAATAATGTGTCATTTATCAGTAAAGAATTTCTAACGAGGGGCGTACAATATAGACATACACGTAATCATAATTAGCCAAACCTGCGACGCACAAAATCTCATTCTGCATGACCATTCAGCGAGAAAGAATTTACACGAGACACTCGGCATTTACGTAAACGCGTGATTGCATTTGATGTAATTCCACGTGCAATTATTGCAGAATCAAAAAAGGGCGTAGCACGCCAGCCTGGGTTCGTGTAACAAAAGTGACTCTCGGGCTCTGCTTTACTTTGAAATTGTATGAATATTCTTCATTTTATTCGTATTTATTCTTCTTAGTGCGTGTATATATTATATGAAACTTAAACAAACTGAAGTAAATAATAATAATTTATATGGTTGCCTAATATTTCTGTCCTATGACATGTAATTATTATTATTATATGATGCTAAGTTAAAAGAAGCGTGTCGTCTGACCGTACTCGGTAGTATCTACTCGATGTTCATAATTCGATGATAGTATCAATATACACTCATATGATTAAAAGTAATATTGAATTTCCATACATTTTTTAGGATAACTAGGTCTAACAGCCAGAACACTACTACTAATTGTGTTGACAGATTGAATGCTTCACAACATAAAGACCATCACTTTTTAAAGAGAAGATTATTACTTCATGATAATACATGAAAATGATTAATTGCACATCATTCTAAACCATTTTGGCCAGTGCATTTCTTTGCCTTTCGCTTAAGTTTCAATATCATCGTATTGAGCCATTAGCAAAAGTTTATAAATAAGGAATAAATTTCGTTCGAGTAAACGCTATGATTGTATAACGAAAGCGTTATTCCTATATTATTTTATTAAGTGTGCATGCAATTTACCAATTGAGAGTATCGTAGAAACTATTGCGATAGAAAGAAAAGCTCAGTTAAGGAAAAAATAAAGAAATAATACTGGAAAAAGGTTTGTACATAATTGTTTTATAATAGCGCATTCAAATTGGATTCATAAAATTAAATAGTCATAACTCAAAAACTTCGTTTCCAAGGATCTCGTGTTTGACACGTACATACACGCGTCGTCGTATATACAGAATTGGTCGCGCAAAACTCGCAAGATCCTCAACGATTACCTCGCGCACGCCTGTGCTATGGAACTCGAGAAAGAAAAACGAGTACGAAGAATTTACGTCAACGGACGATAAGCCGGAGAAAAAATAGTCGCATAAATCAGGGCATTTTTTTCCGAGCGCTAAAAACCGTTATTAACGCGTCACTTTCACACCGCAGAGAGGCGCCGGCATCGCCGGCGACGGAGCGGAAAACACGCATATATGACTCCCGCGCTTTCTTTCAGTCTGAGGCTATCTTATCGAGACCACGCGATGTTTCAGGTGTGTTAAGCTGGTCCCATAATAAAGAAAATCGCGCAGTAGCCACTTTAATGTAATTGCAGAATGCGGGCATATTTTAGACAGGATTCGAGACTACGTCCATTCGATATAGATATAGGATTTTGAACTATTTTCTCAACGTATAAAGGATATACAGAAATGAATGTTCCTTCGGACGGTTTATGGACGGTAGACGCAGCGCGGGCTCGTTATTCATCTGGATAGTTGCTCCCATAAATTACGAATACATACGAAATTGCTGTATTTCTTTTTCTGCTAATTAGTTAACACGCGAAAAGTAGATCAAGCACGAAAGAGTAATCACTCACTTCGCGCTCTTCTAATGAATTGAATTTCTTGGAGCGGAGTTATTGCAATGCAGTATAAACGTTTTCGATCATGAATCATTATCAACATTTTGTCAAGAATCAACAACTATCTATATACCATACAAATTTATACGTAAGTCAAAATAACGTTCCACAACGATGGAACAAGTTTAAAAGCGAAATTCAAAATAGCACCCTTTACATATACAATGCCAGCGAACGAAATAAAGCTGGAAGCCCCGCAAAAGGTAAAAACTGCGCTCGGCAATAACAACGCAAGGCCCGGACTACAAACTACTTCGTTAACTCGTATGGCTGATGCGAAAATTTCGCAACGCTTAACCCCGCCTTGCCGCCGACTAATTTGCTTGCATCGCGCTAACCCTCTCGGAACGCATATTTAGCACCGCTCACGGCAGGAGGAAAAAGATAGGCGCGATACTGATGGCCGGTCACGCAAACACCCTCTGCGTAGCGTATATACCTCCACGCGGTTTACGTGCGCGAGTTTCGTTGGCGAGAGGAGTACCGCTTGCCCCCGCTACGTTTGTTCGTTTCTCATTTTTTTTGTGCAGACTTTTCACTCATATATACTCGTGTATACAGGTATCAAGTCACTCGAAAGCGCGGTTTTGCGTTGTATAACGAGGAGGTTTTTAAATGAAGACTTCAGTTTAACGAACTGGCTTGAAATATCTTAATAGTAGTAACGATCTGTTAATGATGATTAAGAAGGAAAAAAATACCTAGGTATGCTACTTTTGCTTGGACGCGTGAATATAGTAAATTTATTTGTTCCGAAACTCTCGAATACAAGCGAACGAGAATAAAATCGTTATAACATCTGTTTGTATTCTTTATACCACACACGTATATGCCTTCTATTTGTAGTGTACGAACAAAAAACTAGCGCGAACTCGTATGTACACGATTACCCAACGAGCTACTCGCGCGGGTCTGGCAGATAGAGACAATTTTTTGTCCATCTCTTATACACAACTCAATAAACCGAAGAGTACATAAACCCGAGCGAGTCGTGCCAACAACAATCCTCAATAAATCCCAGCCACACGTATAGCTTCGGCTGCGTGCACACAATCGGTTACATCGCCACCTATTAAATCCCGTATAATTAGTGCAATTCCATATGGCTCACGTATTTCGCGAACCACATCCCTCCGCCGTTAACAAGCGCCAGGATTACGTATAAACCCGAACGAATGGCTGGGAGCTTGCCGCGAGGATATACTCATTAGGCCCAAATTCCATTACAGCCCTGTGTGACCCCGTTTTCTCTCTATCCGCAATATACGCGCCTATGTTGTGTATTGCCTTTGTATCGCTCCATGCCATGCCACGTTCTTCCTTACGTGTGCAACGTGTGCGCGCGCGTGTGTAATGTACTGCCGAAGGGTGGGGCAAAGGAGGAGGATACCTTGCGTTATAAGCTCATACGTGCGCGATAATGACAGCGGCTTGTATATAGCGGCACCCGGTTGCTGCTGCTGCTGCTGCTGCTGCGAAAGAGAGAGAGAGAGAGAGAGAGAGAGATCCTTGTAATTGAGTTCCGCGCTTCGATAAGTTGGAAATACCGACTCGGGCTCTTTTCTTTTCTCCCAGCGGAGCGTACCGGTGGTACATAATTTTGGGTTTGTTATCCGTCGCTTTCTTCGTGTATATCGAATATCGTCTGGAGTTTAAGGCACCCGTGTACTATGCAAACTGTTAATTGTTATTTCTCAATTTCAGGAAGCGATATGGCGAAGTTTTTCATTTACTCGATGGAGCCTCGTATCCGGAAGATAATGAGGGCGTAATATCCTTTGATACCTATATATTATACGTAACATTTTTTTATTGCTCCTTGTTTTTATAAGTTGGTAAAAACAAAATCTTACAGTAACGAGCGGATAAAACAAAACAATTCGTTTTATCTCATAATACGCGATAAATTTCAAAACGCGTTGATGGAAGGAATGTTTAAAAGGCTCGCGCAAGTTTTGTGTTATGAAGATACGGCTCATTTGGATGCACCCCGCGAGAACTAATTACAAACATTTTACAGAAAAAATACAGGATTAAAAGCGAGAAAAATGATTATCTTAACGCAAGGCGTTTAACCGCTGCCGCAAGCTAGCCACTTGTTCCCCAACTCTTTCTCTCATTCTTCCGTTCCTCCCCCGTCCCCCCTCTCTCTTCGTACTTTCTCTCGTTGAGTAACAGCGAAACTCAAGGGGGTGACGATTAGCCACATAACAGCTAGCTACTCTCTGCCAGAGTGAAAACGCGCGCGTAAGCGGAAGAGAGAGAGAGAGACCCAGGGAAAAAGTAATTAAATCCTCGAGTCCTCTTTTATTCCGCGAACTCGCCGGTATGCTAATAAAAGTAGCGCCTTATATATGGTCTTGGCATAGGAAGGCTATGGCAAGGCCGCCGCGGGGATAACAGCAGCAGTAGCTGCGGCGCTGGCTTTAATTGGCTCACTTTTCTCGTTTCTCTCTCGTTGGGGAGCTTTGAGGCAGCTGAAATCCGAGTCCAAGATTTCATTATATGGAACAGATCTTTCCACGCGCGGTCAAGTCCTTTCGCTGTGAGCGGTATCAAGAGTGGCTGATGCAAACGTTCTCGACGCGTCAGTTTATTTCATCGTTTTTTTTTCTTACTTTTCCACGCAGTGAAATATACTGTATTTTTTCTATTGTACAAAACAAAGTGTCTCGTCATCTTCAGAAATTGCTTCACTCGCAAACAATCCAAGTATATATCAGCAGCCATGACAAACTTTTAAAATTATGCCGTATAATAAGGAAGACAAAGTCACTCCGCGAGGCAATCCATGAGAAGGGAGTAAATTCGCACCTCCTCGCGGGGTCTCGATCGTCGCGCGTCGCCGCTGGCATCAGTCCGTGAGAAAGAAAAAGAGCAGGGAAAACTTTATTTTCCACAACTGAAACAGCGTTGCGGGCCATAAAGGCAAACGGCGCGAGCGTTAGCGGCCATTAAATTGCAGACGCAGTGCTCGCGCGGCCCCGCCGGCACTTTCTCTGACTCCTTTTCTCTGCGCTGCTACTGCCGCCGCCTTTTTCCCTTTTTTTTATCCACTTATTACTCCCTTTTTCAGCTCCTTCTCCACGTCGGTTTGTTTCCATTGCTGAAGAATGGTATTATCGTTATTGCGCAGAGGGTCGCGCGGGCTTTCAAAGACTAAGAAATTTATTACATTCTGTGCCAGATTTTTCGATATTTATTACCAAGATTTTCGCTCTTTCTACTCTGATATAACAGCTGTGAGCGAGTTTGTTCTTGGACTTACAGTCTTCGTGACATAAATATTCTAAAATAGCATAATAACGAGTCTCCGTGCTTAAAACACAATGATCGATCATTACAATGTCAGCGTATAGACTTTTACATATACAGCTTATGACACGTGCAATTTTGCAGTATACGCACGACGAAAAAGACAGAGATACCGCGTTCATCGTCTACTTGCTACAGGTGCTAAAATTCTGTTTACAATGCTAGCACGCCCTACTGAGCACGAAACTGTGTAAAATTACAAGCGTCTTTTCCCTTGGCGTCTTCTTTATACTTTTACAGTTGTTAAAGTATACAAACGAGTCAACGCGGAGAAAAGATAACTTTGCTTCATCTTTTTGTATTGACGAGAAAAATTTTAAAAATGTACTTGAATGTTTTTTAATTAAATTAGGTATTCTCATTCAACAGGATTAAGACTTTTCGGGTATTTTACCAAACGCTTTGTTACAGTTACTAACCATTTTAAAGAATTAAACATATATTTAACGATAATGCATTACGTCAATCGGCAATACAAACACGGGCAATATATATACGCGCAATAATTTAGCGAATAGATTCACTCTAAATAATAAATTATCAATGCACATGTGGCGGTTGCTCAGGGCCGGCTTGTCAGACGCAGATGTCATTTTATGCGTTTATGACAAACGTGCGAGAACGTGGAAAGACCGGCTTTTCTTTCGGGTTGTCCCCGCGTTCGTTTTTCGGCCGTACATTTTTTGCACAGCCTCGAAAGACGTACGCGGGCGTCCAGGTAGCGTCATAAAAGGCTTACTTCCGGACGCAGTCCGGGGTTTTCCCCGGACCTTGTTTTTTTCCTTCTTTGCATATGCTCGACCCTTGCCCTCAGCGGCCAGCTGAGGGCACAGAGGTGGGAGCATCCAAGTCGGGCCTTTCCACACGACATTTTACACGATCGACAGACAGTCAGTCTAGAGACACGGCACACGACACATCTCTCTCCAACACCCGCGCACACTCACACGCTCGAGGAAAAATAAATACTAAGTTTTCCGTAGTTTCGGCCTTCGCCATTTTTCCTCTCCCTCCGAACCTTCGCTCTCCCAAAGTGGTGACCCCGACGTGATCTGGTAGTGCAACTACGTAGTGCACAACCCACCAGGTTCTCGCGAAATCGGTGAGACGAAGTGATACGGAACGCGCGTGTATACAGAGCAGTGAAACGACGAGAACGACACAGCATCCAGAAGATGACGTCCCAGCAACCAGCCAACAACGGGACTGCCAGCACCGAGACGCTACGCTCGGTCGACCGCGTCGCACTCCGAGTGCCGGTATTCATACCATCCGACCCCGAGCTCTGGTTCGACATGCTGGAGCGAGGATTCGACGCGGCTGGAATAACCACGGAGAAGACGAAGTACAGCTGTCTGTGCAGCAACATTGACGTCCAACACGCCAAGGAGATCAAGGACCTCATCGCCAGGCCGCCGCCGGACGAACCGTACACGAAGACTAAGGCGGAGCTCCTCAAACGCCTCAACGTTTCGCAGGAGGAAAAAACGAGAACGCTACTGGAAACGCAGGTACTGGGCGATCGAAAGCCAACACAATTTTGAGCCACTTGCCAGCCCACGTTCAGGCGATCTTGGCGACCCAGCAGAACAAGCCGCTGGACGAAACCGCCGAGCTTGCAGACGCCATTATGGCCACGGTGCGCGCCACGCAGCCGTTCGGATCTTTGCGTGTATCCACGCGCACTCGTCCGCGACTCCCTCCGGAAGGCTAAGTACGAGCTTGCCGCCGCCAACGGAACTCCTATATCCACGTACGGCACGACTACGCTCACGCTGGATCTAGGACTCAGGCGCACGCTCGTATGGAAATTCGTGATCGTAGATTTTTTGGCACATTTCGGGTTGCTTGTCGACCTGAAAGGTAGCCAACTGATCGACCGCGAGACCGGACTCACGACACGCGGACGAGTATTCGCTAGCGATACACCAACCATCAAGATCGTCACCGGGACTTCAAGCTATTACCAGCTGTTAGCCCAGTACCCGGACATCACGCGACCCGACGGACGGGCACCGCAGACGCGCCACTCTACGCGCCAATACCAATTAACCGCATTATTTAAAAGCACGCCATGCACATAATCTCTACCTACCGAAATCCCTAGTGTCGATAAATCAGCCGACAGTGTAACCAAATCATTCATGCGTAACATAATCACACACGACCGCGAATAAACCACTCCCTCGACGAATAGCGAGAAGCGTCGACGGGCGTTCGAAAAACGAGAGAAAAAAAACAAGATTCCCGGTGAGCGAAAGAGAGACCGAAAGCGTCACGAGAGATTTCCGAGGCCCGCGTCGACATCGGGACGCGCGCAAAAATCTCGACGGAAATCAGAGAGTCGTCCGCCGCGCGCGCCGCTTAATTTATGGGACAAGTCACGTGACCGGATACTCGCGAGCGCGCGCGTATCAAATTGAAATAGTGTCGAGTATCTCTCCCTTGCTCTCGTCGCTGCGCGTATATGAGGCGAGTGAGCGCATGCAAGTGCCTCCGATAGAGCGCGAAACTACTGCGCGACTTTCGGGCGACGATTCGCGCACGAAAGTTGCGCGCGCCCGCCTCTTACACGTCGTATTCATGACGAAAGTTAGCATGTAACTTGTACGAATGAAAGATAGAGAGATGAGAATATATTTATAAGTTTTTAATTTACATTCGGAGTGATCTCCGAATGTACATTAAAAAATTATAAATGTATTTTCATCGCTGAAGATTCTTGACTGACTTTCGAAATAGATCTTTGAAGCTCACATCTGAAGATGTCAGTCCGATCGAACGCGTAAGAGTGCCTCACCTTGCGGTATAGAAAGTATAAGCCTATTTAAGTTACATTATAACAAAGATACATAGCCTGTATAGTGCACCGCTGCTATCTATACTGCTAACTGTTCTGCTTTGACTCCGAATCGATCTCCGTGTTTGTGATTGCATTTCTGAAAAAAAGAGAAAATGGCAAAAGTGTCTGAAGAAATGTATGTTGAAGCTCTTTTTACTACCTTTACAAAATCTAGTGTGAATGTGGAGCTCCTGCTCTTCTCAGTTAGAACGAAACCTATAGCAAGTATCATCCCACACCCACGCATTGCAGATGAGCAGCCGCTGTTGCGTGAGGTAATGCCCTCCTCCCCATCAGATTATATACCCGATATCGGCTCTCTCTCTTACTCGCAAGATTTTTATCTGTCGCGTATAATCGATGCTCTCGCAATTTACGAGCGAAGATAAAAGCCGCGACTCTAATTTCTTATACCGAGAGAAAGAGAGATGCGCGTGCGGACGAGCAAGCTTGATTCTTGCCTGGCGCATAATGACCGGCCCCGTGAGGAGCGCGAACGCCGAGGCGCTCCCGCGCCATGTTTATGGCACTCCGGTGGCCGTAAATTTCATCCTTTACCTCGGTACTCGCGAGCGCTTATTATTTTACGGATGCGTTGCAACTTTCTTTTTTGCGCACGCGCGCGAGAGAGAGAGAGAGAGAAAGAGAGCTTTTATTTTACGCTGCTTTTTACGCGCTGCGAGTGCGAGAATCGGCTTTATCGATTGCCCAGACGGCAATCGAACCAATCTAATTATTTGTACAAGCGAGAAGAGCCGGTGTGTGTTTTATGATAGGCTTGTGTTTTCGCCCGAACAAAGGCTTTTCTATTGAATATTGAAATCTATGAAGGTGAAGGAAGTTTAATCTTTATCTATATAACCAATAAAAATAAAGGCACATCTTTTGATCCTTGTTTATTTACGAGTTTTATAGTTCATAAAATAAAGTCTAGACTAGCTCACACGAATTGATAATTATACATTCGTATATATTTAATAATTATATTGATCATTATTCAAAATAAAATATTTTTTCTCGGTTATGAAATGGATCTCTTTTCATACATTTCTGAAGCACGTTTTCAATATGTTATTTTTATAACTGTAATGTACGTTTGCCAGTGATAATCAATTATAAAAATTTCTAATAATGTTTAGATTTTCTCAGTAGTAAACTAAGTATTACATCGGACAAAATCATGCTTTAAATAAGATTTGTATCGCAGTTATTAAATACAAATGCTGATCTTACCACTAGAAAATCAAAACTGATGGTAATCATATAATAAAAAATGAACAATGTTTCACTGATACAACGAATTTCATTAAACCTCGGGACTGGGGCTTATACGTATTACCCTAGCGCGTCATCGAGTGGAATGGAAAGTGAGCCTTATCGCGCCGAAGTGAGGGAGGGAAAGAGAGAAAGAGCCTTGGCTCACAGTAGCATTAGCATTTGTTTACTGTGAGTGTTTACTGTGGCTTCTGACTTAAATTTATCCAGACGTTAATGGCTTGTGCTAGCCCGGATTGTCGACAGCGATAAGAGTGGACCAAAATTGGTAAACATCCCTTATTCCTCTTTACTTTATCCTCTCTTCTTCTGTCGCTGCTGCTCCTGCTTTGCCTTTCACTTGCCCTTTGCTTGCGCAAGGAAAAAAAGGGATTTCCGCAATGTAATGAAACAAATTTTCGGCTTCAAGATTTCATTACCGAAGAAATTTTATTAAAATTTTGGTGTCGTGGTGTATGACTTATATTTTTTTAGTTGAAGAGTTATGGCTTGAGGATTATTACAGTCTACTTATTACAGACAGTAATAAATATATTCTATTTTTAAAATAATCAATAATATAGCCATAACGAATTCAACATTTGTGTAATTTTCCGATTCTACGACAAATTCTTTGGTTATTCTAATTGTGGTTTGGAGTATATGCATATATATCAGATATAGTATAAAAGTACTAACTTTCGTAAAATTCCATGGCTTATTAACGAAATAAAAATTTAAAACATTACGTTTTTATAGCAAAAATTCAATTTGAATTTAGTATAATATTCTTTTATTTTCACAATAATTCTTTAGAAATATAACAAGCTAAAATAAGCGAAAAAATAATTCGCTTAAAATGCACAATAAAAAATACATCGCTTCATCGTCTCTCTGGAACTGTTTGAATTAACTCGAAAAAGCTCAACTCCCTGCTTCACTAGGTCGTCGCCGCTCTCGTGTACCGCAGCCAACTCACCCCTTGATTCAATTCCGCATTAAAGTCACGAAAAAGGAAAAAATTTACCTTTTTCAGAGCCTGGACTAAAAATCCAAACGTTTGCTCCCTAACGACTCGTCATTCTGGCGTATGTACGTAGCTTTGTATATATATATATATATATATATATATATATATATATATATATATATATATATATATTTATATATACGTGTGTACGTGGACGAACGGCAGGGTAAGAGAGAAAGAATGTCTTTTGTGCTTGCAAACTCGGAGCTTTTTCTGGTTGTTCCCCGGGGGAAAAAACGCGCGTCGCCCGGTCCTCCAGCCATCTAAATGGTCCCCGTGAACACTGAATCCGCTCAAGTAGACGTTTTGACTGAATGCGAAATCACACAGAAAAACATTTTGAAAAGAAAGTATTTTTGTACAATTTATACCGATACTTAAAGAATATAATTCTGATAATTTTTAGAGAAAATATTAAATATATTAAGTTTTGTTCATTGTAATAAAAAAGAATATAAGAAGTTGTTTGAACCGTTAAAAATAAATTTTCTGTCAGCTATCTTCAGTGGAGTAAATATTGAAGTGCGATTATAAGAAAAAGCTAAAATATTTGATACTTTTACACATGGCCAGCAGTAATCAGAGTAAATTGGCATTTTATATGCATGATCGCAAGAATGGTTATAATTTTATGAGTAGATCTAACGGGAACGTTAGATTGTTACGTGTTCTCCTAATATATAAAGATCTACACTACTACTACTATTACTACTACTACTACTACTACTACTATTTAGACATATGAAGATATATGTCCAAGAGAAAGGAGTAGTGGAGGGGGGAGATCAACATGGCTGATTTTAAAAATTCAAAAAGCCGAACGAAAGGGTGGGACAAATGAGAAAAAATGTTAACAGTTATTGTTTTATAAATGATGAGTTCTATACTTTTGTCCTTAACAAAATTCTATTTCAATTTTGCTTCTTTTGTTGAATATATGCTGATATACTCAACAAGTTGCTTTTATCAAATATTTCACATGGCTGCTTTCAGTATGAACCGAATATTTTTCCAGTAGCACGAAATGTATTGTAATTTTTGTCAATTATTAAAATATTTCTAAAATTTCTTTATAAATTCGTATTTGGATCAAGCTGCATTGTTACGAGTATGGTTTGGCCATAAGTTATAATAATTTTTTCTGAGATTATTACAAAAAATAATGCAAAATGAAAAATTCACATTAGGTGTAATTACGAAACTCTTTATCGTATTAATTTGTGACGAGATTGATAAGAACCGACAAATCACATAATTTGACCCATCTCTTGTATCACTCATAATTCTTGTAAAGTCCATTACATCGGATCAAAAGGCGCGATATTGAAAACAGCGCCTTCAGAAAATTCAGCATAAACATTGCAAATTGATTCAAAGCAAATCACCATCAATCGGTCTATAATTCAAATATTCAAATTAGCCGGCATGCAGCCGCGATCTCTCTTGGCGCGCAAAATTTATGCATCGCTGATCGCGCGAAATAAATAATAATAATAACCATAGACCGGACACTCGCGGCCTAAGTGAGACGCTCCGTGCAATTTAGCTCGGGTAGAGAAGAGTTAAGACGCTGCACATACATTTCGACTATAATAACAACTTGCCGGTGTACACACACGCGTGCGGAGAACCAGTCAGGAAGTAGGGCCGCACACGTCTACCGCATAACCTTGCACCTTGATTTTGTAGGGGCTATGCGAAGCGAGAAGAGGCTCCGGTACCGGAGATTCGTGTACATTAAAGTTTATATTGTATGACTTGGACCACGCTTTGCTTTGATGCGAAGGCGCGTGGCGCGTTTCCATGAGCTTTTAATGTTTAACTCTTCTGCAAGAGCAAGCTTTATTTTTAAACATTTGAAAAATAATAATTTGTATTTTTACAGATATAGTTGTAACAACTATAATATGAATCTTTACTTAAGATTTATCAGGTACCAAAGACTTCACTTTTCACCCTGAATAAGAAAGAAAGTCTTCAAGCCTTATTTTCAAACTAGGAAACTTTTTTAATTTTTACGCCGCGAAAGAAAAACACAATACTTGAGCGCTTGGGGCACTGAAAGTTTCGAATGAAAAATCTTATACAAAATCCAGGCATGTGGTTTTGAACAAAAAATTAATAATTAACTTATTAAATTTGAAAGTAGCTCATTAATAATGTTTCTTAGTAATCTTTGAAGCTACTTTATGAGGTTTACAATTACAAATCTCTTCAGTCAAAATGTATCGCGTACACTTAATTATAAATACAATTTTTAATAACTTTCGTAATATTTATTCGTTAAATGCTGCACGTGATTGTTGGCAGTAATTTAAATTAAAAACTATTCCATGTTTGAGGAAATGTTGTACATTTTGTTTTCAACAAAAAATAAACAGTCGCTATAAAAGTAAAAAGCTGCAGACTTGTAAAACAGTAGTTATTCCGCGTACATTAACGAGAAAACCGCATACTTTTCCATCTGGGCTATTCATTTAATTGCCGAGCGCTGAAGTTTTAAAGTTTAAAACACGACTAAACATTTATTATTCTTTTGTTTTTTTTTGTCCGCTAGTTTATATTGTACACTTTACAAAGCACTTCAGTGAAATATGTTTCAAGCAATTAAGATTGCACAACTGTTACTTAAACACGCTTTAAGTTTAAAATTATTTCATTTAATTAAGTCAATTTATCGATTACTTCTGTCCTTTAATTTACGTCTGTAATATCTACATTTAATGCCAAATAAATAATCATTATAAAATGAAAGATATAATGATAGTTGATCAAAGATCAATATTAGGAGACATGAGAGGTCTCTGAGTTGTTGTGGAAAAAGTCAGTTAATGGAGGTGGCTGCAGTCTCGTCTTCTTGGAAAATGGAGGTAGCCCAGGGCGGCTCAGCCTACTATTGGAATGCTATATATAAATGTAAATGAGTCTGCGCGCGCTATCTCTCGGTATGTGCAATTAAGAAGTTATGAAATTCTTCCCCCTGTCGAGACATCTTTACTGCGCGCTAGGTTCGGTGGATGATTTATGGACTTGCAAAAGCACGTGATAGGATTACCTCGCTTGCTTCTTCTGCTTTTCCTATACCCTCCATATATGCCTTTCTACGCTTTTCGCGTTTTTTCTCTCGCATCTTAACTTTTTTATTTTTGATACCTTTATACAACGAAGAAGCAGTATTGCACTTGTTATGATAAATAATAATGGTTAAGATATTTTTTTCGTCATTTATACTTGCTATAATTACTACTAATTGATGTAAAATTCGAACTTTTTTAACTGGCTTTATAAGTAATACCAGTAACACATCGTACACTGATCAGCTGCAATTTTTAACTCTAATTTCATGCTAGCGGTATTCAATTGTATCTTAAGATTCATTTATCGCAGTACGGTTTATGCACTTAACCTTATAAGATAAAACAATCGTGCACATAAACTTAATTTTAACCCTTTTAATTGATCGTTTCATAATGCAGCGTCTGTTATAACAATGGCCATTATTATTTTCTACTCCTGTAATGATATACGTATACGTATAGTCAAAGCTTGAAATAGCTCACACGGATAAATGCAGCTTGCGGCAGAGTCCCTAATTATACTAATAAATATTTATTTAATTACAGTACCATACCCTCTGCCCATCGAAGAACAAAAGAATATAGTATAGTCGAATTTCGCGGCTCGCTACCATCCGATGCGAATAATTCGTTGTTTGCCTTGTGTCACTCCTGCGACCTAGACCGTGTACAGCTTTACCTCGTACACATTCTCTGCTTTCTCTATCTACTACTTTAGTTGGTCTTGTGTCGTATTCCAAGTTAATATGCTATGCCGTAGTTATAATTAGACTTGGCAAGTAGTTACTCAAAAAATGTAATAGCGTTAATGTTTTATTTCTATATTTTAAGGATATATATTTGTGTGAAACAGTGTTGTCAAATTTTGCGATCTAGAAGTATATTAGCCAAGAACATGTGAGGTATTAAAATAATTTCTTTCCACTTACTTATCAATTATATACCTATATAAGTTAACGACTTTTCTCTTGTTCAAGTTGATATAGGATGAGTACAGTAAGACGACTTCATCGAGTTTGGAAGCAATATATTATATATAATGTATATAAAAATATACATATATCAAGCATCATTTTTGTCTTTAAAAAATAGTACTGGTGGTAGAACGACGCTAAATTTGAAATTTTTACTTTTATCACCTGGTTCAGAATATGAAAATTATATATATATATATATGAAAGAAATTAAATAAATCTACTATCATTTATATTTCGAATTTAAAATATAGTTTTAAAACTTAATTTTGAAAACTACTTTAGGAATTATCCACTCTCAAATCTAATGTACCTATAATATGGAATTACATACGATATACTGCTACCATTGAATCACCACACACTGCGACTGTATTAACTTTATGAAATGCATGCACTTCTCTGCAGACGACACTCGATATTAACTTGAAAAGAATGCATAAAAAATGTTCAATAAATGCTACCTCATTTATACGACGCTTCACTTTACTCTCAAACAATATAAAGGGTAATTAAAACCAAGTTCCATACGCCCTTGCTTTGAATGTTCCAACTTCTTCCATCAGGACAGAAGAGCTACGTACAAAGAAAACACAAAAAGAACCATAACTGACATCTTTCATATATATCGAATGAGGCTGACAAACTTCCAAAGGTAGATGCACTGCTTTTTAACGAACATAAAGCGGCGGCAAACGCACGCTTTTTTCGGTGGTGCATCAGAAACAATGATAGCAGAGAAGTCAGGGTGTAAGGGAAAAGCGTTGCGGTTGCACTCGAAACCAAGCTTCGCGCGAGTGAAAGAAAAACGAAGCTCTTTTCAAAGCCTCGTTTGCCGAGACACCACTCGTGCGATCTTTTTTCTCTTTTTGCTCCGTTGATACACGTCTGATGTTTGACTGTTCTTTATTTTAATTTATCGCAAGCTCATGAAGCGTACTTTAATTATCTTTTATACATTCGTCGCCCTTGTCATCGTTCGTTTATAATTGAAGCGCGCAAACAAATGGCCAATTCCCGCAATTAATGTGACTTTTATACACTTGTTAGAGTGTTTTTTGTTACTCCCGTCGGTCGTTCAAGAATGATATATATATATATATATATATATATATTATTTTATTTTATATTAAAAAGCGTAATACAGTTAATAAAAAACGGATAATCATCGATGTCACACGTTTTGTTGAAAATACTTCAGAACAGAAAAATCTCGGGCACCGCATTAAAGGCCGCATAGGAAATTCGCTCGCGATACCGTGAGCCTTGCAATCACGCGCGCTCTAAAGTGAAAAAAAATGCCGCGCCAAAACATAAATCAACGTGGAGCCGAAGCGCATCATCTATAGCACTATCCGAACATTAATGCTCGCGGCCGCGCGCGCGATAGAGAGACAGCCGCCGCAGCAGCCGCGTGAGTGCATGCGCGGCAGTCTCGCTCGAGAGTGCGAGGCATAAATTAATTCGCCTCTCGCGCGGCCCCTCGTGGATTTAACTTACCATAACCGACGCGCAACTAGGCAGACGCGATCACGCGCCGTGGTTATCTATGCGGAACCAGCGCTAATGCACCGCGGCTCAAGCATATATACGCGCGTGCGACTTATATATATACGTGCACGTCGATGTACATGCGTTGATGTATGATAAACCTCGGGAGAATCCGTCAAGGAAGGTTCTGGGGATCGCTCTTCGATTTTCGAACTTTGACGCGGTAATTTCATTATATAGGGCTGAAGCAACGCGTGCACGTGAGCATCGCCGGCTATGAATAATAATTAATACCGGGTCGCTTGTATTTTATCGATTTTCGAGTAGGGTTCCGAACTTCGATTCTCTTAATGTCGTCGCGAACACGTCGTCGTGCTGAAGGGATTATAGATTCATGGCGCAAGGTATGGGATATAGCGGTTGGAATGTATTTGTAATGTCTTTTGGTACACTTGGTCCGGAGTTACGATTCGTGAAATTATTACTCGCGAGAGCTGAATTTACGCTCGAAGCTCGATAATCGTTTGTGGCTGGTGCGGAAAGTACATGGAAACTACATAATCAAGCCAACCTGTATATCAACTTTGAGTTTTTAGATTTTTTAATACATTTTATTTTGAGCTATTGCTTTCAAACCTATTTCGGCTCATTTATTAGGTTGAAAATAAAAGAGAAATATATTTCGAATCATCGAAACACACCCTAGAGTAATACAGCTTGACCGATCTGATATTCTTGCGAAAATATGATAGAGGCAAATCCGTATCGAAAAGCGAAAAATAGATGACCTATATGAAATATTTTTCATAAAATGTTACCAGAGGAAATGCTTTCGAAATGATAGATTTTCAAACAAACTTTTGCGATTCTATGAGGGTATCGCTAGTGGCTAATGTATATGTATAGAACCGAGTCAACATCGTTCATTCATTTGCTAACAGTCCTTCCTTTCTCCATCGCACGTTCTCCTTGTTCGGACGATACAGTGGTCTCGCACACGCAATGCTAACACTTAATATCCATATCCAGCAATTAGCTTTCCCTAATGAATGGCATAATTCTGCGAGTCAACGATGGACGTGCATTACTCCTCTCTTACGCAATTTTCCATTCCCCACATCCTGGAAACTTAATTTGCTAGAATTAATGTTGAAGTAAACTACTGTCCGCAAATATTATACGAGTCAAGTCTTTCCTATTGGTCCCTTCGCCGAGTATCTCTCTATCGTTGAGTCTGATGTGCAGTTTACTGTTAAAGGTAACTATAGTATTTTGAGTTACTCATACCTCTATTCCCGACTAATTAAAATGATAGCAGGGCTGTACTGGTCTTGTTCGGCGCTTTCCGACGACACCCCGCAAGTTGTGTATGTATTTCGCGAAGCGATGGACAAATGTGAAATGATGAGTTTTCTTGTATTTTTGGCGTTGAAGTAGACATCGTGGATTAGCGTAGGTTACCGTGGGTCAGCGTGGGTTGTGTGACGATGGGTTACCATGGGTCAGCGTGGGTTGGGTGACGAGTATAAATTTCGCGAAGCGATGGGCAAATGTGAAATGATGAGTTTTTTTGTATTTTAGGCGTTAAAGTAGACCTCGTGGATTAGCGTAGGTTACCGTAGGTCAGCTTGGGTTTTAGGGCCATTGGGCTGGTGGGCCATTGGGTCATTGGGTTTTAGTGGGTATCTTTTTATCGCCGATCGAATGAAGCCAACCCCCCCCCCCCCACTGACAAGTTTCCGAGGTACAGCATACTACTACTCGATATATAGTACCATATGTACTCTTGACCACTTATCAATGCTCAGTACTCCAAGGCCTTTCCGAATCATGACCCACTTTCCCCTCCCCCCCCCCCCCCTAACACTGTAATTTTATGTTTACGGACCTAATAACATTGGATATCTATATATCTGATAATGTATAATGAAAGAAGAGAAAGAAATAGACATTTTTTGTTTTAAACATTTTTCTCCAAGTTTTTTTTTCGTAAAGAAAAACAGACTTGAAAATTTTTTTTGCTTCTTTGAAAACTAGAGCAAATTTCAGATGACCTCTGTCTCAAGTTTTTTTACAAGTTCAAATTACCCATAAATACAAGTAGGGCCTAATCGACTTAGAATTCGATCCCGATTATTTTGGTATACTTTTTCGGTACCTATTTTTTTTCATTGTTAAACACGAGCATATTCTATGAGTCAACATCAAGTTATTGTACACAATTTTTACAGAAGAAGTGAGCTCTCGGCATTTTCCCAGGCTTGGGACCGGCATAACTATAGAGCTATGGCTGCCTTACCCACCCTCCCTCCCATTTTTTGCGCACTACACGGCACTATGTGAGCATCCGTTTAACATTATTTTTTCCTTTTCTTTATAAGTACTTTTTCTTTTATTTCCTCAATTGTCGTTATTTTTGGCCTTTTTCTATTTTTTTCTATGTCCTGATTATTTTTGGCTTGGTCCTCGGCAGTGGATGTGACTGGTGATACTTCTTTTGCTAAACGAAACAAAGCGAAAAATGTTATTTTGTAAAAAGATAATTAGGTAGATTTGCACATACCAAGTTTCTCATTTTCATCATCTTGTATCTTCTGCAGCAGCAACTCCACTGTCGACTCCAATTTTCTAAACCTCTCTGGATTATAAAAAGTCCTCTCCAAATAACGTGTCTCCCATTTCTCGTACAGCTTCCTCACGCTGAGCGGTTTTATTATCGTTTCCTCAACGACTGGTTCGTCGAGGACATCGAGCTCTTTTGGTTCCGTTTTTTTTTGAACCAGCTCTTCTTGAGCTTCTTTGCCAAATTGAATTTCCCAAAGGTTTCCACGCCTTTGAGAAAATTCTTTGTGTCGTTGGCTGTGCAGGTCGTTTCGGCTGTTGGAATTTCAATGGAATACCAAGTCCCCTTGGTCGCTGCCGATGGTCCATCCACATACAGCTTGAACCAACGCCTCACAGTTTGCTTCACGAGCGTCGTGAGGGTTGGCTCAATTTCATCCCACAGTTTTGTACCCAACACGTGGGCATTAATCATCTTTAAAATACTCAGCTTGGGGTTAATAATACTGTCAATGACATCACTATAATGGGCCCGTTCGGTTGTATTCGTCGGTTTCTTCAGATCTTGGACGCGGATCTTATTTAAATCAGTGTGTCCACTGATGAGGTAGTTGTGGGCAAGGTAATACCTACATTGTAGTTTAAAGATAGATTATTGTTTATTTTATCATTTCCGTGTAATTTAACAATAAAAAAAAAATAAATACCTCTTGAGGAGTTCCCCAACGAGACGACCATTTTCGTCGAATTCATCAGTTACTAGATCAGAAATGTTTTTAAATTCCTTCGTATTTCTGGCGTTCATATAGATGAGCCTGGAATATTCCGAGGGCTCCGTACCTCCGCCTGCGAATCTTAAACCTGCGTTTCTCATAACGTCAGCCGTGTGCAATATAAAAATATAGATTTCATTATTTTTTTATTAATATAATTTTTTATATTAATAATTGTAAAGTTCCTGAAAAAGTGTAGATGAGAAGATATATTTGTATCCCGCAGCTTCTCGCTCTGCGGCGTTGAAGTACATAACATAAAAAAAAGTTTAACTGCGTAAGCGCAGTTCACTAATTAGCATTGCTTTAGTACA
This sequence comes from Muscidifurax raptorellus, assembly GCA_020010945.3. Classification (NCBI taxonomy): domain Eukaryota; kingdom Metazoa; phylum Arthropoda; class Insecta; order Hymenoptera; family Pteromalidae; genus Muscidifurax; species Muscidifurax raptorellus. The sequence goes on along the minus strand of CM052077.1, from coordinate 18,020,870 downwards.
ATTGATCTCCAAGTGTCTCAATTTTATATTAAGTCAGAAAATGGACTTCTAGCAAAAGTTGGGCCCTCGGCATTTATCCGGGCTTGGGACCGGCTTAGCGAAACTATTAAAGCTTTGTTAAGGCTGCCTCACCCACCCTCCCTGTGACGGCACTAGGTTTAGTGTCCGTCCCCCTCATGGCACTATGGTGAGCGTCCATGAGTCACAATCACAATCACTAATCTTTCACTGCACTCTCGGCACTACAAGAAGCGTCCGCGGAATTATCACACGCACAGAGACTATGCAGCGAGTGGACCCGGAGGCTCGTGGCTTCCTCCGTATTTCGTGGACTCCAAACCACCGCTGCACGTCTAGAACTCCCAGGCTTCATTTTTTCGATGTTTTTCTCGACCCACTGAGGTGATTTATTTCAACGTCCGTCAATCCCAAAAAGTCCATTAAAAATTTTCGTGTGTAACGCTCCATTATTTTCTGGGTACACTTCCGTACGCCCATTGGAGATCTTCCCGGAAGGGTGTGATTGCTCCAGAATAATTTTCTGTTGCTGCTCCTCCGGACGTTGGCCACAATTTGTTTGGCAATCACCCAAAGTTCATTGTTGTTAAAAGTATTGTCGAACGAGCGATTGTTTATTTTTAGGAACTTTGGGTGAATCTCCGTCGACACGGGACACGCAGCACGCTGTACTGCTTGTTCTTCATTCGTATACTTTGTTACTCAATTCAACTGAAAAAATTTCATTATAAAGATAATAAATGCCTTCGCATTTGAAAATATTCTAAATTTTAAATTGGAGATACTAAGCGTCACCTTGTGCGAGGAAAACCCTGTAGTCAAGGCGGTCTTGGCGCAGATTATTGCCGGCCTCCCGTGCATCATCGTCGCTGCTGTCCTCTAATACAGCAGTTCGGTCCCGCTTATAATGCCGCAGGAACTGCGAGTATGCCGAATGATCGCTCTCTGTATTAAAAAAAAAATAAATTGATAATTAACACACACGTACATACAGAATTATAAATAAGAAAAAAATTATTACCGGAATCAATGGCGTCGAGGGGCTGATCCACCGCCTCATCCACACTATCAATCAAAATCCGGCGGTCTGCGGCTAAGGTGTTGTTTACCGGGGCCGTAGAGTTGCCGGCTGTCTTGACGGCATCGGCAGCTTCGGCGGCCTTTAAGGCTTCGGTGGCCTGGGCCTTGGCGGCTTCGGCGGCTTCGGCTGCTACAGCGGCTTCGGCGGCTTCGGCGGCTACAGCGGCTTCAGCGGCTTCGGCGGCTTCGGCGGCTTCGGCGTCTTCGGCGGTTTCAGCGGTTTCAGCGGCTGCCACAGCTTCAGCTGCTCTTATTGCCTGTGCGGCGGATGCAGAGTCGCAAGCGTCTGACATCTCCGCTTAATAACTCGAAAATAAGTAAAAATTAAACAATTTATAATTGTTTTATTATAAGTATGCGATTACGATTTTTACCATAATATTGAATATTAGCCAGAGATAAATTATTGCAACTATAACCATAAGATATCATTTGTCAATTATAATTATGCGACGTGCTGCCTCCCAGCAGCGCGCACGCAACTCTTGCGCCTCTTATGCGCTCGATTTATTTATTTTGTCGAGGGACTCGACGCGATCACCTTAGCTTGGGAGGCTGGACGGAGGAGGGAAAATAATAATACCAATTTTATTAAGCGATTCTATATTTTGCCCCCCCCCCCCCCCCCCCACAACGTGGTGGCTACGTAAGCCACCCACGCGTCTCACAGCCACGCAGGGCCTTCTCGCTGTCCCTACTACACGCAGGCTCGGTGCTCTCCCGGTGCGTAAGCACCTGGTAAGCAGCCAGCCAACCTCTTTCGGCACACGCGCTCTGCCTGCCTCGCACGACACGCGCCGGTCTAGCGCAGAGCCAGACCGTGCAGCTCGCTGTCGCCGGCAGCACTCACTCGCTCTATCTCTCTCTCTCTCTCTCTCTCTCGCACACACGACCGCGCGGCCGCGCGCCCGACTCGCGTTGGCTTTTTCCTCAGCGCAACGATGCGCTGGGTCAAAGCCCGACCGGCTGTACCGCGTACACTCACTCGCCGTCTCCCTCTCTCTCTCTCTCTCTCTCACTCTCGCAAGCCCCGCACTGCTTGCTCACGTCCTCGTGCGCCCGGCACCGCACGCGAAAACTCGCCCTACTGAAAAACCTCAGGTGAGAATCAGATGTTACTCATCTGAATCTCATATGAAAAGCACGCCAAAATCGTACGTGATTCTCATACGATTTTCATACGACTCTCATACGATTCTCATACGATTCTCATACGATTCTCGTACAACTTGTAGCGTGCGCAAACGCGATTTTTTATATTTAAATAAATAATATTACTGTCTTAAACCTTCACGAGAGCCACCGTGCCGAGCCGGGAAAAATTGGTTTTCGAAAGCTGTAATCTCGTGAGGATGGTTTTCCGGGCGGAAAATCTGGGGTTTTCGAAAGAAGTAAAAATTGAGGATATAAGAATATCCGCCCTCTGACGATGGTCAGGATCCGGGCCGAAAGGCTGCGAGACAAAGCGCGGTTTGGAGAAGCAAAACACGGCGATATCGGGGGTTTCTCCGAAGTATGATTGAGTAGAGGGGCGACAGTTGAGCGAGCAATTTAAAGGGCAGCGCGACAGGCGCTCGGGCAGTTGACCTCTGGCCCCGCTACTGCAAAGGTAATCTTCGTTGTAATTTTCTAAGTCCAATAAAGTGACCTTTCTTTGAAAACACCTAAATTTATTTTAACCCAGCTTTAGTCAAATACACAACTAAAATGATCTTTAAATACATTCATTTAAAATAACTTTCAACAATTTATTTCATTTAAAGGGAAATGTACAAATTGTTTTTAATTTAGTTTTAATGATTCAATTTTATTAAATAAAATATAAAAATGGTAACATTTATTTAGGCAGCTCGAGTAGCTGTATGGTAACCTTTAATTAGGTAGCTTGACTAGCTGATTTGATTACTTCTGCTTTTACATCTCGTATACGAGCACTGAGGTGCTGAGTACAGTCTTTTATCAGCAAATCTCTTGTTTTTGTTGATATACGCGCATACGATTTATGAGTTTTTAGATAATCTTCGTATAAATCTGTATCATACATAAAATATTAAATATTTTTTCACATATTCTACGTAAAAAATATTTTGTCAGAACATTCTGTACATGTGTAATACTTACTTAAATACAAATTAAGTTTTCTTGGAGTACAGAGCTTTACTGGACTTCTATTCGGTATTTGTATTTTAACTTTAGACAAATTTAAACAACGATTTGCCAAATCTCGCCTTTTCCATAATATGTACCCCAGATCACATAAAAAGCCTGTTCGGCGTTTATATTGTGCTATTCTCCACGTCTTCTTACCGACAGATAATCCACATCCTAAATATATCTAGAATATTTTCAAAATGTAATTATAGTACATTACGTTACGTGTGACCTAAGTGGTACTTTTTTACAAGGCGCGTAGTTAGCGTCCGAGCGTAGCGAGGGTGATACCGCAGCGCCGTGTAATAAAATGCCAACTTAGGTTATAAGTATCGTACAATATTTTATAGAATCTGCCTGCCCTAAGTCCGCCATGTCACTCCTATCCGTTACATAAGCAGTCGTGTACTGCACCGTGAAGTTAGTGCCCGAGCGTAGCGAGGGTGATAAAGCAGGGTGCAATAAAGAACTACTTAGGTCACGGATAGGAGTGACATAAGCGCAGACTTAGGTCTCGCAGTGCTATAAAAATATTACTTAAATGAGATTTAATGGTAGTATAAAATAATAGACAATATACCTTATGGTCTCTTAACCGTTGATATTTTCGGTATCTTTCTGGAATTACTGATTCTAAGTCAAAACCTTTCTTTTTATACATGCGATATGATTTTGGCTTAAACTCTTTTAAAAATTTCACTGTACATTCAGGATGTTCTGCAAAATAACATCTTTTTTAAGGATCAAAAATGAAACAATTAAACCAATAAAAAAAATTGAAATCTTTATTTAAAACAATTACCGTGATGTGGACCAGCACTACGTGAATGATGACGTGCACGATCTCTAATATGCGAACGTGGGGTCGAATGATGGGAACTATAGGTGCTTGTATAGTGAGACTTTTTTTTAAAGATAAGAAAAAGAAAGTCTAAGAGATTTAGCACTTTCTACCGATATTGAAGTGTACTGTAAGTAGTATTATAATAATCGAACGACTATGGAAGAGAGAACTATTGCGATGCATTTACAAATTCTATATTATATTGAATGTCAAAGAAAGCTCGTTGCATCATGAAATAGCGAAGCATGATTGGTTTTGCAAACAAATCGCGCAAATTCTCAAATTTATAGCCAATTGAAATAGAGTACAAAAATTATAAGTTTTTTATGGCCACGGGTACAGCATTCGTAAAAATAAAATTTTGACATTATTCGCACTGTAATAGACCCTTCTTCAATAGATTGATCGCAAATGGTGAAATCAACACATTTAAACGTAAATAGTATGATTTTTCAATTATGACTATCATACCATATTTCACCGTATAGCACTATAGGTATTGATGACCGATACTTTAAAAAAAGTATTGATTTATAAAAATAGGTTCTATAAAATATTATTGATATAAAATGTATGAAATATCGATTGAGAATCTGATGTTTCTTTTAAGTTCTATTATTTATTAATACTCGTACTGAAATTAATAAACAAACGATTTTAAGTATCTAATAATTAGGTAATTTAAATTTTTACCTTTATTTATTTTACTTTGAAATTGATGCAACAATTTGACAAGAGATAGTTACAAAATGAAAAAACAAAAAGTAATCTAATATTTTTAGAAAGTCAAACGTTGACAACTTTAAGTTGATTTAAAATCTTTCATGCAGTTTCAAAATATTTATAACTCACACATATTTGAAATTGAATTTTAATAAAATATTCTGAAGTTCCTCGAAGATGACAAGATGATCATCTTTTGATTCCGCCACACTCTTAATTCGTCGGATGTCCCATTTAGGTATGAACGATGCTGTACCGATGCACATCAATGAATACCAACGTCAACGCAATACAATAAAAGAGCTACGAAGTACTTAAACGTAGATTGAAAACGCTACGTATTGACAAAATAATGTTTTAAACCGCTTCAAAATGTCGCTCCAATCACACTTTGAAGCGCTTCCGATGTTGCTACGATCGCACTTGGAAGCGCTTCGATCTCGCTACGATCACACTTGGAAGCGCTTCGATGTCGCTACGATCGCACTCAGAAGCGCTTGGATCTTGCTACGATCACACTTGGAAGGGCTTCTTCGATGTCCTTACAGTCGCACTTGGAAGCACTTCGAAGCGCATCGATGTACATCGATCGAGTCGATCGATCGTTATACGCATTGAAGTTGGCTGCAGACTGATGCTCGACACTTGGCAACAACGCATTCTTTGTTCGATTTGTCAGGCACAAAATCGCGAACGCGTTAGTACCCGCGAATGCTTTCAACGTTTCAAAACAATGAACGACAGCAAAATTCCACAGCTCATAAACGAGGTGCAACAAAGACCGATCCTCTGGGATAAGACCCTGCCAGAACACCAAAACAAAACGCGAAAGGGGAAAGAGTGGAACCAGGTGGCATCCAGCTTAAAAGAAGCAAGTAAGTAATTATTTATTATACGTATGTTGTTCGTTGTTACGCATAGACGACGCTGATCCACAGTGTAAAAAGCTACACGTGGCTTAGACTTCAATCCCGTGGTTGAATTTAGTTTTTAAAATTAATAGCTTATAAAAAATTTATTTCACCGTAATATGTTAGCGTTTATTGACCAATATGATCAAAAACAAAAAACAACTACCCAGAGAAAAGTGCAAGCCAACCATTGCCTCATCACTATACAAAAATATTTGTAAATTAATATTATAAAAATTTGATTGTCATAGATTCATAAAAAATATTGTATATGGTTTCATTTTACAAATAGCTTTGTATAATGTTATAAAATACCACTTTAAAAATAAGTTTGTATAGCAAAGAGGCTATGCTTGGCTTATACTTCTCTCCGGGTAGGTGATTGTAGATTTTGAGGATATCTGGCAATATCTGATATTAAAAAAGATTTCATTATTTCAAAGGTTGGTCTTCGTTGCCAGATATCCTCAAAAACTAAAATCAGCTACCCGGAGTGATGTCTAAGCTACTCATAGCCTCTTCACTATACAAAGTGGTTTGTAAGGTGTAATTGTATACAAATTTGATTGTCACAGCTTCATAGAAAATATTGCATACGGTTACACTGTACAAATGGCTTTGTATAGTGAAGAGGCTACGAGTGGCTTACACCTCTCTCCAGGTAGCTGATTAAAGATTTTGCAGATATCTGACAACGAGCACCAAACTTTCAAAAAAAAAAAAAGATATTAGTGTCAGATATTGCCAGATATCCTCAAAAACTAAAATTGGCTACCCGGAGTGGTGCCTAAGCCACTCATAGCCTCATCACTATACAAAGTTATTTGTAAAGTGTAATTTTATAAAAATTCGATTGCCACAGCTTCATAGAAAATATTGTATTGGGTGTAACACTTTACAAATAACTTTGTATAGTGAAGAGGCTATGCTTGGCTTATACTTCTCTCCGGGTAGCTGACTATAGATTTTGCAGATATCTGGCTATATCTGATATCAAAAAAGATTTCATTATTTCAAAGTTTGATCTTTGTTGCCAGATATCCTCAAAAACTAAAATCAGCTACCCGGAGTGATGTCTAAGCCACTCATAGCCTCATCACTATAGAAAGTTATTTGTAGATTTTGAGGATATATCTGGCAATATCTGATATTAAAAAAGATTTCTTTATTTGAAAGTTTGGTCTTCGTTGCCAGATATACTCAAATACTAAAATTGATTACCCGGAGAGAAGTGCAAGCCAAGCGTAGCCTCTACACTATGCAAAGCCATTTGTAAAGTGAATTTGTTAAAAAAATTTGATTGGCTTAGCTTTATAGAAAATATTGAGACTATGAGTGGCTTAAACATCACTTTGGGTAATTGATTTCAGTTTTCGAGAATATCTGGTTCGAACAGAAAAGTTTAAAAATAAAATCTATTGTACTGTCAGATATTACTAGATATCTTCAAAAATTAAAATGGACTACCCGGACTGATGTCTAAGCCACTCGTAGCCTCTTCACCATACAAAGCTATTTGTCAAGTGAAACCGTATACAATATTTTGAATGCAGCTATGACAATCAAATTTTTATAAAATTACACTTTAAATAACCTTGTATATTGCAGAAGCTATGGTTGGTTTAGACTTCTTTCCGGGTAGATGATTTTAGTTTTTGAAGATATCTGCTTACGAGAACTAACAATTTACAGTTAAATTTAATTTTTGTTTCAACTTTTTGGTGTTTATTGCCAGATTTTATCGTTATGTAAGAAGGCGTATGTATTATTTTTTTATATAAGGTGGCAACAAACAGTAATATTGTACAGTAAAATTTTATTTAAATTTTGTGTGGTTTTTACAATACAATTTGCAAAAAAAATATTATTGAATTCATATTTATTGTTCTTTTTTAATTACAGAGCAAGCTACGCAAAGCAAGTGGCAATCTCTGGTGCAGAGGTTCAAGGTTGAGCACACTCTTGCACAAGCTCACCGATCAGGGGATGGTCTTGAAGACGTGTATAAATCATCGTGGTTATACTACGAATCTTTATTATTTTTAACAAAATCTACGGTGGTTAATTTATCAAGTGGCAATTTGGATTTTGTCCTTGATTCACAGGAAAATATGAGCAAGAAAAAAAATGTTGCTGAGCAATTGCTCCAGATGGAGAATCAAAAGATGTTACTTTTGGAAAAAACACTCAGCAGCCATGCAGATATCAATACCAGTGAACAAGACAAATTGAATATGTACTTTTTCGAAACTTTACTTCCTGCATTGCGAGAAGTTAATGAGCGGGACATTCTTGTATGCAGGAACGACATTTCTGAAGTGGTGTTCAGATATGCCTACAAGGGAGCAGCATGGCAATCCCTTAGTTCTAAGAAAGTTGTGCCAGTACGTAGTGTTAAAAGAAAATCCGAGGAAGTGATGGTAATACTAATGGATTTGTCGCATTATTATAATTTAGTTTTCATTTTTTATCTGATGATAGTAATAATTATTTATAACTGTTCTAGATTGTCAGATAGTGAAGTACATACCACCTTCTTGACGACTTGAAGCCTGCGTCACAATCAAGGAAGAGAAAGAAGAAAAAAGTATCGACCTAGTAGTGGAGAAAGGGAAACTGAACGCCGGAATTGTAGGAGCAGCGGTATATATGTTTAATGATTATTAAAATTAAAATATCTTCTACATTTTGTAAAAAATACTTCAAGATTTTGTACTTCATTTAATTATTTAATGCCTCCTTTTTTTAGAATTTATAAATCCATGGAATGCACACGGCCAGGCTTACGTTACACCACCAAACTATTCTCATCATGATTGCCACAGTCGAAGTATTATTCCACGACAGTGTCCATCGGCAACTATTACTGGTCCACCCAGCTGCCATCGTTCCGAAACGCTTTAAACTGGTGGCGATCATGTTCGACGTCCTGATTGTCATGGATATCCTGATAATACAGCACGATATCCACCACTGATAAGTCTTCGTCCGACGACGAATATTAGCGAAAGAACACCGAGTCGAACATCGAGTCAAGAAATGGGAAATTCTGATTGGTATGATCATACTGCTACCCGAGTACAACATCCATCATCAACTTTTAATACAACTTCTCGGCTTCCGAAGAATGCTCGGTCACAATCACCTCTAATTTGTGGTGATTTCGGCCGTCCTCTTTACAACCAATCTGATTATGATTATCATCACAATCCCTACCCACAAGAATATGTAGCAGTAACCACTCGTCAGCCCAGGACCATGGCTCCTGAAAATAATAGTGAGCCCAATCATCAAAGCATCGAACAACCTCCAGCATTTTCTACAGGGATTCAATCAGCAATAAACCAGCCTATTATTTCTGCTGAAAATGACAAAGAGAATGAGCCTTCCATTTCCATAAATGTTCAAGCAACCAATGCTAATTAGACTTAAGTTTAATATTTTTCTATTTTTCTATTTTACTTAATATAACGTATTTTTTTAACTTGCATTTGAAGCTGTTTAAAATATATTTATAAAATATATTATTTCCTATATTTCTTTTATCTAGCCTCAGTAAGCTTTAGTGTAATTTTAAATAATCAAAAAAAGGTTTATGAGTAAATAAATGAATGAGTAAAATTATTAATAATATATAAAAATAATTCGGCTGTTTATCTGGAGGACTTACGTTCTTATTACTATTAATTTAAATATTGTGTAATGTTTTATATTTTCTTGTATTGAAAACAAATTGTAATAAATACTAATTTCAACTTGAGGAGTTTGAATTGAGGTGTGAAAGAGGAAGGTAGTGAGAGTGTGTGTGGGACGAAAGGAGAATAACAAGAGGAAGGGGAGAGGAGAAATTGGAGGAGAGAGAGCGAGAGAAGGAGAACAAACAAAGGAACAAAGGGAGATATAAAAAAGGTAAAAAGGGTAAAGGGAAAAAGGAGGAAAAGAGAAAAGGAAGGGTAAAGAAAGAGGAGAGGTTAGAAAGGATAAAGCGGGTGAAGTTGGCTGTGGAAGCGGATGGAGCACAGTAAACACGACGTTAGGAAAGATATAGTCACCAGATCTAGGGACAAGAGAGGAAGAACAAGAGTATAGTATACCGATAGGGGTACAGGGCGTCGCCAACGGTAAGGAGAATCGTGAGAGGATAAAGGGGAGGAGGAAGAGGAGGGAGGAGAGGAGGGATAGGAAGAGTAACAGCAAAAGGAATGTTAGGGTTAAAACAAAGAAATTTATTCGGGAAAGCTGAGAAAGAGGAAAAAGAGTCAAAAAAGAGAAAGGAAAGGAGCCCAGAGGAAGGAGAGAAGGACAGAAGGGAAAAGAAGGAGAGAGGGGAAGAGGAGGACCCGTTCAAGAGTGGGGGGAAAGTACAAAGAGCACCGGAAGGAAAGGAAAAGAGGAGTGAAGAAGAGGAAATGGAAGAAGTGCTCAAGAAACTGGATGATATAGCAAGAAGCCTGAGGGAGGCCGCGGAAGAGAGAAGGGAAATGAGAGAGAGATGGGACGAGAAATGGGAGAAGTGGGAGGAAAAGATGGAGGGAAAGGTAAAAGAGATAGCGGAAGGTGTAGAAAACAAGTTAAAAGAGGAGGCAGAAGAAAGGAGAAGAGACAAGAAAGAGTGGAATGAAGAGATAGAGAGGGAAAGGGAGAGTAGGGAAAAGGGAAGGAAGGAAGACAGGGAAGAGATAGAGAAGATAAGAGAAGAGTTGAAAGGCCTAAAGGAAGGAGGAAGAGGGGATGGAAGAGAGGAAAAGAGGGAGGGAAGAAAGGCAGAAGTGGTAGAAGAAGAAGAGGGAGCAGGAATAAAACATATGGAGGAAATAGAATGGAAAATAGAAGAAAGCGAAAGGGCAAGGAAGAGATATACCGTGGTAATAGCAGGAAAGATGGGCCAGAGGGAGAGAAGGGGAAGGTAGAGGAATGGCTAAAAGTGAAAATAGGCGCGGAGGTTAGGACTATAGACTATGGGATAGCCAATGAAGAGGGAAGAAGAAAGGTAAAAGAAATGAGGGTAAGGGAAAGAATGGAGTCGGATCACAGTGTACTGAAAGTGAGGACAGAGATAGGAAAAGAGGAAGAGGAGGAGGAGAAAGAAGAAGAGGAAGGAGGGAGGGAAAGTTGGAATGAGGAAGACAGAAAGATTCAGGGAAAAATGCAGACATGGGGTAAGAACGGGAAATTGGGAGGAGCTAAAGAAAAGGATACAAAGTGCGATACAGCGACAGAAAAGAGGGAATGAATGAAAAGAAGAAAAGGATGGTGGGATGAAGAATGCAGAGAGAAAAAGAGAGAAGTAAAAAGACTGAGAAGAAAGGCGGGAACAGAGGAAGGAAGGAGGAAGTACATAAAACGGAAAACGGAATGGAGAGCAACGGTGGAGAGAAAGAAGGAAAAAGAGATGGAAAACAGGATAAGTGAAGTGGGGGCGGACAGAACAGAAAATAAATTTTGGGAATTGGTAAGAGAAAAGAGAAAAAAAGGAAGAAAGATATTAAGTAAAGAAATAAAAGAAGAGAAGTGGAGAGAATTTTTCAGAGGTCAGTTGCGGGAAGAAGAGGGAAGTGAAGGAGAGGAAAAGGAGGAAGATGAAAAAGATAAAGAAGAAAGAGGAAGAGAAAATGGCATAACGGAAGAGGAGGTAGAAAGGGCAATAGGGAAAATGAAGAAAGGAAAGGCGCCAGGAGGAAACGGAATAAGGAACGAAGCCTGGATCCACGCAGACAAGGAGGTAGTGAAAGAGATGAAAGAAGTACTGAACGGGATATGGAGGGGAAAGAAACTGCCGAAGAAATGGAAGACAGGAGTAATAGTACCAATATATAAAAGAGGGGAAGAAGATAAGTGCAAAAACTACAGAGGGGTAACGCTTATGGACACGGCATACAAAATATACGCGGAGATTATGAGAGAGAGAGACTGGAAAAAGAAATAGAAGGAAAAGGAAAGATAAGTGACACGTAGATGGGGTTTAGAAAGGGGAGAAGAACAGGGGATGCGATATATATATACTGAGTAAATTAGTGGAAAAGGAACTGAAGAAAAAAGGAGGGAAAGTAATAGTATTTTTCGCGGATCCCAAGGCAGCGTTTGATAAGGTAAGGAGCAATATGGAAGAAGAAGAGAGAACTAGGGGTGGAGGAAAGGTTAATAAAGAAAATAGAGGAGATATACGAGGGCACGTGGTGTGATATTAGAATTGGGAAGAAGGCAATAAGGGGATTTAAAACGGAGAAAGGAGTAAGGCAAGGATGCCCGATGAGCCCGCTGCTGTTCAACATAGTGTTGTCAGACTTTGAAGAAATGGGCAAGGTGCAAGAGGGAGGGGTAGTGCTAGGAAAGAAGAAGGTATGTAGAAAGGTAGAAGTTCAAACGCATAGAAAAAATAGTACATTATATATTAAGATTATTTTTTATTAATTAGTTATTTAAAACACATTTACAGCATAAATGATTTTTCATAAAATGTATAACAAGCTTATTGCGTATATCTTCACCGGTTACAGGAGCTGCAACTATTTCATCATCAGGAATAAGTAATACATCATCTTCCGGAACTACTACTACTTTATCGTTAGGAACTACCACATCGTCCTCATCAATATTAACAAAATCAAACGTAAAACTTTCACACTCTAAATCTAAAATTAGATTGTGAAGTACACATGTACTTTTTATTATTTTGTTAATTATTTCAGGACTTTTATTGATCTGTGTGTACAAAATACGCCATTTCTGGCTTGTATAGGCAAATGCATTCTCAACTACCACACGAGCTTTAGACAATTGTTTGTTAAATATTGATTGCTCGTGTAATAGTTGAGTAATACGAAACGGTTTTATTAAGAATGGAGATAAAGCATAGGCTCCATCTGCTATAAAAAAATAGGGTAAAAACAGGTTTGAGTTATCTACTGTGTCAGGACTTGGAAAATTAATTCTGTTTTGTATTATAGCCCTATATAGTTGTGATGCCTTAAAGGTGGCTGAGTCATGTTGACTGCCAAACCCTCCAACATCTATAAAAATATATTTGTAGTTTGCGTCAACGACGGCTTGTAGAACAATTGAATGATAACCTTTATAATTATAGTATAAACTTCCAGAACTAGCTGGTTTTTGAATATGTACATGACGCCAAGACAGTGCGGAAAGCCCCATTTTTTTGGAAATTATATGATATTTTAATGAAATCGTTGCTTGAAGGCACTGGCATATGTATAGGTGCAAGCGTCAACCATATCACGGACATCGTCTCCGATATGATGCAAGACACAGTTTTGATTCCCATTTTAAAAGAAAACGCTAACTGCGAATAAGTGGTTCCAGTTGCAAGAAATCTAAAAAATTAAGTTCATAATTAATTAAAAATAATTACAATGAATAAATAAATTTCAATCACAAAATAACACTGTAAGGAAATTACCTAAGTGTTACGACCAATCTCTCTTCTAAGAAAATAGGTTGCACATGTAAGTTACACCAATTTTTCTGAAGTGCGGGACTAATTTTGGATAACAAGTACTCAAAGGTAGAAACTTTCATCCTCATATACTCTTTAAATTTTGAGGGAAAAGTTTTGAGTACTGGAAATAGTGTAACGTATTCACCATTAATTGCACGACTGCTGTTCAGTTCATGAACATGCATTAAACGTGTTCGTTCTAAAACAGTTACAATAGATAGGTTTTGATCTTGCAACAGTAATAATAACAATTCTCCTCGTCTCTTATCATGCTGGTAGCCTACAAATCCTTGATTCATTCTGATACTAAAAGTTGCTTCTGTAATAAAAAAAAACAAATATGCTTGAAATAAATTTTTTGTTGTTGATGTTTGTTTTATAATTTGGTTGATGTTTTTTTTATAATTTCATAAAAATGGATACATATAAATGGATTTTGAAAACAGCTTTGAGTAGTGAAAAAGCTACGTGACTGTGCACTCACTCCAAGTGGCTAACATTAGTTTATTAAGATATCTGTCAACCAATATGGGAAAAAAGACCCAATTGTATTATAAAGTGTCAGTATTCTTTTTCATATATCCCAAAAAACCAATATCAGTCAGCTGGAGAGAGGTCCCTGCAATTTATAGCTTTTTCACTATATAAAAGTATTAAAACAGTAAATCTGTATATATATTTTATATGCATAGATGGAAAGTTGTGAGCTGATTATACCTCACTCTGGGCCGTCAATTTAATTTTTTGAGGATCTCTAGCAGCGAGAAACAAGTTTAGAAAAAAAAGATTTATTTTACTATAAGATATTACCAAATATGCTCAAAAACTATAATCGACTATCAGAAATGAAGTCTAAGCCACTCATTGCCTCTTAACTATACAAAGCCATTTGCCATTTGTAATTTTAAAAAGATTTGATTGTCATAGCTTAATATAAAATATTGAGGCTATGAGTGGCTTAAACATCACACCGCGTAGTCCATTTTAATTTTTGAAGATATGTGGTAATATCTGACAGTACAATAAATTTTATTTTTAAACTTTTATGCTGGTTACCAGATATCATCGAAAACTGAAATTAGTTACCCAGAATGATGATGCCACTGATATTGTCAATATTTTGTATTAAGCTAAGCCAATCAAATTTCAAAGTTTAGTCTTCGTTGCCAGATATCCTCAAAGTCTAAAATCATCTACCCGGAGAGAAGTGTAAGCCAAGCATAGCCTCTTCACTATACAAAGTTATTTGTAAAGTGGTATTTTATAAAAATTTGATTGTCATGGCTTCATAGAAAATATTGTATACGATTTCACTTTACAAACCACTTTGTATAGTGAAGAGGCTATGAGTAGCTTAGGCATCACTCCGGGTAGCTGATTTTAGTTTTTGAGGATATCTGGCAATATCTGACACTAAAATGTTTTTTTTTTGTTTTGAAAGTTCGGTGCTCGTTGCCAGATATCTTCAAAATCTATAATCAGCTACCCGGAGTGATGTCTAAGCCACTCGTAGCCTCTTCACTATACAAAGCCATTTGTAAAGTGTAACCGTATACAATATTGTCTACGAAGCTGTGACAATCAAATTTTTATACAATTACACTTTACAAATAACTTTGTATAGTGAAGAGGCTATGAGTAGCTTAGACATCACTCCGGGTAGCTGATTTTAGTTTTTGAGGATATCTGGCAATATCTGACACTAATGTTTTTTTTTTGTTTTGAAAGTTTGGTTCTCGTTGCCAGATATCTGCAAAATCTATAATCAGCTACCCGGAGAGAGGTGTAAGCCAAGCATAGCCTCTTTGCTATACAAAGCTATTTGTAAAATGAAACCATATACAATATTTTTTATGAATCTATGACAATCAAATTTTTATAATATTAATTTACAAATATTTTTGTATAGTGATGAGGCAATGGTTGGCTTGCACTTTTCTCTGGGTAGTTGTTTTTTGTTTTTGATCATATTGGTCAATAAACGCTAACATATTACGGTGAAATAAATTTTTTATAAGCTATTAATTTTAAAAACTAATCTCAACCACGGGATTGAAGTCTAAGCCACGTGTAGCTTTTTACACTGTGGATCAGCGTAGTCTATGCGTGACAACGAACAACATACGTATAATAAATAATTACTTACTTGCTTCTTTTAAGCTGGATGCCACCTGGTTCCACTCTTTCCCCTTTCGCGTTTTGTTTTGGTGTTCTGGCAGGGTCTTATCCCAGAGGATCGGTCTTTGTTGCACCTCGTTTATGAGCTGTGGAATTTTGCTGTCGTTCATTGTTTTGAAACGTTGAAAGCATTCGCGGGTACTAACGCGTTCGCGATTTTGTGCCTGACAAATCGAACAAAGAATGCGTTGTTGCCAAGTGTCGAGCATCAGTCTGCAGCCAACTTCAATGCGTATATCGATCGATCGACTCGATCGATGTACATCGATGCGCTTCGAAGTGCTTCCAAGTGCGACTGTAAGGACATCGAAGAAGCCCTTCCAAGTGTGATCGTAGCAAGATCCAAGCGCTTCTGAGTGCGATCGTAGCGATATCGAAGCGCTTTGAAGCGCTTCCAAATGTGATCGTAGCGAGATCGAAGCGCTTCCAAGTGCGATCGTAGCAACATCGGAAGCGCTTCAAAGTGTGATTGGAGCGACATTTTGAAGCGGTTTAAAACATTATTTTGTCAATACGTAGCGTTTTCAATCTACGTTTAAGTACTTCGTAGCTCTTTTATTGTATTGCGTTGACGTTGGTATTCATTGATGTGCATCGGTACAGCATCGTTCATACCTAAATGGGACATCCGACGAATTAAGAGTGTGGCGGAATCAAAAGATGATCATCTTGTCATCTTCGAGGAACTTCAGAATATTTTATTAAAATTCAATTTCAAATATGTGTGAGTTATAAATATTTTGAAACTGCATGAAAGATTTTAAATCAACTTAAAGTTGTCAACGTTTGACTTTCTAAAAATATTAGATTACTTTTTGTTTTTTCATTTTGTAACTATCTCTTGTCAAATTGTTGCATCAATTTCAAAGTAAAATAAATAAAGGTAAAAATTTAAATTACCTAATTATTAGATACTTAAAATCGTTTGTTTATTAATTTCAGTACGAGTATTAATAAATAATAGAACTTAAAAGAAACATCAGATTCTCAATCGATATTTCATACATTTTATATCAATAATATTTTATAGAACCTATTTTTATAAATCAATACTTTTTTTAAAGTATCGGTCATCAATACCTATAGTGCTATACGGTGAAATATGGTATGATAGTCATAATTGAAAAATCATACTATTTACGTTTAAATGTGTTGATTTCACCATTTGCGATCAATCTATTGAAGAAGGGTCTATTACAGTGCGAATAATGTCAAAATTTTATTTTTACGAATGCTGTACCCGTGGCCATAAAAAACTTATAATTTTTGTACTCTATTTCAATTGGCTATAAATTTGAGAATTTGCGCGATTTGTTTGCAAAACCAATCATGCTTCGCTATTTCATGATGCGACGAGCTTTCTTTGACATTCAATATAATATAGAATTTGTAAATGCATCGCAATTGTTCTCTCTTCCATAGTCGTTCGATTATTATAATACTACTTACAGTACACTTCAATATCGGTAGAAAGTACTAAATCTCTTAGACTTTTTTTTTTATCTTTAAAAAAAAGTCTCACTATACAAGCACCTTATGTGGACGCGAACGCGACCGTGAGTGACGCCGAGGTGTCCGCGGCCGTGAGGGACGCCGAGGTGTCTGCGATCGTGAGTGACGACGAGGGGTTTGCGGCCGTGAGGGACGCCGAGGTGTCTGCGATCGTGAGTGACGACGAGGGGTTTGCGACCGTAAGTGAGGCCGAGGTGTTTGCGACCGTGAGTGACGCCCAGATGTTTGCGACCGTGAGTGACGCCGAGGTGTTCGCGACAGTGAGTGACACCGAGGTGTCTGCGATTGTGACTGATACGGAGGTGTCCGCGACCGTGAGTGATGCCGAGGTGTATGCGATCGTGAGTGATGTGGGGATTTCTGTGGTGAAGTTTGAGATTTAGGTGAACCTGAATCAGGCTGCGGCTGAGGTGATGGTACATCATGCTGAGGCTGAGGTAATGGTAATTTATCATGAGAAGATCGCGATTGTGTTAGTTGCTTAAGAGAGAGACAAGGTGGCTGCGATCGTGAGTGAGGTCGAGATGTCTGCGAGCGCGAATGACGCCGAGATGTTATTGAGCGCGAGTGACGCCGAGGTGTCTGTGATCGTGAGTGACGACGAGGGGTTTGCGACCGTGAGTGATGCCGAAATGACTGCAATCGGAAGTGACGCCGAGAAGTTTTTGAGCGCGAGTGACGACGAGTTGACTGCGATCGGGAGTGACGCCGAGAACTTTTTGAGCGCGAGTGACCCCGAAAAGATTGGAATCGTGAGTGACGCCGAGATGTTTTCGAGCGCGAGTGACGCCGAGGTGTCTGTGATTGTGAGTGACGACGAGGGGTTTGCGACCGGGAGTGATGCCGAAATGACCGCGATCGGGAGTGACGCTGAGAAGTTTTTGAGCGCGAGTGACGACGAGATGACTGCAATCGGGAGTGACGCCGAGAACTTTTTGAGCGCGAGTGACGCCGAGATGACTGCGATCGGGAGTGACGCCGAGAACTTTTTGAGCGCGAGTGACGAATTTCTCGCATTTCTCGATATTTATTAATAAAACTCGATTATAATCGTACTAGTATATTTTAAAATATTTTTATTTTTATGATTGGAACCATTATAAAATCATACGTAATATATGCGAAATTTACATAGTATCACTTTGTATAGGTTACGAGTTTTTACTGCGAAGAAATTTTTGAACAAAAATAGTTCTCAATATAGAAGATGAATTTTCTACATTAAGTGTATCTCATCTGTACCCTGGTTAAAAGAACTATAGAAAGGAAATATTTCGAATACATTCGGGTTCGTTTAATTGCTATATCCGTATCAAGTAAATTTATGTAAACTTTACTCGCGACCTTATTCTATTCACAAAGCTTCAATTTACGCGTACTGAACTGTAGTGAGAATATCGATTTATATACTCGCAGCAAAAAAATATATATATTTAAAAAAATTATTAGTACCATTGTTATGTAAAATTGCAGTTAATTAAAGCAACGCGCCTCGTGTGAAATATGAAACGAGCTCGTAAAAAAAGAAACACAAATTCATTGGGCGGGACACGGCACTTGATATTCGCGGGCCAGTAAAACAAAAACTCCCCATGTAAATTTTCCTACTCCACAACTCGGCGCATACGCGTTACAGTTATCGTCTGTCCCATTGTAAATTACGCGTGTTCCACCACCCCCCTTTTCGCTATATGCATACAAACAACTCTCGAGTCAATTACGCAAATTGCAGCTCGACGCACGGGCGCGAAAACAAAGGGGAGGAAAAGTGCTTCGAGCGGAGAAAACAAGCCTCCGAAATCCATACGCGCTCATACTCGAGTATAGAGAAAAAAGCGAAACACTGCGGTGACTTTTTGTGCGAAGAAAGTCGCGGAAGCGCTAATCTAAAACTTTTTTGCGGAGTGCGTTTGTGTTTCGGATCATAGTATATAGCGAACGTTAAATAAGAAACAGTTTTCTTTTTCTGTAGATGCGGGTTTGGATATGTATCAACTAAATTGATCTAGATTTAAAATAGTATCTATTTTAAATTTTTCCAAATTATACGCATTTCAGAAAGTAACTTTTCAGTAATCAGTATATAAATTTCTACTGTAAACGTTAAATGAATAAATTATTAAACTTTGTTTAATCATCGCGCTTGAAAGCAAATTCGGATAATATTTCATAAATAGTTGATAGACAGACGTTATAATAATATAAACGCTTCTCTGAATAGTTTGATTTTCCATAAAGATCACGTTATATTCGTACCTACAGATGTATCCAAACAATTTAAATGCATCACGCACGTACCGGTAGCAAACAGCGCTAAATTCAAAAAAATATTGGTCGTATAAGTCGCAGCGACAACGGAAAATTATTCCCGCGCCTGCAAAACCCACAGATGCGCGATGTACCTATATACATATACATAGCTCAAGCGTCTCCGTTTCTCCGCGTAGCTCTTTGCCAAATCCCCCCTGGCGAACTATACTTATATTCTTTCTCGCTCTCGCGGGATTCGGTCGGAAAAGCTCGCACTGATGCGCGGCAAGACACGAAGACGCAGCTGCTGATGTGCGAGCCGCTGGATCCTATAATGTAGACAAAATGCATTAAAAATATATATACGAGAGAGCGCCCCAGACGGAAAAGACTGCCATTTACGTAAATAGGCTACATCAGAGATACCTTGTCTTGGATTCGGCTGGAATTATGAGCCGTGCCCTCGAGCTCTTGGTCGCATTATTTTCAGAGTTTCGAGTTTTCGGAAATGCAATCATAAGGAACACGATGTTTGCTTGAAAGGTTCCATTTATCGGTAAGCTAAAAATATAGATCGTAAAATATCAATAAAAAGAGGCATTGCGAAACTGCTGAGCTTTGGATGTTCCCTCTTCAGTAGCTATAAGCACAGGTCATCGAGCTAGCCGTGGAAGAATCTCTCCAACCAATCCGAGAAAGGACTTCTAGTGCCAACTTTACTGCTTCAGTGCCATCATTTGACCGTTACACCATATTGATTTTCAATTTATTCAAAAGAAAGGGTATCATTTGAAATTTCGATAATCCAACATATTCTATACACATGCGAATGAGATTTTTTTACAAGCAATCGTCGCTTGAGAGGTGTATAAATATATATGGAAAAACGCGTATTTACATTTAAGAGTACTAACTAAAATATTAGCATCAGCGAGTAAACATTCCATTATTATGTAAAATGTAAAAACAATAAGTATACAAAATATAACGTCGACGCGTAAAAAGTAAATTACGAGCAGCCTTTCAGCAAGGAGAAACAAAAATAAAGCCGCGGTTAATGACGCTCGAAGAGCATCGCCTATACCTATACGGCGGGCGCTCGATTCGAGGACCAGGGTCGAAAAATTAAAATTCATCCGGCAGCCTCGCGCGCGACGCATATAACGAGTGATCCCCGATTAAGCTCGAGGCTGCCGGCGTAGCCCCCGCGAGCAGCTTCTCTCTCCTCTTTTATGAGAGTAATAATTGCAAATTGCACTCGCGGGCAGCTCCCGGCTGCCGTGCGACTGGATTCATGTATAAATTAAGAGACGTCTATCTGCGCCTCCGCCCGGAGCGTGTATAATATGGTAGCCGGCGAGTGTGTCGTCGTGGCGCGGTTTATGCAACGCGGAAGAGACTCGCACCGCTGCGGCATCAGGGGGGGGGGGGGGGATGCCGCCGGGGAAGATTTAGAGGACGCGGCTGGCGAAGGGCAGTGTTGTAAATTTAAATGGAGATGCGGCATCGCTATTTTTCCTTACAGTTATATAGCCTTTTCGCGCGCACAGCTGACGAGAGTCCAGGGGTTTAGCGAAACAAGTATATAATATAGGAAGATATATGCGTACATCGCGCATGGGGAATTTGGTCGGAAGAGCCGCGACGATAGCGCGATTTGTAGCGGCGATACCTACGCTGAAAGCTTCGGGAAAGGATGGGTATCGATTATCCGACTGCGTATCCTATTGCAGGATGTAATGCATAGCTTTCGCGCTTTTGATGCAATGATGATTAAAATAATATTCCAGGAATTACCCATGAGGATGAACGTTTGACCTGCATGTATAATTTTTTCAAAGGGGATGAAAAATTTCATTAAAACAACGGAAACTGAATTCCACAGAGATGTACTTGAAAAATATAATGAACAAGCGAGCTGAGTAAAGCCTGCATGGCCGCCATAAAGCAAGCTGGGAAAATTTTTCATTAAAAGTTACCGGAACAGTCATGGTAATCCTGAGACATCATGCTTAAACTTTATTTCCAGTCATAAACAAGAGAAAATTTTATCGTTCAATTTAGTGGATTTTTGAGCGGCGCCTTGATGAAATTTCTGAAACGCCCCCCCCTCTCTCGTAACACATGCCAAAAACATAAAATTGCGCCATATTAAGATTAGTGGGCGAAGAACCTTCAAACGAAACCGTGCATACCAACAATTTAAATAACGTCTTTCCGATATAGCAATCTCTCTCTCTGCAACTGCAGGCAGACAATTTGATATATATAAAAAGTGCACGACAGCCAAAGTAACTGTCCAGATAGCTCTATGTGTATATATAGTAAATCAATAACGCATCCTCTCATATTCGAAGATGAGATGCAGGAGTATTCGCGGAGATGCATCGAACGAGGAAATAGACGACGCGAAGGAGAGAGAGGGGGGACGGGAGATAAAGGTCAGCGACATCAGCGGTACCGCGACCCCGCGTGCCACGTCTTCCTCGATTCCCTGGAACATGACTCTTCGTCGCCGAGCGAGCGAGCAAGCAAGCAAGCGCCTCTCGTATAAACCTTTTCCGCGATAAATGTCCCCGATAGCTCTCTCCTCCTCCGTCTCCGCTGAAACATCCGGAGGACAGAGAGGGAGACAGAGAGAGAGAGCCTGCTGCTAGGCCGTTGAATTTGCCTCTGATCCCCGTCGTCCTTTTTTCTCTCCCTCTTCTTCGCGGGCATTTCTTATCCACCTTTCCTTTTGATATAGCTGAGAGAGAGAGAGAGAGAGAGAGAGAGAGAGAGAGAGAGAGAGAGAGAGAATAACGGTTAGTGCAGAACGAGGGGACAGAGGCAGGAGAAGAGCTGGCTTGTTTCGCGGATAATTTAATTGACGGCGCGAGCCGTAAATTTTGAATGGCGAAATTACCTGGAAGAGGATGGAAGCCGAACGTTTCCTTTGCTGTCTCGCGAGCATATATAAGAGATTTTTTCTGCCTTGCGCGCAAGCATCGTACCTTTATATTATTATGGGCTTTTGTTTGTCTTGATATATGTGCTTGACGGAAGACGCAGTTCTGTTGACGGATTATAATTTTTCTCATTTATTAATATTCAGCGTGCCGCGGGTAATAAACATTGCGGTGGCGCATCTATTATAAGAAGGTGAAAAAGAATATGTAAGCGAGAAGCGTCATCGTTGTAAATTTTTTTTCTCAATTTTTCATGCGGATCCAATGCTTAACATCCTCAAAAAATTCATATTGTTGTCCTTTAAACGTTGCACAATTAATCGATCATTTCGCGGCGAAAACCCCCCACGCACAAATCGCCCCCTTCGCGCTTCTCTTCAGCTTTGCGCGCCTATTTCAACAATTCAAACGGAGCTGCTGTTGCGCGCAAGCTCTTGCATCGTGGACCGAGAAACGCGACAACGGCGTCGAGCTCAGTTGTAAACGTCATATATAGTCCTGAATCGGAAGGGCCGTCGAGTTGCGGTTGCGGAAGCAAAGCAAACGTCGAGATTCGACAAGTCCAGCTACTGGATTCTCTTGCCTCGTCGTCTGAACCTTCTCATTCGTAACTGATAAGTGGACGATTAGGATTGAGAAATATAATTTAGGAGGCTTTTATTTGACTTTGCTGGTGTTCTATTTAATAGCGAAAGAGATTTAATATAATCGACAGAGAAATCCTTTATATATACCATATACAAAAAATAGAAGTAACTTTTAAAAGTTCTCTCCTGGAAACTTCAGTATTACCTTTCAAAAACAGGATAAAATATAGCTGTAGCATTATACGAACGATATAAAAAATTACATAGACGCTGCCCTACATATGGAAAACGTTCGAATCTGGGCTATACGTAGCTTCGACGGTATACATGCATAATCAATGAATTTTCGTTAGAAGCTCTAGCACAGTTACAAGACAAAGAGGCTAATCCGATCCGAGCTAATCGTATGTGTGGATTATGAAAATTATTAATCGATACTAATATCAAATTTATTCGTGAAAAATGGAGAATCAAGGAAATCCTTATGAAGAAGCCTCGGTAAAGGAAAAGAAAACTAAAATACACGTTTTTGCTTCTTCTTGCAATAAATTACAACTTATTCTTACACTTCATACTTTATCCATTGCAGCAGAACATTTCATACTTTATCCATTGCAGCAATTTTTTCCGTCTTTCTCGTCAATGCAAATACTGACCTAGATATCCGATATTGGATATACGCGACGTGGCCTCAAATCGACAGAAAAAAGCGACCAGCAGTCCATCAATCAAAACTCGTAAAGACCGCTGCAATACTATATCACCAGCATTCGAAATCCCTATGCTTTGTAGGTGTATTAATCATTCATCAATGGCCCAAACAAAAGATCTTGTGCCCGCGGTCTATAAAACCATCGCGAAAAGGGACACCTATATACAGATCGAATATAATGAAAACGCGAAAAAGATAAAAGCTAAATGAGAGCTCGTCAAAGAGGCACAGCCAACGAGTCGCGCTTCTCTAAAATAAAAAAGCGGATGAGAGTAAAAAAGAGAGGGAGAGAGAGAAAAAGCCTAGCTTGCACCGGTGCTATATTAGCATTGCGGAGTATAGAGGTCGCGTTTGGAGACCGCGGCCCGTGGAAAAGAGCGCATCGTTAATGTGTGTGAGAGAGAGAGAGAGAGAGAGAGAGAGAGAGAGAGAGAGAGAGAGAGAGAGAGAACGAACGAGTGATTTTCAGAGATATGCATATATGTCAAAAAAAGCGAAGTGAAAAAGCAGTCGGGATTCATCGTGACAATCTCGTTCCTTTTGTGCGCTAATGAAAGCGCATCGCGAAGGCCCTGTGTCCATTTATCTTGGACATCCGAACGTGAGCCTCAGGATTCAGATTTCGCATAGCGACGCGTGTAAAACTATATACGTGCGTGCGTGAGTCTGTGTCAGGAGTTCAAAGGGTACTAGTCTTATGGTAATTAATATATACCGATGATGCGATAATTTTTTGACTTTATATTACGAAGTGTGTATAATACCCAGAATACAAGTTAGATAGAATTTGTTTCCTTCTAATTAATATATGTAAAAGTGCAGTGATGCTCATCTGCTGGAGAATATATTTTTTTAGATACAAAGAAATGACAGGATAATCTGTTTCTATACAAGATTCAAGCCGTTTTTTATTTTCCATTATTTACTGGAGAACTATTTGATAGATCAACTTGAAATTTTAGAGCTCGTAGGTATTATTATTTTCCATATAGTAGTCATGAATTTTAAAAAGTCATTCTACGAATTACTTTTGGAGGTATTAAATATCACAATAAGTATTATAGCACATATTAATCATTTTTTTGTTTGAAAAGTAAGTATTTTTATATGTTATCAGTTACATTTCATAGCGTTTAGAAAGTTCGATTTTATCATAGAAAAAAAATTATATTTTCGAAAATCAACAAACCTTTACAAAACAAAAACACGTTATTCGGTCGAAATAAAATTTCTTTTTCCAAATTCAAAAAAAACCTTCGTGGAATATCAGACTATACATACCCAAACATATCCATACGGACATTTTCTAAAAACACTTGATATACGACATGATGTACTCGAATTTATAGTACAACAAAATATATATATATTATTTAGAATTTTGACGAAACTGCGAAACTGAAAAATTTACTATTACGAAGCTTCCTCTAGGAGGAAGAAAAATTAAAGGGTAACGGCTATATGCGATCAATAATTTAAGTATTCACTCTGGAAATAGCAAACTCATACATAAATTCGCTTCCATACGGTAGTCTAATTAATATTTACAAACGCATAAAAACTGTATCCGTGCATCTCGCGCAATCATCGACATCCTCTCTCCCCCCTCCCCCTTCTATCCGCTCTATATCCCTTTCTCTGTCTCTGTCTTCCTGTCCATCACAGGTGTCCATCGCTTCGCGGTATATATATATAGTAGCGCACGTACAACGACAGAACGATAACGGCGCGCGGCTAAATGTTTCAAAGAGCGCGTTATATACCCCCCTCTCTCTCTCTCGTACGACTGCGCGTGCACTTGACCAATTATTAATACGGTATATCTGCGCCGCGCGCTGCAGCTAAGTAATAGCCATCTCGGTTGACGATTATTCATTTCCGAGTGCTTCTGCAGCACGATGAACGTAATATTAGCGCGCGCAAGAACGCTCGCCTTTGCCTTTGCCTCAGCATCAGAGAGAGAGGGGAGAATATACCTATATATATGTATATAGCTATAGCACGCGGATTAACGAGCGCGCACGCAAAACGAAGCGCGCGTATCTCCGTTACACGATTGTATATATACGATACATCGATGATACACGTTAATGTCATCCGGATTGCATTATTGCTACGGGATACGCTTTTGAATTTGCCGAAGCGAATGAGCGCTTGGATGATCTTCAATCATTGATTGCCGAATCGATAATTTTAGAAACGAGTCTGTATTCCGCCTCCGTTTGTATTATGCACAGAATGGTTTGATTTTGCATTATATACATTAGAGAATATTCAACGAATTCCGTATTTCTTACCTGCGACGCGGAGACGCAAGTATAGAACTTACCGAATAAACGCAATTAAAACGCCGAGTTATTTTGTATATACATATATAGAAAACAATCCATCATCGCCCTTCGAAATATCCAATTCCATCATCAGCTGACACCAGTGCAAGAAAACGAACCAGCCGAATATAACAAGCAGAAAGTAGTCTGGCAAATACACATCGGAGCTGCAGCGCACTCAAGCATATCGCGTGTCTGGCACCAACGATCAAATTGACTTTGCAGCGCTCACGTGCGGTATACAACAGTGCGGCGCGTTCGTACGGAAACGCGAAGAAGAACAATGAACGCAATAGTATCGTATACGCGCGATGACGATGGTTCGGTACATGATCGATCACTTTTTCGATTTTTCGTTAGGCCACACAATCCAACGACTATACGACTATACTACTGCGTATCGATCTAATAACT
This sequence comes from Muscidifurax raptorellus, assembly GCA_020010945.3. NCBI lineage: Eukaryota > Metazoa > Arthropoda > Insecta > Hymenoptera > Pteromalidae > Muscidifurax > Muscidifurax raptorellus. The sequence continues at coordinate 17,994,756 of CM052077.1, read as the reverse complement.
CGTTCGTCATGTCGATTTCACGACTCGCTGAGCATTGTTTTCCGAGCTACGACCATTAACGCGTATATCGCTTTATTTAGCGGTGCAGTCTTGGCTTTTCGTGCGTGTATGGATTCTGACCCAGTATTGTAAAGGGTATAAAGATCATATATGGGCTAATATAATTGTTTAAAGTTAAATTATACGGACTTATTATTGGCATACAATTAAAGGGTATATAAAGGTCCATATTTTGGGTATTAAGGTTATATCATTTACGTTATTGAGTTCTTGCTTTTAGCGCAGTATAAAATAATGAATTATACTCAGTATAGCTATATTGATAATTTAGCAACGATGCAATGATAAATATAGTGCACACATATACCCAGTTATCTTCCATCGCTCGTCGTCGCTGCTGCCACTGATCTAACGAAAAAAAAACAAGAAAGGGAATGCGTCTTCATCGCACTCTATATACCTACTATGCGGCAACAGTTCGATCGAGCGGACGATGCATCGGCAAAAGGTTGAGCGAGCAGACGAGCGAAGCGTGACCGTTATGTTCCTCTTCACACCCTCTTAGCTATACGCGTCGGAACCGAAGGCTGCAGCAGGTTAATAAAAGGAGAAGGACGTGCGACGAGGTTTGCGCGTATATACGCGCACGCATCGTGCGCTATGAGCCCTGAAATGCGCTTGAGAGGATGATGAAAAGTAAAAGAGAAGAAAATTGTGGTACGACCGAGATACGATATTGTGTGGGCGTAAAGGGGAAGGAAAACAGAGGGAAAACGAGGAACGAGATTGAAATGCGTACGGAACATGAAAATTCAACTCAAATAATGCGGTTGATACAAGCGTGCGGATGTACTGAATTAAATTGAAGATCGCTATTTTTAAACAATTATATGTTTCATGCAAAATGGCAATTGGGAAGCGATTATATAGAAGCGTCACGAACTGCAATGAGTATCATAGCATCGTATCGACTGCGAGTTCGAATTAGAAGTAAGTGAATTACAATCCGGTTGTGAAGCATATAGTTATTCCAATGTGCAGATCTACGCAAATCAACAAATATATATATATATATATATATATATATATATATATTAATATTTAAATAACGTGGTAACTACACATGTAACAATGAACTTTTATTTTTAATAAATCTAACTCGTTTTGAGATTTGACCTTAAATTACAAATTGAGAAGAATAAAATAATATCAATATTACATATTGTGTAAAAATCACTTCGCTAAAGCAATCGAGCAGCCACATACAGTCTGCACCATTTCGTATTCGATTAACATTCCTGCGCACACGCGCGCAGCCGGTGCAAAATCGAAAATCTCTGCAAAAAAAAAACAAAACAACAAACAAACGTACAAAAGCGTAAATAGAACGGATCGGTCGTCGTTGACGCGGGAGTCGTTAAATAAATTGCGCGCGCGCGTCAAAAGCTCAGTGCGCAGCGAGGCGCGCGAGTGCAAAGCTCGCCGCGACGAGAAGGATGTAACGAAAAAAAGTATATACCTATCACGTCACACGTACGGCCCGGAATTAAAAAGCTCGGACGCGCGCGTGCGCGATTGTGTGAACGCGAGTGTAAGAGTTGAATCTATTTGTAAACCATGTGCAAGGATTATTTTATTGTTAAATTACTCGTTTCCTCTCAATTTGCGCTGCCCCGTGCACGATTTAGTAGTAGAAACTATTTCGGGGCCGGCCGCCTCGTGTGCAGAGATACAAGGGTATCTCTGGGGCCGAAGGAGCTAGAGAACGCAGTGTTCTCGCGATGCTCGATTTTTGGCGAAATGGCGTGCGGGTTGTCAGGGAACGGAAAATATAAATAAATTGCTTTTGTTTTTTGAAAAGAAGGCCGGATAGTTTTGCGCCGTCGCCAGAGCGTTTTCAGCTTGCACACGGAAAAGACGTTGTACGGTTTTCGCTAAATAAAGACTTCGTATTTTAAAAGAAAAGGTGTCAGTCTTCATTCTACATTTTGGTGCCGTGACCAGGATAACATCGAGCTTAAAAGCTTTAAGAATTACGAATCGATGGCGGGACGAGTAGCACGAGGACGACGTCGTCAGCTTGCAGCGAGTAACCTCCAACCTCCGCCGCTAGCTGATCCAGCAGCCCAGCCGCAGAGAGCTGTGCCCCGTGCACAAGCTCATCGTCGACGCCGACCAGCAGCGGGTGATCTCCCGCCTCAGCCGCCAGCAGGTCCAGCAGCCCAGCCGCAGAGAGCTGTGCCCCGTGCACAAGCTCTTCGTCGACGCCGACCAGCAGCGGGTGATCTCCCGCCTCAGCCGCCAGCAGGTCCAGCAGCCCAGCCGCAGGGAGCTGCACCCCGTGCTCGAGCTCCTCGTCCACGTCAGTCAGCAGCGGGTGACTTCCCGGCTCCGCCTCCAGCAGGTCCAGCAGCCCAGCCGCAGAGAGCTGTGCCCCGTGCACAAGCTCTTCGTCGACGCCGACCAGCAGCGGGTGATCTCCCGCCTCAGCCGCCAGCAGGTCCAGCAGCCCAGTCGCAGGGAGCTGCACCCCGTGCTCGAGCTCCTCGTTCACGTCAGTCAGCAGCGGGTAACCTCCAACCTCCGCCGCTAGCTGATCCAGCACCCCAGCCGCAGAGAGCTGTGCCCCGTGCACAAGCTCTTCATCGACGCCGACCAGCAGCGGGTGATCTCCCGCCTCAGCCGCCAGCAGGTCCAGCAGCCCAGCCGCAGGGAGCTGCACCCCGTGCTCGAGCTCCTCGTTCACGTCAGTCAGCAGCGGGTAACCTCCAACCTCCGCCGCTAGCTGATCCAGCACCCCAGCCGCAGAGAGCTGTGCCCCGTGCACAAGCTCTTCGTCGACGCCGACCAGCAGCGGGTGACCTCCCGCCTCAGCCGCCAGCAGGTCCAGCAGCCCAGCTACACGGAGCTGCACCCCGGGTTCGAGCTCCTCGTCCGCGTCAGCCAGCAGCAGATGATTTCCCGGTTCCACCTCCAGCAGGTCCAGCAGCCCAACTGCAGAGAGCTACGCTGCGATCGCAAGCTCCTCGTCAACACCAACCAGCAGCGGTAAATAACCTTCTACCTTCACCAAGACTTCAGCAAGAAGTATACAGCGAAATGGACCTCGACGATACAAGTAGCGATGAAAACGAAATATTTCTAAGACGCGCACAACGGTCACAAAGTCGTATACCTATATTAGTTAATAGGAATCAAAATGTATACAGTATATATGCGGATACTAACGACGAAAATATTGTAACCGTACCGCCAGCAAAGAGAGCGCGTCTCCTTGAGCCTTTAAGGCAGACATCCTCGCCTAGATTTGTTTCAAAAGGTCCATTAATATCGCCACATTTTGATCTGTCGAGTATCGATCCCTTAGAACGGCTTGCGAATGCCTTTGAGCGTTCTTTAAATAACTCAAAAAATATAACCTCTGTGAGTAATCCGCGTTTGGTTAATAGATTAACTTCTGCCAAAGAGCTACCGACCTTCTCTGGAAATCCATTAGAATGGATGCGATTTAAGCAGGCCTATGATCTCTCATCGGAACTAGGAGAGTATTGTAGCGAGGAAAATATTTTGCGTTTAGTTCGCGCACTAAAAGGAGACGCGCATTCTGCTGTAGAGAATCTGTTGGCGACGGACGGCGGTGATGCCGATTTTATTATGGAAACACTTGAGCTCCGTTTTGGAAACAAGAGCATCATTCTAGAGAAAATCATTTCAGGGCTAAAGCAACTATCCAATATCAATTCCTCAATGGACATTTTAGTTTTTTCAACAAAACTGCGAAGTGCTGTAATCGCGATAAATTCATTAGAAGGTATCGGATATTTGTTAAGTCCTGATCTTTTAAAAGAGTTACTAAGGAAACTACCTCCGAACATGGTTTCTGATTATGCACGATATACACGAGAGCTTGATACGCCGACTTCAAACTTGCAAATATTGTCGGACTTCTTAGATCGCGAAGTTAAAATGTATTCTACCTTAGGTTTTATTGATCTAGCTCGCCCTTCTACTTCAGAAATTCCTGAAAAGATTTCAACTGTTAAAAAAGTACAAAACATTGATAGAGTCGTTTGTACAACATCTGCAGAAGGAGAGGGCGCGCTAGATAGAACCGAAACAGTTTGCGTAGTAAACATGGAGAAATGCGTGCGCTGTAATTTAAGTGGCCACGATCTCTCGGATTGTAAAGTTTTTGCTCGCGATGTGCCTGCGAAACGTTGGTCATTAGTAAGACGAGCTCGCCTCTGCTACGTTTGCTTAAAATCTGGACATATGAAAAGTAATTGTTCTAAGAATTGTTGTAAACTGTGTAGAAGCTTACATCATCATGAGCTCTTACATGATTTTTCAATCAAAAGTCGCGAATTCCGTACGCAAAACGCTGTGAATTTAGTAGCTAATGGTTCCGGGGACAAGTCGGACAAAAATTCTTCAAATACGTCAATTAATAATTCGGTAAATTTATGACTAAGCACTCCTGTTTTATTGAAGATCATACCAGTAATTCTTCGCGGGCGCGTCAATCTTGTACATACTTACGCTCTTCTCGACGAAGGCTCGACTGTAACAATGATTGATAAAAAAATCGCACATTTAATCGGCATTGAAGGTTTAAAATCTACGATAAATTTGAAGGGTATAAGAGACAAAATTGCAGTAAAAGTCGAAGCCGAAAGGATCGACTTGAATTTGGAAAGCTGCACCGGTATTTATCACTTGAATAACGTTTTAGCCGTAGAAAATTTACCTCTTCCTTCTCAAAGTTTGTCGGTTGAGATATCGAAAATCTGTACCAAGAGAATCGGGGTGGAAATTATTCCATATGAGAACGCTACCCCCACGATTCTTTTGGGACAGGATAATTGGTCTTTAATAACGACACGAGAGCTTTTTAAGTTTAGTGGTCATCCCTTTGCAGTTTCGTACACAGAATTAGGATGGTGTATCCATGGTCCCTCAAGAAGTACTCCTGGTGACGAACCTCAATTAATCAGCGACACATTTGTGTGCCAAGCGTCAACTAATGAGGGTGTTCAATTAAATGACGAGCTTTTATCTCTCGAAAATTTAGTCAAGAAATACTTTCAGATTGATTCCTTAAGCACAGACGAAAAAAAGCAATCAAACTCGTCAGATGCACAAGCGTTAGAAATTTTAAATAAAAAAAGTAAACGAATCGGAAATACGTGGGAGACAGCTTTGTTATGGAAGCCAGGATGTGTGTCGGTACCGGATAGTAAACCGAACGCCATGAAACGATTATTCGCGATTGAAAGGGTTTTGGATAGAGATTCGGTATACGCTGCGCTGTATTATAAAGAGATGGAACGTTTAATAGAATTAGGTTATGCTGTAGAATTGCCCGAAAGTACGCCTGGTATCCGGCAGTGGTATCTTCCACATTTCGGTGTCAAAAATATAAATAAACCTGGAAAGTTACGGTTAGTTTTTGATGCCGCAGCCAAGACCTGTGGCATGAGTTTAAACGACCAATTACTACGAGGTCCTGATTTTTTGAGGTCCTTACTTGGAGTACTGATGAGATTCCGACAGCGACCGTTCGCTTTGATAGCAGATATTAAAGATATGTTTTTGAAAATTAAAATGAATAAAGAGGATTGTCAAAGTCAGAGATTTTTATGGCGGGGTAGGGATCGCTCAAGCAAACCACGAGAATTTGTCATGAACACAGTACTTTTTGGGGCAAAATCATCCCCGGCTACGGCTCTGTACATTAAAGACCGGAATGCTTCGGAATTCGCTCTATCAAAGTCGGAAGCTGTAAGAAACATCCATAAAAACTGCTATATGGACGACTTTTTAGCTAGCACAAATACAGAGAACGAAGCTATAGAATTAGTTCGTGATGTAATACAAATAAACGGTGCTGCTGATTTTGTAATGCACGGGTGGGCGAGTAATAGTCAAAAAGTAGTAAAAGTAGCGCTTGGTCAGACTGAGATACCGCATGCAAAAGACCTAGATAAAGACGAAAAAGTATTGGGATTGTTTTGGAACACACATACGGACGAATTAAGTTTTAAAATAGATCAACGAAGGATTCCGCGTGAAATATTGTCCTATCATAAAAGACCGACGAAACGCGAATTTTTACGGATCATTATGTCCATTTTTGACCCATTGGGAATTTTAGCACCATATTCAATTCAATCGCGTGTACTTATGCAAGAAATTTGGATAAGTGGAATCAAATGGGATGAACAGCTCCGTGACGATGAATTCAAGTCGTGGAAATTATGGTTAGAGAACTTGAGTAGGATTAGCAAGTGTAAAATTCCACGATTTTATAACTATAATTGTTTGGTTGAGAAAGAGATAAGTTTACACGTGTTTTGCGACGCGAGTAAAAAAGCCTACGCAGCAGTAGCATACTGGCGTTTCAGCGCGCCCGACGAAACCTCCGTCCGCGTATCTTTTATTGCCGCGAGAAGTAGAGTTGCACCCGTGAAATTAATCTCTATACCGCGATTAGAACTTCAGGCAGCACTCCTAGCATGCAGATTAGCAAAGACTATTGAGCAAGAACACGAGTTTAAAATTACCCGTAGAATCTTTTGGAGTGACAGTAGTACTGTTTTACAGTGGCTACGGTCAGATCCGCGTTCTCAACCCATTTTTGTCGCTCACAGGTTAGGAGAGATTCAGGAAAACACACTCTCTAGCGAGTGGAGGTGGGTCCCTTCAAAATTAAATCCAGCCGATGACGCGACAAAAAGGAATGATTCGGTATTTAACGCAGACAGTCAATGGTTTAAAGGCCCAACCTTTTTAAAAAATCCGTCAGTAGAGTGGCCGGTTGACAAATTTACTAGAATTGAAGAATTTTGTCTAAAAGAATCAGAAAATGCATCGGTTTTAGTCGTAAATATAGAGAATAAGCAGGAGAGACTTCATCTTCCGAATTACGAGAGATTTTCGAAATGGAATAGGCTACTTAGAGCAACGGCGCGAGTTTTAGCATCGATTGATCGTATGAGAAGAATAGGCGACGGAAAAATTACCTTAGCTCATTTGAAATCCGCGGAATTTTTATGGATAAAGGATAGCGAGGGTAATCGAACGTGCGCATTATTAAAATCGGCCGATTTACATACATTCGAAATCGGCTTAGCGCGCTCTGGCGTAAACAGCGCCGGAAATCCGCGTGTATATGTGCAGCGCAAGCGGATGCTGGACGCGCATGAAATATTCACGTCGACGCTTTAATTAAAATTTGCCCGGCTCGATGTATATACGCGCAGACGGGATGACACTGATATATACATATATATAGATGTATGGATTTACTGTACAGAAAGATGGAGTATTACGCGGCGGATGGCGAAGGCGCATGAGTAACGCACGCGCGACAAAAGAGCGATCACGCGGTGTATTTGTTATTAACAAAATTATTATCGATTCCACACGACCGACTCATATTTTGGATAAGCATCGCACACTCTGTTTGTGTGTACAGCGATTAGAAGCATCACAGCGGGTTAATTAAGGCCCGTGCGCACATCCAATAACGTCCATCTTCCATATCAAGGCTCGAATAAATGCTCGCGCTGCAAGAGCTCGGTACATACAAATCGGCCAGTATATAGCAGTCGGTACGTCACCGTTCCACAAACCGCCTCCTCCTCAAGCTATAGCCGAACGGAATACGGTCGCGGCAAAGGTTGAACGATAGCCCCTGGAGCGGAGATAGCGCTGCGCTCTGGCTAATTAATGGCGGCATCCATTCTAAGTCTACGCCATCTTGCCCGGCGAGCTCTCGAGTTTGTCTGTGCACCTGCTGCAGTTGCCTATATATATGTGCATATACCGCAGAGCCTTATATTCGGTCCGCCGCCTGCACCGTCGATTCGTTATGGCCGCGATTATTCCGCCACTGTCTCGGAGATCGAGGAGTCTCCCACGAGGGACGTCGATTTCCAAGTCGCTGCATTTGTGTATACGTATATATGTGTATGGCGAATATAATACTATACTCTGCTCTACAGTGGAATTGCTTCTCGGCCGATTGTATAATTGGAACGTCTGGGAAAACGTTTTATTGATGTGAATTATCGGATTCGATTCGCTTTTTTTCTGACAACACTGTGAGATACTCATCCATACAATGAAAAATTTAGCTCCTCGCGACGATATATATACCATCATATATATAGTTTGCGAAAAATAGCAACGCTCCATCCTTTTATCGCAGTAGTTGTTATAAATAAATTACGCAATATTCTTATTATATACTCTTGTATATTATGCATAATTATTTACAGAATAATTATAAACCAGTGTGGCGTTTTAATTATAAGCCATATAACGAGCTGTAATGAAGGCAAATCTAGTCAGCAGCCCAGCTCACCCAATTAATATATAATGAAAGCCGCAATAATCATATTCATCGCATTTGCGCCGCAACTTCGCACAATAAAAATTTTCTACAAACATAAACGTATAATAAGAATACAGCTGGTGGTGCAAACTCCGCAGCGGTCAAAATCATTACGAAAAATTAGTCGAAAATACTGCGTGGAACAAGGGAAAAGTTGTGTTGGTCCGTTGGCAGCAGCAGCAGCAGCAGCGGCTATTTTACTTCATTACTTTGGACGAGCTTTTGTAAAGTTGTACTCGGAGGCGTTCGCAACTTGCCTTCTCGTTACCTTCACTCACTACTCGTTCGCGGGAAGCAGGAGAAAGACAGACGCGCGCGAGCTCGCCCCCTGCGCAAAGTCTTCGAGTTTATATTGGCTTAATTGGTTTTAAGGACGTAACTTTCAGCGAGAACTTTTCTCCTTCTTCGCCTCTTTCCCCCCTTTTTTTATTGCAAAGTTCATTATACGATATATATCCCCGGCCTGTGCCGCCGTAGTTCGTTTTGTCCCTCGTCGATGCGTATACTGCACACTGCGATTGTGTATACATTCAGTATTATTCTTATCTACATACAAGTTATTTTCGTACGTATATTAGCTTCTTCCAATCTAATTTATATCGTTGGAATACAAAATTCTACATTTTTCGCGTTTTAAGCATTATACCCTCCTCGTGAACGATTTACATAAATGCACAAAATCACGAAATAACAAACATATAAAACTTGTCTTCAAACATCTTATACACAGGTACCAGACCTCTCATCAGTTCAAGATGCTCTCGGTCGTCCTTGGCGTCTACCAGTGACAAGGCCATGCGATCATCAGGCCAACCTCCATCAAATATACGCGTGTATCCCCATATATATATACCTGTGCGTCGGATGGCAAACATCAGATATGCTATATCTCCATACAGCCAGAGTTGACAAGATCCGCAGCAACTGGCAGTTAACAAACCGAGAGCTGGGCGCGTTTGCGGCCAAGATAATTTGATATATACGCGCCGAGCAAGATAACCTGTCAAACCGACGCCGACATATAATACTGCAGCTGTAGAACGTATATCCACACCCGTGTATACATCATAAATCGGCGATAAAGCATAATCTGCCAGTGTCCGATGGTATAACGCGCGGCCGCTTGACAGGCCTGTCTAACTTTTCGAATGTTTTTCCGCCCATATATATATATATGTCCGATGCGTACAAAGCTTCCTTCTTTATCGACGGTGCGGGCCGCGTTTCACTGGGTGCGCGTATACGCTCTTTGAAATTCGCGCGCGTGGATGAGGGGAGGGCTCTGACAGTATCGCGCCGGGAATCGCGCGTTTAAGGCCGTGCTTATGACGGCGAGTGTCCTGAGCTAGCTTGCGCCGCGGGGGGGTTCGCTAAAAATGCAGGCCGGCTATTTTACGAGCTGGAGTGAGAAATCGTCGTTTCCTAAACAGATTAGCGCGCGAAATACGTTGACCCTCGTGCCGGAAAAATATGCGATGTGCGATGTTGATTAGTCGAAAGAAGAAAATCAAGAGTGTAAAATTGTCCCGTCGCGGGTAAACGCGGGCTTGAAGGGACGGAAATTTCACGCTTAAACGCCAGTGTAACGCGTTTTGACATGAGAGCTTCGCTAATTTCACGTCGTTAAATCAGCTTCAAAGTGCATATACACACGGCCTACTACGTGCGGTCGAGCCGCTGCACAAACGTTGGGTTTGAGATACGAGCATCTGCCTTTGACATTTCGATAGGGCAGAGCCGTTGATCAGTTACATGGTTCGCGCACAGTATAGTGCACGCGGCCCGTGAGATGGGCAGAGAGAATCCGATGACAAAGAAAAGACAATTTGATTGATTGAAAGCTCGATGGATCTAAAGCGGATCAAACGCAGTTCAATTATATATACGCATTTCTATTGCAGCTTTTACTCGAACGTTAAAATTTTGTAAAAGTTTGCATTATTTAGTCCTTCCCAGCCGCAGCTATATGTATGTATATCTATAAGGATTTCCATGAAGAACCACTCTAGTACCGGAGATTTATTTTGATTTTAAATTTAATCTCAAATTCAAATAGAGGTTAAAAGGCCGCGGCTAGAAATTCAAATGACACAGGAAGGCGAAACGGAACTGTACCATCCACGCTGCACAAGTCGAAATTACGTACCACTATAGAGGGGTGCGCGTAGATGTATATATATCGCGCGACGTCTTCGCGCACACGCGGATTAGAAACCGCAAGAGGCAGAAGGTTCGAATCAGCGGGCTACTGGAAATCTTAATTTTCCCGTCGCGATATCGCACCGCGAGAGCGTGGCCTGAATATTCATAAAGTACATTAATGTGAGCCGAAGAATATTCATGAAAGTAGCGCGGAAGGGGTGCGAGCGATAAACCGAGGCTCGCGATACCTCTCGGCTAAGAAGCGCTTGAAAGCGTAAAAAGACCCGATGCTATGTATATTATATGTATATATAATACATTCGGCCGCGGTAACTTCCGGCCGCGCTCCGACTACTTTCTTCATTAAAATATTTAAATTCCGCAAGCGACGTATCGCTCTTCGTGAGCTGGGCAAACATTTGCTTTTTCGTGGGGGGGGGGGGGGGCGCCGCGAGAAGCGCCCCGGCACGTAAATCGAATAGGAAGGAGGGAGTGAAAAGTGACCGGAGTTTTATATTACAGCGGGAAGCTCATCCTTCTTTCTTAGCTCGCGTTTATACTTTCATCTCGTTCTTCTGCGGCTGCACTTTGCTTTTGGGATTCGGAATTGAATTTTAATAGATATTAAAAGCCAGGGCACTCGGTCAAATAATTATTCGGCGTGATTGGAGTTCGTAGATCAGTTATATGAGACTCCACGCTTTTCTCGATATTGAAATTCAGCGTTTCATCTTCGGCGCGAATTATCATAGAATTAATTGGTTCTGTTTCATTTGCATTTTCATCTTCTATACGCGTGGAAATAAAAGATTTTTCTTTGGAAGGTTTTCCTTAAAAATTGTTGTTATTGGTGTTCTAATAAATATTCGGCTCGTACAACAAAATTAGAAATTCGAATCAATATTTCAAGTAGAAAAAATAAAGTACGACAAGACTTATTCAAAGTCGCCCAAGAACGAAGAAAGCTTTTTTCATCCATCAAATATATGTAAATTTGACATGCCTTTTAGTATGGAGTATATATAATAGGAGTCTTATTCTTATGCCATCTATCGTTTAATATCTTGACAAATCTGTAATTTTCATTTCTTACCATATATGCAGCTTCATGGATAGAAAAAACGCATATAATGTTTTCTATTATCAACTAACAATTTCAAACACTCGTGAAATAAAATAAAATATAGTTTCTAACCTACGCATCCAACTAAATATGAACCCTCAGTTACACCGCAATTGACTGAAAAAACGTAAAAAACACAGCCCTTAAAGAACAAACGATGCGTCCATTAACGACTCTTTACTCGCGCATTAGGCGGCTCCCCGCGAGTGCGTCCTCGGCTCTGCATCGCACCTGCTATGCCGATGCTGCCGCAGCTTCACGCGTCTCACCTGGCCTTTAATGACCTCACGCGCGAAACTTGGCGTGTTTCTCGAAATGCCAGAGCGCGCCGCTGACAAATTATCTCTTAAGCGCCCAAGTAGTTTTCTCACTGTTTGCACAGGGGGGTAAAACAAGCCACGTGCCGTCCCCGCACCTCCAACTTTCAACGAGTTGAACCGAACGCCGCCACGTGTTATACGCACACACGTGCGCGCGGCCCAAGACTTGGCAGTTTCCTTCCGCAGACTTTGGTCCCTTTTTGTAGAGGGAGGAAGCGAGAAAGAGGAACAAGAAAGTTCGCGTCCAAGCGCTAAATCATGCGTGATGAACGACGCGAGTTTACAGTTGGTGACAGAGTCACGCCGTACCGCTGCGGAGGCTGTGGATGAGAGGCCAGAAGAAAATGCGCGAGAGGGAGAATCCAAGGTGAAGGAAGCATAATGAGATGGACTTGAGGGAACACGATGATTTTTTTAATGCACTGCCGAAGCTATACTTGCTTCTTATAGTTTTAGTCTTTTGTGGTTGTAATTCTCAATCGGTATATGGTAAAAAAATGTGTCAAGTTTCGCCACTGACAAATGTGATAGTTTAGTTAATTTCTAGTTCGGATAAATTATATGAACTTTATTGATTGGACGCGATAATAACTGCGTTTAATCATCAAATTGCACTGGGGAAATAATATCTGCTATTACACAGATTTACAAAAAATACAGTGAACTTCTGTATCAGAAAATTTACATGCAATAATTAAAGGATAACATACTTCATTATTTGATTAACAAACACTTTTTTTATATAGCTGAAGTTTTGCTTTAAAAAAATTGGCCTTGGCTGAAGCATAAAATAAAAAATTCGAAAAGCGAGACTTAGCAGGGTAAAACTTTTCGAATCAAGAGCTTGAGAAAAAAGGAATCGTGAAAGCCCTGAAAAGACCAAAAGAGAATAGTAAAGAATAATAAAGACCTTTCTCCAGCAACGCTTCTCAAAAGCCGGCGGCAAGGCCCAACAGTTAAACTCCTCCGCTTCTCGCCCTAAACCTTCCCTCACCTTTTACTGCATCTCCTTACCCTCCACAGCATCTCGGCGTTCGTTCGTTCGGCTTTCTGCGTCGGTTCACTCGTGGCCCGTAAAGCGCGTAAAAGCTCGTCGCCGACTACTCAAATTATCGCGCATAATGAGAGAGAGAGAGAGAGAGAGAGAGAGAGAGAGAGACGCAGCCAAGAGAGACTAAGTTTTATAGTTATCGCAATTATTCAGAGGCTCGCTCGGCATTCCTTCGTGCCCATGTAAATTTCAGCCAAGTGCAACGCCACGACGGCGGCCCTTAATTACTGCGAGTACGGAGCCGCAAGAAAGGTGCGTGGAGATTCGCGAGAGCTTTTTTATGAGCGATTTTCTTTTATGCGCCGTGGGGATTTGTATATTTTAAACGCGTCGACTTCTAGTGCTCTGTTCCTGCAGAGGCACTTACCACTGACGCTTTGCTACCGGCGGTTAGCTACTCATGCTTGCAAGCTCGGGAATATGGGAATCTGTGCGTCCGCTGCAGTTCAGAGTGGATAGTACTGCGAACTGTTTAAGGGACGAACGATGAGGTTTGACCTATTTTTTTTGTTTATTCTTAACAGTAAGATTCCCGTATAGAGAGATTAGGTTAATAAGTCTTATCTTAACTTCTTCGTTGATTACGAAAAATAAATATAGAACGTATGATGCAGTCATTTTAAAAATTCTCTATTCTAATTTAATCTAAAAAAGACTAATTTACATTTTTGCTTCTATCCCTTCCTAGCTGTACAGTGCTATTTTCAATCCAAAATTCAGAATAATTAATCTAAAAAAGATAAATGTTTTTTACTTCAAAACTTTACTAATTAGTATAACAACTAGCTTATTTGGACACATTTGGAAAAATGTGGCCCACCCGTAAGTATCACACGCATTTTAATAAATACAAAATACGGTGCTTCAAAGAATTTATTAAATGAATTAGCTGTTTTTATTTATTGAACTAGTTGCAGATTAGGACGTTGTCACTATTTTTTTTGTCTATTAAGTTGGGAAACACAAAGTCAGAGAACTATGATTATACATTATCCCCACAATAATTACGCGCATGGCATTCCATATTGATGTTTAACTTGACTGGAAGTTTAAATTGCACGAAGCATGTTCTCCTGAGATCCATGCAGCGTCTTCGCCTACTATTTTGCTTTCTCTACATTATTAGCAACAATTTCTCAAGTAATAAAAGTCTCCCTCCCTTCATCTACTTGCTTTCTCGCTGTCTAGTACAATAAAACGCCCCGTGCCGATGCTTTTAAGCAATTAAAGGAGAAGCTTCTTGCTGAAGCTGAAAGACGATGCTCCATATAAAAAGGAATCGCATTATCTTCTTACGTAAAGTTAGCCGAACGCACTGTAGTTCCAATCTACAAAGGCTTAAGGAAGTTGAGTGTGCTGACGAAACGATTGCTATTTCTCTACTGCTACAGTGCGTATTAGCCAACGTATTGACGATGAACTATTTGATAATAATTTAATATCGTGAAAAAGTGACTCTTAGTTTATAATTTCTGAAATCTTAGATTATAGTGTCTAAATCTGTATTATAGCTTATATCTTTGAAAAATAACAAAATATTTATCTCTTATAGAGCTTTAGAGAAAGTTCAAAAGACATTTCATTCTACCAGAAATATTTAATATCGTTGTGCTACCGAATTGCAGAATCTGGATCTTCTCAGTAGTTGTGGTGCAAAAATGTATAATGCTCATTTCATGTGTGGGTTGAGTGATAGAAGCCTTATTTTTTCATCTTCAGTCAGATCACTGAATACGCCAAGGTATAGTGTGAAATTGATTTCGCTATTTGCGTATTTGGTATTCACCCTATCAACCTCCATTTTGTACTCAGCAAATATTTGAAATCTTCGTACTCTTCTTCTTCCGGAGTTGCATATTCTTTGTTATATCTAGCTTATAACAATATAGAACTATTTATGTAAGAAGGTCAGAACACACATCGAACAATATATATAGAAGATGTACGTTTTGTAATGACTCTTACTTTCCACTCATCCCAGATCGTTTGAATGTCATTATTGACCCTTAGTTTGCTTCCTAAGATGTTTTTGTATTCAGCTTCAGTCTATAAAGTTATGTCTCTGATTTATATATTTCAACTTTTTTTACAATGTAATTTTTACTATGATTGTATAAGAAAAATATTTCGTTACAATTTCTTAAAATCACTTGTAGGCCCACTGTATTGTATACGATACACATGTGAAAGATGATTATGCACTCATGCGTGAATCACCTCTTGCATCAAAAACTACTAATTAATTACTAAATCGAAACAGTGCTATATTCGAAGGTTGATGATACAAAATAAATAATAATTACGACTTTCATTTATAATGATTTAACGTGTAAATTTGGAATGAACAATGAGAAATACAGCTCCAGGTAAGATCATTATCGGTAAAGTTCGCTACGATATTTTCATTTATAAAAAGAATTCTTTGAAACCGTACCTGATTGTTGTTCCATTGTGCTTGGTCATGAAACGCCTGAGTGACAGCGCCGATCACGAGTAAAACAATTATAACCTTCATAAGAAGTTGAAATTCGCTACGAGTGATAATAACACAAATGTTTATTAATAACAAAGCCAACGTTTTCGAGTTCACTTGTTGAACTCTTCTTCTAAAGCACTTTAAGATAAAATAATGAAAATATCCGTTAGTAAAAATTCGTGTATCGATCTACAATATCAAAAGTAAGTCAATGTCTCACCAAGTAAAACTCTTAGCAGCTGTGTATAGTGTAGGAGCTAGTACAATGTCAAGTGCACTGAAACTCGTAAGTGTAGAGACAGCGCACTAAAATACCAGAGGAAAGAATATATAAAATAAGTAACAAATAAAATAAATTTAAACGAAAAAACTAAACTGTCGAGAACTTACACAAAGCGTGGACTGTCGTAAGTCCATACTTTACGTAAGTTCTCGACAGTTTAGTTTTGCCATTAAAATTCATTTTATTTGTTATTTGTTTTATACATTATTCATTTTAGTGCCGTCTCTAGACTCACGAGTTTCAGTATACATTTGACATAGTATTAGCTCCCACACTATGCACATATCAGCTGAGAACTATACTTAGTGAGAAATCAGCGTACTTTTCATGTTTTAGTTTCAACACACGGGTTTTGCTTTTAAAGTCTTGAACAACTGAACCCGAAAAAGTTGACTTTGCAATTAGATACACATTTTTATACATTATTTGTAAAAAATATAACAATACTTAAACTATTGGATATGAAGGACTCTAAAGGTAAAATGAGAAAACAGACTTTATTCAGATATAAGAGAATACGTCTTTAATCGTCAGAGACTGTCGCAAGAATCATCTATCTGTCTCCGCCAAGATAATATAGCGTGTCTCCCAAACACTCGCATATACATGCACATTATATATATGAACGTAATTCATGGTCTGTGGTTGTAACTGAATGTAACTGATCCTTTACATAAACAGTATTGGTATTAATAATCTACACCTCAATAATTTGTATTAATTACAATATTATTCCATTAATGCATTAATGATGCTTTGATTAAAATCCAAGGTGCTCTCTTAACTCTTCAGGGGTCTAGAATATGAAAATGTAAGTTATGCTTTTTGTCAATCACTGCGAATTAAAAAAATAAGGAGGTAAAGAAATTACAAAGTCAGAAAATTGGTTCAGGCCCATTTCCCACATAACTTCTCCCTTCTCGTATTTAGTGTTGTGCTCGTCAACCTTCTGATTGTTTTCAGCGAAGATCTTAAATCTAAATTCATCTTCCTGTACACTTGCATAGTTCTTGTTGTATTTGGCCTAGTAATATCATACATATTCGGTATCATAATCTATTACTAAAAAACTTTAAAATAAAAGGGAATAATACTAGTCAGTTTTTTAAAACTTACTTTGTACTCTTTCCATGCCTTCTGAATATTGCTGTTGGGTCGAGAACCTAGGATTTTCTTGAATTCTTCCTGCGTCTAATTACAAATATAATATTAATTATATATTTGTTTAATTTTCTATTATACAAATTTAAAGTATACCCAGTCAGAAAACTGGTTAAGGCCTTTTCTCCAAGAAACCTCTCCTTTTTCGTATTTAGCATTATGTTCATCAACTTCCTTCTTGGATTCAGCGAAAATCTTGTATCTAAATTTT
Source organism: Muscidifurax raptorellus (assembly GCA_020010945.3). NCBI lineage: Eukaryota > Metazoa > Arthropoda > Insecta > Hymenoptera > Pteromalidae > Muscidifurax > Muscidifurax raptorellus. The sequence continues at coordinate 17,977,591 of CM052077.1, read as the reverse complement.
TCTTCTGCTAAATTGGCGTAATTTTTGTTGAATTTAATCTATAAAAATTAAACATTTTTTAAAAAATAATACATTTTTCCTAAATTTTAAATATAATAGAAGGTTACTTTTTTGTTACACTCACTTTCCAGTCGTTGAATGCTGCTTGAATGTCATTTTCAGCCCTTGGTCTAATTCCTTGAATTTTCCTGAATTCTTCAGCAGTTTAAACAATTTTTCTTTTTACAATATTAAATAAAAAATGCTTTCATCGATATTTCTCGATCTGTATATCCTACTCTAAAAATATATGGTAATGATTCTATTCGTTCTCTGATTAGCTGTTTATCTTAGGTGCCATCTCTACCTATATAAGAATCCTAACCTTAAAAAGTGAACTTGACAAAATATAATAACAAGAATTTGCAAAGTGCATCTAAAATTTCTAGTGATAAAATCATTATTATAAACATAGTTCACTAACATCCAGTTAGTAAATTATTCCTGATGTGATTAACTAAAATTTTTTTTAATCTTTTCTCTTACTAGTTTTACTTACTGAAATTTCTTAATTTATTTATAAATAAATGGAATTTTTCATTTGCAAAATCTATAATTCAATTTACACTCATCGTTAATTGAAACTGAGAATTACGGAAGCACCAGCTGCAATTTAACTGGTGCCAACGCGCATGCGCTCACATATATGGAATGCTCCGTACGCGCGTGGGCTTCGCATATCCCTAGTTAATCCGTAACAGGCACTTCCGTCATTCAAAGCTTAAATCAACGGTATACTTTATGAAAAATGTTATATGAGCACGCCCATATCGACCACTAAATTAATATGGTATTTTAAAAAGCATGTTAGGTGTGTTCATATATATCATCTGAATCGTTAATGCAAGCAATGATAACGCTATCATAAAGACACCTAAACTTTCATAAAACCCTGGTTACAATGACCAATACACTAGCTTTTTCGAAGATTACACTGAATTCTCAGTGCGATTAAAATATTATTTACTACATTACTAACCCAATCCGAAAACTGGTTAAGACCCAACTTGTACGAGACTTGCCCTCTTTCGTATTTGGCATTGTGTTCCTCAACCTTTTGTTTGTTTTCAGTAAAGATCTTTAATCTGAATTCTTCATCTTCTATGGAAGCGTAGTTCTTGTTGAAATTAGCCTACAGAATTAACAAAACATTAACTTATGTAACCACACTCTCTACATAAAATCATTAAAATAATATATCATACGATTTTGTAAATGTACGTACTTTCCAGACGTTGAATGCCTTCACGACATCGTTATTGGCCCTTGGTCGAGTACCCAGTATTTTCTTAAATTCTTCATCAGTCTAAACAAAAATATATTTTTAAAATGAAGATTGATCCAAGGACTTACTAATTTATTAATATTTAAAGGTTTATTATATTTACCCAGTCTGAAAACTGGTTAAGACCCATCTTGTACGAGACTTCTCCCTTCTCGTATTTGGCGTTGTGTTCCTCAATCTTTTTCTTATTTTCAGCGAAAATTTTGAATCTAAATTCTTCCTCTTCTACAGAAATGTAGCTCTTGTTAAATTTAGCCTATAGCATTAAAAAATATTTGCTAATAAAAGGATGTGCTCTATTTCAGATCGTTAAAATAACGTATCATACGATTTTGTAAATGTGCGTACTTTCCAGTCGTTGAATGCCTTTACGACATCGTTATTAGTCCTTGGTCGAGTGCCCAGTATTTTCTTAAATTCTTCTGCAGTCTATAAAAAATATAATTATAAATTAAAGATTGATCCAAGGACTTACTAATTTGTTAATATTTATAGGTTTATTATATTTACCCAGTCTGAAAACTGGTTAAGACCCATCTTGTACGAGACTTCTCCCTTCTCGTATTTGGCGTTGTGTTCCTCAATCTTTTTCTTATTTTCAGCGAAAATTTTGAATCTAAATTCTTCCTCTTCTACAGAAGTGTAGCTCTTGTTAAATTTAGCCTATAGCATTAAAAAATATTTGATAATGAAAGGATGTGCTCTATTTCGGATCCTTAAAATAATATATCATACGATTTTATAAATGTACGTACTTTCCAGTCGTTGAATGCCTTTACGACATCGTTATTAGTCCTTGGTCGAGTGCCCAGTATTTTCTTAAATTCTTCTGCAGTCTATAAAAAATATAATTATAAATTAAAGATTGATCCAAGGACTTACTAATTTGTTAATATTTATAGGTTTATTATATTTACCCAGTCTGAAAACTGGTTAAGACCCATCTTGTACGAGACTTCTCCCTTCTCGTATTTCACATTGTGTTCCTCAATCTTTTGTTTGTTTTCAACAAAGATTTTGAATCGGAATTCATCTTCCTCTAAGGAAGCATAGTTCTTGTTGAATTGAGCCTAAAAAAGGTTGATATAATTAATAGTATTAATGTTACTTGATTTATATAAATATTTTACTATTGTATCTAAAATACTTTTTTATTTTCAAATTTTTTCACGATGCAACAAATCAAGAAAGTTGTAAAGTTGAAATGGAACGTTATGCATATTAAATCAAAAAGATGATGTTTCTTTTTACACCAAAAGCTACCTTATTCATCATTCATCACATATTAAATATATTACCTTGTAATTGTTCCATTCACTCGCAAAATCATGTGCCTGAACTACCGCGAAGGTAACCACCAAAAACGCAACCACAGCATTCATGATTTACCTGAAATGGTAACATATATGATAATATATACGTTACCCTTTAAAACTATATTTAAAATTTCTGTAAATGGATATCGTAATTTTTCATTATAGAAATTATTCATTTTTTAAAGTAACTGTTTTTTTAATTATAAGTATAAAGAACTTGTTGAAAATTCTATTTTATATAATACAAACTTAAATTTTTGTTATCAATATTATAAAAATATTTGTATTAAAGACGAAAGTTCAAACCTACGTTCACTTATTCACAGAATGTACGAAAGTGATTTCTTCGAGACAAAGTTCCAGTATTTAAGCAATTGTGTATGAGTAAACGTCAAACATGTAATTAAAAAGTAAGAAGAATTCAACTGTGTAAATAAGAATTAATTATATATGATTAAATAACTAAGAATAGTAATTAATATAAATTTCTAAATCGATAATTCTAAATAGTAGCCAATTGAGAATTACGATTATTGTATAAATAATTATCATGTATTAACTGCTGAAAAATTAAATACTATGCGCAAGATTAATTAATGCTAAAGTAAGCCATAAAGCAGGTCAATGTTCAAATTTCTTACATATATTTTTTTCTTTTTTTCTGTAACATTATAGAATAAAATAAAAATTTGTTACATTTTTATTTCAATTTCAAAATTTCCAATGCAAACTATTTATGAAAAACATGCTTTATTCTTCAAACTTTTGATAAAGCACAAAAAGGCAAACAATATAACATGCTCTATACTCGTGACATAATCTCTAAAAGGTCTTATCAGACATCGTCTTTTATGCATCCGCATATGTTAGCAATATAATACTTAAAAAGCCAAGATTTGGCATTGATATACATATAACACGATATTGTATAATCATCTTCAATAACGATTATCTCTGCAAACAAGAAATTTGCTTAAATAAACAAATACCACATAATTTTCTACAAATTTCAGGGTAATAATTCTAATCAATCACTATTGTAATAATCACTAATACATAAAGCGATTGTCAGAAAGGCATTAAATAGTCTATATTCTTTATATACTTTCCACTTTAAGCTTTGGTATATGGAATTCTGCAAATAACCCAGAAAAAAGTAGGCAGATATCAAGCCTTATGCTATGCACAACCCTGCAAAGTGCAAAGCACCAGAGCGTGTTCCTAGGAATGTCAGTACGATTTCGTCGCGTGCTCGTCCGACTAAAAAGAAAAAGGGCAAACGCGGCAGAGGCCCCACGTTCTCCAGAAAGAAGTCATTTCGCACAGAGACTTTGAGAAGGCGAAAATCTTATTACATTCGGATTTACCGGGCAAGACCGCGTGCTACCGCTCACAAAAGATGGGTCGCGGGGGAAAGAAATTTCCCGTCTTCTTATATTCGAAAAACGTCCGATTACGCGCCCCGTGTGTTTTCGCCCCCCAAATTCAAGCGAATCTTGCAGTCTCCAATCGCGCTCACGGAGACTTTCTGCGCGGCGAAGAGCTTCTCGTTGGGTCTACTTGTTTTTCTTTTCTTTTTTGGAGGCGACGGCTCTCTCGTCCTCGTCTCTTCTGTGCGCTGCAAATCCTCGCGCTGCAGCGTATCCCAAAGTCGAAAGGATTTGCGAGATGATGGAATTCGTGAACTGGCAGTGTGCACGTGCGTGGAAGAGATGCAGCTTTTCGGTTTTTCGCTCGACGCGTTGACTTGCATCGTCGCCTTGGGCGCCGACTGGATTGTTATGATGGGCTGCTTCGTCGCGTCCTTCGGCATGTGCCGAGGTATTTGAATTTGAATAGGTTTCTGGTTTTCAGAACGAAATTGAAGGATAAAGTTTATTTTATTTGGCAAAGCCGGGATTTGGATTGCGCGGGATCGATTTGCGTAGAGGATTCGAACTTAAATGATTTCAAGCTGTCGTAAAGCTCCCCTGTCCCGAATTCGTATCTTGCGATTCAATGTAAATAAATCTAACCTTCTAAGCGAAGTGATACAATGCTTCTAAAATTACATCCAAGGGTGAATAATAAACTCGAAGAAGTTGCGATAAACAAGCTAGCAGTATATAGGCAAAGTTTTCGTTAAAGTGGAGTTATTTCCCGAAGCTTTGATGACAGTCTGCAGGTATAATGAATATATTTTTATGCGCGATTTGCAAAGTTAACTGTTCAATCATAAGTTTGCCGCAAAGTGACAATTCCCAGATGAGCCTGCGGGGACAAGCTTCTTTTTTTCTCATCTGCCTTCCCCCTCTTACTGTAGTCCTTCTATCTCTCTTTCTCTCTCTTTCCACTCGACTTTATTCTTCCTTCCCTCGTTAGGGGCTTCCTTTCTTGAAGCGTTTTAAAGCGACAGTGCGCACTGAGACGTATGAAATTATGCATAATATTCAAGCGAGAAGGATGATAAAATCAAAGATAGGCGCAGTGCCCAGGAACTCAAGCTCGGATTAAAAAAAGAATTAGCGGAGCTTATTTTCAATTTTATTTCCCACCAATTCTGTGCTTTAACAAATTCACTTATGAATATAATGTTGTCTCTAAATTTACGTACAACTGTCGTAATTAAAATGTTTACGGCGTACGAAGCAATTAATCGTTAAGGTGTAAACTTCGAAGCTGAATTCAACAATGAAACTTGTTTAAAGTTTAAATGTCTATTTTGTACTTTGTTTTGTTGAACATATTCTATTTATATCAACTACTCCCTTACGTTTTTTGCTTCTTTAATTTATTTTTTAAAGAAACCTGTACACTATATATACAGTCTGCCAAAGGTAATCTCTTCATCGAACCTTTCCAGCGCCAAGCGGCTTGACCTTACACGCACGGGCTCTGAAAATCCGTACCCAAAATAACCGCAGTAATGAAAAGTTTTCATGAATAGATAAAAAGAAAAGCAGCCGCACGAGAGCACTCTCGAAAATGTAACCGGGCTTCCAAAAGAAAATTGTCCGCAAAATCCATCTCACGCTGAATTACATCGAGGCCATATCATTCCCGAAAAGCTCGCTTATTTTCCCTGTGCGCGTCTCGCCATTCCATCATGAGTAAGCGTGTGAGAGAAAAAAAAATGACACATCCCTCGACACATTCAATCGTCAGCTCAGCCGTGAAAGGCATGCGAATAAAAGAGACGAATAGAAAGAAAGAAGCAGTCGTCGACGGCGATCACGCGAGTCAATGAGGGCGCGGTTGATTCCGCGGCACTGCAGTAGGGCGGATAAATTCAGACTCGACGCTCCTTCTTCAATGCGGATTCGCTGCCGCCACACCGCGCAATCTCGGTCTCGCTCGCGAGAAAGCATTTTCCACTTGCTCCGCGTCTCCGGAAGTAATGAGATTTCCGGATTACGAACTTTCGAATCTTTTCTTTCCTTTCTCTCGCTCTCTCACCGCGCGTGCGGCTGTACTTACTTATATACACCCTTTTTTCTGTCTGTGCGCGTCTTTTGCTTCTTGCAGAGCTTTGAGGGGAAATAAGAATGGGTAGGACGGCGTAATCAGCTGCTTGATTATACGCAAATCCGCCTTGGCTTTTTTTTCCCGAATGCCCAATGAGGATTGAGGCTGATGGCGCCGCTGCGTATTGCGTTGCGAAAATCCGCGTACCTTGTGGACGCCTTATACGGCTTATACTGCGTTGGTTTATTCAGGAAGCTGTAGAAAGTGGATGGACTTGAAGATTCTCTTATTTATCTCTTGGCGTATCTTATTAGCAGGGAATAAATATACAATGATGGAAGAGACCAGAAGAAAATTCAGTAATACCAAAAAAATGCAGTATAAGAATGGAACGATGAAGAATGACTAAAGGAATCAATCTGGCAAGGTTTCGGTTTTTGTTTATTATCTTTCTATTTAACGCAATACTCTTAATGATTAAAGTCTCTGATATCGATTAAATAAGCGTTAATTATAGTTATGTTTGTGTAAATAAACATAAACACAAATAAACAAAAGTAGAAACTTTACTCGTGTGATTCGATATTATCCAGATTATCATCGAAAGTCGAGACTCTCGAATAAGATCTTTATATAAAGGATAAAAAATGCATTAAGAATATTGAAGAAAAAATGAATGAGAAGAGTATAATCGAGCACGAAAATTTTTAAAAGGTGAAGGTAAGAAGAAAGGGAGAAAGAGAGGGCAAGAAAGGAGATAGACGAAGAGAAAGATGTGAAAAGGCGAAGAGAGCTTAAAGTGATCGTACTTTGGCGGAACTTTATAATCATAGATTCAAGAAGCAGAGGAAAAAGACGGGGATATAGCGAAGCGGTGCGGTGGCGGAGGCGTCGGCCGGCGAGCGCGGTGAAATGAGAGAAAGAAAAATAGAGGCAGAGAAAGTCGAAAGTGAGAAGAGGGAGAAAGAGCTAAAGGGACTCGCCGACAATCGCCGGATATAATGGAGAGCTCACTTGGGCTATTCGCGAGGAGGTGGAAACTGAAAACTTTTTGATACTTTACTCGCTGCCGGAATAACTTTTAATATCCAGTTCCACTTATACATTATCAGGAGCATCGAGCGTGTACGCTCGGCTCTTCCATATCTCTCTCTCTCTCTCTCTCTCTCTCTCTCTCTCTATATATATATATATATATATATATATATATATACATATATTGTTCGAGAGAGCGAATTGTCTTATTTGATTATCGCGGACCGCATAATGTGCTAGCTTTTAAAAGCTCTCGCAACGCATCGGCAGGAATTTAAGTGGATAGAGTTATATATATATATATATTTAGAAAAGTGGAGATTTAAAATTTGCACACCGAGACTCGTGCGAATAAAGTTTGATATGAAGCGACCGAGTTTGAATGAAACGGGAACTCGGTGCTTGTTCGCTTCTACACGGTAATGTGGTAGCATATTACACTGAATATCAATATTTACAGTCGAGAGATATTAAATTATTCTAGTTCTCGTACTTCATCGTGAGAGCTTGCAGGTTTTAACGGAAAGTATGCGGTTCATTCGTATTTAACGCAGCTTCCTATATATATATACAGAAACTTTTAAACGTGCATATATAGCGGGGTGTTGAATATTATGAAATTTCACCTGCAAATTAGCAGATTACAAAATCACGAAGAGCTTCGTCCAAAATCTCTATACCGGCGTGTAATGCGACTAAAGCGGAAAGCCGCGGCCGTTTATGCTCGCACTTCTCTATATATATATGAAAAGCGGAGGAAAGCCGGGGTCCCATATGTATAGTATTGCGGCCCGTCGCTCGTCATCTCGGCCAGCGTTATATAGCTCGCATCTGTATATATAAGCCGCGAGTCTGGAGGATGCCGCCTCTCGGAATATTATATACAGATGAAATGTTAACTAGTTGGAGAAGTCGCGGCATGCGGCCAAGTTTTGCCAAGTTCAGGGAGCCAGTAAATTGTACACGATATATATCGTGCGACGTCGTCGTCAACTGGTCTCATCCGTTTTAGCATATCCCTCAGCGATCTTATATTCTCAGTCTTTTGTCTTGTATCCGGCGCTATTAAAGCTCAAGAATTAAATTTTCTGAACGGAAAAATTGATTGTTTTGCATATACTTACGCAAACTTCGTTCACAATTTCGTTTTGTTTTGTGGGGCGAAACAATTGTTATCGCATCATGCGCGTTAGATTTGGAAAACTTATTATACTGCTCTTTGCTATATTGTTGCTTTACATTTTTACTGTGGAGAAAGCACAAAGAGCTTTTTAAATTATAAGAGCTACAGACTGCAGCTGTTTTACATGTATATTCTTTTTATTTCGTTCTTATGCTTTAGGCAAGCAGTTTTCTATTTTCTCGTGTTCTTCGCATTTTTTATTTCGCTTTCGACGTATAACACTTATATATCCCGAGCTTTTCTTCTTTACTTGGCAGAATTTGCGGTCAACGGTTACGTGCTGGATATATATTAATATGCCGCGGCCCAGATTTCGAAAACTCCGCGACTTCCTAAAATAGTACGCAGCAACTTTTTATTTCTCCTTTGTTTAAAGCTCGTTCGCTATTAATAGTTCGAGATCCGACTCAATCAAAAAAGATCGAGTTCTTAGTATTAAACATTGATATTGATGAGGGATTGAGTTAATTCTTGAAAACAAACCTCAAAAAATATTTTGGCTTCTTTTCACCCTGCGGTCATTGCAAAGTTCAGTTTGTAACGCCGGTCTTCCAGTGAGATTTCCCTATGAAAAGTGAAACTCTTTATTATGATCTATATATATCGAGGCAAACCATTATGGAGACTGCGCGCAGGGATGAGAGTGAATCCTTATATAGGAAAACGTGAATGGAAAAATGAGAAGATAATAGAATGAAGCTGTAGGATAAAGTGAAAATGAAAGGAAGAAGAGAAAGCGTCACGAAGGAAATAGAATGGAGTGCACGAAGAACAATGCCGCTTTGCTTGTCATATAACGAGAAAACTGTAATTACAATGCCTACGCACGAATCCTCTTTTTTTCAATGCGAGCAAAGAATGTACCGCGCTAAATAAAAATGCCCTTAGAAAAAAAAGGTCTCGCTCGCGCAAAGGTCTGCAAAATCGTATATTTTTTCTTTCGAAACAATTACGCAACGAGTGAACTCGGGTACAGGCGACTTTTTTCCTTCCTGGCACTACAGTATATATAGTTATGCGCGCGTATATATACATATCGCGCAGCAAACCAAGACGCTCGACGCGCGGGTAGGGAGTAAAAGCTAGAACAGCAGAAAGGCCGGAGAGCCCGGCGCGGTAAAAAGCTGGAAAATTTATTTTGCCTCGTTTGCAAGCGCTCCGGAATATGAGGCATGCGTATAAAACGCGAAGTTTCGGAATTATTGCCTCGTGGGTGGCGCTCGCGGCAAAGATTCGTTATTTTCTCACGGGCGCGCGCTTTTCATCGCGAGCCGGCGGAGCGTGAATTTTCGCGTGTTTCGCTGCGGTCACCCGCGCACACAGTTCTGTTGTCGTCTCTCCCTCTCTCTCTCTCTCTGCGGTCGCCGCAGTGCCGCGGCGCAGTCGCGCCGCCGCTTTGTTAATTTTTAATTAATCTGGGTTTTGTCGCTGCCGTGGCAAAAGGAGCCAGCCGGTGCGCTCGGCGTTCGCCTCTGCTGACGGTGTAATTGATAGCGGAGAGAGAATTTTTAATGCTATTGCAGCGGTAGGAATGGAAAAAGTCGAGGTTTCGGCTATCCTTTCCAGTGCTGTAATAGTAAATACAATTTTGCGGTTCCGAGAACTCGCTGTTGTATACGTATTATATATATTCGACTCTACAGTGTTTCTCTGATAATATAAAAATAATAAAAACAGCTTTAATTAGTTTCATACTGTATAATAATTTCATTCATTTTTTCAAGTATATACAAAATCCAATACGCAATACATATACAAGCCGATCGATCAAATTCCAATAAACTTAAAACCCCAGAACGCTATACCTTACACACCTTCCTTCCACGCGCTGTGGCTCCGAACAAAAACACTTTCTCGGCTTCTCGACATCTTCGCTGCTCTTCTCATAATCAGGCGTCTCGAGGCATCCAATCTTAAATTCCTCCCTCGTCTCTCTAGTCTCCCCAATATATATATACACACAGACACACACACGCACACACACACACACACACACACATATATATATATAGCGCGCACATCATCGTGCGAGCGGAAAAACTCCCGCAGCAGCTTCGCACCTTTCGAGAGGTCCGTAAGGAGCCCTATACAGAGCTGCGAAACGCTGACGCGCCGCCGAGGCGATATCGTATATATAATACGAAGTGTCTCGAGAGCCGCCGCTCCGCGCGACGAGCAATTATGCGACAGGAGGATTACCAAGCTCCGCAACGAAAACGGCTTATTGCTCGCTGGGCTTATTTGAATATTGGACGAGTCATCGGAAAGTTGATTTCGAGGGTGTCTATGGAGGCTGAGGGTTTCGAAGAATTCAGATGGGGATGAGGCTTGCTTCGGGATTGTCTCGAGGCGTGCGTGTAAAGCTGATAGAATGGCTAAAGTTTATAGGTCATGAAGCTATATTATTTCAAATTTTTATTTTTACATCAGTGCAAAACTGATGGAAAATTTCGTTGCGCTATATAAGTCGATCTTATTATCAAGTACACGTGTAAAATATATTAAACTGCACCTACATTACAACGCTTCACCGCCGCGGCGATAAATAACCGTAACGCCGTCGCAGCCTCGTGCAACACATCAGTTTGTTTTTTTGAAAAAGACTTCAACACACCCTCATAATAATCATCGCAAGCTCGAATCTCGCGGCATAAAAAGTCTCAGCCGCCGTGAGCTTTTACTTAACACTACTAGCTCGCGATAAATCAGTCGACGATTCCGCGGCGTGCACAGCGTCCGACTCCCTGTATACTTGGCGCAATAAATTTCTCGAAAAAAAATCATAAATAAGGCGACCGTTCGCGGTGCCGGTGGCGTCGACTTGTCGTCGCGCGAGGCATCTCGCGCATGCAACTCTCGCATTAGGCATGCGCGAGAAGCCTCGCTCGCTCGCTACCTCTGTCTCTATGTGACACTCGGCTATTAATCGTCCTTGCCGTCGACGTCATGCTGCGTATATACATACGTACACACGCGCGCACGGATTGTTTGGCGCACGTATGTATATACGTGTGTGTTCTCCTATGCGTGCCTCATCGACGAGGACGCGCTGTACTCGCGAGTTCGCGTGTATTATAATGCGTGCGTGTGCGCATACATTATGCATGTGTGCGAGTGCGGTCGACCTGTGGATATGTGCGGATGCAAGTGTGGGGGTGGCGCTATTGCTGAAGGATCGATGGGGCGAATATACCGCGTGGCGTGGGATGATAATGTTGTTTATTTTATTGGTAATAAATTACTGATGCACTATTACATTCTTATGTTTATACAGATAATTTCCATGTAAATATTGCAATCGACTTTCCCGTGGCAAATCTGGCTTCGCACACGGCCAAGTGTAACTTCCCGCAGGACTGTGTGATACGTATATATATAAGCATATACAGAGCATCCACAGAAATGCGATTTCGGCCAGTGCGCGTATACGAAAGGACGCGGGAATTCGCGCGTATGTGCATGTGGGCTTGTATATATAGGAGTCCCCCTGAGAATCAGCTGATCCGCTGCCTCCGACGGCCCCCCGCTGTGGTTTGCGGGTCCAGGAGTAAGTGGGGAGGATGAGAAGCTGCTGCGGGAGGCGTATTGCATTGCGAGAGGGAAACTGCGTCTCTATTGGTTGCGTATATTCGGATTCCTGGGGTACGCAGGATCGCATGGCGTGTATGCGTATAGGGGATGACGTATGGGGGACAGGGTCAGATATCGTTGCCTCCGTTATCGTGTGTTGTGGATGTGGCTAACCTAGCTGTCGGAGATGTGTGTGTATGTGTGATATAACATGCTCTCCCAGAGATTCATGTGTATTATCGATTGTATATAATATTTTGATCGAACATCGGGACGTCTGACAAATACTCATCCCTGATATCGTAGGCCCGAACATGAAGTGTATAAATATAGCATGATATAAGCAGTGCGCGGAAAACGAAAACAACTCGTCGAGCAACAAGATAATCCATATCTATACAGTATACTCTTTACTATACTGTCCCTAGACGAAAAACAACTCGATGGATGTAAATTCTGAGTCACGCACACGCAGTATTATACGTGTAAATCCAGTGTTAAAACGCAAAAGCTCTGATTCAACGCACATTTATACCCGTCGCGCTGTCCCCGTACTGAAAACACGAGCTCGCGCTCCGAAGAACAATCACGAACAGGCTCGTCGACAAGGGCTGAGTCAACGTATACTGCCGCGTATGTATATATATATGGTGACGCGACATCTGATACGTAGCCTCACACGCGCGGTTGAGCATGTATACGCACGCGGTCAACCTCCGCGTTCTTCCTTCTCGCCTCGCGAAACTTCACCCCCGCCCCGGAGGGCTTTATTATATTACATACGCGTGTGGTGGTGCACAGCGGTGCGCGGCGCAGTAGGTATCCCGCTGAGATTGTGTGCACCGGGAAAGCGATAATTTATGCAAACTGATGCGATTTTTGTCGGCCGCTATGCAACCCCTTCTGCTGCGGTGATTCTTGTCTCTGATTCTGGCTTCTCGACTGGAGCTGGTTTATATGCTATATATGCGGTATTTTGGTTAAAGTGCACTGCGAGAGGGGCTATATATTTTATTAAATATATATATATATATACATACATATAAGGAAACGCGTATTTTTTTGTAGACCAATAAATGTAAAAATAAATATGCCAGGGGATACTTGAAAAAGGCGCATACACTTGTATATTGTACAATATGTTACGTATATACACACACAAGTGAAATCTTCATTTGGTCGAGTTCCAAAGCCGATGCAAAAACGAGAAACTCGTCGACAATTTGCGAAGGATATGACCAGCACAGCGAGCGCACACACGCCCACGCTTACATATATACGTCGAACACATGGCACGTGTCTATTCTATACACGCGCGTGTGTGTTCGTACTTAGCGACGGCTACACGTGTACTTGGCGTAATTATTGCCGAGAGAGAAAAAGAGAGAGAACTGGAAGATCCGAGCGATAAAGCTGTGTATAGCGGCGGCCGCGGCGCTTCTCTTTTCCGCGAGGAAGCTGCATTAACGGACGTTTCATTAACAATTCTACGTGTCCTCCCTCCTTCTGCGACTCCTCTTTCATTTTCCACCGCCTTTCTCCGCGACGCTATATATATACACTTGCCTCCGCCCTCGGGATGCGGTCTTACCTTTTCAGCAGGTTCCTCCTCCCTTACCCCGCCCGCATCTCGTCACAGTGTGCCTTCTCTCTTCTACTTTCGTCGGTTTGCCGACGCGCGGAACCAAAAAAAAGAAGGAGGACGGTGTAGGGGACACGCGGCTTTTATTAAAAGTCCGACGAGTAAAAAGCCATTTTATTGCGTCGTTTCGCCATTTAGGAAAGCGGCCGACTGCATTATTCATGCCGCGCGTGAGAGAGAGAGAGAGAGAGAGAGAGAGAGCGACTTTGTGAGCGATCGGTCGCGGCGTACCGGCCAACAATTTAATTACTCGCGTGAGGGTGTATTACTGTAATTACGGCGATGCAACGCGAACGAAGAGAGTAGAACAAAAAAGCGAGGAGTTTTCGGACGAGGCTTGCATGTGGATGCTGCGGTGTAGAGAAGATTGTATCAGGTGCTGGATTGCTGTATATATACTGTGTGTGTGTATGTGTGTGTGTGTGTGTGGTTGATTCGTCGGGAACTTAATTTTTGACTCGAGCACCAAAAAGGTGTAAATGATTTTTTCACGTAAGTTATAGGCGTTTTTTCAAAAAAGCCTCTTCATATAATTGCATTACATTATATCCTTCCTTCCTCTGTATGTTCCTCGCTTGAGCTGAAAAATACAAGATTCGCGCAAAGTTAAGGAAATCTTTAAATCTCCCATCAATAAACGCACACACATTACAACCTCTCAAGTAGCAACAAAAATATAGTCACACCAGCTGATTTTCGAAGCCACACGTTACCGAGAGTATCGCGACAACTTCCTTCAAAGCAACTCTGCAGGTACTCTGTTTACAATAAAGCGATCTTTCGCTCTCGCAGTACACGGGCGCATTCCAGCGAAAATTTCTCCCTCGCGCGAGACGGCGTTTTCTGATGCTTTCCGATGCGAGACTCTACTTCACTGTCAGCGCTCGCGAAATTCCCGATCCTTCAAGAGGGCAAAAGTCTCCGAGACAGAGAAAGAGAGAGAGAGAGGGGGAGAGAGAGAGAGAGAGAGAGAGAGAGAGAGAGAGAGAGAGAAACAGTTCAGCTATGTATATACATATATACAAATGCGTACATACCACCGCGCTTATGTACACGACTCTCATCGAGCGGAAAGAGAGATGAACGAGCATAAGAAAGCAGGGAGGGGGGAGGTGAGGCGGCTGTATATATAGAGAAGCAGTGGAATTTAATGCCGGAATTACGCAAATTGAATTCGATTGCCGGGCGTTTAGGTCCGCGGGCCGCCATGAATAAACGTTAATCTCGCGCAATTGGTCGAGTCTCGACGTCGCTCCTGCGCTGCAGCTATGTATATATATATATATAGGGAGTATAGTCCTCAAACCAATCCATCCTCCCGCTTTTCTTTTCCCTTATAATCCCGCGCTCCCTCTCGCATTTAAGCCTTGCACCGGAGACATTATCACTGCCTTCATTGCCTCTGCCGCTTTGTTTGCTGCTATGTATTCAGACTTGTTTCAGCCTTTCGGAGAATAACGACTGCGCAGAGATAGCGGATGCTAGTTTTATCAGTATATAAGAGTCGATGATTGCACTGAGCTGATGATTGTATAGGCATTGAATTGCGGAGTTTAGGCGTCGCGCTGCATTATATGTATATAACGAAGGAAAAGGATAATTTGCAGAGGCGGAAATTTTTATGTACATTTAAGGAGCGTATGCCAGTGTTTTTTCCATGTCTGAGAGCTAAACCGCTTTCGTCGTGACCGAATTATTCTCAAACGAAAGTATTTCTGGGGTTTCGCAGAAGTACGCAAACTCACCCTCTGATGTTTATTATACATGATATTTTGCTAGCTCGGCAAAACCAGGTCAACAGACTAAAGATCATTAAATTTCGCGGCGCGACGTGCATTCATGCGGGAATTTGGAGCAGCTAGAAAAATTCAGTGCATCCGAGGAATAAAACTGAAAAGAATAACAAGACAGGGATTAGACGGGTGGAAAAAGAAGAACTGGATATTTGAAATTTTAAACGTATTTAGCTCATTAATATGCTTAGTCATACGTTTATACACGATCGTCATTCGTATATGTGCAAAATCGCAAATTAACGTTGATGGCATTGCGTAATACAGGTTGAAGTATACTAATTATATGCAATAAGTATGCCAGTATATATATAAACAACGATTTGTTATCTTGTTTACACATAGATTTTATGTGGTATATCATTCTATAGAATTTCCGAAGATAACCGCGGCTATATATATACACCCGTACTATATTCTGTTTATCTTTTTCCTCCTGTATGTAATTTTCCTCGAATTTCGCGATATCTCATCGTCATTCTGTTATATTTTACATTTTATCGCGCACTTGCGTATTATCTAATCCAGTCACTCAAAGCATTAAAACTAGACCTATATATATATACACATTGCCGAAAGCAGATTTTAAATTCTCAAATAATACGTACGTAATGCAATTCCGCAGAAGCGCGGGACAATTTCCCGAAATAAAATCTGGAAGCGTAAAACAAACGTTGAATTTCCAGCCCCTGTTTTCATTCCCATACATTTCTTCCCGCAGCGATATTGCACTCCTTCACTTCTCGCGGGTAACAGGGTATACTGCAAATGCCAGAAATATATATATATATATATATATATTGTGGGTGCAGGTATATATGTACTCCTCGCGCAGTCCAACACGTATATAAGTGCACCCGTGAGTGAAAAAGAAAGGAAGAAGAAGGAATCTGGAATTCGGTGCACAAGGTTGTAGCGTGTGCTCGAAAATGGGAGCACCTCTTTTTAAGCCAGAGGCAGTTCCTTGAAGCAGGCGGCACGACTCCTATTTTCTTATATATATCTATATATATATACACATGTACTCTTTCTTTCTCTCCATCTCTCTCATTCTTTTTGCCATCAGCCCCGGTGTCTTACTTCCTTTGTGACCTAACCGCGCACAACTATTTTTCGTGGATACATGCACTACCTTCTCCACTTGACTTTCTGGATTTTCTTTTTTATTGTATACACTTTGACCCGTCTTAGTATCGTGTTACGACTTGTAGTTGCAGTTTTATAAACGAGATACGCCTAGGAAACTAATGGAAAAGTTTATCGAATTATGCTCGAGAACAATACTTTAATATGAGTGTCATCAATTTCAATTTCAAAACATTCGTGATACTCAATCAAACTGATAGCCTATGCTGTAGTTTTGAATATGTATATCATAATGCGTGTTCTACGGAGAAAAATGTTTAATTTGAAATCACATCATATGGAAACTTTGTTTGATTGCGTGAAGAAATGCGTATATAGGTCGATTACTATATATTAATTAAAAATAATAAATTAAATAAATATGTATATACTTGCTTAAATATAATATTCTCAGATAAACTTTTAGCTGCCAGCAACTTCACACGTGTGAAATAAAAATGCATACAAGTGTCATTTCCCCAAAAAGAAAGCGGGACTCGAGTGCGCAAATCGCATCACAAATACAGTCATATAACATTTGCCGATAAGCCACGCGCGCCAAATGAATTCACCTAAAAAGCAGGTATTCAATATTCCCATCGCTGCTAGTTTTTTGTATGCTCGTCCAGCGTCAAGCCGATAAATCAAACAAAGTATCGTATCTGCGCTCTCAATATATACTATACACACGCAAAGCCATCAAAGCATCGTACGAGATAAGCCAAATCCCACGGTCTCTCGTGCAGGCGTACGCAGCTGCGTCCCGATAACCGCGTATTTTACGGCCCACGTACATGTAACCGCAGACCTCGAAATTTTTGCCAGCAGCGAAAAATAGGAAGAGTTTAACCGGGAAGAAAAAAATTACCGTCTCTTACTCTCTCTCTCTCCCTCTCTCTCTCTCTTGTCAGATTAAACGACGAGTCAAGAGCAGTCGAGAGTCAATTAAGCGCTTGACCTTCGGTCCCGCTCGTGAGCTTGCGTCAATGCCATCCAGTATACAGCGGAGCTTGCAGTCCTCCCGGGAGTTTGCGTCATGTCACCGGTGCGGAACAGAGGCGCCGGCGAAACTTTCGATTCGGCATCGCCTGAATCGGCTATTAATCACCGGTCGACTTGACGGGCTATATGTATGTACTATACACCTATGTATATATAGAGATGGCTGCAGACTTGGGCAGGTCGGGTGTACTGAAGAGCCGGTAACTAGTTCGCTATAGTTGGCCAACGCCGCGAGCAGTTCGAGTCCCAGCTATTCGGGGACTGACTGACGTCTCTCTGTGCAGTGGCTGTATATACGTTCGAGAGACGGAAAATCGAACGACAATCGCTTAAGAATTAGACTGGATATCGTTGTTTCAAGAGGCCGAAATTGCTGTTTTGCCGAATCAATCATATTGAGAAAAACTCATGACTAAAATCACTGTGCACAGATCATATATTATTTCGGAAGGAACCATCGCAAAGTTTCACATTGTATTGTACGTGTACAGCTTTCATTAAACTTCGATGTATTCGCTTCCTTTTTTCCAGAAATTCACGAAACGTATTATACACATGAACTGCTCGTTAATCTTCTGCAATGAATCACACCTCTTTCGCATCGCTTTCGGTAAAAGAAGAAAAATAACGAGGCGATGGCGTGAGAGATACGCTGAAATAGAAGAAGATAGAGAGGAGGCCGGGATAGGGCAAAGGGAGCAAAAAATCGAATTAATAAGAAGTGGGACGAGTAGAGAGTGCGAGAATTCGAATGAAGGGAGGCCAGCGACAGAGTAGAGGAGAAGAGAAGGGAGAAACGGAGAATTAAAGGAACACCGTGGAACGAGGCGAGAAAGAGAGAGAGAGAGAGAGAGAGAGAGAGAGAGAGAGAGAGAGAGCGAGAGGGCGGGGGGAGGCGAAGTGATGGAGGATATCGCGTTTCAAAGGGGATCCTCCGATTGTAAGGTGTCGAACTAATCTAACGAATCTAGAGCTAACAGTCGCTCTATTCGCGTCGGGACGTCGGTTTCGATGATGATCGGCGCTCAAAAGTCAAGATTAATTGCACATGATATTCTTTATAAATATACATGCGCCTATAATATGCGCCTCGAAAATACTTTTACTATCTATATGACCTAGATAATAAAACGGAGAGCGAATAATCTCCAGGTGAGCCGGCTTCGATTAGCCCCGTGATTCTCGAGGTAGCAAAAGTCGACCTCGAGGTAATGAATTTTCCCGAGCCAGCTCCGGCTACGAGATTCGCCCGGAGATCGAACACTTCCCCGCAAGAACAAGAGGGAAAACGAGGACTTGCTGACGAGCGCGTGGTGCGAGCTTGCGCCGGATAAGACGCTCCGCGCCGTCTGCGCGAGGATATAGTATAACGAACCGCGTATAAAGCCAAGCCTACGAGTCAAGTGAGATTTAGGGCAACAGAGTTCAAGCTGTCGAATGGAACGAGAAGTAATCGCGAGAAGCGCTTTTGTTCTCTAATTTGTTCATATCTTATTGCTCTTGCTGTGTATAACTTGATTTGGAATTTTATATCAATGTATATTATTGATGTTGATAATATAAGATGGAATACGAAAGGATAATTGATTCGCTCGCAGAGAAACGAGACCGCCGATAAAGAATGGCGAAACACCGCGGTGGTCGCAAGAGGGGTATACACGAGCGAGTACGAACGAAATGGAATTAGTGCAATCCCCGCTAATGGTAATTAATGTGCGGTAAAGCCAGCGTAAGTCACGTCGCAAGTTGCGCAGGTGTGTATCTATCTATATATATATATATATATATATATATATATATATATATATATATATATATATATATATATATATATAATCGAGAGAAAGAGAGAGAGAGCCACGAACCAATCGCTCGGCCGATCGAACGAGCGCTACTGCAGTGCCGCGTCCGACGAGGAATTCGGTGGACGGCTAAAAGGTCTTATATATATATATGTATATATATATATATATATATATATATATATATATATATATATATATATATATATATATATATCGGCTGCGGTAGCGCGGCCGGCAGCACTTTTAAACAATGAAGTCCTGATTGAATCGAACCGCCGCCTCCATTCACACGCTGCCGAAGAAAGCGCGAAAACGCTGTTGGACGGGGAAAACGAGTGCGAGGAAAACTTAACGAGACTTGTTTTTTGTTGTTGTACCGTCGTTACCCAATGGTTGTTTATACGTAAGCTCCAATGCGACTATTTCTGCGGATATTAAAATCGCAATATTTGTACAAGTTTTCAATTTTTTATTTGATTTGATTTAATTTTTATGGGGACAATTGAAACCTCTCTATACTGTTTTAATTAAGTTACTGGGGTGAAAATAAATTAAAGCGTGGTTTGAAAGAAAATGAAAAAGGGGCGACACTCGCCCAACTTTCGTCCCTCTATTCGATCAGATTTCAGAGAAATCCTCCGATAACTCTCGAGATTTCGAAATCGCCGCTTTTTCGTGCAGTCTTTCAGTCCAAATCCTGAGCTTTGTCAAAACTCTCAATTTTCCTGCTTTTGAAAATCCCAGATTTTCCGCCCTGAAAACCAACCTCATAAGATTACAGCTTTTGAAAACTATTATAGGGTTTTCTCCTAGCACATTTTGCGAAGTGCAGTTTTCGACGCTATATACTCCAAGCTACACTTCTCTGGCACCGCTTTAAATATGTAAATTCTGAATAAAAAATTGAAATAAAATACTCAACATTTTCTCGAATCTCGCCGACTTGAGAAGGTTTGAGAAGTTTCGCAGGTTTCAGACTCAGGCACGAACTTGCTGAACATCGATTGAAGAACGGCGGATCGGTGGTGGTTATTTTCTTACTCACTATTCTTAAATTACGTTCATGACAAAGGGGCTGAAACTTTTACATTCTTACAATTACTCTTATATATAGAAAAGAAAATCGCATTTTCTCATGCTACGTAATCGATACTTGTTTTCGAACATTTGTATTATACTATATATACCAGAGGCATCTACACGGAGATAAAAGTAAAGCAAAACAGTATTGATCTATCTGGCTCTCTGTTCTGTGGTTAGTGCAGATATGTGGCTGATATAGGCAGTTTTTCTACATGAAGTATATTAAATCACCCATGCGAAAACTATCTAACTATCTAACTGTTATTGCAGGACATTTCTCTCTTTCCACTTAACTCTTCAAAGCGGCTATATTGAAATGTGATTCATTTGGCTTTAGGACAAATAAAAGATACATATACATTCTAAATATTGTATTCCAAAGTAATAAATAAAAATAGCATCGTGCCTTAAAAATCGTTCATTTTCACTCTGGCATATTTAACATTGTTCAAAAAATTATACTAATGTCATCTCCGCGTAATAGCTTGGGTAATAGACTTTGCAATAACTCCCAGCCAAAACGACGTTCCATTTTTTGTCTCTCTCTCTCCCTCCCTATGTCTCCACATAACACTAACACACATCTCCTGAAAATCCTGGCCCATTCTTCGCATACAAAGGCCAAATCATAGCCCGGCTTGCATTAAAACCAAACAGGAGAGCGCGGACGAAAAGAATAGGAATAATCCTCTGCGCAGCAGCAATACTCATTCTCGTAAACACAATCCCCGGGACCGGCCAGCTAAAACGATCCGAGGGAAAAAGAGCCCGGTTAAACTGCCGCTCGAATTTATTAGTGTGGGCCGCAGCGCCGGGCGCGTCAAGTGTAAATTGCCGCAGCGGCGGTGCGCGAACGAGAGAAACTTAACGACCTCGTCTCCGCGACACTTTAGGCTCGCGCAGGCCATATCCGTTCGTATAGATTACGGCCATATCGCGGCGGCCATGAATTAAAACATAAATTTCAATCAAGCTCGCCAACCCGCATTCTTCCCTCGTTTCGGGCGCCTTTTCGAGAGCTTTCGTACACCGCGCCTATATGCCTATATATATATATTTGTATATGTGCACATATATAAGGCGAGTTACAGCGAGGTATATAGGTACCGCTGCTGTTGCTTCCTTGTCACCTGAGAAGTTGTTATCGGCGAGTGTGCGCCGCCGCTATGGTATAAAGCTGTGGGTAAATTGATTTCCGAATGGACTTGTTGGAAAGTGCGGCTGATGGCAAGGCAAATAAAGGCTTTATTATTATTATTTCGCGCGCGCATGAATCTTGTATAGTTTCGCGCAAAAACCGAGATTTTGAGGTACATTAAAATGCAGGCGAGATAAGTTCTATGGTTGAAAAGATTTTTTAATTTATCAGTCGTAAAGTTAACTGGTCGTATTAAGTACGGCAATTGAATGCTGTGATATCGTATAGGGAATTATAACCAATTTTTTCAACTCATAAATTGTTGACTTAAAGGTACAGTTAAAATGTTTGGTATAACACAAGGTAGTTGCAGCGAGTAACAAATGATCATTAAAGTTTTGATGAAATAAATTACTTACTTGTTTGTTACGTTGGAAAAAGTACGAAAATGATTAGTATTGTTTGCCCTGGATATACTGCACACAAGGAATTAAAACTTTGATTGATTGGTAAACCCGTACATGGAATCTTATATATATATATAGACCTTTAAATTTCTTCTGTCTAGTTTCAGCTACTTTTCAACTCGCTGTAACCAATTACCTCCTTGCTCTGCTGGAAAGTTTTTTAATCTTTTAACACGAGCTCTCTCATTGTTTTCCATTCGACTAAATTTAATTACTTGTTTTTCCACTTCCGCCTTTACTCTAACTCTATTGGTCATGCGAATGTCATCTTGTATAACATAACATTATCAAGTAACAGCAATCGCATACTGCCGCTACGATTCTGCTTCTCTTCCAAACAGTCCGTCAAACTTAAAGCAAAAATAGATGGCATATGTTGTTTGAAAAATAGTCCTTTAATATAAATTCTACTAGTTTAAGATTTGCTTACAATGCATATATATATATATATATATATATATATATATATATATATATATATATATATATACACGCCTTAGATCTGCAATCACAACCGGATTGTACATTTGGACTAAATGAAAATTACATTACTCTGAATTATATCTCTTTTCCGAGAATCTCGTACACCGGAGAGCCTCATTAATATATGAGTATATTCACGTCTCTTTCTCGACGCGAACTCGAAACAAACCCCAGCACTCTCACGACTCCTTAGTTTTAAATAAACCCGCGTTGCTCTCTCCGGAGAATACAAGTATAAATTCGCCATACACTGTTTTCCACATAGCGTCAAGCGTTCGCAGATGCCCACGCGGACGCGCTGCCTGAATGACAATATTTATCGGTCCGACGCATACATAACGCAATATCCCCACAGCGCGCCCGCGTCAGATTTATGCCGGTGGACGCGGAGCGTTCACGGCCTCGTGCGCTGCATTACCTGGAGAATGCGCTGTCTCTCTCTCTCCCGCCCTCTCTGTCTTTCGTACCGTGCGAGTGCCGATCGAGCTGTGTCCGCTGATGGACATATGTGCGTATATATAGGTATTATCTCTGTATTGAATTATCCCCGAATAATGTCTCGTATGTATACTCGCTAAATTTGAATTAGCCGATATTTCATTGATCCTGCAGCCGGTCGACGTACTACTATGCGCTGCTCATTTTGACAATTACTTAATGTTAATAGTCCGCGCTGCTATCCATATTTCACAGATTATATAGAGGTGCAGACGGAGCTTATCGTATCAGCAGCCGACTAAAGTGAATCATCTACATAAACGGACCGACGGATTGCTTTAACGCGATCACCCCGATCGATGCGAGCGCTCGATAAATAATTGATAAGAAATACGCATAATTAATGCAAAATTCTCATTCATCGGCATTTTTATAAGCGCCTGCTGGGGATCAATCGCTTATAGAGAAATCCACGCGCGCCATCGATCAGCGCGCGTCGACTCGCTCGACGCTTTCGACTTCACCGCTGTACTCGCGCGAAATCCGCTGCACTCGTGCGTATACGCGCTCGTAAATCGCCCGCATGAGAACTATACGCTGAATATAATTTGCTTACGGCGCCGTATATCACGCGCAGCTTTCGAGCTGCCCTAACTCGCTGCGCGCCGGCAAATTCGATGAAGATTTATATATACACAGAAGCTCGACGTGTCGCGGAGATCTTTTGATTCTTTGTTTTTTGCCGAATTTTTCGCCGCTCGATGTAAGGCGCACGTGTGCGCCGTCTGGTGGCTGTTGAGATACTCCGCAACGTTCAATTTGAGCATGTGCACGAATTCCATGCATAAATAATTTTGACATTTTCAAATCGCTCGTATACAAATAATATTAAACACGAAGTTCAAACTCTACAGGCAGAATTTAAGTTTGATAAAAACTTTCCTATGTAACCTATAAACTAATTATTTAAAAGATTTTTTTCGTCAGTTATACGATTGCTTGTTAAATGATCTCAGTGTTGCTTCACTACGATTCTCCTCTACAGTCTCAAGAGCTTTTCATTCACATTGTATTCCAGTGAACTACAATTAACTCAAGCTCCGCCCGTATATTGTTAAGCTGAAAAAAGCTTGTCGAAGACTTTTAATTCTGCTCTCTTTACAATTGGTTCTTCTCAAGTCATATTGTATTAAGAAACGCTTTCAAGTATTGTAGAATAAAGGCGTAACTTACGGAACGCTGATGTCAAAGGTAAAAATTCGAGTGAAAAATTTATTACTGCAAAATAATGAAAATAGCGTTTTATTAAAGGACTTCCTTTATAATCTCGTATATAAAGTTTGACGAATATGATGTCTATTGTCTTATTTAGAACAGCGATTTATCAGGAGAAATTATATAGTATAATATTGTGCAAGTGAGTATATATAAATAAAAATAAATGTATACTGTCTACATAATGAGTTAATTTATGAAATATTTTTATTCAACGCTGTATGTCCATTACGCTCTCGTAAATACTTTATATTATATACTTTTATCGTATATGCGCGAGGCATTTCTACGATAACGTGTTATTTAATTGCCTGAATTGAAGCGCAATTATTATTTAAAACTCTTTTGAAAAGCAAGCGCTTTCAATGCAGTCTGTATACAGCTATAACGATTAACAATTTCGCAATCAAAAGAAACTGTTTGCATTTCAAATAATTCAGTACATCGAGTTGCGTTGATGAGCGCGGTTGTATCTAATATTACACCGACACGTTCGTCAGCCGCGTGCGTCAGACAAAACCGCGAACGCTCAGCGATTTTTAATTAAATAGCAAATCAATATGCGCGCGGCAATCGCAATAATTGTCGGCTCATCATTACGGGGGATAGCGAATTTCGCGAATCGTTTTCGCGTGTGATTAATGGCTCGATCGAAAGTGGAGCGGCGGCACCACGCATAGAATCGAGGCGGATGGCCCGCGTACCGGAAGTGAATTGCCCGGGCGTGTTTATTAGGAGGGTATATATACGTGGAAAGAGCTTGATTAATTATCGATGCTAATTGCCTCATCCGAAACACCGATATATGCTTCTGTACTTGTCTCTACAGCTTTCAGAATGTCTACTGGCTTATACTGATTTTTAACGTACTTTCATTAATACCACTTTTATAAACATACATCCGTACATCCCTTCGTTCATTCCTCTCTCAATTTTGAATATATATGCGTGGGCGGCGCTTGTCGAGCGATCGTTCATTTACATTTGAATCGTCTGTTTATATAATACGCTGAATTCGCGCTTTCGATATAACATCAGGCAGGGAATTCATCACGGCATTGTAAAAGTAACCGCCAAATCGTTTACCTCGCTCTCTCACCCCCGTCCTCGCATATATGTGTGTGTGTGTGTACGTGTGCGTGTATTTCGCGGGTCAGGTGAGTGTAAGCGGTCGCGCGAGATATATAATTAATCGCTATACTCTGCGATGGGGAGTAAAATTATGACGAACGTAATATGCTCGTCGATGATGGTATAATTGGCTGGCGCGTTATTAGAGCGTAATTATTATAATGAAATTCTGGCTGATTTCATTGCGGTCGCGGTCGGAAAAGTTGAATTGCAGCTGAATTTTGATGAGTTTTCGCGTGCCACTGCGGCAAATACTACGATATAGCCGTGAAATCCACGGAGCTACACGATTGTAATAATAACAGAAATGTGCATGTTGATATAGCAGCGATGCGGATATTATTCCAGGAATAGTACTGCAACTCGTTGGACATTCAATATTCGCTATATAATATTTTGTGAATGACGTCTCATTCGATCAGCTATACTGGAATATTCATCATATCATATATATGTATATATGTAATATAACTATATATATATGTGTGTGTGTGTGTGTGTGCCTGTGTGCGTTTGTGTGTTTGTATCGGTTTAATTTTGCATTATTCGCGTTTCCGTATTTATGTAACCTTGCCTGCTAAAATGAATTTCGATTATCAATTGATGAAAATCTACAATTTAATTAAATACATAATATATGAGAGTTTCCACGGGCAATCGCCAACCGATTCTATTAGAAACTGGATAAAAGTTTTCGAGGGGCACAACTGTAACGAACCAAGTTTTCTCGATTTTTTAGAACATTAAATGTTTAAGGTCAGAAACAAAAATTACATATCAGACAATACCTTAATTTTTGAAATAATGATTATCATCTCAAAAACTGCCATCTTTATAGCTTAGTGTGAATATTAAAATTTTAAAATGAAAGTAGAACAAAAGAGCTTTAATCTAAGCTTAGTATGGTTAAAAATGGGAGCTCGAATGAAAAGTTATATAAGGATTTATAACAAGGGAAAAATCGTTTTTTTATGATTTTTTCCCTTTTTGATCGTTATAGACAATTTATTATCAGCATCCACTTTTGATGAATTTTCTTTCAAATCGAATCTTTTTTTATGTACTTGTGACCGTATAGAAATGCTCATATATTATTGTACGTATTTCTGCATAAGAGGTCTTTAAACTCCAGAGTCTCCATCAACGCATATGACTGTATAATAAAAAATAAAGTAAACCATTCTATGCCGTTACTAAAAATATCAACGGCGATTACGGCGACTGACGAGAGTGACTCTTCGCTTCGTCTAGCAAATTTCATTATAACCGAGCTTTAATAATCGATTTACCTGCAGAGTAATGCAGCGCTCACAGTGTGCCGTTCGCGGAAAAGCTGAACGTCGCGCTATATACGATAATTGGGTATATGCGAGTTATTACGAGTTCGGCAATAATAATGCGCGACCACGCGTATGCCAGAGCACAATTGCTCGGACGTTTCGCGCATTAATTGATTTACGCGCACGTGGAAACGTATTGCCTCGGGCGGAGAGGGACGGCTACGTTATTTTAGGCTATAATAAAGGCATTCGCATATAGCGTATCGCTTGGAGCAGTTTTGTCCTGCATACGTTCTTCAACAAAGTTTGCTACGTTATTTTTACAATTTTAATAGATATATTATCCGCGTACGTCATGTGCAAATCAGCGAGCCGTAAATGTAAATTTGAATATATATGCGCGCGAATATTTTATATGAAGCGGCGGTTATTCGATCGCCGGGAAAATTGGATAAGTGGCTTTATTAAATTTTCCACTCGCCGTTCATACTTAAAGGGTACTTCGATAATGCTCACTGATGCTCGACCGGTATTTTATCTTTAACTGTATGCAGAAAATACGCGGTAGGAAAATTTTATTTTATCTAGGATTGGATCTGGCGAGGTTCGGTTTTTAAACTTTAAACTTAAATACAAATAAACAAAAGTAGACCCTTCCGTCGCGATAACACGTTATTTCCGATTCGCGACCCGAGATTCTCGAATAGGATTTTTATATATACACTTTTAAATATGCCAAACGAAAATGTTGAGGTAATAATGTCGATGTCAATTGTTTATGGTATTATTGCTCGAAATAAGAGAATGTCAGAAAAACTTGGATATTCCGTTCTCGAGGAAGGAGCACCAGAATAGCGCTAGAAAGCCGGCGAAACAATCGGCCAACAATGGCGAATTAATCAAGCATCTCTCAAGTCCTTTAGTTTCACTTTCGCTGCTTGTCT
Organism: Muscidifurax raptorellus; assembly: GCA_020010945.3. Taxonomy (NCBI): domain Eukaryota; kingdom Metazoa; phylum Arthropoda; class Insecta; order Hymenoptera; family Pteromalidae; genus Muscidifurax; species Muscidifurax raptorellus. The sequence goes on along the minus strand of CM052077.1, from coordinate 17,950,113 downwards.
CGTTGAAGCATCTCGAGCTCAAGATTGCGAGGACGGCGTCGCTCTTGTATCCGGTGTGGAACCTCCAACACGAACGACTCTTCCCGCGCGCGACCGGAAAAGTGATTTTCTCCGCGACTCGAGAGACGAGCCGATTATCCGAGTCGGGGACTCCACTCACGTGGAACGAGTACAAAAAATAAGAGACGAAAGAGCAATGACAAAGGCGGCGAGTCCGACGATTAAACGTTCTCGGCTGCGCTTTAGTGTTCAATGGGTTGAATGTATGTAAAAAAGGAGTATAATGAAAGAAATGTACAGATGTGTTTTTTTTTGTTTTATGTACATCGTTCGATCATTTTATAACTCGCTTAATGGATACAGCATCCGTAAATTATTGTTTTATCTCGTACAGGCTGTAGATGAATATGTATACAAAAATATATTACTAATATATTACTAATGAACTTGTCCCAAAGGTTTGATAGTCAGCTCAGTTATTTGTACATGTGGAGGTGTTGAGATCGCATACACAATAGAATTGGCAACGTCTTCTGGTTTCAACCACGGTAGACTGTTTATGACGTCTGGATCTACATTGCCGATTTCAAAAATCTCGGTTCTAACGATTCCCGGACTGATGCTCTATGCAGATGCAAAATATTTGTTAAACAAGCATTCAATATATATTTGCCATATAATAGGTCGCATTAAGGCCGAAATAAGAAATATAACTTAAACTTACGGTAACTTTGATTTTAGTGCCCTGTAATTCATTGATGAATGATTCGCAAATAGCGGTTACAGCATGCTTCGTTGCTGGGTATACATTAAGGGATAGGCCGGATTTAAATTTAGGAATTCTATGTCCAGAATTGCTGAAAAATTGATGTAAAATTTTATTATCTAATAAAACTCTTTTTTAAGACTGTTGACGAGTGAGTAAAAATGTTATCTTATATTGTGCAACCAATCAAAATGAATTACCTAAAAATGACACATTAGAACGCTTTTCATCAATTAATTCTTTAAATAGATTTGTAGCCTTTTGTCATCGAGCAGTAATCAATCGAACACATCTAGATAAAATCACGGGGAACTACTCCGTCGAGGAATTAACTAACTCTCATTTTTAAATCATCAAATTAATTCAATCCAATCACTTTGAGAATGAGTTAAAATGTCTCAAAGAAGGTAAAAGCTAAACGCAAAGAGCAAGATTCTTACATTAAATCCCTTTCTCGATAAAGATGGCGTTATCCGAGTCGGTTGCCGTTTCAAGAACGCTAAAATCAGCTGGTCAAAGCGACATCATATTTTATTACCACGCAATGATTACGTGACTAAATTAATTATCGAAAATGAGCATTCGAGGCTCTGGCGTGCAGGTGTGCAAGCAACGTTAAATTCAATACGACAAAAATATTGGCCAATTAGCGGCAAAAATACTATTCGTTTTATAATTAATAAATGCATCCGCTGTTGTAAATTGAATCCCAAGATACCGAATTATACAATGGGTGATCTACCAAAAAATCGCATCACTCAAGCTAGACCATTTAAAAAGGTTGGTCTTGAGTACTGTGGTCCTTTTTTTATCAAAGCAAAAAATTTAGAAATAGACAAAAGGTTAAGGCTTATGTAGCATTATTCGTGTGCTTCTCTATAAGGGCCGTTCATCTTGAACTTGTCACGGACTTAACAACAGAAACTAGCCTGGAAGCGATAAAACGATTTGTCACTCGAAGGGGTAAACCGAACAATATTTATTCTGACAACGCAACTAATTTTGTAGGAGCAAAAAATGAACTATTGCAAGTCCAAGCTTTTTCATTATCAAATGAAAACAAATTTGCTAATTTCGGTCAACACGAAGGAATTTAGTGGCGCTTCTCACCGCCACGATCATCGCACTATGGTGGGCTGTAGGAAGCTGCTGTAAAATCCTTCAAACATCATTTATATCGTATGGTAGGCGATGCATTGTTCAACAATTTAATCATTGTTGAACAATTTAATACATATATAATTGAAATAGAATCAATTCTGAATTCACGGCCTCTTACTCCAATCTCCTCTGATACTAATGATCTAACAGCTCTTACCCCCGCTCATTTCTTAATTGGAGATTACATAGCAAATATGCCTCAAAATGATTATCAAGATGTGCCTACTAACCGTCTATCGACATGGCAACACATACAAAAAATAAAACAGCATTTCTAGTGGTAGTTTTGGCATAAGGAATATCTAAACAAATTACGAACCTAAGTTAAATGTCATCAAGGCAATGGAAAAGAAATCAATATTGGCACACTCGTTACTATCAAAGAAGAATCATTCAACCTGCAAGCTTTAAACGATCAAGACCTTCCCAGTCTCGCGACATTTGTCCTTCACTTGTAATTAGTATAGACTAAGAATTTTAAAATAAAGTTATTTAAAAGTGACATCCAAATTTAGCGTGCGACGTGAGTATATCAGAAAGATCATCTTTCACATAAAAAAAGAACATTTTTACTCACGCGTCAATAAAGATTTTATTATTATTATCATCATGCCATACCTGTTGATGTTTATTATATGGGCTTCATGGTCATTCTTTCTCATTATTTTGAGAGCATTACGCGTGCAATTAAGCAGACCCATAACATTCACATCTATGATGTGCCTAATGTCCTCGGTTTTAATCTCTGAAATCGGTGAATTTCATATTATGGCAAGGCATAAACTTATTAACGAGTCAGAATTTCATTATAAAATTTGTTTTAATTGGTACCTTCCAAGGTTGCTGATTTCATAATACCAGCATTATTCACAAGAATGTGCACAGACTGAAAGTTCTTTTCGACCCAGTGGAAAACGTCGATGACATTGTTTTCATCTGTGACGTCACATGCTTTGGCGTAAAATTTCCCCGGCCCCTTGACTGAACTCATTTCTCTCTGAGAATTTGTATTCGAGTAATGTAATATACAGTAATTTTTATTTAGGTCGAACTTCTAATTTGCATAAGCAATATAAATATACTCCAAAAAAAATATCCAACTGTCATTACCTCCATTTTATCCACTCTACGCGACAGTCCAACAACAATCAAACCATGACGAACCAACGCCTTTGCTGTTTCAAGGCCTATGCCAGAAGACGCTCCAGTGACAACAGCAACTTTTCCTGCCCAACGCTCCATTTCTACAGCACAATTATTTTTCTAACGTCAATGTCTTATACTTCGTGAATATACTACCGGAATTTACGAACCAGTTCGACTATACAAGGAAAACTAAAGTAGTTTACGATATGTTGCTGCGTTGGCTTCAAGAACGCGACTGATGTTTTGCTGTGTTCAATTATATGGTGCGATTGCCGGGCGCTCGGTAAATATTTTACTTTGTAATGATTATGTAACTTTGAACGATGAGCTAAGGCAGTTGAGCGTACCCAGCGGTATACTAACTTACTTATCAGCATATTTTAAGGATTACAACATTTTACAGTTTGAATTAATTTTTTTTATGAAATAGTTTGCCTCGTCTGTTTTATGAAAAATATTAAAAACAACCGTCTAATAGAAATAATAAAAGACGGCTCGTATGACTTGGCTAACGGATCTTTTAAAACTGAGTTGGCATTAGAAGTAAGTTTCTTTTTATGTAAATATATATGTACATATATATGTGTATCTTGCATCAATTCTATGATAAATTTTATTATTTTTCCTTGTTCAAGCATGTCTTTAAGCAACTGATAAAACGAGATAAAGTTTACATTGATGATTAGACTATTTGCGTCTCTACCATATAAAATAAGTGAGTCCCAATGTTTTTATCGCCAAATTGAAAGTTTCTCAATATACTCTAATGTTTCAGTTTATCGCAACACGTGTAAAACCTCTTTCGTTCCTCTTATATAAACGCCGACAATCAGTTACAGAAACTTGAAAAAAAAGCTTTTCGGTAAAAGTTTCTTGAAATTTTTTATTCCAACCGAAGCAGCAAACTTTCACTCGACATTTGCTCAGGCACCACTCGCTAGTGGGCAATTAAAAAGTCCTTGCCCGCTGCAGAGAAGGAAATAAATTGTTTGAAGAGCTCTCGTCGTCCGTTCCTTAAGTAGCTTTCCGTGTATCGGAAATCGCTCTGTTAGCCGAAAACTCGTCCAACCAATCGCAAAATCTGGCCCAGTTTGTGTGTGTGTGTGTCCAGTGTACGATTGTAGGTCTATATACCCTCAAGCGAGTAAGAATTACGTCGTATGTGCGTTGATAATTGAGATGTCCGTTATTTATGAAGTGATTAACCTTCTCTCGAAGCAATTTCGTTATAATAATCCCTAGATATACATACATCTTCAGTAGTTTCCTTAAACGATCCTAAATACACTCCAAACGCATTTGCAGAAACTGCACTGGTTCATATAAACACTTTTCAGATCAGTTCTCAGTCGCACGGTATAAGCTCGCATAATATCCAGCGATGTATACATATATATTGTACACGAGCGCGCGAATCTTATATACCCCGGCAGTTGGCTGGCTCTCTCTGGCCGCAAACCGTCAAAGTTTGATTGGACGTTTGCGGCGTGTGCGTGCGTTTACCTAAACACAGACTCGTGCGCCTCAGCCCCAGTGTATATATATATATATATATATATATATATATATACATGTATGTATACATGAAACAGGAAGTGCGGCGGATGGATGTTGTATATACATATATAGAAAATGAGGATGAGCACGCGGGATATATACATGCTTATGTATATATAGGTATATACGTGGGTGGGAGTGAGAGCGAGACAGGAGATGGATATTCGAGCAGGGCGGACGGGAGGAGTTGCGAAACTCCGCGGAAACTTGCTCATTAATGGATTGGAAGTTGAGGGAGGTACATAGCGCGCTCGAGAGAGAGAGAGAGAGAGAGAGAGAGAGAGAGAGAGAGAGAGAGAGAGAGAGTGAGAGGGGGGGAAGGATGCCTTGGTAAATCTGCGATGTAATCTAGCGCTAAGACGAAGTAGCAATTCGAACTGCCAGCAACAGCTGAGCCGGCTAAACACTTTGGCCAGCCGCAGCTGCAATTTACACGCACGTGTGATCTCCCGCTCTCCAGCCTCTGTATATGTATATATAACAGTTTTCGCGAGAAGGGGCTAAGGGGTCAGAGAAGGCAGAGCCGCCGCGACGATAAAGCTGTGCTGCTGCTGCTGCTGCTACTGCTGCCGGGGAGCTGCTGATGTGCCGTAAATATTTGAAATTTGCATGTAAATAAGCTCCGCCGCCGCAGGGAATATTCTCTCCCGCTCGCGCGGTTCGAGCTTTATAAGCGTTTATATCATGCGGGCTACAGCTTGATCGTCCGCCTGCAGCCGCGCGGCCACCTCCTCGAGAAGTGCGAGTGCTCGACGAGATGATGATGATGCGCCCCAATTTAGATTGGAATTAAGCGGAATTTTTTAATTTTTCGCGCGATGTTTAGATTGCTTTGATGCCAGTTACAGTCGCGGTTTTGGTGGCGGATAATTAGTGCCTTGATTGATTTTAGTGAATTATCGAGAAGAAATGAGTTCGATTTTCATATCGACATTAATGATCAATGCGACACTTTGTAAAAAGAAAATTCTGTCACGAAAAAACAAGCAAAAATCCGAGCTTTAATTGCTATCTCCTCTGCGTCGATTATCATCCAGGCATATAGCAAGGGCAGCTCACGTCGCTCAGCGGTTTATCGTGCCGATGCGATCGGAACATCAGAGGCGGCGACTGCGGCTATCTGTCGCTGTCGTGCCTAGGCAACGAAGCGCATATCGTCTGTTACACATTTATTAATTCCAGCCGGCGCGCGGGCGGCTGCTCGAGGCCTGGCAATGATTTGTGTCGGACGCCGCCGCCGTGTTTCTTATGCATATAGCGACGTTGTTGCGCGCGCGCGTGAACGATAATCTCGGGCGCTGCACAGCTTTTGCTTCGGGGCTTGCAAGCAGCGCTGCGGCTTCGTTAAATGAATAATAAAATCTCGTTGAATAAATTAAGAAGTCAATTTGAGGATGATTATGCTGGCTATAGAGTCGTGCTCTCGGCTCGACTATATATACCTTATGCGCATTTTTCATTTCATATACCCAGTGTGTCTTCCGGTGTGCATTCGTGGGCTTCGTTCGTTGAGTTAGTATACGTGCAGACTTTTATTGAATTGGTGAGAAATGTGGCGAGTGGTGATTTGCAATATATTTAATACTTACTTGCAGTGCTTGTATAATCGATCGGCTTCACAGTTTTTTTGTATAACGAAATAATGAAAAAAAATATAATGATTAATTCACTACAATTAAAATTGTAGTCTGAATATTAAAAAAATTTTTTTTTGATATTGTAAACTAATGCATTAGGCATAGGTTAAATAAATACTTGGATTGTAAGGATTTTGAGGAATATGAGTTTGTAGAATAAATAGTCAATGGCAATTATAGAAAAACATTTACATATTTATATATATAAAATATAATACAATTTCTTACAGTGTAGACGATAGTGTATCATTTCTTAAGTCCGCATTCGTCGCCGCACGCGTTACGCGTGTTTACATTTATAACGCACAACGTTAGTAATTCTTTCTTTATTCCAACTTTTTTTCCTGTTATTCTCTGCGCAAACTAGGTCGGTACAAATCTAGGACCTGTTTCCGGAAGGATAGAAAGGGCCGGCACGTACATATACATGATATATATATATATATATATGTGAACAATAGAGCTAGAAAGAATGTATCTATTTTTTAGCGACGAGTGGCTATTCGCGACTTTATTTCATCTTTTTTTCTTTTTTCGTCGAATCGTCAACTGTGTATATTTCACAATTCGGAAAGGACGGGACAAGGAAAATTGGATAGGGGACAGAGGGAGAACAAAATCGAACGGGAGCAGCGGATAATTCGTGAAATTTGCCTACGGTACTATCACGGATCGCACGTAAATCTATGACTTTATACAGGGTTTTTTCTTCTATTTACACTCATTTATTCACAGTACACATTCGCTCGCATAATTTTACACTTGTGTATTGGTTGTCGCATTCGCTCGCCTTATACCCTAGTTTAACGCCCGTTTCGAGCCTCTACGTCGCCGATGTCGATGCATTTTCATTTTCTCTCGCACACAGCTTCTTACAAAATAATCTTCAACAGTACAATATGCGCAATGTTACAACAGTTTCGCAACCGAAGACGACGTCGTATTTGTCAGAGAGTCGTATTCCGTCGGTCGCGAATCAACGTGACTCGGTATATTATAGAAAAACGTAAAATCGACGATCGTTCGACGAGGAGGCGATCACAGTGTAGGCTTAACTCCCTAAATTTATAATTTCTCTACGTACAGTACATACAAGTCGGGCGGCTCTCGACGCCCCATCCAGCGAATTTTCCCTCACTTTTGACTCTACAGTATAGTATATATATCTGCTGAAATCTGTCCTCGCGCTGATATGTGTTACGGCCGCGCGACGAGCTACGACGACGGTAATTCGCGCGCTCGCCGCTGCGCGCAGCCAACTCTCGGAAGTCGGAAATTGAATATCTTCGGGCGGGATCTACGGAGTGACGTCGAAAGAGGAATTGGAAAAAGAGCTACGCTCCATTCCGCTGAGCTCTCGCGCGTTTCCTCCTAGATCTCGCCCCTCGAAGAGGAAAAAAACTTGTCGAGATGGATTCGTGAATTTTTGAGAAAAGCTGTAAGAGCTGCGTAATAATCAAAGTTTGTCGTACGTCTATTGGAAATTCTGAAATTGCCGATGAATTCTGTACGTTCTGGGATATGAAAGTCGTGCTGGATAACGCTCGAGAGCAGCATTAGTGAACGAAAGCTATATAGTGTGTACACCGCTCTTTATCATCGCTTTGATAATGCTTCGTTAGACGCTTGCGCGATTAGCGTCGTTACATGCTGATGTGCAGCCGAAAGATGCATCGTTTCTCTTCTAAAAACATAAACTCCTCTTTTTTTATATATTTCACAATCTTTGCAGGCTCGTGATGAGAAGTGTTCGACGTTATTCGCGCGACACTTTCTTGATTGTTCTGGTTATATCACCGGCAATGTTCACCTCTACATAGCTCGTAACGCGCGAGTAAAGTATATATTTTTAACGTCCCGACATACTCTCGTCTACCATTTGTCTTACTCAAATTTGAAACAGCCTTGACCTCGCGTCATCGTCTACTTATACTCGGAACCTTTATCGCTTTTTTTATCTTATAGATCTACATACTCAAAGCTCTCGAATATTTTTTGCTCTTTACCATGTTCTTCCGCTCACCTCGGCAAGAAAATCTGCTTTTGATATTTTGACGCGAGAATGATAAAAAATTTGTTTAAATTATTATTAATTAATTTTTTTCAAAAAATAATTACATCTTTATCAATTTCGTACAAAAGCTACGTGATGCCAATGTCTAACAATTGTCATTTTTATAAGTACACACCGACGTTTGGCATGAAAAGAAAGATCGATTGCAAAAGCACGCGTCTCACCGTGGAGCGGAGAAACGCTATAATCAGTCGCTTCGATTTATCGAGTCTATCACGCTACACATACAGACGTCCTCTATGACACCGACGAATAATCAGTATTAAATTGTAAAATATTAACTACGACATTGGTAAATATCCATCCTTTCGGCTGGCTATCGGTGCGCCAGAATAAAGCGACGCACCTCGATCTTGCGCATGCCGGGAGTGAAAATCTAACATCGACAGAATTGCAACTCTCTCTTTTTTCCCCGTCTTCCGAACACTTTTTTTGCAAATTTGCATTATCAAGAGAAAAATAAGGTGTACTACTCTGGCACTACACACAGTAAAAATGAGTTTACGTATTATACAGTGCGAAAATTATTTGTTCTTTTTGGCATGTTGTCGAGAAAAGTGTTTGCAACTTTATCGCTATCAAACAGTACACACAGAAAGCAAGTTATTGTATAAAGGACAAAATTTGTTTTAACACAACGATTTCGGAACTGGTTAGTCTTTTTACTGTGCGTATACATAGAAAACACATGCTCAACAATGAACGCATAGAAGCAGCAATTTGTGTTATTGAATAAGTCTGGTATACAGGACATGTGCAACGTATATCAGTCGCAAGCGTCAGGGCAAAACAACGGGCAAGCGAACGAATGTCTAACATTGCCTACAGTCATAGAAATTCACGCGCATTAAAAAATTGTTTGTCGATCGTCCGCTTGTCCGAGTGCCGAAAGTTCTTGCAGCTTTATCGCGAGTTGTTGCGCGTATAGCTGGTATGGTTCGTTGAGTACCTGTCTGTAGAACGCGTGAAAAAACCTATCACAATGCAAATATCAAACTTGAGTAAAAGCTGACGATATTAGTACGTTTTTTCTCTTAAAACAAACATCGTACGTGACTTGCTCTCTTTTGCGTCAGAGAATCTTAAATAGGAATAAATAAACGATTGTTTTCTTTCGCTCGCGAATCGTATAAGATTAATATTCTCATCGATATCGATAATGATATTATTAATAATATATATATGCGTGTTATAACTTCGTTTGAAAATTATCGAAATATCTGTACAGAACGACATTACAAGTATCGGACGAGTAAAAGCACCGCTCGACTTTTATAACCGGTGTTGATCGGAGCTTTCACTCTGTTTTACGAAGAAAATCGTTACGCAAGCAAATGGATCACTGATTGTAATTAAAAGAGTCCGTATGAACATTAATATTTTGTTCGAGTGATTGTATTTTCCGATTGAACAACGTTGTTCTCGAATCTCGTCCAATTGCTTGCGTGCCTTTTTGAAAATTGCCACCTGCAAGAATTTTCTTCGCGTCCGACTTGTCACGCCGAAAAAATTGATTAGTCTCGCGCCTCGAGATTGTTATTATTTATAATATACATCATGGAATCCTAACCAGTAGTTAACAAAATGTACAACGCAAGAGTTAATAATAATAATGATAAAAAATTATACAAAAAATAATAATAATAATAATAATCACGATAATAATGTAATGATAATAAATTCATCATGTGTGTAGTTCATCCGCGCGGGCGGTAGTTCAGTATTTACTCGCTCACCCAGAGTCGGCGCCACTGCAGTTGCAGCATGACGGGCTTGCGTTGCCCGCTGGTTCACCTGAGCGCCGCCGCGAGTAGCGCCAGGACCAGCGCCACAGAGGCGCACCTGGTGGCCGATCCGGCGGCCAATGACGATGCGTCACTGCTGCGCGACACCTTGTTGCGTACCAGTTGGCCACGTTCGACGGCATTGGACTCGTCGCTCTCAGCACCACCTATGTCACCGTCCTCGGACAGCAGCATGGACAGCTTGTTACGCTGAGGCTTTCGCGTGCAGGGTACCTTGGGATCCTGGTACGGCCAGAGTATTCGTGGATAGTGCGACTCTATCGAGGTCTCGGGTAAGATCGTGCCCTTGGTGTTCGAACAGAGGGGTTTGAACGTGCCCTGTCGGGTGGCGTCGGCGAACGTCTGGAAGTTGGTCTGCCAGTCGTAGGTGACCAGTCGCTCCTCCAGTGTCATGCCTCGGAGCTCCGGTGGGGACATGATCTTCAATGGACTCGGACCTCTGCGAATAAACGAAAGCAAAGTCGATCGATTAGCATGACGTAGGTTGACCAGTCCTCTCCGACTCTCGCTTTAAAATTCAATTTACTCGAAAAGTCGAGGAAAAAGTGACGTTGTAAATAGCGTTGTACTTACTCAAGTTTATCGATGCCAAGGCTGTGTAGGACGGTGGGCAGAGCTGGCAGGGAGTAGCAGAGCGACAAATCGATCCTCGGGTAGTACAAAGCCGAGACTAGACAAGTTTCTTCCTTGGTCGTTAATCCACCGAGCGTGATCGTTTGCCTTGTCCGGGACGAGTAGGTGCATTCCGCGATCAAGTGGTCTCCCTGCAAACACAACAATGGGTCGCAAAACCCTGAGTGTTACTCTCACCACGCTCGCATCAGAGGAGAAACTTTGAGCTTTTATATGCGAACAGCGCGAGCGGAAAATTCACGTAATATAACGAGCGATTTTAATAATGAAATATAATTGAGCTCACGACGTAGTAGTTAGTAGTAGGGAGAACATTCGGGAAATTCGCAAGGGACTTCCGAACTGCGGATTAGTATAGTTAGTAGAAAGTTGGATTCGAAATTGTTGGTTCTCGATAATAACTATTTTACCCAAGTTTCGATCGCGCCACAAAGCTTTCACGGCTTTTAATCACGTTTATTATATTACATTGCATTATTATATTTTATTAAGGTCGCATGAAATTCTTGAAAGTCCATTAAATATTATTATACGCACGATTCATTATGTAGACTAATGGAGGAAGTCGAGATGACTTTTTCTATAACGTATGAGTATAATAACTTACCGGCAAGACTTTGGCTGGTCTCTGAAGTCTCCGGTATTCCTGGTAACTCGGGTCGTAGCTGGCGTCGGCAGCGATCGGCGGCATCTCCTTACCGTCCCTGATCTGCCTCAACCTGACTTTCTTGCCGAGCTGATGGGTGTGCATGATGACGGCGAAGACATTGACGCCGCTGTCGGGTACAGTGTCACCGGTGCACCTGGCGATGCAGTGTCCCTCGGAGATGACCTCCGGCTGTCCCGGAGGAATGATGTGACGCCAGTTGGGATCGATTCCGACGCTCAGGACGCCGGCGTCGTGGGTCCTCAGCTTGTCCGTGTAGAGGAGCTTGAGACCCGAATTGTCGGTGACGAAGTTGTCCAGTTGGGGATTCGAGTAGTGGGTCTCCAGCATGTAGAAGCGGGGCCCGTTGTACGGGTCCAGAGCGTAGCCGGCCTCCGGCGGATAATTGAAGCCCTGAGGAGGAGACAGAGGACGATCGTACTTTTATTGGCTTGCTCGACTCTGGTGGTCTTTGTGAGAGGAAGGACGAGTTTTCGGCTCGTTTCTGTTTTTTTCTTCGGAGAGGAAAGAGTAGAGGAGAAGAAGCTAGTGAGACGCTCCAATTACCGACACTGCGCTGTGGTTACCGAGCCGGGGGGAGAGTGATTTGTGGCTTGATTGGGGTTGTGTGTACTTTGGACTTTATGTGCATAAGAGGCGGTGCAGTGTATGCGCTCGCGCGCTTGGCTGATTGAGTCGGCTTGATAAATCGTCATCCGCGAGGTGCTTGAAAAATGGGAAGCAGCAGGCTGCCGCAGTCTCGTATTAGCATCGACATGACGTTACTCACTGCGGCCCCCCGAGATCGGTAATTGGCGCTTCCCTCGTACCTGGCTATATCGGCACGTTCGCTTGGCTCTGATGTAAGAGACGGGCTTATTGAAATTGTGTCATCAACATCCCGGCGCCGTCCTCATTCTCGATTATATTCTCCATACATAGCTGCTGCTGATTAATTTAATGCTTCCTCGAGTAACCGTTACGAAACACATCGATTTTTTCGAGTTCGCGCTAGAATCACGGTCTACACTTGCGATGCGTTGTCATCGAGAAGCCCGTTACCCGAATAACCCGTCATCGCATAGCCTCTCCATAATCCGTAATGAAGTACACAAAGCTGCTATTATATACCTCTCTCATCTCGTCAGTAGCAAGAAGCGAGCTCGAGGCCGAAAACAAAAAAAATCACTCGCAACAAGGTCAGCGACAAAAAGCCTCGCTCCCGCGTATAAAAATAAAGGTCCTGCCATAAGCAGGCCGCCGCGCTGAGGAAGGGCCACCGATCCAACTTAATCACCCAGTAGATAGAGAAATCTCGGCGAGCGATCGGGACGACCACGACGACGACGACGACGACGACGACAACAACAGTGAAGAAGAAGAGCAGGAGAGTAGGGGCAAAAACACGAGGAGCCAAAGCAATCGGCAAGAGGAGGAGGAGGAGGAGGAGGACGCGCGCGTGCATGTGTAGATTGCACCTTCGCAGGGAGCTCACGTTTCGCGAGTCTCTCTTGCTTCGGTGGCTGAAGTGGGAGACAGGAGCAAAAGAGAGAGAGAGAGAGAACGGGTTTGCGGTCGACCGCCTGCACCGCTGCTGCTGCATTGGTATGCATTACGGCGCGAGGAGGATTATCGCTGCGGCGCTGAAGTTACACCCGAGGAGGAGAGGACGACGACGTGTCTTTCGGAGGTTTTAAGGCGACTATACACTCGGGAAGAGTGAGCGCTGAGCCGTTGAGCTCCGATAGCAATGATAACGGGAGCTAATGTCCATGGCGCGAGCTGGGATTGCGTTATTATTTGTTCGTAAATAATGCACGTTATTGGAGAAAGGTGTGGGATATATAAGTGCGGTTACGAGCTCGAGAGAAGGTTTTAAAGCGCGTTGTTTATGGCTGCGCCGCGATGGAAAGGCCGATCTTCAATATATATATATAAGTATATGCGGGGACAATCTAGTTTCGATAAACCTTTATGGCTGTGCTCGTGTGCGCCAGCTTTGACGCGAGCTTCCATATAGAGAGCTATAGGGATTCGATAGATAGTTCGCGGCTTACACTATACTGCGGAGACAGTGAGAGCGGCTTATTCAGAATTAAACGCTTCAACGCAAACACGCTAAAGAGAGATGAAGAGTCTCATTCTCCACAACGCAAACGAAGAAAAAAAAGACCGGGGTAAAAAGCTCGCTCGCGCGCGACGAGAGTAAGCAGAAAAGAGAGATAAATTGGAGCAGCCACCGGCTGATACGCCGCGACGATGGAGGTATAATGGCGAATGAAGGATGATCGAGGTCGACACGATTTCTCGAGATCTCTTTTCACTGCTGCTGCTGCAGCGTCGTTTTTATTTCTTCCCTTTTGGCGGGCTTCCGCTCTCTTTTTTTTTTAATACCGCGCGCAAAATCTCAATGCGACCTACTTCAGATTTTCTCGAAGAAGTCGCGATCCGACTCGTTTGGAGCACCGAGAATTATTTCGAGAAGAACAAAAGGCCGGCCGAGCTTTTGCGTCGCGTTTTATGCAAGCCCGAATCATATAATTCGAGGGCCAATTGAGTGCTTCTCGCTATAACGGTATATATACACATCGAGATCTATAAAATAACGTATATATAACCGCGTCATTAGAGCCGAGGGAACGTTTCGATTAACCCAGCTGGAAATAAACGTGTGCGCACGCGAGATATGCTAATTAGACTGCTGCAGAAGCAGAGAGAAAGAGGGAGAGCTATATATATGTGTGTGTGTGTATGTGTGTGTTTGCATGATCGTGACACTGACCTCCGATCCCAGGTTCCAGGTCGCGGCGATGGTGTTGCACTGTGTGTGGAGCCAGTCGGTGGAAGAGCAGCTGGATCCGTTGGTCCTCTTGGCGTCGTTGAGCTTGGCCTCGTCGCCGCGACACTCGTACAGGGTCATGTGGTGAAGGTACGCCAGGCTTCCGGGTTGGATAACGGGCTCGTACTGTTGGCCAGAATCGTAGAAATATATAGATATATTTACGGCTCCGATTTAAATGTATACAGCGATCAGCACGCTAATGAGACAGCCGCTGTCTATATATATATAGAGCGAGGAGAGTCGCTTCAAGTTCAAGTGCATGCATTATTTATTTCGCGGGAGAGCTTTCACGCGCGGTAAAAAAGCCTTGCGCATTCAATCGGACGCCAATTTAATTTCCGTTACTCCGTGGAATTGAAATATGTGTATTAAAGGGACGTGAACGCGCGCGTATAGTGACTCTTTTCAATTCTAGCGATAGCTACATAGTATGTATTATACATATAAGAAACGGTGAGTTTCCCTCGTAATTAGAATGATTATACGCGCGGTGACGTTATAGTAAATAATTTATTAGGCCTACGTGCTCAAGGAGTTTCATCTGATATATATCTGGCGATCGATATAATAAATGTCTCAAATGCACGAGTAATTTAGCTGATAACGATGCACAACGTCTATAGATGTATACAGACACATCTTTGCTCGGTATATTTAATGCAGTTTTGTGGAATTTTTAATAAAGCCTTAAGTCCGCCGGTGTATAAATAACGAACACGGACGACTCATATATATAAATCTCTCGGCGCGTGTACGCGGAAGTCCGATAAATATATTCATTCTAATCTGGAAAAAAACTTTTCCGGCCGGGATAGCCACGCTTGGAAGCATTAAAAGTAACGTTCATCAGACGGCGAAAAAATACTGTCGGCGCTGACTAAAGATCCGAGAGCTGCTGTATCTATACATATATAGTCGGCGAATTGTCAGCGAAACTTTTCTGCTCCGGCAGATTCGTCGCGCGCGTGCGTATACATGTATACATATATATAGATAAAGTAGCAGCAGCGAAAGCCGGACGCTAATCGCCTCTCGTTTCGCAATCCGTGCGCCGCTGCAGTGAACTATAATACTATATATATGTACGCCCGGCTACATCGGCAAGTTCGCTCACGTAGTATTGAGTTTGCGCGGAAAAGAGCCGCTATACACGGCAATGTATTGCAGTGCTGTAGAAGCAGCTGTCCGAGACGAGGAAAAGCCGGGTCGGGAATTTCGATGGGTGTCCTGTGCGCCCTCGGTTGGTTCGTGAGCGAAATAAGCGTTTTTTATTCATGCGCGCCGGATGACCCGCTGTATCCGGAATATTTTGCTATATATTTTTTTTTTGCCGCGTGTAAGCTAGATGTTGAGCGACGTATAGGTTCATTCGTTTTGGGGACGATGCTTACCCTGACGACGTGATGCTTGCGCGTGATTTTCGGCAGGCTGAATACTCTGCACTGGAGGAGAGTGTCTTGATCGTTCGGCAATCGAACCTGGAAAAAAGAGATTGGATTGCATAGTTAGTATTTTTATTCATTATTATTGCTGCAACTTAAAAATATTAAAATACCCAACGCGAACTGAGGGACTAAACTCAAAAAAAAAAAAATAACCGTAGACATTTTTTCGAGAAAAAAAAGCCCGCACCAAAAGTATATTAACCCCCCGTACCGGGCAAGTGAAAGTTCCTCGCGGAAAATTCTCATCGACATCCGTCCACAGCGGCGAGGACAAAAACTCGCAGCTCTCCACGAGCACGACCACCAAATCCAATTACGCTCATTACTACCGCCGACGCACCTCGCCGTAAGATAACACAGCGTTGCACGAAAAACCGGCGCGATTCTGCAACAACGCAATGAGACCTCGCCGTAGGCGTTATACTGCCTCGTGTTCCCACGCGACCTTTATTCTTCGGCTGCAAAGATGCCGCGGGATATATGGAAGCGTCGCTCGTAAAGCGCGCGATATTTGCGAAGTCCGATGCTTCCACAGACAAACATCGTAAATTTTATAACCGATTTCAGGAAGTAACGCGCGTGTGTGCACGTGCGTTGGCCAGTCGCGAAAAGTTCTCGACGGCGCGGAAGGAAGAGAGGGACAGCTCATTCCCACGATTGGATTTTTCTGCCCGAGCTATAAAACACGAGGAGCTTTTCGGGGAGGAGGACTCTTCTGCGCAATAATATCGAGCGTGAGAATATCCCTTTTGAAATTCGCGCGGCTTCGTCTCGTTTTATATATATATACATATATATATATATATATATATATATATATATATATATATATATATATATATATATATATATATAGAGAGAGAGAGAAGAGTGAATGCACAAAACGCTGCGCACCCGAGATGAAATTATAATCAGGCTGACTGCGGTATCTTTTTTCCGACTCATTAAAACAATCCGAATACCTAGCTGCTTAATAACACGAATTCACAGAGGCGTGTATATAACCGCAGCGTGTGTATATAACGTACCCCGCCTGCCGCGTATACGCGGCGCAATAACAAAAGGGAAGAAACGGGAGCATACCGACACGCAAAAACGCGATAAACCACACAGACACACACATACACACATTATATATATAAAATACAGCCAAGACACACGCGGAGGAGAAAAGGCGTCGCCTATACTACTGCGCGCACTTCTTTGTGCTATAAGCTATATACGCTCGGAAATATGTATATGTATATAATCTATATATAGGTATATATAAGACCGCAGGCGCACATATTTTCTCGCGCGCTATCTGCCGAGGCGTGGATTTTTATCGAGGCCGCGAGGCGCATTGTGGCCCGCCAAATTTACGAGGTTATAAATCGAGAGGGTCGCCTGCGCGCCGCAAAAACTATTCGTTCATTAGCGTCGGCCGGGGGGTAGCTCTAGCTCTATATATATATATATATATGTATGTACGTACGCCAGTAACGGAAGCACACCGTGACCAGCGGACACGGCAGGTCGATGCTAATTCGGCCCGTGTAACAGGAAGTTGTAGACCGCGGTGCGGGTACTTGGAGATAACGTTTACTCGCAGACCTGTGTTTTCGCGCGCGGACGCGCGTCCGATTAATTTCGTGCACATATGCGTGTGTATTGACGGACAAATTTAATTGCGAGCATGAAAAATCAGATATTCGTGCTAGACCGCTAAATATAATTAGCGCAAAGCGGATGAAGATGTGACCTCGAGTTTCTAAAGCTGAAGCCGATGCTGAAGCAGAAGAACGGTGGATACTATATATTTACGCACGAGTAGTCGATTTTTTGGATTAGCGGAATCGGAAGATTTCGAAAAATTCCAGCTTTTATTCGAAGCGTAGTCCGAGGGAATCCAATTGAAAATAGCGGCGTGGAGCTTTGATTGCTCGAGTTATTCTCCGCGACTATTTCATCAATACTGCGGTAGTGCTCCCAAAGTAAATGAAAACCGCTCGTGCATCGCGGACATGCGGCGATAGATGAATTCTGCAGCAGCTTTTCGCTGCTATATCAATCGCGAGGCAGACGTGTAAATAAATGACGGGATACGCCCAAGATCCTCATACCGAATTAACGTTGTGAATTTTGTAAAATAAAGTTCAACAACGCTTAATGTATATTCCGCGCGTACACACACACACACGCGCACGAGCGGATTTTAAAATTTTAGTATACAGACTAGCAGCTCTATACATATTCAACTGTGCGCATTAAAAGCTCGAGTTTGTATATGCAACGAGCAAACCGCCGTGATGTATTTCATTTCGCGCGATTAACGAGAAAATAAAAAAGCTCGAGCAAGAGTATATATAACGAGGTTTGTTATTGCAGAATTACGAGATCCGTTTGTTACGCAAAGGATTACGAGAAGACGATCGGATTATAATTCTATATCGGACGTAACGCGAGCGAGACACAACAGCGACGAGGACGCGCGAGGAGGATGATGATGATGATAATAATAATAATAATAATAAAGCCGGCTACAGGGCTCGCGATATAGTCGTTAATTGGCGATGCCGGCGAGGAAGCTCTGCAGCCCTGGCACTAATTAAAAGGTCCTAATTGTCTTTGTTCCCCGGCTGCTGGAGGCGAAGCTCAAGCATCGCGCCGCCAATGAATATTAACTCCGTCGCGGGGTACGTGTATATATAAGCATTAACTACGCCGTTATAACGCTCGATCGACCCGCGAAAATTATGTATACGCGTATATAGCATATACCCGTTAATTTTTCCTCCTGCACACGACGCTCATCTATAATTCATTCTCTATACTTTCCTCCGCTCGCCATCGCGGCGAAGACTATATATATGTATATATGTCGGTATCCTTGTCAGCCAAACGACTCCCTTTGCGCGATAAACGCGGCGTATCAGAATGAACATATAGGAGAAAGGACACTCACCTGCGCATTGGACAGTTCCCACTCGTGGAGAACGGGCTCGGGCTCTTGTTTCCGGCCGAGTCCGCTCGAGCTGCGTCGCTGCTGGAAGTCGCGCTGCACAAGGTATAGCGGTCGCGTGCCGCGTACCGCCCCCTCCGCCGGAAGCAGAGCCGCCGCTGAGGCTGGCTCGTCTACGTGATACTGCCAGATCACCTGCAGCGTGTCGTTCTGAAAAAGACAAAGAGATACATGAGTATTGGATGAGCTGTCGCTTTCCTATGTATAATATAGGTTTCATGTTTTTTAATTGGGTCATCTATAGTCGGGGAGTAATTGAATTTATTTTTCCACAACTATACACGCTGCTGCATTGTTTCGCGCAGGTACTTTCATTAGAGCTGTAATTTGGTAATTTGGCACTCAGCTCGCGTCGACAGAGAGGGAGAGAGAGAGAGAAAAAAGTACACGGATTAAGCTAGTTTGATGCAGCGCGTGGGGCGAATCTCATTTTCCTCTTTGTTGAAATATTCTCCATCAGAATTCATCAGCCGGCATTTTAAAGTGCACTTTAACGTCAAAAACATTTTCCGATGGGAGTTCAACATTATATGTATATATACGACGCGCTCTGCCGTAGGCATTAATGCAATTCCCGTTACGTATATAATCAAGGCAGCTATGGCGTAAAGGAGGGAATCATCGTTTTTTTTCCAGCGTCAATATTTACACGCGTAAAACCAGTGGAAGTAGCAGAGTCGTCGCCAAGAAATCCTCTTGGGCTTTATACGTAACCTCTGCGCTCGGAGAAATAATAACGAACCTCTCGCTCGAGTTTAGACGTGTAATTAGCGCCTTAATAAGGTAACTGTTATCGAGCAAAGTCCTGACCTAATTTCTCGCCGCCGGTAAACTGCAAATTGTTCCCTCTCTCTCTCGCTCTTCCTCTTTCCCCTCTCTCGACATCTCCCTTTTTCCGCATCTATAACCAGCCGAGTTGCCCGCGCGGATTTGAATCGAGGCAAAAAGTGGGAGGCTCCGCACACCGAGGGCAAAAGAAATTGCGAAACCGGATTTTCAGCCTAGCTCTCGTTCCCCGCCGTCGACTGATAAAAGATATCAAAAGGAGGAAGGATATGTGCTGCTGCTGCCGTCACTATACGCCGAGAGTGAGTATAAGAGAAAAGGAGAAAGGGTGAGAGTCTAGGCCGGTTGACAATTACGCCGGCGCTGCTGCAGTTTAAAATGGGCAATTCCGCGCGACTTTCGCGCCGTGCGCTAATCGCCGAGGGAAGCCTCGTCTCCGCCTTTTTCGCGGAAACGTGGATCTCCTGCAAATTGCAGCAATGAAGTCTATTTCTCGCTCCCTTTCTCTCGCTGCGCTGACGTCCATGATTCACGCCAGATTAAGCTTAATACCGTCGAGATAGCCAGCCTCCAGACTTTTGTACTTTTATAAATATTCGGGGGGCGTCCGAAGACGGATGGCAAAGAATTTTCAGGTTTGGTCGTCTGGAAAAAAGACTGCACGGAATAATGTACGACGAAAGTTTGCGCTATGATTCATGTTGGCCAGAGCTGGTGCACTAAATTACACAGGAAGCGCATCGATCAAGTATAACATAAAAAGCTCGCGTCCGGCCAGACGTGTTTAAAATTCGACGTGCCAATTTTGAAATTTGATCAGATACTTTCGTTATTATCTAGTACAGTATTTTCTTATAAGTCAAATTACGCATTAATTACACGATCGTCTTTATCTGCCAGCACTCGCTCTGAAAATGTCTAATTAAAGCGGCGATCTTTTTTTCAATCAAGCAGAAGAAGCCAGACACCGCGCAATCGATTTTTCCGAGAACGAATTTTCCAGAAGCCAGCAGCTCTGCGCAGCTACGACGACGACGACGACGACGACGACGAGTAATCGGCGCGAGGAAAATTAAGCGGGTGTAATATACGCCGAAGTCGGATAATGAAAAATTAATAAAGAAATACCGAGTAGCGGCTCTCTTGCGCGCGCAGACATCCTCGAAGGATCGCGGATTCATTACGATTTCACGAGGCTTTCGCCGGGCTGCAATCTTTTCATATGAAATTATAAAGGGGAAAAGCGCGCGCGCGCACGTCGAGAGTATATAATGAAGAAGACGCAGCGCCGCTGCGACAAACAATGTGCTGCTGATAATAGAACTTTGCAATTTCTTTCTCTCTGCAGCGCGGACAGAGGCTCTTTCCTTTTTTCACTTTCGGCTATCTTGTGCGATATTACACATAGCCGGTGGATTTATCGTGGAAGCAGCTATATATATACGGACTGCACGTGCGATACGTTGAAATTAGATAGGAATACATATATGTGTACTATCTAGCAGAGCGTCGGTGGTATACAGCGGCAGCCAATCCAATCGACCCAACCCTCGTGTGTATATATATATATACATACGGCTGACTATACTGCTGCTATCGTGCAGTCAATAAACCGCTGCTGACTATGAAAGGATAATTCCTTGTTTTTATTTCTTCGCGTACGTAGTCGTAGAAATCTCCGAAAATAGAATCGGCCTTTGTGTTTTCTCTCTCCTTCCCTCACTCGCGTTCCATTAGATTAATCGAATTCTCCAACGCGAGTTGTTGAACTTGCACGCTCGCGAGTATATATGTAGCATATCATAGTCGTACAATAATTTAACCGTCAACTGGAAAGAGATTCGAGGAAAAGGTCTTTTATACAGAGCGTCGAATTTTCGCGTGCGCGTGCTGGTGCTGCTGATGGGGAAGCTCAGGAGGGTTCGTCGTCCGAGGCGGATCGATGACAAAAGCTCTCGCGCGAGTCTTAAAGAAGGCGCATCTACGACGACGAGCCAGGCTTTAAGTCGAGGGATTCCTCGCTTGTACACAATGAACCGCTCGATGGATTTCTAGTCTCTCATGATAATGCGAATGATAAGGGCCGCGCAACTCTACCCGCGCACGTCTTTAATTAAAAGCTTTTCATGTCGCGATCGAGACTATATTTTCTTAACGCCGCGAGGGGAACGTATATACGCGCGCGTCGCTTTGAGAGGATATTTTTACACGCGCACTTTTTTCCCCTCTAATTATGAGAGAAAGACAGAGAGAGAGAGAGAGAGAGAGAGAGAGAGAGAGAGAGAGAGAGAGAGAGAGAGAGAGAGGCGCTTGAACTCGGAATATATACACAGGTCGAGTAATTACTTTTTTTCTATTTAAAGAAAGCCAGTACGCATCGGAATCGATGACTCGTACATACGCGTATTAGAGGCGCTTAATTTATCAAATAAAGTATCGCGCACGTTGAAAAAAACGGCCAATCCAATATAGCGTAAAATGAGGCGGTTATTACGAAAAGCGGCTCGACAAAAAAAACAAAGAACGCGCATGGCGCTGAGTTCGCGATGCTTATCGAGCGGTGATTTCACGCATATAGTCCTCTCATAGCTGCGAGAATGTAAATTGCAATGACTTTGCGGTAATTTACGATGAGTCGAGGTGTCCTGGAAAAGCACACACTGTCAG
This sequence comes from Muscidifurax raptorellus, assembly GCA_020010945.3. Taxonomy (NCBI): domain Eukaryota; kingdom Metazoa; phylum Arthropoda; class Insecta; order Hymenoptera; family Pteromalidae; genus Muscidifurax; species Muscidifurax raptorellus. The sequence continues at coordinate 17,927,947 of CM052077.1, read as the reverse complement.
CGCGCGAGAGACACTGACGTCCCTTCTATACACACGCACACACTTTCAAGCCAAAGCCCGCGAGAGATGCTTACTCGCGCACATAAGCGCGGAGAAGTCAATTACGCGGTATATACTAGTCGTCGAGTCATGAGCGCGTGTGTACGTGCGGCTATATACTTCTCTGTAGTTTTCCAATCAAATTTCTATATGACGCTCGAAGGAGTCTCGAGACAATGGGGGCATGCCGAGAGGCCTTCGTCAGCTAGAGTATGTATATATGTATATATATGTGGAGAGACGATCGAACATTGCGAGTTATAGACGCTTATTTGGATAACCGTAAATGCTATTATATCCCGACAAGATTATTTATTCATTCTTTTTTTCCCATATTCGATAATGTATATGCATATCTCATTAGTGTTGCAATTAGCTATTCCCATATAGAGGCTCTGTCAGTATACTGCGCTCAGACGCAGGATCGTCTCGTACATATCTGTTGCGCTCGTTCGGAAGAGAAATCTTTCTTTCTATATATACCACTTGTATATACGTTATATCGGAGGATTGCAGTCAGCCAGTCGAACGGTATATTACTCCTTCTCCCTCCCGTTTACCATTTCAATTCTGCATCTGCATCCCGATGCATCTCTCTCTATCTCGGTCGCGGATCAATCCGTCCTCCAACGCGCGTGTACGTATGTACGGTTGCGCACTATGCACGGGTTCTCTCGAGTCACGCCGCGGCTGCAGACTTATAGAAGCGCAGCTTCCTGCGCAGCATAGAAAGAGATCTCGGCCTTTGATCTTATTTCGATATACACGGCGGCGCGCGAAAAGGAGGAAAATGAGCTGCTGCGGCGATCCGGTACCGCGCGTGATTTGTTATGACTAGGTGCGTATAACGGAAAACGCATCGGAGCAATCTCTTGTATATAGATTTCTAACATGATGACAACTGGCGCGTTCTATGTACGGTGATGGAATCATTCAGTGTACAGTCGATCTATATATATATATATATATGCCAGTTCGCTGTCCCTTCCAAAAACTCTTTATATAGCTATACATGTGCAGCAGCGATGGGGGAAATATACGGAGTGCCTAGTCCGTAAATTACTCGAGCCCCGCAATAAATAACCAGCCGCAAATACAAATTGAAATTTCTGCGTGCCCGAATCGATGATTTATACGCCGGGAAGAATCAAGTGACATCAGAGCCGAATACTTAATACTGCACCCACGCGAAGACCATAGAAATGACGATAATAATAACAGCCACGATTTTCCATTGCGTTGCAGTACCTCAAGCGCAGTGAGTCGGGTATTGCTGTATGCGTGGCTTGGCGCGGTCAGTAGCGGCTCTCGATAAGACGATGAGTAATGAGCGGCGGCGGCGGCGTTTCGCACGATAAGTCGCCCATTCGGCTGCGTGATTTCTTCCGAGTACTCTCTCCCAAGCTGATTTATTAATGCGCGCCGCCGCAGCGTCAAGAGCTGTGTGCGTATAAAAAAGTTGATGAATTTTTAAGTATTTTAAGTCGCGCGGTAAATCAAGTATAAAACGCGCTGTGCTGTATCACATCAGTACGCGCCATACGAAAATGTTTCAATTTCGCGTAAAACTAACAAATTACCTAAATCCCGCTCTGGAGGATTACGCACAGCCGCGACCAACCACACGAGAAATTCTCGCAGCGATTACTCATTCGCGGTATAGAGTAGGATGTGCGCAGTGTATATAGCGTATGTCTCCTTTGACGACAAGAAAACGAATAAAAAAGTTCAACGGATAATCAAAACCATTAATTCCGCATCTATCTTGGACTTTCAGCCAATGTCCGCATTTATATCCCTTAGCATGAAGTCGCACCGCTGCAGTGCAGGCGCATAAACAGCCTGAACCGGTCTTTTCCCTCGGGGCCGCGAGGAGGAGGCAAAAAGAAGCTTTTTCTTCGCGCGGGAGAGCCGCGCGAGGAATTCGCAAGGAAACGTCCGATTTCGAGCGAGATTAAATCGTCCCGATACGTGTGGCCCAGCAACGCGACGCTACCTGCGCGCAGACGTAATTGAATTGCGCAATTGAGACGCCGCGTGTCTCTTAATTGAGCATTCCGCTCTTTTCTTCCAGCAGGTGTGTGTGCAGTCGAAAATGAATGGCCGGTTAAATTTTGCCGTATAATTTCTTGATTAATTCGCGCGGGAGTGAGCGTGTATAATGTATTCCGCCGAATGTTCTCGCGACTACGTTAAACATCCTGAAGTGGCTCTCTCTCTCTCTGTCCGCACCGCAAATTTGAAAAGCAATCAAACGCGCGAGTGTCGACTCCTCTTCGCTATCTCCCTCGAGCTCTCGCGCCACGGCTCTATGATCGTCAATCGGACCTCGTTAAATTTTAATTTGCCAGTAAGCCACCAGCTTCCTCCTCGAGCGAAGGAAAGAAGGAAGATAGGGGAAACTGTATATATACGTGCAAAATTCGATTACACATTTTTTTTGTTCAAGTAGCGCTATACTACTGGCCCCGTCGAGTTTATATCGGCCGCTCTCCTTCGCCCTCCGGCTTCCTTTCCAAAGAGCCCTCGAATTCTCAAACGACCGACTAATGCGACGATAAATCTCGCGAGTCTCTTTTCCTCGCGGCCCATTCCGAGCTTCTCCTTCTCTTTCTCTCTCGATTGTTCCGCTGCCGGTACAAGCGGAGAAGAGGAAAGAGAGAAGGCGAGCTCTCACGGAAGCCTCTCCGTGGAAATGTAGGAACTCCAGTACGGAATACGATACGAGGAGGAGAGAAAGAGGCAAAGTTCCTTTTTTTCCTCCTCGCGCGCACAGCCCCTATACTGTTTTCCGCATGCGAGGGCTGTGCGTAAATACACCGCCCCCTGGCTCGTATAATAGCCTCGCGCGGCATTATGTATTTGCTTTGTTTTTTCCTTTTCTCATCTAATTTTCCCCGCAATTTATGTACACACCCCCGACCTGTATATTTATGCTCCTCTCGTTTGTTTCTGAGCATTTCGATCGCTTTAGTCGTATATATAATTTAGCGCATACGAATTTGCGGAAAATTAATTATACTCACTAGCTCGCTCACATTCTCTCTCTCTCTCTCTCTCTCTCTCTCTCTCGATCGCGGCTACGAGTCATTCACAAATACTTTGTGTGTGTATACACAAAGAATTTGGAAAAAAATGATTTCATGTACCTATAGCTGCTTGCGGTTACAGTGGACATATTAGGCCGCCTTTGAATGCAATTAATATGCGCACTGCTGCCCTCGCATAAGCCGCGAATGCATAAATCACGAGCGTAATAAAAAACATATGAAACATTGGAGACGACTACAGAGAAAAAAGTGAGCGTGCGCGGCGTATGGAAATGCGTACGAGTGTAAAGATGAAAAGTGGAGTATGTCTAGAGGGGTAGAGGGGGGGATCTCTTGCGAATACGCGATAAATAGATCCGATGCATATACCAGGGGGCGTTTAAAAAAAATTAAACGAGTTCGCGCGCTATTGGTTTTGATCGCCGCGGTAATTAAAGCACCGAGCCATTTCATCGTTAATATTCAACTACTGTACGGGTATAAACATCCATCATGCAAAGTTACACAACGGTCGATTTCGTAATTTCAATCGGCAGCGTTTCTGCAAATCAGCGCTGAAAAGTTTCCCTCGAGGGAGCTGGGGAATTTTCCTCTTATTCTTATTTCCGCGAGAACTCGGCGCATCTCATTGGCTTAATATACGCGCACTCGCCGGCGAATACATGTATACAGGTATAGAAGAAGGTCGAATCTACAAAGCAATTTTTCCTCAATACTCCAGGGCCGCACACTCCATTCTCTCTCTACCTGCTCTTGAATACCTAAGAACGTCGGGCGCGCGCATTTCGAGAGGGTAAAAAAGAGGCAGCACGAGCTCCGATAGAATTGACCCAGTGAGAAGATATTCCGGCGCTATCGTATTCACGAGGAGAGGAGTCTAGCGACGTACGAAGAAAAGAATATCCGGACGCAAGGTGCATGTATGCGTATGTATATATGCGATCCACGAGTGTGCGCAGGGTATATACCCGGAAAAGGCGGCCGCGAGCGAAGATTTTCGGGGAAATCGCGTATTCAAGGCTGGCCGCTCCTTAACCCATCCAATTCGGCTGCAGTGTAGCATCAGCTCAGCCAATTGTCCCCCGTATATGAAATGAACTCGATGGGGGCGCGCGCGCGCCGATGATGACGAGGCTCCTCCAGGCCGATTATCGAGATATGCCGGGAACGGGATCTACGTGACTGTACTTCAATTACCCTCCGCTCTGTGCGCGCGAGGGTGCGGAGCCGGCAGTGGCATACATATAGGTATATACATATATGTGGGCGAAAATCGAATTTAGCCGTCTAAGGTCAACTGCGCGTCGTTATATCGGCGGCACAGGTGTGCGAGGGATTAGAATTGAAAAGTTATATATGTATATATAGGTATATATAGGCACACTGGCACTCCGCCTTTCTCTGCAGACATCACGTATGGCATCGTGTGCATTGCGCTATATCCATGCGGGACTTGTTCGATTGGATCTTTATAGCTGAAACGCGATGGGGCAATTTTTCGGGAGATGATTGGATGTGGGATTAGCAGAAATTTCGCTGAGCGAGAATGGTTTCATATAAGCGCGAGTTATATTTGAATTGAGCGGTTTCGGGCAAAGCTCCGCGATTTCCGAACTGTTGATTTAGCCCAAATTAGATCAGATATATATACATACAGTCACTACACACACATATATATACATACATAATAATGACAGCGGAAGCAAGTTCGAAATTTCGGCTGTTTAATACCGGCACCGCGCGGTCTCGATTCTTCCGCGCGATTGGCCCATTACATTCCGGTCGCCTAATCTCCTCCTCGCACACACTCGGCCTCAATCGAATCATCATCGGTTATTGCGCATGTATATATATAATAACGATCCGTCAAACGTGACCAGCCTCGAGGGCACGTTTCGGTGCGCACTTTGCGCAGCACCTGCATTCTATAATATACATAGAAAGAGATAGAGCAGCGGAGCGCAAAGTTATACAATAAGGACGTTAAGCGATTAGTCGCCTTGAGTTGGGGGAGCATTGTGAGTCTAACGAGAGGAGGACATTCGGAACTTGCTCGGCAAATTATGGCGATTCCGGGCCAGTCGCAGGAAGGCTGAACTCGTGCACTCTCTCTCTCTCTCTCTCTCTCTCGCGAGGGAAGTTCTCTATTATCGGAACGAACTTGTCGGATCGATCGTTCCTCCTGGCCCCGTTTCCAGAGATTCTAAGCTTGGCCTTTCGTTCTCTCCCTCTCTTTCCCTCGCGCCAATCAGATCCCATTGTTTATGAGTGATTGCGCTAGCTGCGCGCCGCCACTGTTGACCTAATCGATGGAAGAGGGATTCTCCCGATCGGATTCCTTTATTTTTGCACAAGGCAACCCTCCGACACGCTCGCAATCAAGCTGAACGCCTCGAGCAATTACTGAAAAAGTCTGCAGACACTGAGGAGCATTTTTTTTCACCGCCGACACGATGCAGTAATCTAATTCAACGAAAGTCTAACTATATATGTATATACTAACACCGGAGCCGACGTATATTTGTTTGTACACAGCGTGCACTCTTGCAAGTATACATATATATACAGGCGATATCGTCAATAGTCATCAGAAAACTTAATTAGTTCCCTTCCCGTCGATAATTATCGCCGCGCGGCGTTTCCGCGAGGTAACGAGATATATATAAACACACTACCCCTTCTTTGGCGGTAGGAAACTTTCTATCAGCCTGTGCGCGCGCGCGAAACGTCCGCGTTTTTTGCGCTCGAGATGCGCAATCTCCGCGAAAAATCGTATACATTCAGGGGAGTTTTTGCTCGCACGAGATTCTCCAACGTGCGCGGAGAGATTACGAGAAGGCGGTTGATGCAAATTGCGACGGCTGTTTAAACGCCGCTTTGGCGCAGCTATAGTCGCGAGTATTTGTTTTAAGTTGGGAACATTCCGGTGTAGGTATATAATACACAGTATATACTTCAGAGTTTGCGAAACATAGCCCACTATATAGTTATTATTTTTACCGGCGCTTGTTTGTCGTTTATACACGCGTCGAGATTCTTCCGACTGGAAAAAACGAGCTGACGACAATGCGAACTATTCGGACGACTGCGAGCACTTTATTATCGCGAGCATTAAGAGCTTAACACCGCGGAGCGATGAGTCGCGCGCGCATATAAACTCATTTGAGTAAGACAACAAAAAAAGAAGACTGCCGTGAAAGAAGAGCACGCAGACTAGAGGAAAAAAAAGAAGGAACGACGTTGCGTTTGCATTTTTCAGGCTATACGTGTGCAGCCGCCGCAACATTCTCTCGCAAACGCCGCAGCTTATTAAAAATTCAGCCGGTTGAAGGCGCGGTAAATATTGACGCTGTAAGTGATGCTCGCGCGCGGTGTGTGCGCGCGCTAGTCTCCGTGTCAATAAAATATTCGCGTCGAAAAAAGAGTTGCGCGAGCTTATAAAAACTATCCTCTCGAGCACGCGCGCGTTGTATCGACGCGCTTTTTGCCCAGAGAAAGAGGGCAGAGGAAAAACTCCGGTACAGCGGTTTCTTTGTGACATAAAAGAGCGCGTATTGTTTTTGCGAGCCTTTCGAGTTAAAACTCTCTCGCCTGTTCTGCGCCCGCGCGCGATGTTTATTTAAATTATACTTTGCTTACGTAAAAGTACGGGAATCGAGAGAAAAAAGGTACGTAACTTTTTCATTCAGTCGTTGGTGTATTCTCGGACGAATAAAAATAATCTCGCAGAGGAGTTTGAGGACGAAAAAATGAGACACAAATAACCGTGTGGTTGTCGTGTTTATGCGCGAAGAATGCATAAATCATGATATTCCGCGCGCGCGCGGGTAAAAAGCGCTAAGCTTTTGCTGCTTATTTAAAGCCCATTCGTGATTGTAGATCTAACTGCGAGGGGAATAAGACATCGTATAAATACAGCAAAAATGCCATTAAACTAATGGCAGGCTTTAGCGTGTACACGCGCGGCTCCGAAGCTCATATATATATATACACGTATACATATAATATCGACCAATCGCGGGCAAGCGTGTGATATGCAAAAAAGAAATCCATTCCGAAGATATCGCGCACAAAGGGGGTAAATATATGTACACACAAGTTGAGGGGTATATAAAAGGGGTAGTTCAGGTGAATCGTCGTCGCTTGGAACAATTTTCTTATGGTTTGCCGCGCGGCCGCGAGTAGTCTAGCCATTTTTCTCTGAACTACCAGCGCCTGTGTAATAAATGCAAGCGCGTGCTTTATGACCCTTAATTCGACTTAGAAACGGTGATTTAAGGCCAAGAGAGAGTTTTATATGCGCTGCAGTTTAAATGCTAACATTTTTCCAAACTAACTTTTCCCCATGTTATACTCTCTATCTGTGTGTATGTGATATAATATATCGTGCACAGAGTGTGTTTGCACAGCGAATTTCTTTCGACTCTCTCAGCTGTATTTTTTTCCTCTTCTCTCTCCGCAATTACACCCACTAGCGCTACATACTACTACTACTATAGGAGGGAAGCTCTGATAAAGAAAGAAAACAGTCATCGAGCAAAGAGCGCGCATTAAAGTAATAGCCGCGCACAGAGAGAAGAAAATAGCCGGGTTTTGTCGGCGGCGAGTTGCCGTGACGCGAGTTTGTATTTATAATTCGCGCTCGAAATTGATTCAGCTATAGCGCATATTATACAAGTTGTATAATACACTGCGCGCGTACTCTTTTTTCTGCGGCTATTTCGGGTCGCGCGCGCTTTCGTTATTCAAACAATCCAAGCCGCGTTGTCGTTTATCTTATGGAAGTTGTTTAAAGCCGCCATGTACATACATGAAGAATTCAAGCTCGTTAATAATTCCCGAGGCTTTATTGTCACATGATTTACTTTTGTATGAGCTTGCATAACCGAGCCAACGAGATAATCAAAGCAGTTGCTTTTATAGAACAATAACAATCTAAGGCAAAAAACTGTGCGCAGAAAAGCGAAGAGCGGAACACAAAATTCAATCATCCAAACAAAACAAGCCGCCGAATCGACTATATTATACTCATCGAGAATATTTATATTTAACGAACGATCCACCCGTGTTCCCGGTACACTCCGTTCGGAGAGCGGAGCTTACAGGCTGTTGTGTAATAGCGGCAGTGCATCGATGCAGCAGAAGCCGGGGAACGTCGAGTGCAATGCGCAGCTCTCGGTATCCATCTGGTCACGTGCGCGCCTAGCTGGTCTCGAGTATGTACTTAGTTATCAAGTAAATTCAAAGTAAACTCGACAGCTAGACCCGCCCACGATGCCGCTGCCGCTGCTCTTGTCGTGTACTCGGCTGCCGCAGCAGATCTCTCGTGTAAATTTCAAGAGTAAGACTTTTGCAAACAGTAAGATAAGTCTGATGCAGTAGTTCCCGCAAGGCTAAGTAGACGCAACGGGAACAGCTTTTTGTCAATGCCTACCACGACAATGCGACAGAATCGAACTGGGAACATTCGCGAAAGCAATTAAATTCAATAGAGAGGGGGAGAGGGGAGAGGTCGATCGGTCACAATGCGCCGCGCGTATTATTTTCGGGATAAATTTTCAGCGCGATAAAACGGACAATCGAGCGGACAAAGAGATGCTTTGGCAAATAAAAAAAAAAAGAGCGAGTAATTGTCTCTGTCGACGGCGGGTATATAGTCGATAATTTTCGAATCGGCGAAACGGCTCGTTAGCTTCGGCAAAAACCGCAAGCATATATATAGGCATGAGAGGGAAAAGAGCGAGCCGCCGAAGCGCATTACACTCGAGGCCGAAACAAAACTCGATCAAATATTGAATTTCATTCGCCGATTACTATATATAGGTGCGGGCTATATACCGCGTGTCGATAACGAGTTTTCAACGACATATCGCGTTCGCGCTGATCAAATTCAATCGCAAGGGTGCCGCTGCACGGCTGCTGTATCGGAATTTTTGGACGTTCAACGCGCCCAGCGACCAGAGCTTCCGAGGGTCCTCGAGCAAAAATTAGCTTGTATTTTTCGTTGGAAAAAAGTCAGCGATTAGTCGATGTTTTCCGAAACACATTACAAGATTCAACATAGAAAATAATACGGAAACAAAGCGAGAAACGTAATAATTGCATATACATATTTATACGTATAACTCGCGCTCTGCCAATCTTCAGCGGGCTGCAGACCGCAGAGAGGTATATGCGCGCTATATGGCGTGCAGCCTCGAAATAAAAAGGAACGCCACAAAGCGAGAGTCCGGCTACTGTATACGGATCGATGGCCGCGCAGAATTCAGCGCGCGCGCGCGGTGCAGCGTAATTCGCGACGGCGCGGCGGTTAATGCCCCCGCGCGCGCATAAGTAGACGGAAAAGCTCCGCGGCTTTTGTGTCCTACGACCACGGCGACTTTACGCAGTGAAATCGACTCTGCTCATATAAGAAGCCGCGTTGTGAATTTATGAGAGTATGCTGTGTATACACGTGCGGCTAGACTTGGAGGCAGTCGTCGTCTTTCGATATCTTGCTATTAATATATACAAATATATAGTGCAACGCTGCGCGTTTCTTCTTCTGCGGCGATCATTTAAAATGCGCTCTTACGTGGCTCGCTCGATCGTACAGCGATGTACGATGATTTTAAAAGCTAAGCGAGAGGGATAGATGACGCCGGCGATACTTTGTTCGCCCGCGGTTTATCTTACCGCGAAGAAACTTACCGCCTATTCTCGGTCTATTTTCAGTTACGTTATATGTATAATGAAAGTCCTCTCCTATGTCCAGAAAACGTGTATACCAAGTGCCCTCGCTCCCCTCGTTATTCCTATATATATGCGTCGGTTTTATCTCTATACACATATATACGTAGCCAATGCTTCTTTCCGCGCCATCGCGAGCTAACCGTCCGCATTTGTCCATCTCGCGACTGTCTTTTCCCCTCTCCCATATATATGCACGCTTGACGTAATGACTCTTTGCTGCGTCGTCTATAGAGTCCCTCTCGCTCTATGCCGCCCACCCCATAACGAAATCCACTGAATTATTCCTCCTTCCGTGTATCCCCCACCGCGCGGGTGTGTATATCGTTGACGGAGCGATATTCCTCCGCCTCCCGCGTAATTGCCCGCTGCCGGCCTGTGTGCCCATATAGCTCCGATGCACACGCATCGCAAGTGCCCCCGATCGATTCTCTCTCTCTCTCTTCGTTACGTGGTAGACAGTGTGTATGCGTATTATAAACCAGAAAAGCCGCAGAGAGGCATAAACCACGCGCTATATATATACGCTGTTTTCCCCCTATCTATACAGCATGCGGGGCAGTTTACAGTACGCCGGGAGCAATCGAACTTGTCGACTTGCTACATATATATACAGCGAGGATATAGTCGAAGGTGGTCCGGCTCGATGACGAGGACAACAACACGACGGAAGTCGAGGGGGAGACGACCCAGTCTCAGCTTGCCGGCTTTACGGCGAGAGAGAGAGAGAGAGAGAGCTCGGTTAGTTGCAAATTAGCGTGCTCCCGATGCACCGGCCTATCGTGCTCGTGACGACTTCGGTGTCACGCGCGCGCTTAAGTATTTGTCTCTAATATAAGCAAAGCCATTCGTGATCGCGGCTGTTAGTCCATACCGCAATATCGCAAGCCGAGCGCGCGAGCGGTATCTATGTACGCTGCAGCTGTTTTTTTACATTCGTTGTGTGTGTAGTCCCGCGGAATGTTGCACGCGCGGGAGACATGTCATATGTCGCATGTTTTATTCAAGTCTATCTCTGCGGTCTGGCAGCTCGCTCTCCTGGGTACATATAGGTGTATACCCACGCGAGCCTCGATGGGAGTTTAGTGGGACACACGACACAACCGCCGCTCGTTATTATTGTGCTTTTAAATCATGCGCTCCTCTATATATACACGAAATAATGAGCCTCTCGACGAAATGATTATCACTCGCTGTGCGTATATAACGCGCGATCTATTGCGGTTGATTCGCTGGCTTAATTAATTTTTAACGAATATAAAGAAGACGTAATCGAACGGCGTAGCGTGTTCGATCATAGATACAAGCCCACTTTTCGAACGCGCAATAACGCTCTCGCGTCCCGTTATTATACATTTGTTTTCTTCGACGTATTATTGCCAGAACAAAACAAAGAGAGCTTTATCAGCTTGTTCTATATGCTTACATTAACACACGAGGTCGTTCATTCCTAGTCGAGTTATGCGAGAAAGCCCGACCGGCCGTGACCGGTCGCGAGCATCAACGACTTTATACATGTAGGTCAGCGTCAATTGAACGAATCATTGCGATAGCGCGATACTTAGCAGGTACAATAGATTACTTAATCGCACATCCTATTTGCGGCTTCCTTCTATACGATCCAGCAAATTGTTCACAAAATTCTTATATGCGCTCGCTAATATCCACACATCAGTGTATAAGTGTATATATACGAACATTCGATATAAATCGAGCTTTAATCGTACGTGTCCCAACTCCAATGCGAACCGAGTGAAAATTAATTCCCTTTTCCCGGAAATTGAAAACTCCCCCGAAAATTGCAATCCCCCGATGAGACCGTCAAACAAAATCGTCCAATACTACACACAGGCCGAGCGATGCAGACCACCGCGACGATCTGCCCTCGAGATAATCCGGGCAACGCTCCTTATCCTCCCGAAAGCAGGAAAGGGGGGTCGAGATTGGCGGCGTATAAAACCGAATGCGCGTGCGGACGATATATAGGAACGAGGCTTCTAAAACTCCGTCGTTTTATACCGCAGGGCTCCATATTGGAGCTATCTTAATGACGCTTATATTGTCCTGATGAATTGGTATGGGTCGTGCGCGCGCGACTTTCGTGCGGTCGCGATACCGATCTCCGACAATTGTCCCGATAAATTGCCGAGAATTACTCACTCGGCTATCTTCAGAGCAGCAGAGAGACCGCTTTGCGTTATCCTCTGATGGCTTTTGTCTCGTCCTATGCTGTTTTTTCTTTTTCAATTGGACGCGCCGCGCTCGATGCGAATTTCCTCGAACTGCTCGGCTGTGTGAGTATTATACGCTGATGTTGCCAAGTGTGGGAATTGGGATTTATCGCGCGATTTTTATCTTTGACGCATTTTGCGGTTATAATAGTGAGTAAGCTGCCCGCAGCGATGACTCTATTAATCGGGCGTGAGCGAATGAGTCTCGTCGGCAATGTGTCACATAAAATTCGTTATATCGCGATATATAATTCCGCACGGAATACGAGTTACGCCACGAGAAAGCTCCTTATAACTTGACATTTTTCGCAATCGGCCGCTTGCACTATAATATATATATACATGCACACGTCGCGGATCAGAAATTCCGCGGCAAGAAACGCACCGATGTATTAATTCGTTCTCCGACTGATTGGACGTGGGCGAAGTCGCGGCGCCGTGTTTTCCTTTCTCTTTGAGGTGGCGGCATTTTTCCAGCGTGCGTATACATAGATATAGGCGACGCTTTTATTGAGACACACGCCTGCGATCTTTTTTACAATGGCGAGACTCGCGAGAAAAACAAACGCCGTAGAGCTCGCATTTACAATCGCACTAATGTAAGCGCTGCGTGTGTGACGTTGCGCAAATCCGATTATCATTTCAAATAGGCGTATGCGTATGTATAATAGCTTTTTTCTTGCTGAGAAAGTAAAGTTTCCATATATCTATACAGCCGAGCTACTAATATACTTTTCAACCCGCCGCGGGGCAGAATCTCGACGTCGCGCTTGACTCGAAGTCGTGATATTATGTGCGTATAGTTTGAAGAAAAAAAGCTGATTCTGCGAGATTTTTCTACGAATAAGATTTTGTATATTTATAAACTCGGAAGCAGAATATACGTATAGGTATATCTACGCCTCCAGCCAGATTAATCGCATAATCGAATTCCTCTCGTAACGATCGTCCCTGCGGAGCGGAAATTCCCCTGCCTCCTCTGGAAAAGTTTTGAATTCAACGGCGTCTCCGCATGCATATCGGCTAAAATTTTTTCGCGAGCTGCACGCACGCGAGGGCAAAAAAGAGGATCGCGCAAAATGAGATGTCATCTGAAAAGGAGATGCTGCGCAGCACGGAAGCGAGAGCAGAAGAGAGAGAGAGAGAAAGATCGAAGAAGGCCGATAGCGAGCCGAGAATGCAATATGCAAGTTGGCTTCTTCTCTGCGCGAAGAGAAGCTCGATGGCAATCGGTGTCCCATTTTCCCGCGTCTTTTCCCCCGATGCGCAGCTATATATATACACACACAACACACTGCTCTTCTCGATTTGTGCGCCTGTACGTGAGAGCGCCGCGGCGATCGACGTAGCGGATATCCTCCTGCTGCTGCAGACTACGTTTTTCTACATCTTCTTTTTCAGAGTACTGCTGCTTTTTTACGTGATCTCTATATATACACTGCGAGAAAAAGAGACTGGCACAGATATGCTGATGTGTATATATATATATATATTTGCGAGCAGAGGTCGTTTCTGGTGTGTGTGTGTGTGTGTGAGCGCGAGCCTTGCAATTATAATATCGCACGCTATTTGGTAATGCGCGAGCGTATGCCCCCGTTTAATGCATCCGATGTGTAATTAAATTTTATTTGCACTGCGCCCGATCGCGTTGTATTGATTTTCTCTCATGAGGACCGATACATCACGTTAAAGTTCGAAGGTGCTTACACGCGAAAATGTATACCCGCATCGTTGATCAAACAGTAATGATTTTGGCGAAACGGAATAAAATATATTCATATATTAATATATATATATATAGTATACATTAATCACGATATTTCTCGCCGCAAAAATGGACGATATCGACCGCAATGTACAGTGTCAGTTGTAAAAATCATGGAAATTTCGATTCGACCTTAATAAATTTATCCCCTTTACACAGGGCTATCTCAAAGTCTAATTTATCGGGAAAAAATACGGCGCAGCCTTTATTCCCTTCCTAAAAATAAGCAGCGTATACACGCGTGCGGATATAAACGCGGTGCGCGGCGGTGTAGCTGTACACACACACATGTATGTATATATATGCCCCGATCGCCGAATACAATAGAACAATGATTTCGCGAGCCGTATATATATATACGCATTTCATGCGGCGCGCGTGCGGTAGCCGTTGAATTTTCAGTAAAACGACGACAAAGAGCTCGCGCGCACTCCTCACTTTCGCTTCGGCCGACCAGCTTTTTGCCCGCAACTCTCTCGCTCTCTCGGATGCTTATATAGATAAAGGATGCGCATAAGTTGCGTGGCGATATGTACTATATATATATATATATATAGTGAGCTGGCGGCGGGTCTTTTTCAATCCCCTGAATGGAGAGTCGCGTCGTCGACTCTGCTTCAAGCGAACCGCGAGCTTATTGTCTTTTTCAGCGATTTTTCCCCCGCATTCGTTTCGTTTTGTTTCGAGTATAAATTTATATATATCAGAGAAGGACAGCCGATACGACGGATTTATGAGCAATAAATCCGCGGCCAAGCAATTACGTGATTAATCAGGAGATTCTGCGATCTCGATCTGCAGATAGGTAAACACTTGTTTATGAATGGTACATATATAAATACGTTAGTTTAACCTTGTTTTGTTGCGCAGTTCGTATTATATCTGTGACAAAGTAGAGGTGAGACTTTTTTTAATAACTATTGAATATTAACGCGACTCGAGCAAGAAAAGTGCGTATTTTTGCTCGTTCTTATACGTCAGTTGCAATAAAGCTTTCACGCTTGCGTACGAGCTGCATTCAATATTTAATTTCGCTATACTTCGGTGGATCTATTTAAAGTTACCGGAATAATTAAGGTATATAGAATGATTCGAGGGGCCGGCTTCATTCCCGGAAGCTCGCATCTATATTTACGAGAGTAATGTTGAAAATAGAATAAATTACCTTATAGCTCATATTTATAATATTACGCTCTCGTTTCTTTTTATATGTACTTACACAACACGCACACATGCAGACACCTCGAGAGTCGTATAAAGCGATTGCTGCAGCAATCACTTGGTATTCATAGCCGCGTCATAAATACATTAACAACTTCACGGCTTTCAGTATGCCTCCGGCGCAATATGAACGTGCACGCGGATAAAAAGTAAGAAAGCGATCATCGAGATAACAATAAATAAATCAGTCGGAAATTATGCACGACAAAAACAATATTCCAAGACGAACGAAGGAAATTTGCCGAGTAGTATATAATATTGGCAGCTAGGCCCGCGGTATATATATCATTTTAATAAGAAACTCTGGCGTTCGCTCTCGCAACTTGTATACTATATATAACGGCAAGAAAGTCATTCCCCAAGTGACTATAAGAAACTGTCAGAAGCAAAGGACTCGCGCGCAGGTGGAAGGGTATAGAGAGCGAGCGAGCGAGCGAGCGAGCGAGAGAGAGAGAGAGAGAGAGAGAGAGAAGGCGGAGAGAAAGCAACAACTCCGGCGAAGAAGTAGTAGCAATAGTATATAAGAAAAAAAGCCAGTAGCAAGAGTAGTCGAGGGGCGGGAGGCAAGAGAAATGAAGACTCGGAGATCAGTTCCGCGTCTCTCGGAGCTCGGAATTCACTCTCGGGCTCCTATCGTATCGATGCTCGGTCGGCGGCCCTCCTACTACTCCCTTGTCGCAACTTCTCTCGCGGCAGCCAAGTTTCTCGATTTTCCGAGTCTACGGCAATCACGACGACAGAGTCGCGCTGTCCTTGGCGACTTCAGGGGCGTGTTTCTGCGAGGGGAAAGAGAGAGAAGTTAAAAGAAGCCGTAATCCCGAGCAAATATCCCCCGGAATCGCCGACAGTTTAACTAACTTACCGACGCTACTGCGCGACGAGCTGCCGTTTGAATTCCACGAGCACAGCAGGAATTCTTTTATTTTTGACCTTAAAATTAAAAATATCCAGCTCGCGAAGCGATAAAAGAGATAGGCAATAAAGCGCTTTTATATTCCAAGTTTGAGCGATCGAGTTGTCTCTATTTATCTCTATATCGAAAAGTTCCGAAGCGCCGCGGTACACACGCCACTTTCAACTAAAACAATGAGGAGGCTCTATCTGTGTATAAGCGCGGCGGAAATTAAGCTTCGACGAGGCGAAAACAAAACGAGCCGCGAAGCAAAAGTTTGCACGCCAACGGAAAATATAGTCAACTTTTGCCACGCACACACGTTTCGTCGAACAATTTCGCGAGTCAATTTATGCCTTAAGCCTCTTGCGCAGAAGGGACAAACGAGGAGGAGCCGCGCGCGCGCGCGCGGCAAGTTCTAACAGCATTAATGCGCGCCGAGGCGGGTATATAACTATTCGCGAACTTATTAGCATACATTTTACATGGCAAAAAGCAGCGACGCGACCGTGGCGCAGTGATGTCCATCGGAAAGTCCTAACGTGATTTCCTTACGCGCATCAGCCTCATGAATAATAAGAATTTATAGCCGTATATACCGCGGGTATAGAGCTGTCAAAGTGAAATTAACTGATTCAAAATTCAAATTTTTCGATTTCCCGGGGCTACTGCGCACGTTCTGTATACAGTTCTCGCGTAGTTGCACTCCGCGTCAAATTCGAGTTTGAGCGTTATTAAAGCCGCGTTACGCCGTGCAATTTCCGTAGAGCTTAGCTGGAGACAGAGAACGGCAAAAAATGCCACAGCGGCAGCTAATCCTTGAATAATAAGCGCGTATATAATTTCTACGCGATTCGGTAGAAAGTTTCAATCGCGAGCAGCAATTCCAATCCACAAAAGACACATTCTCGCTCAACAAGCGCACAAAGAGATATGGCTGTGAAAACATAATAGACGCGCATTACACGAGCTCTCATTGCCTGGACGTTAACGAGGTTACAATTACACACGCCATAGGCTCAGCTGTTCAGCGGCAAAAGCACAGCGCTGACGGACGCTGCATCACTGCGTCTGCGACAAATGGCTGAGAGAGGGGCAATAAGCTTGCAAAGGCGCCAATTAAAAATAGAATCGCGAGAAATGTGTCGTTCGTTATGAAGAAAGAAAGTTTTTTAAAAAGAAAAAAGACGTTTGCGTATGCTGTAGCGACCTTCGCTCGTTTGTATAATATTATGCCTATTCTATCGTCGCCGCCCACGCGTTCTGCTCGTTCGCGAATTAGTCTCGCGAAATCTGGGTGGTCCGCGTCACCGGCAGAAGCAGAAGAAGGAGGAGAAGAAGGCGGTGCGCAAAAAAGGCACAACATCTGCGCATATATATATATATATATATACATATATACGCCCGCTAACACCAGTCATCTCTCGGCATTGCGGAACAAATTATCTCGCGCTGGGTCCGATGCGCGCCTGGAGTCAGGATTATTTATAGAGAGGAGTGCCGAGCACGTGTGCGATATACTTTTGTATGTACATCGATGTACGAGTGCTTTGCGCTGATGGTTTATCACTTTACATATACTTCTCGGTGCGTTTTTCAATTAAATTTCTTAATTCACTGCTACTTTTGCTGTTCGAGCAGTTGTACAAAGGGAAATTTATCATTGGATGTTGTGAGTTAAAAATTGTCTCTGACGGTTTAATTAACATTATATAAGGAACGAGAGATTGGCACGTCGTATTTCCAACGGCGTGTATATATATTATAAGAGTGGATATAGGCAAGAAGAAATTGTAAATTAAACTCACAATCGCGCTATTTTTCTCATCTTACTCGATAATGAGAGCCTGGCTCTTGGATGCTTACCTGCAACATAAAAGAAAAGAAATAATTATACATGTGCACCTCATTATGCATAAATATATATATATGTATAGTACACACAGTAAAATGTACGTGGATTAAAAAATATTTCAAACTGTCACGCCACTTCCTATAGCACTTACGCAGCTCTCGAACGGCTCTAATGATTAATTAACGAGTTAATTATCGGGGATCACGCCTGCGCGACAGTGAGAGAGAGAGCGAGAGAGAGAGAAAGATATACCGCCTCTCAGAGTGCGCTTGAGCCGAGTCGCATTACCGTCTGCGGGCCCTGCGCGAAACTGCGCTCCGGCTAATCGGATAATAAATATTAAGATTTCAATCGGCGAAATGGGCTGCTGCTGCTGCTGCTGCTGCTGCTGCAGACCGTAAGGCGGGCGATAAAAAGGCAAACAACCCCCGCGGACGTTTAATTAAAAATCCTTCTTGGAAATCCTTGCGCTCGGTATATATATAATATACACGAATGCGCGCACTCCAAAGAAAGAAGGTACACCGGGGTCGGATATACAATCGCTTTCAACTATATAATCGCATGTGCAACTGTATAAATCAGCATTTTTTTAATAACTTCAAATAACATTAGCGAATCCGATGCATCGCGCAATATTTCCACGGAATTAATTATTCGATTGCAGCTCTCGCACCTTCTGATTTACGACCATTATAAACTGTTAGCTAGCACGACACCTGCTTTTAGCTCCGCGTTATCGCGTGTAAATATATGAAAAAAAGCAAACACCTTCAGACCGAGGAACTGCAGGCGAAAATTGTAAATAACCAGAGAGCAGGGTCCGAAGTTGCTCGTAAACAGCAGAGGCGCGCTTCTCGGGTGAAAAATAACATCAGCTGGGTGATCGCATGCGTCGCGGCCCTTTTGGTGTCTCGACCACCCCTCTCGGCGAGAGCCGAGTTTCGTCGCGGCCTCGTTTTTCCCTCGCGCTAAATACGATGGCTTCCGCTTTGCATTAGCTTTGTATTTTGTATGCGGCGGCAGGCTGATTTGCATGTCTGACACACTGCGGCGTTATACACGTAAATCGCGCCTGCGCAGCTTATAGCCCAATTTCCTATTATACATATACGTATATATACGGCTTGGAAGATTTCGCAGCGTGGTGGCGCGCTCGCGGGTTAAGTAGAGCGAAAGGGCTCTATAATCGATCGGAAGGGGCGGGGGCGAGAAGTCGTTCACGGTGTCAAGATCCTTAAGAGCTTTCGGCACGCACGCGCGCTCATATATGTATACATGCAAGTGTCGCGATTAATCGTTACACGAATTCAAGCGGCTGATGGAGGAGGGGAAAATTGGAAATGATAATGCTCGCTGCGCAGCGGAAAAGTTCAGTTGGGGGAGGCATATAAGAGGAGGAAATGCACGAGGATGCTGTATATGCGGAGTATAAGGAGGCGCAGTATAAGAGAACGCCGGCGATTTCTCGCGGTAACACTAGTAGTTCGCCGGATTTACGGTGGACAGTTAACCAGAGACGCGCAATATTGTGTCTCGGCCGTCCGGCGAACTTTGATTAAATCTTCGTGCTTTTTACGAGGAGACTACAAGCTGCGCGCGCTGACTTTATCGTCGCGATCGCGGCTGCTGCGAAAACCTCGGGGAAATATATATATATACACACACGTAGAGTGAGTGTGTTTATATATAGTTGCGGAACCGTCTTTTTCGGAACTAGCCGGTATAGTGCGGTCGGTGGATATCTCTCCTCGTAAAAGAAGTCTCCCGCCTTAATTATACACAAGATTTTCGCGCGCGTATTTGACATCACCGTCGTAAAGCCAAGAAGCCCATTGTATATAATAAATCGCGCCGCGGATATATAAATATTTTATTTCCTCTGAGACTGAGAGTCGTGCTCGCGCGGAGTCGCCTTAAAATAACTAACTGGATCGTGATCGACGCGCTTAATCGCGAAATTAAGCGCAATATCTCGCGAGTATTTGAAATCGAGCCCGTATTACAACTAGAATAAATAATTGAAATTCCCACCTCTACAGAGCATTCAGCCTCTTTGGCGTCTTATCAATCGGCCTTCCGGGAAAGCCGTCGTTCGATATATCTCGACCCTCATAGCTCCGCGTGCGCGCATTTGAAATTCGAATTCCTCAATCGCTCGCGCCGGCGCCAATAACTTTCCTACGCGATATATAACGGCTCGAATTCGATTTTCCCTTTATACGTCCGAGCGGGCACTATGCGCAGCTTCCCTGTATCCGAGCTGCAACGAGCTATACACACGGGGCAAAGAGACCTGGGCTGGTAGAACCGGGTCAACCAGCCAATCGTCGGCAGTCGTACACGCGTGCCGGGAACTTATACTGTCGCCTCGTGTACCTCGAGAGCTTTTCAGAGAAGTCTTTTCTTTCGGCTTCTTTCTATACCCTATACATCGGCAGCTCGTTCCGGGGCTTGCTCGCGGGTGAAATGGGCTTTTCTTCGGGTGCGCGTATATGGAGGCACTTTCGAAGCGGGCGCGACGATTTCGTATGCGTGTGTTTCGTCGAGGGAAATGAAAAGGGTATCGGAGCTTTATCAGGCGAAACGTATTTGTTTCGCTTTCTTTTCAAGTCGATTTCATCGCATATTGTAGCCGCTAATGGCTTAATTGTGTACAGAGTGCAGGGGGCGCATCTGCAGGCGATGGCCGCATGTAAGTGTATCTTAGCCGAACAGTGAGAAAAAGAAACAGAGTGTATATATACAGTAGCAGCCGGCCTTTTCTCCTTATACACAGAGAGGGTGTGCTGCTGCTCGCGAGCGGAGTACCCACTATTTCACCGTTTTCCTTCTTGTTTTGCAGCTCTCTCGCTTTCGTTTGGGCGACTGTAGCAGCAGCAGCACACAGTATCCACTGGGGGGATGCGAAAAGAAGGAAGCACTTCCGACGCGAGCGCGCACACACACGTATAAAGTCCTACAAAATGGAATCTTTCCTTCGATTCCTTTTCGAGGAAAGAGAACGCGCTGCTGCAGACCCATTCAAGGAGGCGCTTTTACTTTGTATCGCGTGTCTTCAAATGCCCGCAAATCTTGTGCCCGAGACTAGTTTCGCTCGCACTCGAGCCAGGAGGACTCTCTCTCTCTCTCGCGCGCGCAGCATCGGCCGCCGAGAGCGATGTGTATATATAGAAAAAGAGAAGAGTCTTTTGTTTCCAATGACATTTTTATCGGCTTCTCTGACTTTCACTGTTGTATATATAGAACATATATACGCGCTTATATATATCTATATAGATACAAAACACCGGCGACTGCACTTCTCGTAAATCAAATATAACGCTTTACCCCGTCAAAAGCAAGATTTTAGCCTTCTTAAGAGAAAGAAAATCCAGCTTCTAAACTATATATATACATACAAAGACACCGGATGCATCATTGGAAAAAAGTTCGCAACTGTATAATATCCTAAACAAGTTTACTTATTTGAGTTAAAAAAAACTGCATATCGCTGCACCTTGTATCAACGTGACTACGAATATCTCTCTCTCTCTCTTTCTCTTTCGCGGCCGTCCGCATATTAATAGAGCGACGCTCGCAGTCACGCAATATTAACGTCCGATCGAGGCGCGCGCCAGCCCGTAAACGGGTTAGAGGTAGGATAGAAGCCGAGCTTAATTTGACGTTCATTCGATTAATGCGCCGCAGTCGTCGGCTCGAATAACAATGCGGCCCGGGCTATAACCCTATGCTGTGTATATATATATATATATATATAGATCGTATACTTTTCCAAATTTTCTCGGTAAAATTTACCGCAACTAAAAAGGCTGTTTCATAATTCTATATACTCCGCGCGATAATCGGGATTACCGCAGCGCCGCGAGGCGTAAAAGCGACTGCATCGGAAACCCTTGCCTGGAATATTTTTGGTCCTGTATAAACCGACTGGATCTCTCATGGGATTATAATGGCTGACTGAGTATGTATATATAGATAGCCGCCGAAAAAGGCGCCAGAGACTGAAAAAAGTCTCTCTCTCTCTCTATCGACGCGAGTTCTCCTCTTGCGTCTATTTGACGCGTAACTGACGGCTGTCTCTGAGCCGACGCCTTCGAGAGGTGCGCGCGTCGAAGAATAAGAGAGAACCGGGCTATAGTGGATATAGAGAGCTGTCTAAGGTGCCGGATAAGCGCGAAATTTTCAGAAGGTAAGCGCTTGGATTTAAGAGCGCCGCGCGACGTTAGTGTTTTATATATATATAATAGCAGAAGCGAGTGACAGCTCGGGAGATGAGAGAGAATCGGTCCTTGACGTTTCGCTCTTCACTCTGACGTATTCGTTCGAGACAAGTTTCGAGTTTTTATACGCTGTGTACATATATTATACTCCCATCGATTATCGTCGCGGTATTTTAAACCGTGCTTCATTATAATTCGAGCGATCAGCGCGCGAGCTGATGGCAAAAAGTCCCCGTAATAATCTATTCCAGCGCGCGTCCTTCTTATATTTCATTAAACAGCTCTCTTCGCCTGGAAAGACGACGAGTCAAAGAACCCGCTCGTCGTCGCACACACATCCAGTTCTCCCCTTTTCTCAACGTTCGATGGGCCGCCGATCGATCTATTACTCCTCGATTTTGCATGCGTCTGTAATTAAGCGATATCCGTTCGCGCGGTATACAGGCTCTTAAAAAAAAAGTTGCGAGCTGAACGTCTCTTTTTATCCCGACCGCTGCTGCAGTCGACGACTCACGTCCGCCGCTCGTACGCCACTACTCTCTCGCCTAATTCTCGAGCGGATTTTTTTTTCGGCGATGCTTCGGTGCTTTTTGTACATTGTGAGTATATATATGGATGAGCTTTTGTCTTTCGTTTATCGTGTGTTGCGGCTATATATTCTTGTGAGTCTGGCTGTGGAGAGCTGCACAATCAGGAAAATTGCTTCGGGTGTGGTGTATATATATATCCGGGATTTTATTTATCGGAGTATATAGTCTTGAGGTTTTTTAGGGGCCAGTGCACACGGATCGATGATTTAGACTGATTGCTCCGGAGATATTGGCTTTGTTACGAGATGGCCGTTTGTTTTTACGCGCACGTCAATCTGGAACGCCTCTCGTATATATATGTATACGAGCACATGCACGAGTTATATTTTCAATAAGTTTTACGACGCTTTCAGATAATATACTTTCTCGTATTGCCTACTCTCTCTCTCTCTCTCTCACTCTCTGTCTACGTTATATCGAAACGCATCGATCTCTCACTTTCATTAATATTACCTCACGGACGCGAGCTCGTCTCGCCAGAGCCTCCTTCAATCTACTGCAGATTCGCATCTAGACAATAGCCCTAAGTACACTCGATCAAACTTGGGCAAACGCGCGTCAGCGACTCACGCGAGTTTTCGCGCGCGAGAAAAGCAGCTATATATACATACGTGTACCAGATACACACACATATATATATATATGTACACCACCGCGAGCGACGATCCTATCTTCGGTGGCACACAGGCCATGCATATAGCTATATACGCGTGTGCGCGCAGATGCGTCGGGACTGATAGTCGTCGTAACGCGCGGCGCGCGAGGAAGAGAGCTGCGATATATACCTCACACGCGATCTGATCGCAATCGACGAGGAGGAGGGCAACCAGCGCCGTCGACCAATGGGGAGGTGCGACGAGCCGCAGGAAATTTAAAGTCCTACTCGTGGACGAGAGGGAGGGACCCCGAGTTTAGGGCTTGTCGGAGGGAGGGACGAGTCGTTTGTTTTCAACTATGCGCGCGGCAGACGCGAATTTCGCCTCGATTTTTTCCAGCCTTATATACGCTCTACTGAAAAAATATTATCTAATATCCGCCTGCTCGACGCGAATAGACCTCTTTTACAACCCGATGCGTATATACCAGGAGTCGAGCCGAAGATAAAAAAAGATAAAGAAACTCGTAGTCTGCATGGTTCCTTCGGTCGATCCCCTTATATCCTCTGGAAAAACTATGTCTCGCCTTTGACGATCTTCAGTTCTCGCCCACCGCTCGGGCAATCTCAAAGAGTTCTGCACTTTATAGACCTCGGCGGAAGGGGTGTCTCGACAAAAGACCGTCAGATAGGGTGGACGGCGCCGGTGGCAGTGTATATAGCATCGCGATGGGCGACCGTCGCGCCGCACGCGGTAATAAGCATGAGATTCACTTTGCTAAATGAAAGTGCAGAAGCAGCTCCTTTCATACCCCTTTGCCCATTCGGACACGCGCATCCCGCAAAGAGACCCACGCGAAAGCGGCAGCCGAGCTTTCAAAGCTCGAAAGGGAGAGGCGAGCTATTATGTGCGTTTATATATGTCACTGGGTTAGGCACGTACATATAGCGGCGTCGAAAATCCTCTTATACTAATACACGAGTTTTCGAGTGTGCGGTGAGTCTTTTGCATTCCGCGAAGAAAATATTATTATACTTCGAAAAAGGCAAATACGCGCGAGTCGAGAAAAATCTGAGCGCTCGAGGTGCTAAAGCAAGGAGAGTCGAGCTCGGCTCGACTTTTTACGAGGCTTTAATGGCGCGAGATGAGCAGCTCGTAACGTTTTAAGCAAACTATAAAATTCCGTAATCTGCGCTGCTGCTGCTGCTGCTGCTGCTGCTGTGGACGCATCGAGGGAGAGATTCCTGTTGCGAAAAAAAAGAATATACCTGTACTAGTACGACACTAGACCGAGGAAGAGAGGAGGAGAGGAGAGAGGAGGGCAAGGAAAAGAGTACAAGGAGCTCGTATACGTATATGCACTCTCGGCGGTGGAAAAAAGAGACGCGGCGGCGAGGAAAGAAGATCCAGCGGTATGAGCGAAGAAGACGAAGAAAAGGAATCCGCCGGAGAGAGAAGAGCACCCGAGGCCAGTCGAGTGTGAAAGATCTCCTCGAATGCGCCGATCCGAGGGCCGCGTGGAAATGCATATGAAGCGGGAACGAAAGCAACGCGAAAAAAGGCAAGCAAGCGGGCAAGCAAGCAAGCAGCTCGAGATTTCAGAAGAAAAAAAAGAAGATACTTAGAAAGTATGAGAAGAGAAGCGTCATGTACATGCCGGCTCGACGCTTCGCTGATTTTTATTGACGCGTAATACCGGCCGACATCGGCCGCGCGAACCGGTCGTCGGCCGACCGCAGACCCGAAGCAAGAAGAAGAGAGAGAAAGAGAAAGAGAAGAAGCGTATTTGCTCCGAGAATAACGAGATAACGAACGGTAGCCGGTAGCATAAGAGGAACGACGTCCTGTTAGTGAGAAGGAGAGGAGACGAAGAAGAGGCGGAGCAGGTAGGTATATACGTATATATATTGGAGGTATATCGTTCAGAGGGGCGACAATAAGAAGCTGCGGAATGCAAATTCCTCTTGGATTTACCGTATATATGTCCCAATGACTCGCGAAATACATAATTATACCGAGTCTACTGTAGCTATTGTATACGCCTTTCATTATCCGTTTTGTTTGCTTTTTTCTACCGCTTCTTTCCAGCAGTGCACATCAGGGGCTCCCAAGAGGTGCAAAGTTTCTTCTTTTGTGCTGGATATACATCTCTCAGCTGATGTTAATTGTGTTTCCTCCCGGGACGAGCGCGAGATTGAGCCATTGTTTTCGCATATTTCGCCGTTATTCGCGTTGACAATTTTATACATATAAACGCAAAGTCCGAGCCGGCGGTCTACTCGAAAGATAAATACAAAAGGGAAAGTTGCATCTGCGGCGACACAAAGAAGAATAAACATATCTGGGTCAGGCTTTTTTATGCCTATATACGAAATATAATTATGACGATGACGAATAAGCGACGAGTTGATACGTTGCATTTAGCGTGTACAATATATACTTTCACTCGCGCGAGATCGAAATTTAATTAAGCTTTCAAGGGACCGATCCGAGCTGTATATAACAGGGCCGTTGGTTGATCGTCACAGTGACTCACCGTAATTTTCAGGTCCCGGGGATCGCAGGTGTCGTAGCGCCGATTGAACCGTAGCACGGTGTGCGTCTTGTTCTCGTAACCAGACTGCAAATGGTAATCCTGACTCGAGTCCATCTGCGGCTCACGGTTGATACCTTTCACATGCCGATCCTGCAAAAAAAAATAATGAGTCTCATTAATATGATTTTCTTCTGGAGAAATGACACCTACTTGACATTATTTACTTATACACGCGTTATATATTCATATATTGAGTAACAACAACAAGCTATTTGCTCATTAGCCAGCTGTGGAATGTGTGTGAAAAATATTATTCAGGTCGAAATTTGCAATCGAATTCAATGTCCAATCTATACGTTTTCAAAGTGCGACGGTGTCTTCCGGCACACAACTTGGCCGACTTTGAATCGGTAATTATATCTAGCATCAAATCTTCGAGGTGCCGAATTAATAGTTCTCCGCGTGAACGTCAATCAACGTCGTCTCACAAAAGCCAAAGTGTGTGAAAGTTTTTTTTTATCTCATCCAAACTCGACCCATATCCTACAACACAAGCCCCTTATCCGTTATCTCTTTTTTTTTATAAACTTTATATGTAATTATTCATACAGCTTCTCCGCGCGTACAACAGGACTACGCTCTGTCAGTCCATGCATAAAGCAAAGGACGGAAACGTAGCGTCGCGTGTCATTCTCGCGATTTGCAATATTTACTCAATTACGCGAGAGCGCGGCGCAGTATTCTCCCGGACAAATATTGCAACCTGTCTCTCCGGGCGTCGCGCACCCGTCTCCCATGTGTTTACAAGCGAATTATGCATCCGAGTCTTGGGACTGCTGGTGGTGCGCGCAGACAAATACTCGGTTCGATGTATATGCAGCAGCGCGCCATTGATATCGAGCGAGAACTCAATGAAGAGTAATTCCATTCACGAGCAAGCAAGAGAGAGAATATACATGAATAGGTATACGAACTGGAAATGCAAACGCGCGCGTCTTGCGGACCGACGAGCAACAGAGCGCAGCACGAGGCTGTTAATCAAAACGCCAGCGCGAGAAATGCTCGCGTTGAGATGTTCTTATATGTATATATCGAGGGGGATGGATATGTGTGTACCTGCTGCTGTAGCGTGTACGCGGTGTATCGGGTGTCATTCGTTTGCTCGGCCAATGTTTGTACCCGGTAAATATACCTGTACGCGCGCTGAGGAGAGAGAGAGAGTGCTGGTCGATATATACACGAGCGCTCGGGATTATATTGGATCTCGTGTGCATTTATAAGCTATAAATTTCGCGTAATTGCGATTTGGATGTATTAGTTTTTGCTTTTTGCTCGCTCGCGACGGCTGAATTCAATTGCCGATCTCGATATGCCGCGCGTTGATTCATGCCGGTGCTTATTTTATTCGCCGACGTATATAGATATACTGCGCACCGAGAAATTATTAACAAGCTCGCGGATTGATGTTTCTCCGTGGAATCGAATGAGCTGCCTGTATGAAAAAAAATAAAGCAGAAACGTCGTTTATATATCCCACGAACTTATAAAATACGAGCGCGCGCGCGAAACAACCAATATTAAATTAAGCTCCCCCGATTTGACTTCATTAAGCGGTACGTGTGTATATACGTATACACATTGAAACTTAATTAAAAATAATAAACGCGCGGCGTGCGCGAGGAGCCTTTACATAACACGCTGCTGGGCACACACATGCACGCGTCGCATTGCAAAAACGCATTAAACACACTTGTATCTTTGTTATACGAGAGGAGATTTAAGTTCGCCGGCTCGCATTAATGAAGCGGTAACAGATTGGATTAAGCGCTGCGCGAGTTAAAAGCGCTGCACAATGCTACATCAATAACGCGCTCGACAGCCGTGAGCCGGAGAACATAACGCTCTCGTTTCTCTCATCAGAGCCGGAGCGTAATTAAAGTGATTTAAGCGCAAAAACGGCCGATCCCTTTCGATACACATATATGTATATATAATTCAATGGCGTCGCGAACATGCGAGAGTACAGTGCGTACGTAAAATGCATCGGGCACACCGCGCGCAGAACAGAATAATGTATATATGTATAAAACACAGAGTAAGTATATAGGGTCGAGAAAAGAGAAGAGCAGCAGCAGAGAGAAGGGAGGAATCGCCCCCACTTTTCGGGGGAGCCAATAAACAGGCCAATCAACGCGCCCCAGTGTCCTCTCTTGCATGCCGCCTCTTCCTTTCATAGATATATGCCGCCGGCATGTGGTGTACCTATCCAAGTATCACAGGCGTGCGCCATTGTTCGCCGCCGACGTGTGGCGAACGAGAAAACGGAGCGTATACTACACAGTCGTGCAGCGACGAACGCAAAGCCAGTGCAGTGAAACAAGGGAAAAAAGATGGCAAAAAGCTTGGCCCTCTTGTCGCCTATATGGGTATGTATAACATGTTCCAGTGCGTGGACGTTGTTTTCGCATGGTCCCTCTCGAGCGCGGAGAAAGTGATAGGAATATAACATCGGCGTTGATTTTTTTGGTAAGCAAGATTTTACCGAGTAGACCGTAATTTGATGGCCGACCATAAGGGTGGGGGGGGGGGCGTTTTAAATTGTATATATAGTAGCACTGGAGTATCGTTTTAATTAATCCAACGACGACGACGATGCAAGGATATAACAACAAGAGCAGAAAGAAGTCGCGAGGATTTAATAAACGGAGCGCGTCGAGCAATATAACACGTGCAAAAGGAACGATAAGCTGAAAATAGAGAGGATATAACGAAAATATTCAGTGCATGTATATATACGCGCTGCAAAGAGAAAAAGATAAATAAAAAGACACAAAGCGCCGCTAACAGGAGAATGATAAAGGGAGGAAAATAGTGGACGCGCGGTAGCAGTCGAGCGAAGGATATAAATAGAAAAGTAGTTAGAGCGAGCGAGAGGAAAAAAATGAACGAGAATGGAGAGAAAGAGAAAAATAGTCTTTCACGATCACACCTGCGACAAGCTGATCACGCCGGGCCGGACGGCGACGACGTCGACGGGCTATAAGGTGGCAAAGTCCATCGAGCTGCCGATCTTTCTTTTGCCCTCTCCTCGTTTTTGCCTTCTTTTTGCACCGGTCCCCGGGGAGAGAGCAAAAAAGGAGAATCGAGAGAGAGAGAGAGAGAGAGAGAGAGAGAGAGAGAGAGAGAGAGAGAGAGAGAGAGAGAAGATGCCGCGAAAGGAGGATATATAGAAGGGAATAATGCACGGTGCATTGTATACATATATATATATATATATATATATATATATATACAGCGGATAGAGAAAGAGAATGTGATTTCGTGGAATAATTAAGAGCCGCAGGAGCGTTTGTTTTCCGGCCGTTCTCGCGAATCTCAGCAAGGCTATTATGAATAACTAGCTTTATTGCTGCTTTATATAAGCAGGAATCACGAGAATATTTAATACCGCTGCTGTTTGGGAGGATTCGAGGAATGTACATCCCGGACGAAATTAGCACACGAAGGCGCTCGTGATATGAGATTATAACAGTTTCTTCTTTTTGCAAATCAATGAGAACGTATATAATATATTCATTGGCACTTTGCGACACGAAAGCCAACACCCCGGGGCAAACCACAGCAGGCTATATTAACAACAGCACGCCGGCATGCGCACACACGTTCGAAAAAGCGAGGCGAAAGAAAAAAACGCGAGCGTCATCGTCGCGGTGCAGCCGCGCGGAATATCACCTTGAGACCAGACGACGAAGGCCGCGATGCAGCATATTTATATATATATACACATAATACGAAAGGGTCTGCAGCGCGACGGGTCCCTTTTAGTTAGTTAATCCGCATTTTTCGAGGACAAGTTTTTGCTCGCGCCAAAGAAGGGGGAGAAGAAGATTCCAGGCCGATCGGCGCGATATAATTATCTCTCGATGCGTGCCATTGTCGAGTTCTTGTTTGCGTGTGAATGTGTGTGTGTGTACGTATGTTTGCTCGCTGGCGTCGAGGCGCCTTTATTAAAATTTAATTTCGAGCCCCGGAGTCGGGTGTCGGCGAGTCATGCGCATTTTGTATTTAGCGTGCTGCAACTCTTTTATGCGGCTCCTTTTTTTTCTCGATTTCGCCGTGACATGCGAGCGCGCCGCCGCCGACTTTTTCTCCTCCTCTCTTTTTCTTTCTTCGCCCTGAGAAATATATCGCGAAATGAGCCTGTAAAAAGAGAAAAAAGACTGCGCGTTTAATTTTTTTTTCTCTCTCCCACTTTGCTCCGATCTTTTTACGGCGGTCGGTAATTAAAGGAAACTCGCGCGCGCGTTTTGTTTGTAACCAAATGTCGTTATGCTCTCCGATGATAATGATTTTTTTTATCGAGATCGAAAAATTCTAAAGCGCGATCTATAACAGTCGAGAGGGAAAATATTTCAGATAGCTATACGGAGAGCGCGAAATCCAGTTCGGATTACATAGCGCGTGATAATAACTTTATTCGAATCTTTACGAAATGCCAGCTTCGTCGTTGCAGCAGCTGACTCGCGGGAATGAGCGTATAATTTGGCCGGAATCGTAAATTTAATAAGATACATATAAAAGTGAAATCCACCGCTGCGCTGCCGAGACTTTTCAGATATATAGCGCAGCGGTATTACGTCATCGCATATCAAGAAATTAAAAAGTTATAAAGGCCCTGGCGGGGAGAGGGGGCGAACTTCTGAAAAGTCAAGCGTCAACCCTAGACTAATCCAACTCTGGGGTACGAAATAAACGAGTCGGTAAAATTTTAATAACCCCGCCGAATATACCTGCTGCTGCTGCTCGACACGAGCTCTCGACTCTTCTCTTTTTTCTCTTCTTCTCAAGGCGCGCGCGCATCTAATTTATCCGGGGCCATTCTTCTGGGACTAATCTTTGCTGCTCCTTCCCACCGGTCATAATTTTTCAAGCAGCGCGCACCGACGTAGATTGGCTCGTCGCCGTGCGAGAAAGCGAACGGAAAAGAAGAAGGAGAATGAGAGAGGGAGAGAAAGTCAGTGGGAGAATAATAAAGAGCGCTGTGCGAGAGAAGAAAAAAGGAGAAAATGACCGTAGGAGATGGAATGATGGAGGGAGAAAGGGAAGATAGTGCGTGACAGCAGCGAAAATGAAAAATTGCAAGATTATACAGGATACAATGATTAACAATGGAATTGTTCAATAATGCAATCTAAACACCGGCAGTTTCGTCTCTCAGCTGGAATCACAATAACTTTTCCGCAAAAATCATGCAAAGCTCTGTATATACTCCTTTTTCCTTTCATCGCATCCTCTGATATGTTAGGAGAACGGATATAGAAAGGGGGATATAGGGTAGTCGAGGAGGTAGGGTAAACCGAGAGAGTAAAAGGAAATTAGAGACAGAGACGCGACCAGAGGCGCCTTTGTGCGCCTTTTGCGCTCGCGGTAAGGAAAAAGGCAAGTCGCGGCATACACACGTGTACATAGTACATAGGGTCCGAGAGAGAGAGCTGCCTCGTAGCAGCTCATACTTCCCAAGCTTTGAACTCTGACCCGGGCAATATTGGCTTACCCGTGAGGAGAATGCGTTCGAAGAGTCGTCGTCGGAAAATTCCTCGACCGCCGCAATCATGTTTCCGCATTTTTCTTACGTGGCCTCGAGATTTCCATATGATTCGCCCCTATATATAAATATAGCTCGGTAGCTTTTTATTGCGCCTAATTTACGTATAGCGGCGGTGAATTACGAAGGCAATAATTTTTCCAGCTACGTAAGTTATATATAGAGAGGGGCACGCGAACAAAGCTCACCAATCATTCGCGAAAAAGTAGGAGGAGCTTGCCTCTGTGTGACACATATAATATAACGACTGCCGCGGCCAACATAAGCACTTCGATTTTTATCTCGACCATTAAAGTCCTCCATAACTCATAAAGCACATCCTACTCCCGCGGTGTCTGTATAGACACACGAAGAAAGAGCTCGGCTGCGCAACATCGCCGAAAAATTATCGCGGCCCAAGTGCGCCGAGCGCAGTCTCTCGAATAAAATTTCGTTTCCGTATCTTTCTTTCTCTCTCTGTTCACCCGGCGAGTGTACGTGCGCTTCGCAGCTATATATATAGCGTCAAGATTGCGCTGATGTATATATACACGGTCCGGGATAAAGTAATAAATAATTTCGTTCGGCCGCGTACCGGCGCTTCTTCAATTTCCGGGGCCGTCTGCAGCCGTAGCAGTAGCAGCAGCGCGAGCTCGGAAGTGGCGAGCGTATTTTTTCGCCCACCCTATATTCTTTTTCCGCTCTGTCTGTCTGTCTCTGTGTGTGTATATGTGTGCGCTGTGGAAGTAGTGCTACGTGCCCTGCTGCACTTTGCTCGATCGTTGCGAAATTTTCCTCGATGGACGCGGCTGCTTTGTTCTCTCGAATTTACCGTGTGCGCGCGTTTTATACACTATATATATCCATATCCCTCTGCTGCACGGTCCCGTCGTATACTTCAAAATGTATAATCTACGGGGTATAACGAAGTTTAAAGTTTCCAACAAAGATCGCAAACAGACGAGTATATACTTGAGCAAAAACCACCGAGAGATAGCCGCGTATATATATATATATATATATATATATATATATATATATATATATATATATATATATACAGCGACGTAAAAGCTGTCGCCGCCCTCCATCCGGGAAACAATTTAGTCAAGTTATTTTCCCCAAAAGAAGCTGCTCCCGCCTGCGCCGAAATCAGCAGCAAAATCCCGCAGCCGCCCATCGCCGCGTATAATCTAGTCCTCGTTTCGTTTTTATGAACGAGCTTGATTTCATTTTCTCTCCCTTTTCTCTCGTTAACGAGACCAGACGGCGGCGGTGCCCGGACGGCGAAAAAAGGGGAACAGATCGCGACTGTACACACACGCGCAACGGCTGCGGCGGCGCACACCGCACGCAGTATAGTAGGGTAATTAAGCAGCGGGCGAACCGCGAAACTTAAAATGCGCACCGCAAGCGTTGGCCTTGTATATGTTGTACGTATGTATATATATATATATATATATATATATATATATATATATATATATGCGAAACGCACAGGGTATAGGAGAGAAAAAAAGTAACGGAACGAAGTTTCGTGCAATAATCGGGCTCGCGTGTGCAAAATTGATGACGCTGCGAGCGACGCTCTGGCTTCGCGGAACAAAACACAGAGAGCGCGCGAATGTGGGAGAGAAGCGAGGAGAGAAGAGTCGACTATAGACCTTTTGCGACGGCGGCCGACGAGAGTCTATAGAGGACGCGGCAATTTTTGCTAAAACACAGGCTCGTTGTCGGAGTGTATGTATATATACGTGCCATTCTCGAATAGACACACATACACGCACACCGCAGTATGAAAATTTAATTTTCCAGCCAAAACCCACGGGCAAACGGTATTACGAGATCGCGTGTGCCACGAATCCGCGGTTTTCCCGATAATTCCACTAGCAGAACAGAGATAGACTCTGTATCCGCAGCGGTGCACAGAGGGACGCTAAATCCGTCAATGGAAATCGAATCGTCAGGAAGATTCAGCTTGCAAGAGAATATTTAGCATGGGACCGTCGGTGATGGGACACTATATATATATGCTGCAGTAGCAAGAGCCGAGAGAGATGGCTCATGTGACGGGCCGAAAGGGGCGCTACACGTAGAAGCAATTACGGCAATTACGTCATCCCGATTGACGCGCCGAGTGCAGCAACGACACACATCGTCCCGCAGATGTCGGAGAACGTGCGGTCCGATATGTATATATATATATGCACGCGGATCCCGCCTAATTGGCTTTTAGACACGATGCAGGCCGGAAACGCTATATACGCGGCGCACGAGACGTCGATTCGCGATTTTCCGTATATACAGGTGGCTGAGTGCCTCTGCTTTTTTCCCGGTACTATATATATGTGTGTGTGTGTATACTGCAGCAGACGCGATTCTTTGCCGCTAATTGCCTGCTCCCTCTGATTGAGGGGAACTCGAGCGGAGACGTTCGCTGTTGCATATAGGGGCGTTCACTTTTTTTGCGCGCTCGTTGTTTCTCGCGCCGTTGGCTGTTGATGATTCCGGGAGTCGCTGCTGCCACCGACGCAACAATGATTTTTTGCATACGGATTGTTTGCGCCGCTCTGTGTATATATACGCACTATATATGCGTATGCGACTAATGATCGAGTGCTATATACGTACTATTTCGAAACCGGCGGATGCATTGTGAGTAATGTCTATGCGCGTTATAATATGCAGATGCTGTCGATAAATTCTGTACGATCCCCTCGGAAAATAACGTCCACACTATACCATAGATCTGGGAGCTGTATAACGAGAAGCCGTTATATATATATATACCGCAGACCGGTATGAAATTTCACTCGGAATCAATCGACGGAAAACTGGTTTGTCTCTCGGCTTTATAAGGATATAATAATTTTTCCAAGTACAACGTGTGTCGCGCCCAGGAGAGTGAGCGTCGAATTCGCGTAATTCTTTATCGCCTCCACTAATCGTCAAAATAATCAGACCGAGCGAAAAAAATTAAACGCGCGACTATATATCTGTGCAATGTATATATAGCGCGCACAATCACCATTACGCGTCTTGATTATACGCAGCGGCGGTGGCGGCGCGTGTGTATTCACAATGACTCGGAGTTTTTCGCAGCTATTAATTGAGCTCGCATAGCGAGACTGGGGAGAGCAGGAGAAAAAAAAAGAGGAAAAAGAAAGACCGGGAAAAATTGAAGGAAAAGAACAATTCATAATTAATGCGCATTGGTAGAACCGGTTCTCCGCGCGCGTACCACCTATATATACCTGCATTATACGCAACTCGCAAACTGCATTTCATTCTCTCCTGCTCTCCCTCTGCGCACTACTCTCTCCCCTCAGTTTCTTATCTCCGCTCGGTTTTTCCACTCTCGGTCTTTTTGTCCCCGCGACTCGCGAGCTTTGTTCAGATTAACTTCTTCTCGTTATTGTTCGAGCGAGCCGTAAAAATTTAAAAGCATCCGCGCGATACATGTAAACATTTCGGATATATTATATACACCGGCGCGTACGCACTTTAGATTGTCCGGCGCCGCTTGGGATTTTGGTTTTTATTTTTTTATTCTATATATAACTGCGCAGCTTAAAGGATGAGCTGCAGTTAAAGTTCGGAAGGACGTATAAATCAAACTTTTAATTGATTTCGACACCCCTGCTCCCCCAACAAATTCATTAAAGTTTTATACAATTTTGCGGATGCACCATAGTGCAGAGTAAAAAAAACGTTTATAGCAAATTGGAATATCGTGTAGAACGCATAATCGAATTTGACAGTTATCGAGGAGCTGCGTATACGTGTTATTGAAATATACGCGCTAACGATGCTAATTAACCGATCAGCTGGCAATCGCTTATCTAAACTTTCACGCATCCACTTCTAATATATGTATATATAGCGTACTGCACTCATCGTGATTAAATTACACACAAACGATCGGCGCAGCTGTCGCGCTGCATTTTAGCGCCGAGTAAAATCCAATCGATCCATATACGTATACACGCACACACACTACTCAAGAAATAATCGGCAAAATTGATAAGGCTCTCAGCGCGCGCGCGACACGCGAACTGCCGCGCCGGGGCTGAATCATCGCGAGCCAGAAAAGATAACGGTCCGCGTCTCTCGTAAAACGGGAATATAATTCACTCTCTCTCTCTCTCTCTCTTTCTCTCTCTCTCTCTCTCTCTCTCTCTCTCTCTCTCTCTCTCTCTCTCCCTCTCTCTCTCTCTCTCTCTCTCTCTCTCTCTCTCTCTCTCTCCCTCTCTCTCTCTCTCACTCTCTCTCTCTCTCTCTCTTGCCTGCCTCTTAGCCTACCGATTTACGCGTCGGGGATAATGCGCCTTCATTACGCGCGCCGTTGCGTGCAGTAGTGTAGTGTGTAGGTATATACATACTACTGCAGACTTTTGACCGATGAAATATACGCACCGGCTTTCGGACCGAATAATATATTGCGCGATATGCGATTCGATATATACGGATTGATGTCGCCGTTAGCTGCAGTTGTCTCGTTTATTTGCAGCCCGGGCGACGTAAACACACACATATATATATATATATATATATATATATATATATATATGTGTGTGTGTGTATACGTAGCTGCGCTGGTTTTATATTTAGATAATTCTTTTGTTGGTGAACGCAAACAATGCTCCATTGAACTATATATACGTATATATGTGATAAATTCGAGATTCGAGCAATAGTGCACCGAATATTGCAAAATTCCAAACTCGTGTCAAAGAGAATCGTTACGCAGATCATATATATATATATATACGTAAATGACGAATGCATATTCGTTATTTTTGTTGAAATAAAAAAAAATTAATTACAAAATATAATCATAACCTTTAATACGTATAAAATACGTCGGATACACACACATATATGGTGGTACAGGCAACGCGAGCAGTCAATTAATTTAAGTGCCTCTCGCTGGTACGTACACGCGTGATGGCTTATATACATATATATGCGTGTATGTATATACTCGCTGTGCGCACGGAATGGGAGATACGAGGCTATACGCGATCGCATTACGTATGCAAATAATATAACAAGTGCAAAAAAGAGTCGCGACGGGAAAAATAAATGCAGGACGCGATATGTGTACCTATATAAAAATATATAACACATGATGCCCTCGAGTCGCGAGGCAATAATTGAAATTGCTAATCGCGCTAGCTGCTGCTATATTCTAGAAATTTGAATAATAACGCCTACTAGCTCGACGACGAAATAAAAAAAAAATATATATATATATATAGTAAAATTTGTTAAATATTCTTTCGTGCATCGGAATACAGTCGCGTGCGTGCAGCGCGTCGCCTTACACAGCCGCCGGCCCAGTTTTTTCTCACGTGTGTCTCTTTTACGCTTAGCGATGCGAATTTACACGTTATCGCCGACGTCGATATCTCATCTACATGAGGCATTCCCACGGGAGGCGGTCTGTGTATATCTATATATAAATACTCGGTACCTATATTTGCGCGCGCTGTACTCGAAATTTTTACACGACTGCCGTTATACTGGTTCTCGACGCGTTTGTTGACCCAAACCCATATTAGTATACAGCGAAAATCATCGGTGCGTTCAGTTCGCGCGTACATGTATATACGTGTATATACATATATATATGTACACCTGATTAAATACATTTGCAAGCGCGCGAGTGTGGACTTTGTTGATAGAAGGGAAAATGGATGCAGCAGCAGCAGCAGCAGCAACTCTCGTGGAAAATCATTAGCGCGCGGTTATTGATGGCGGAGAGCGTTGCGAATCGAGCTGGCTGAGCACGCTTCGTATAATTATAATTATTTAAAAGGTAGAGCTCGCTCGAACTCTGTAATCCGCGTATACGATCGACGCGTGACTTTTTTGCGAGGGCGAAACGATGACGCAACGCTTATTCGCGAGCTCATTCCTTATATGCGAGTTACTGCACAAATCAGGGGTCAAAAAAGATCGGACACGTGAAACCGTCTCTCACGAATCTCCACTCTCCCGTATACATAATTAAGCTTCGCCGGGGCATCGCAAAAAAGACCTATACAGCTCGAATTACCCTGCGATTAATTTAGCTCCTACACACACATATACGAGGGAGCGAGACAAGCACTCGCGCTATTAGTCGCAACAAATTGATGCGAAATTAGACGCAATTAATAGACAGGAGAGAGAGAGCTTTCGCTTTCCCCGCTCGCGTTTTCCGGTCGATCGCCGCTCGCGAGTAGGGAGAGCCTATATATAACTGTACCGCAGTGCAGCAGCAGCAGCAGCAGCAGCAGCGGCGGCGGCTCGTTTGTATTAATTATACGAATATCCATTGGAGAGAGGGAGGCCGATAACAGGCACCGAGAGATCGCTCTTTTCGCGCTGCTCTCTTTGGAACCGCTCCGCGTGTGTATATATGTATATAGATCAGTATATAAGAGCGAGTATCAGCTCTTTTGTTTTTTTGCTGATGCTTCGGGGGGAGATTGCGAGCTTCTGTTTTGGTAGGTTGATTGGGTAGGAGTGAAAGTTGATTGTTATGAATGAAGCTCGCTCTGGCCAATATATCGCACATGTATCAAGCCTGATTGAGAGATTAAAGTGAATTACTTTAGTGTTTAGTTGAGGCGAGTAATTCAATTGTATATATAAGGAGTTTTTTCGCGTTCGTCGATGCAATTTATACGTCTTGGCACGTCGATAATAATACAAAACCTATATATGTTCATCGCGTCTGATACGTGAATAAAACAGCGGCGGTAATTGATCCATACGCGACCGTCGAGATTACAGAATATAGCCACAATGAGCGTCAATCAATCAATCAATCCGTGAACTAAAGAAACAATCAATCTTCCCCGCGCGCCACTCATATCCCATTATATCAATCTCATTAAAATTGCTCGACTCGTCGAGCCGCGTATACTCACATGCGCGAGCTTCGAAATATAATAATTCAATCCGAGATATACCGTTTTCGAGCATAACGTTCATGTCCCTGTTCTACAGATCGAGTACAACGTGTCCTTGCACCTTTTCAAGTGTAAGTATTACACGCGCCGGTAATAATTGCCTACATCGCGATGCAACCGATGTATATACACACGCTGCACACTCGAGGCATCAGTCGCACGCAGCGCGAGGAGGGAGAGGGAGCGGATCGATCGACGGTGAATCCGTTCCGTGGGACGCGTGCGTGCGGCCGGGAATGCGCGCCGGCATTACGCTCCGAGAAACTGGATTCCGGAATACCCGCGTATGTCGCATAGTTCCTCCCCCTCTCGCGTGTTTATTCAGGAGTGCGGCTACCGACACTTCGTGCTTTCATAACCCGTTATACAGACGACGCACAGCTATTATTTTTTCCACCCCGCGGCCGCCTCTTCCTGCCGTGCACGTTGTGTCGTGTGTGCGCGGGCGACGCTTTGTTTTGCACGTTATATTTCCGTCGCCACCGCAGTCGCGTAATTCAAGTCCATTATTGATTTAGCGCCTGTGTATTTTCGATCACCGATTCTGCTTATACGCACAGGCTAAATGGAGAGCGCGCTCGTTGTTGTTTTGTTGTCTGCCATTGTATTAATAAACTCAGCTATTATCACGCGCGCGAGCTATCTGTATTATATATTGGATATCGATGCACGGGTTACATCTCGCGACAGAATACACGTATGGATATAGTTTATACGCGTAAAAAAAGACACGCTACAATACGTATCGTCGGCAGCGTAGCTTACGAAAAAAATCATAACAATTTTTCTCACAAAAGCGCATAAAACCTCTCTCTCTCTCTCTCTCTCTCTCTCTCTCTCTCTCTCTCTCGACGTTCTCGTGAATATAACGGCGCGCGCTCGCGTATATAATTACACACATACACACGAGGCGGTGCAATATGCCTTCCGCGCTATATCAATCGCGCACCGCTCGCAAGAGGGATGCACTGCACATGCATCATAAACGCATAGGAAAAACAATCGCGCCGCCGGTTTATGAAGCGTGAACGGCGTTCTTGCAGCGCGCGCGCATACAGGAAAGCGAGAGTAGCTGCAAGAAAGTTGCAGCCGAGTTTCGCCGCGGTGTATGTGTGTATATATACATGGGCTGGTATAATGCCTCATTCCTTGATTTATATACGAACGAGAGTGTCTGCCTATGTTATACTATTGCCAGAGAGGATATGCCGACGAGCTATTTTCTCCGAGAACTATTATAAAAGAGACGAGACAAAAACGGCGAGAAGCGCAAATCTACTTCATACTTTGGATATAACGAACATTTTCGCCCCGGAACGCTAGCTGAAAGAAGAAAACGCGGCGGAAAGGCTGGTCGTTATATTTCACAGAAAGACGCTCTCTAGCTGTGAGAAGAGATTGGATGGAGCGTGCGTTCGAAGGAAAATTTCGAATAAAAAAGCCAAGATACGTGAGAATGGATTCTCACGTACATATTTTCCAAAGGCTTTTGGCAGGCAACCAAGATACACACGCGTCGCGTCTTCCGTTGGCGTAATTTTTATTTTACATATGCAACGGCGGTAGTATTTCGCGGATTGACGTCTCCGAGTAAACATTGCATTTTCCGTTCCGCTGATCTCGATTTTCCACCATATATATATGTAGTAAATATAAACACGCAGCGACGTGCCTCCGGATGTATAACGGAGTATATACCTAGGTCTTACATCGAAATCGAAATTCCGAAAAGCAGGTTCGCGAGAAATTCGATACATAACTTATATATTAGCCATCGAAAAGTATAGCTTTGTTTACCCACTCGATCCGACAGCTGCATCATATATATACACACGAAAACCCTCTCCGTTCCCGTGCATGCAGCGCCCGCTGTATTTTTTACGAGGCGAACGCGCATCAGGCGTAAATCAAGGGTGCATTTCTGCGCGCGACTCCTTATCTCTGACGCCGGTGCGACGTGCCCGGCTGTTCGTGCCGCGGATTCGCAACGGAAGCCGCCCGTCGACTTGTTGTTCAGTCTGTATTATATATATATATGTATGTATAGCATGAACTTTCGCCATATATACGTGACGCGGCTGCTTCTCCGCAGCTGACTTTTTACACCGGTGTACGGCTTCGTTGATTCGTTAGGCGGTTCAACGCCGCTGATGTACCTTGTGAACTGTATAAAAGTATACTTTGTTTGTCATACCAATCTACTGTGTGTCACTTTTTCGTTCGCGTATACAAATACATGCGTTTGTGTATCTCACCTGTAACATAAAAAAGAGAGAGAGAAGGATTAGACGCGTATTCAAATATCAAAGGCAAAAAACAAAATCGTAAATCTATAGCATTCAAACACATACACGTCACTCCCACCGTGTGACCTTTCAACGTATATATATAACCACCAATCAAACCTGTCGAGAGCAGCGACGGATTTTCGACACTTCCATTATTTTTCGTATCGCGCCTTTTTCGGTGACGTGCGAATGTGTTTGCGCTACATAAAACCGTCTGCCGAAATAAACGCGCAAATATATATATGCGACTTTTTGTTTTTATTCGCAACGTCCTGCGATTATCTTCTAATCTGTTAATACGACGCGGGGCGGACGACGCGCGTCAAACGAAACCGATATCTACCGGTATCGCTTTTGACAGGAATATAATATATATCGTTCTGATAGCTCTCGTATAACGAACCAGCGTCAACAATGAAAAAATATGCATACGCGTGTCAAAAAAATCTTCCATCCATATATATATATCGAATGGAGCAGTCTATCGTATCCTATCCCCCGATTTTCCAAAGCCATAATTCGCTCGTTGAACAAAACGCATCAGCCATCAGAATAGAGCGTTCCCGATGTATATTTATATGGGTACATCTCACTCAATTTCCTCATCAGCGGCCGATGACTCGTTCGTTTTCCTCGTGCGTGTGTGTACATACAATAGACGCGCCGACGACACGGCGCACTCATCGAGCGCGATAGCTCTCACGGCTTGGAAATTAAAAATAGAAATCGAGAGATAGCTGCGGGACAAAAAGAAGTCGATGACGAAAATCACTCGCTCTCTCTGTATAGCTGAGCGCAATCACTCATTTCTATATATATATATATCTATAATATACCGCCGTGCGCGGAGTCGGTAGGCGTCGAACGTATATATTATATTATACGCCAGCGTATAATCAGATAATATTCAAATTGATGATAAACATTTATAAGAGCGTTTTGTTGCAGTAGGCCGCCGGAGAGAAAAACATATTTGGATCATTGTATGAATTCCGAGGCGGTGAAACAAGACGAAGATGACGCGAGAGCGAAGAAAAAGCAGCGACTACGGCTGCAGTAGCCCTGAAAAAGGAGGGAGCGAGGGCAGGATGCCATTGTGTCCTGTGGCCCTCTGCTATATATACACGGCTCTCATCTCCATAACGAGTGCTCGCTGCCCACTCTCCTCTCTCTCTCTATCTCCATCTTATTTATCCTTTTCTCTCTAGCTACTCCCATTCACAGAGGTGCATATCTCCCGGGCTTTGTTCGAGGCTCGCTGAGCGCGAGAGATCCGATCCCGTCTCTCGATTGTTGTCTCGGCGGTGTGGAGGAGAGTCTCCGACTGGTCGCCTTTAAATTGTCCAAATAAACGCGTCTCCCTGCGCGCATGCGAAACGTCGCCGGACGTTAATCGGCTCTGCCGGAATAGCTCGATCGTATCGCTTTAACGAGAGCCTGACGGCCCGGAGGAGCTGCCGAAGGACTATATAACTATATGTATTTGTATATAGCATGGGATGCGCGCAGCCTCATATCTTTCATGTATATATATATATATATATATATATATATATAACTAATTGTAAGTATTTTACACATACAGAAGAGTCTCGACAAAACGAGAGACAAACTATTGCGGAGCGTTAAATAGCTCGTGTCGCTTAATTATAGCGGACGAGATAAACATCTCGGCGACCTGCTTTCCGGCCGATTAATTCAAGCCCGGGAGTTCGACCGATCGACTTTGCTACTCGTCTCCTTCGCTTCCGAGAGCAGCCCGCGCGGTCTCCTCGTTACGGCCGAGCGATGGTGTTGCGTGTGTGCTAGCGGCTTTATTTTTCGGGAGCTACAAATATAGCTCGCTCGCGCCTCCGGCCGCGTGAAACGTTGGGAATTTAGTCGGGCGAACGGCCGATATCGATCGTATCGTCGACCTGTCTTCTCCTCGCTTTACTCCTTTTCCTTCTTCACGCTTTTTAATTTTTGGCGTAAACGCGCGCCGAGCGAGATATGATCAATGGCATAATGCCGCTCGGGTCGTCGATGCGGCGTGGAAAAAAGCCGTTTTTGAATATCGGTCGATCTGTAAACAGCTTTGGTGTATGAATACCGCTATAGCATTCTTTTTTTGTTACTGATGCTGCTTTCCAGAAACCGAAAACGGAACGCTCTTTCGAGTTTATTAATTTTTCTATAATTGACAGGATTCGCGGCTGTCATTCAACTGCGTGTAAACGGTATATATTATAAGTGGAGGGAATTTATATAGGATCAGCGAGACTTGTTGGAATATTTTAGTTTTGTGAACAATTTTTACGAGCCCGGCGGACCCGTAAATCAGCGCCGAAAAGCGGAGTTTACCGGTAATCAACGCGCACAAGGCAGCGAGAAAATCTCTCTCTCTCTCAAAGGAATCCAACGAAAACGCATTCATTTACTCGGCACCTCACGCGATATCTCCCTGTGTCTGTGTGTGTATACAGCTCAGAAATCCTCGATAAAAAAAGAAGAAAAACCGCTCTCTCAGCGGACACAAACAACAACACGGATGAACGGCGGCGCGGGTTATAATATATATACGTGTATGTATATATATATACACATATAATACAGCAGGCGAGAGAAAGAGCCAGTTTTCGTATAATCGTCGTGACGTTCCTCGTGTACCGCTGCACCGCGGGTGTCAAAAAAGAGAAAAAAGGCTGGCCGCATG
This sequence comes from Muscidifurax raptorellus, assembly GCA_020010945.3. Classification (NCBI taxonomy): domain Eukaryota; kingdom Metazoa; phylum Arthropoda; class Insecta; order Hymenoptera; family Pteromalidae; genus Muscidifurax; species Muscidifurax raptorellus. The sequence continues at coordinate 17,884,691 of CM052077.1, read as the reverse complement.
AGAGCGAGAGAAGAAGGTGGAAATCCGAGAGTCGCGTCGTTCGGCCCGTGGATTAACGGTGCGCCGGACGGTTCTCTCTCTTCTATCCCCAGAGATGCGAGATCCCGGCCGAGATATACCCGTATGTATATGTACGTATATGCACGAGAGGGAGATAGCCCGCGCGCGCGCGGCGATCAAAGTCGATTCCCTTTACATGCGCTGTTTTACCCGGGAACGACTCACTTTTCGGAGAGGAGAGATTTCACGGCAGAGATATAGTTTATATGTGCCTGCAGCGCTGCAACACGCGAGAGAGTTATAAATTAATGACGACGACGCGCGTGCGGTATCACACAGAGTCTCGCGCACTTTGTTGTTATAATTATGTACATGCATATTAAGGTCTAATCGTGCGAGCGAGACTCGGCAAGTCAAAGTTTTGGCGCGGAGCTGCTTAATTCTTTGGAGTTTATTAAGCTACATCGGAGCTGCGTGTAAGAGCGCGTTGTTCCTCAACTCGGTAACTATTTTGAGACTCCGATGCTTTTTGTATAAGATAGAATGAATATGGCTCGGATTACATGCGTAATTTACCGTGTTATATCAATCGAAATTTACGCGTTCTTATACTACGTACGGCGCGATTACGCAACGATTTCGACGTGATGTATAATACCTATATACAGCATGTAAAAACCGCGATCGCACGTGAGTTTTCAATCACGTACAGACGCACATTTCAGCCGAAGGAGAAAAAGCCGAAGCCGCGTGAACAAAGAGCGAGCGTTTCAATTTCCATTCTCCGCAAAAAGCCGGGCAACACTGCAGCTCTCTCTCTCCCTCTCTCTCTGTCGGCGCAAACCCACGTGCGCCTATATGCACTACACGCAAATAGAAACGGAGCGAATTTCAGCGCGAGATCCGCTCGTAAATCCGGCGGGAGCGGATTTTCTGTAAGCCCACACGCGACACGACGACGCAGACGGAAAACTGCTCGTATGCCTCTCTCTCTCTATATATATACTCTCTAATACACTAGTGCACACAAGAGTGCGAAACACATATATATGTAACTAATGCAGTCGCATAACGTTGCAGGCAAAAAGCGGTGCCTACACTGCGAAATGATTTCGCGTCGGAGTAAAAGAAAAGGAGAGAAACGTGGCACGACGTGTCGCCCACGGATAACAGAGCGCAAAGGAAGTATGCAGGAACACAGAGAGAGTCGTTTGTTCTGAGCGATGTATATCGCCAGGCGCATGGGAGGACTGGTGCCAGAGATTACAAGTTTTGCAAGACGAGCTCGCGGATCGAGTAGAAATTAATATACGAGAAGCGGATATATATTCGCCGCATACATATATATCAGTATAATATAACAGCAGAGCGATTGATCGAGCAATTATTAATACTGAAAATACATCATCGGGAATTCCAGCGTCGCGCGCACTCGGCGTGCAATTATAAATTTCCCTCCGAGGGAATTTATAATTATTACGAGAGTCTCGTGGAGAAAACAGAGCAAACACGACCTACACCAACCAGCTCATGCATGCGCATAGCCCATCAGAGGAAATATCGCAAAGAGAGCGTGTTTTGCGCTATATACTCGACGAGAAAAAGAAGAGCTCGAGAGCTCAAGGATGCTGCCCAGCAATATAAGAGAGGAGAAGAGTAATACACGCTGCCTGCACTGTCATCTTCGGTGTAAACATTAGTAGCCGCAGGTTGCAGCGCGACGCGCGCAGGAGGCGGCCGGCCGTGAAAACGAGAAGCGACGAGCCGTCTATATACACGTACTGTATACTGCACAGTGCACATCACACACACAGCCGAGGATGCCTCTTTTCTCATCAGGTATATGAGAGCGTCTAGTTACTCCGTTATACAGGATTGCTGCTTGGACGTGCTTCTTATTCGGGGCTTTGTACGCACCGCCCGAAGCGTAAAAAACGTCCGTATAGAAAGAAAACAATTAGAGAAGTAACGCGGCTTTAATCGATACATGTCATTGTTCGTGCGATTCGTCGTGGTTCTCGATCCTTTTTTTCCACTCCCCACTCGACTCCACGGGTTCATCGAACGCAGAAAAAATTGAAGCAGCCGCGTGTAGATGAATTATTATACCAGAGGTGGCTCTGTACTCGCACTGGAGCGAAGGAGCGTAAATTTCCGAGCTTACGATGAATTATGTAACGCGCCGGGAGATTAAGCCCGTTAAGTAGGTTAAAAGCGGCGCAATATTCATTCCCAATTATTCACGCTATCTCTCTCTGCTGCTGCGCTAAAGGAAGCTGCAGTGCAGCAGCCGACGCTTTATCAAACATTGACATTGTGCAGCGAGCAATCTCGGAAAAATCCCCTAGCGAGAGAGAACGCTAAACCAGATCATCGCTCTCCGGCGCTCGCGCTTTATCAATAGTAAATACATACATCAACGTTGCAGCCTACGCTATACGCAGACATAGGTACTGCTCGCTCTCGCGCCAGCTCTTTTGCATAGCTGCTGTATAGTCAAATTGTTCCTATATACTTATATCTCTCTCGATACACTCGAGCGCGTACATCAATCAATGCCCGCGGCCCGAATCTCGTCGGGTGAATTTATGGACCTGCCGAGATTCTTAAAAGGGTATAGAATTGTATCCGCAGCAGCATTTTTACTGAATATTATATACTATTATTTCTATATATACCAGGCGACAAAAGCGGCAACGACTCGGGACAAAAAAGAGCCGAGCGCCGAATTAACCGCAAAAGCCCAGACGTTTAATATATATATATGAAGCCGCGCTGCAGACAACAATGGCGCATCGACGTATAACAGCTCCGAAATAATAATCAACAATGTATATACAGGGGACTGCAGCCGCGAGTCTTGGTCGATTCCCCCCAACGCGCACCGCCGCGACGATCCGCTAACGAGCCCTGCAGCGCAAGAGAATAAGGAGAGCTGATGCTGCTCCCGTGGGTTATACTACTACTGCTACTGCAGCAGCACCGACGGCCGAGATTGCACTTTATTAATAAATTACAATACCGCCGAGAGCTCGAGACGTTAATTAGGCCGGACCGACAAGACTGCATGCGCACGCGAAGAAGAGGACGTGCGCGATATCTAATTAGTCGAAGGGGCGACAAAGACCGCTCGCGCGAGTAAATAAACTATCATTCCGCCACGTGTATATAGCTATAAGTCGTATGTCTACATAGAAAAATCGATCCGCGATACAAGAGGACTGCAGCGTCTCGAGAGTTATACTGCGCGGCGCAGATGAATAAAAAGTGGAAAGGCGCGTATATTGATTTAGAACGCGCGCGGCCACCTACGCGATGACAAACGACTCTTGACAGCGAGTCTCTCTAGTAGCGCACAGGGAAATTGAGAAACACACCGTGGATGCTGCCTGACAGCGAGAACAGCGATTTGGATACCTCATCCACGTGTCAGTTTGTTTGTCTTGGCTGGATGTGTAGCTGCTGCGCGAGTGTATTTATATAAGAATAAACGCGCGTGGGGGTATTACATAGAGTTTCGCGAACGAAAATTAATTTTTCCTCTCCATTTTCCAATGGCCGAGAGACATGTCCTCGATTTAGAATACGACTTCCTCCGAGATTCAAATTTAACTCGTAATCTCTCCCAAAGGAAATGCCACGGCAATAACAATCGTAAATATCCACGAGCACAGAAAAAAAGCGACAAAAGAAAAAAAACTCCGCCTCACGCAAGCCAAGAAATATTTTTCAAAATAGAAACTCATAAATCCCCATTACTCGGTGCAGCAGCGCGGTGGCTCGTATATGATACTTCCCTACAAAATTCCGTTTCATATGAAAGAGCCATCTTTAAAAGGCACAGCAGTAGCAGCAGCAGCCACGGCAGTAGAGACTTACTATACGTCGACGACGGCGAGAAAAGCCCGCGAGCTCGCTCGGTTATTTTAAAAGAGCGAGCCGGCTGCGAGCAAGATACAAGCGGATCCTCCATTAAACGCGACAAATTTACAAGCACTCACGACATATTTCCAGCGAGCGCGCGACTATACGCCGCCGCTGCTGCTGATGCACTATATAGACGCCCACGCGAGCGCGGAAATGAAGCGCAAACGCTGCGTTATATAGCGAGCGTATACCGAGAAAGCCGAGATTCTCGCGCGACTTTGTTTCTGCGCACGCGGGAATTGAAGATTTTCGGGGAATTTGTGTCTGTATATATATACATATCGCAAAGGGATGTTGTACGTTATTTGCGTGCCGACGACGAGGACTGCTGCTGATGAGTTATTTTGACAGAGAGGCTATATAGCGGAAGTTTCATTATGATAATTGAAAACGAAACGGGAGGCGGACACGGGAATAATATAATCTCCTCCGGCTTTGTCGTCGTCGTCGTCGTCGTCGTCGTCGTCGTCAAGACGGCCGCGTAAACGCGGAGAGAAAACACAAATATTTCCAACCGCACCGGGAAGTGACACGTGGGCGGAGCATCGACGGCGCGTAAATACGTCAGTTTCCAATACACGGTCGGTTGTAGTTGGTGCGCACGGGCATACATTATATAGGAATCTTGTCATTTCGAATAAAATTCGAGACATTATTGCGCGTGCGTCACTTTGATAAAGGGACAGCTCGTATATATTTATAAACTCGCGCTGTAAATTTTTTTCGCGAGCTATATACGAGCGCGGAAAGTCTAGAGCGAATAAGACGCGAGGCAGAAATAACAGAGAAACTTCATCATTAAAAAGCTCCGTCTGCCGAAAGAGCTGCGGCGTCAAAAATAACAAGCCCTCCCGAGAAAAAAGAGAAAAGATCCGTTGAATCACGTCAGAAAGTCGCCGCGCTAGTCTATACACATCGTCGATTCATCGCTATATAAACGTCGATCGAGAATAAAACCGAGCTTCCGTCTAAAATATTCAGCGCGGCGTCATTATAGCCCACCGCGCGCCGCTGCATCGCCACGTCCGTTCGCAATTATCGAAAAGCAATTTCGGAGCCGGCCGAAAAGTGCAGTTTTATATATACACACACCGCTGACGCGTTCCCTCGTAAAGGCTACAACGAAGCTGCAGCAGCAGCAGCAGCAGCAGCGGTAGCTTTAACGATCGGCTTGTCGAGGAATCGACACTTTTATTTTCGACGGCTAATAAATGGTATTTCCGACGTCTCGGCCCGCGCAATAACGTAAATAATGCAATCTCGCGCTGCTACAGCGCAGACTCCCCGAGTCGATGTGCGGGGCATATATGTATACACTGTATGTGTGTGTCGGCGTTAGAGCAAGAGAGAGGGCGAGGAGAACCGCCGGCGGAATAATAAGGAGGGAGGGAGCCGAATGAAAATAACACGTGGATGGAAAGCCGATGGATCGGGGAGAACGAAATTACGCGCCGTGGCGGGAGCTAATGCCGCTGTCGGTCGGTGCTGTATACCTCTATCTTTAGGAACGACTTTTTTTCGTCCTTTGTTTTACGATTTGACGCGTTATAAGGTGTGTGTGTGTGTGTGTGTGTGTGTGTTGGCGCAGTAAACCTATAGTGCTTTTTTTACAGCAGCGTCGAGGTTATTGCTTGTACTTTTGTTTATCGATTGGAGCGCGCGCGCACATGTGTGTGTAAAGAAGACTGGAATGGAAAATTTCACGAGTTTCTAATACAGAGAGCAGCGATTTGTGGTTGCGAGTGTATATTGATTAGAATGTAAAGAAGTGATTTATCTTTAGAAAGTACCCGCACTTACACAATCGCCCATACAGACTTGTTCTCGAGCGGAAATGCGCTACTGCGACTTACCTGGAACAGAGAAAAAGAAGAAAACGTTATAGGCAAATGCGTGTATAATAAGAAATCATGCAATGACAAATGGAACTTATAGCCAGACACACACGAAATGTATTCCGAGAAACGCAATCACACACCTCGATCACACGTCCTCTCTCTCGATATAAGATCGATAGCCATCAGCCACGAGAAAGAAAAAGAGAAATGTGCTAACTCTTCGAGAAAAAAACTTTTTCACCCCGCGTACGAAGACAAAGAAAAAGTGCGTATAGGGTAGCGATCCGAGGAAGAAGAAGGGACCGAAATTTAAAAAATCGAGGGGGATCGTCTTGTCGAGAAAAGGGCTCAAAGACAAATAGAGAGACAGAGACTGACCAGGGGCATCTCACGCTGTGCCGGTGGATTCCTCGGACGGATTATCTCGACGATATAACCGGCGCAGGAATTTTTATCGCGCCCGCGGCCGATAAGCTCGGGCTATACGCGGCAGGAATGAAATCTGATCAATCGCACGAGCGACGTTGTGGAGACGGTCGACGGAAGTTCACGCACACTTGGATGGCTCTATATATATTTCAGAAAATTATTCTATTCTTCGTTCAGCGTCGCATTGAGTTATTTATGTCTCTATTTCGTCGTCCTTTGTTGACATTTATTACATATGCGAGATTCCAAACTGATTCTATATAATACAACGAAATAAACAATCAGACATCGATAGTCTCGGCTATAATAAAAGAGTGTCTTTATGACCTCTCCCGCAGACTCTCTCTCCATCTCTCTTGGAATTAGAATCTCAAGGAAAACAACTCACTCGTTGGCTGATGTTCGTGAAGTGGCTCCGGCCGAAAGATACACACTATATAGAGTGAGAGAAGCGTTGCATCTTATCAGTGGGGCTCTTTGTTTGCTCAGCGCCGCCGCGCTCGAGTGGATCGACTCTCCGAAAGTGTTATTTCCGTCGGAGAATTTATAAATTCAAATCCCGCCGATGGAGATAGAGGGAGAGCGAGGGGGGAAGGAGGGGGGCAAAAAGAAGAAGCAGCGCTGTTTTCTGTGCAAACAGCCGTCCGCAGGCGACGGGAATTTTCGGAGGGTCACCGAGAACAGGAGAAGCGGATTTGGTATGAGGTATTAGGGTTTGTCGTCCGAGCGAGGGAGAGACAGAGAAAGAGAGAGAGATTTCATTGTCGCTGCGTTAAGTAGTAACGACCGAGCGACCGGATGAAATTAGCTCGCTTGTGTTGGCTCATAAAATCCCGACGGTATTATATATATGAGATACATTTTATTACTACTCCCAGGAGCTTCGTTTGTCTCCTATACGTACATATATAATGCGCGCACGGCAAAGTAGAATGAAAATTATCCGAATGCGCAAAAAGAAGCATAATGAATATTATATAGGTACACGACAACCATGCGCTTACAAACCTATATATATATCCAATTTACCGGTGGCAAAAAGCCCTCGCGAAAATTGCAGGTTTATTACACATAGCGGTGCGAAAATTCACAAAGTTTTTGCGAGAAAAGTGCGCGCGGCGGCAGTTGCGAAAAAGGCGCGAAAGTGTCTATGCTAATATTCGCGGCGCGTATTTTTCCCTCACTTCGCCGCTTCCGGCGATAAGAAAAACAGTCCCTGTGCGCGTGTGTAGGAAATCAAAAAATGAGCACATTTAAATTTCAGCGCAACAAAAGACCGCGGCGGCCGCCAGGATGCGATAGTATCATCGAGAAAAACCGAAGAGAGTGTGTCGTTACGCGCGACCTGCCGCGGCGACGAGCCGCGAAAAAAGCGAGCAACGCGTAGAAATGAATGGCGCTTTACATAAAGGATGCGAAGCCTCGTAAAGATAAGGGCGCGGACTTACTGTATATGTGTGTTTCGCTCTGTCTTTAGAGTTAATGGAGCCTAAGGGGAAAGAGGAGAAACTCGTGTATGTGGACTCATTTACGTGGATTGTTACGTTTCCTCGTTTCTTTTTTTTCTCTTTCGAGTCGCTTCAGCGCATTAGCATTTTCGGGGTGAGGGGAACGCGCGTGCGTCAACAAATTTCCGTGTTTTTTTTTTGCTTTCAACTCTATGAAAAGTGTGTGTACAAGCTCCGTTGGCGCGGATCGATAGGATCTGCGAACGGAATGCGTACACTGTTTTGAATAATTACGTTCGCGCGCCGCTTGTTAGACGACAGAAACTATTCTAGATCGGCCAGGATGATAAGTCGGTATATATATGTGTGTGTGTATGTATGTATAACCGAACGTTTCAACTGGTTCGTTGGCTGCCGGTAATTTTTCACCCGCCGATGCCAATACTTTGATACGTGTGGGGTAGACCCGATCAAATTTCGGTCTATATATCTGATCATGATCGGAATGTCTGCTTCACGTTACAGTTATGGAATATTATTTTCCCGCTACTCTCGTGTATACATGTATATATAATTACACCTGCAGCAGCGGAATTCACAAGACACACAACAAAAAGCGATGCACGCGCGGAACAATCGCGGTAAATTGAAGACGCGCGCGCGGCGGGGCGCCTTAAGTATTCCGGAGCAGTAGTAGACTCGCGCTAAACGGCGCGTCAGAAAAAAGCCGACAGGAAGAGAGCGTCGATGAGCTGCCTTTTCCTCGTCTTTGCGCGCGGAAGCGATTCCCACAAATTACGTTAATTGAAAGGGCTGCTGCCGGTGCATATACGAGCCCCGCGAGAGATGCATAAGAATCGAGCTTCAGAAGCGCCGCTCGAAGGTATATATATATAGCTACGTGGGGAGACTTTTCAAAAAGCGAGGATCGGCACACGCGGCGCGTGAGAATAAAGCGGAAGGTTATTATTGTCGCCGTAAAGGCGATATATGTATATGACTCGCTCCGCGTCTCTCGCGCAAGAGGGGGGAATCATTTGCGCTCCGGGAATTTTATAGCCGACGAGGAATATTTTTAAGTATATAGCGCTTAAAACTTTTCGAAATTTTATATGGATTCGCGCGCTGGGTGCTCTGCACGTGTGGCTGCCGCTCGAAAATAGAACTGTTTGTTTGTCGTTAAAAAAATGTTGGTCGCGCGCAGCTGTGCGCTGTCCTCCAGATAAACACGTGCCGTCTAAATATGACCGTTTATTATAACCCCCCCCCCCCACACACACAAGCACTATAATTCTTTGAACTACAGCAAAACGCTCTTATGGAGTACAAACCGGCGTCGTAAAAACTCGTCGCTCCAATCAACAGACTATCTCCAATCTATAACCATAAATTACGACGGCGCTGCAACAAAGCCGGCAAAAAAAAGCGGAAGAAGTCATCCGAACTTTGCATCTGGATCCAGAAGTAAACGGAGCTTTCGTTTCGCCCGCGCACCTTCGGAATGCGATCATACAAGCTTTCTATACGCAATTGATTGCGACAATCAAAACGGTATATGCCCCCCTAACGGCAGCTCAATTAATAACGACCGCTAATGGGCGGCTTTGTATATATAGAGAGGGGAAGCATCAGCGCGTAAGACGCATTCCTCGCTTTTTGCTCGACGCGACGACTATCGGAGCTCATTACGGAGCAGCCGCAGGACGCGTGTGCCCGCGCGGCCGCCCGATTGTCTCCGCAGCTGTCGCGAATAATCCACCGGCTATAGGGGGGAGAGACGAGTATATAACGCGCGCTAGTGATAAGGTCGGAGTTCGTTTTTTTAAGGAGATAAACGGAGGGTGCAGCAGCAGTAGCATTTGTTGGGAGAAATGAGGGTTTGATGGAGCGGCTGGCTTGTTTTTGTTATACGGGAGCCGCCGGCGCGCAAGAAGCTGGCGCGTTTAATTTATGATTCGGAGGAGAATGGTATATGTATATATATATAATGGGATTCGAAGGATATAACGGCTGTATAGTTGCTAAAAATCGCGCGTCGTTATCGTTATAAATCCGTCAATCCGTCGTGGTGGATACGCGCAAAAAGTATAAGTATAACTCGAGACATTTATGTGTAGAGAGAAAGAGAAGAAGCCGTTCGATTTTGATTGAAATAATGATCGAAAGACGGGCGGATGCGGCGGGGCTCAAAATGCTTCTGTACGAATTCCGCGGGTTAATGAAGCTCTGAGCGTTGACGGCATAAATTCGCTATTGCGGCACTTTGATATTTCGCGGCATGGAAAAACCGAGGATACACGCATATCGACTCATGCTCGAGATAATGACACCGCAAGAGCTTTGAATCACAATACGAGACACACTGCAAAAAAGGGAAATGATGGATGACCGTATATTCCTTGGCTATAGAGGCAATAGACGCGATATACGTTTATTATTGTTTCAAAGCGGTCACGAGGCGCACCATATAGAAAATAAATATATATATAACACCAAAAGTAAGACACTTGAAACCTCTATTTCAATCAGCTGCGATAGAAGCCTCAAGTCCGTATAAAGCGAGACTGTACAAACAACTGTATATCACAACGCGTATAACGGCAGCGCGAGCCGCAGTAAACCGAGCAACGAAAACGTAAATATACACACCGGGGAGAGATAAAGCGCTACGGAGACGAATGCAGCCGGATAAGCAGACTGCATATATAGAGACAACGCTTCAAAGCTGCAGAGGAGATAGAAAGGCTCGAGCGCGCGACAGAACTGATACTTCCTATGACGGCCAGCAGCAGCATAAATCCGGTGCGCGTCTATTTCGGGAGAGAGAGAGAGAGAGAGAGAGAGAGAGAGAGAGAGAGAATGAGAGAGTGTATATTACATAGACAGCTGCTGAGGCGCCTACATTATCGCGGGGCCCCGGAATCACCGTGTGGCTTTTTCACGCGACGTCGATACGAAATATCGTAGCAGCTATATACTCGCTGATACGCTGGAATAATGTCCAGTGTGCGCGGGTCTTTGTTTAGGAGCACGCGCGTGGGTATCTCGCTGAGGAAGTGGAAAGATTGGTCCCCGACTCTTCGTTCGTAGAATTTTAAGTGCTCGCGCGCGGAGGAAGAGAGATTAGGGCGGACGTGTATGTATATATATACGTGTGTATACACCGCACTATACACGTGACGTAATCGTGGTTTGATGTTCTTTCCTGCGGCTAGTAAATTGTGCTTAAGTAGAAGACATTGAAAATAATCAGACGCAAGTTTTTGCAGCCGCGAGTAAATAAAGGGTAAGTTCCCCTAAATGTATATGCAGTCCTTGCGAAGGTCGTTAGAGCGGTGTGTAAAGTCCCATTAAAATATCGTTTGCCGTCGCTCGAAGTTGAGATCATCAAAAAAATATTCGTCGCTCTTCCTGTCCCTGCGTTTATGTGAAATGTGCTCTCTAAAATATATTTTCCACGACGCAAAAATAGATTTATTGAAAATTCCTCGCAAAGTTCGCGAGCGAAATGAAAATTAATAAAAAAAATAGCACCGCAAATTTTGCTATGTATATAATATATAAACGTTATTCGGCGCGCGCCGATTTACATGAACGGGCAGGCGAGCTGCGTAAAAGATAACGTCGAAAGAGTAATATATGCCTGGCAATAAAGCCGCAGGCGTGCGCGCACACAAAGAAAAATTAATAACGCACAATATAATATCAATGGGAAGACGCGTGGACCCGATCGCTGCGCGCATGCATTGAATGGCGAAACATTTTATCGCCGTCAAAACAATAAAGCCGACTGATTGAAATACTGCCGTTAAAACGGCGGCCGCGCGTGCGGGTGAATCCTTCCATATACACATATATATAAGGATTTCTTGTTTTTGCGGGCCAGCGCGTATCGTCATTTTTTGCACATTATTCGAGGCGCTCCGAAAAAGGCTCGATATACGCGAGGGCATTGTGTTTAACGAGCGGAAATAAATACGCCCGACAAATCTCATGCTCCTCCTTGCGCAGCTTCTGAAAGTCGAGGGAGAAGAAGAATAAGAGGCGTGGAGAGGGAGCGAAAGGGATAATTTAGTGCTGATGCAGGGGAGTAAAGTGAAAATGTGCGAGAGACACTTTTTAATGGAAATGCGCTATGAAAGAGAAAAACGTATAACGATCTCTATAAGCCTGTATATCCGCAGGGCAGTTTCTACGCGAAAGCTGGAAATGACAAAAACCCATCAAGATCCAAAACAACATTAGCATTCGCGGGCTCTTTCTATATACCCGGAACCGAAAAAAATTATCCTCAGCTCGGCAACGGCGGAGGAAAAAGGAAAAAGCCGCAGACCTACAACGGACTAATTACAATATTTTTATAAAACTCGGCCCTCCTTCTCTCGTGGCAAGAATAAAAAAGCAGCGCGGCGAGAGAGCAGGGCTGTACATAACGCCGGCAAAAGGGGACAGCAGCACACGCGAGAGAAGAGCCGAGAGAAAGAGAATTTTTTGCAGCAGTCGCGCGTCGCGCAGTCGTCGCTGCGGGCTGTCGTCGCGCCGGTCCATCGTGCGGCGGCGGCAGCCCGAGAGAGATCTTTGAATTTGCAAGGCTGAATAGTCGGGCGCGCGTTTTACAAATGCGCTTTTGAAGCTCTCACTCTCCCTCTCTCTCTCGTGATGCCGGAACGAAACTGCTGAAGGATTGCCTTTTTCAATTTGCCGAGAAACACAGAGAGCGCGAGCGAGGTGTTTTTTCCGAGACACGCGCGCGTCATGTGCGGTATAATTTAATCTAGCCGAAATATCAAAGGCGCGGGAGTAGCGTGAGAGAGTTGTTTTTCGAACAGCTTTGCGGGAAATAGTTGCGAGATTGCCGCAGCGACGAGAGAGAAAAATACATCAAGCGTCGCAATTAAGGTCCGAGTTTTTAAACGAGCTATAAATGCGTGTTTAAATACGTGTATATGCAGCGCCGGTCGGCGGGGATTTTCATTTTTTCTCCCTCCCCTTTTGTTTCTTAATTAGCGCGAGCTACTCGACCAAATGAAAGAATGCACGCGGCGACCGCGCTCGCGTTAACAGCGCAATAATAAGCGCAACACCGCATAGTATAAATAAATAACAATCGCTGCAGCTCATGCATATTGATTATATATTCCTTGGGCTGCGCTCCTACCGTTAAATTTGCGGATTTTTTGCCTTAGCTTTTGCCTCTCTTTCTCTCTCTCTCTCTCTCTCTCTCTCTCTCTCTGTCCGCCGGGCAATTTGTAGAAAACCACGTAATAACGTATTTAAATGTGGAGCGCCCCCGCACCGCATCAACTATTTATATGCAACGTAACAATGCACGCGGCAAAAAAGCACGGCGTTTCCCCCCCATGTAAATGACTGTGTATCGCCGTGTATGTATGCAATAGCGCAAGTGCGGTCCCGTAGACGAGAGCTATACAATTTACTTATATACATAACCGCCTACGAGACTCGTGTGTTTGCTTTATTTTTTTTATATACCCCTTTTCACGGTGTACACTATCATCTTCATGATCGAAGATCAGAGAGAGAGAGATGATACTGCAGGAACGATGATTAATCCCTGCACTGTCAAGCGGCTGCGTATAATGACGTCAATAACGTTATTATCATGCATTAAACTAAAATCGAGCAGCGCTGAAAAGGAAGAGTCTATAATATATGAAATAAAAAAAGCCGCGTCCGCCTGCATAATTCAACTCGCTCGCAGAAAATTCAGCCGGGCAGCAAAATTGAATCGTCGGCGAAATTCCCCGATAAAAAGGGCTCTACGCATATATACACTCGATCGTTTTTATATGTATATATAATAAACAAAAAAGCGCGAGAAAACAAGGCGGGGTGTGGAGGCCGCGAAGATCATTGCCGAGGCGAACGAGGGAGAGAAGTCAAGGGGAGCAAAAGCCGGAGCTATCATTGCATCTCCTCATTACCATAACTAGTTCCTCGCCCCTGGTCTTCTTCTTCTTCTCTCTGGGTGCCTTCCTCCTCCGCCTTCTTGGTGCGCGCACGCCCGTACTTACACACTCGCGCGCTCGCTACGTGCTCCCCTTTTTACTCGAGGCCGCGCGTGCTCGCTCTTTCGCTCTCGTCGAATAAGAGAGAAAGAGAGAGAGAAATATGCGCCGACTGCCCTTTGCGCCGCAGAAAAAGGAAGCTGGTAGCCGCAGCCATATAGTACCGTGTTGACTGAGTTTTCTGCTTGTTTTGCTCTTGCTGTTTCGGGCCCCGACGATTCGAGAAACAAACGACGCTGGAATGCCGCGCGGCCTATTGTTTTGAGGCTACTGTCATCCGCGCGAGCGCGCGCGGGGGAGGGAAATAATTGTGCTCGATGATAATGCTACACACCGCTGATGTCCCTTTTTCTATACATATATGTATTTCGTGGTACAAGGTAAACACGTCATTTCAGAATCGTATAGATAAATAAAGCTCGTCGGCGGCGGCTAACAAACAGTTTCTCGCCCACCCCTCGAGCTATATAAATCGTCAAAGCTAAAAATCACTTTCCTATTTCTCCTCCAGAGAGTATAACAGAAAAGAAAAAATCTATAAAAGCAGCAAAAAAATGAAAGGAGAGCGGAAGGGACAAAAGTATATGAGCGCCTCTCTCGGCTCCCGCTCCACCGTATTATAAAGCAAAAACTAGCGCGCGCAGGCGAAAGATGCAAGCGGCAACAGCTGGAGCAGAAATACGTCGCGAGCGGCCTTATAGAGGACGCGCGAGCGCGGCTTCGCCAATATATGAGAAAAGGGTTGCGAGGGGCAACGCGACGCTTCGTTCTTTTTTTCTTCATAATACTGCATATAAGCGACGGTCCTTTCCTGCCGCCGGACTCTTTTTGCGCCCGCGAAAAATAAAAGAAGAAAAAGTATATTGGCCGCGGTGAAATATGGACTAGACTCGTGATGTATGTAATGGGACATTCGGCTTTAATTAAATTCGTACGCCGGATATTCGCGGGATTTAAGGGCCATGCGTCATTTTGGAGAACGGGATTTTTCCGCTCTGGAAAAAGCTCCTCCTCGCGATGATGGCCCTCGGTGATTTAGGGATTATTTTTTTTCCTGCCATTGCCAGAAAATTAAATTTTTCAAAAAATACAAAAAGAAGTTGAAACCGAATCATCGGAAGGCCGCTTTGCGCTATTTGTCATTAGTGCAAATTCCAGGCAATAAATCAGACTATATCGCGGTCTATTATCTCCTCTCGAAAGCAGCAGCAAGAAAGAAGGGCCTGATGCATCAGGATCGCAATCATGAATCTCGCGAAATGAAGCGCGTCTCCTGATGTGGGCTCTCGTTTTCGTGCCACTCGAAATCACTCGCTGCTCCTCCTCCTGAGAAAAAGAGAGCGAGAGGGCCGCACGACGCGGCGACGAGAGTGGCATGTGCGGTAGCGCTTCACGCGCAAGCAAAAACGTGCAGCGCTCTCGGCTTTTATGCATCGCGGCGCGCGCGCCTCGTATATAAGGTAGCCGGTTCTACTCCCTCAAATCTTGATGAGCCGATCCCGAGAGCGGGAGAGCACAGCGAGTACGGGGAATTTGTTTGTTTCGCGTGCGAGCCTGATGCTGCGCATCGGGGGGGATGAGAGATGAGCTGCTGCTGCTGCTGCTGCTGCGCTATTTGTTTCAATGAATTGTGTAAGAGGTGAGGAGTGAAAGTTGGAAGGGCAAGGATTGTTCCTGTTTCTTTTTCCTTACGTCCGATTTCGAAGGGACAGGAATGCCATAAGCGCGCAATATTGTTATTATTATTATCGGCAGCGTAATGATATAGACAGGGTAAAAACTTTATAATGTACGTGAGCGCGCGCGCGCTTCGAGGATATCGAAGATAAATCGTGATAATAAAGCTTAATTCCGGACAGGAAACAAGACAAAGAAATAATAAACGGTAATGAGTACATTCGAGATCGGAGGGGGAGAACGATGGAGAAAGAGAAAGTATATATATAATACTCGAGAGAGAAGTCCGAATTCAGCGTATTATATATATACAAAGGCGACGACGACGACGGTGGTCTCCTCGGGATGTGAGGCTCCAACTCGCCGGCTGCATCCGCGATAGGTATATATATATATGCGCGTATATCGGCTGTACTTTTGATATTGCCGGACCCCAAATAATTGTCGATGCACCGGCGCGAATATATATATTTTTTATAAGAGGGGAGTATAGATGACGGAAAAACGGGGGGAGATGCAATGATTTTGCGAAAAGCACGAGGATCATTTTTCACACACGGGGGAAATGGTTTGTCACTTACATGTGTCACTTAATAGTTGACGCGAGTTGACTACCGGATTTTTCGAGCAGGGCTCTCGGATGATTAATGAACGCGGGGACTCTGCGTTGTTGTTTTTTTTATTGCGAGTCGTGCCACACTGAATTACAAAATATCTTCCTCCTTTTTGCAGCAGCAGGAGCAGCAGCAGCCACTATACGCTATCGCTCGAAGCGGCGACTAAAATTCATCAGAGGCAAATTAGCCGCTTTTTCCCACAGCCTGCAAAACAAACAAATCCGCGCGCGCTCTATAATATACTCGGAGAGACATAAAAAGTCCAAATTCACCGAACTGCCGGCAAGAAGGAGCGAGAGAAAGAGAGTAGAGGTACGAGAGAAAGGGAGAAAATGACGAGAAGAGGAGACCGAGCAAAAGAAGACACGGCACTTATAGCCCGCAGCGGAGCAAGGATGCGGTGAGATCCTGGCGCGTAATGCTCTCTCTCTCTCTCTCTCTCTCTCTCTCTCTCTCTCTCTCTCTCTCTCTCTTTCAGCAGTGATCTCGAGAGTATAGCACGCGAGGCAAGCCTCTTTTTGTGTCTCCGCGGCAGAAAACCGCTAAAAATTCGAAATTTCCATACGCTCGCTTGGCCATGCTCACTTTTTCTTCAGCGCAGAGCTCTGCTGAACAATTAGGACTTTTTGCACGCAGAAAAACTGCGCTACTAGCTGCGAGAGGTATTATAATATATCGACGAGGAGATAGGTGAGAGCTTATAGAAGAAGTAGGGATAGAGATACTTTGTTATACGCTTTGTCGTGGTCGAGTGTTTTTTGGCTGAATTTTTCTGAGTAGCTCGATTGTAATTTATTGCGACATGTATACGAATATAAAGCCGAAATAGCCTGAATTATCGTTATTATAATATATAGCGATCAAAGCAACCTACTCCATATATCCAGAGAAAATTGAAGCTGTTCTCTATACTCTCCGAGAGCCGGTATATATACCTATATGTATGAGCGCCGCCGCCGTCGTTGCAGTAGCAGCTCAGCCTCGGATAATGAAAAGATGGACTGATAAAGGAAGGCTTTAATAGGAGTGGGACGGAGAGAGAAAGAGATAAAAGAATCATGCTAACGCGATTAGGGGCAAATGAAGGAAATGGACTGAGTCTCGAAGAGGAGGTTAGGATCTCGCGAAAACGGAGTGAAAGAGCGAGAGAGAGAGAGAGAGACATATACACACAGCACAGAGTATAGAAATCCAGCAGAGTAATGCTGACTCGGCGAAAGACTTTGCTGCGGCATATACCGCGGTGGCGCTTGTTATAACGACGAGCGCCGGCATTGGGTTACGGGGATGAGCTCACAGAGTGCGGGGATTTCGTTGGAAATTCGTGTTCTCGCGTCGTCGAAAGTACATTATGTGCATTAGTTATCGCGACGATTTTCACCGATGTAGGTTAAGGGGATATCAGAGCAAAAGCTTTGCAAATTCAAACAAAAAATCTAAAAGTCGGATTGACATTTTCTTGTGGTAGTAAGTATTTATTAAACGTAACGCTATAGCGCTCTGGTCTTAGCATTGCATTACAAGCTTTATTTAAAAAGTTATATAGAGTAGAAATACAACAATACCGCGTATTTTATCAGTCTTTCCATCGTATTTTATTTGAAAATTAAACCTCTTTATGCATACGTTATTCACTGCGTCGGGCCCAGCCTCGCAGCATTTATCGAGCCATTCTCTCGAGTAACTCTCCGAGAGTATAAAGTTATATACTGACCGAAAATTTGAAGAAACCGCCATCGATACACCGCTGCAGAGTATATAATATAGGGCCCGCTGCTTTAATTACACGCCGTCGGAGTCGAAAAGCCGCAGCAAGGAAAAAAGAGAAAAAAATGATCGACGCGGATGAGCATTACGCGTATGAAAATATGAAATTACCATACGAGAGCGAGAGAGCACGTCAGCAAGCGAGCGACAAGGGAACCAGCTCTCTTTCTCTGCGAGACACTCGTGAGAGAATATGCGTGCCGTGTGTGTGTATAACGTGGAGCGCTCGTGAGATTTCCTGTCGTGTCCAGTCCAGGGGATGGGAAGAAAGGGTTTCACAGCAGAGCTCCGTCCTTTGCTCTCCCTTTCTCTGTGGCTACATTGCGGACTTTTGGCAAGTGCAGTTTGTGCGCGATATAGGAGGAAGGGGGGGGGGGGGGGAGTGAGCTGCTCTAACGAATATTTTATATGGGAAAATCAGACCGATGCTCGAGAGGAATTTCGAAGCTTCCTGCAGACTTTAATATCGACAGGCGGTATAGTGATATTGAAATCGAGCCTTTTATATAATGTGAACCTGCTACTGATCCCGCGTTCGCCTACATAGTATCTACTGAGAACTTGTATTTTCGATGCGTATATGCAATATTTGAAGTGCAATTCGAGGTTTGATGAATATAATTGCGAGAAATAATGCTCGAATTACAGCCACCGCTGCCGACATTGTCCAAAACAAACAATCCCACCGATATTATATCGCTGCACTCGTGGCCAGTCAAGGATGAAAGTATTACACCGCATATATCTGTGCGAGCAAAGGAGATAGAGCAGAATATTTATACACAGAATCCCCTTCGCCACTGCCAGCGAGAAGAGAGAGAGAAAAAGATGCGACCGCAAAGAGGCACTTTAAATACCGCGAGAGCCGGGAAGCCGTAAGAGCGCCCGCATGTCGGTCACACGCGGCTGTATAAGAGCGAGGAACAAGCGCGAGAAACCTTTGGAGCGACGTCGCTACAGATTGTTTATTGGGGCTCCGTTCGAGCGCGACTTGTTGCCTGCAAATTCACGCGCGACACATACAGAGAGAGAGAGAGAGAGAGAGAGAGAGAGAGAGAGAGATGCATGCGCGCCCGTAGCTGTACACAGCAGAGATGGAGAGCCGTCACGCGCCAGTTTGTCTCGCGGTATATATGTGTGTGTTCTACTGTACGGTTATTTATAGCCCACCGATCTGTCGGCCTCGCGTTTTCTATAACTATACATCCTTTGATATAACGATTGCGCAACAATCACGCGGCTGATTAGCGCCTCGTCATTCCCTGAAATCCCGCTAAACAGGTCACACGGACGCACAATGAGAGATATCCATCGTCGCCTCTATATATATATATACAACAATGCCGGCGCAGAGCTAGAGAGGTAACTAATCCCGTCTAATTACGCGGAGCTCGCATTAGATACGTTATAACGTCGCGGCTCGCAAGCGCGAACAGTATATAACACACACACACAGACACTGCACACATTAGCCGCGCGTGCGCTGCACACAACGGCTGGCCTGGCGAAATTATCGGTCGTATTCACAGTGAAATTCGCGCGATAGCGTCTTTCATCCCCCCGTGTTATAATACTCTCCGATTTCACACGTGGATTGTTACAGCCCAAGGGCGTATGTATATCTGCGCTATGATTGCACTCGCGCGCGGTCGCGAATTAACAAGCTGCACCGAGAGTGAGACCTTTCTATTATCGCACCTTCGCCAGCTCGCCGTGAGTGTTGTGCATATACGTATACTACTTAGCGATTTAAGCGATTGCGCGGTCGACCCACGGGCCGTGATTGATTGCAGCGCGGATCGATCGACGGCTCTTTAGCTGTACGATTATATGCGCGGTTATCGGAATTTGTGTGTTATTTGACGAGGGGCGCCTTGATAAAATATGTACTTTCGGCGGGCCTCGGGTCTGCTATGTACAAAATGCGGCGCGCGGCAGGGAAGTGCTGCCATCTGTCGGCAGATGGTCCAAGTACTTTTCGAAACATTGTGTATCCCGCGCGCAGCACCTCCGACTGCACACTCGATGTGCCGAGGAAACGTTTAACGATCGTAGTATAACCATCTGCGACTGGTCGTTACAAAAAATTAGATATTTCAACAGCTACACAAAATTATTCGTATACATGCCAACTCCAGCGACAAAAATCGAAGAATCTCTCCGCATTTCTCGCCCGCTGCGTTACATCTCAAGCAAAAATCTTGTCGGACGCGCGTACGCATATATGCTGATGCAACGGCCGAAAGATAATGAAGAGCCACTGCGAAAAGTGTCTGATGCCGACGTCACACGCATATATGTATATACAGAGACTATCTGCACCGCATGCGGGCCCTCGTCCGTTTTGCGGTCGCGCGGCGGTACGGTGTAAAAAAAAGAGCCAGGCGCGAGATTGACTGCGCGAGATCCGAGATCAAGGATTTATTTTTACGGTCTACCGCTGCCGTATGCGCTTTTTTGCCCGCGCCTGTCTTATATACGTGAGATCTGTTATTTTTGAGAGCGAGTAAGTGATTCGTCTGCCGTGCATAATACTTTTATACGCGGCCCGCAACTGCTGTACCATATTAAATTTGAATTTCATACAGCTGTTGCCGCCGTCGAATTTTATTCGAAATGATCCAAAGCGTATGATAAATTCCGAAAAATCCAATTTCATGTATAACGAATCATTATGATCGGTATGTATAAGCGGGCCAAACGATTCAATAAACCATCTCGAGCGTCTGGCGTCGTATTTTTTTCTCGAAAATTAAACCCCCGGCGGAGCAGAAGTCAGCAGTGCATCCTTCCCAACAGAGCAGTCGTTCACGCCCTGCGAGGCCGAGTTTTGACACTATCGTCCTGGCCGCATCTGGGATCCATGCGCGCACAGGCGCACGATCCATCAACTCCGCGCCGGGAATGATCGCGCCTCGACTTTTCCTTTGACGCCTGCTGCGAAGTTTTAACTCTTTCTCTGACCCGGGAATATGAGTTTTTTTTGGAAGATTGACGCGTTTTGTCGTTGGGCTGCAGCTCACCTGCTCGATATTTTTTCGGCGCAATGGATGGGCTCGGTTGATCGATGGAGAAAATTGATTTTCGTATTATTTTTTTCAGGGTGAAGATACGTAAAAAAAATTGGTAGTGCAGTAAGTGAAGTTGAATTTATTAAATCCGCATACGACTACCGTGCAAAATAAAACTGAATGGACCGCGTTTTCTCGGATCCGTCATTTTTGTTATCCTCCTGCACCTCCTTATTTCTTGCAGCTATATGGGGCGAATACCTTCGACATCCATTAACGAGAAATATCCCTTAATCTTCACAGTTAAACCCATAAAATCCCGCTTCTTTTCACAGAGCTGTGCAACCCACAGGTACGATATAAAATAAAAAAAAGAAAGCAGATCCTCGATCTTGGAAGAGACATTCCCCGGCCGTCCCTTTCAATCTTGCTCTGCAGCCTGTTTGTTTTTGCTGGGCGAAATTACAGTTTTCTCCGCTGTACACGGCAGCTGCAAAAAAAGCAGTCCTGCGTCCGCGTGTAAAAACGAAAATGATACCCCATCTGCCGCGGATTTTCACTCCCTCGCGCGAACGAAGCTTCTTGCGCGTTCTCGAGCGAGACGAATAACGACTTCCAGGACTCCCGCGCCGCCAGCGCCGAATCATCCGTGACGCGTATATATATATATATATATATAGTATGACAACTCGACAGAGCGATTTTGGTCTACGTCACGCCGGATAAAAAGCGTCGTGCGTTAATCGATTTTTTGTTCTTCGCATATAGCCGCGGCCTTTGTGTGGCGAGATTCAATTGCGGTGAATCGCGCGCGGGCTAATTAGTCCGTGTGCGGCAAAACGATCTTGCTCTACGACGACGACGACGACGACGACTACGTGTAACGATGCTTCCATGGGATTGAGTTGTAGCTTTTGCGGTGACAGAGCTCGCTAATGATTTCTCCGAAGTTTCATCACGAGAGCGCGATGATCGATGTTGTGTTGCACAATGGATCGTTGAACTCGCGCGACTCGCCGATGTAACGAGCCGAGCGAGCTGATAATTCTCCGCTTCGGCCAATTATTCTTAACGAAATATGGCATAATAAGCATCCGAGCGTCTAATAACAATGATCAAAAGCCCTTGGTACTGCAGCTGCATTTTTAAAGACACACACACACACATATACCGGATCCATTTTTCTTATACGCAGTCATATACGCGATAATTCCTTAATTTCCTCGTTTTCAAGCAGCGGAAACGAGCTCGCGGTTAAAAAAATTAAATATTATTATTATACAGTTTGTAATATTCCTCTCGACGATTACTGCAAATATTATACAAGACTCTATAGTACTCTTTATTTTGCCACGTTTCTAGGACATAATTCCCCCTTATCAGGACGTCCAAAATATACGCATAATCACATTTAAAAATGCTACCGTTGCTCGCAGATATGTTGTCTTGCGAGCAACAGTTGCGAGTAAACTAAATCAATTTGTCATACAGCGGTTTTTATATCGACAAGAGGAACATTATTACCCGACAGCATTAGGAAGCGGCTCGAAACGTCGGCAAAATAAAGTGATTGAAACTACTCGTGGAGATTACTGCAAATATTCCCGGTAGGTATAATAAATTAAGCGATCCTCTCGAGTCAGCGCATAATGTGCCGCATTAAACGTCGAAATCGCTCAATCCTCCGACAGGCGAACACGTTATACCACCCGGGTCGCGTCGTTTCAATTTGCCCATCAAGCAGCTCACACTTACGAAAATCAGCAAAAATTCTCCCAGCGACGCGATAACTCTCGATCGACTCAACAGCTCTTTCTCTCTCTCAATACACACATATATATCCCCGCGTGCGCGCAATTAACATAGGAAAGGCATTAAACTCGCGCTTGTCCAGACGCGCATAAAATTACCATAGACGCGTGTGCTTGGCACAGCTGACACGGTCCCGAAAATTGTTTCTCTCCGAACAATATATGTATAAGGTGTACCTGTGTGTGTGTATATACTTGAACAGCCGAGTTTTCCGTCTTGCACGGCACGCATAAGTCAGCCTCCAGCGACGCACGCGCTTGCTCTTTAGCCTTACACATCCCGCGAGCATACAGTACCGGAGAGCGCTGTAGCGACACGGGCAGCGCATTTATGCGCGTTATATGTGCACGTATATATGAAGGGCCGCGCGCGGGCATTAACATATAACGCGGACCTAACGAGAGGAAGAGCGAGATGAGCGTGGGCGATGCAGATGTGAGTATATTAACTCTCTGCGCTCGTGTTTGTCCTTCAATTTTTCAGCGGCTCTTTTTTCGGCCCACCGAGTCATTAGTCTCTCTCGCGAATTTTTTACGCCACGCGCGGAACTGTCTGTCAATTTGCGGAGATTAAGCGCCAGGCGATGAATGTGTGTATGTGTGGGCCTTGTTTCAATTTGCGAGCCGAGTTTATTATCATTATCCGGAGTAATTAGGAACTCTGCTGGGCTTATTCGATTGATAGAGGCAAGCGATTGTTGGAAAAATGGAAGGCCATCGATCTCTGCGTTATTCGGCCTCGTTATTGCGCTTGATTGATGGAGAGGATTAATATTTATCTTCAAAACTCACGTCACACCAAACGCACTCGTGTATACGCTCACTGACTTGTATATGTAGTCATGCAGACTCACCTGTAACAAAAAGAAATTACGCAGAATTAGAAATACAGTTGTGGATTAACAGTATAAATTAGGTTCTACCACAGGGCTCGAGTTGAAAGTACAAGATTTAACACGAGCCGCGAGCGCGCAGTAAAGCTACTCCCCGAGATTGTCGCAATAATAAACGCGGTAATAAGCCGCGCGGAATATAAAGTTAATTCCGCGCCGTTAAAACGAGACCGTGAGATAAAAGCGACGACGACGACGACGACGACGACGATGAAGCGGCCTTCGCGGCAAAGTTCGTAAAGTGTCGTCGTCCCTTTTCAATCGCACTCCTAATCGCGTGAACGTAAAGCGCGATTGTGCGCCTGGCGGTTATATATATACATAATCTTTAATTATCCTCATTACCATCTCTCAGCCCGCGCTTTATTTCCTTTCCAGAAAAACAGTTGAAAATAGCTCGGTGTACTGCAGCTGATAAATAAATCGCAGCACACTCTTGTGCAGAGCAGAAGAAGGCCGCGTCGCAGCAGCAGCAGCAGCAGCGGTATAAAGTGCTCTCGGCGCACTTTGCGCGCGCTGCGCGGAATAAAATTCCCATTTCGCATTTTGTTCGACGCCGTCTCGCCGACACAATGGCGATAAAAGAATTGTGTGCTCGGATGTGTACGGATAAAACCGGTACGCTGTCGCTCGGCTCTCTTCGCTTTGCCCTTATTGTCACTTCGCGCGCGCGCGCGCGAGTCGAGAGGAATTCGCATTATCCTTAATTGATTGCTCTTTGCTTTTTCTCTTCTACAGAGAAGTCCCTCCGAACGAACAAACAAACGATGTCGGACGCTTATACGACTCCGCATGAAAATGCGAATTCGATGGATTTTTACGCGGCTTTATATATTTCTATATATATAGCACATCCGCCTTAACGAGCTGCTACGCGCGTGGAAAAGCTCATACGGTAGCTTTTACCGGTATTATTTATTTTATCGAGAAAGAGAGAAAGAGAGAAAGAGAGAAAGAGAGAGAAGAGTCGAAGCTCTAACTGCAAAAAAATCCCCCTCAAATCCTCGCGCCGGCTGCCGCGCGGGGCTTAACTGTTTACCGAGTAAATTGGCGGCGGCGGCGCAGCGATTTTTTTCCGCTCTCTCGTTTTTCGCAGGCTGCCGCGTCGCGACGGCAGTTTGATTTTGCGTTTTGCGCGAAAAATAAAAAAAAGGAACGCCTGTGTTAACTCGACGGTCGAGCGGCGTCGAAAAGGATTAACGCGAGCGCGCGCGAAAGTCCGCGAGGCAGAAGCGCGGAAATCGGCCGGTGATCTTTTTTAAAATCCGGTCTATAGCGGCCGGGCTGCACTGCTTTTTTAAACGTCGTATAAAAATATACGTTGATTGTGCGCCGTGTATAACTGAGATTTTTTTAAACCCTGTATATGTATATATTTTAAACTCGCGCGAGTAGCGCGCGAAATTTGAATTCCGCTATAGACTTGTTATTTCCGCGGATTGACAGCGTATTCATCCCTGTGCTATACTGATGCAGAAATAAGTGAATCAAGGAAGATTTTACAGAAAGATAAAATATAAGTTCCATTACTGGCGGTTCATATATAAATACTTCGAGATCCAGGCCAAAATAGGCCAGCGCGCGTAATTCCCTCAATATGCGCATAATCAAGGGTCAACCCGTTCGGATCAAAACGTCAAGTGTCGCTCGACTACCGCAAAAGGTATATACGCATACCTCAGGCCATGGCACGTATAGGCCAACGAAAGAGAGAGAGGGAGAGAGAGAGAGAGAGGAGAAATTCCCTATTCCTCCGCCTACGGCCTCTTCGGAATTCCAGTCTCTCAAACGAGCGAAGCCCTCGATACTGGAATCCGATGCGGCCACCTATACATCGTCCCCGCGCGCGCAGAAATGCGCCAGTAGCTCGAAAGAACAGCAGCTTTACATCCGAGTTTACATTGCATTTTTTCCTCCCACGGTAATCCAATGCCGCTGATGGACACTCGCCGCGACATTAGGAAATCCCTCACGGACAGTGTACAGCAGCAACGGCGAATGTATTAAACAACAGTAGCTTTTAAGCGAAATTTTGTTAATTAAACATGCTGTGGAGAAAGACACGAGGGAAGAGGAGCGACGGAGTGGACAGACGTGTATACACGCCGGCGATTTCAGATGTATATGTACGCGCGTTTTAGCAGTCGAGGGGTTAAGTGGATTACCCGGGGGAAGAGCGAGCTACTTCTAAAGCTTCGTGCTGACGATTTAATTCTTCGGTGAATTTGTTCTAATGGACGTTGTTGTTGTGTAGTACCTCGGCTTCCCCTGATCCCTGATGTATTGGAAGCGGCAGTCGAGTAAAAATGCGATTATTCCCTTTTAATCCTGATAATTCCGTTATAGCCCTTCCACCGATTGCTTCCGTCGCAGTGAAATTTTTAAAGACTCGTATATAGTTACGGCGTATATAGAACGACTACGCTCTCTCATTAGAAGCTAAAGAAATAAGCCCCTTGCATAATTCAGCAATCGAATCTCAACAACAGCAGCAGAACCTCGAAAAAACAAAGTGTCTTATATACACATATACCGCGGGAAAACTGCTCCGCTCGCGACCAGTCCTCAGCGCAACGCGCGTTATCCGCGCTATTTTTTCGCTCGTCTCAGCTCTCGTCGTTATACACACGATTGCAATCTCGCGCGCGCAAAACCAGCAGAGCCAACGAGCCGCGGGCGCAGCACTTTTCTTGCCTACCGTGGCTCGCTCGTCGCGGATTCTGTTTGCTCCTCTCCTGCGCACCTATATGTATATACTATATACAAGCGAGCGCGTAGTCCTTTCGCTTCGCCTCATCGTCTTTCCTCGCGCGTACGCCGTACTATATACACACACATATCCGCCGCGCGCGGACCGGCAGTCATATCCTTATGATTATTCCCGAGAGCCTCGGGCACTAGGCACTCGACGACGACGAGGACGGCGACGAAGACTTTCCCAAGACTCCACAGTTCGCTTCTCTCTCTCTCTCACTCATTCCACCTGTATTGTACATACGGTATAGTGCCCCGGGTGTGTACCGGCGATACGCCGTTTACGTATTATTTTTCCCCTCTACTCCGTGCCTTCGCGGCTTTTTTACGAGCCACGACGATTATTATTGTTATTATTGCGGAAGGGGAGAGCAGCGCGTAATTGCAGACGAGGGATTATTAGGCGGCCGCGCGCGAGCGTAATTAAATGCGCGCGAGGGGCGCGAGATCGCGTCGTAGGCTCGGGGAGGACTATATAGCTTTGTTGACTCTGCAAAACGAGTGTGTGTGTATACTTTGCGGAAACGTGAAATGCAAAATAACGCCGAAGCTATTTTTTCAATCTATATAATGCTTTCCGGCTTTCTCATAGGCATATACAATATCAGAGTATAACTGTGCGACCTGCAGCGATACGGCGCTGCAGGTATATTTTGTATTTTTCTAGGCGCGATTATTATAGACACTTTCGAGCGGATAGCGTGTAATTATGTGGGATTTGAAGAGAGTGTAATTAAATCGTCGAGTCAAGACGCCGGGCGCTGCATGCTGGTCGTAAAGCTGCGCACTCGGTGCTGAGCTATGCTATATATATATGTGTGTATAGGATTTATTGGTACGCAAAAATTTTATACGAGTTGCCATTATAATTTCGAGTAATTTTTACGTTCGCGTTTTCTTCAATCATTATCATATATACTTTTTTAATTAATGTGCTTATGTTTGATTTATATGAGAATTTATTACGCCAAAGTAGATGCGATCGTAACGGCAAACAGAAGTACATAACGCCGCTCGCGCGCTTACATGAATATGCATAATCATAACTCTGAGAAAAAAAATATGAGCAACAGCGTAACAATTAATTAACGACGATCGGATTGATAACCTCATTACGTATACGCGCAGTCCGCATCAGCGATTCGAGTGAATTTTCGAAGGCAATAATGCGCGTGCTAAATGCAGCGCGTCGAACGATGAGAAAAAAAAGCGAACTGGCCACCTCGCCGCGATGTAGCATCGGCAACAAAGTAATAAAGTCCTCGAGCACGTCGTCCTTCTCAAAAGCCCACATCGAGCCGAGCATCGCGGCTTGTCGCTCAGAAAAATCGTCGAGGGAGGTACAAACACGCGAGGCAAAAAGAGCAAAGTGAAAAATCATAACCCCGAAAAAGAGAAGACGATGAGAGAACACCGCGAGGACTATAAAGGGGGTCTAGCGAAATGTGTCCCTCAAGATAGAGAGTGAGAGGGAACGCGAGAAAAATATAGACAGACCGACAAGAGAGTCCGAGGGCGGGGGCGCAGTAATGGCAGAGCGCTGCGCCGGCCGGGATTGATAACTATCGGATGGGCCGATCGAAACGGGACACCCGTTACTTATCGGGGGGCCCAACGACTATCATTAGCGCTCCACCTCCTTCGCTGTGCTCTGTTCTCTCTCTCTCTCTCTCTCTCTCTCTCTCTCTCTCTCTCTCGCTCTCTCTCTCTCTCTCTCTCGCTCTCTCTCTTCGCTCTCGCCCGACGTCTGCCGCGTGCAGATCTCCAATGCTATATACGCGGCTTTAAAAGAGCTGCGCGAAGAGAAACATGGAAGACGCTGTGATACGTATATATAGTACTGCGCGAACTGCGGTAGCCGAGCGAGATAAGAAAGAGAGAGTGCATGTCCGTCACGCGGACTCCGCGCCGCTATATAATATAAATCATGATTCCTCGAGCTTGTAGTAAAATCGATTTGAAAATTAACTTCTGCCAGCGCGGTATATATAAATATACCTGATGTGCGCGCGTTTCCCCCGAATAGCGTTCAAATCGCTCGGCAATTAATTAAAACTCGCCTGATGCATCGACCGTATTAGTTATCTCGAAAAAAAAGCGACCCGAAGCCGCTAGTTAGCCAATCGAAAAAAGGAGCCGGGAATCCGGCGCCGCGAGCGCATCGATCTCGAAATTACGGCGCGCGCCACCCCGTGTATACCTATATACACACACACGGCCGTCGCGTGATTTATGCGACGGCGCGCGACCTCCTCTGAATACATATATATATGTATATATACTGCTGCCGCCGCTGCTGACGAGCAACGGCCTATATGTGTTTTCGAGTGGCTGACCCATATAATAATTTTCTTACCCGGAGAGGCGATATTCCACTAGCCCGGTTCTCTCTCGCTCTCGACTTTCTTCAAAGACTCGGCCATCTTCTGCCGGCTTTATATATACGTATATACAAGCGACAGACAAGAGCCTTTGTCGCTTCTTCCCTTTTGCCGTTTCTATACGCGATGGCTTTTCGAGCGAGATACAAGCTAAAGTATTTAATCGAAACGCCGAGATTTATTGCTCTTACAAAAGTCGCGGTAAAAATGTTGTTCGGATCACTATATTTTTTACATCACCATCAGAGCCCCGCGATTTCGCCGAAGAAATTCATACGCGATTCCGCTCGCCACCTCATAAATCCCGAGGCTATGCGTCCCGTCGCACGCACACAGATCACAAAAACTCGGCTCGCACTTTCCCATAGCCCCTCGAAGAGAGAGAAAGAGAGAGAGAAAAAAAGCGCTACTACACCACCAGCCGCCGGACGGGAACCGTTTCTAAATTACCCAAAAACGTCGTAGTCGCACAGTGTGAAGCCTGTCGTCTTGGAAACTCGAAACGTCCTCTCTCGTGCGCGCGTATAGACGACGAAGAGGCGCTCATAAATCCCGAAAAGTTTACGCAAGCGCAGCAGTGTGGGACAACACGCGGTTTGCCAAAAGAGCCGCAACGAATCGTCCGCCGCTGCTACTGCATGCTGCACGACACAATCGCCGACAGGGGGGAGAAAATCTCTCGGCAGGAAAAGCAGCGACCGGCTAACGTGAAAGGAATGCGCGCTAGCGAGCGGCGGCGTTGAAAATAAAGGTGAAGGTCGCTTACCTGAAGATGGACCTGGCCGTTGTTGTCTACCCAGCCGATGACCATGTCGACGCCCTCGCGGCCGTCGTCGCGCATGAAGCCGAAGCCGACGTAGCCCGGTGTCATCACCTGCAACTCGAACGTCACGTCGTTTTCACCGGGTGTCCAGAGCACCAGGAAGTTGTTGTCCAGGATAGCGCTGTGCTTCCACTCGATGCCCCGACAGCTCTGGATGCTCAACAGCAGAGCCAGGCTAAGGCACGCAGCTAATCCCTGCATCTCGATGGCGAGTCTTCGAGAACTTGGTCTGATGCGAGATTCGCGAGTGACTGCTGTCACTGTATGGGGCCTGTCGTGGATCTTGGCTCTTCAAAAGTGGACTACTTTGAAGAAGGATTTCGATAGCTCCTGCGCTCACAGCATCTGTAAGGTAAAATTATTGGACTTCAGTTGCTTGCCTGACGTGTTCTTTCTCTCTATCTCTCTCTCTCTCTGTTTATAGTGTGCGTGCTGTTCTGTTTTGTTGAGTGCTTGTTTTCGTAAAATTAGTTGAACGCAGTGTGTCTAACTATGATGATGGTTTATTCACGGAAAGTAATATATGTACTGCACATATGTTGCAGTATAACCAGTGTAAAATCTATATTACACTTATGATCTTATTCAATACAATTGTATGATTTTTTTGAAAACATAGATCTGTACTCAACATTTCGATGCTTCGCACTGTTTAAATAAATTAAAATCAATTATATTGAGACTCGTAAGCGATAGCATGTATATACAGAACTACGATTTGTGAACATCAATATAACGTACTACACTTTTCAATTACCGTCGCTGCACTGCGCGTAGCTGTCAAACAGTTTATACTTAGAGGTTAATGACTTTTAGCGAAACATGTTCTACATGGATAAATTAGAGCAACCATCCATTATGATTATTCTTAAGCAGGTTTAAGCAGCATTATCGCTTTTAAAAATATAATTTAATATTATCGAAAAATCAAAATGCTTGATAAAGAGTTTCAAGCTGACGAACAGATTAGTTTTTTACTTCAAACTCAAACAGTAATTCAATGAAACGCGGCACATGTGAAATTTGCTGTGTTGCTAAAGATCTAGTGCAAACATTCAAGCCGTCCAATATCAAAAATACATCAAGCAAACAAAATGGTTTATACGTCTTTTTGCAAAACATTCCGAATAGAAATGTCAAAACCATAACAGCAAGAACAAATGGATCGGAAAGTCAATTTAAAAATATATTTTCTACACTAATAACACTTTTTTGTCAATTTTCAGGATTATTTTGATAAAAATATAAATGCTTTCGAAACGCCCATTATTTCGTATTTACGTCAATAAGATATTTGTTGTTTTTTAGAAATCAATAGATTTTAGACGTACAACTCTATGTATAAAAAACGGAAAATTTTAGTTACACAAATTTTACACGTTCACTCGGTTTTAGTTTTTAAGTTCAGAATAGTACTTAACTTTCGCAAAACAATTAACTGTTATTGGCATTTCTATAGCACGCTGAAATGTGTCTAAAATCAATTATTGCAAAAAATACAGCATTGATTTTGCAGTTCTCGTTAGCGTCACATCGACTATTACACGAAAAAGATTCGAAAATAAGGTATAATAAATTTGATCAAACTAAAATACGGCCCGCGTTTATCGTTTAATGCGAGTTTAATATTGAAAAATGTTATATTCCAAGCTTTTAAGAAACTGGATGCGTCGTATGGGACTTGACCGATTGGCTTCTTGTATAAACATTAATTATGAGCGCAGTGTTTACAAGATAGCTTTTAGTTTTCTTTAATCTTCGAATTTATCTGGATTAGCGTTTGGAATAAGATTGTGAAATGCGTCATTTAGTAAAAAAAGATATACGTTCGTGAAAAAAAGGAGCGAAGAAGAATCGTCTCTACACAAATATGTGAGAGCTAATGTGACACCGGCAAATTTTCAGTTGAAAAAAAAAATGGCTAAATGTTCGTATGCTTTTTGTTATAAATTACTTCCTGCTGCGTTTATGCACCGACACAGAGTGTATTATATTTCATGTTCTATACAGAATGAATCATGCTATGTCCCTTGAATCACAAGATTATTTTAGTCTCAAGTAGAGTGCTCTCCTCAAATAAATTCGCAAAGTCCATTTCCGGCTAATGCGCCTAGGGCGGTTACTACTTCAGTGAATGCACATCGGTCAAAAGTATAGTATTTTTCCGGAAATCAAACATTTTAAAGAATTTTCCAAAAAAAGCTATTCAGCCTATTATCCTATAGCACCTAAACACCGCAAAATGTCGAAGAAACTTCAAAGTCACGCGTTCGACAATCTCTCCTGCGTCATCGACACGGCAAGCAACGAAATTTTCAAAGTCCACCTAAGCCCTACAACAGCCTGATCCAAAACTCTGAACAACACCATTCTCAAATCACTTTTTCCGACGGCACTGCTAACCTTTTTCAAAAGCACAGATCTCTTCGTTCGTCGCAACGAACCCCAACAAACACTACGGAGCAATATTTCGCTCCAAGTCACAAGGATTGATAATTCGTTCTCGTGAACCTCTCAGTAAGTTCGAACGAAAACCACAACAGAAAAAAATCACCGCACAATTCGCAAAATAAAGCGACAACAACAACAACAACAACAACACTACCGAATGATCGAGCGCATGCCGAGCAAGTCTAACGTGTACACAGGATAAAGAGAGTCCGTTTACTATCTTACTAGCCGTGCAAAGATATACACTTGGAGCGCGCGGCCGTTCGAGCGCGCGCCGCGAAGTTATAAGCAGTGCTCGCACCACCGTCTGTCCGGGAGGATGGCACTGAACTGAACTCGCTACGACCGCCGGGGGTACCTACACGCTGTCGAGCGCTGCGCGCGCATGCCCCTCCACGAGGACAAGAGAGAGAGAGCGGCGGCCACGGCGGCGAGCGACGTCGGACTGTTATTCTCTTCTCGGAGCCTGATGATGCAGGAGGAAGGGAGAGAGAGATAGAGAGAGAGAGACTCCGCGCTCGAGTGTGAAGATGAATTTTTCGACTTTTTCTATCCCGATGCTGCAGCACCCACTTTTTTTCCTAATAGAGGGGATGAAATTTTCTCGGGGTGAAAGTTTGGACCTCTTTTTTTGGTGAAGTGCAAACTCGTACGGGGAACTGCAAATTTGCATAATTTGCCAACCGACTGGGCGCGGGCAGGTTGATGTGCAAGCATTAGAGTATAATATGCATGAGCGCGAGATTTTTCTGTAATTTGAAAAATTATAGTTCGGCCGCAGCAGCGCACACGTCACTCACACGGCGCTTTCATTGAGATTTATGTAGCGCAACGACGGCCCAACTGATCCGGCTTTCCATAGAAAGGTATCGAGGCGTACTAATTTGTTACGCTTTTGAGAGATCGTTAAACGGAAATTGCCGCACGAAAATTCATTAAACCCGTCAAAACAGCTAGTTTGCTTTGACAGAACAATTTCAAATCGTGCCATAAGATACGTATGTACACTTATGCGTTTATGATATATTATGCGTCAATTATAAACGCGTTGCATTTCACCTTAAAGTCAAGCGTTCTGTATCAAAAATATAACTTTGATTTAATAACTTTTTTTCCAACTTGTAAAATGAAAGGAAAACGTACTAAGATTTTAAAACCGATCGCAAAGTCGGATATCCTCTTCGTCGCCTTCTCATATACGATACAAGAATATCAGACAAGATCCGATCGGAGAATAACACACGCGCTCGATATATGGGTATACACTCAGACTCTTTCTCTCTCTCTCTTAGCCTGCACGCACTGAAAGAGAAAGAGCCAGAAAGTGGCGACCCCTGACGGAAAGATCGCTCGTAGCAGCAAACTCGGTCCCATGCGGACCCCTCGGCCGCTCATAAATTTCAGCTCGGCACACAGTCGCTCGTTCATTCTTGAGAGATGCGTATAATGGAACCGGTTCTTTTTTATTTTTATAATATCTTCCGCTGAGGATGCGGCGATGCTTTCTTTGGGCCTCTTTGTTTTGCTTCTTAGCGCGTTGGAATTGGTAATTTCGGGGAGAGATTTTTTCGAAATCGGACGGCGTTGGAGGTGTGAAACGCGGACCATCCGGATTCCTCGGCGAGCAAGAGATATACATATATATGTGAGTGTATATTGAAGCGAGAGTTTTATTGAGGTTTATGAATTTTTTACTGCTGCGGTCGTGTCGAATCGAAGATGCATTGCGCAACTGATTTTAACGTCCGTTATATGAGCAAACATAATAGCACGACAATAATATTTTGAATTCGTATAATTCATACATATGCATATGTATTCAATCTCTATTGGAATAATATAATCTCGGTGGTCTACTCGGCTGTATGCATCTATAAAGTCAACGTTTCTCACGCTGAAAGTTAACACATCGACGGACAGTTTGAGCGTAGGCGAACAAACTCCAATATTCGTCGACAAAATGGCATATAATATATGCTTGCAAAATAAAGCTACGGCTCAAGATTTGCATATCAAGCGGTCGATTTCACAAACTGACATTCCTTCACTTTTCACTTTTAATATACTTGCGCGCTATTAAGCAAATACTCTGTACAGCTCATGTTCAAAGCATATATACATATATACATCACACAATACGCGTTGCTTCCGTGTCACCGAAATCGCACTCGCCACCCTCCCCCAATTATTCAAAAAGCACCTCGCTCTCTCGTTTGAAAAGCCCGCAAACACGGAAGTCGCGTATACGTATATAGCTATATGTATATGCACAACGCACACACACGCACACACGCATCTCTGAGGCAACGTCGAGTTCAACATCCGCGACGTATATCCGTTCGGCGCGCGTTTCACTGATGCTGAATCGTCCATACGTCGAGAGTGGCTGCTCCGCTGCGCGCGCTCCCCCGATCGATTCAATTACCAGCAGCGCCCGTAAATGCGTATGTGTCTGTGTGCAGCGCGTCTGTGATGTGCAGGGGCTCGCGATGCATCAGCAGCTGTCGCGCGTCACCCCTGCGCACCAGCAAGAGAGAGAGAGAGAGAGAGAGAGAGAGAAAGACGCGCGGTGTGCCGGCCGCACACATCGCGGATGAGAGGATCGCTCTGCGAGCAAAGCGCCGACCGACCAGGCTGCTGTTCTCTATATAGGTATATATACATGTATGCCGCCGGTGAAGATCGGTGAATGCGTCGTCGAGAGGTGAAGAGCTACGCGGCGGCAGCGGCGGCGGCGGCACAGATGGAGGAGTTTTAAGCTATCGCTCTGTTGCTGATGCTCTTCTCCGGGGACGCCGCTGTATATACAGTGGGGTTTGTACATTTTTTTTGTACTTGTTATATATCTATCCTGCAAATCCAACCTCGACGAATTTGATCTGTGGACTTGATTTATCTTTACACTTTTAGCAAGGTTTCATTTATTCCGAATATTTATAGCA
Organism: Muscidifurax raptorellus; assembly: GCA_020010945.3. NCBI lineage: Eukaryota > Metazoa > Arthropoda > Insecta > Hymenoptera > Pteromalidae > Muscidifurax > Muscidifurax raptorellus. Next base: position 17,849,893 of record CM052077.1, on the reverse strand, counting down.
TTATTAGGTCGCAAACAAAATTACTATTCGTATTATGTACATCTTCATGGTACAAAGGCACTTTTTATTTTTATTGGTTAACCACTTGAACTATATTCTTCTCGAATTCCAAACGGATAAAAAATATGCACGTTTTAACTTTAAACATCTTCAAATTTATTGCATCAGCCATTTTACATACACAATTACAACTTGCATGAGATTAATACTACAAATTTATTGCTTCATCTCTCCGATTAGTACTGTACGCAGATGGGATTTGGAACACACGGACCATCGTCACATTCAGTATCGTCGACTACGCAGGTAAGCGGAGGCGAGCATGGAGGATCGCACGTTCGAGGTACTGGTTCTGCCTGTCTCTTGTCGATCCGTGCACTGCCAGCTCCAGCTGCGTTGACATCTAAAAAATTGAATAATTATAACGTGAAATTTATCCCATCTCTATACCAGGATTTCTTTTAAAAAGAATGTTGTACGCGTCTGATACGCGTAAATTTTTACTCACTTTCGGCGCAGAAGATTGCCAAGATGACAGCTATAACAACAACAGGTCGCAGCATATTTACGCTGAAAATAATCAAATAACTTTGTTAAAGGTAAACTTTGGTATACGGTATTATTGAAAATACACCTAACAAGGAACTTGGACTTCAAACGATTCATAAATTCAATCTAATTTTTTCTTACCTTCTAACAAAACTGGAATATAGTCACGATAATAGACACTAGCTAAAACATCGATGCTACTCCTCTTTATATTGCACGCGGAGTGCGATGCAATCGCATACTCTCATTATACAATTTTCTTGTTTATGGTATAAAGGAACTTGTTTTTCCTACTCCTACAACTCGGAAAAGCAATTCTTTCCAGTTTGACTGGTACATGCGCAGACAAATTGCAGCTTGCGAATATCAGCGCAAACAAAAAATACCTTTCCTTATATAATCATATAATAGAAACAGCGATGCGTGATGGCACGTGGTAAATGCACTTTATTGATATTCACACTATGCAGAATGATGAATTTTAATTAATGAAAATGGAATGCAAATTTTTGAAATAATGGATTTTATGTAAGTTTTTAGTTATATATTTTCGTTATTGTATGTAAGGCTTTTAATCACAAGGCGATATTTATATAAGATCTTTGAATAAGAAAATCATTAGAATTGTAAAATTTTACGAAAATATCTTTAATTGGAGCACTGTATTAAAGCATTCGAATTTCTATAATTAGTTCAGTACTGTTAACGTATATCAATAATTAATTGAATCAATATAGTGACTGCTTACTTTACGTTACGTACATCGCCATGCTTAGAATTAACAAGGGTAATTGGCCTTAAATTAAAAAAATGTATATTGATTCCTTCAAACAGTTTATAGTACCCACTCTTATAATATACAATATTAAAGTGCACACAATTATATTACGTTTATTTCAGAGCATGATGATTGTTTTAACATTTTTTTATAATATATATGCATATGTTATCCCAAGAGCCTTAAGCAATCATCAGTAGGTGACATACTATTTTATAAGCCTTGGGCTTACACATGCCGATGGAAGAAATAGGAAAGAGAGATTTTAAGCGGCATAGGGAAAGTGCCAATTTAAAACTGCATTATTTCAGTGTATCGCGGTGTACGTCTACGCGTACACGCAAATCGAAATTAACTGCTCAGGTACTAATGAAAATTTTTAACATTATACGTTATCGATGTCGCGGGACTCTCTTGAGACTAACGGAATACACCATTATAGGTGCGCTCTCAAAACCGATCATCATTTTCGGAATGTCAACGAAACAAAACATGATCGGGTTATTTTTAGCTCGACGCGAGGTGCAAAAATGTTGACTCGAATCTTCGGCAATCGACCAGAAAAATGCGAAAAATAGTGATCTCAAGCCCGGCGTGGAACAAATGAAATTCAGCAAGAAAAACGCGACGAAACGAGGCAAAAACAGAGAGGAGGGGGAAAACGGTAAAGCTAGTATACGCTGCACACAGTACTGCAGAGTCACACGCACATGAGAGTACGCGAGTAGAAAGGGAAATGTCGATGGTGAGTGGAGCTTGGCGGTGGCAGTGCTCGCGCGAGAGACTGAGGGAGTCGAGAGGGAGTTTTGGCGCGTCGGCGGCAACGCTCCACTCGCTGCTGGTTTGATTTGCGGCGTGTTGTTCAGTCGATTGCTCTCGAATTGCTTTCGGCGGACACGTGCAGCAGCAGCAGCTACTGCACTGTGTGTGCACGCGCGACGCGCTCTCTATATATACAGCACCGACACTCTCTCGTTGCGGAATTTCGAGTTTTGCCGCCGCAGGCTCTCTTCCTTCCCGTAAAACTTTCTTCTTTCTTCTTTTTCTTCCGCTTTTTCTTTTTCTTCTTCTTCTTCTTCTTCTTCCTCTTCGCGGCCGTCGCTCGGCTATCTACCCGCGAGAAAATCCACAGGATACACCCTGTTGGATATTGTTACCGCGGATTGTTTGCAGTATAACTCTGACTGAGACGTATCGTGCGCGGCTGGGCGGGCTGTATATATGTATATACCGATGGTGCAGGGGTGCGCGGAGTTCGGTGAGGAAAAATGCGCCGGGGAAAATTATTGCACTTTTCGAAGACGCATTTAGCACGCGCCATCGTTTTTCACGCGCGGGACTTGCTTTATATAAAGTGGATTCGCCGGGGCTGTATTTACTCAGACCGATGGCGCGTCTCTCGGTATAAGTTGCTCTGAGCGAATGAGATTTTTCCGGACGATATCTGCACTATATACTTACTTGCAGCAAGTTTGACGAAGAGAGAAGGTCTCCGCGGATTTATGAGCGAGCCCTTCAGAGCAGGAGGCTTAATAGTGCTCTTCATTAGTCCATTTGCTGCAGCGAAATTGCGTCAATTTTCACGTATAATTTAATCTGCCGTTAAGCGAGTTTACACACGCGTAAAAACTATTCGGGCAGTCGTAAATTTTTCAAATAACCCGCATTTTCTGCTTATATATAAGGAAGACAATATAATAAAAGCAGCGCGAAGTCGCGGATATAGCATTAATACACGAGTATGAGGGAAAATTTACAGCGAGCCGCGGTCGTATAACGTGTATATGTATGAAACATGTGTGCGGCAAACATTTTCCCCGAGAGCGTTACACTCGCGCTCTGTAGACGCCGCGAAGCGAACACACACACATACAATGTATAGCGACGCGAGCTGGCCAATCGTGTATATAAGTAGCTTATTGTGCATGTCCGAGGTTAAATAAAAAGCGATATTTATAACGTAATATATCACTCTAAAAATACAGCTCACGGAGCTGTAAATTAATCTGCGCGCGCACACTGGCAACGAGATTTATAAAAAAAAACGAAAAAGCTAGGGCGCACTTTTTACACCGCGTGCGCGCCTCGCAGCGTTTAAGCCACACATAAATCGTCCCTTAAACGCGAAACAAATCTTCTCTATATTACGAAATTACCCGCGAAAATTCCGCAAGCAAGAAAAATATCTCTTATGCATCGTCAGCCGTTAAACGAACCTCGGCAAATTTTACGATCGCGCCGGCGGCCAGCGCTGCGCAGACCACAAATAAAACCGGGAATGGATTCCGCCAAGAGCAGCGGACACGGACACCTCTCGCTGTACACTTCGCGGTTTCGACTTTTTTTTTTGTTCCGATTTTCGCGTCATTATTATTACCGCCTCGCGTGCGTTACGTAACGCGCGTATGTAAATTTTACGGCTCATATAATGAAATCACGCATTTGTACAGCCCGCTCAATAACAAATCATTCGAATCCGCAAACTGGTTATAATTCCAGCGCGAGACGTGGAAAAATATCGAAGCGACGATTGCCATCGTCGTCGTCATCGTCGTCCTCTTGGTGACCGTTACGGAGAAACTCAGCGCGACGCCAATTAAATCGACGATTTCCTTGACACACGTACTTCTCGAGCAATCATCCTGCTGCTGTAGCACACAAGGAAATCGCCGGATGTACGCTGCAGCACACGTATCGGGAGGCTTAACAATTAGCCGCAGACGACAGCCGCAGGGAGATTCGCGAGCGGCGTTGTCGTCGTTATAAAAGATGACGCGAGACGCAGAATGCAGCGATGGAAAAGTAGAAAATTTGAGGCGAGAGCGTGTCACGGTGCCGATAGGGCCTCCCACGTCAATTATAGAAAAGCGAGAGCTTCTCTCTCGAATATATATGCATATACATTATAGGAAGATCGGTGGCTTAACGAACTAATATCGGTCCTCGGGCTGACGCTAATCGGCCTTACTATCCGTCAGTCGGCTGACGGGGGAGACAGTTCCCTCTCTCCCAGTCGAAATCGCCAATTAACGTCCCGGAACGTGCGCACGTCTGCGGAAGCGACAAGACACGGGAAAAAGAGAGCACCAAGCGGAGAGAGAGAGAGAGAGAGAGAGAGAGAGAGAGAGAGGCAGCCTGCTGACTCGGTCATATCCGAGGGAATCTCTCTTTGATTTTGCGAGCTGGACAAGAGGTTCCGCAGCCGCATCAGCTACTCGACTCGTTCTCGCTCGCCGCGAGCCAAGCTGACTTGCGACTATTGCGCGGAACGTGAATGATCCGACGTTTACCGGACATCTCTTTGATTTTCTCTTCGAGATATATTGTATGTGTTTCCAAGTTTCAAATCGATATGTATATACTCGTTCAGCGTAATATATTATATTGTATTTATGCTGTGTGAGAGAGATGCAACGATGACTCATACATCTAATAACCGCTTATTTGCTGGTATTTTCAGAGTTTCTCTTACAATAAATCCAGCTGAAGGTCTATTAAAGGTTTAGCGTTTGTTCTCAATTTTCGAAAATGAACAGACAAATCAGAGAATGAATGTAGAATGGTTATACCATGTCTTCTTTTAAAGTACATTTATAGAAGGCCGACTGTTAAAAAACTGCAACAGCACAGACCCTGAGTGATTTGTAAGCACTTTATTAGCATCCACAAGAGGAGTTTTGTTTAGACTGTAACATCAGACAATATTCACTATAAAGCTTGCAATATTATATGTACCCTTTTCTTAGCTATATGCGACGAGGCCACGCTTTCATCTCGTAACGGAATCAGTGACTCGTCCTGGTGACATCAAACGCCAGTCAGAGCGAAAGAAAGAAAAGCCCTAATGGCCCAATAAAACAATACAGCTGCGCGCAGCCGTTTGCGGTACAAGAAGAATAATAAGAAGACGACGAAGCAAAAAGGCAGCTCGCACCCGCGCCACAGCTTCGAATTTCCTTTGACTCGCGCCGCGGATTGAAACGCTGCTGGCACACATACACGCCGCACTGATGCTGAAGCTCTACAGTTTTTCGTTTTGCGCTCGCGGGCTTTTCGTGCGCAGCCACATACAGCTAGCAGAGTGAAGCCCGAAGAAAGACGTTTGAAAGCGACGGGCTGCACTTGAGCGACGCTCGGAAGTCGCTAATGGAAAGCGCTGAAGGTCGTTACATGAAATAATTATGTATGTTCGTATATATACGAACTCTCTCTCCTATCTCTCTCTCTCTCTCTCTCTCTCTCTCTCTCTCTCTCTCAGTGCATAAGGGCGCAATTAAGCCCCGGCTCTGCACTCGTGGCACTTGCTAATGACTACTTAGCGGATTGCGCCCGGCGCGTTTGTGCATTTGCACTACCACCTTATTGCGCCGTTGCTGTTATACTATACTGAAAAGCTGTGCGTGCTTTTCTCTGCTGGAGATACGAGAATTCGTTTTTCCTCCTGCATGCGGAATATAATCTCGCGCATGCGCAGCGCTAATGCGCCGAGGCGTTGATTCTTTGGGATGTGATGCGTTGAACGTGGATCATAATTAACGAGAGTGATGTAAATTTGCCTTAATGGAGCTGCTGGTATATTACTTGATATTGATTCATCTTGGGCAACTGTATTATATTGTGCTCACCACGGCTCTACTGATTGATTTATCGAATTTGATGTGATTACGCGTTTTTACGAATACATATAATAAATTACATACAAAATGCATATATACAAATATTACTTTATGATCATTATACAGTGTTCCTGATGAGTGTGTACCACAGAATATTTATTTCATTTAAGTTATATATATATAATAAATAAGTTTATAATTGCATGAAAACAGGTTAAAGCTACTTTCTACATCTGTTGAATTCGTAATGCGATCTTTTTGTTAATAAATTTATTCGAGTTAATGGCGAACTCTGGCATCCCAGATACATACATTGAACGTGTGAGTATATAATCAAATAGCATGCTAAGCGATTAAGGTTACTTTTATAGCACTAGTGACTTTGGACGCTCGTTCTATATTTCCTCACTTTTCATTTTTTGAGTTCGCAATTCAGTTCGCGTGTTCTGATTGGTCAATGAGTAATACGACTGGCCAATCGAATGGGTCAGTTAAGGAACCAATCACAACAGGAATATATTGATTACAATATCTTTTTTAGAGTAGAATTATACCTATTTCTAAAACTGGATGTCGAAAATAGAATAGCTTTATATTATACTCATTTCGTCCACCATTAGAAATGACTCTATATATACGTACCAAATTAAACGAAGAATAAGCGAGCGATTATTTAAGCGCACCGTTATAATAAAAAAGTAAAATACAGTCCGCGTTTATACCAAAAGTATAACTTTTCCACGGATTCTTCTCGCTTATCCGAAAACCCCTTCTTACACGTATAAATTCTCGACATTTACTTGCCAGCATAAAACTCAAAGACACAGGGAGAGCGCAGTGTCGCATGAGAAACGCAAACGGATTATTCATAAAAAATTATTTCACAAGAATCCCACCGCCCAGCTGCAGATTATATACGCTCGCCATCATTTTCCACCCTCGCGTAGTAAGAAAGCGCGAGTCTCGCAGGCAAACTTTGCGCGGCAAGACTCCTGTGTGCCCTGATAAATATTGCACCGCATCCCGAAAATAAAAGACGCGAGCGCGCATAGTAGTCCGGAGCGCCTCGGCGAAAAACTCGTCGCGCGATCGTCGTCCCATCAGGGATGCACTTGGCCTCTCTCTCTCTCGCGCGCGCGCGACGCTACCGGCAAGTTTTTGCGCAGCTATATATACCTACAGCGCGAAAGTCGTCCCGAGGGACGACTCGTTATTTAAGCGCCCCTACGCTTTATGGATGAGACGAGTGGGAAATTCCGGCTGCGAAAGTTAAGGAAAAATTATTTCATTTGTCTCCGAACTACCGTGCGAGCTTGGTTGGCCCTTTTTCGTTATCGCGCTTTTACGGGGGAGGCTTCGCTATCTATGCGGAGCGACGACATTTTTTAAATTTCAATTTTCTCCGGGACGATCGTTTGAATATTCCATTGAAACTATTTTTGTGTGTTTGAAGCTCGTTGAGATGGAATTAAAATTTTATCGCGAAAGAATGAGTGTAAATTGACGTTTATTGTCCTGTAGGTCTTATAACTAAAGCACGAAACGTCGATTATCGAATTTACAGTCCTCTAGACAAGATGCTTTATTTTGAGCGAGATTAAATTTACACGAGAATGTATTTTTACTTATATCTATATAGAGTTCAGCAATCTCGGTCAGAAATGCGCTTTTCGAAAACCCCTATGCGCTCCACTTGTGTTTTACCAAGAAAGTGAAAAATAACAGCAGAACGTCCTCATCCCTGAAATTCAGATTCGAAATCTCCTGCGATTTCCAGTAGGGAAGAAAAAGCCCGCCGGTATTATTTATTTTTTTGTTATCCCCGACGACCGCGCGCATGCGCTCTGCCGCGATCTGCCCCGAAGATTTAGACGCGAGCGCGCCAAGTTTTTCGGATCTGCATTTCAAATTCGGCCGGAAAACGACGGGGATTCGAGGATTGACGTCGCCGTTGTCTCTTTCTCTCTCTCTACGCGTCGTCTTTTTTCTGCCTTTTTGTGCACCTCCGCACCCGCGCGCGCGCTCTCGAGAATTTATGTCGCTGCGACGTTACTTCCAATTCCGATGCATTTCCTTGCTTGTCCCGTCGTCGCGGATGTTTTATGTATAGAAAAAAATGCCGCTGCCTCTGTTTTTTTTGCTCGAAAAAGGAAAAAAATGACACGAGGAGGAGGAAATCGCCGCACTTTGCACCCTTACATATACACAAGAAACTTGAGAGCCGAGAGGAATTAATAATTCAACTGCGCAAAGGGGAATGGGATGCTGCGCTCTCTTTCTCGCAGGTAAATGCATATATATTGAGAATAGCGGAATACATACGGAATTCAATATTTTTCCATGTACGTTTTGCGAATTCCATATTCTTTATATTCAATTACAACAAAACAAAAAAGAAATTCAAAAAAAAAACACGAACGCGTCCATAAAAATGCACTTGGCTAAACGTTTTGCCTCTTTTCCCTCATTCCTCTCCGCGGTGCGAGTCGAGGAAAATCTGCGCCGCGTGCGCTTTTCTTCAACGCGGAGGGGGATAGAGTATAGAGCATCATCATGACGTTTTGCTCATGCGAGAGAGAGTCTCGAAAAGCGCACTGGCTAAAAGTCGACGTTTTGCAGGCGGATTACTCCCTCTTCGCTGTATATATACTGCGCCGTCGTCTGCGAGCGATGTGAAGTATAGCCGGGCCACGCGGTATAGCATAAGAACAACTCGCTCGTCCGGGAAAGTTAAGAGTAACTCGCGACTGCAGGAGTAGGAGCCGGTGGTAGTGGCTCGAAAAAAGACAAGGGGTTGGGGGGTTAAAGAAGAAGAAGAAAGAGAAGACGGAGCGAAAGAAAAACAGGTAGTCGAGCAGTGCCACTTTTCTCTCTCTCTCTCTCTCTCTCTCTCTCTCTCTCTCTTATATCTGTGCGGCCGGGCTGTTTTACTCGGGGATGAGAGAGACAAGTTGCTCGTTCGTTACCGTAAAGGAAACTCGCGATTTTTCCGACTTTCTTTTGTATACTTTGGCGCTCGGTTTCTCCTTAGCCGCCGCAAGCACTGTGTGCGCTGTCTACTGTGTCAGTTATGTGTGTACGCGTGCCGCGGTTTTGTCCGCTACAATTATAAGGACGTACATTTTGTATGTCCTAAAAAAGTAAAAAAACTTGGTCCGGTGAGTGTTTTCCCGAATTAAATACAATGTTTCCATTTTTGGATCCCGAATGTCCGACTGCTCGTAATATTTTAAATAAATAGTTGAACTGGACCGGGATTTCTCGCGAGTAATTATTTAGAAAAGCTTTCTCATACCTTTTAGACTATATGTATATAGGTATTGTGTTAGCAACGAATGACGACTTCTAAAATTGTGTTTCCTAATTAATTATAGAACTGTGCACGTCTTTTCGCAGAACCCGCGCAGTTTAATAATCCAAGTTATAATAAAATGCGATACATGCTACTTTGAAAAATTATATAGTTTACAGCTATGCTGTCGCTATATAACGAGGGAATTGCGTGCCGGTACGCAGTATAGCAATTAAAAGCTCATAAACGCGACAATACGCGGAGATGAGGAGCATACTTATGACACACAGCCGATATGCCGACTTTGACATCGCGGCCGCACCATTATATGCCGAAAATTTTTTAAATACGACCCTGTCAAACGCCTGCGCAATTAGTCTCGTTAGACGTTTTGCGTAATAGCTGCGTTTGCTCATAGTTATATACAATATCGCGCTTAAAATCACTTTTCCTCGGGCGTCAATTATCTTCAAATTACGTTCAGTGTACTACGCAAATTCGACCGGAGCAACAATAAATATCCCTGAGTTTCCAGAGAACCACGCGCACAGCCGGAGTGAAGGAAAACAAGCGCCTGTATAAAGAAGCCCTTTGATAGCGCGCGCGTGACCCTCTCGTGCGGCGATAGAAGACGGCTGATGTTGATTCTGCGGCGGCTCTAATTATCTCGCTAATTAACGCCGTAGAACCGGGCAGCAAAAGTATACGCTCGCGCAAAGCGTCTTGCTTAGATTTAATTACTTTTCCACGTAACGTCGCGTTGCGCGCTTCTGGGTCTTCGTGAGAGATCGACCGATAGATTATGCTATACGTTAAATATATATATGCGAATTTCGTTAGTTTATATTGATACGTATTGCATATAATAAATATCGCGCACAAAATTACAAAGCCGTATCAACAGCAAAGCGGGATGAAAAATGACTGGATCAAGTATATAGCTGTCAAGACTTCTTTGTATATGTAATACAAATTTTCGTCCAGCATCGATCCCTATCGTGCTCGAGCTTCTGCGAAATGGGTTCATATTATGTAAGATAGACTCCAGCGTACTGTTTACTAATAGGTCATTTAAGCCGGCGGAGTCGTGCATATCTTAATCGATATAAGCGATAATCCACAAAATCGACGATGATGAAAAAACAAAGGAGCCACGCAGTACTGCGAGAGCTGCATATAAAGAAGCAGCGACGACGCGCAATCGGGTTTTAATGAGCGCTAAACCAATTTGCGAAGACAGAGGCACGCAGGGAGAGGTTAATTTTCGCTCTCTGTAAGAATCTTGACTCCGTAATTAACGGAAGCAGCGGCGGCGAATTTGCGAATACAATCGCGGCCAGTCGTTAAATGTTTATTACAAGAGTTCGCGAGCGTGTAATTAGCCGCTAACGATGGAAAATTTTATCTCGACGAATTTATCTCGGGATATAAGTTTGTATATATAGAGTCGCCGTGAGGGGGGGGGGGGTAGTTTTCTTCGATTCGATCGGCCGAGAGAGTTCTTTTGATGTTTGAGTGTATATATATAGAACTGAGCAAGAGCGAAGGAGTTAATGGTGATAATTTTAGCGATGCGATGCGGGTTATTGTTATGGCTCGATTCTATTAAGACACTCAGCTTTTAAGTGAATATTATACACAGCTAAATGCGGATCTTCTAATGGCGATGTATAATAATAGAGTTACAGTTGCTACATTGATGCTACGAAATACAACCCAATTTCGATACAGTAGATCGCTATGATGGAGCTACGCTGCAGTGCACATATTTGTTAGCGAATATTTGATCAGTATACATACCGCGAAGTCTGCCGACAAATGAACAGTCAATCATATTAACGTCGATGCGTGGTTGCACAATATACCTGCTTATATGCGCCAAATATCATTTTCGTGAATAGCCAAAGCACACTTGAATATACATTACACCGGGCGAACGCGCCGTCCATAGTATACATGTAAACAACAGAGCATAATCACATAACAACGTGTGACGCGTTTCCGTGAAAACCGTTTTCATTTCTCGCGATATATATGAAACTCGCCTATCTACAGACGAAATTCAGCGCTACATTCAAAGCCGTCCTTCAACTCCTCCGAGTCGCACACGAGCCTCATAAAAGGAGCCGTCGATGCGCGCGTTCTTCAAAAATGCACCAGATACATATACACGAGGAGATGCATCGTCTCTTTTGCAGGGGCATCCGTGTTTGCAGCAGCAGCAACAGCCAGCAGAGCTGTATAATGCATCCGTAATACGTATAAATAAGTTAAGGATAGCCGGGCTGCTGTGCGTCGCATTGGCGTTTGTTCTCCGGCTGATGCAGAGACGCTTTTGTTGTATATCTTTAGCGATCGCAGGAGAGGCCGCGCGCCAGCCAACTGGCATTTATATATATATATATATATATATATATATATATATATATATATATATATATATATATATATATATATATATATATATATATATACGGGCCCGCGCGCGACCAATAAGACTACGAGGACGAGCTTTTGCTTTCGAGCGAGAGACGATTGTAAAAGTGCACTTTCGATTATTTATTCAATCGGTCTATGCTGGGGAGGAGAACACGCGTAATGGAATAATGGATGCGACGACGAGGATGAGCAGCAGCAGTTCTCTCTCTCTCTCGTGTCTAGCCGATGTGTGTATATGTAATGTATATACGTGTGTGTGTATATCGAGTCGGTTTTGTTTTGGTTCTTGTTGTGTATATATATTGTGGTTGCCGGCTTTGGTGAAATTGAGCTCCCTCCGCACGGCGCAGGCTTTTTGCCGCGGCGAGTTTCAATTGGTTTTTTTTTCGCGAGCTGCTTTTCGATTACGCCGAGATGAGCTGCCGGTGTTGATGCGCTTTGCTTGCGCCAGTATAGTGCGGGTTATACAGATTCCCGCACGCGAGCTTTCCCGGACTATCGAAATTACACTGCACACTCGTTGCGAAATCGTCGTAGTATATAACAAGGTGAATCGGAAAGCTGTAACTACGCGCGCATCCTCGAACCGATTTTCTCTGTATACCACACCGCAAAATCGCGAAAAAATCTTTGACATATAAAAATGAATTCGCAGCATGGACATCAGTCGCTATGGAGCGGCTCGTCCCAACGAAATGCAGAATTGCATTTATTCAGATTAAAATGGCCGCGCGCGTGATTTATAACGATCGCGGCGACTGTAGTCTCGTCAGGCCCGCGTCGTCGTCGTCATACGCGTGTGCGGGCATTTTTCTCCTCGCTCATGGTGTGTCTGCGCGGCCTTACTTGGCTCACACACAACTCGGCTGAATTCTCGTTTCTCCAGATGCAGCAGGAACGATCGATCGGCGCTCGAGATCGATCTCTGACGATCGGTATGCAATTATCCCGGAGCTGCTTGGCCGCTACTGCCTTTTTTTCCCGTCGAGGATGCGTACACGTAGCCGATCGTTGTATATATGTATGCGCCGTTGGGAGAAGAGAATACGAAACCAGAGAAGGAGGAGGTTTTTTTCAAACGGGAACGACGAGCATCGCTGACTCTTTGTTTTACCGGGCTAATCTTGTTTGTAATAGACAACGCAGGTGCACTGTGGTTGGGCTCTCTTTTTTTTTCTCTGTTCTCCACTGCTCTCGCGGCGACTTTCGAGCATAATTTTATCTTACTGCATTTTATATGCCAGCATTGAGTGATCGGCCCCAGTTATATACCGCTTCTTTTATATTAGTTTCAAAAATCCTTGGGACAAATATTATTACTTTGGGAAAAATATTATTTACTAGCGATTCTGTCTCTATATACAGACCGATGAAGTATTCCAGCTAGTATACAAGAAAATTACAGAATACACCAGCCGAGCCATCGATATACCAACCTTTTCCCCACAAAAACAGCTGCATACCGATACACCGATTCCGAGTCCAAAACACAAATACAGCCAATAATCATACTCGCATTATATCCCCCAGCTCTTCATATACATACAGCAACCGTCATCCGCAAGAAATAGCTCCGAGATCTCTCGCGCCCCGTCGTTTAGCACCTTGCTGTAGCTAGAAGTCCGATCGACCCGCGCTTTTACGCTCCGACGATCGCTAATTCACATGATCGGTAGCGCGCGATCGTAACGTCGCGCACTATTCGCATAGCAAAAAAGCCGCATTAGGGCCTCGAGCCCAGAAAAACGAGAGCAACGCTTCCGAGATTATATTATTGCGGACTGCGAAGCGAGCGAGGGTTATATATATATATATATATATATATATAACTATAGGGGGTATACACGGGGGCAAAAAGCCAGCCGGCGGTCCCGGAGCCTCTATTGAAAATTCACGTTTCAATTTGAAGCGGCGGAAAGAGGAGTGGGCTTGATCGATGATGATGTATATATATTATGTCTGTGTATGTGGAGGAGGGCGAGGATTTTTGCGTTCGGACATTATCGAGTTCTTGCATGCCTGATGTATGCGCGTGTGTTCGGCGCAATATGATGAAGTTATACGTATATAGATGTATATAGGCGGCTCGAAAGGCTCGGTTTTTATTATTATTGGCTCCGAGTGCATTTTATTCTCATTCGGGGGACAGTCGACTATACAATGTGAAAGTATGTATAGCATGCAGAGACAGGAGTTATAATAGAATGAATGTACAACTTTTGAAAAGTGAGACCAAATGCAGCATATATAGGTGTATTGGTTCGAATATTTTTTAACATCTGCTTGTATATCTGACATATCGTTATATACCTGGAGTATCTTGTGAATTATATACCCGCAGGAAAAAATACAAATAATTATAAACGTACGTCTTTCGCGTAAAAAATATCCACAGGAAACAACACAAGTATAGAGCATATGTTCGACAAACCCAGCGACACCTTGCTCTTACATGTTACGTATTATTCTCTCGAACGTCGCGCGCACTTCCCGTATATACACTTCGGTGCGGCCAACGTATTTAAGTATACATATAACGCACTCGAACGAGTGCGAGAAAAGAGACGAACCACGCCTCTCGCCTCGGCAAAAATGGCGCAACGGACATTCGCGATTGGCCGACTACGCAGTATATAGCACCACCACAGCGCATATATGCATCCGCTCATTTACACTTGGCCCGAGGAAGGGGCACCGATGCTCGTCGGTTTCTTCAACTTTTCGCTCATACGTTTATGAACCGGTGGAGAGGCTGTCGTTGTTTTTTTTTTCTGCCCTCATGCGCGCGCGGCGTCTTTTGTGCGTCCCCTAATGCAACCGCGCGCCGCCACCTGCCCCTAAGTCGTCGCTACGGACGCACTGTGTATTATATATTGTGCGGATGCGCGTGCATGGCCGTCTTTCTAATCTTCTTAGATCTATACTGAGAGCATGCAAGTTTTTTGATTAGAGATATTGGGTTATGGCCGCTGGGGTACATAACTGTGCGAACCAATTAACAATGTTTTCGATCGAGAGGCGAGCTTTGTGGATCTCTTAAACTACAAACAAATCTTTTTCGTTCGACTCGAATAATAAAGCAATAACCATATAATATACATAATACATAAAACGCAAGTCATGCAACATTCGGAAATCTTGAAAATCAGCAATCTCATACAATTACACTCCGAGTCCACCAACTCTCATCATCATCATCATCATCATCATAATCATCGAACAAAGATCCGCACTCCTGCTGGACAAAGACAGCGCGCAGTCACGCGCATACACGTTCATTACCAAAAAAGAAGCCGGGTTCGCGCACGCGATCTCGCATATTATTATACAGCCGCGCGACGCATACCGCGCGCACGCGAGAGAAGTATATACATTAGTAAGTAATAATAATTGCGCGCAGAAAAGAAAATCGCCCGGGGCGCGCGGGGGGCTACTCTCGCGCACGTTATAATCCTCGGCTTCTTTTTTCCGCAACGCACACCTGGCCGCTTTGCGCGCAGGAAAGTCGCCGCGAGCATCGCGCGCGCTCTTTGAGGCCATCTGCATCGCGATCCGGCCGGAATGACTGCGGGCCTGGAAAAAAGAGGAGGTGCTATGGGGGAGTATATATACCTATATATACAAACAGACGATGTATATAGAAGAGAAAAAGGGTTGAAGATGAATTAGATGATGCGGGGATAAGTGACTGTGACTCGGTAGTTTCGGAGAAGAGTGTGTTTTGAACGCCGCAAGATCTTCCGATATATATAATTCCGAAATGTTTGTTATGTACGAGCGCGCAGTGAGAAATGATACTTCGTAAATTAAAAGATTTTGAGGTATATAAGGTATGCCGAGAATCATTTTGTGATTGAAGTATATATACATATGCGCACGAATGCAGATTTTTGTCGCTTGTCAATTTGTAATAGATGTTAAAGTGTTATTGTGATAATCGAAGCGGAGCAGAACGTTGAGTACGATCGATTTTCAGAAATAAATAATAAAGGCTGTTAAAGCATCATTTTGGAGGATTTAATGGGCGGTCGTAATCGTTAGTACAGAGTATATATACTGCGTCGAGGGCCCGGGATAAAGAAAAAAGGATACAGCAGCGACTATGTCGAAAACACCGCAGTGTAAATAAAGAAAAATGGGTCATCGAGTAATTCAAAGCGGCGAAAAAAAAGGCAGAACGAAAGCTTTCCACGCGAAATTAAAAAGAAACAGATCTAAAGTACACATCGTGAAAAAAGAGTGCAAGCGCGAGCGAACGGTTAAAGCGGGACAAGAAAAGGTGGGAAAAAAAGACACGGACGCGACGATGCAGCAAACGAAAGAGGATGGAGAGCGAGAGAGAGCGAGATCAGGGCTCCGATAGCAATAATCGCGCGTCGCCCGCCTATAGCTTTATGTATATATATGTATATACTGGAAGCTTTCGCTCTCGTTTTTTTCTCCTCCTTCGCCACTTCCCGCGGGCTTGGCACTATATACTATATGGCGCTCTCGAAGCTGTCTGATTATCGTCATTATTCAAATTACGCGCGCAACCGAGTGCACACACACACATACTCCACCTTTCGTATGTCAATGTTTACACTGAGCTGAGTCACGTGAAAATATTGTATATGCGCGCGAAAACTGCCTCCTCGCGCAACGGGCGATCGCTGTGCGGCATTCCTCATGAAAATTAAGTCGAGTCCTCTGGTTATCAAGTGATAAGCGTATTTATATTTTATATAAGTTTATATAAATATATAATAGTGATTCGACACGCTGGAATGAATTATATAGCGATTCGTTAGAGCTATCCGCTATAAAAGGAAAGTATATTGCTGTGGGAATTCGTCATACTAGCTCTCATGGAGTAAAATATGAAATTGTTCGTCGCTGTTATATGTATATTATGTATTCACGGAGGCCGAACGAATTATCGCATGAATAAGTAATGAAGCACAGAATTACCTTGATGCAGCCTGAAATTAACTTGTCAATTCATTTAATTGAAATATTGTTCACGAATTTTCTTGAAAGTGTCGCTGAAAGTCAAGACTGCGTGTATACATTCAGGCGGCAACTTGTATCATAACCTTGCTACTTAGCTTCCATTGAACCCACTTTGACTGAATTTCATCGTCAGAGACCGAGTTTTATATGCTTGCCGAGAGCAGCAAAGAAATTAAGCTTTAAACGTTGAAAAAAAAGGCAGCTGCGTCATCTTTAAAAGAGCGAATCTTTGACCTACTTTTAAACTGGATTATTTAAGAAAGTTTTCGGACAAGTTCAAAATTATATATAGCTCGTGTCCCAGCCCAATCGAAGCGAGTGACATTAGAACTGCGAAACAAAACTGTGTCAGCCGGATGAAAGTCCTCGTGCAAGGCACGTTCCAAAATAAACACTCGAACTTCGAAGCTGCTATACGGCCTCGTGTTTTCCTTTCGTATTCAGATGCCCACTGCATATATGCATATCTATATAGCGCGCGTATACACAAAGTGTCACTGAATTTCGCCTTGCCCAAAGTTTTCTAATTATCGAGAGGAACGACGAGTACGGCGAACACATGCATACACACCCTCAAAGGGGCTCTGGTCAACGCCGCGGGCGACATTACTGCATTAGCTTAATTGGTGTACATTTGTATCGGGCCATTCGGCTGCCCGCCTCCTATGCCCTATATATACATGTACATGCGTGAACGCGTTGAGGAAATTTCGGGCCGGTTCTCGTGAACTATTATATAATACGATGTTTTACTAGACGTGCGATGGCTGATGAGGTATTACTCGTGTATTAGCAAGATTTCAGGAATTCTCGACGCGTTAATTTGACAGTCTCTCTGAGCTGAATTGAGAACGAAATAAGGGAAATAAAGTATACAGCTTCTGCTTTGAACGAATAAAATGCTCTTTTCCGACTGTAGTAAATATCTGATTGCAGGGAAAAGGAAATTTGAAATAAAAATTTTTCATCATCGTTGCCCAATGAATAATTTACATTCATGCGCGAATGCATTTCTTCGCCTTCTGCTCTTTGCCGTACAGCCGCGCTCATATATATATCTATATATGGATCCACGCGCGCACAAATGAGATTGTGCACGATTCCGGTTAACCTATTTTCTGGGGCGACAGAGAATTGAAATGTAATGCCGCAGTTTGCGAATGGGTGTGTGTGCGCGCGCGCATATAATATATATTGTGTTAGCTATATTTTTCCTTTCTTTCGCTCTCTCGCGCTCTCCCTTTCTGTGCGTCGAAGCCCCCCTGCGCAACCCTTGAGCCCGCAATTAACGGGGTGTAACGATTGCAGATGTATAGAAAAACGAGTTCTATTTTTATTTCAAATGGACGCTGCAATTAGAGGGCCAGGGCTGAATGCGAGATAATCTCTCTCTCGTCGTTTCTTTTTTCGCGCGCTCTCCTCAGCCCACTTCTGTGACCGACTCCTTTTTTTCTCACAGCGTGTGTTTTGCGGTAATAATTCCGCTTTCAAACTCGAGCGCGTGAATTTTTTAAAAATTTCGTATGCGTTCGGGGCCGAACCGACTCTGCGCGTCCATGAACGCAGTGTCTTCTTTTTGTATTTTAATTCTATTTTAGTTTACTTGCCGATTGTTGCGTGTGCTGGTGGAAAACATGACGGCTTGGTCGTTGCTTACCTGTAAAACACAAAGAAAAAGATTGAATTAGTTTCGCAATTTTTCCGGGCGAGCGACGAGATGCGAAAAGTTGCGCACAATACCCCTGTATACTTGTATAGTATTAGGAAGTTTGAAAACATCCATGAAGTATGTTTGATGAAAATTTAATTACACGCCGAGAGCCGCAATTTCTTCCAACATTTGCCCACTTAAAATTAAAGTTTTGATAGTACCACCAGCTGACCCAGTTGGCCAACTTTTCGCCCGGGCTATTTAACTTTTCAATATACAGCCAGCGCGAGCATAATACACACACGCGCATACGGTATATATATGCATAAGTAAAACCGCTATTATCGCGCGAATTCTTGTCGTTTTCACCGGTTCGACCTCTGCCGCAGCAATTTGCGTGCCCACTCGCTATACATATATACGCGAGCACCGAGTGGAAAAGTGAGCCCTCCGCTCGATGCGCGCGCGCGCAAAGTGTGCATACGCGCTAACAACCGCGCGCAAACGCGTACGCTCGCGCACATACACATTGGGCTTTGTGCGGCGTAGCTGCCTCAAGAATGCTCTAAATAAAATGGCGCACTTTGTACAGCACAGTCCCTCTCGTCTTTCAGCCGCTCCTTCGCCGCGGGGGAAGGCGAAAAAAGTGTATATAATATACATATACATATAACACGCGAAAATCAAGGGGGCCGCGACGAGAGATGCACTGCTGCTGCACTCGTCCTCGTATGTGCACAAAGGGCAGAAGGGCTGCTCTGCTGCTGCTACTATTCCCTCCCTCTCTCGACTCTCTTTCTCGCTCTCTTTAGCTCGGCGCATTGTGCAAACAAGCCGAAATTACGCGGACAAAAGGGTTTCTCGCTGTTCTTTCGGCGCGGTTTTGCTTGCTTATTCTCTGGCTTGTTGGCGGCGGCACACGAGGCGCAAGACACCGGGGAGGCAGTTTATGCGCGCAGGGTGTTCCCCGCGAGCGGGCTTCTGACTCTTTTAAGGAAATTAGAGCTTGCAAGCGTGGAGTTGTTATGAACGTGAAAGCTCTGTCTTT
The DNA here is from genome assembly GCA_020010945.3 of Muscidifurax raptorellus. Lineage (NCBI taxonomy): Eukaryota > Metazoa > Arthropoda > Insecta > Hymenoptera > Pteromalidae > Muscidifurax > Muscidifurax raptorellus. The sequence continues at coordinate 17,830,528 of CM052077.1, read as the reverse complement.
GTGAAAGCTCGAGAGTTGTGCGAAGGCTTGCTAAAAGGCTTGTCAAGATTTGGGTGCAATTTCTTCATCGTTATGTTTGTACTCAAACTTGAGTGTTGTAAGCTTAAATAACAATTATAGATATACTTTTGAAATAATACATCTTGTACGCCTACATATAACACGCAAGAACCAAGTCATAAATTATTCAAGTACATACAACCACGATCCGCGCGCCGATATATAACGAAAATAACTACAAAGTTTCCGCAGCAAGAAACGCAGCGTTTCGCGCGTCATTAAGCCCAAGCCGAACGAAACTACATCAGGCCAATCATGAATAAGAAGAGGCCCGATACACGAGAGAGGGGGAGGGGGGCGATAGAGTGGCGTTGTCGAAAAAAGGGAATGAATAAGTTCGGAATGAAATTTCGTTCTAGCATGCTCCGGGGGTTGTCCATAAATAAAAACATTGACTCTGTCGTCGCCGTCGGCGCTGTTGCTCGGGAGCCTGCAGCAGCAGCCGAGTAGAGCTGTACAAGCCGTGTTCCTGTATCAGAAGAACTTTAGTGGCGGGTCCTAACGACATTTTCTTGCGCCCGAGCTCGCCGGCGCATATAGTAGCAGAGTACGGAGAGAAAGAGCCAAGTTTAGACATCGGGGCAGCGCTCAGGAGAGAGAGAGAAAAAAATTTCAACAGCTATAACGTGTATATCTATATAGATATCGCTGGGAGCCAAATTTCGAAGCGACCGTTCTCGCTCTTATATATTATACATGGGGCTACATTGAATATTTAGCGAAGAATTATTTTTGCAGCTAATTCCATATACCGGGGAAAAAAATTGAAATCAATCCTTTTTATAAACTCGGCAATTTCCTAAATATTATATCAATGTCTCGGCGCAACATCTTCACTTCCCCATCCGCGCTGCGCGCCATTTCTCATCTTTTCCCTTCCCTCCTGCACCATAACTCCCTTCGCGTTCTCTCCCTCTTTCGCCATATATTTCGCGCATCCTTTTCTTTCTTGCTCTCTCTCTCTCTCGCGGCGCTTTTTTCCGCTTCTCCTTTCTTTCAACCCCCTTTGTTAGCGAGAGAGCGACTGGTGCGCCGGCGATTGGACCAGACCAGGCGCAACGAGACGAAACGAAACGGAACGAAGCGCACCAACATGTGTATGTGTGTGTGTGTGTATATACGATATACAGCGTCGCCATTTATTTCGCCCTCTCGTTACCGCAGACAGGATGGCTGAAAAGATGGGAGCAGTTGTATACGTGTGCGTTTCCGGAAGGAAGCGAGAGTATATAGAGGAAAAAGGGGGATATATATACCTCTCTGCTGTCTTTGTGGGGGGCGAAAAAGATGCGGACGATTCTATATCGCGGTCGAGTATAAGAGGTGATATTGATAATTTGACGGTTTACTGCGGCTTATATGCTCCCCCCTGTTTTTTTCATCTACCTTTGCAGGCTCGTTCGTGGATTCCTCCAGAGGCTTCGTCGAGTTTTATTTTTATATATTACACTCGAGGAAATTCGTTTTAGACGAGGAGAGCTATGGCCGCAAGTAGTGTCTCCTTCTCACGGCTGAGAAAAATTTCACGGCGTACACACTGAATCTCATTATATCGCAAATTATACCCATATATTTTACATAATTCGGAATTGCGCGCTTATATCCTGAGCAGTTGTACAGAAGCGGAGGCGCGTTTGTGGCTCGACTGCACGGAGTTTGTAGAACAATATACATATATACTGCAGAGACGCCTGGGATATATATTATATTAAAAATTTAACGATTTGGTTGCAGTGCAGGAATAGCAAACGATATCTACCGTATATAATAAAACACTCGCAATCGGTACCTATCAGCTGTATATTCAATATGGCGAATAACAGAGTTATATATAAGTAACGTTAACATCAGTACAGCCCGCGCAGCTGCAACAAAAACACGTTCTTGATTCGTTATTATAACATACACCCCGAAATTCTGACACCGCTGGTACAAACAACCCATCAAATCGCGAATTAACATACATTAAGGACTAGCGCGCCCGCTAACGCTCTAGCCCGTCGTTTAGATCATCTACTTGCATACCGCGGTCGTGCTTGAAAATATAGATTCACTGCACGGCGTATACTCGTACAATAAACTCGAGGCTTCAAAAAAAAAGGTAGTCGCGCAGCTAATCCGCCGTCTAATGAGAGCGAATATCGACCTTGCTGCGACTGCCATCATAACTAAAACGCTCGACCGGTTCTCGTCAGCGCTACTGCAGCTGTCAACGGATTACGATTCGCCACGGCAGCTATATATACATATACACAGTCGATGATTCGAAGAGACACCCTTTCGTTCTCGCATTCACAGAAAAGCACCAAAAGGCGTGAGGCCCGCATTGCCGCGCCAACAGCAACAATTACCCCCGTAATGAAAAGAAAATTAGAGAAAAATGCCGCGTAAAGAGCGCAATAACGCGCGGGGCCGTAAAAATCTGGCCGTAAAAAAGCCGCGCGCGTCTGATTCGCAGAAGCAGCAGCGGCGCGAGGGAATCGGCATAATTCGAGCTCGTTTCCACGACCCCTCTTTCTCGTTCTCTCATTCGCAGGTGTGCTCGTATAACCCTGACTGCAGGCCGGGAGACAATTTACATTCGAAATCCGAATGGCACGCTCACGAGCGGCTTCTGTTCTTCTCTCTTTCTCATGCATTTTGCTCCTGGCGCATCCGCTCGGGCTTTGCATTACTCTTCGCGCTTGTATATATAGTACCCTTTGCTTTTCCACTGGCTGAAATTTTTTGAATCTAATTGTCCGGATGCTTCGTGCGCTGCTGTTTTTCACGTTGCGCGGAAGAAATTATCTCTCATTAGCGGCCCGGTCCGCTATGCGGTTTTTCCCCAATGCTCTACTATCCCGTATTGTTTTCCTTTGAAATATACAAGTACAACGCGTATGCACGTGCAGTGTATATACAGCTTATTGCGAGGCACATCTGTTATTTTATTAGCCGCGTCGTTTCTGAGTATATAACAATAATAAGTCGACGAAAATATAGCCAAGACAATTGTGGAAAGTTTCGGGTGGCAATCCATAAATAGACTTTGTAAAGTCGGATAAGATGGCGACAGCGCGTAATAATAGCGTTTGTAAAGTTCAAGACTCACCGGCGGAGTTTCACCCAGTGCGAGACACAGAGAGCTCTCTAGTTTATAGAGTTTATGTGCGTCGCTGTTTAATGCTTTAAATTACGACCATTACCGTCGTTCTCTATGCAGCTTTTCGCAGCTACACTTTCCTCTCTCCCGCTTTCACACACATACACACACACACTCCGTTCCGTGCATACCCCCTCGAACAATGGGGCTAATTTTATGTAAGCCTTCTCGCGAAATCGCGATAATTTCGGCTCCTTAACCGCGATCGACGCAGATGGAGTTGTATTATATATGTCATCACTTTTATTTTATTTCGCAAGCTGTTATACGCGCGCGAATGTTATCTTTCGTGGTTCTCTGTTTGCTTGATTTCTTAGCTTTTGTTATATTCAAACGAAAGATCCACAGCTCTTGTACGAAACTGTCACGTTGTTTTGTAAGTTGTAAACTTATATAATGTATACTTTGTAAAGTTACGCGACTGCACCGAGAAAGTTTCAACGGTATAATTATGATCAAATAGATGTTTTTTCTTTAACAATTATTTGTAGTCAATTATATGAATGTATATATAGAAGAATAGGATCTTCAGCTCTTGGTACGATATGTACACCCCTATTTTATATACCTAATACATATAGCATCACTTTCCCGCGAGCGATTCGCATAACGAGTCGGTCGTCGGTACTCATATAGAAGAGAGAGGGAGAGAGAGAGAGAGAGAGAATCCCGCAGGCCATTCGCGTATATGAAATTGCCGTCTATACCGATTGCAATTTTCTGCAGTGAGAGCGCAATTAAAAAAAAAAAGAACCATCGCCGATATACTCGGAGAACATGTCCAGCTATGCGTGCGCGAGCAACGACCCGACGTCATCGAGAAGACGGCGAGAGCACACGTAACACGTCCTGGTCGCCGGAATTCCGGCCGCGAGCGCTTTCTTTTCAGGACGAAAAAAATGTCCGATGCGGATCGGGATTTTTCTCTTCCAGCCTCTCTTTAGCGCTGTGTCCCGGGTTTCTTCCACGTGTGACGCGTTATAGGCGCGCGACTGTGAGAGCGCAAAGAGTCGAGGTTGGCTTTGGTTTTTTGCTTCTCATTTTCAGAGCTAGTCGTGGGTGGACGAACGCGGCGGCGCGACGTATATCTAGGAAATAAGTTTAATTTTTTTTTGCAAGAAGCCAGACTTTTTTTGGTATTTAAATTCGCGAATTTGAGCTATTTCTGGTATTCGAAGAATTAAACGTGCTGCCGTAGGCCCTCGGCGTTTGAGCAATTCAAAAAATTTGCCTGATGTTACAGGCAGATGTACGGATTCGTGTGAATAGCTCGACTGTAATATATATAAGTGCATGCTTAATTAAACGGATGTACATGCGTATATATATGTTTCGGTTTATTTTTCGTAATTGAAATCGATTTTCGCAACAGCTGTATACGTCGACACATTAATCGACAGCGTTTTCTAAAAATATATCGAAAAACGAGCGGAACTTTTATGTTTTCAGTTCACCAAAATAGAGTCGGCCCGGGAAAAAGAATCAGCGCATATATGAACGTCTATTTTTCTTGAAATCCAGACGCAACGCATACAAGAAAATTTACTTAGCAAGTGGAAAGCATTTTGAAATAGGCTTTTTATAGCGAGTTCCTCTCTATATCGCTTACACAAACGAAATTAAGGTTCCATCTACGAGACACTTCCGAGAAGCTGCTTAATCAACTCCGATAGCTATATAAAAGCATAGAAGCTTCTCTGATATCCCAGAACATCGTTTATAAATGTAACAAAGAGGCGTTTTAGTCTTGATGTAGTAAAAGTGTTTTTTCTGTAACTCTGTATATAATTAAAGTCTTGCACAATGAACACGCAAATATGATCCGACCTTTTTATTTGAATCCGTTTTTGATACGGTCAGCACGGTTGTTTCGAAAGAGAGACGATAAAACTAACAAACCGTTTTCCCGACTATCCAGACAAAAAAGCAGGCATCTAGCGAGAGGAGCATCGATCTCAATCTCCTCCCCTGAAAACTCAAAAATCTCCGTTCACACGTACCTATACATATATATACGCGCAGAGCCAAACCTCCGTTTCCTCTCCTATACAATGCCTAATCTCCTCGCCGCAAGTGTGAAAAATGCCCGCGTCCCCTCCCATCCCATCCGGCAACAATATCGCTCCTGCGTATACACACACACACACACACTGCAGACGCAGCAAACGCAGACGCTCCCGGCTCAAGTAAAATCCCGGTCTACTATATAACACGACGGCTATATGCTTCCATATAGCCAGGCGATTCGTACAAAAGCCAGCTCGCCGAGGCGAGATTCCATAAAGCGCGGCGATCAATCTCCTCGAGCGCCGTTTTAAGCGAAGTTCCGTGTCCGGAGACGCGCTCTGGGGACGACGCTGCTGCAGCTGCGGCACCTGTCACGCGTATATGCGCGCAGCCACACTGCAAGTCAACTATGTGCGCAGTATACACGCGCTGAGGAGGGAGGCTATGCTCGATGCAAATGCGGAAGGATACACCACGAGAGAGAGAGAGAGATTGACCCCCCGAGAGCCTTACAAGATTCTGTACTTACGAGCCTAGCGAGCTGCCCACCGCTCAAAGGCATTCTTTCGGGCGCACGTGTGCGCGCACTTTCCTATATATATAATACGTTTATGCTCGATAATGAGGCGGTCGGTGCGCTGCTTTTGGTCCGAATAGAGATTTTTTTCGCCGACGGCGCTATACTGCGAAGAATTATAGCTCGAGGATGATGCTTCCGCGGACTATATATATGTATACACACATAAACTCCGTGCGTGACCTCTTTTCGTCGATTGGCCGGCGAGTAGCTTGCGGCTGTATATATAATACTCGAGCACGCACTCGAGGCTGAAGAGTATATAGGTATGCTGCGCGCGAATGAGGCTCGCTTTTTTCACGATAAGTGCTCTATTGTCTTTCGCAAAGCGGCCAACTACACATATTGCTTTGCATATATATAGCTCTCGCTTTGGTTTATTTTCCCGAATATACCTATACGTATTTATATATAAGCTCGACTATTTGTACTCGATTTTTCTCTACCGATTCTTCGTGGAAATTATCGAGGATCGCAGAGAATATCACCGCCTGTTTCTCGCATGAAAGGCCATAATACTCGTGAATAAAATATATATATCATTGTCCAGGCAGTATTCCACTACAACGAGCGCGCATAATGGGTGTCATCAAATCACCATAAATATCCATACTACACACATACCATACGCCGAAATGATTTATTCCGATCTCTTAAATACACAATAAAAACCCACCGCGAAAAAAGCTCGTCGCTTTCAGTTTTTCCCACTCAAATTCGTGAAAATAACGTACCGCGGTGACGCGACCCTTTATCTCTCTCACCACAAAAGAGCGCGACTTCTCTCGTAAAAATACAATTATATTCGCAGTCCGATTGATCGCATTGTCCATCGGGAACCTTCACTGCAGCATATATTTAACGGGTCGAACAATTTTCCCGTACATTGATCCCGAAAACAGCGGCTATAGTACGCTATATATAGCGTGTAATACAGAAAGTTTTATTTGGCTTGACGCGCGCGTTTCCCAAACTCTCCCTGTATCTCCCTGCACACACACACACACACATACGCACACACACAGTCCGTCTTTTCGCTTTTTTTCTTCGTCGCTCTATAGCCGCGCCTATTACGCTACACTTCTCCTTCTTTATCTCGCCTTCCCTCGATCTCGACGATATATATATATATATATATATATATAGGAAGTATTAGTTTCGCCGGCTTATATAGTTCCCCGGAAAGCTTCTTTCTCGTGCGTTTATATACCTGCTGCGAGCAGCCGTATATACTGGGCAGCATTTTTATCCCGTGTGTGCGTGTGTGTGCCTTTGGGATTCCGGCGGCTTTTTTATATTACTCTCGTATTTAGGATCGCTGCTGTTCGCGCGCGACTTTCTGGCATCGCGCACCCACGAGCGTCTCGGGTATTAGGGAATTGTATAAGCCGCCGACTGCACACAATGGGTGCAGGAAAATTAATCAGGTTTCAGCCGGAATAATCAGGTTATTCTTAGTGCTTTTTTTCTTTGGAAATAGATCCCTCGTAATGATGCGCCTCGGCTTTGCGTGTAATAGAGTTTCGGTATATATTGAAAATATAGCTGTGACTTTAATACTCCATGTTGCGCGCATATACGAATAATAATGACGTTGCTAAAATAAGTACAAGCGCAACATATATATACACTCAATATACACGCAATATTATCTACATTTGCAGGAGAATGAAGTTAAAAGAAAAGTTACCATCAGGAATAGACAGCGGGGCAAAAGAACACACACACACACACACACACACACACACACATCACGCGGCCGCGCGCGCGCACACACAGGAGACAGAGAGGCCCAGGCAAATATTGATTTTGCTATACGCGGATGTGAGACAATGATTTGTCGGCGTATATATTCTATATAGTCAGCGCGTGCGTGGCGTGCGAACGCGTGCCGGCGGAAAGGCTTATAGTATGCGCGACAGAGAAATAAGATATATTATTTGAAAAAGGGATCGAAGGTTATATTTAATATTTATAGAAAGGACTGCAATAGCCCAAATCTCGTGGTTAGTGGAGAAGAGGACATTTGGAAAAAAAGTGATAATTTTACACAACTCCAAATGTTGTTATGTGAATTATTAAACGGATTAAAAGTGCTCGCGGGCCGAATAAGCAGATAAAAATCAGACAATTTTGTTGCGCGACTCTCGTTGTACTGTCATAAATCAAAAAGCACTCTGAAAATTAAGCCATTCGTCGTTGGAATATCTGGCATTCTCTCCATCATAAAACATTGACGTGTATATGTATACGCAGCCGAAATATTTTTCTTTCGACATTTCGAAAAATCCCCTCGCACATACGAATCGCCAAACCGATATCAACAAACTGTCATCGTCATCATCATCGCGTTAATAACAATCATCCTCATAATTCATGTTCGTATTATATATAAAACAAAACTCCATCGCGCAGACATACACGCGTGGGGACGAGCAAACAGGCTGACGCACAAAGGCAAGAAGGTTATAACGCTGTTTGTCCAGGGTGCACGGCTAGACGTGAAGATTCAACCGCAGCAGAGAGAGAGAACGACGAAGTGTGTTTGTACTTGCCCAAGCTACTCGTGCTTTACCAGTATTTTCTTAAGAAATATTATCGGATGGAGAACGTATATACTACCGGTGTTCGCGCCTGCTCCCCTCGGAAAAACCGAGCAGCCCCCGGTTTCTCCGTGTATACCATATACATATACGGACTCGCTCTCTTGTTGCTCTCCTCCTTTTTTTTTATTTGTCCTTGTCGCCTCGCTCTTTATTTTGTCCCACTTCGTCGCGTGGCGGTACTCTGTTCGAGAGACCGGACTTTTTTTTCACCTAGTTGAAGAGAACTGATCGAGGAATTTCCGTTATCGGCCAGTATATAACTGGACGACGACGAGTAGGAGAGCGCGCGCATGCAAAAGTTTGCTGCTGTACTTTTTCCAGAGTTAAGCTACACTCGTTGTCGTAATGTTATTCATTGGAGGATTACAATGTAGCTTTTCGTAGTAAGGTTATTCAAACACCGCTTTATATATGCACGGAAACTTAAATTATATTGATACGTGCATGTAAAACATATAATTTTTCATAATTTCGTTCGCACAAAATCCTATCCTATATATCAATGATCGAGCACCACCCATGATATAGGCTACGAGGAATATAACACTGCACAAATAGCCTCGAAATGAGTCTCGATATAACCCGTAATTATTTTTCATAAGTAAGTGCCAGTAATACGCGCACGCGCACGCGCATAAAATTATATACTCGTATAGGAAAGGTCCTGGACGATCGTATATAATCTTCCGCCGCGAGAGACTGAAAACTCTCTCTTCTGCGAGCCATACCCCCGTGAAATAGAGATAGTTTGCTATACAGCTATATATATGTATGTGTATTATATACACACTGCACATCGATACTCCGTCAAAGACGGATAGCGCGCACTTTACGAGGTAATGGCGAAACGATCCCGGCCGCTCTCGCCTGCAGGAGTAGTAATAGAGCTCGCGGACGAGGCGCGAGAGCTAATATGAAGAACTCCGGGATAGCCGGGCTTTTAAGCCGATCGAAAGGGAGAAAAGCGAGCAGGCCTGCATAGCGGAGAGAGAGACGGAGAAAGTGCGCTATATCTTTCTCGCTTGTGCTCGATACGATATCATTCCGCGCTGCTGTTCCTCTGTATGGACGATATAATATAGATATAGGCAAAAGGGGATGACCTCGATATCTTTCACCACGTCCATGCGCTCGATCAGCTCCTCTGATGGAGCGAGCGCGGCTTTTACATTTTCCACAGTTTTATTCATGTCTCGTGCGTTTGTTTTATAAGGAGCGACCCGAGTAAAAAAATATTAAGTTGGCCCAAGTTTTGCCAAACTTATAGTTTAGCTTAACTTTATATCAACTTGTCCAATAAGACATTAAACATTCGATCGAAAACACGTCAAGAAGTTGGAAAAATTTGGCTAATGTTTATATTAACATTGGGTAAACTTTGCAGAACTTTATCCAACTCATCGAAATCACTGTTTTTATCAACTAAATTTGATGTTACTTTTGCCAAAGCAAAGCAAAGTTTAGATAAACTTGTTTTGCGTTTAGCAAAAGTTTAGACCCTTTTTACGAGTTTAGTTGAATAAAATTTGAGCAAAGATAAAAACAATTTTTGATAAACTTTGCAGAACTTTGTCGTCTTACTTTTGTCAAATTGTTCAAAGGTTTAAATAAACTTGTCCCAAGTTTGGCGAAAGTTCGGTGTTATTTTAAAAGAAGTATACGAAATGTTACGATAAACGTTTGAAAAAATTATTGTTTATTATTACTTATAAATAAATACTTGAAATTAACAGGACAAGTAAACGAATGTAGTACAAAGTAAAACAAATACGCCTTTTCATTTTCGTCTCCATCCAAAATTTCAGTCTGATTCAATTTTTTGTGAATCATTAGAGCTATCTCCAGTTTGATCTTTATCAGCAAGCATCGATTGTTGTGCTACTTTCGATACGCTATTCGATTTTTTACCATCAACTTTTCCTGCTGGTGTTTTTGAATTGCGAAGCGTTGCACACATCATCGTTATAGTTTGACGAAACTGTTGCGGAGTGATGGTGTATCTGGCTTTTGACACATTTTGGTTCACAAATTCTGCAATATTGATTAATAATAAATTGTAAAAATAAATAATATCGAATTTATATATTCATGTAACTTACGTTCGACAGCTTCATATATATTTTCTGGTATCGCATTCCATCCATTCTTTCCCGTTACAGAGCATTTCTTCAAAACCTCTTCACCTACTATCAACTTCATCAGTTTTCGAGACATTTCTTTAGCGTCTTTACAATAATTGTTCACTATGCGGCGAACTTTCCACGCATTTACAATGATGCCAGAGCCTCTTATCAATTCCATCTGTTAAAAACATATTCATATTTTAAGAGTACTTGTAAAAGCCAACTTATGTGAAAATTTTATGTATAAGTTATCTTACCTTGGTGGTCATTGTGATATCCGAGTCCTTTACAAGTACCTCAGCTGTATTCTGGTAATATAAATTATTAAATTAGTTTGTAGATAGTATGTTAGGTTAATACAGAATTACGTATCGTGTTTTCCGCGTTTCATTTTAAGATGTTCACTGTAACATAGTAAATTGTTTACCTTCGTTGCCAGATTCTCTTTCTTATTTTGTATATCATGAATTGATTTGGCCAATGTTAAGATCACACTCAACTTTTGCAAATCCTCTTTCGAAACTATATGTCAATGTAAATAAAATTCATAAAATCGAATAAGAGAATATAATCGCATATTTGTATAATCTTTTCACCTGTTGGAATTTCCGAACAAATGCAAGTATTATCTGCGGTTCTTTTAGCTGTTGCGTCATGATTCGTTTGTAAATTCTTATTTGTATTGTTGTTTTTGACTAGAGCACAATCTAACCTATCCTTGTCATTCGTATTATGGATGTCGTCAGCAGTTTCGTCCTTATCGGAGTCGTCTTTTTCCGGATCACTATCAATAAGTCGCCTGAAAAATAAAAAGTATAACATTACTGAGCGTATGCTCTGCGATTTATCACTGTCTATAAGGGAGCACAGTGATACAACTTACCTGCGCAGGTTACGTGGTTTTGGTACTGCGCTTGAAGTTCCTGTTTTTCCTCTAATCGCGTTACAATTGTCGTCAGCATCTTTGCCTTTATCGGAGTTATCTTCGTCCGGATCGCTATCAAGCCGTCTAAAAAACGGAAAGAATAAAGATATTGAGCGTATGTTTTGCGATTTATCGATGTATATAAGAGCGCGCAGGTACAACTCACCTGCATACATTACGTGGTGTCGGGACTACGCTGGAAGTTTCGAGTTCATCGAAAATTGAAGATTGCTTCAATAAATTTCCGTCTCGCTCCCTTGTAATATTTTTCAGATTGTCCTTGGTTTTGTCTACTTTTTTTTTGCGCTTCTCCAATAATAAGGCTCTATCTTCTTCCGAGTCGTCTTCCTCAAGGTCACTATCAAGCAGTATGAAAAATATGCGATATAAAATTATAGATCCGATATTAATTAATTTTTAATGTTTATATTATTTCATGGGCATAAAACTTACCTGATACGTTTGCGTGATTGGACACCCGCGCTTGAAGTTCCTGCCTGGTCAAAAATCGAAGATTGTCTCAATAGATTTTCGTCTCTTTCCCTGGTCACGTTCTTTTTTAAAATTTCCCTCGCTTTTTCTGCTTGTTTACGGTTGCGCTTTTCTAATAGTAGGTCTGGAGAATAAGACGATCTCTTGTCGGGAGTCACAATCTTGCCATCGGTAGTGATATGAAGCGAGTCTAACCATTCTTTTTTTTCTAGATAAATAAAACGAGGTTACAAAAGTAAAATAAGTAATTAAATAATTATGCGCGATAAAAAGTTATGAGGTTGTCGAAAAATGTCCAATTAGGTTATTGCAAAATCATATGGTAAGACTTACCGCTTTTACGAATGACCTTCACAGGAAACCAAGCAGATCCCCATTTAGCTAACGTTTTACCACTCTTTTCTTTGATTTTGTTCACACTTATGACATCGGACTCGTTCGTGTCCAGCCACAAAATAAGGGCAAAACTTTTTTCCATTTTTAGCGTAAATTGACTGATCGCGCGTCTGAATGTGTTGATTGACAACAACTTCGTTCACGTCGCATAAACAGACAATTGCTGATCTATCGACAGAGAATTTTTCAATTCTGCGCACTTCAAGATAAACAGCTTCGAATTTTCTAATTTCGTAAACATATATGTTAACCAAGTTTCGCGCACGACAATAAACATATATTAACCTATACGCAATCATTGAATTAGCAGTCATATAAAAATAAATTGAACACAATAGTGAAAATAAATTTATAGAAATGCATAAGCGGAAAGACGATTTTGAGGATTATTCTCGCGCAAGCAAATATCGCATTTTAGCTTCTCAAAGGGATTCAACCTCCGGAAGCTCGGATGACTCCGACACCGATAGTGAGAATAATCGAAGCAGCGACGAAACTGATTCTCTCTCATCTATAAGTGCTGGGCGCAGTCGTTCTCCGGAGCGTGTGTATTTTCTTGATGGTTCCGATAATGGAGAAATAGGTTGAACATTTATTTACGATAGATTGAAATTTATAATTTTACAATAAATGTACTCGTATCATTTGCGTGATTGTGTGACCAACCGGTTCAACCTTATTGTTTTTTGTATATCAACAGTTACTATAAAAATGAAACTTCCACAGATGTAGAAACGCGGGAGAGTATAAGCGACGTGGCAAGCAGACTGTCCGTGAGTTCCGACGATCTAGTCCATGTGGCTGGCTCACAATCGGATACAAGTAGTATATTATGGTTTCATGAGTTGAAATAAAATTGATCTTATTGTTTATTTAAAATATTTTAAATCAGGCGCCTTTGAAGAAGAGATTCAAAACGAATTCGAGCAACACACTTCCGACGATGATATTACCAGCATTTCATCGCAGAACGAGTCGGAAAGTAGTGATTCGGAAAGCGAAGATGAACTTGACAACGACTCATGGTTAGATGCTGACGAGTACATTTACGATGGTGCTCCGATCACAGTTGCAGAGAGTATCCTGTCCATTTTTACATTAGCTACGCGGTTTCAGATGTCCGGGAAACTCTTAGCGAGTATATTAACTCTTGTAGCGCTACATTGTAAGGTACAGAATAAGTGCGTCAAAACTCTATATAAGTTCAAGAAATTTTTTATCAACATAAGTACGCCGCTTATACAACATTATTATTGTTCAACATGCTCTTCGCGGACACAAAAAATGTTTTGTAATAATTGTAGAAGTGATACGGGCATTAGTTATTTTATCGAAATACCAATTATAAATCAATTAGCAGCCTTGTACAAAAAACCGGGATTTAAGAGAAACTTGATAAATCGTAATTCGCGTATAAAAGAAAATCTCGAAAATTATGAGGATATTTATGACGGCTTCATATATCAATCTTTACCTGACGATTTTTTAGCAAATAATAACAATATTACGTTTACTTGGAATTCGGATGGAGTGCCTATATTTAAATCAAGTAAAATTGGTATTTGGCCGTTTTATCTCATGATAAATGAGTTACCGTATGAATCACGTATAAAAAAAGAAAATATACTTTTAGCTGGCTTATGGTTTGGCCCGGATAAACCTTTCGTTAACATGTTCTTAGATGTTTTTCGAGATGATCTGAAAAAATTGTTTCGCGGAGTAGAATTTCTTGGAACTAATATTAGAGATAAATTGCGCGTTCGGGCATTAATTGTCGGAGGAACCTGTGATCTATGCGCAAAGGCGGCTTTTTTAAACATACAGCAATTCAACGGTACTTACGGTTGTCCAAATTGTAAAATTCGCACTATGCGCTTAAATAACGTGCAAACATATCCTTTCTCAGAAAACTTGCAATTAAGAACGACTGACGAATCAATATTGTTTGCTACAACAGCTCATAATACCAACACAAATCAGTTTGGTGTAAAGGGCCCAACAAATTTGAGTAAAATTGTTGTGGATTACGTACAATCGACCGCAATTGATGTCATGCATTGCGTGTATCAAGGCGTAACGAAAAAATTACTTACTCTTTGGTTTCACGAAGATCACCGCACAAAAAATTACTCACTATTAGCCTTTATTAAAGTAGTAGACGCCAAAATTAAAAGTTTACGTATGCCCTCATTTCTACCTAGGATTCCGCGAAAAATAGCCGATTATTCTTATTGGAAAGCTTCGGAATTAAAATTATTTTTATTAGTCTATAGTTTGCCAGTGTTAAAAAGTATTATGTCACGACGATATTTTGAGCATCACATTTTGTTAGTGTATGGTATAACAATTTTGAACTTATCAAGTATATCAACAAATATGATAACTGCAGCTGAAAGAGCACTGACAGAATATGTCTCAAGGTTTGAAATTTTATATGAACGAAGTCATTCCACTTGCAATATACACTTACTTCTCCATTTATCAAACGATGTGAGAAAATTCGGCCCTCTTTGGACCATGAGTTGTTTTCCTTTCGAAAATTTAAATGGGATATTAAAATCGTATGTGCATGGTACTCGATACGCAGAATTACAAATCTATTCTTCTGTATCTACGTTTATGTCACTGTCTAATTTAAAACATAAATATCTGCAAGTAGGAAGTGCAGCTTACGAATTTTGTAAAAAAATTGAAATTTCCGGAACTCATAGGTATAAATTAAAATGTTTAAGAGAAGGTATTTTTGCGATAGGGCTAATTGTTAAGGTTGCTGAAATACCAGTATTTATCGTTAATGTTTTGAGGATATATTACGATCAACTTGATCCTTTTAAGTGTCATTTATTCAAGCGCCTGTTGAAAAAAAGCACGTACTATGAGACTGAATCTTACTCGCATTCGAAAAAATCTAATTCATCGTGCGTTAAATATAAGGATGAAAATATAGGTATAGGTATTATTAATCAATTTATTACTGTTTGTAATTGTAACTGCGAAGCTGAATGTTCTAATTGTGATGATAATTGTTTAACGTATGCGATAGTGACAAAGTGTATTGTTGAAGGAGCGTTTACTTGTCCTGTTACAGAAAATGTAATTCCAACTATTTATTTATGCGAAAAAATAGCGAATAGCGTTATTGCGATTGATGTGAGGAAGATTATTAACGTTTGTTATTGCTTTAAAGTTGATAATATTTACTATGTAGTCGAACGCACGAATAATCACGAAAAAGAATAAACAGTAATAAAACAATAATTTTTTCAAACAATAATCAAAACTTTTCGTATATTTCTTTTAAAATAACACCGAACTTTCGTCAAACTTTGACAAGTTTATTTAAACTTTCGAATAACTTGACAAAAGTAAGACGACAAAGTTCTGCAAAGTTTATCAAATTGTTTTTAACTTTGCTCAAATTTTATTCAACTAAACTCGTAAAAAGGGTCTAAACTTTTGCTAAACGCAAAACAAGTTTATCTAAACTTTGCTTTGCTTTGGCAAAAGTAACATCAAATTTAGTTGATAAAAACAGTGATTTCGATGAGTTGGATAAAGTTCTGCAAAGTTTACCCAATGTTAATATAAACATTAGCCAAATTTTTCCAACTTCTTGACGTGTTTTTGATCGAATGTTTAATGTCTTATTGGACAAGTTGATATAAAGTTAAGCTAAACTATAAGTTTGGCAAAACTTGGGCCAACTTAATATTTTTTTACTCGGGCGAGCCATAAATCTCGTCGCAGCTATTTGAACGGGCTGCCGCTGCTGCTGCTCGGCTCGTTTAAATATTTGCAAGTGCATACATTTTTAAAAAGTATACCAAGTACAATATACTACGCTTATAGGTATATACTGAGAAGCTCGAAATAAAATTAAAAAAAACTTTGGCTTATTGCGCCTTGATTTATTAAATCAAATCTTGAAATCTCACAAGTATAATATAACTTTTTCGGCGCGTCGCAGACGAAAACCGCAATAAAAGGACGCGTATACTCTTCCTCAAAAGTTTCTTTGGCTGCTCTCTATATATAGCGCGCCATCAGACGAGAAGATTCAGCGTCGGAAAACCAACGAGGCGCGTGAGCCCCTTGTATAGTTCGATCTGCGGTCAAAGGCCGTCCGCAGACGAAACGCGCCACATCCAATTTCGAAATATGGATTGACTGGGCACGCGCTCAAAGGAAGAGTCGAAAACTATATAGCGCGGGGGCGCGTGCTGGAAAGAAACGCGTAAATTTCCATCCAAAGGGATAGCCTGCATATATATAGCGCGCATTGTATACGTGAACGCGGTGCGCGGAAATTGCATAATGCGAACGAAACGCGGAGATATATTATTATATACGAGCTCGATTGGTTCCTATATAGTAATCACTTGTTTATCGGCGAGTGTAATACGCGCGAGTAAATAATGCATCGCCGAGCTGTTTATAACAATGAAGCCCGCGCGCGCGCATATAAAGCGCTTTTATACGCGCGACAATACACCGCTACCCGCCCGGGCATCATATACTGCGCACGGGGAATTTGATTAATCAGGTTACTGTGATTTGAATGAATTTATCGCCAGCCGGATGTTGCCAGCAATTTCAAATGAGTTATTGTTTTTTAAATCCAATTGGTTGTATATACTTATCGGGACATATTCTTTCATTGCGCTGTGAATTAAAATTACATGTCGCGTGCGGCGATATCATCCCGTCACGACATCGAGTGCATCGGCGAGATGAGAGGCAAAATTCAATTATACACTCAATCGACCTGCAGAAGATCGACGAAGAAAAATAACTACTATATAATGTTATCGTACGCAAAGTATAAATATATACGGCAAAGTATAAATGTATACGGCAATTAACAACATGCCGGTATAAAACTCTTTTGAACCAGTTCTTCCTTTTCGTAAGTATAAAAATACGAGCTATATATATTTTCACACCTTTTACATTCGTAATACCGAGCTCAAAATATTCACGCAACGCAGGCGCTGTACAGTAAAAAAAATCATAAATTCGACCCGCAGCGGGGAGAGAGCCCGCTTTGCTGAGAGAGCAACGTTTCCTCGTGAGCCCATAAGAGTTATACACGTGCACATTTATACACGAGAGAAAAGCTATATACCTATATACACACACACAGGAGAGCAGAGGGAGGAGAGCCAACGAGGATTAGCGCGAGCCATGTTGGCACACCTGTACCCCTTCTACTTTGCGCGCATGTTTGCGAGATAGGCGCGCGAGAGAGAAAAGCTTCCGCGCCGTGAATCCCCCGTGGTTCGCAACATATAGTGCAGCCGCAGTGATGCTCGCATGCATCCTGCAGCAGTCGATGCAATCGCGTGGCCAGCGCAGCGTAGCTCCACTCTTGCGCTCTATTCGCTCCTTGCACAATTTACTATCAGCGCCACTTTTGCGGCAAGAGTGAGAACTGTTGGTTTGATAAAATGTATATGCTTATGTGGGAAGTTGCACAAAATAATTTATTGATTGCCTTAAACTGTTGCAAATTTTTTTGTAAGATAACTGTCACTGTACTCGATACATACAAAATGTTACAAACATTTTAAACATCTAGAATTTGGTTAAAAAATATTTTTTGTCTTTTTGCCCATATAAGCAATACATTATTGCAACCGTTTAGTTCGGAGGGCGGCCACGAATTCACGTAGAATGCGCGTCAAATACGTATACGCACATAGCTAATATATACTTGTTCTCTATCTCTCGCGTTGCACCAATGGAAGAGTTCGGTACAGAGGAATAATTGACGCGCCTGTTTATATATTGAGTTGTTAAAAGTACACCGTTCGATTGAAATAGCAGCTTTTTTCCCTTTAAATGTTTTACTGGAGAATAGAATCGTGTCTCGTATAGAGTAGATCGGACAACATTTGAGTATTCGAACAATTTTAGTAATTACCCGGTCAGATCGGAGCTTCGAAAAAATTGCAACGCTGCTCGAAATGCCAGTTTTCGAGGAAAAAAAGAATCCACCCCTCGCGAACGGCATCCCTCTATCGTACCCTCTTGAATCTTTAATATTCCGAAAATGCACGAGAAGAATCGTCACGAACGTCGGGAATTTGAGCGTGATGCTGCATGCGAGTCTATGTATAGGGTGAGGCTAAAATCCGAGCTCGCATTAAAATCCGAAACCCCATGTGTACACTGCGCACAAGAGCCTCCGATATGTGCCCATATATCCGCGACGTATGCGGATACGCAGTTGCTCAGCGCTGCAGTAGATCCACAGTGATGCACATATAACTTATCGCCCTCGAGCTTGAATTCTCTCCCGCACAGCTTCAGTTGGCGACCCTCACAAGTGAGAGGAACTCGATGCACGCGAAAACAACGGCATGCACGTCGCCATGGCGATGCGGCACGCGGCTCATCGAGAAAGAAATCGTCATTATATGTATATATATATATTGCACCCCACGTGCGGTGTATATTTTCTCTCTTGCATATATCTGGGGCTACAAGTACTCTCTCACTCTCCGCCTCTTCCCTAAGCCTGGCATACTCGAGCTAAAAGTCATTGTTTTTTCCCCACTGCAGTATATCATGCGCTCCTCGCGCGCAGTTCTTCTCTCTCTCTCGCCTCTCGGACGCTTTCTTTTGCTTTTCACCGTGCGCGCAGGGGAGTATAATCAGACAGTATAATTTCGGGGGGACGCCTGGATGGATACGCTGAAGAACTATATACGCGCTGATTCTCTCGCTTGCTTTACCTTGTGCGTGTGCGCACGTATGCAAGCACAGCTTTTGTGCAGCGGCAAACCCTTCTCTCTCTCTCTCTCTCTCTCTCTCTCTCTCTCTCTCTCTCTCTCTCTTTCTCTTTTTTTCTTGCCAGCTGCATCGGAGCTTGATGGAGGAGAGTTCTTTGAGAGATCCTTTCAATGAATAAGTTTTGACTTTTCCGCGCGCTGAGCGAGAGCTAATGGTACGTTTAAATTAATTATTGCGGATTCCTTTTTGCTCCGCTTCCACTTTTTTATAGACATGCGCTTCCGCGGGGGTTATACGGACGGTGAGCGCAATTTAAAGAATACAAAAGAATATTAAA
Organism: Muscidifurax raptorellus; assembly: GCA_020010945.3. Classification (NCBI taxonomy): domain Eukaryota; kingdom Metazoa; phylum Arthropoda; class Insecta; order Hymenoptera; family Pteromalidae; genus Muscidifurax; species Muscidifurax raptorellus. The sequence continues at coordinate 17,811,125 of CM052077.1, read as the reverse complement.
TTGTTCAGTAATATAATGTAGCTTTGAAATAAATGAGAAAAAGAAAAATTATATCTTCTAACTTTTTGCGAAACACGACTCGAGAATGCACACCCGACTAAAACGCTTTTACGGCGAAACGAGCTCGAATAATCCATCAAAACGCCCGGGCATAAATCTCGATGCTTCGCAGCTCGTATCTTCGTTGCGGCCCTCATTAAAAATTCATCCCGACCTCTTCGACGCTCGCTTCGAATCGCGCGAACGACTCTCGTCGGAATACTCGCGCGCAGTGTGTCGCACACATTCGACAAGCTCGCTATATACACGGCCTTTTCGCACAACGTCGCAAAGCTGCTCTGCCAGGTATATACATAAAGCGTTTGCTCTTTTATGTACGTCGGCGACAGAAAAGGTGGAGTTTAAAGAGGACGATCGCTGCTCTGGATCGGATTTACAGAGAGCATTGTGCGGTGAATATAAGTCGATGAAAAAGGACGAAGGGATGTATTTACGTATACTAGCTCGTCGAAGGAGGTCGGATGATTTTTCATTAGTTTCGAGCGCATTGTTTCCCCGACGAGAGAGCTTACAAGGGACATGGTTTTCACTGCGTTCGGGGAAATTCTTTTCACGGACGGTATATATTATAAAGGGACAATTTTGGATTTTTAGCATGACTCGCTAAAAGTCTGATATATATGAATAGCCGGAGAAGGCAAACGTGAAATATTATGAACGACAGCTGACAATCTCAAATCAACGCGTTATGAATACACAATGCGAACGTAATTATATACATGGAGGATAAACCGCTATTAAAAGCCGCAGCGTCGATTAGCATCGTGTAATTGTTAGTCTGCAAAAAATACGAGCAAACGTTTCTTTTTAGGCCTCTTCTTTTTTTACGAAGTACCGACCGGAGAAAAAAGAGAGTTCAGATTTCGCGCGGAACACGCCCCATCGGAAAACAAGGGACAGAAAATCACGGACGATTACCGATTGAAGGCCAATATATCGACGAGGTGGCACATGCGCGTTATGCGATATAATATAGCCACGCTCGGACAACCGGGGCGCAAAACTTCCGCGATATTGCTGTTAGTGCTGCGGTTTTTGAAGCGTCCCAGTTTCCAACGCTAATTAGATATATATATATATATATATATATACAGCTGCATAACGGCTATTGTTCCTCGCGGCATTCTTTAAAAGTCCATTTTTGAAGAAAGCAGCCAAGTTTGATAGGACTACCACGCGCTCGGGTCTGTTGGCTTTTGGAAATTTCATGCGCCGACATCCAGTATGCGATATAATGTTTTAGTTCGCCAACTGCCCGAGTTTTCCCCCCGAGCTTGAAAGCACAATCTTCGTTGAAATGGCGGAAAACTGCATCGTATACACGCCCGCTCTTGCGGTGAACAACGTTTTTGAAGTATCATCCGATAACCTAAATTCCTCCAAAAAAAAGGAAAAAAAATTCAATTAGCCAAGCGGTGTCGAGACGATCGATCAATCGATCGATCGACTGCATCGGAGGCGACAAAATTCCACTTTCAGTTATGTACAGTATATATAGCGAGCGGCTCTCGTGTGTATACACCGCACTACCCGGCAGCTCAAGCCCGAACGTTTCAGCCGTTGAATCAGGCTAAGCGCAATTTGGCGAAATCACTCTGGGCCGGGGCCTGGCAGCGCTATGTATATATACATAGTGTGTGTGCCACAGGAGCGAGCGTCGAGTATCGTTAAACGTCAATAGCAAATTACCGAAAACACGCGGTGCTGGCGCCCGGCCAAAGCCTCGCGCGCAAATCAGGCCGTCCGTCCTGACTTTTACGAGTCCGGAAGTGCCGTCGCTGTGTAGTCATCGACGTATACACTCGCGGCCGGGAGGCCCTTCATCTCTGCTCCCATTTCTTCTGCCTGATTTCGCGAGTGAATGATACGAGAGCGCAGCTGCAGCCGCCGAGGAGACGAGAGCTGTCGAGAGGAGCTACGCTGCGCCGGAATCTCTGCTCTGATGGTGGCCTGGGATTCAATTGGAGGTAAATGCGAGTACTCCTTGTTTGGGCTGCGCTCGCTACTAGTATGTCGGATTGTTTAGAGTAGCCGCTGAAATTCACTTGCTGCTCTCGGGTCACCTGACTTTTCCTTGACTTTAGAATAGGATGAATAATTGCAGATTCAACTTAATTGCTTTGTGCTTTATGAAGAATTATCCTGATACACAATAGTTTCATCGTACCCCATCGCAGGAAAGAAAAAGAAGCTCCTGAAAAACTATATCGAACATTCACAATATCCAGAAGCCGCTGAAAAAAAAATGCTACTCAGAACCCGATAGTGCTGAAGGACCAACCTAAACCGCAACGAAACTTTCCAAATTCACGACGACGGTCAGAGCGTCTATATAGACATGCACCGCAAGCCCCCGCGCGCATGCGTCAGCTGCTCTCTTGCCAAAACGGTGCCGGCGCGATATTCCTCGCTAACGAGCTTGGCCCTCACAGTCATCGACGTCGTGCGGCTCCTCAATGGAGAGGATACTTCGCGCGGAAAATGCCCCTTTAAACTCTCGCCTCTGGAATATAATGTATATGTATAGCCGCATCAGCGAACTATATGTACGTCTATATACTCCCCGAAGCTCGGCTATAACCGAAAGAGCAAAGGCCGGCTTTATGAGCGCGAGAGGCACAAATCGCTTCCTCAAAACCCGTGCATTGTCACTGCGTTAGGCTAATCCGACCGCCGGTAGAAATATTTATATTTTGCCGGTTATTCTACAAGTCCCGGGGAATCCGGCTCGTCGAAAAAAGAGAGTGGGCGGACGTCTATTACTCATTCATGCGCGCGCGACAACTGAGAGTGAACAATTTGCCGGCGCATCGCGACAACGCGCCTGCGTGTATTATAATAGAGCTAGACCTTCTTGGGGCCGGTGCACAACTCTTTTTTTCCCTTCCGTCCTTTATTGTCCGATGTCTCTTCGAGCTCGCTTTAACCCCCGGCATTCTGCGTATATACCTAGGGCCCTCGTATTTACACGGCTTTCCGACACGAGCCCGCCGTCCCTTTTTCCGGCCTGTCGAGCGTTTTTCGCGCGCACGCACTGTGTGGACACGAGAGTAAGAGAATAAGAGAGAGAGAGAGAGAAAGAGAGAGAGAGAGAGAGAGAGAGAGAGAGAGAGAGAGAAAAGGGACAGAGAAGAAGAGAAAAGCGATGATAGGGACAGTGCAGAACTCGAGCCAGAACGGAAAATGAAGTTTCAATGCAGCGCGCTCTTCTCTCTCCCTCTATATATATGTATAGCCTCTCGTCGTCTGCGGCGTGTGTTCGTGTGGGAAAGCTGCTGGCGGAGGTGGATATGGCGCGAGGGGCGGATAAATCGTTAAAGCTAGCCGAGTCCTACTGCTGCAGTATACATATATACCTATACATGTACGCGAGAGGAGAAAGAGAGGATTACTTCGTGTCGCCGCTTTTGTATATATATATAGGTATATCTATTCTGCTTGTCACGACAGATGTATAATTTCTTGCCTGGAGAATGGGCGTGTTTACGCTGCTTATATGTACAATTGTTTGCTTTCTTATATTAAATGCGCGGAAAGCATACGAGACCCGCACTGGGAAAGCTTGTGACAGACTTGATGTGCTATTCATTATCAGACGAAACGGATATCTGTCTGAGTGAGTGGCTGTAGTTGCACTAAAAGGATCGAGGAACAATTAAGATTTTAAGTGGATTATACACTTTTTCTGGGACAAATTCATTTTGCTACATCAGGCATCGAATTAGCATAGATTCAGGTTAAATTAAACTGATACTTTCCTTTATTGTAAATCAACCACTAATTGTTACTCTGGCTTGCATGATTGGCATCTGTATTCAATGTATATAACACAATGTCAATTTCATTCTTCAAAAAGAAAAATTATAACCGCGATCTTGTTGCATGGAAATTAAAGCTCTCCATTAATCTCGACTTTCTATACAGATATAGAGATTAATTAACGTTATAATAATTTTGCAAGTTTGATAATGAAAATGTTCCAAGAAAACGTAATCAAAGTTCTCGCACTTTTCAAATTATAAATGCTCACATCTATATACGATCTTAGCACGAGACTTTTTATTATTGACTTGTAATGCAGGAACGTGAACAATTGGAATGACAGTTAACTCATTTAGCTACGAACACATGCGGGGGAGTACTCGGGCAAAGAAAGTTTCGCCACGTTAAAATCCTCTCCCGCGCGCATCACAAGCCCCGCGCCATAACTAAATCCACGAGCGAAATTTTAATTAACTTTTTCCACCAAAAAAGGAGAAGAAGTAGCAAGACTGCACATAGACAGCTCTCAATAACCCCGGCAGTATTTCCATAATTACCCTAACAGCCTTTGCAGAGTCCCTCTCCTCAAATTAGAGACGTAAAATAATTGAGCGAGCCAGACACCGGGCGGCCGAGACACAGAGTCAGCGCGGCGCCCGAAACAAAGTAGCGAAAGAAAGTTTAATACAATGGCTATATATATGAAGCTGAGAGAGAGAGAGAGAGAGAGAGAGAGAGAGAGAGAGAGTGAGTCCGAACCGACGAGAGATGTAGTTGGCCGGTGTCTGTAACAGCAGACGTCGGTACGGCAAAGTCCGTCGTCGCGAAACTCTATACCCTGGCACCGGGAATTGCTGCTAGGTCCAGAGTGCCTATATCTATATATATATACAGGCCGCCGCGCGCACTGCAAAATGAAAATCGTCCGGCTTCCGGAACACCTTGGGAATGACGGCTAGGAAAATTAAATTTATCCCCCTCCCCGCTCTCGCGTCGCCCTATATATATATATATCTACACACCTGTCCTATATACATATATACCTCGTTTCCGCTTCTTCTCCCACATTTTTTCTGCAGAGCAGCGGGCCATTGTTTCAACCCTGTACATCCCGCGAGCCAAAACCCACCGCCGACCGAATACTTCGCCACTCGAGAATTTTCCTCGTTACGCAGTCGAACTATACGCAGCGAAAAAAAGCGCCTACTACGCGGCCCGCACCGCGAGGTCCCGCGAAAAATAGAAGACCGCCGCGTGTCTACCCGCACACGTTATATGTATATATCGTATAGGTATGTGGTATAGGTATATAGAAAAGTGCAGAACCAGCGAGAAACTCCATAGTTCGACAAGTTGAGGCTGCTGCCAGCGTCGCGCGATCGATATACGCGCGGGAGTATTATACGCAGGAAGCACAAGAGAGAAATTCTCTCCTGCGCGCTTTTTTTAATTTTCTATATAGCACGAGATTTTCTGCTGAATTCCGCGCGCGCGTGCTCTTCTCGGCCGAGCCGCGACAATTTTCCCCTATATACATATATATACGCGCGATATGTAGGACGCGTCTATCGCTACTCCGACGTTATAATATATTTTCAGTCTCTGGAGAGCGCGCAGTCTATCTGTCTGTCTGTGCATAAAGATATACTGTTCCACCTATATATGTTTGTACATCTGTGTACATCTGCGTGCACTGCAGTCGCGCGGGATATATAAAGTTGTTCAAGCCGATGTACCACTCGGAGCTTTTAGAGCGAGCGTATACATACCCGCGAAAAAATTTACATCTGGCCCGACATCGGCCCAGTACTGGTCGCCAGAATACCGATGCTGGCGCAATGCTGGCATTTCCACCGGCCCAGTACTGTCCCGGCGACGGAATGATAACGCCGAGCCCATACTGGTTTAAGTACGGCTGAACAGATGGCCCAGTATTGCGCCGGAGTCGGCTGCAAATCGGCCCGACGCTGGCCCAATTTACGCAACCCGCACAAAAAAAAAATTTTAAATATTATTTTTCCATTTTCACGCCTTTATTTGTACTGTATGGAGGGCCATTTCGTCATTCAGAGTGCTGGGATGAGTTTTTGTTGAAGTTCTAAATTCTTCTACAACATTAATTAATTATTGAAAATTTTATTTATTTGAAAAAAATTTTAACCTGTGTTGGATTTGAACCCTCGACCTTTGGATTCCCAGGCAAGTACTCTAACTTGGCGCCACGGATACAGTTGACATACAATATTACCCGCGAAAAAATCGCCGGTGGTGGGAATTCCCCAGCACTGGCGCGGTCTTAAAAACGATAGCGGCCCAATATCGGTGCGCCAATATTGGTAGTACACTGAAGTAACTGAAACTGCCTGTACTGGCCCAACGTCGGGCGAACGTCGGGCCACTACTGGTTGCCTATTCAATGCTAAACTTGCGATATTATTGTTTACTATGGTATATATCAACTTTTAATTGTATTATTAATTATTTAAAATCAAATCTAACAGCACCTGATTTTGCAAAGAGGGACAAACGTCTCAATCGCCACCTTTGCAACGCATCGCCACTGTGTTGCAAGCAGGTGGCTCCAGTCGCCCTTATACTCACGACAGATAGACAGAGAGAGAAAGAGAGAGAGAGAGAGAGAAAGAGAGAGAGAGAGAGAGAGTGCAAATATTAGATGCAGTTATGCAGTACTGGTCCGGCACGGGGACAATGTCGTCACGCCAATATTGGCGTACCAACACTGGGCCAGTGTTGAACCAGTACTGATCAGCCAGTATTACTTTGTTATATATATAGGCAGTATTGGCCCAACTATGGCCCAGAGTTGGCATACCAATATTGGCGCACCGATATTGGGCCGCTATCGTTTTTAAGACCGCGCCAGTGCTGGGGAATTCCCACCACCGGCGATTTTTTCGCGGGTAGAGTTGTCGTTAAAGCGCACGGCTCTGCGATCTTTTCGTGCAGGCTATATCGAATCTAAATGGAGCATCTGACGAGGCGATCATTAGCTGTTCGACCGCGCAGTTCATTAGCGAACTGATCGCTAAGTGATCAAAGTGCTGCATGTACTGAGTTTGCAGGTATATAACGAGCGGAGGGATGCTATGAAAATTGCATACGGAATAAATTCTCAGATTTAATTGTCCCAAAAACGATATTATAGTTTTCTCGAGTGATTCGATAAAGCGAATCGCATAATACTCGATAAACTGAAAATGCTCATCCGCTATTTAAATAGGACACGGCATAGTCGATTCTCGTTAAGTACGATTTTTTTTGGGTTGTCGCTTTTTTGAAAATTCATTCCTTATATACATATGACACAATACAATAGTCACCACTTAGCACTAAAATCCGAATGTCCCATTTCCAAAAGTTCTGTCTCTATACACACTCACTTCCTCTCGCCCGAACGATCGCGTGGACAAAACAGAGGGGCGATATACTGCTCTATATAATATACACCATCAGCAGAGTCCATACATACACATCGCCGCGCGCGATCCAACATCAAGCAGCGCCAGCTAACAAGAAGCGTTAACGCGCGCCGCCTCGACACGATTATCGCCAGGGGGTCATTAAATATGTATCAGGCCGCGATCCTATCGCCGCGACACGCGCGTATACGCACGCGAATCGGCCCGGGGGATCCTTTTCTTGCAGGGTAAGAGAGAGAGAGAGAGAGAGAGAGAGAGAGAGAGAGAGAGAGAGAGAGAGAGAGAGAGAGAGAGAGAGAGAGAGAGAGAGAGAGAGAGCTCGAAATTCCAATTAGAATTCCGCGAATGCGCGCGGCTAATGGACTAATCGCGGCCTCCCGATAAAACCGCGGAGATAACGCGTACTCGCGCGAGTGAACTCGGGCTTGCTCGTGTTAGCAACGACGCTTAGACACGCACCGAATCGATTACGGGGCGAGATCTTCGTAGACACGGGAACGCGTGTTTACGCTGATGCTATATAAATGTGTGGAAGAGTGACAGAGAACTATTGTGTTTTTTTGGTGGTGAAATTACCGTGAAAGTTTTAGCAATTTTTTCGAGACATGCGCGGTGACACCTTGAGATATGTATGAAGTTCTTATTGCGTTGACTAATTTTTATAGCGAAGCTTCTGGATTGATCGCCGGTAGACTAATTAATGACTCTCAGGAAAATTTTTCAATCAACTGGAATTCGTTGAAATCTCTCCTGCATATTACCACCACGTAAAAACTGCCCAGAAAACCATATCCGCGCGCGCGAGTCAATTAAAATAGCAAATGCTATTCCTCCAAGAAAGCAGTATACATATACAGCCCGAAAAACTTGAGTAGTACAGCGCACCTGCATAAACTACAGCGAGCCAGTAGTACCTCTCGGCTTTTTGTTCATCAAAGATGAAGCTATTCTCATTATAAGCCGCATCGATTCGCGGGAAAACTATATACAATATACCGCGATTCTCTCTCTCTACTCCCCCCAGCGGACGATCAAAATTCATAGGCCATTTAAAACGTGAGCCTACTGCTCGCTTGCAGCAGCTTCGTTACACATAGACAGTATATAGGCGGTGGCAAATACGAAATGCAGGAATTCCCGCCTCCCCGAGGAAGCATAAATAAAGCGCTCGCGCGCTTGGCCGTAATGAGATTCGAGGGAGGCTCGCGCCAGCGCGCGATCGATCTCTCGTCGCTTTTGAAAAAGCGGCGCGAGAGAGAAAAATCCAGCGGCACCGGCCCCGCGATAATTAAGCAGCGGATAAGCTCCCGAAGGGCTTCTTCTCTGCTGCCTATTATTTTCCCTGTGCGGCTGCGCGAGCTGCAAGGCGCGACTGCTTTTCTGCGGCGCTCTTTTTCCAGCTGCCGATGCGCGCAAGCTTCCGCCAAAGAGCTACAGTATATACGGGTCTCATCCGTGCGCCTACACCGTCTGTCTGATGATGCTACCGTTGTTACGCCGCGGCTGCTGTAGCTTTTTGCGCGCGCGGAGAATTCAATATTCCCTGGCCCGAGGAGTTTTTTCCGCGTGGGATCGACTGGGGATAACGATCGGTTTGAGGATCTGACGTGTATATATATATAGGATCGATGTATATATACTCGCGAGATACGGCAGAGAATGGAGTTCTGTACACTGTATTATAATTTGCAAACAGTGGTCCCAATTAAAGCGGTTTGCCGGTTATCGACCTGTGAAGCAATTGTGTGAATTTGATTGTTGAATTCGCCTTTGTTTTTCCGCAATGGTATTACAATCATTTATTTTCAGAGCGACGTAATATATCGAATCCATATTATACAGCATCCACGTTCGTTGCCCTGGAATCCGAGGAATTTCCCGCTGACGCGAATCAAAGAAATCGAGCTCGGAAATTAATTGCTCGGCGAGTATATTATAGTGAACGGTAATGCATACAAAATAGGCAAAACGCAGCGCACGGCCATTCGAGTTGATTAGTGGAAGCCGTAATCTGCGTCGAGAATCAGTGCGCAGCTCGCTGACTTTGAGTGAAAGAAAGGAGAGCCCATTAAGAGTTCCGTCCTCGCGGCCCTCTCTCTCTCTCTCTCTCTCTCTCTCTCTCGATGCGCAGCTATATATATAAAGCATCGCGTGCGCGCGTGCACGGTGTACTTATATATATATTATATATAGCGCAGTTTTCTGCGGTGTCGCGAGACGAGGGACGACCGCAGCAAAAAAGTCGCGCGAGAGTATGCACGTAAGAATGCCGCGCGCATAGCGCCGCCGCCTCCGGTTTGTAAGGACGTTCTCCGCTGATGCAAGAGCACGAGGTTTCGATCGGTGCCTTGTCGTCGTCGCGGCTGACGACCGGTATAAATAGTATAAGAAGAAGGAAAAATTATCGGTTCCGCGGAGTCGTTGGAAGAACGAATAGCTGCGGGGAAAAAGTTTGACGTATCGGTGACACGGCTGAATTGTGTAAAATAATTATTCTCCGTGCATATTATATTTTGATGTATCGCGATCGATATTTCTTATATACTACAAAGGCGCACCTTTGAGTCTTCCAATAACTTTTCTCCTCGTATAATGACCTCGTTAAAGGTTTAAAAATGGAGGTAAACATTGCTTTCGAAAACTCATCTCGATAGTCTATCGAGGAACGGGCGCGTATTTCACGTAACACCTCTGCGGAATACCAAATTTTCCCAATATAACCGCTTTAATGTAACGAACCTATTCGAGGTACACGCGGAATAAAACTTCCGCAAAAAGCACACGAATTGCCAAAGCCCGCGCACTAGAAACTGCGCGCGTATAATATAGGTGCGCACGTGCGTTTTCGAGGACGTTAAAAAAAAAGTCCTGAGAGCAGAGAGAAAAATGATAGAAAATAAAGAGGGACCAAAGCGAGAGACAGACAGACACGCAGAGAGTATATATATATATATATATATAGTGCGCGAGAGCGATCGCCGAGAAGAATGAAGGAGACGGCGCAAGTTTGCAGGAAGTGCGGTTGGAATATCAATGCAGTGCTCTCCCTCTCTTTTGCGCTCGTAAATACCGAGGTCCTCTCGCGGAATGAATAAAAATATTACCCCGCGCGCCCGTCGATTCCCTGCGCTCGCGCGAGAAGAGTATTAAGGGCCATTATGTCCAGGAAATGGTGGTCTAGAGAGGCAGAGAGAGAATATGTGCTCTTCTCGCGAGCGAACGGCTACATCTATATACGAGATAGAGAGAGAGAGAGAGAGAGAGAGAGAGAGAGAGAGAGAGAGAGAGAGAGAGAGAGAGAGAGAGAGAGAGAGAGAGAGACAGAGACAGAGAGAGAGAGAGAAAGAGAGAACTGGATGTACAAAGTTGCATGAGAAATTGGCCGCGATCAATTGCTCTCCGGACTTCTTTATACCAAGCAGTTGTCGGCATGAGGAACGGCTTCTTCAATGCGTAATAAATAATACTAAGCAGTGGTGTACATCGAGGGATCGATTTGGAGTAGTGCAATCTATATATATAGGATATTTAAGCAAGGAGTATAGTGACACGCCTAAATCCAGGGAATGAAAGTCGCGGGTATATATAATCTAGGGCACGTCTCGACAACCCTACATCTTCGTCCCGAAATTCCATCCGAGAGTCTAAAAGACGAACGCCGCAGTGCAGCTATATAGCTCTGCCCTGTAAAACGACATGTTCCCGCTCGTCTCGAGACCGATAAGCCTCGGCAAGACTGCTACTCAGTCGCTCGCGATACTGTTACGCTCGTCGTGAAAAAGCTCCGGGGAGCTTAATCCTGGGATCTGCTTTCATTGCACTCGCGTCTCTCTCTCTCTCTCCCTCTCTCTCTCTATTTTCGGCCGAGAAAGGAGCCTGAAATTGGGGAAGCAGACTCCCAGAAAAGGGAGTACGTATACGTATACGTGTGTCGTCTTTTTTTCCACCGCCTGGAACGCGGTCGCTAGAGCTGCTGCACTCGCCGGGTTTCGGTATCGTTCCCGCACCGCTTCGAAACCTTATTCCGTTGCGTTCGTGAAACCGATTCGGCGTACGCGCCAAGGACTCGAAAAGCGAGGGAGGAAAGTAGGAAAGGAGCTTTTCATGGCCGTTTGATGTATTTTATTCGCCATTTAAATTTTGTCATTTTGTTGAAAAATCGAGTGAGGCCCTTGAGATTGATTAAACATTTTCAACTGAATTTTCAACGAGACCATATGTGATTTAAAAAATGTCTTATTTAAAATCGTTTGGAATTTTATGAAATAATAATGGTCTCGTGTAATTTCAGAGGAAAGAGAATTTTTACCTCTATATAATTTTAATGAACGTTTCTAAGAAAATGATACAGAGCTGCAGTGTCAAGACATAGCGTTCTCTTTTATTAAATCGTCCTTTTAAAACTGGTCTGGTCGTGATATACTATACGCGGTGAGTAAATACGTATATAAAAGAAAGAGAAGCAAGTTCTGGAGAAATGTCAGTGAATCCTTTGGAATCTCTTTTTTGTGCGGTGTAAGCTATATCCTTCGAAGAAGTCGAGAGTGACACTTGATATGCGCCGATATATACATTTTCAATGGGCCTTGAAAAGATTCCCGTATTACTCATGTTTTCTTTCAGTCGAACTTTTTTAATAATTCCATCCATTATTTATACTGATTGTATTGAGTGAAATTATAATAAATGAAAAATTGCAGTGAATGGGAGCGTGAACATTCTTGAACCCATATATTGATTAGCCGCGTTAATTAATATTGAATAAGCGAAGTTGGTGCAGAAAAACGAACGAAAGAGCGTTCGACCAAGCGGTTGAGAGAGGGATGACGAGAACCAGGGGATTATCGATTGAACAAGACCTTCTGGAAGGTGTCGAGCCGCGGTGGCGGCGGGATCAGCTCTACCTCTCTCCCTCTCCCCCCCCCCCTCTCTCTCACTCCTTCGGCTCGTAACCACTCTGAGATCAGAATTTCACACAAAGAGCAAGCGAGAGAGAGCAAGTTAGGTGAGTGTATCGACGAGGCCGGATAAGCTCTTCAGGATCCGGGGAGGTCCTTGCCAAGATCTCGAACGAGCCTCGACCACCTCTCGAGAGCGCAAACGCCATGGCAAATTCAGTTCGGCCCGAGATTACCCGAGAGATTTAGATTTGGATTTAGATGTAGATTCGGAGCGAGCCGCGATCCGCATCGCTGCGCTGTGTATATATCTACGCGCTGCAAAAGTTTTCTTTGTAGATCGAGAGAGAAAAAGCTGACTAATGTTCGCTTCGCGGAGCAAATTTCTGCTGCAGCCTCGTAAAGGATAATTCTGGCAAAAAAAAGGCATTTCGATCTTATCGACCACACAGGTATACCAGAGAGTTTTCGGCAACGAGCGAGTCTTTCAATGCGTCTCGCTTCGGATCTTTGTGGGAAATCTGCGATCCTTGTCTCTTATTCTGTAAACGTAAATAAATAACCGCAATGCGCAAACAGAGATAAGCTCGCTCTAGCGATAATCGCATTAGTATAATAACATATACTACACTCTCATCGTATACATCGCCGATACAACGCTCGAACATAAGTGTCAGGCCACGATCGACCTTCCTTTTCCATCGATCACCACCACTGCAAACAACAGCAGCTCGCGGCGATCGTAATAGTCAGCCATGGCCATGTATACATATAAGTATAGCAGCATCGCGAAAGATCACGCGGCCAGAATTCGTTCGAGGCAAAAGTACACAGAGCAAGCTCATTTAGACCTGCCGCATCCAAGCACGCGCTGCTGCTACGTGAGAGAGGTGAGGCTGCAAGGTGCACACACCGCGCGTCTGGGAAAGTAGGAGTGCGTTCGGCAGCGGCAGCAGCAGCAGCGGGTTTCAACGAAATTGAAGCTAGCCGCCCAGTGGCTCTCACGGCTTTTGCATCACGAGTACATGTATGTACATATAAGAGAGAGGGGTCTGCGGACGTGTGCGGATACATCATGCGGGATGCGAAACTCCGGGAAATTTCGATCGTGGGTGTAGGCGATTTTTATGCCGTGTTTGCATATACATATATATATAGACACGCACGGGGGGAACGATTAGCGAGGATATAGTACTCTGCGCAGTTGATTGACTTTATGATGATGGGAGCGAGTGCCGCGGGTCCGTTAGTATCCCAGTTTTATGCACAGCTGTTCTTGAGAGATTATCGCGCCGCCAGGATATAATCTAGTCCGTCATTAGGCGTGTTTAGCTCTTTATCCCGAACCTACTTTTCTACGTACAAATCTCGACATAACACTTTAGAATTAATATCTAGCCACTACGCGTAAAAGTGTATAATATACCTGCAAGTGCAATCAAGGTCTCGTCGCGCGACGTAATTTCCCGCACACGCAAGCTTCATCCTTTTCCGGTGTTCTAATCAGCAGCCGCCCGCGGATACACACGGGCGGTGCAAAAAGACGCGTCAAATTCAATCTGTCACTTTGTTCCTCGAAATTAGCTACTGCTGCTCCGCTGACGAGCGAAACAACCGCGCGTAATACGGCGCAAGCGTCGCCGGCGCCTCATTACAAGACTATACTATATATAAACCATTTCGGGCGACACCGGCAAGTCACGCATTGTTCGCGTATATAACTCCCGCTATAGGCACTGCGTAAAAACACTGTCGCGACTGCAATTTGAAAAGGGAAGTCGTCGCAGCACATACACACGGAGAGCATATTAGAGAAAAGGCCGTGTCACGCCCCTCGGCTTTCTCACGTTGCTCTCTCTCTATATCTCGCGCGCGCGCGCGGGTGTCGTGTCGCGAGAGAGTACGTGTGCACGCGGGGAGTGCGCGCGTCAGCATTGCCGGAAAACGAAGTCGACGCGGAGTGTTGGAGAGTTTTTACGTAGAGGGATTGTGAGAAGCGCTGATTAAAAGTTCCCCGCAGTTGAGAGCGCGAGGCGAATTTTGAAACGTACCGAGTATGTGCAAGCCACTGATCGCGCGGCGTTCTGCGAATCTACGTTTGCCAACTCCATGAGGAATTCCGTACGTGTTGTAAGTGGAGTTTTGACACGTTTGGCTATACTCGATTATGAGCTGGACGTTGCTTAATTTTTGTCTCATGTTTAAATTCAACTATCAAAGTTATATGCAGTTTAATTTGACTAGGTATACCCTGAGGAGTATACAATCAAAGTAGGACGATCAAATGTCTCAGCTATAGATCAGCTGATACTGTTGTTAGAGACTGATACGCTTGTTACATAGACATTAAAGCTTTCTTGGTCGCATATTCTGTTTCGCGCGCAATGCAGAGCATAATATACTATGCACTCATTCCCAAGTGTCGCAGTTCATGCTCTGATGTCTAAGCTAATCCAGCAGCATTCAGATCCAGTTCTAAAATTGTCTGCAAAAATTACACGTGACTGGCGTGTATATATACGTAATGATGTATGCATCAGAACAAGAGAAATATAAAAGCACCAGAAACGTGCCCCTCGCGAACAAAAGGTACAGACAAACCAAACATACACGTATATATCAGAAACAATTAGAGCATACTTCTCTTCATAAATTCATCACAACGGTCGACACTCCAGGTATATCCAATCTCATATACGAATTCCAGGGCGCACATAATAAAATAATCCACGTGACGGACAGCCATTAATCTTCCTCTCGGTGCCCCCCACCTACACACACATATATATAATTCTGCCTCGCCAGCTGTATCTCTCGCAAAGACTGGCGCCTTTATGATATTCAATGGCCGGCTGTGCGTTTTGCGAAAGGATCGATGCTTTGCACATCTCGTGTTACGCAAGGCGTTGCAGCAAGTGCAAAGTAATGGTGGGCGAACGTTATGTAATTTATAATTTCTTTTGAAAACAGTAACGATGTGCCGCAAACGCATTCTGACGAACTGTAATGTATCCGTAACGTGATAACTATTCATTATGTGATAATTTGGGATTGTGTCGTGTGTATAGTACGAAATGGAATCTAATATTGAACCTGCGGATATAATATATTTCTCGCATAGATATTTCCAAAATGTCATCAACATTTACTGGAACTGCAAACAAATTAAGTTGCGATATTAACCGTACAATTAAATTATACGCAATATATCGTATAATAGCTTTGCAGATGCGTAATATTTTTGACAAACAATACGCTGCACGCTGCACAATGAAATTTCAGACGAGTTGAGTGTGCAAACAAATTGTATCGGATGACGGCTGGAATACAAATTGGCCCTTTTTCACCATTCTGCTTTCTTCCTCCCTCTCCCTCCCTCTCTCTCTCATACTTTTGACTTTGCAGCCTTATCTTTTTTCCAAGCTCATTAAAATTTTAGATTCCATCGCTCTCCTTCGTCTTATTTATCGTTGTATCTCACTCGACTGAGCCGGTGCAAAAAAAAACTTTAGAAAGCGCATCTTTCTTTTGTTAGGAGTAGCGTTTGTGTAATGCGGAAGCGAGATAATTTTTTTTTCGCCGTCGGCATGTATATAACGAATAAGCGCGAGAGGCGCGATGATTGCGATAGAGATTAAGATTGCTGCTGCAGGTGAATCATTTTTTTCACGTCAGAGAGAAAAATGATGAGTGATATTTTTAAATTGATAAATTTCGAGTTGCTTGAGCATTTCGCCGGGTTTAATCTGGCATCTGCCCCTCGCGTAAAATTCCATGGCAAAACCTAGTTTACTCGCGTGGGACACTGATGCGTCGATTCGATATAGCGATATACAGTTGGGCGCTGACACTGCAAATCACAACTCAGCAAATTTTCCAAACGCTGCGCGCAGTCTCATTCATCTCCATTCCAAGTCTCTCTCTCCCTCTCGATGCTTATCTATAATTGCGTCAAAATACCTCAAAAGCCGCATAAATTCCGACAAACCGAGAGTCTATATACACATCCCAACGGAGGCAAAATGTATATATAGATATATTTAATCTCGATGCCACAAGCTTCGCCGACGTCTTCGTCGCAGCTGATAGGGAAACCCGATACACTAGTAGACCGGCTCCCGTGGATGTATATATATATGCAAGCGTCTGTGCTGAATTCTCGGATCCCTTATGCTCCCGCCTACGCGCGCGGATAGTAATTGATCGATCTCGCCGGGCCGATAAGGGAATTTCGCTGTTTCCCTTGATAATTTAATTGCGGCTGGCCTGCGCTCGTTTTTGACAGATCGATCGCCGCGCCCAGTACTTTAGTTATATATACGCGAGCGAGCGCGAGAGAGCGAAGAGTATATATATATATATATATATATATATATATATACATACACACGAGAGCGCTGGCACAGGGACGTCGGGGGAGGAAACACGCGAATTTGTAGTCGATGGCCCGATAAGCTGGTGCGCTACGTGTGTTATCGGCATCCGAGAGGGACTACTTTAAATGCTACTCCCGCCTTCGCTGTATATATACGTATATATATGTAGGCTGCATATATACGTGTATATATATACTCGAGAGCTGATACGGATATGTGGGCGCGAGAGTTGTTGATGCCATTCCCATCGATCATGCGCGGGAAATTTAATTACGGCGCCGGCGGCTGGCTGCGTGTATATATAAACAGAGAGAGTGAAAAGGTGAACACTTTTAATGGCCGGAAAGTATGGACGAGCTTGAAAGTTGCACGCGGGATAGTTTGTCTGCTTTTGCTTTTCGTACTCGGGTGTAGTTAATGCGTCGTTATCGGGTCCGAGATGAGCTTTATGAGTAAACTTTTCTGTATATGGTTTATATATATAAAATATGACTTACTCTATATACAGCAAAAGTATAGCAATTATCTGATGTGGAACTCACCTGAAACAGGAAACGAGAAATATGATTGAGGATATCGCATCGTATTGTGAAAATAAAGTAATGTATATGTAACACAAATCAGCGAATCATCGTTCCCCCGAGTTTGTCGAAACGCAATTAGTCCGTAATATGTAACTTCATTGCCGTCATTGTTCAGCCGGTAATGCGCTTCTTTCAGGCTGGGCGCTTAGCCGAAATCGCGTGCGGATTACTTTTCTTTGTTGGACTTGGGAGGCCGGATTAGGGTCGACCACGCGCGCGGATGTCTAATTCCTTCGGAGGATCGGTTGCGAAATGCGACGCTCCGTCTCTATATCCTCACAGCCGTATAGACCTTGAAGTCCGCTCCCCCAAGTGGGGAACCCTTTGGCTCTCGGGTTTTAGCCCCGAGGATAAGGAGATGCGAAAGCGAGTCTTTAGTCGCTCGTGATTAGACTCTCGTATGTCTTATAGATGCCTGTGTAGCGGCGCGGACGGGTCGCGTCTTTCATTAAACCACTGCGACATTTTGTCTCGTCGATTGTGTCGGGGTAGGACTTGAAAAATTCCTAGGACGGTCTGTGTGCTACATAATAATTAGTCATTAAATTTCGCGGCTGGGGAATGATGATCAAAGCCAAGCTGCTGAAGCGTAAATTCAATGGTCCCGTTCTCATTAACTCGGGGCTGATTAGAAACAGCCAATTAGAATGTATATATATTCGACAATACGCGGTCATTACAGCGTATATGTTATAAGGCGAAGTGCAATGCGCGAATTTGAAATTCGAAAAAAATTTGTCGGTTGGACCCGCAAGTAAAAGTTTGTGCATTTGTATCGTAACGAATGTTTTGTTTGCGTGAAAATGCTTGTATATTTCGTACTCGAATGCGTTGATCTAATCCGGTGAATTTACGTGAGAAGACAAAACATAAATATTGCACACTGAAAATTGAGATGTTAAGCATGACAATTTAATCCGCGGGCGAATGATAAAAATAAAATTTATGGAGCCTCCAGATACGTGAGTGAGAGAGTGTGTATTTTTGGCAGACACACTGCCCGTTTAATTTCTTATCTTCTCTTAATCTCGTGAAATATTCTAGTCCCAGAGTAATAAATATAACGGCTAACACATTTCTCAACGCAACGTTCTATCTCTCGCGTACAATCTATTTATGAATACCGCGCGATGTATACTGAAATATGTATCGCCCAAAAGTATCAAAAAGCAGTCACCGTATTTGCGTATAAACAATATGCTCCAGATGCAATATTTATCAGTTTTACTGGATTCAATCGAAATGTATCGTAACATAAGAAGCTCTCGTGTACGTTGCACGTCGTCTTCCGTCGATCGAAATCTTATTTAACAACAACGTGTATACTAAACGAAAATATAACCCGCGATCCTGATCCAGCCTTTCAAAACTCGAAATAAAAAAATAGCCGAAAATCTCCAACTAATCCCGGCCCCGTAGCCGCTAAAATAACCGAATCCCGCCTGGTATCTTGCCGAATAAAGGCCGAAAATAAAGCGAGCGAAGAAACCCGAATTTTTTTAGCCGCAAAGCAGAGAAGACAAGCTCGGCTGCTTCCCCGTCATCTCACGCCTCGATTGCTCGGCAGCGGCTTGCTGCGCGCGATATTTCAGGCGGGTATAATCCCATATCATGAGCGGGGCTTAGCTTCGACATCCGAGACAGCGGCTCTAATCCGTCGAGGCGAGCTTCCTCGCGGGCAGTAGTAGCTAGCGTACGGAGAGAAAAATTTCGCGCAGAGACGAGCAGATAAATCACTCTCTCTCTCTTTCGCGCGAGTAGTAGGTTGTATGTCTGCCTCCGGCTATACTGACCAGCAAGCGCAGGGGGCTTCTTGGTCTCCGGGGAGGAATCATTGAAAAGTTCGCTCTCGAAGAGCCGCTTTGAGGTCGGCCGATTAATTTCGGTAAGCTCGCTAAGTGCATCTCGATTGCGCGCACGCGCGGCTAAGTCCGAGAGGTGCGACGCGGCTTTGAGAGATATTGATTTATGCGATCATTTTTTAACTTAGATTATAAATGTAGCTTTTTTCTGAAAGCCTATCCATATGTAATGGGCAGGTTGATGAGGTCATGCTTCTGTTGGAAAATCCAGTTCATCTATTACAATGTAATAATTGATTATACAACTACAGCGATAATGTTGTCGCGATACTTGTCTCGGTAATAAGGATTAAAAAAAAGTGTACTTCAACAGCCCATGGCCATCAGAAAGTAATAACCAAATCTCTCTATCCCGGCTAGCTCTCCGCGCTCGCGCACGGGGCGAAAATCTCAACGAGAATCTTGGAAAATAATCCCCGCGGCGGCCCTCGTTATTTGCGGTACGAAGCGGCTTGCCGGGTATTACTACGAGGAAAAAAAGGGGATAAAAGAACGCCGCGGAGAATGCGCCTCCACCCGCCGCCAGGTGGAAAAACCGCGCGCGCTCGCAAGATTATGCGCCGAGGAAAGCCCCGGTATGCTTATACCCTTGGCCCAAAGGCTTCCGCGCGCGCCTCCGCACCTTTTATACGGCCAGATGTGTATATAACTGCGCCTCCGGGGCGTAACTAAGAAATTCTGTAATTTGGTATATATCGCGAGCTGCGAAATTTTGAAGATTTTTCTGAGGCTACGCAGCGGCAGTATATGTGATTTCGTTTCTTTTTTTTAAATTAATAATAGAAAAATGTTAACGCCCCAAATGATACACTAGCTCAGCTCTCTCTGTACACATATACGGCATTTATCCGCGTAGTATACGGATTTGGCAATACAGTGATATGCCCTTATACTCCACCACCGGCGAACTGAATTATTACTGACCGTCTCATCGAGAGCCAAATCCCTCGCAAGAGTCTTGAGGCTCTCCGACGGGAAATAGCCCCGAGACCATAATACATACTCGTAGATAAGGAGGAGACGGAAAATGAGCTAACGCGCTAGCGTATATATTCTTCTTACTTCCTCGAGGGCGTGTGTTTTCGCTTATATATATATATACATGTACGCCGAGCACTACTGCGCTCCCCGTTTTTTCTTTGTCGAAGCGAAGCACTTCTGGGACTGGACCGAAGTAAAGCTCCGCAAATGACGATTCCGGGGGTTTGAGCGTACTGGCAGCGGTAAGTGTATACCTATATATATAGGCTCGACGGCGTTAGCAGGGATCGAGCTTAAGATGAGAGCAGTTTGCGGGCAATGAAACTATAGGAAGGCCTATTATCTTTTTTACGTGGGTTCCAGCACGATTGATAGGGTCGATAATTTTACGATTACGTTTATGCTTTCGTAATGCTAGTCTGAGTTATAGATGCAAAACAGTTTTATATTTTATATGTATCAAAGAGAAACGACAAAACAGTGTAAAACAATGTAGTTACGTTGTTTGTTGTTCTATTTATTGTGCTGCGCTTGGTGTAAAAAAAATAAATAAGCACCGAGGTCGAAGATTTTTAAAGAACTTTTGCCAACACAATTCATCATGACATGCTGATTTCATTGAAAGCCTGTAACTCAGCGACTGGTCTTTCGGCAATAAAAATACTTCTGTTCTCAAGGGGAAAAGCATCCCATCAAAACAAGAAGCAAACATTTTTGTTTCCATTGAAAGCGACGTGAATAAGGAAAACGAGACGACGCAGTGCACGGTAGTGCCTTTCAGACGTTCCGGCCCGAGTCCATCGCATACATACAAAAGGAGCAACTCGATACCGTCCTCGGGGCGGCTCACCTTAACGAGGAAAACAGTCCCGAAAACAATCTCCTCGCCGAAAATTGCATAATTAACCGTGAGCTCGCCGCTGCCTCGCTACAAAAAAGAAGGAAAAAGAACTCCCCGCGTGAGCACAATAGCCGAATTATACTATAGCCTAAATCTTCCCCCTGAACGACGACATGGATCGAAAAACTCGCGTCGCGCTTGGGCACAAAGAAGCCCAGCGACGCGAGAGAAAAAGCTTTGGCGGCCGCCGAGGATCAGGACATAGCCATAGACGCTCACGCATATAATCAGCCGGGCGTGCAAAGCTTTTGCGCTTGCGCGTGTCTGGCTCGCTGCTCGGCCGAGCGGACAATCGTCGACGGCCGCCTCGCCGAGCGAGACGTCCCAAACGAGTGGAGACGTTTTGTTTCTTCGCCGACCGAGGAGCTTCCTTCCGGGCCGTCGCACTCGAATCGACCGCCGAGTCTGCGTCTTCGCGGCAAGAAAACCTCCGGGAATCCTCGTGAGCGCGACCGCAGAGAGAAAACGTTTTCGGCTCTGCAGTTCGCTTTGCTATATACACTATATAATGCGCGCGACTGGTATGCTTCTGATGCTTTGGGTCGGCCGACGGACGAGGATTGAGAGGCGCTTCGCGAGAATTTTCCCTTTGTTGCCGGGGATTTCGGGGCTGAACTACCGAGATTTTTCTGAAAAATCATTTTAACGAATTTCTTTTTTGTATTCTTGTAGTACAAAGTTTCTGGAAAAAAGTCGTTGAAAATTGTCCTCTGGTTAATCAACTTTTGTGCTCAAGTTTAAGATGCTCTTTTATAGAGAGAATCAGAAGGTCACAGAAGCCCTTCAAACAAAACGCACATGAAAACGGTAAACGCTTTACACCCACACCCACACGGAATAAGGCAAAAAAAGGAGAACAGGTCGATGCCGCGAGGCTTCGTACTCGACACACCTATATATAGGAGCCTCATCGTCGGCGATGTCGAACAAAGGCGGCTTCGCTTCGCTGCAAAGCCAAGGGGTTGACAGCCGGAAGAGCGGAAAACTGTGCCGAGAATTTCCCAAGGAGCTGAGAGACGGCGCAGAGTCATTAAAACAATTAGCGAAGGTCGCGCGAGTGGCAGCACCGAGAAAAAGAGAGAGAGAGAGAGAGAGAGAGAGTAAGCAGAAATAGACGTATAAGCGAGCGGATGTGTGCACGCGGAAGCAAAGTACGTACGACAAAACATTACGAGAGAATTGTGACGCAAATAGGAACTCGCTTATTACTATTATATATAATACACCTCTTTTCTTCCGAAAGTTTGACCCGGGAAGTCTTTTCATTACTGCATAATATGTATATATATAATAATGCTTTTCAGCTTTTAAACAATATTTACGATATTTAGAGAGGTTCTATCGTCACATATTTTGATCGTTTCTTAGCGCATCTTGTATATCACAATTTTCATAAAACAATTGTTTGGTAGAAATGTGAGTACTTTTGGACAGTGCTGAATTTCGTGAACACTGGTCACACTTTCTACCAGAGTTTTTATCTACACCGCAAAATATGTCTTTTTAAAATATAAGCACCTTATATTTGTCTGATAAAATATAAAAAAAAGAACAAAAGAGCATTTTCTTAATATGTTCTATACTGCATACATTATAAGATATTGCGATAGAACCTACTTAATTGTATTAACAAACAAAGTCATTATATCATTTAAAATATACTTTGAGCCCTGAAAAAATCAAGTAACATGTAAAAATCAATCAATAATGAAGAAGAATGACATCAGCAACTCTGCAGATACTAACAAAAATCACAAAATAACAGCAGCTAAATTCATTTTTCAGAGCAAAGCCAGGTAGCAGAAAAATGACCCGTCTCAACAGTTTGTAATTAGGTCGCTGCGGCACACAGTATTCTACGTGAAGATACTCTCTTCTTGATTATGAAATTAGACATACAAAAATTAAATTACTCGACAGAGTCTTTCGCCTTAGAAGTAAGAACTCGTGCGCAGACGAAAGCACGCAACCGACTGGAGTAAAAATAAAATAATAGAAAAAACACGTGGGGAAGCAGCACGACTGAAAAGATGAGAGAAAGAACTTACACAAAGCAAATGATGGAAAGGGGAGGAGAAAAGGCAGAGGAAAAAAAGCAAAACCTAGAGAAAGAGCGAAAGCTCCGGTAGGAAGCTTTGAGCTTTCGCTCGCAGCTAACTGGAGAGGAGGGGGAGGAGAGGGAGAGAGAGAGAGAGTCGGGTGGAACGATACGTGCCGAAGTCGTAAAGGACGATAGCCAACGCGCTGGAAAGAAAAGCTCATTAACGCCACGAAGCACTTCAAGTCGAGCGAAGTAATTGTGGAATCGGGCCGAGAGATTCGATTGGCCGCTGCAGCCGCCTCTCGCTTCTTTACACACACACACACACACACACACACACACACACCCACATGGACACGCACACATATATGTATATACATATATAGCTTTAGCTGGCACTAGTACTCTTTCATTATTTCCTTTCTTCCCGCTTTCTTTTTTCAACTTTTCCCTTCGTTCCTTCTCTCACGCCTTTAGCGCAGCTCATTCCTTTTTTTCGCGGTCCTTTCCTTTTCCTTTGCGCGTAACGAGAAAGAGAAATGAGCACTTGAATCTAAGGGGCTTTTCATTTATCTTCAATGAGGCTGCAAATCGAGCTGCTGCGTAGTGGAGGAGCCGAGACAACCGTCACACCGTTGATATGTCCGATACACACAATTATATTTTTAAATCGTGCGTGGCGAGTAATTTTGTGACTGCATAGGGAAGGCAATGAAATCGCGGAGAAAATTGCCACCTGCATTCACATCAGAATATTGCAATAATCATGAGACATCCGTATAACACGGATATCCACTTGATGAATGTTACATGTAATCGAATCTATCGCTTCGATTGCAGAGTCGAAGCGCACTTAGAATTCAATCAGTTAAGTGCCGTAAGCCCTGATTTATTTGCAGTTTAATTGCTAAATGTATTTAGTCCAGATGCATCAGGAGGTATGTCGGCATGTTTTCTGTCGACTATTCGAAACTCTGGAACGATTGGTTCAACAATCAATGTCGTTATATACAATTCGAGGCTTTTCACCTCAAAGAGATTTTAACGCGAGAAATTACGCGTGAACCTGCTTCTTTTATTATAGACAAAATGCTAATGTCGCATAATTACTCTTTTCATGTACATTTCAAGAAAAATTTAATATCCCATTGTCCCAAAGTATTACATCCCCTTTATGCGCTCTTAAGAGAATTCCCGCGTATACGCAAGCAAAAGCTGGTTGATCCCCAACTGGCAGAATCTTTCGAGTATATACATAGCTAGGCGCACTATTTGTCTACGATGCATAATTAGGCGAAATAAGCGCTCGGAAAATGAGGGTGTAGCGCATCCTCGGGCCTAGTAGGACTTTGAAAGATTCGAAATTGACGCAGAGAGCGAGGTTGTGCGGGGGTGTATGCTATACGCAGTCTCGGCCGTTTGTTTATACAACGCGACAGTCGAGGGAAAACTCTCGGCACAGCAATAAAACTCGTTTTCCCGAGACGGATTTGCGTCGCGTGTGCCCAACAAAAGACGTGATTCTATACTTCCCCTTCTCTTTTACTGTCAAATATTTACCTCGGCGAAACGCTCGCAGGGGAATATTTTGAAAACGACGACGACGTCTTTCGCGTTGATTCCTTTTCTCGCATGAGATATATACATTTATTTGAACTTTTGACAATTTCGATTGCTTTATCATTCACACGTGAACATTTTCTAACGTTGTTTTTAAAAAATTCAATACTAAATGAAATTATTTTTGATAAATATATAAAAGCAAAATTAAATTGCCTTTCAATGCAACGAGCTGTCCAGCGTATGACGACACGCGCGCCTGCGCACATAACTGAGAGGTGAAAGTTGGCGTTATACGAAGTGAAAATATAATAAATATATATTTAAAAGCATCTGTCACTCGAATTTACGCATAGCAGTAGCAGCAAAGTTTCGCTGGATTAAGCGCACGTCACTCACTGCATGCGTGATAGTAGCACGGGCTTTTGGCTGGAAATTCAAAGCGTATATATACTCGCAAGCTGACCGATAAGCGTCTGCTTAAATGACAAACAGGTGCACAATCGAAGTACAGCATACTCACGAGAGCGTTTTTTTTTCATATACATATTCGGCAGCGTACTTTATAAAATATATTGTATATAAGTAACGCTAGACTCACTCTGAACAGTCAGTTATTCACAATAACTTCGGCGCTCGATTATTATAATATATTGAAATAAAGTATAGCGTTGACCCGTTTCTTTCAACTCTGAATTAATTGCACAAGAGTACCGTGTTTAATGAAATTTAATTCAATCCTTTTTTGCATTCAACTTCAAAGCGGCGTCATTGCGTTTTCTCATTAAAAATCCAATGGAATAATTGTGACGCGCTTTATATCGATAAAAAAACCTCCATTAATATTAGTAATAATATATAACTCCGAGTATTAATTATTTCTATATATAAAAACTTACATATCACACTGAAATTCAGTAGAAAGAATTAGTGTACTCTGTACAAAAGCATCCGGAAGTAAGTGTTAAAGGACCGAACGGTCATTCCTCAATCCGTCACTGTATCAAAGCGCTAATGGACTAGCCGAGTAACAATGTGCATCAGTATAATATATTCATGGCCACAGCGTTTGATAACGTAAATTCTTCTTCTCTCGTCACTCGGCCTGTAATCTGTCTCCAGCATCCGAGTCTTATAAGTCTCGGCCGTCAGCAGCCCCGATCATACTGGAAAGACAGAGACTCATACTGGCGCATAACGGATTAAGATAAATACACCAGCAGGGCACCGCGTAATCGCACTCGCGCCTCTGAAATTGCTCGGTACCCGCTGCATGTAACGGCTCGCGCATCATGTTAGGTGCGTATGTAGGTGTGCATATAAGGAGGTCGATGGTTATGCCCGGGACAGAAAGATGCGCGCGTTATATGGGCTGTTGTTTAGCAGACGTATATATTGAGAAAATTTGACGTATGTAATGAGGGTGAATTATTGAATTATTCATATTGGATGTTAATTATCAAAACAATAGTTATAAAAGCTTTAGCTTTCGGTGACTGCCCAATTATTCAATAAGTCAATCCGATATCACCGATTTTCAGCACGAGCAAAGATCCAAATATAAAGCTATCCAATACTCGACAGAGGATATATAACTATTTTTATACAATACCGAGAAGCCACGTATATAATAGCATGACTGCCTTTGATGTGAATACTTTAAAGGAGCTCGTTTCGATTTGCTTGACTTGAATAATTAATCCGTATTCGTACAAACGTCCATTGAGAGTCACTTCCCCGCATGCGCTACATCCGTTTTATCATTAATAATTCTGGCATTTCGAGCTGGTTTATTCGGAAAGCTATGGCGTGAGTTCCAAAAGTAACGAAATCTCAAAAGTTAAAAATAAAAATCTCTACAAACAGGCCCGAGAAATCTTTTTAAATTCGTCAGTTTAGGGGGTTTAAAAAATGGTCAATTATCAAAAAGGGAGCACTTCTTTCCAGCTCGATTATTCATTGTTTAATTTATCGTATTCCATTAGCTGTTTTATACATTATTATAAAATAATAAATTAAACAAAAAAAAACATATTTTGACCCCTCTAACTGATGTTATGAATTCAAAAAGATACAGCGCGACAAGCGCTATACTCGTTTGAGAAACACGACTCGGTAACGTCTATATATATACCTATATGCTCGGTGCGAATCCTGAAGGTCGTACGTATATATAAATATATGTGTACTATAGCGTATACACGCGCGCGTGCTCGCGAAAGTTAGCTTCGACTTAATATGCTCCGGTGTGACTATAGCGCAAGGGGTGTTCGTGTGTTTGAGTTCGCTGTGTCGCGCTCGTTCTACCGCTTATACGTGCTGCACGCGTTAATAGCCCGAGTATAGTAAACTTATGGATTTTTCACGCGATTAATTGAGAAAATTTTCGGAGCGCGATAAGGCGCTCGCAAACAGCAAGTATTGGCTCTGGAAATTCTGGAAACGAGTGTTTGCACTCTGGTCCGGCCTTGACATATAGACGCCGGGTATATACTTCGTGTCCCGATGTCCTTTAGCGTTTAGGCGTGTAGAATCGAGAGAAAATGAGTGCAGCGCTGTTTGGTTATCATTAGAGCGTCTGGCAAAACTTTTGATGCGTTTCGTTATATATATATTTATAGTGATGTACAAGTAGTATGCACACCATTTGTCAAACTCAGTCGCGGGCCAATTTGAAAATACAAGGAAGCTCCACCAACATGCTGCATATCGGTCTGATGTACTTATGGTGTATATAATTATATACAGCTCGAAAGATCGTTTAAGTGGAAATTTAACGAGCTTCCAAAAGTTAATTATTGCGTTTACATCATCGGCATTATGCTTAATTAATAAGTCCCTGCAAAATTCCTATAAATATCAGGCATCGAACTCAATTAACCTGCTAATATTGAACTCTCGCATACATTCGTATGTTTAATTAACAGAGCAAAGCGTGCGTGTATGTGCACAGCGGATACCGGGTAATTAATTAATATTAATTATAATTAATCGAACTTTACGATCGCGGCGCTTAATCCGTGTAAAAATCCAGCAACGTTATCGTCTCTCAATTACACACTCACATCGAGCTTTAAAATAATAAACGGCCGCCTCGCGGCGTGCACTGATTAATAATACTTTTTAAATCGGACACGAGCTCGATCGTGGCCAATAAAATCGCGTATATATATAACGCCCGTCAATTTGTTCGAACCAATGAAAATTTGACAACTACATACCGTATATGCATTTATTTTGCTTAACATATATTCCTCCCGCTGTAATTTTCATTAGCAAGCTCGTATAACGCGTTAAATGATTAAATTATACTCCGCAGTCCGCAGTAGCGCGATGAGCTCTATACATACAACAATGCGCGCTTCGCGTGGTCGTCGATGAATGACCGACATTGCACACGTGTAAGAAGCTATACAAGTATTTTGCATGCACGTGTATTCTCTCCTAAGTACACAGCATCACCGAAGCACTCCGTGTGCAGACGCGAGCGCGTATTTGCATCTTGACGGGAGGAAATTGAATATCGACGGATGAAAGTGTCCTGCCGCGAGGAGCTGCGTTCTGACGTTTTCGGATAACGGCTGCGGTATAGCCTTCGCTTGTCGCCTGTATATATATATATATATATATATATGCCGCCCTTTTTTTCTCTCTTCCTCTTTAGTCGAGGCGCGCACAATGCGTCTTGTCTTCAGCGAGCGTTCGGCTAATGGAAGTGGTGAGAGAATTGAGAGTTTTATCTCCTTCTGCGACTGCATGTAAGGAAGGCAAAAATAGCCATTGTTTCGCCGCCCCTCGCCTCCCGCCGTTGTCTCTTTCGCCACCGCCGCCGCCGTCGTCTTTTCAGCCCAGCTGAGAACGAGATATTCGCGCGCGCTCGTGCCGGCTGTTGTTGTGCTTATTATAATGCTCGATAACGCGATCTTCTGCTCCCAGGGAATAATAAATTTACACGAAAATGCGTAAGGAGCAGAGATTTTGTCAAGCAAAGTTGCATTCTGTTTCGTGCACCAGCAATCATCGGACATAGCTTGAGCAGCGAGCAACGAAAGATTGCTTATACGTATAAAACCCAGCGCAAAAAGTGCCACCCCGAATTTTTATCTCTACATACACATACGCCGCACTCGCGCACCAGTTTCACACTGAAACAGTTCTACGGCATCGAAAACAAAGCATTGTTCCCGCGCGCGCAGTAGCTCTCTCGGTACTTATTATATTCCGCCGCGCTCGCAAACTGTCCCCTGTGCGCGAGATTTACGAGGCCATCGATGCATAGCGCTCTCTACTGCGAACAATGATATCGAAAGAGTCGCGCGCATATATATATATATATATATATATACGTGCGAGCTCGCTGCACAGAAGAAAAACGCCTGTTTCGATATATATCGCGCAGAGGTGCGCTCGTGTTCTCGAGGTAATCCATATTTACGTACTTAATCCGGCCGTTAGAGACTATACTCGCGAATTTATTTAGCCTCTGCCGACGCATCGCGCCGATATATATAGATTTTTATAGGGTCGACTGCACAGCTATATCGGGGCCAATTGCAGCGAGTAAATCAAGAGGAAGTAGGTAAGCATACTCCGTTCTTGCGCGGAAGTATCTTCGTAGCTAATGGGACACAAGGCGAATTTACCGGATTTTCAGCTACGAGTTATTTGCTGATTATGCGGAATTGAATCGTCCTGATATACCGAAACACTTATTGCCTTGCGCGAGCTCTCTTAACGTATAATTCTTGTAGCTGTATTATATAGTATATATACTATTAGCTCAACAGACTGGGTTGTCGACCGATGAAAATTTCTTGGCGGAAAATCAATGAGGTGATGCGATAAAATAATTATTTTATGAATATTATGAGGACTTAACTTTACACGTTGACTATATATATAAATACAGCCGGGGCCGCTACAGGCTACTCGCTAAACAATCAATAGGCGCTCAATTTTTCGGAAAAACTATTTCTCCCTTGATATATAATATAATGCATTCACCCGTATATACACGTGGGCAAAATAAAACGAGATTATTTATAAACAAAGGCAGGCGACCACCGATAAAAAATCGCCAGCCCTTCCTGGTCCGAACGGCGAAGAATCAATAGATATTCTATATCGTCAATAATATACAAGGCTCGTCGCGTAGCCCACTAATTGTCACTCGTGTGCACGGGCGTAGCTTCAAAAAAAAAGCTGGGGCAGACCGCAACCTATGTGTGTATATATATATAATAAAAATATCGAGCGGCCATGGAACAGTCTTTCGATATAATCGCATTGGACCTTTAATTCTATCGGTCGGTGCAGCTGCTGTGCATATATATATACTATATATCTGCAATATTATTTTTTAAACCGAGAAGTATTTAAGTATATCCAAGAATAATGTTTCAATTTTTACTGCAATCAAGGAGCTTCGCTATAGAATACTGCAGGATATACTCAAATTACCTAAAAAAGTATCGGACAGCTCGTCGACAAAAACTCGATAACTCTTCACTGATGTTGATCGAAATATTCTGATTCGATCAGATGTCTACTAGCGAGTTTCCACAGAATTCAATGAAATCTCGGTACTCCAATAATGAACGGAGAAATAAGATCATAATATGACACATAATAGATAAGGTTCATCGCCGGCAGCGCAACTATATGGTTTGGTAAGTAAATTCGAAAGCGGTAAAACCTGCTGTTACAACCGCGTATATATTCACAGATCAACGCCTGACCTTAATTGCCTTTTTCCAATTACTTCCTCGGGGAGCAACGCTTTAATAAAGCCCGCCCAATAATGCTTCCTATATGAAACGCTTTAAATGGATGCGAAAGTGGCACGCGCACCAGCAGCAATTGCAATTGAATGCTTGCAACTGTATAGATAAAACGACTGGTGGTGGACATTGTGTGTTTTCTTTGACAGAAGCTTCATTCCACTTGAGGCGATGCCTTGTATAAAGATCAAATCTTTACAACAAAATATAATAATAATAATGTAAAACATGAATGAAAGCGATTATTCACGTGAAATAATTGTTTTAAATCAAAGCGGCAGCAAAAAAACACCGCCTCGATTGATTATATATATATATATATATATATATATATACCCGAACACTAATAAAGCTTCGGGAGTTTAACACGGCGAAGAGATATCAACTCGGTGACAAACGAGGGTTCGAGAGCGCGCGTTATCGTTATCGCACGTACTGGGCGTCGGCTCAGCCTAAAAGATCATCGCGTATACCTATATGTGATGGTTCGGCCAAGCCCCTGCGAATTATTTCATCGATAATACGAGGGCAGGAAGAGTCGCAAGCAGGAACTGGAACACACGAGTTTTTTCGTATATGCGCGTACAAGGTATAATATGTGACCGGTGTACGGAAGCTGAGAGCGGTAAAACAAATTGATCCCCACTTTGTTTGTTAGCTTTTATATTGGGTATGTTGAAAAACAAGTTTACATTGCGTATTTGCTATGAATTTTCATACAAAGGGTTCAGAGTCATCAACAATATATTTTTATTATTTATTCACGGCGCTCGATTCAATAACGTGGAAGTTTATGAGCTTTATCGATCAAATTTTATATATACGCACGCGCAACGCTGCACATAAATGGATTATTGAGAGAGTGGGAGTTAAATTTTTAATTCATCTTTTTACGGTAATTTTCCCTGCATAAAGCGTCTCTATACTGTTATTTACTTTTGAAGAAAATCATATCGCGCATAAGCTCGGCATTCGCTGATATATTATAAAATTCTCAATGCATGTGTCATGGTTCATTCGATATGTAGTAGTCGCATACATCGATCGAATCGTATATACTCTCCAATATATATGCGGGAGGATAAGAAAAAGACGAAGTCGCGGAGCGAGTGATTCACGACGACAATCGAGGAGTGATTTAGCCTAATCGCAACCGCTTTTACTCGCATACATATACATCTCTTCTCCCCCACCCTCCTGCACTATATATATATATATATGTATATACATGCATACATACTTGCGCGCTTCGACCAAGATTACAATCTTAATAACTTACTTAAGCGCGCGCACCCGGTTTTAAATGGTAACTCGAAACCGACGGCGCTTATACGCGCGAGGCGTCCTATTCATTCGGCTTTGCAATCGAGACAGGATGCGTTACTCTTCTCGTTTCTTCCCCGCTCTTATACTCCGCACCCGTATACTCTCTCACACACGCGTACACTTTTGATCTCGGCGCGCGAGCATAAAAGGCGAGAGCCGCGTTCTGCACTTTGTAATCCTCATCAGCGGAGTTATGGAGTGATATAACTGCGCTTTTTACGCGCCGAGAGCCGGCCGGCGAGAACCTCTTCATTTGCCCCCCTCCTTTCACTCTCCTTTCCGATCCGTATATAGCAGCGCGTAACCCGCGCGTGTGTACGCGCGCGAAAGAGCTCCTGTTATGACGCTTCTTGCCGTAAAATCGCTAATTGCTAATTGAATGATGACGGACTTTTACGAGCAGTTTTATGCCCACGCGCGAAACAGAGCAGCCCGCGAGAGCGAGACTTTTTCTTCATTCGAGCCGGGAGTAGGTGCTTGGCAGTCCAGTGTATAGATCGCGCTTGTTACGCACTGGAAGTTTTATGACGAGTCGGGGGCAAAGGCAGAGCTGTACGCGTTGTCATTATTGTATTTTTCCTGATCTGTTGGGATGTTTAATGATGCTCATTAGCTCGCCGCGTCATGTGTATAGATAGTATAGAAGATTACCTTCATCATTCGGCATTAGAGTAGTCGAAATAATCAATTTCGGTAAAAGCATCAGTGGCTTTTCGACGCTGTGTTTTATAGCTTCGGCTATGCGGCGATACGTATATAGCACTTTATTCCGAATATTAAAAATTGAAGGGGGCTTTATTTTATTCGAGGACTCTTTGAACAAAAACACGCCGTAATATTGACATTTCCAAGTATTGCGTGAAGCTTTCAGTTTTATCGAATTTCTCGATATATTTCAATGTCTATTTTGGGAGGGCTGAATATATCGAACGCGGCCTTTTGGCACCTCCCGCGTCTCGAAATTATTTTCAGGCCACGTTTATCGGCTGGTCAAAGTATACGCGCAGACAATTTAGAAAACTACACATCCACTCAACTAGGCGAAAAAAGTGACAACGGCTTTGTTCTCGGTAAAAAGCGCAAGCAAAGCATTTCCTACATATTATTATATTCCTACCGGCCAATGAGGTATTAAAATGCTCAACCCTCGAGAATCTCTCGAAAGTAACTGCGCAAGAAAAGTACTTCTCCGGCCTCTTAGCGGCGAAGAGACCTCGCTTCCTACCACAATCCAAAAGCCAGCAAGTAAGTAACAATATCCAGTGCTGCAGGAAAAAAAGGCAACGAAACACTCGGGCTAGCTCGTTCTTCCTTTACTCTTTTTTCCCGGAAATCGTCCGCAGATGATCGCGGCGAGCGGCTTAGAGAGAGAGAGAGAGAGAGAGAGAGAGAGAGAGAGAGAGAGAGAGAGAGAGAGAGAGAGAGAGAGAGAGAGCGAGAGAGAGAGCGAGAGAGAGAGCGAATTTTAATCTTCGCGCGGTTTTCTCGCAGTCCGCCGCGGCGTTCGCGGAACAATTTTCCCGCCGTAATAACGTAACGAGGCGCGTTATGCGCTCGCGGCTTGGCTACTGCTGCCGGAGAAAAAGTAGCGTCGACAGAGACAGCCGTAGAAGCGAGAACTCGCGAAATTATTTTCCCTGGTATACTCGGGCTCTCCCTCTATATGTGTATGTGTGTGTGTGTTATATCTCTATGTATATTATATATCTGTGCGTTGGGGCAGCACCTCACTTTTTCCCCCGCTTTACTGTTCTTTTGCCGCGTGCATACTTCGCCGCTTATACCTAGTTTTGGCTCGTGTTCTTTTGCGT
Source organism: Muscidifurax raptorellus (assembly GCA_020010945.3). Taxonomy (NCBI): domain Eukaryota; kingdom Metazoa; phylum Arthropoda; class Insecta; order Hymenoptera; family Pteromalidae; genus Muscidifurax; species Muscidifurax raptorellus. Next base: position 17,777,743 of record CM052077.1, on the reverse strand, counting down.
AGCGGTTTATATATATATCTTTCATTTGGGCTATACGTTTTTTAGATGACTGCGGAATTTTAATATTTCCGTTGTTTTCATCGGGCGGGATATCGTTCTCAAGATGTTCTGCAACATGGTGTATAGGAAACCGTTTTTAATTCCATACGGAGATGAGTCATCGTGAATAATTTTCACGCTGGCACAGTAAAACTTGAAAAAAGTAACTTCATCTCGTCCCCTCGTGCCCTGTGCATACTATAAATTCGTATTCCCTTTGAATCTTTTTATTAAAATTATACTCAGCTCTACTATAATTGACCTAGTTTTCCACGTTTTTCTCGAGCTTCTCAAAACGCTGCATTTTCCCCCGCAGTTACACCGTTACGAGAACTGCCTGGCATGCGTTGAAAAAAATCCATCGCTCGAAATATGAGGAAGCAGGAGCGCAGAAAAATGCTGCCGGTAAATTCAATAACCGCACGCCCAAGAGTTTGACTAGTGCACTCCACGTATATACTAGTATATATATACATATGTGTGTATATATATATATATACATATGTGTATATATATATATATATTTATATATATATATATATATATATATATATATATATATATATATATAGGTAACGCAAACTAGCATTGCGAAAAAAGGGCGAAACTCAGAGGAATATTCCTCTCTCTTCCTTATATACTCGATATACACACGCCGCGCCGCTCAAACGCATTTACAGCAGCGTACGCGGCGGCGTCATTAAAATTCTACTCCGAAGCTCGCGAACGCGCACACGTATATATATATATATATATAATGCGCGCGGAAAGGCTTCCCGCCGCTGATGCAGCCTGTATATGTATACGCAGAGCGGGGGTATATATGCGCTGCACCAGCAGCCCCGCGAGTAAAGGCCGACGAGCGCAGCGAGAGAACAAGATCGAAGGCGCGCTCGCGATAATAACGCGCTGCCCAGCGAAATACCCCCAGAACTGCAGTGTGTAACCTGCGCGGCTATGTATAGAACTACGCTACTGCGAGATCAGCTTTAAAATGTATATGTATGCAGGCATGTCTTGCGTGTGTGTATGCATACGTAAGTGCGCGCGACCGATTGTTTCGGAGCGCGCGAACCGCGAAAAAGAGCAGAGAGGAGAAAAAGGGGCGAGATTTCTATCGCTTTCGCGCGATACTATATAGCCTATATGTATAGTGCGCGCGCGTTATAACGAGAGAGAGAGAGAGAGAGAGAGAGAGAGAGAGAGCGAACGGGAGGCTTCGCCGATGCTGCTGCAAAACAAGGGCGAGCTCGCGAAGAGAGGACGCGCTGAAAAGTTTAACGGAGTACACGTTGTGTAGATTCAGTCAAGGTGAATTTTCGATGATATGCCTCCTATACACACAGGAAGTATGACTTTTCGTTGAGAAACGTGTGGTTTAATCTTCGACTGAGAAAAGGTGCTCATTTTTCTACAAATAAAAGAAAAGAGTCCACACAACAGAGATTGCGTTCTATTTCTCACGTCAAATGCGCAACAAAGCTACTTTGAGTACAAAGCTTCAAACGTTTTTTTATATATAAAGGTGCAGAAAAATCGAGGTCGCGTTCTCGATTCTCTGTCTCTCTCTTATATATATAAAAGTACTTCTGAAGGTATCTGCGAACTGCGTATCGTTGCTTCCTACGAAAAAATAGCACGATTCAGAAAAGTTTTAATTTGCCATGCTCAAATCACCAGCAGAGTAAAATAAGTTCATCCAGCTAGGTTTTGAGTATAATGTAGGAAGCAGTCATCGCCCAGGAAAAGACGATAATATAAACTAGATTACACAAAGATCGCGAGTTTGACAAGCAAGTTTTAGTCTAAAATTCAAAGAAACGAGCCTCAAAACATTCTAAACTTTTCCAAGATACAGCCCAGGCAGTTGGTCTCCTGCAAAAACTGTAAAAAAAATGCACAAAGGACGCAGGAGCAAACAAGCGACTCAATTCTGAAACTGCAAAAGAGTGAGCCTTGCGAAACCCACAACGACAAAGAGTCAGCCAAGCTCGCCTAGCAAAGCTAAAAAAGAGTACATATACATATAGCGCGTGAGTCGCCGGCACAGGTAAAGAGCTGCAGAGTCCGGAGTATATATAGCGCATCTGGTACGCCGCCGCCGCCGCCGCCGCTGGAGAATAATAGGGTAATGCTCGGGTAAGGCCCGCTCTCTCGTGCAAAACACCGGCAGCCCAGGGGCTGCACTGAGCAGCGCCCGGCTTTCCATAATTGGTCGCCGACGTTGGCGCGGGCTACCGCCACGGCGCGCCGGTGCGCATGCATATAGCCTATACACATGCATCTCCGCTCTGCACGTCTCCCTTCCCCTCTTCTTCTTCTTCTTCTTGCTTCTCGTTACGAGAGGGGGGCTCGGAAACCCTTTGGCAAAACGCGACCGAGCATTGTATTTATATGCGCCGGAATGCATAGGTGAACGCGGACTCTTTTAATGGCTGCGCGCTGCCCGTTGTTGGTGCGTTATTGGGAAGGTTGGCTGAGAACAGCTGACTTTGGTTTCGCGGGCCGATATTCCATGATTGGCGGATGGAGAAAATTATATACGGATTACGTTGACCTTGATGCAACTACGAGTCTTCATATCGTATATACAGCGCATGGTACACTTAACGATAATACTGTGCACGCCTCTATAGTTCAATGAAACGATGAACGAGCTTTTTCAGCCAAGAAATCTCAAAAGATCCGTTTGAGGAAAAATGTCCCTTTGTACACGGGCAAACAATAGGTATACCAACCCAGAAGCAAAAGTAAAATTTAAAGTGAAAGAAGCCTTAGAGCTATGTGTGCCGTCAAAAAGCTGCACCACAAGTCCTTATATATAGAAAAAGTCATCCGTCCTCACGCACATACCCGACCTAATTCAAGCTTAATTGCTTACTACTCCGTCGCTCGCGCACAATACCTGCGCGGAATAACCACTCAGCCGAGAAAGTTCGTCCGCACGAGGGTCGACTGTACTTTCTCTCTCTTGCGCGACGACCAGGCAGGCAAGCTCGTAAAGTCCAACGCGCCGGACGCGAAAACCCCGAAAAATATATACACTGGCGTATATATACACACATATATATACATATATATACCTAGCTCTGCGAGCCCGGCGCAGCGCCATAAGGCAAAGCTGTGGGATTTAAAGTTTTCGCGCGCAGAGTATAGCTCGCGCTTGCGGAAATAGGCCGTTTGACATGCGGGTCCATTGTGCGCGCCGCAAGACAGAGAGCCCGACAATGCAGTCTCGCGCGACCCGAGCTAGCTTGCACTGCCGGTGATGTATAATACGTGTGAGCTTGCACCTCCGTGTGCGTGCAGGCTCGTTTCGCCTTGGTGTGCGAGCATACATATATACATATACAGAGCTGTGGCGCGTGTCTTTGCAGCCGAAAACCTCGAGTATCGATCCTCCCACGCCGCTGCTCGCGGGATGCAGCAGGGAGGGCGGGCTCTCTACCCGGGCTGGTTGCAGCCGCCGCGCGAGACAACGAGAATTTAGTGTATGACGCCGACTCGACGCTCGCGAGAGATGTCTTGGGCTATGCAGTGTCTCTTTCGAGGTACGCGCTGAATTTGCGTTTAGAATTTCGGATCTTCGGACGATTCGAAGCTCGCCTCGTGTTCTTTTTCCAATCGCTAATCTACATTAGAATTCGATCTTACCGAGCTTACCTTAAATATTATTTTAAGGACATTCAATGAAAGATCCCCTATCCCGCTATATAATATCAAAAGATCGATCCGCGATAAAATCGAATTAAAAACCACGATCTCTCGCTCTTCTTCTCAGCCGTCATTTCCCGATTTTCATGTAGCATTAAAAGCTGCGCGCGCGCGGCTGGAATCTCGCACTCGCGACACTCGGCCGAGATAAGAACGGATACCACGGAGGAGCAGGAGGAGAAGGTGGGACGGGGCTAAGGACGCGGACGTGCTCGCGCATAATCGAGCATTACGGCCGGCTCTATAAGCGCGCGCACGAGGAGAGCTGATAGACGCGGCTGCATCACCGCCGGCAGTAAAACAACCGTTATTACCGCGGCGCGTAATAACGCGCTCGCGCTCAAGAGAGCTAGTGTATGAGAAAACCTCTCGCGCGACCGGAGAATATTATTATTATTATTATTATTATTATTATTATTATTATGGGAATAAAATCTTAAGTGTAATAGAGAAATAAATGATTTGAGCGAGGACTTCATCTCTCGCGCGTATGTGGCTTCGTAGTATGTATAGATAGACGCGTGCGTGTGCAGCTGCGGTATACACGTCAGGATGAGGGCGGACTTCCTTGTTTTGCTGCTGCTGCTGCTGCTGTGCTCGAAGATTTTTTGAGAGGGTTGCAGCGGAAGATGATGAGGGCGTTTTGGAGAGCAAGGTAATTAGGCTGGACTCGACTACGAGAGATTGCGGTCAGGTGATTATGAGCGTGCGCGTGCATTGAATGCAGCGTGATTCCGAAAGTGCGCGGAATTTTTCTTCGCATCCGCAATGCGCAATAACCGGTAAATGTGAGAGAAAAAACGTTCGTATACTCGTTCTGTGGAAATACAATTTTCAAAACGCACGAGAGATAGTTTCGGTACATATAATTCTGTATATACGTATAATAAAAAAATTCACGTAACACGCTCTCCGGAAGAGAACGGGAGATAGAGAAGTGCCCGCGCGGCAGCTCCATTGTTCCTGGGATAAAGCTGGAAAACGGGCGTCGAAAACTGCAGAGTCGGCTGCGGAGCTCGCGGCTTCTCACCACTATCATCCGCTTTGCAAATACATCAGAGAGCAAGAGCATCAGCACACTGCGTGCACATCAGTCCCGGCGGATCGATCGGCATGCGCAGTCGATATATTATCCAATTTTTCCGCCGGATTCCGACGGACCGCCTGTATATACTTATATACACTTTCTATATATAACCTTTAGGCCGATTGCGCCGCTATCGAGGTGCATCGCATCGCTCCTTTTCTTGGCATCGCTCCACGACGCTTATCTCGCCTTTTGCCGCGGCCGCCTGGCTACTGCGGCACATCTTACTCCGAACGAGCGTTCAAAAGTAATTGGGCCGAATTTGTCATGCCGATTTATCTGCTTACCGGAGATGGTTTTTTTTCCTTAGGTTGAATCCGAAAACACGAGTATATAAAATAAGCATTGCGCATAATTATTGACAAAGTCATTAGATTTTCTTTCTACGTGAATGTGCATTGGAATAGTGTTTTAGGTTACGAAACTCACACGCATACGTAATTTGCCCGGCCAATTACCCGCTAATTTTGCTCCTTCTCTACTTTTCTCTATTTGAAATAATCAAGACGTGATTTCTCCCGGCCTTTCGCAAATTCTCACAGTTAAATATAATTCTCGTAATACTGTTACGTGTTCCCATCAGTTTGCACTGCGGGTGTTATAAAAGACACATTACACTGCGCGCGGCTTCGATCTTACATACACTTATTAGGACGAGTATAAAATAATATTTACGTATAATCATATGGGAAGATGAATAAACTACAGCTGCATGTTATTTGCAGTTTTATACGCGATCCGCGATTACAATCCCATTAGCTTACATAATATATCTATATCCGACATATGAGATTGTATTCTTCAATGGAGATCTCAGAATTGCAAATGAAAATAGGCCCTGAATTGTGCAGTTTCGCCGAACATTCATCGACATAACATCGATTACTCCGAAATTGCGAGAGTGAGAGAGCTAAAGCGAAAGCTCTCTAAAGCTCGTCGGAGCCTCGTCGATATTTTCTTTACCCATGCCTTCTCATCTTGTTATTCTCCCCTGCTCTCATTATCTTTAATTCTTCTCCCTTCTCTCTCTCTCTCTCTCTCTCTCTCTCTCTCTCTCTCTCTCTCTGTCTGCCTCCTCGCAGCTAGCGCGACTCTATCCTCTTTGCCGGCACCGGCTTGGATCCGAGCCAAAAGGGTCGCGCTCGCAGGCTGCTAGAGTTCGACGTCGAATTAAATCGTCGTCGTCGAGACTTAGCAAAGTTTCGCTGCGGTGAACTATACTTACTTCTCTGTGGGCTCTCTCGGCTGCAGAGAGCGAGTGTGTACGTCGAAGATTCGCCGCCCGGAAGATTGGGCGAATGTTTTGTAGTTCTCGGAATGATTAGACTCCGTTGCGTTGCAGGATTGTATATATACACGTAGCTCGTCCCCTGATTAGTCGAGCGCGTGCGAGGTAAATGAAGTAGTTTTGAAGAAACTTGCGGGCGCCATATCGATTTCAACTTGCTTTGACTTGATAAGTTACCTCGAAATGATTCGCTCGCCGAATTAGTCGCATCTTACAAAAAATTTCGTTCTGCAATAACTCGTATACCTGACGGGCTATTCTCGTTTATTACCGATCCGCCATTACCAGTATCGACGTAAAACCAGATCAGCCAGCATCCGCACTCGAAAACAATCCGAGTGTACACGCAGAGCCGAACAAACGTAAACCTTATAAAAAAAAGCAAAAACATGTCGGCTCGCGCTCGTTTTATCGCCGGCTCATCAAATTTTTAACGTCGCAGTGGCCTTTAAAAAAATATCGCAAAACGCGCGCGGTAGGGCAATCGTAAAAATCGATCGTCAACTCTCGCGCGCGACTGAGTCTCTCTCTCATCCGCAAGTCCGAGCCGAGTTGTATAAGCTTATATACTGCACCGACGGCTGTTTAGCCTAAAAGCCGGCGTCGCGAAACGACTCGTCCGCACGCATTTGCCGGCGTTCTGTCTCTTCTACGGGAACAACGCAGGAGAGAGCGAGCGAGCGAGCTAACGAATTGGCCCTTTAAAAAGGTGAATCCGCTCGTGCACTGGCCGGTAAGCTCTTACGTGAATGCCATTTCGATTTTACTCTGGTCGTTCGCTCGCTCGCGACGGTCTTTCTCTCTCTCTCTCTCTCTCTCTCTCTCGGCTTTACGATGACCTTTCGCTTCCTACTGCTCCTTCTATATATATATGTATATACTACACGCAGAGGCGCTTTCGGTGCTTTTTTTTTACCGCGCAGCGCACTTTCTGATAGTTTGCTTGCGCCCGTATGAGAGGTAGGAGTTGCAGCGGAATGCGCGCGAGCGTTGCTTGGTGCTCGTGTGACGTAGTTCGGTGCGTTAACCCTTTCAGGACAGATGTATGGTCATTGGATATTTTGATGGATGCCAGGCTAGATAAGATCCATTTCTGGTTACACATTTGGAAGGCTTTGCTTGCGCCACTTTGAGTGAAGGCCTTTTATCTGGAACTGCTTCGAGAATTAATTTCTTGATAATTACAATGCAAATGAAAGTCAGATAAACTTTCAAGTGCAGTATAATGATGAAATTATGCATTTATAATGGCCGATCGCGATCGTTTCCGCAGCTCGCGCGCGTCGACCGGTAATTAATGCGTTTATCCGAGATACAAAACTCTCCTAGAAAATCACACAATGGATCGCATAATGAAACATTTCCCCCCATCATTCGAATCTAATGAATGATGACCATATCCGATTCGTTCATTACCATGCTTTTCCGCCCACGTCATTCCTGCAATTTGCCGCGTGTGCTGTTTCTCTCCCTCTCGCACATACGCGCACACACTACTGCATAGCATGTCCGCGCTTCTATATCACAGACATTGTTTAGTTCACTCGTCCGTTATATACCAGGAAGTGTATACTGCCGCATTGATGACGACAATTACGTCGTTTACTTGAGAACCCGATGAGGACCGATCGTGAACCTTTGATGTGCACAGTATGGATATCGCGAACGGTATATATATATATATAGCGAGAGAGTCAGAGGTCGAGCTAACGAGGTAAGGATCGATTTTCAATTCCTTATGAAGTATACTAAATGTCTGGGAATTTCAGTCGCCGAGCGCGGATCTCGTTGTGTAATTTTCATTCTTTCGCCGGTAAAATTGTTCAACGTTGTACGTTACACACTGATGCGCGACCGCCCGCTGTAACAATCAGAATCATTATAGCCTACTGCGCATTGATTATTTGCGCACGCGATTGTTTTCTGCTAATTGCTTATTAATGGGGATTTGTAACGCTACCAGGGGTAATTAAATTCTCTATATGACTATAGCACAATAGTGCTGTCATGTGACTATAATGATTCAAGCTATAATTACCCACGATCATTATAGCTCTAATAAAATATCAACAACTACGCGGTTTGCTCTCTATATATATGCCACATATAGATATACTAAACAGCGTTGAATCAGGACGAAGTACGGATAATTATTATCGTGCATATATATTTTCATACAACGTTCGCATCAACAGTCAGAATCATATAGCATATACGGCGAGCTTATCAAAACTCGATCAAATTTCGCGCGACTCCTTAAAAAGCGCATTATAACCGCATTAAACCATTGAATTAACACTCTTGGCGCCTTATTCTTTTATTCCCTCCCCCTCCGTACACCCTTTCTTCCTTTTATCCATTTAAATCCTCGGCGTAATTAACTCTGTCTGTCCGTTTCCAGGAAAGGCGTGCGCGCAGATACACGCGGACGGTCCAGCGTGGAATCCCATTGCACTCACGCAGATAGAGAGAGAGAGAGAGCGCTTTGCGCTTGCGCGAAAGAAGGGGAGCTAATTATGCGCACAAGGCGTTTGTCCGGCAGAGTAGTCCGCGGCGCTACACTGGCTAGCTACTTACAGTATATAGCGCAGCCCCTTTGACCACGATTAGCCCTATATATGTGCCAGATGCCGCGGTCGAGATCGTTGAGACGCTAAGGCCAGAATTGCGCTTGGTCGCGCTCGAGGGTCAATGCAGGAGAGAGAGACAGAGAGAGAGAGAGAGAGAGAGAGAGAGAGAGAGAGAGAGAGAGGACAAAAGTCGCATGTGGGTGTGTACTCGAGAGACGATGGGAATTGTTAGATTAGCTGCGCTGCTGCGACCTTTTTTTTGTCGTGAATGCGAATTTTTTTCGGCTTTATGTATGCCTGCACACACGAAAATGAATCTCCGGAAAAAATGCATGGAGAAAAATATTTAAAAAAATATCATTTTTCATCGCTGATGTCGAACGCGTATATGGAACTCGAGCGCGAGCAAACTATATGTATGTATACATACGCGGACCCGTTGTTTTCCGAGTTGCACGAGAAACCCTGCATGAATACAAAAGCCGTTTCGAATGTTTTTGCAGCAACGGAATGAGTTTCAGCGAAAAAAAAATCCATAAGGTATAGAGGAATATAACGCACAGACTGCTCCCTTATACTCGGAAACGAAGGTATAATGAAAGGCGGTGACACAGAAAAGCCGAGCTTGTAGTAATGAGGTTAGAGCGAACGGAAAAGTAATAGAAAAAAAGGCGGGGCGCATTGCTGGAAAACAAGCAAACAGAACGCTGTTTGCAACACTATATGCTGTAAATATGTTCGCATTACCTCCGGGAGGGAGAAAAAGAAACATAAATAATGAGGATGATTGGAACTCGGTAAAGCGTAGAAAGGGAGCAGCCGCGGGTAATGAGCAGCGGGTTATATACACAAGTTATGTATATACACATACACGTGTGTGAGAGTGCGGAAAACACTCGGCGAACAAAACTGCAACATATAGAAGTACGAGAGGCAGTGAACAAGAGGAAAACAGCGTATTTATATAATATCAAGCATCAGAAGCGTAAAAGATCAGCCGGATGTTCATTATATTAATATTTGTGCGCCGCGGTGTGTGTATCCCTGGTCACCGCAGTTGTAGTCGGCGCAACAATTCAACGAAAGCTGCTACTCTCGTGCAGCTAGGAGAAAGATCAAGCTTTCGCCGAGCTTTGGATATTTTACGACGGGCCGCGCGGCTCACGCTAATTTTGCGCTCTCGCGGTTGCGCGCTCTAATGAAGCGTAACTTGAAGAGATAATTGAAAGCGACCCTTTCGCGTGATTTATGCATGCCCGCGAGTTGAAATCGCGCGAGCAAGGCCTCGTGTGGGTAATATGCCGGGGATCGATATTAATTAGCTATTAGGAGGGGTATTAAATGTGGAATGCGCCGCTCGGATCGGGCTGCGATGCTTTTTGCATCTTTTTAAGGCACAAGTGTAGGCTCGCACGTTATAGAGTGCCAATTTTTTCAGTTAACGCAAATTACAAGCGGCCGGGGTATTATGGTGGTGAGACTTTTTTTCCGGGCCTTTCGTTAACGCCGGAGATGCAGTTACTTAAGATACCGTGTATATAATTGGACTTACTAATTTGTTCTCCTATATAATAATAATGCAGGCAGAAGTTAAGCTCCCTTTAATTGATTCTCCGAATGCATATGCGCACACTCTATCTCAGTATGTATAGTAAATACACTTGTACGCAAACTTATGAATAGCTGATACAATACACAGCAGTTTATCAATCGACAGCGGAGAAACGAAAGCACAGCTACTGACAAGTATCCCGGAAAGAGTACAAACCCCGATACGTACACGTAAAAAAGCGGGACAAAACGAGTGGACAACGAGTCCCGAGAGTGTGCACAACTGCATAATACCAGGGTGTTCTTTCGCGCGGAGGATCTCGGCACTTTGAGACACAAGAAACGCACTCTCTGATGCCACGCGCCTAGTCATTGTATATTGTTGTCGCTCGCGCGATGAGGGCTGACGATGACTCGGCAAGTCGAGGGGATAAGCTGCACACGCGGAGAATTTTTTTTCTCCGTCGTATCTTCGTTGCCTAATAGTCCGTCACAGACGCGTTTCTTCAAGAGGTTTTTTGCGACGTTCCTCAGCGGCTCCTTATACCTATATAGAAACTTTTTCTAGCCCGGTTTTTCGTTGATTTCGATGAGATTGAAAATTTCTCGATCGAAGGAAAACAATTCCGCGACATCTGGTTTCCTCTCTTGCTCGGACAAAAATCTCAAGAGTATAGATTCCATCGGAGGCTTGTGACCGCGGCTCCACGGCAGGAAGAAGAAACGATCCTTGCGCGCGATACATACCTCCCTCTCCTCAGCGTGCCTTGAACAGTCGAAGCCGCGTGGGAGCGTAAACGCGAAGCTCCCGTGACTTATGCATGTGCGCGCTCCTCTCCATCCTTCGTCGTCGTTGTCGTCGTCAACTACGAATACACAGGTACACGTGACCGGAGAGCTGTCCCGATTATTGCTCTGTGTGCGCGCGCGCTTTCAAAACAGAGAGTTGAGTGGGAGCTGGGCGATATTTGTTGGTTTTATTCCAGCTGGGAAGGATTTGTGGTTTTGAAAAGTACGCGGTGGGGATTAACGGCGAACGTTGTGCGCACCGCTTTGCAATTGTGATTTGCAAAGTTACTTTCGATACAAGAGCTTATCTACTTATTTAGTTTGGCTATTTCCGTTTCGAAGGATTAAACGTTCGCGCGCTTCGAAGTTTAACTTACATGGTCGACGCTGATCTTGCTCGTATATACGTTGTACGGACCACACGTAGTTCAAGAAGAACGTTCCATGCTTACCTGGAACAGAAAGAATTACATCAGGCGGATGAAGGAAAAAGATGAGCTTAAATATTCATGGATTGATGTGTGTATATATACGTTCGTGGATCGATTTTGCGAAAATTTAGCGAGCTCGCGCGGATGGGTTACATTAGCAACAAAGCCTGCTGCACGTCAGTGTTGTAGAAAGTTTGCTAAATGGGAAAACATGATGCAGCATTGTGCTTGGTACATAGCTAATTAAAACTCTCAGAGCCAAACAATGAAGCAGTCAAGCGTAGCGTAAAAGCGCGCAGGCTATCAAACTTTTTGATTCTCGACCATATTATATATACAGGACAGACTCTCGATGTTCACGTACACTACAAAGTATATAGAAATATCTGCATAGCGGTGCGCGCGACGTAGCTCGCGTTCTTTCCACTGTTCCGTATAATAACAGCTCAAAGCAAATAAGTTCCGAGTTGAGAAAAATTTTCAATAATAAGCGATTCTCAAAAGTGCGCGCGTGATTTTTCCTGGCCATTCTTCCGTGTCAGGCTTCGCAATGCAATGCAAATGCGCGAGTACACAGACGCGAACGCTTGCTCGACGCCGCGGCTACAAGCTTGTACGAGTTATGTTCTTATTTATGTATACGCGGACGGTGCGGCTGTGTTCGCGTCGTCATCGCCGCGGGAAGGAAATGCGCGACGACGACCTGCTGCTGCATGCACCTTCGATCTTTTTTTTCTCCTCATCGGCTTTATCTATCTCTTCCTCGTCGTTGTATGCTTAACTCTTTCTTATTGTCCGTGATTCTTCATAGGCGGTGCAGTCGGGGGAACCCGCTGTGTGTTCGGCTGTGCTATCTCTCTTCGCGGATTTGTCGTTTCTTGTCGCGCGGGCGATGAATCATTGAAATATAATGTCGCTGGAGCTATTTGTCGGTTTTTCATTTAGCACTCCTTTGTGTGCAGGTACGTGCATCTGTCCCGAATGAATGTGCGTGTGATTCGCGAGAATATAACGGATTAATTATGTATCTGCATATAAGCACATAAATTTCGACATATTTCTTCCAGACGCCTGGATGTGGAATCGCGCGAGGAAATGCACTTTTCAACTTTCTTCCTATGTATATATCTATATCTGCGCGGGCGATGAGCCACCTAAATCCCTCGAAAGCTATATCATCATCCGCGCATCAGAAACTTCCCACAGCGAGCTCCGTTGGCTGTGTGCAACTGTTTCAAATCTAGCACATGCGCGTTCCTTTTACACATACTTTCCACTCTTCCGCGCGCATACAGCATCTCCTCCTCCTCCTCTTCTTTATCTATCTATCTATCTCGCAGCAGCAGTAACTTGTAAATATATACCTATACATACATACACGTATATATATGCAAGCGCACTCGCGAGCCGTAACGGTACAGTCGCGAGACGGAGGATGACCCCGCCTGTATAAAACGCACGACCTCGGCTCGCTGCCCACGACCGCTATCTCCCCCCCCCCCCCCTCCCTATTATTTTGTCCCGCAGCAGCAGCAGCAGCCAAGCTTCGGTATCGCGCCGCGAATCTTCATCCTCTCTCGCGACTGTGTCCTCGCGCGCGGCGAAGGGGCATCGGATAAAGTGCTTCGCTTGCTTGGTGATTCACTCGATGTGCCGATTTTTTCGTCTGCCGCAGCGAGAGCTGGACACGTTCCGAACGTTAGCGGGAAGGGGGATGGGAAATTGAAAACGGTATGTACCGGTCCGAGAGTGAGAGAGAAAGAAGGGACTTTTCTCATATTATTTTGCGAGCTCGCGATAGCTGAGTGTGTGTATACTGTTGAGTGGCGCTTGTATTGCGATTTAGGACGTTCGCGAGGCGTTTAATTATTTATGAGCTGAGACTGCGGCGGTGCATGACGCTTCTTGCTATATTGTACACTTTGAATAGAGAAGATTGAAAGAGAGAGGGAGAGAGAGAGGGGGGGAGATGCATTAGCCGGCGTGAAAAATTTTTAATAGCTAAGCTTTTTAGGAGCTTCGCTCGGTGGAGGTAGGAATCTTCTTAGGCTTTTTCCTTGTGCGTGTGCTCGTCACTCGGGCTAATGCGTGCTTTCGCAAAATTGCTCGATGAATCGGGAATGCCTTTGGGGACAGCAAGCGGCTTATGACTCTTGCGAGATATTTCAATTTTTAATACGTGGAAACGCTTACCGCGTTATAGGCACTGAAATTTTATTATTACATCGGGTTTTGTTTTTCTCCAACTCGCAATAAGGATCTAATATAATCGAGTCGATTTTTCATTTGCTTTCACGACGAAAGTATAAAAAAGCTTTCCACTACGCGAGAGAAAATGAATGAACGCACTTAGCTTATCGACGCTTGAGCCTGACAAACAAGCAAAGCCCTTATCTTATTATACGAAGAAACTTCCCGAGCAAAAAGGAATATATAACAGCATCATTTAAACTGCCGTCGAATCTCACTAGCGTCAAGCGCATCCCCCTCGCGCAAAAGAATCAAGCGCGGCTTATAATACTGCAGACTTCCTTCGATACCTCCCTTCAAAGCTCGCGCATACATTTTCTCTCCGCGCACCCCTCGATCTCGTGTATATAGCATAATCGATCGAGCAAAATCAAAGTGTCGCCCGTGAAAAATTAACGATCGCTTTCCCAACCTCCCTATATACTATATGTGTATATATGCAGGACCGAAGAGAGACACGAAATATTTACGCCAATTACGGGTAATTGGTAAAAAGGCTGGAGGCCCGCGACGCGCACTGCAACGTAATTTTCTCGAGCCCGTAGACAATAACACGCGCGCGCGCGCGCGCGACAAGATCCCCCGGGAAAATCTCTCCGTGAAGGGGACTCCAAAGGAACTCGCGGCGTCGGGGAAAACAAGACGACGTCAACGCGTGGGAGGAGTGGTGAGACTCTCCGGCAGTTCATCTTTATGTCTGCCAACCCCCCCCCCCCCCAGAGGCTGCGCGGAGAAGTTGGATTCATGAATTTTTCTCGCGAATTCGCGTTTCGTAACGCTGTTCTCTATTTTATGTATATATATAGGTGATTTTTTTTAGTATCCGCTCACATGAGTGTACGTATGATATCGTTTGGAAAATCTGAATCAAATGTTGCAGTGTACTATTATCGCGTTCAAGTGCCTGATGCTCTCGAGTTTTGTCGTAAATTATTAATTATTTTGGATACAATTCATCGCTGGTATTTTTGCGTAAAAAAGAAGAGCCGTTCTCTCACATATGCCTCTTTGCAATTTTTTATTAATTCCTTGAAAATTCATAAATGTATCGGGGCGATTACACTGGATTGATGCATGAAATTTTTAAAGAAAAATATTTGTTTAATCCGGTTGAAATATGCGAATACGCGATAAATGTTTGGACTTTTGACAGCGTATAACGATGCCAGCTGTATATTCTGGGAATTCGATACTTCTGAATGGAAATAGCGTAGCGCGCGAAGACTTTTATTGAAATTCAATTCGAGTATGCACTCTGTCAACCCAGGGATTTTCACCTACTTTTATTGTATGCCATGAAGGAAATGTCATATTTGAGCACGAATATGACCAAAATATACGCAAGGATTTTCTCATAAAAATGTAGATATATACAGAAAAAAAATTTAACAAAAAAATAATTGAACCAATAAAGCATCAGATCGCCACCAGCCGAAATGCTCCCAGAAATTTCACGACACGTGTCCGTCCGTCACGATGAGGGCCAGGAAATCACCCCCGCAGAAAGGTTTGCTGACATTGAATTCTGCCCAAGAATAATGAAACTCTCTCTTTTTCTCTCTCTCTCTCTCTCCAAGAAAAGCCAAGGCCATCATATCCCTCACCTCGAGAAATCGCAGAATCGCCCGCTCCTATTCATCCGAACCCTCGTCCGACATATAACTTGACCGTCGTCTCTCGATGAGACTCTTTCTCTAGGTACTCTCGCGCATGTACGCGTATACCACATATACGCTGCAATGCGCATATATATATATATATATATATATATATATATATATATATATATATATATATATATATGTAATAAACGGAGGGACTACGTACCCCAGGCGATAAACCCGAGAGAGAAAGTTCCGGCGATAAGGTCTCGCATAGTCCGTCCGTCAGTCAGCCAGTCGCGGGGAAAAGCGATAAACACTTTGACTGTCCGGACGAATTTGTCAAGGGGACCGATAAGACCGAGGGAGATGCGCGCACTCTCTGTCGCCTTATCGGCGGAAAAAAGAGTGAGCCGTGCATTTGTCAGCGCGACTCTACATTGTATATATTTTGTCCATCCCTGGCTCAGATCACTCGTGTGAATGATACATATATATATATATATATAAATCAAGGATGGATTGTTTCGAGCTTTAATCTCGAGAGAGTCGGATGGCTCGGATGTTATGTATAGATATATACGTAGGCAATGGTTGTTATCGACGAGAGGAAGCTTTGTTTTGCGATAGCAGCAGGTGACGAGTAGGGCCACGGCGCACCTGCGCGGATAGCCGAGGTATAATACGCATAGGTAAATATGGGAATTCGGGAGATGGCTTCGTCACGCGTCCATCGAAGGATGCGAGCAGTGTCTATACGACGCGACGTGGGAAAAGTTGCGCGGATCGATGCGGCTATACGTGCGCGAGCTTATGAGCTTAGGAAGCGCGCCTTTGATGGCTTCGAATATTATAATGCGCTTATCGTCTAGTTTTCTCATAAATGCAGAGGCCTGAATCATGGCATGTTTTATCGTGTCGGGAAAACTCCCTCCTAGACAAGTATATCGTCTTCGCCGTCTTGTCTTAAAGTGTAAAAGTTTCGCATGGATTTTTCTAGCGCGAACAAGCTATGCAGCTACATGTCAGCTGACTGTATTTTATAAAATAAAAAATAACCGACTATTTTTATTTAACTCTTACAGAGAGTTCTTCCGCGAGTATAATACTGATATGCGCGCGCAATCTAAAGTATACATACAGGCAGAGGTTAGCTCATCAGCTGACGACTCTTCGATAACTCGCCGCGTGGCTCTCTCGATGATGAATCGCTGTGTAAATGAAAAAGCGCTTTGGGCCCGTGTAAATCGAGGAGCGCGCGAGTGTAGACATTTTTCCTTCTCCTCCTCCCCTCTCGTGTCGAAAGGTTATTTATTTCCACGACTCCGCGGTCTCTGTGTATATAATACACATAAATATACTCCCCGGCGTTCGGCATCATCTTGGCGCCAAATACAATTATCTCTAGAGATTCATCTTACGAACTCGCGTGCTGCGCGTATCGTCTCTCGAACGTATAAGAAAATGAAAAAATAAACAAACAAACAAACAACAACGAAGGTATAGACTATACATATATAGCGAAGGGTAAAATTTAAAGCGCGATTCGGGCAAATCGAATTAATTATTCAGTTTCTCGAACAATAATTGCTTTTTCCGCATCGCCTCGATTTATCGGGCCCTCTCTTCATTAAGCGCGCGTCTCGCGCAACGGGGGGATTCAATTCATTATACACGCGCGGCGCAGCTCGGCGCACGATAAACCTCGTCCGCAAGGGGCAGAGCTTTCAATTCGCCTCGGAGCCGCGAAATTGAAAAAAAAGCGCACGCGCGTTATTAATTTCCCTCTCGGTCTTTTGGTCCGCGAGCGCTGCAACAATAAAAAGGATCGGCGCGTAAAAAAGCGCGTATATAAAGGAGGAGGCGCGCGCGTGAGGGACAAGGAGGTCTTCTCGCGGCCTGGGCGTGCATCAGCATCGATACCGCGAGCTCTCGCCGCTTGTAATTACGGCCAAAGGCCTGGCAGGCCGCGCCGCGTGCCGCGTGCTATATCCCCGAGAGGGAGGTGTAGTGCCTGCCGTGTATGTGTGCGATGCGCACCGAGAGAGAAGTTTAATATCGTTGGAAATTTTTATTGGCCGACTAGCTTCTTTTCGAAGCCCTTGGCTTATTGCGTGTACCTTTGGCCTGAGGAAATTCGCACCGGACGGTAATCAACGTTGATCGTCGCATCGTGTGACTGCTCTTTATTCTCTTGGTGCTCGGGATTATATTATACAAGTATATAAATGCTTAAACTTATGCTCGGCGATGAAATATATGATACAGAGCGTGGCTCGTTTATTGAAAACTCAAATGATTAGGCCACGAGGAGCGTGGGTGCATCGCCGCGCGCCGAGTAATCATCGATCATCAATAATCACACCTACATATATATCTATATGTATTATGGAAGAAGTGAAAATCAGTATCTCGCAACAATAGCATATATAGGGGTTGTATAATGCAGTCATTAAAAGCAAACAATCTCCCGGCGATGAAAAAGAAAAAAATACCGCAAAGACGTTGATTTATACGCGGCAGATGCTGCGACGCGCGCAAGATTTGTAGCTCGTGTGGGCGCGCGGAGTTACGCAATATATGTATATGTATTGCATACGCTGCGGCACATCGATTCAAAACGCTCTCATCGTTCGTCGCCGCGGTCATAATATACGCGGAGGAATCCTGCATACATCCTCTAATAATAGGCTAATCAATAGTAATATCGCAATGCTTCTCGTAAATCATACAACGTGTCCCGCCGCCGCTATCCTGAAAACTCGAGGGCGAGCTTATAATTGACGTATATACGCCGGCCGGGCATCGCAGGCATATCCTTCTAATTTCGCATCGGAGCTCGAGCCTCTCCCTTGTGCTTTCTATATAAAGGCTTTGTTCTTTATGCGCGCGACGCGAGCACGGCGGCCAAGCGACACACGCGGAATTTCAAAGTGTGGGCGCGCTTGCGCGCACGTTTGTGGGTGTTGTTTAAGCGCGCAAATCTAATTACACACAATCTCGACTCTCTCCGCGTCAGCTCTGTCCCTCTCTCGCTCTCATGCGTGTGTATATATTTATGTGCTGTGTTTATGGTTCGTTAATATATCTTTTTGTCCGTTTAATTTGCCTTGAGATATAATAATACTCAGCCGCGAGCGTGCGATATTAAAAAATTCCTCCCGCTGCTGCGTGGCTCGGTGTTATTTTGAGCTTGCCTGTTATACACTCTGGGGATGAAAATTTTTAACAAAAAAGTGTTCGAATTTAACTGAGGGATGAAATGTGAAATTTTGGAAATCACAATTTCCGAAGTAAAATAAAGACTATATCGTATCGCAGCGCATTTCATCTATAACAAGGCGCATGTTTGCCTTCGAATAATTATGATTATTATTTCTTTTAAAACGGAAAGTTGCAAAGGAAAATTTTTTAATTAACATTTACTCCGGCAAATAATATGCAACAACAAATATTTGAATAATAGAAAAAATATATCCTGCAGGCTTACAGATTTTTTTCTAATTAAATCTTTTCGGGCTGCACATTTCGTATTTATATAAACGAACAAACTCAAGAAAATGCAAATTTTATTCCCTGCAAATAAATTAAAATAAACAATATGTTATCTTATTATGAGACTGCGCATCATCCGCCAGCCGAGAAAATTTCATTCGACACGCCTCACGTTGTCAATCCCTTCTTGGCGCATCAAACGCAATTTGTACGAGCTGATCCGCACAATGTATATACGCGTATATGTAGGGGACACTGTCTGTTTCTCCAAGTCCCCGAAGAATATCGGCATGCGACACACAAGCGCTATAGCATATACACTATATCCAGCCCCACAATTACGATCCTATCTGCGAGAGCTGCTCAAAAGGACCGCGAAAGAGAATATGGACCCGAGCCTGGTTTTATATATATATAAAGAAGATGTAGAAGGGGCGCGCGAAGGCGCGTCGCGATATGCATTTTCAATGCGCTACTATACTCTCCTCTCTCGGTCTTATTCACCCTCGCTTCTTCGCATAGTTATTCCGGAGTGCGAGATTACTTTTCAGAACGCGTATATATATGCTAACCCTCGAGATGTAGTTCCGAGTCGAAAATCGTACAGTCGGATCGTAGCTCCCCTGTAGGCTGTGCGGGTGTGTTGTATATATATACATCGCTGTATAGTGCGGCAGTGCAGGAGGAGATTCGACGAGGCGAGAAATCGTCTTTTGTCTTCTACGCTCGATTTCGCTCTTTATGATTTATGCAGGCCGTCTATCATTCTTCTGCGCAAAGCACTTAGGGCTTTAGACTCGCTGAATGACGACGGGATGGTTTCTCTCGCGCTACTGCAGCGCATTATATACACGCACTCCAGACTGCGTAGTAATATACTTTTGCACGGGGTTGATGCTTTTTTGATTCCACGTCACTTTGTAGTCAATATTTAGAGACGCTTTGACGCACGTCGGCTACGCATCGCTATTATAATCACGTTCCTCCATTTTTCTTTTTTACACAAGTTTATATGCGGATGCGCGCGATATTGAATGTACAGCGGACTATTAATTTTGCGCTCGAGAGCTAGAATTAAGTACCCTACTGCGCTTATATATTATATTTCCTGTAAAACACATCCCAGCCGCGGTCGGCTGCATCCCGCATTACAAGTCGGATAGACAGACAGACGGACGGACAGACGACACTGCAAGAGTACGCACTGGTATTATAATATGCCTGATCCACTCGCCGGGCAGTAGCGCATCAGCCACTTAGCCTCGCCCGCCATCGAGCTCATAACGCTCGCGCCTCCCGCGACGTCCGTGCATAATCCGGAGCGACGCTTCTCTCCCGCAGTGTGTATATATATATATTTATATCTATATGTAGATAAGTATACCGCGAGCCTCTTCAGTCTTTGTATATACAAAAACATCGCGCGAGAGCTTCCACCTTGACGCGCTCGCAGCAGTCTTATCCAATTATCGCGCGATTCCGTTATAACTATATATCTCTCTCTCGCTGCTGCTGCTGCACTGGGTTATATATAGTATTGTATACAGCAGGACGCAAGCACGAGGCAAGTAGGCGCAAGCGACGACCCCCAGCGCGCCGGGCTATCCAATTAACTTCGTAATTACGAGCGCTCGCTGGATTATTCTCATTAGGAGCGGCGGCGGCCACTACTGTTAGCGCATCAGGATACAACACCGCGAGAATATCGCAGTCGTGGCTCTTATATTCAGAGAGTCAGAGGGCACGTGCTCGCGAGAGGACAGGAAAAGTCAAAACTCACTCGGCGGCCTCTCGTATACTAAGTATACGAGAAATTTTAATAATTTATGAGTACGGATATAGGATATTATATACGTTATATATTCAATAACGTCGGCCCTTCCGGTATCAGAATATTGGTATGGAGAGTCGCATCAGTTGCCGATGCAAAAAGTAGTGCATAATGCGAGAACGCCGGCATACGATAATTGTCCAATATTCGTATTAATTAATTAATAAGCCCGAGCTACGTCAAAGGAAGCTGCACACTCGTGTCTGGTGTGTATAGCGTGTCGCGCCTTCGTTTATACTCGACCTACTATATATAAAACCTCGTGATGTATATTCTATGAAATATGTGTAGTAATTCGATGAGCCGAGTGCTCGTGTTTTTTCTAGTGCGAGACGAGTGAGCCCCGAGTAATTAGAGGACGACCGTTGATGTGTTACACTTTTCCGAGTGTATAAAGAGCGCGCTAATTGCAACGAGAAAGCTTATATTGCTGTTATTCTGCAGAGTCTAAAGTTAAATCAAAAGATTTTTCCCAACACGCGCGCATGAAATACGCCAGTTTTTTCTCTATTTTCGTCTTTTTAATTAACGCAGCTATTACCAAACAAAATCTATATGCAAGCGTATATACGTTTTAATAAAACATTAGTCGCGCCATTGTCGCGCAACGAGAAGTATTTCGCCGGTCTGATTTTTAAAAACGCAAACCTATTTGTAAAAGAAAGAGAGACAGCTAAATTTCGCCGAATCACTATACCCTATAAACAGCGCGCACTTATCACTCGCGGCAATGGCCAGCCAGAGGACCGCCCACGCGTTATTCCCGACTATATCTCGAGTCACAAATTCCCGCTCGACTGCGGACCGGCCCTCTCGCGCGTTTATTATAATATACTCGGCTCTCGCGCATATATATATGAATTTTATACGCTCGGTGCGGGATATAATGCATTATATGCGCGATGCGCATATTGCTTATTATACGAGCACGCCCATGTTTGGATCGTCCAAGGATCGCGCGTTGCATACGGACGTGGCGAGTTGTAGGTCCGCCGTGCGGATAAAAGAGATGCAGCGAGCCTGCAACCGACGAAAATACGTTATTCCATTGTCGCGTAATTTCGATTCTGCCAATATATGATTTATATCGACGTATATACTATTTACGTGTGTGTGTCATGTGCGCGCGGATAAGATTTATATACTCTAAATTCTATTCTATATACGTATATTCCTGTATAAACATGAAACTGCTAACCCATCAGGTACGACTAATTGCAAGAGCCAAGTTCCTGCAGAAAAGCAATTTGTTTCCTCGCCTCATTTTTCGCAACCCTCCCCGGAAAGCGAGCCTTAAAAACCAACTTCTCTCTCGCGCGCACGTTGGCAACGGGGCTAACAATTAATTAACAAGTGTCTTGCGCGAAACCCGCGGCAACGCAGAAAGTATCAGCGCACTGCGAAGAAGGGCGGAACGAAGAAAAAGCGCGCGATACGGAAACCGCGTATAACTACTCTTTTGCACTCAAAGACGCGAGCACGAATCCATCTGACTAGCCTGTATATATCTCTCCACTTGCGCTCGCGCTCTCGTTTTCGCTCGTAAATATATATGTATACACTGCGTCGAGAGAAGGAATCCAAGAGTGGCCTGTCGGAATGAGCGCAAGAGAACGGGAGACTGCGAGAGAGCGAGAGAGAGAGAGAGAGGGAGATGAAGAGGCGAGATAGAAAGCGAGACGTATATTTTATTGTGCTCTATTTGGATGAGTCGGTACTTTTTGCACAATTGCGTATATACGTACAAGTGTAAATTGCTCTGGGCTATTGTCTTTTCAGTGCTATACAGCGCATGCTTTGTATATACGGGTATTTATTCTCGAGTGCTGACTTCGATACTCCGTGTGTCGAAGCGTTATTCAGAGCTTCCCACTCGGCGGCGATTCGAATTTTAAGCGCAGGACAGATACAATTTATCGCTCGAGTATATATATATATATATATATATATTTAGCCGTTCGAAACGCGATGTATCATAATACCTATATCCTCTGTCAATCTACTTTACGTCTAGTGGCTCCGATAAAAAGTACCGGTATATATATATATATATCTGATATGGCTCGTTGTTTCAAACAGTCGGGTGGTAAAAATGTTATATCGAATTACCCGAGAAAATTGCCTGCATAAATATGCAACGTTTTTTTCCCAAACAAAAATATAATGCATGTGCAGTATCACTTTTGTACGATGTATACTTTGAAAGTTGCCGTTCCCGCACATCTTTCCGCGATTCTCAAAATGAAAGATATCGATCAGCAGTAGTACTGGTGATGTTTTCAAAAAGCCGCATATTGGAATTTTCGATTACCTGCGAGTTTTACAGCATTTTTAGAGTTTTCATTCGCTCTTTTCCTTATATGTATTTCGATCAAACGACAGATATACTTCTGAAACATCACCCAAGTCTCCTGAATAAACCGCTATATAATACACGCGCACAAACTCGTCGATACGCTCAGTTTGGCGACATTTTTCTACCGATGGGTCATCCCGTCGTCGATCCAGTTTACGTTACTTTATACAGCGACATTCCGTTCTACTCGCTTTTCCGCAAATAACAATATCATTTTTACTGGTCGCTCTTTCGCATTTTTATACATTCCGGAATAACCCCGTGAACACCACCCGAACACGCGTGAATGCGCTCGGATTTTTATATACGGTAAAGGCTGTAAAACTTACGCGTACGTGTACGAGCTGTTTGCGTGCGTCGAAAACTTCCCCACTTTTCTTTTTATAATAATATAGAGCCACTGCAGCGGCGCCGAGAAATTGTTTTGAATGAAAAACAATATCTCTATACGATGAAAACACATATATGAATTTCACGTAAGATATTTTTAAATTTACACTTTTATAGAAGAAAACTTTTATATTTGACCTTATCCCTTCTGCAGTTATTAAAAGAAAACAACATTGTTTTGAAAACTGTCGATCTTCCCGAAGCAAGATCGACACTTTTCAAAACAATTTTGATTTTTAAATTCAATTCTCGTATCCTGCTTAATGGGAATGTTAACATCACTCGAAGCTTTTTATACGCATAGTTAATTATCGTAAGTACGCTTACGCGCACGCGTGACAATCGCACTATACGAATATTGGAAAAACACTCGGTATAATTCAGGCGCAGCGTTTTACAGTTCGTCCGTTATTTACGAGAAGAAATAAAAAGCTTCCAGCATACGCTAGCTAATAACCCGTTCGACTGGATTCTCAACAACGCCATCCCAAATTCCACTGTCCGCGAGAACACGTCGGAGGAATTAAACTCGCGCGGGACGACAATCAGCTCTCGTCGTAATTAATGAGTCAAACACCCGAGCCGACGGAAAAAGTTTGCAGCTTATATATATACGTAAAAAGAAAAGAACACGGTTAAGAAATAGCGGATGGAGACATAATCCTAAATCCTTATTAGCGTATAAGTGTGCGTGCATGTATATGTATATATAGATAAGTTCGGGCCGCGCGCGCGTAATAAAAATCGGCTAAACGCTTTCGAATTTATCTCTTAATAACTCATACGAGTATTTTCAGCGCGGTAAAACGATGACTCGTGTCGAGTAAGAGCGGGACAGAAAAGGACGACAATAAAGGTGCAGCACGCTGTGTGTTTCGCAATTTATATATATATATATATATATATATATATATATATATATATATATATATATATATATATATATATATATATATATATATACGCACGCGCGCGCGTTTGAGAGAGAAAAAGAGAGAGAGATGGTTTTACGGCGACACTGACCGCCGACCGGTTTGTCCCTCGCTCAACCCTACACATTCGCGATTATGGTTTACGAGCCCACTTCTCTCTTTTACGCTATCGAATGTAGGAAACGTGCAATGGGAAAAATGGGCAGGAGAAGCGGGAACCGAGATAATATAATGAGCGGTCCCGCGACGATTTTACGCAGTGTGCTCGTTTAATAACTCGCGATGATTATATGTAAGTTTATTATTCGTAATGCATATGGGAATGTTAAGTTCACGATCACACGTGATTTCAATATGAAGATTTTCGCTGGTCCATTAACAGCACGTTATTAAATGACTGGCTGCAGAATTTAACGCGCGAATGAATTTTGATCATAATTAAAATTCCTCGAAATCAACAAGTTTAATATTCACTAGTTTCATTCAGCGCGCTTCGCGCGCGCTTCATTATTCTATTTACATACGGTATATTCGAAATTACTCTTTAATAATTCCTTATTTGTATATAAAATATTTTTTTTTTTATTTTGTATTTAAGGAACATATGTTCTAGGAAATAATAAATAAATGTAAATTATTTATTACGTATATAATTCTTTATAAACGTAGTTTTTAACCTGTAAGTTTTGTCTTTGATGATCACCTAAGTAAATTGTTAATGAATCCCAAGATCTAACCCTTGACATTGCTACATATAATTGGCCATGATTAAAAACGTCTCTTCGAAGGTCAATGGCGATTTTTTCAAATGTTTGACCTTGGGATTTATTAATAGTCATTGCAAAAGCCAATTTAATAGGAAATTGTCTTCTTTTAAAAGAAAAAGGATATATGTTTTCGCAGTATAATGTAATACGATTTAAAAATACAATATCATTAGCCTTATCTCCCGTCAAAATTTTGCATTTCAATAAGTGATTAGAAAAATCTATTACTCGCAATCGAGTCCCATTGCACAAGCCTTCATTAATACTTATATTTCTTATAAGCATAACAATACAATTTTTGCGTAAACGTAATTCATAGGGAGGCAAATTGGATGGAGTTAAAGAATTCAAATATTCTGGTAAAATTATTTCATTTAATTCTCCATTATCACAATTTTCAGTACTATCTATACCAGTATAGACATGTTCTGTATTGATATCTAGAAGATCAGTAACTTGTTTATTAATTTCATCAACGTCAATATTTCTTGCGGATAAAATAGCACATTTACTCATTTCTTCAAATTTTGATTCTACGATAAAGTTGCCAAATATATGATGAGCTATATTACTATTCGGTTCCATAATGCATTGTTGAGGTAGAGTTAAGTTATCGTTTGTATCGTTTAACGTTCCATCACCAACTAATATCAAAAAATGTGCAAAATCGACTTCATTTGGCAAAACTCTCATATTAGCAGTAAGATTATACGTTATAAAATGTTTCCACGAATCGCTATATTTAATCGAAAGACTTACTTTTTCACTTCTTGTTCCTCTGACTTGAACAGGAAGAAGTTGTCGAAAGTCTCCACCTAAAATAATAATCTTGCCACCAAAAGGTAAATCATTGTTCATGACAGATTTTAATGTTCTATTAACTATTTCTAAAGCATATTTGGGAGCCATAGGTGCTTCGTCCCAAATAAAAACTGTAGTTTCTCTTAGAAAAGTGCCTTCTTTAGACTGTACTTTAATACTGGATGATGAATCATTAAATAATGGAACTGGAAGTCCAAACGTTTTATGTACTGTCTTGCCATTTGGTAGTAAAGTTGCAGCAATACCAGTAAACGCCATCGAACAAACTTTAATATTTTTAGCTGACAGTAAATTGTATACAGTTGTGTAAATGAACGTTTTTCCGGAACCTCCCGGTCCATTTATGTATATACAATTATCAGTTGTGTAATGGTTAGTATTTGCAGCTTGCAAAATGGTATCAACTATTTGTTTTTGTTGTTCGTTTAATTGTCTATATTGTTGTTGACCCAGTTGTAACATATCTTCTAATTGAGCGTTGTTAATTTCAGATAACGTATTAATTTCTTCTACAGTTTCTTGTACTGTTTGTTCCATAGTAGGAAAATCAGATAAACTTCTACCTTCATTGCATAACAAAGTATTAATATGAGCATATGCAAGTTGATGACTGACGTCAATAGAATGTGTACGCGAAAAATCTTCGGACATAGCATTTTTATAATTAACTATGAACCGGACCGGAACTCGGAACATAGATAGGAACGGTTCGCGAAACCAACACGTTCAGCTTCGTTATTAAATTGATTCAATAAATTGATTGTTTACGCGACAATGTTTCACAATGAATATTTAATATAAGCTTGTTTATTTTTATACATAGTTTATCCTTTCTTAAAAACTGTAAAAACTGTTTTTTTTAATCTAATTTTAATAATTTCAAATTTCGCGCCCTTTCTAACAGGCCATTCTATAGGGCAATACAGGTCACCAATCAAATCAGGTTTTCAGCGGCTTCACTTTTCTCTCATCAATCTTTTAAGGGGGGATTCGCGAATGCTGCACACTCGACGTCACAAACTCGTAAAATCGTCTACATTCCAGCTCTCGGTATGCCTGCGCAAAAATAAGGCGAAAATTTTACGTACGCGTCAAATTCGTGGCGGTAGAAAAAAAAGGAAATATATATACGCTCGTGCGAACGGCGATAAAACTACCTCGAAGGCACACGTGTTTTCGCGCCTAACAAACGGGGCTCTTCTTCTCTCCTCCATCGGCCGTCAACGAAAATTAATCAGATAATTAGCAATAAATCCTGACCGCCTGAAGCAGAGCTACGTCCACCTCCCCTACTCTTCCATAGGCCATACATCAATCGAAAATCCGTACGACCTTCTCCTCTCTCTCTCTCTCTCTCTCTCTCTCC
This sequence comes from Muscidifurax raptorellus, assembly GCA_020010945.3. Taxonomy (NCBI): domain Eukaryota; kingdom Metazoa; phylum Arthropoda; class Insecta; order Hymenoptera; family Pteromalidae; genus Muscidifurax; species Muscidifurax raptorellus. The sequence goes on along the minus strand of CM052077.1, from coordinate 17,750,464 downwards.
GCCGAGACAGGTGCCGCAAATATCCGGGCCGCGTCGCGTATATCACCAGCACCGGCAGCTCGTAATACGCTGACGGTTTCCGCGTGCGCGTCGTCCTCCTCCGCCTCCTCGTCGACGTATCTTCTTTTTTTTCCGCAGTGCTTCTGCAGCCGCGCGTATAACGACGAAGACGACGTCGGAGAGTCGCTCATTAGTATCGGACGTCCCATTACTACGGCCGCCTCGTAAAACCGCGTCTTACGGGATGCGTTATGGTTTTACGCGCGTACGTATATATATTATACGGAAGGTGCGAGGGTCGACGCTGTTGCTTCCTTCGCTGGCACGTCCTTTTTTTCTTCTTCTTCGCTGATGCGTGCGTTGCGCACGTCGTTATGTGGGCTACCGCGAGGCTAGTGCCCCGGATATGGGAGGAATATATATATATATATATATATATATATATATATATATATATATCTATATATATGACGATGTATGTATAGTTGGCGTGTGGAAGAGTGGTTTATTGCTTGGGGGAACGGTTTTGCATTTTTTTACTATTCTAATGAACTGTTTACTTTAGAAGTTGTGCAGCAAAACTCGTTGCCTGTATTGTTTTACCAGTATAAGTTTTCCTGACCTATACTATATCAAAATAATTTACTGATACTACCTAATACACTGGTCGTACTTTTAAATATTAGTTTTATTCTAGGATCCCGTTGACGAATGCTATACTCAGCTCACTCCCAGCACATTCAAGCTGAGGAGAAGTTGAATGCAAAGAGATGGTAAATTAAACGTTATTAGTATTTTCTATATGTATAAAACGTCGGTGTTTCTTTAGAGCTAATTAAACGAGAATTTAATTTTCGCACACACAAAAAAAAGAATCAACAAGATCGTATGCGCATGCAATAATCCAAGTTAAATGTTTGATCGGCAAACAAAATTACCAGAGATGCAATTTTCTCGCGCAAGCTATAGTATACGCATATATATAGCGTGCAAAAGCAATTACGAAAATATATTTATTTAAATAATCGTGATTCTCGATGTTCGGCACGGCGCATCGTAAATATATCTATACGTATAATATTGTTGAAGCACGAAATGGGCGAACACGAACTCGCAAGCAATCTCAAAGTACAAATAAGACTTTGCGTGCATAAATCAATGAGTAATACGAAGGAAATTATACTCGAAGTAAAAAACGAGGACGACGACGACGAGGAGGAGAAGCATTTGGTAAAAAGCATGGGCTCGCTCGAAAGTGCGTAAGAATAATCACCGGCGGTCACTTTCGCACACAAATGAAGAGAGAACGCGGGATAATTTAATGCGCCGGGCGTTATTTAGTGCGTGATTATGCAAATGCAACGAGTTCTCAAACTCAATCAAAGTCCTCGAAGTCGTCGCGCGCGCCCGCGCGTGCGCCGGCGTGATCCTGTATAGGTATATATGTATGTATATATGCACGAGGCGCAAAACTCGATCGTAATTAACGCTGCATCATTATACATACATTGCACGCGGGTATAATATCCGGGCTTCTATATAATAATAATAATAATAATAATAATCCCGCGCGAATCGGCGCCGCGCATATTATACGTATGAAGAAAACGCGCGCGATATAATGGCGGCCGTAATGAAATCGGGCCCGTCTACTCGCCGCGCGCGCGCGCGCGAAGACAAATGTTTATCGGCGAAAGCTGTGTGCATCATCTGGCAGAGATGAGGAGAAAAAGGCCGCGCGTAAATTATTTAATTTTTGCAATCGCGCGCCCCGGCTTTTTCGCGTGCGTGAGCGAGCGCATATAATAAATCGGCCCCGGCTTATATATTTTGACGCCGGCTTTAATTAGTTTTCGCGCGCGCTTGCGGCGGCGGCGCTCTTTATCTCGGGGAGCAAAGCGCGGGCTTTTGCCGAATTGCTTTTTGCGACGCGCCGAAATTGCGATTGTCTTGCGGCGCCCGTATGCATATATATACATATACACGAGAGCTACGTTCCTTCTAATATATGCGCGCGCGAGCGCTGATAAGAAACTTTGAGATGAGAGGCGAGATGAGAGGCGTATATGAGATGAGCGTGTAAGTGCTTGGATGTGATGTATTATATTGTACAGAGAGCGGAGAGTGCTTTATTTTATTTAATATGTTTTTGAATTTACAGAAATATGCGTCAAATTTTATTATTTAATGGACTTTATTAGTCAGATTCAATCTGCGTCGAAAGTTCTATTTGCATTTTACATCTCTGCAAAGCTAACCTGAACAGTTAATTCAATATAGTTATATGATGTAAGACAATGAAAATAAAATCATTATTATGCTTCGTCCGTTTCCCAATGGATACATTTGTATACCTAGTAAAGTGTTAGATAGGAAATAACACAATGGAATACAGCTCTTAATTACCACAATGAGCATCGTCAACTTCGTGGGCTAGTGATGTAAAAGTATAACTTTAATGCGTTACCATAAAAGTCAGCGGAAGCCCAAATTCAATCAGAAAACGCAACTCTATATAATAATAATATTCTATTGATATACGCAGCGCTCAAAAAAAGGGGAAGAAATCCCTAAAAAGGCAATCAAGCATCAGAGCTAAAAAATCACCATATACGGCACCATATCGCAATCCAGAAATAGCCGACACCTCTGCATGCTGAATATATCACGCCGGCCCACTATAAACCCAACTGACGTGCAATTGGCACGTATACGCATTTAAAGCTGCTCTCGACGCGCATCCTCTGCGAAGAACGAAACGAAAGCAGCAAAGAGGAAGCGAGAGTGAGAAAGAGAGAGAGAGAGAGAGAAGCAGAATCGACGATGCTTACGCGCCGTGTCCGTATATAATGTGCGTTCGTTCAACGATATAGCCTCTTTCTCTCTCGGGTCATCCCGCGTGTGATGTTCTCTGTACGGCGGCGGCAGGCGGACAGGCGTTCGCCATTACCCCGGGGGGGTTAAAAACGCCCCATAAATCACATTACGATGAGAAATGCCCTGTGCCACCCGCACAAACCTCTCCCCTTCTCTTTATATTATCCAGCTGACCTGTCCTGCTTCTCTCTGTCTCTCTCTCTCTCTCTCTCTCTCTCTCTCTCTCTCTCTCTCTCTCTCTCTCTCTCTCTCTCTCTCTCTCTCTCTCTCTCTCTCTCTTTCTCCCTCTCTCTCTAGTCTGGCCGAGGTATGCTCTCTCAAGTCCCTCTCGGCCTATGCATAGCGCTCGACCAGACACGAGCCGCTCCTCTTTCAATGCTCTGCGGTGTGCCTCCTCGTTTTATAGTCCTTTCTCTTGTCTATATCGCGCGGGATTGCTTCCATGCCTATACTGTCGCACTTTCTCTCTTTCTTTGCAGTCTTCACTCTCGCTGCGTGCTGCGGCTGGTATGTGCATTTACTACTGTTACGTCTTTCTCTTACGCAGCCATTTCAATAGCACAAGGTCCCGAGTGCACGCGCCGTATCGGATTTGTGCTATATTTAAAAGAAATACGAGAGGATTAGGAAGGAGCTTTTACAGAGCAATTGTTATGTTACTACATAGTTTTATTGGCGCGTGGCTCGTCGTGTGAATGTCAAAATATTAAAACTATATATTAAACTATAGCACACGTCGGAGTATTTATTTCATCAATGTTGAATGAGATATAATTGAAATCGATATGCTGAGAATGAACTCGAGGTCACCCTCCAACCTACATCTCTGCGACGTAATATGGGTGGCGAGTGAGAGCTACCTCTACATATATACCTGCTGCCCCACTAAATTTTCCTCATTGCTGAGTCACGCTTTTACTGGTACACGGTCAATTGGAGCAGGTGGTTGATTCATAGACAAATTAGTGAAGCACTGGATTTTCCGGTAGTTCGACGGTGCAGCAGGTAGGTAATTCTGGAATAGCTTGTGAAATTCGAATCAGGCTGCAAAATTGATGTATAAATTTGTTTCGAACTCAAAGCTGCTCGTTGTACACTGTTTTAATAAAACTATAACAAAACCATTTTTATTCAAGGCGCGTATTACTCCGGTGCATAAATTTTGCAACGTATCTAAATAAACAAGCATTTTGCTTCGGTGGAAACGAACAACCTTTTGATTAACCAATAATCATTCAAAGCGTATATATAGCTGCTGGCACGAGCCATCAAATCTCTCTGCATAATCCAATCGAGCGCGCAGCAAACCGCCCGTAAACGGCGCGCAAGCTCCCTCCAAAATCAAGCAATAAATATTAATCTCGTTATAAAATCCTTTCCGGCAAATCCCTCCTCCGTACATCGCATAAACACCAGCATCATAATAAAAGTCAACGATCGTCATGCCGAAAGTTTCCCGAGAGAGGATGACAAGCTCTCAAAAACACTCCGCCCCGCAGGTCTCGCGTGAAAAAAGGTCGAGAAAACCGCAGCAGCAAAGTCCATCTCTGGCATCGCGCACAGGCTCGAGCGCACAGCCAGCCTCATTAAGCTCCCCCGGCAATTCCCTCAACTCTCTCCGGCGGAGCTTCGCTCTGAAGGGACGCAACGCGCGGTTGACGTCTCCGGGGCTACCGGACACGCTCAGCAGCGACGGCGGCGCGCGACGACCCCTGGGATCTCCACTGCATACATAGAACGAGCGAGCTGATGCACTCGAGAGAGGGACGCAAATAAATAAAGAGAGGAAGCAGCGACAAGAAAAAAGAAGAGCTCCGCGCGCCATAAATCCGGCCGCAGACCACCAAATATCCCACTCGATGGCCCTGGCGAGCGCAGCGGGGCGTATATACAGATATGCGCGCAGGCCTGGCAAAACTGCCTCGCCTCATTGCTATACGCCGTCCGGTGTAGGAAAAATATTTTCACAAGCCGCACGATGCCGATTTACAGGCGCGAACGCATAGCGGAGCTCTCGCCTCTTTTTTTCGCTGCTCTGAGCAGTGCACACTGCTGTTCCGCACGTGTTCAAACGATTCCCGAGCAGCGAGGAACAAATAGTTTTACTCGTTTTTTCTTATTTTATATTTTTATGAGCTGCAGGCTGGGTTTTTTTGCGTATGGAGGTGTGGATCTTTTTTTCGATGCCTTGTGTACCGAAAATATGAATCGGAAATAACGAGTGTTTAGATTGAGGAAGCCTGGAAGGGTCGTTGTGCTTTGGTTTTTTTTGCTCGGATTTTTTACAGGCTCGAAGTGTCTGTTTTAGACCGCAATAATCTCCGTAATCATTACAGAAAGGAACCTTTACATTGTGCATCTCGTATACCACCATAAGCCTAGAAGCGATAATTCAAATTTCGTAAAGTTCAGGGGTAATAAAGCACCCTTATCTACAGCTGGTGTTAACATGGTTATTCCTTCGACATTTCTCACATCCGAATCAGCCAAAATATTTGCCCAGCCAGCTAAAAACACACTCATCCACGCCCGAAACGACCATCCAAATAATTCCGTCGCAATATCATCCGCTCCCCTATATACACATATACACACGTATACGATCCTCCCCCAACACGCCTGCTGCGATTTCACTTTCCATATTATACAATCACCATCTCGGCTTCGCAACTACACAGGACAAAAAAAAAACGGAAGCCGTCCCCAAGAGCGACTTACGCAGATGAGGCTAATAATAACACATACAGCCGCACGGCGACACAAAGTCCATCGGACGAAAATATTTTTCCAGGCCCTCCGCGCGATAGTCCGGCGCTGTGATGGCACGCGCGAGATATTGGCGTCAGGGCGCGCGACGCGTGTACGAAAATATTCGGAAGATCATCCGGCGCCTCGACAAACAAAAACACGCGCGCTCGCAAAAAGAGAAGGAAAACAGTTTTATCGCATATACACCGGAGGGGCTGACCGGTGTATATGTGCCGCGGGATGTGGAAGTCGAGTCCCTCGTGGCAACGGCACGTATAGACGCGATGCTCAGGGTCAGAGAGCAAAAGAGAGAAGAGGGAGAGACGGAGCAGAGCCGGAAGGAACGGTTTTTCATTACATTCAATTCGCACCCCTGTATAGTCGCCCTAACCTCGTGGCCGGGAGCCTTCCTATATTTGTCCGTGTCTGCGGGGAGGTCGCTTTCTGTTTCTTTAATGTTATTAGTTTGTTGATCGCGTTGTAAAAATACCAGGGGGTCAGCCATGACAGCGATTTCTAAAATATTACACTTTTTATTTCCAAGATGCAGTCAATCGATCAATACTAACGATATCGCATTGCAAAAGGTCTCTTTAAACCAATAACTGCACTGACGATTCGACATCAAACCCTATACCACTGTACACAGTGTGCCATCAGAGAAAGTAAAGCCGGAAGGAGCGGTTTTTTCATTTCGAACCATCTCTCCCTCTCTCTCTCTCTCCATTTCAGCAGCGAGGCTGCCAATTCCCCGCAGCGAGTCTGTCACGCGAGGGTGCGACAGGGCACATATTTACATGCGCCCGGTACTCCAGCGCGCACGACGCATTGTCCGGGGGTCGAATTTTCAGTCCGGCGATAACAGCGCGCGCACCGTCGAGCCATCTGTCGAAATCGATTTTGCATTAACGCAAAAACTTCCGCCAGTCCATGCATACATATATACCTATATCGATCATCGCGGACTTCCCGCATCTGCATATGGATATGCGCGTGTGCGACTGCTCGCCTACCCGTAAACGTCTATATCTGCAGGTGGATACCAACAACTATACTGTGCAGCGTGTGTATGCCATGTAACTTCGTATTCCTCCATGTGTGCACGTCATAAGTTAGACTCGTGTGCGCGGGAGCAAAGTACTCTACAGTGGCTCCAGTTGCCGAGAGGATCGCGCGTATACCGTGCCTATATATATGCGCGCGTTCGATTTACACGTGTTTTACATTGTGTCGCCGCGCGCGCTCTCTCGAACTTCCTGAGCGATTCGCAAGTACTTTTTTTTTATTTGCTGAAACGTCTCTATACAAAACTCGACGAGTTATGTTTTACCGAGCAAGTTTTCGAAAAATTTTTCAACGTGTAAATGTCGATTTTGGTGGACTCACCGGTTGCCGGCAAAAAGGTGTATAGAAAGCTTTGCTCACCTGGAACAAAAAGAGAATTGCAGTCGTATTAATCGTAATGCGTAAACTTCGATAATAAATAAATTAAATTAAATGCCTGAGAGAGAAATCTCATATATCAGTGTATAATAACACCAGGCGAAAATTGTGGATCACGCAGGCTTGATAAATAGAATTTGTACCATCACGTACTTAATAAATTCGGGATCTCTTTGGCATCGAGACCTACCCGGCGCTCCTCTTTTTTCTTCCTCCTCAAGTACACACTAAAAATATATATCTTTCCAGCTGGCGGCTCGCTCCGCGCTGGTTATCGTTTCGCATAAATCTACGGAGAGCGAGGGTGAGCGTAATTGCGTTTCTCTCGCTTCTGCTAATGTCGTGCCGCCGAGGAGGCGCTCTCGCGTTGTGTATATTATTATATCGAGCTCGCGCAACCCCGATTTTTTTCTCTTTTCTTATAATACACCGTCGTAGGTCATTGGGTGAATTTTGTGACATCGTTGGATAATTGTTTTTTTCTTCTTCAAGAGCTATGCACATAAGCGGTCACAGTTTCGAAGTCTTGTACGGTATACATATAGCTATTTCGATCGAACGATGATTATCACGTAATTGTATTCCGAAGCAGCCAAACCATGTGTATTTCATGATTTCGATACGGAAACATTAAGCTTCGAAAGTAAACGTTCATAATGAATGATCAAATTCAGAGAAGCAATTCTCAGCATAATATTTACTCACGCACGCATATAAAAATGACGATCAACCCCGCACGCACTTGGCCGCGTCGATATAAACAACGCGATCTATCAATACGCGCAATTAACTAATCGAATGAAACGGCAATTGAAAGCCAGCCAGACAGAGAGGGAGCAGCGCGAGTCAAACGAAGGCAAATATAAATCGCCGCCACCTCTCTCTCGCGCGCACATCGGCAAAACGATCAAACAAAAACGCGGCTGCAAATAAATCCGCATCATCAGTGCACATACCGTCGAGCGCTGCATCACGCATATCTGCGTGCTCTCGCCAATAAACGAACAAACAAATTCGCGTCGATCGAAGAGTTCCACACGGCGCGCGTACGCCCCCCCCCTGTACACATTATATTATGTACATATACGCATACATGCGCAGCTCGCATCGTAATTATACACATCCCTCGGTAATGACGGCCCTCGAGCGCGCATCTAGCCTTTTCAATTAACTTTTCAATTCCGTCGCCCTTTCTTAAAAAGTCCGCGCGCATTAAGATAATTACCGGGCGGCGCATTAGCGCGCGGACAATGCGCTCTCGCATCACTTGTGTACTGTGTACGCGTATAAGAAGTAAAAAATCGAATGAAAAAATTGGCGAAAGAGGCGGAGGAATTAGCATATATAAAGTCGCATCTCGCGGACCGATCGTCCCCGCTATCCGGTCATTATCCGAGAGAAACCGAGTGCGCATAGCCGCCTTTTTTATTTGCTCCGTCGTCGTCGTCGGCTTTGGGCCCGTCTCGCGCGGTTCGCCTTTTAAAAGGGCCCACGCGCGCTTGTGAGCGTACATTCCGATGAAATTGCGCGCCGTGTACACGTTCTCACTGTTTTGTTCGGAGCCGGTTTGTGTATACGTGTGTCTCTCTCGCTCTCTTGATCCGCGTCGTTGATAACGAGGGGGAGGAGGACAATTGGCTCGCTGAATCCCGGCCGCGTAAGAATTATGTAATTGTTATGGGCTATCGTGCTAAAAGGATGTTCCGTGTGTAGGTTGGAGGTATAAATGATTTTGCCGATTTAGCCACGATGAACGACAAGCTCGACAAATTAACGGCTCGGTAATTAGAAATAAAGGAATATTAATTTAGTTACACGAGCCGTGTATGACATAATATCAACACGATTGCAATATTTGTAACCAAGTAAATCACGATGACTGTATCAATGTCAGAATTTTTTTGCTTCGCGTGTATGTAATAATTAACCGGGCGTGAGCGAGGCCACAATCGATCACTCATATATTTATATATATATCGCCATTACGTTTTCTCTCCGCCCAATTTTTTCCCCGCTCTGACACACGACGCGAAGATTCATTCGAAAGATGCTGCTTGCGCAAAAAGTTTGATACGTGCGCGCGTCGCAATATTGTTTTCTTCTGCTCTCCCCTCCCTCCCTCTCGTCTCCTTTTTTATTTTCGAGGAGCTCGCCCGCGTGGACACTCATAACTGTTATACGACTTGGTGCGCGGGATGACAGGTGTTAAGAAAAATGCTTGTCATGGCTCGTAAAGCTTTCAGTGTAACAGTCGCTACATGTACTTTATTGTCGAAAGGTATATCCACTCAGTGGGATAAAGTATTTAATTTACACTCGAGGCGAGATGCGACGTAGAGCGGAGTTTGTTTTTATTGCGAGCTACAATGACATTTTTTGCCTCGCGAAGGAGTACTTTTATAATTTGTTGTTTTTTCTCGCCCACCGAGGAGCAGCAGAAATGTAATCGTTTGGAAAATCTTGTGAAATTGCACTTGATTCGAGTGTTACCTCGCGTGTCGGAGTAAATATTGTTCGAATGAATACGAGTATATCGACGTACCTTATATACTGCACATATATATGTGAGTCAAGTAACAAAACTGGTTAGTCTTTCCCAAACGAGAAAACGAACTTTCCCCGCCGACGTTTCCCTTATTTTTTTTTAATTTGTATTAAAAAAAATAGTGAAATTTCAAATACGAAAGCTCAACCTCTTACTTTTAGTGCAGCCTAAAACGAGTTCAGGAGCGTTGCATCTTAGTCGTAAAAAGTCCGAAGCACTTACCAGCCGACAAAACAAGTTGTGTCCCCGAGAAAAATAGAAGAGAACTGTCGCGCGAGGCGGGAAAAAAGTAATTCACACATGTGATACACGCTCTATAAATAAATCCCTCAAACGCGGCTCGACGTCTCAAAGCCGACCCCCCGAAACGGAGCCGCTGGCGCGTCTCATCCGCGAAACAAAAGAGGCCCTACCGACGTTCGAATCGTTGTGCGTCTCCGCCTCCTCCGCTTTTTCTACGTGTTATATGTGTGTGTGTGTATGAGTGATCCCGAAAAATCAATTCGAGTCGACGCGACGTCGTGTAGTTTTGAAGGAACTTTGACAGAATTCAGTCGGCCGATGATTCAAGCTGAGCGCGAGGGGTGACGAATAGCTGCACGCGCACAAAAGTTTCGAAGAATGAGGAGAATTACGAAAGTTTCGGAGTTTTTGCAGTCCATTGTACTAATATTTCCTGCTCGTATGAAATATAATATCCAATATAATGAAATACGCTGGTCGTTTAGAAGTCCTTTAGCTGTCTCTCCTTCTGAAGTATCGGTAATCGATTGAGTCTTATACCATTGAGTTTGTTTGTTTACACGAGGGTTTATCGACTGATTGCTTTTTAACTAGCATCTACGACAATGTAAACTAAACTCCGACGTACGTTTCGAACTCCATTAAAATTTGAGTGTCGCTGCTTCGGAAAACAGCTCGCATTCTTTTTATTTCAAAACAACTTTCAACATGCTCATCAAAAACATAAATCAACCTGAAAGATACGACTCGGTTAGATACGAATTTCCAAGCGAAATTTCAGCCCTCTCTGAATTATATGAAAATATAACTGCGGGAGCCCGTATCACACGTACTTTCATTCATCATCAGCCGCGCAGCGCAAAAACTTGCGGCTTCCTTTACGCGCATCCGGTGATCTCTCGTGCCCATCTCGTTCCTTATAGATATACATATATAACGCGAGCCACACGCCCTCTTCAGTATATAGAACTCGCAATAAGCAGCGATGCGGGAGAGAGCGAAACGGTCGCGATAATGCAATTCCGACAGTCATCGCTGATGTCGAGACTCTCTGGCACAACTACAGCTATATATACTCACGAGCGAACGACGCGCCGAGTGTCGACGACGACGACGACGTTTGACGCGCTCCGCAGCGCGACGGAAGCCGTCAACTCATTAGACGTCCCGCGCCCACGCGCTAGCTGCAATATTCGTCACTCGTCGAGGGAAGCGATCGCGTCGTCGCGTCAGCTGCGCGTCGGTGCGTATAGCCCTTTTGAAATTTCGACACGTTTCTTCGTGCCTCTCGCATCGGGCGCGTTTGTGCTTTATGATCTGTGAAGAAGACTTTCTTCAAGAAAGTGCAGCATCGCACGGACGGGAATAGACTCTAAGCCTTTCGGGAGAATCGAGTGTTTACGCGGAGCTGTGTCGTTCGATCGTGGCATATTTCTTTAAAAATCACATCAAATTTTCATGCAAACGCGAGCACATTATTATCTCGTCCGTGAAAGCACATAGTGAGGCGAAACTTTTTTTTCATTTAAATTACGAGTCGGCGTCTCTCAGGGCGTCGAGCCCGATAAAACGTCCACAGAGTCGCGGCTTCTCTCACGAGAGAGATCCGCAGAGAAAAAAAAACAAAGCCAGCTCCCTCTCTCTCTCGCGCGCGCGCAGGCGGCAAAGTAAGCCAATTAAAAGCTCGTAAGCGGCTCGGCTCGGCGACGCTTCTTCTTCTTCTCCTATCTTAGCCTCCCGGAGCAGCATTGAATGTCCTTAAAGCCTGCCGCACGCTGACGACGACGGCGAGTCTGCTCTCTTTTACTCCGCGCCGCCGTGGCTTGTCTGTCTATCATTCTTTCTCTCTTTCTCTCTGTCGTCTCCGCGAGGGCAGCCGGTCTCGGTGCGTATACGCGACTCCCACAACCGCCGCAGCCGCTACTGGTTAGTTTACTAATGCGAATTTGTCGGAGCGCGAGCGGTGAAGGAAGAGCCGCCGCCGGGATAACTCGGTCGGAGACAGGGTAACATACTGATCGCTGGATCATGGAATTTCTGGGTATGTAGATTGGTAAACACGAGCTGATTTACTCCGCGTGAGTTTTAATTTATTGGTTTTAAATGAGTGTGAAAGTTGAAAGGGAAAAAGTGATATTGTAGTTGAAGAAAGATGTAATATATTTTGGCAGAGATTATTCCTATACAGCTCCGTGTCCTTCCTTCCGCAGAGTCGAGACCATAATATAGATTCCGTTTCTCCATCTCTTTAAAAGTTAAAAGCGCGGATTAATCGCGCGTCTTGCAACGGAACCTTGGGCTTTCTCGTCGAGGCTCGTTCCTCTTCTTCTCCCCTTCGTTTTTGCACTGTTGATGCTCTCGCTCTCTGCTCTTCCTTTTTTTCTGCAGCGCGAGCGAGTTAAAACACGCTCTGTCTCTCTCTCTCTCTCTCTCTCTCTCTCTCTCTCTCTCTCTCTCTCTCTCTCTCTCTCTCTCTCTCTCTCGCTCACATTAAAAGCGGGAGAGCTTTTATGATTTTACTCTCTGACGTAAAGTTTGTCACTTTATATCATTGAGCAATCCTGCGAGCCGGCGATATTTAATTATATACCCTGTAAAATAAACATTAGGCGCTTACTTCACTCCTTAATTAGGCTTTTAATTGAGCACTTATCGCTTGATAATTCTCGGCATCATATATACCTCCTTCGTATATAAAGAATTTAAATCCTAAAGACTGCAGCATAATTAGAAAGGAAATAACGCGGACTTAAGGTGGGCGCTGCGACAATAATTTCAATTAGTTGCACATCTATGAGGCTCGTATTAATAAGTGAACTATATAGTTCAATTACGTAAGCAATGATGATATGACATGTTATGTTTGCACATTTGTATAAAAAATTCTAGTATACACTTTATAAACGTACTTTCTATAATATACCAGTGTGCCTTCATAGAAATCAATTGTACTGCACTGCTATTGTACACGAAATCAATGTCACATATTCATTTAATTGTTCGATACCCAATCGACCCATTTTCCTTTTCCAAAACCTTATCGCTCGACTGGTCCATTGAAGTCACCGCGTAGAGTTATATACCTCGTCGTATAACAGTATATTATATATAGATAGTACGAAGTAGCAGCGTTGTCGCATCAGTGCCATACAAAAACAAGACACAATTCTCCTTTACTCTCTCTCTCTCTCTCTCTCTCTTAGCGCGAGAGTTGTACACAACTAAAAGTGGCAAATGTCCGATTTAGCAGAACAAAAGGCACGTCGTCGTCGGCGTACAAAGCGGCCGAATCGAACAGTTTGACATTCTCTGCTTGGATCCTTTTTCGCCGGCGATATAAACTCGCTTCTCTCTTTCTCCCCCTCTCTCTCTCTCGTACATAATGGACCATCGCGACTTTGGCCCCCTTCCTCTCTCCGCCGCTCTTTTTTGTCTGTCCCGTTCGTATAAGAAAACGTCTGTAGCAAGCCTCCTCCACTCGCGAACGGGGACATTAAAAGCTGCGCTGCTGCGACGAAGAAAGCTGAACAAGTGGACGCCGCTGCTGCTGCTGCTGTGTTGATGCTACTGCAGTGTAACTATATAGCCGCCAATGCAATAGAAAGCAGCACAAAACGTCTTCAAGATGAAGTAGTTGGAGAGAAGAGGGAGAGAGAGAGAGAGAGAGAGAACAGTTTAATTTTGACTTTTTGACTGAAGTTTCCTCATAGAATGAGACTATATTGAAATTCAGTGCGGAAAGTATTCGAAATAAAAACCAGTGGGAGGTTCAACATTTTCACCAACATAAATTTGCGGAATACGCTTCGAGAACTTGCGGCGAATGAATCAATTCCCAGGAGAAGCCATAAATGTTAAAACGCAAGGCGAGATACGCCCGCGCGATAAAAGGAAAAAATTACGAGTGCATTAAGAGCGCGAGGAAGACGTACGAGCATGATTGCGCGCGTGGCTAAATACAAGAGTGGAATGACAAATGAGAGGAATAAAAAGGGCCGAATGAGAGAGAGAGAGAGAGAGAGAGAGAGAGGCGCAGTCGCACAAGGTGGAGGAGGAACGAAAACCGCCACAGGGATACAAGTCGTCGCGAGGAAGAGTATAGGCTTCGACGATGCAGGGCCCACGTATATATACGTGCGTTATGTATATGTGTATATATATATATATATATATATATATATGTCGAGGGGAGGCAACGGAAAACTAAGACAATAGTCCATTTGATGCGGATGAATGCATAAATATTAATCTGAGCACTGTTTCGTTCGCAAGCCCATTAACATGGGTAATTGAAAAATTGCAAGATTTAATGAAACTCGCGAGCGTCTCGAAGTTTCGAAGGAGTTACCAGAGTTGCCCGTTAATTAATTGTACGAAAGGCTATCAATCACTTTCTCAAAGTCTTCTTGTTTATTTTCAAATTTCACGGATGCACATTTGTCAATGAAATATGCACAGTTCGTCGAGGCATAAACGACTGCATTGCACACGAAATAATTTTAAGGTGACTCACGCGTATATGTACAATCTGACGAAATATTCCTTATCGATGAAGTCTGCAGATGCCACCTGTCAATATTTCTGAGAATTTTCTTTTTTGTTTATACACGTCTGCCGTATTATTCAACAGTTTTCAACGAATATGTCACCTTCATTCATAACGCCAGCACATATATCTTTAACTATAATTTTTCCTGTTATCACAATAAAGTATAACGATTGAGTATATACAATTATCGCATGAGTAGACGACAACGACCTCGTGTCGTACGAAATTGTTCATTGCAATAAAGGTAAACATAATAAACCAGGCCAGCAGATTAAATCAATGAAAACAACGTGATTACTTCGCACTAAATACACACACCACATATATATAGTAAAAAACCAGCAGGTAAAATGCCTGTATAAAGGTCCAAATACTTGATCTATAACGACATCATTACCCTAACAAAGCAAGTTTTCCCCCATCAGTGCAGCCGAATGGCATCCATCGATCCGCAGCACACCAGTCCGATAATTGCGACGAAAAGAGGCAATAAAAAGCATCGGCAAAACAAGTCGCAAAGCGTGTTTCCGACGTCAAGAAGAGAGGGAATTCGCGAGTGAATGAACGACGCGGCCGCCCGCGCACAATGCGGCTCTCTCTGCCTCTCTCTCTCTCTCTCTCTCTCTCTCTCTCTCTCTCTCTCTCTCTCTCTCTGTCTTTCGCTGTCGTTCGCTTTGTGCGCCCGATTCACGATTCCCGAGCCCCGTGAATGCACACGACGATTGTCGCATTATCGGCGCCTTATTGTGCAACGACACGCCGACGGATTTGTTCGAGGCGCGCGCGCGTTTATATACGTCTGCAGTGTGCATATATATATATATATTTATATATATATACAAGCGAAGGAGTTGAATTGCGTAAGCTCGCGCTGGCGGATTAATCGTGGGATTTCAGGTCCAATCCTGGATGCTTAATGCTTTTGTTGGTGGCTATATTTGTCGAGTCGGATGTGAAATTTGTTTAATGTGCACTACTGCGACGTCCGCGTCGATCAATTAATACGTGAGTTTGATATTTTATTGAACATACGTACCCATTTGTGAATGCAAATATATATTGTATGTATGTATACGCAATAAATCTGGTTGGCTGACGCAGCGCAAAATTATGCAGTAACGCAGAACTGCAGCCGCAATCATATTTCGCAATCTTATTCTAATCTAGTACAGCTTCAATCGATACAGATACGCACCGATGTGTGACATCGGGATAACGTGGTGGCTCCCGCATCCTCTCCGATTTTTCTCCAACTCTGAACGAAGTAATTAATCAATTAATTCCAGTAGCCGCCAACGAGAGAGAGAGAGAGAGAGAGAAATAAGTAACACCGGCAAAAAATCCGCTGCTAATCCCCAACATCGGTGTCGCTCGCGCGCATAAACACGACTCCGCCCCGGCAATCTCCATTAATAACCCAGCCGTAAGCAACGCGTTCTTAATACCGCCGAGCAAATCGTCGCGGTTCGCGTTTTTCACTCTCCTAATACCGAATTTATAGATAGAAGTAGCGTATAGCGTATAGCTGAGAGAGAAAGCAGGAAGCTCGCTCGACTTGCAAGAGTCGAGAGAGCAAGAGCGTAGCATGGGAACCCCCGACTCCATGACAAATGTCGCCGCGAAACAAGGATGAGAAAGCGACCAAGTGTCGCCGTAGATCATCGGGATAATTATATTATTCCAGCGCTACTGCACAGCGCTGAGCAGCATACTGCGCTATATACATGCTCGGTATATTTATAGAGCGCAGCGACTGATGCTACTGCCCACGAGCATCCGTGTGTTATTATATATACTCATGGGATCTCTGCAGTCTCTCTCTCTCTCTCTCTCTCTCTCTCTCTCTCTCTCTCTTTCGACCCTTTGAAGTGCTTTTGCTAGTTCTCTAAATATAATCTCTATGATTATAATATCCCGAGCTGCTGGTGCTGCTGTTGCGGCGTAGCAGAGTTTTTATATAAGCTGTTGCTGTATATATAGGTATAGTGTTGATCTGTGCGGGGGAGAAAGAGGGAGAAACAGTTTGTATATAACAGTCGGGTTCAACGGCTTGGAGTTTTATATATATATATATGAATGCTCTATTAAAATCAAGCATTGCACTTTTTCATTCGTTAACATTTTATTTTAGTTTAAACGCGCATTTTCGCGCACTCGTCTCTAATGTTTACTCGTTTAAAGAGCTGTTGAGAGATTTGTTTGTTTCCTCCGCTTCATTCGTTTTGCACGCGACGAGTATAAAAAAAATGTGCATGGCTGGTGTGTGCACTTAACTGCTGATGTGTACTATGTAAACGCTGCGGCCCGATTAATTTAACCTTTTATTTCAACGGAATCGTCGCCATGACATATAAGTGTGGCAACAAACGTGAGAAAAATGAAAAATTTCGCTGAGACGAGTGGAATTCTCTCGTCGGCAATCGTTCATCGTCGTAAACTAGCTTGGCAACTCATCTGTGCCTCGATATTTAATTAAGAAACCTCGAAGGCGCAAGACAGGCAGCGTCTAACAAGAGGCAAGAGAAAAAGGGCAAATTAGCCGTTGACGTAGAATGAACGCGAGGTCGAAACAGGGCTACGTATATAAATTGAAAAAGTTCCCCTTCACGCCGTACAGCAAAGAGGCCAATTTTTCCTAACGCGAACGACGCAGTTTTCAGCGAAAGTTTTAATTGACCCGGTATTAACGGAAAGCCCTTGAAAAGACGCTGCAGGTGAAAATTCACTCCCCGATACCGCTGTGCTCTATATACGTGTATATTTCTTTATGCTCTGACTGAATGCTGAAAAAGGAAGCGCGACAGCAGAACACGACGAGGGAGTTTCGGTAATTGACCATTGATTTTCGTTCGAACGCGACGGGCGTGTACGATGTGACCTCGTCTCTCGCTCTCTCTCTCTCTCTCTCTCTCTCTCTCTCTCTCTCACTCTCTCTCGCTCTCTCTCGCGCGCGAAATCTGTACCAAAGGCGACGTGTGTGGCTCTTTTATGTATTTTTCAGCTGCTGCGAGAAGCGCTAGAATCAGCAGTTCCATTCAGTGTATACACACACATCAGTATACTCTTTTAAGTGTACTGCTTCCGTTTTGCGACCTCACGTGTTGTTCCACTTTGAGATTAGACAATCGACCGCAAACTCTTCATCTTATCTTTGTTTTCAATATTTTACAAGCTTATAATAGTATTATCGAATGAATAAATATAAGTTCATTTATAAAATTGCAGTAATATTTTAAAAATATATAATTGTTAAAGCAATATACTTATAACGAAATATAATCCCATCATCTAACGATATTCACATATCCATATTAATCGCAATGCAAGCTAAAACCGGTTCGCGATATACACAAAACAATTAATGTTCCATTAGCGGATAATCCAGCTTTTTATTTCGGTCAGCAATCGAATTTTGCAACAGTGCACATCTCTTATACACATAAAAAAGAGGGTAACCTAACACGTACCGAAAGAAAAACGTCGGTTCAGCCAATATACGAGAATAAAGCTCGATAACATCAGTTCTTTATATCTTTTTTCTCACTTCTGGGCTATTCTTTCCCTCACCTTTTTTTGTATTACTCGTTATCGGCACGAACGAATCACCGTTCGAGTATTTCGACGGCGGCAGGAAATGCGGAGAAAAGAGAGGAGAGTATTTCGTCGGCAAAAATGCCGGCTTAGCGAAAAAAGCGCGTGCGGCGCTCGAGGCCCAATGTCTGCCACAGAAATACCCGCAGTTAGAGAAAATTGTTTGATTTCGGCAAAGGGGACGACGGGGGGAAAGATCGAATGACATTCTGAGAAAATTGTTTTTCACGGCGCGATAAGTATATAGCCTGACCATCGCGAGGACCAATGGACATGGTATTGTATTCAACACGAAGTAGCCTTCGTTATATAATATACTTTTAACAGCTATTAATTTAAAAAAGTAATTTACTTGTATTCGTTATAAAATCATCGAAAAACAGGGTTTAAATAAAGAGCAAAAATACCAGAATCAGATAATATGTATACATAGCGAAATTCGTGACACGTTCTCCATAAAGCTATTTTTAAAGCCAACGTCAAATTTTTACGACCCTTCGCGGCGAATTATTCAAATTCGGGCGCGACACAGTGTGAAAATTCACGAAAGTCATGTACACTTCGTCATACATTATGAAAGAATACCCGTAGGTGGTACGTGTAGCTAGGAGAAAATTACGAAAAATTCTGCGACAATAAAGCAAGCGGGAGACCGATAACCGCGAGCAACAGAGAAGAAGGAAGTGACTACTTTCTCGAAAGAACGTATATAGGGGACCAACGAAATGCACAGGACGAAGAAGTTCAACGGTATTATATACGAAAATACATAAGAGTGTAAGCACATGTAAAAGAATCAGAGAGGAAAGAGCGAGGAGAATAAAAAGACGGAAGAAGGAAGACAAAAGGAGATCGCTATCCGCTCCCGAGTTTCGCAGACCGTGTCAGCGCTATATTTTTATGTCTCCTTCTTGTTCGCCTTTTCTTTCTTTTTCATCCGAGCGAACTTCTTCGGTGGTATGGGCCGGTCGGCTGTAGTAGGTCTTCTTGCTCCTTTTTACGGTAGGAATGAAACTATCGAGCGTTCCTCGGCCTGCGAGATCAATCGCGCGCGAGAGTCAGAAGCAACACGAGGAGTTGTAGTGGGGAGGGGGGGGGGGAGAGCACGATTGAATATTGGGGTCGTTCAGCTTCTCTATATCGCGATCGGCAGAGCAAAAAGTATACGAAAGGTAGAAAAACAATGTATTTGATTGAGGCTGCGTAAGATAAGAAATTGTGGTAAATATTTGCCATATTAATCCTTATTCGAGTACATAATTCTAGGAATTGTAATTAGTTCTATGAAGATGAATGAAAAAGACACTTCTTCGAGTGTAAAAAGTACATTTTTATGCACTGAATTTAGAAATAATAATCATCGCGCCATATAGCGTAATAAAATAATAATGAAATAATGTGATGTTATAAAAATTGTTATTGGCCTTATGAGATCAATAAATATAAAAGAAGATACGAAGCAGCATTAATACTATCAGGAATTGGAAAGGCAAGCCACAGGTAAAAGAAATCTTTCTACCTACCTGAAAAACAATGGCACAAGTCATATTTTATTGTTTCGGTAGGATTTATGCACGACCCAACGATATTATACGTGTGCGGATTTACATCGGTGTATAAATATCCTCGTAAGAGCATTATGAAATTGAATCAGTATGGATTCTCATATTGAAGATTACAAATTAGGTAGGCCTTTATTGCTGACATAGTATACATTTATGAATTTATGACGTCGTGCTCGCAGGTAGCCTGGAAAAGAGATGACTTCTCCGATTTGTAGAGGTTAGCTACATTTTAAGACAGTCTGATGGAATTTTAAGATTCTTCCCCTGATAGACATAATCCCATTGATCATAGTAAGAAATCTAAAAACAAGGTAGTTAAATTGGAAAGAAATATTCACATTTTAAATAGCTAAAAATTTCCGTAAAATGTCCAACGGGATGGAAATAGGTTTCATAAATGTATCAATGATTCGACAAGTTTTAGGAGTATATAACAAAAAGTTGTCAGAATTTAGGCGTTGAGCAAATAATATTATTAATTTAAGCATATGACGCAGATCGTGTATGTCGTTGTACGACATCCGCGTGGCTCAGTTGCCTAATTTTGTAACATATTCGAGTAACTCAACTCTTATTTCAAGACGGCATATTATTTAGAAGTGATAGCTGTTTTTGTACAATAGAATTTGCGTCGCTTATTTATTGTTTATTATATAATTAAAGACATACTTTGTAGTAAGCATGTGTTATATCTTAATCAACTTGACAGCTATCCAGAATAAAGATTATTAATGTTGAGAATAATTTATCTCTTTGACGTTATATTGTTTAAACTCAGATGTTAATTTACACTTTTAGTTAAAAAGACTCAATCTTGCACAAATATATAGCGCACACGAAATATTTGTAAAATAATCAAAATTCAAAAGAATATTGTATTTGATTGTTTTATTACTTTTCATTATTTTAGAAAAATATTGTGTTCATAATATATCGTAAATTTCTTTCTTTTCAATATATGACCTATAAATGTGTCGATTATAACGTCTCACTTTTAAAACAATAATATTTGATTTGTGTTTAATATGAAACATGCGGTGCAATATGTATATTAAAACAAATCTGCCAGTTGGAGTCAAAATAAAAATATGACGATTACGTGTGGCTAAATATGTCATCAGAATGAGTGAATAAAGAATCATACCATATATTAGTAACAAAAAAATATTTTAAAATATTTCAAACCGTTTAATTTGAAAACATGTGTGTTGTATAAATTATATTTATAGTAATAGCATTGTCATATCCTTTGTAAAGCAGCTAATGATTATTTTAAAATGATAAAATTGTAAAATAATTCCTAAAGTGAGGTTAGAGTTTTAAGTATTTACATTTAAGTTTACCACATCACTACTAATTTTAATCGTGGGTTCAGAAAAAAAGTTCAAAAGTCATATTAATCAATGAACACGTATAGTAGCTAATTAATAAGTGTGTATTAGGTGTTACACAAAAGTTTATACAATTTTTCTATAGCGAAAACAATGAACTTTTAAATTATTTGTATGAAGGTATTGACATGTGAGCAGTGTGGACTCATCTTCAAGATTAAAATATATTGCAAAATTACAGACACTTCTGTAAACAAAGTATATCATCATTACATAAGTACGGTCGATTTTATTTCAAATAGATTAATGCAATGATTGGAAGATCCGTTATCTATTGCTTCTATATCAAAATGTAATTATATCTAATCAATCAACGTCGCAGTCAAAAATATCTTACAAGAGCTTCTGAGTAAGCGACATTATACAAGTGAATGATTTCTCCCACTTTTTCATTTGTTCATATCTTTCCGTAATCATGGAACGGTATAAGAACTCGATCTCGAGCAACTAAAAACGTAGTTCTTCTCAAGCAACAAGACAACGCAGTAAGTTACAAAGCGTATTCGCAAAGAAAATTTTATCATTATAAGAAGTCAAATTCAAAACGATATATAGATGGTTAATTGGTACATTTTTGCATAGGTGTTAAACGAAATTGATTAAAATGGCAAACTTCAGCATTGTTCTCTTCGCTATACTTCTGATCGCAACAGTTACTTTCGCCGCTGATGCTTGTAGCCAAATTGGTGAACGAGTAAGTAGACAGATTTTAATTCCAAACATATTATTTTATGAGAACCCCCTTATACCTTTTTATTTATAAATTTATAAAACCGACGTTTCTGATGCTCTTACGAGATAAGTCAAAAGTTAATGTGAAATACAAAATTCTTTTTTTACATTTTTAGTGCCATACCGCTGAAGACTGCTGTAAAGGCCTTCTGTGCCTCGGTTATCTGGCCAAATGTGTGACTGGTGGACGACCATTTGGAATTCAGCAGCTTTAAATTTAGTTCGCGATTAAATATTTAATTTATTTTTCCTACTTATGTTTAAAAGACAAAAAACTAATATCTGTTACCCAATCGGGCAAGCATACTTCCTCGTTCAATAAATAATCGTTTAATTTTTATACAGCGGACAACTACTTATTAATCTCCACCTATCTCACAACGACAAGAAATACATTGCATAACACAGACGCGAGAATTCCAGCAAAGAAACAGTTGACCGCGGCGCGGTATACGCGAATTTAATTTCCAAGCTGCAGTGATAAGTCCTTCACGCGCGCGCACCACACACTAATCAGCCAGCTATTATACCCTTAATCAACTCTCACCGGCGGAGTAACCAACGAGCGCAAAATTTTCGCCGAGCCAACGCGCGCTTCGTCCAAACATCCCGGGAGCCAGAGTGAGAAAAGCCAAAGCTCCGCGTTCGGGTATTTTCACAGCGGCACGTCGTCGTCGCACCTCGTACATCGTTCCGCACGAGTTTATCGCGCGACTCTCCACACCTGCGCGCGAGAAACGACCGCACTGCACTGCACGCCCGAGAGGAAGATGAAACGGCTAATTTACGAACAAAGAGAGCCTGGGCCCGCCACCGACTAGACGCTTTGCACTGGAAAATCTGGGTCAGAGCACCTCTGCTTCATACCCTCTCTCTCTCTCTCTTACTCTGGTCTCTTTTAGCGGTGCAATTGCACGTGTCGCACGGCCGATTGCCGTTGTCGAGGCGAAAAAGTGATTTTCCGAATTGACGATTTTCTCGCGCCTCGCCAGGCCGGGCTTATCGAGCAAGGCTCGATGAAGTCTGCGCAAACGTCGTCGTCGTCGTCGTCGTCGTCGCTGCGCCTCGGTTTTTCAGCGTGTTGGAGATGCAATTACGATGGATCGGAAAATACTTTTTCTACCCTTTCTAGAGCTCGCGCGGGCGCCCTCATTTTTGACTCCCTCGGCAAAATGTTTTTCCCTGGATTTTTCCGGGTCACCGGCTACCTAATAAAGCTCGCGTAATTTTGAAATATTCAAAATGAGAAGTGCCAGAGAGCCGAAGCTGTCGGCGGCGGAAGCGAACGCTTTGCATATTTTCTTCAACTTAATGCGTGCATCAGGGTAAGAGCGGTTTTTCTAAAATATCGCCTGCACTTTTAGCTTTATTTCGCAATCATCGACGACGATAACGAAATATTCACAATTTTCGCGTAATATATATGAAACACTGACGCTGACGTTGCAGCGAATTTTGCTTTTATATTTAAAGGGACAAGCTTTGTATAATAATAACTCGTCGGTGTGAGATTCTCGAACTTGCATGCGTAAAATACTTTTTACGCGAAATATAAACCCTTTATACTTTTTCTCTCTCAACTCGGCTCTTTGCGTTTCGCATAAATAAAGTTGAAAACGCGATTTTACGAGAGAAAGAGAAGCGTATCTCGCTCGCGAGTTGATAAATTTGGGGTCACGAAGTTAATGCACGACAAAGAGCTATTCATTGCGGTGGAACGACTTTTTTCTCCTACAGCTGGCCACGCTATCTTTCCGTAATTTTATTTCAACTTTCATTTATATAGCACACTTTCAGAAGTTCGCTATCGCTGTCGATACGTGTATAGTTCGTACTTATTTATTGAACTCATCGCAACACAGCATCGACGCGAAATGAAATTAGAGTCATTGAAAATATTTTAATAATTCATCGCTGTATACGTAAGAGCGGTATAATATACGGTGCGTTTCAAGAGGCATATAAAATTCTCAAAAGTTCCGCAAACGCGTCCATGCAGGTTATTCGTTTCACATGAAACCCCGACGATCATTTCCTCGACCGTCGGCCCGTAAGTACAGAGAAGAACGGACTGTACAATACCCATGCGTGTAGAGAGAAACTCCTCGGGGACAGAAAAAGGACAGCGAAATGCGTGCGCCGTACACACACACGCGCGCGCGCGCAGACACATACGCAGATTATATAGGTAGCATGCAGTAGACTCGAGCCAATGCGGCCGACTCGCGGCCATTCAATTTGTATGTTCAGCGTGACGGCTTGTATGTATTCGAGTCTCTCTAGCTTATATACGTATACTGCGTGCAGTGCGCATCGGCAGAGAGCCTTGTACGAGAACACAGTCATTACCGCGTATATTAAATACAATTTTTATCGAACGAAGTGCACGTTTGCGCTGATTAAAGGTTCTCGCAGGGAGAGAGAGAGATAAATTTATTCGGCCGCCGGGGGGAGGATTGGCTTTGACTCTCTGCATTGCTGCTGCTGCTGTGCTGCACGAGACCAGAAAAGCGCTCGTGGCCTCGATCTATAATTTGGCCCCCCGGGTGAGGAACTCGTCCTGCAGCCTCTTGTATGTGTAGGACTGAAATAAAACGCGACGAGGGTGGGAAGGGGGAGTATGTTTTGCTCGAAGAATATACACCAGCGATAGAGGAAACTTTGAATATTATAAGGTGCGATCCAGTTGGGTTATTACTGAAAAACATTCGAAAAAGTTCCTGTTGAGGTCGTTAATTTATTGTATTTATAATTATTTTGACAGTTGGTGTTGTTTATTTGTTCTGTAGTACGTTTATAAACGCGGCGCAATACTATTAGTTATTTGCATTCAAATGAGCTATATTTAATACCATAGACTTAGAAGAATGGCTGTCACAAAGAGAAGACCCACCCCTTAATAAGAAGGAAAAGATCGGAATGAAACAGATTCAGGAGACGACACGAATCACATGAAAAGAGGCCGATGCACGCAGACATGATAGAGAGTCTCTATAGCAAGTGCCAGAGAAAGAAAGCTTGCAGAAATATATATATATAGTCATCGCACACTTAGAAATTACGTCGAATAGAATTCGAATAGGATCGGACCCGGCAATTTGGCATCGGCGCGCGACGCTGGATTAAGACGCGTCAAAGACCGTCATTTTCCCTCCGACTGCGACGAGACTCGGGGCCGAATTATCATGAAATTAGTAGGGACGGCCGCGGAAAAAGCCGCATATCTGTCTCAGTTCGCGTCTTCGATGTTCGTCGCGTTTTCGTTTTATCGAGATGAGGGAGAAAGAGGCTTTGCCTGGATTTCTTCGACGACGACGATGAGAGATGAAGCGGAATGCAAATTAAGAGGCGTGCGTCTATTCGCTCCCCGCGAGCTTCTCGGAATAAAAATTAGGTTTATCACGGAGCTTTGAGAAATTTTCTTTTCATTAAAAGCGCCTTATAATTTTATCCTCTATTATGCGGATTATCAACTATTGGACTTTTATCGTGTCTACTTAGTCGACTGAAATTTAAATTTTCATTATTATTCCAATGAAAGTAACGTTAAAATGTACCATTACGGTGAATCTGAAAAATGTACAGTCTGTCGATTTCTAAATTTCACTTTACGCGTATACATCAGCGAAACTGAGATGATAAGAGCGACTCGAACGAGCGCACTTCCTTTCAGCAATCTCGAATCAATATACCGATTGGCCAAGTCATTATTTCCAAGATCTCAGCTTGCGCTCGCCATTATTATCCTCATAAAGCCCCGAGAGAACGAGCTCGCGGTACTCGCGCTGCAGACTAATGAAAACATGAAGCAACGACAACGACAACGGTGGACTTTGGCTACTCTCGCGTCAATTAAGCCAATCGTCCTGCAAGCCGTCTCGTAAAATTCAACTCGCTCGCTTTCGATTTTCATTTTTTTTCGCGGCGTAAGCAGGCACTATACCTATATGTATATCGACTCCGTAAATTGGCAAATGCTCTCCGGCATTCTTATAGTTTTTCTTATATATATATAACAGCACGATAATCTAGATCCAAAAGGAAGAAAGAAAGTTTACGGAACGATCTAATGGAATGACTTTTTCAAGAGGTCATAACAATCGTGCATAGAGTGGATTTAATTTGCAGGATAGTAATTAGGAAAAAACACACACACACACACACAACAATAGCACACCGTCGTATTATCCAGCGAAATCTCAAGAGAACTGCCTGATGGTGGAGCAGTAATGAAAACATGAAGCAACCGTGACTGGAACTTTAAAGTCTCGTCAACGGGAGGGGAAAAAGTGCTACTCTGGAATTTCCATTTTTCGTCAATTAACAGAACGGCCGGCACTAACGCGGAGCCGCGGCCCATTTCCTCTCCTTCTGCATCAGCGCGGCTCTCGCAACTGCGATGCTGCATACCGAATGTATATACATATCTATATACATCCAAATCCATCTATCGCGACTCCCATTAGCGAAAACAACTCGCGGGGAAATCGTGAGAGAAAGAGAGAGGGAGCCGCGCGTAGGCGGTCGAGTTGGAGGAAGGAACTCGAGAAGTCTCAGCTCGCTCGCGGTATAATTGTAAAATTCGTCACGAACCACAGAGAGAAACGATATAGGCGAGCCGCGCTCGCGATCGTTTTAGGGTAATTAGGCTTTATGTGCGTTTGTTCCGTGCTGCGCGCAGATTTCGAGCGGTATAGAACGCCGGCGAAACGCGAGAGAGGGGGAGAGAGAGAAGGGCAAAACTCGATCGGCGAATGAACGCGAGCACGGGGATTTCGCTAATTGGAATTAACGGGCTTTGAAGGGAATCGAAATTGATTTAGGCACTGATTGCCGTCGTTTTCGCGCAACACGATTTTACGTGCCATCTATTTTATCCCGAGGCACGTAGAGCTCGATGCAGTTCGCGCGACATCGTGTCACGTGAGTTGAAAGCACTTTGTATCATGCTGTAAAAATATATTTTACGACGATTTTTCGTTGTTTATTTTTTTTCTCTCCTTTGTTTCGATAACTCTCTTCTGACGCTTTTCCACTGAAATTATTTTCGAATTCTTCGATATGTAGTTTTTAACGTCGATGATGTCGAGCATGCAAAATATTAGTATTCCGATCGCGATATGTATATATGAACAAAAAATATATCTTTGTAGCAAAAATCACGAATGCGGAAATAATCCCTATCACGTAAAAAAGTTCGAGCGGCGGCGGGCCTAACTTCATTAGGAAAACAATATTTCCGCAGCTGATCGCAGCGCGAATACGAAAACCGTCAATCACGGGGCACGGCAGCCCTGCACAGGGAAGAAGTAAACCAGTCTCGAGAGCGAAGAAAATTCAGCGACTTTCCCTCGCTGAAAGTTGGCCGCGCCATATCACCCCCGCACAAACACGTTCGCTATCGTTCGTGCGCCATCGCCGTCTCTTATTTTCTCTCTTTTTTCCTCCCTCGCGAATACTCGCCCGGGCAAGAGCAGGTTTAATCTGCTTAAACGCTGGGAAATCCGAGCTATAGCTCGGGTTCGTGGGCCGCAGTAGCCGCGGAGAGAGCTTCCGCCGAGCTGATGATCTAAGCGAAAATCGGAGGGAAGCACTGACTGGACTCGATGGTCCTAATTGCGCGCCAAACCGTTCCATCGGACTATCGTTCGTTATTTACCTTTGCCCGAGAGAACGTTCGTGCCACGCGCGATGGTGCTTTTTATAACTCGAAAGTGCGGCCGATGAACTGAAAGTTTACCTCTCCAGATGTAGGTTTATGATTTTTAGGACTATTTATATATATACGGGATCGCTGTATACATACGTAATAGCGTAGAAAGATTTCAGATGCGCGATGACCTTTTTATATTTTAAAGTAAAGTACCCACAGTATGCGTATATTGTATTATTTCCTCTGGCGTTGGGGCACGTGCAATTGTGATGATTCGATGATAACTGCAGATAGTATCCTTTGAGTATACATTGTTTTAAACATGATCATTGATATATACGTTCAAAGATTATAATTTTGATAGCACAGGCATTAGTCCGCGGTACATTATTGAACGATAAACAAATTACCTATCATTGCATGATCGCTTTGTTCACTCACCAATTATCTACATACATTAATATGCCAACCTACTATTGCATCATATCCTATTCGGAATATCGATATCCTATCTTTAATGAAGCTGTATTCACACGATAATCAACGAGTATACAGACACGTACTACATGCGCAGCACATCTGATAACCGTTGGATTTAAGTATAATAAAAGCTTGCTGTGCAGAAATATCCGTTTCGTAATTTGACAACATATAGTACAGCTGTGACTTTTCGAACTGTCAAGCGCGTAAGATTTCCGCCTCTACCGCCGCAACCGCAGCCGCAAAACAATAAAAGTCCCTCGTCCTATAGCAGCCAACTACATATCCCTTTTACGAATAAAAGTCCTTCCGCGCTTCGGCATATAACGCTCAATTTAATGCGCTTATTATACGTACGTGCTTCGACTCTCGCATAATTTTGGCGAGCAAGCGAGCGCGCTTATAAACCGACGAGGCTCATCGCGCGAATTTAAGTATGGAACGTCGAGGATTCGCCGCTCGACAAGCATAACGAGCCTGAGCTGTCTCGCCCTTGGCCCGCGCGTCTCTCTTTAAGCGAAGAGTCGTTACTCAAAGGGTTACGCTTATATCTACGCAACTCTGCGAAATCCCTTTCTCGCTGTTTCCCTTTCACGGTGCACTGCGGAGGGAGGGGAAACACGGCGGCGGCGGTGCCAGGCAAGGAGTAGAGAATATATCGTTATACATCAACGAACACGCGAAAAGCATGATGATGTATTTCGACGGGGACGCAATGGGTCTAGACTGTATGAAAATACTCTCGTTTTCTTGCTCGATTCGAATGTTGCTCTTGTTATGTTAATGTATAGGATCTACGTGAATTGATACGGTGTCTATACTATGGATTATAAAACAGATTTTCATAATTGCATTTTTTAATATAAGTTTTCTTTTTTTTCATGTCTGAAAATAAATGGTTTTTTTCTCCACATTGATTTCAACATTCTCGAAATTACGAGTTTTTGAATAGAGAGAGAGAGGGAAGGGGCAGCATAAAGAAAAGTTGAACGATTGTTTCCACAGAGAATGGATATCGATTTTGCAGATGAAAAGGCAGCGATAAAACGAGTAACAATAAAATTCGAACAGTCATAATCCCGAGAGAGAGAGAGAGAGAGAGAGAGAGGGAGAGAGAGATCGATTTAAACGATACAATTTTGAAAAGTTCAATATTTTACTTCTGCCATTTCCAACTTTTTCCTCTTTCACATTTAAAATCCCAGGGATGAGTATATCGTATAGCGAATATTTAGAAGGAACAATGAATTCAAGTTTTCAATAACTTTCTATATAATCGATGCAGGCGATTCAAAGTTTCAGGATTATTGCGCTTCAGCGTTACTTCATAAACCATTTCTATATATATAGCAGCGAGACTTTTTTCATATATTTGCGCGTCTTTCAGTCTTTCATGAAAACTCGTATACATATATATATATTTAATCGTGCTCTTATTAACAGGAGCAGCCGAAACTCAGTCATATCGTCTTCCGCAAGAAACACATACCTTCCATCGCCACTCAGCGAAACACGGCAGGGTAACATATATATACAGGTAAGTCAAGAAACGCGGAGTATCTTTGAAACGCTGCAGTTTGCACCAGCACACAACAGTGTTACAAGGCGGTACGGCAGTTCGCGCAAAGGGGCGGGAGAGGATACCTGCATCTATATATATATATATATATATATATATATATATATATATATATATATATATATATATAGACACGAACAGAGGAAGAGAAAAACGGTGGCGCGGCGCGTTTTAACTAGCGCGGCTACACGAAGGGGCGCGGTATGGAAAAGCTCTCTCACTCTTTCTCTTGCACGGGGTATGCACCGAAAGAGATACAAAGTGCGATATTAATGAATGAAAAAGCTATAGACGCTGGCGGCGACTAGCACAGGAACGACCGGCTAACCCAGCAGCGGCAAAAGCTATGCAGTGAGTGTGTGCGCTGCGAAAAGCGAGAGATGCGCGCGGAGAGTTAACTGAGCCACGGTGTACACGCCGGAGCCAGTGAAAGCTTTAAAGGAGATGTACGCGAAAAAGCGCGCGCACGCGACGTCGGGGCGACGAGTTCGTATGATTTTTTTTTTTTTTTTTTTGCAAGCAGAGAGAGGATTTTTGAGAGGTGGATATTACGCGGAGAATTTTCGGTGGCTTAGTTTTTCTGACAATTTTGAGTTTTCAAAACGGAGTCTCTCGACACAGTGCTTTTGGAAATTCAAGACTCTCGTTGATTAAAAGCTTCTATTTTCCGAGAGATCGCAAGTTGTAATTATGCTTTGAAAAAGAAGCTTTCAACAATTCGTCGTTCATTCTCTAATGTATAAGAGTAGGTATATACGTATAAATGAAATAACCCTTTTCTGCAATGTGAACCCAGTATGCTGTAAGCATTGAAATATTCTTCTTGAAAATCAAGTACATTATTCACGTTGAATAATCTGGATGATATTTACTCTCAAGTGTTATACGAGTGAATTACACAACGTATCAATGTCAATGTTTACCAATGGGTTGCAGATCCGTATCTTTGACGCACCGTGAAACACATTAGGTAATAAAAGTATAACGCGTAAAAAAAAGAATCCCGATACACAAAAAATCAATTTCCCAACACTTTCACTCCTCGGTGTCGATGATTTCGATCTTTATATCATGAGCGTTCTTTTCTTCTCTCCACTCACACTGTCTCGGCTCTCAGCATCTATCTCTCGCACACTTTTACGCATGGGGAATTTCCCCGTCAAGCGAGCCACTCACTCGTTCGGCCACTTCCGATTTATGTCAAATTGCCTGTCAGGTCCTAAAGGCTTTTTCGCTTTCTCGCTGCTGCAGTAACTTGAGCTGGCTGCGCGTGGTTCTTTCTTTTTCTGTCCAACAATGTTTTATTGCTAATTTTGACCAACAAGTTTGCCTTCGTTAAAAGCTACATTTTTTTTCAATGTTGCTTGCTCGCCTTCTTTAAGTGAAACGCAACCAATATGGCCCAGAGCCATTGTTCGACGGCTTTCGGACACGTGATACATATTTCGCCTAACTTTTTTTATAGTAAAAGGCAAAAAAAAAACAGTAACTCTTGTATTGAATTTTGGGAAATCGAAAGACAATAGTTCACCATGCAGTTAGAATAATATCACCGAGGAAAGATTAACTTTTCGGAAATCGATATGTCATTGCGGCTTGCTTGCAGAAAGCAAATAAGAAACACGGGCGCAGCCGGTGTCTCAAATTTTTATCGCCGTGCATTTTATCAATCCCGAGCGCGCGCGGGGCACACATACATTGTTATTGTTATCGCACTAAAAGCTTTAAACCTCTGTTTGCTCGGCGTGGAGCCTGTACATTCATCCAGCGCGGCGGAAATGTGGATTTTTGTTTACAACTTCTTTAGGCTTCGCCTATTTGTGTAGGATTTAAGATAAGATTAAAACAGATAGCGTCGCGCGGAGCTGGAAGGTACACATTGTGATTTCCCTTCGAGAATATCTCGACGTGTGTGTGTGCGCGCGCGCGTGTTTGCGCTCGGAAAACGCCCGAGCGCGCGTCATCTGGAAAAAATGCCTGTCGAGAATATATTATATATATATTGTGTGTTTGAACGGGCTTGCGTGCGCTCATCGATTTTCAAACGAATATATACAGCGCAGCCGACCGGAACGATGTAATAGAATTGATTGGATCTGGACTGACGATTAAAATTTATTGGATTGCACGATGCAAAAAAAAACCAGATGCTCCGATCTGTTTGTTATATATCTCGCAGCGAGTGGCGGAAAATATTTGCATGCTGGAATTAATGAATCCTGGCTTATTGATCGACATATGTGCGTCGATGGTATACGATGAAAAAAATTTTAGAAGCATTTCCGAATTATATATTTAAGATTACTCACCTCTTTGATATTAAAAAACAAAAGATAATTTCAATTGAACATGATACGTTATATGTGTTTTTATTGCAGGTACGGGTACACCCTACAACGATTCAACTCGCTATTCTTGAGACTGACCTCGCGCAGCTCCATTTTCCCGCACTGAAAACCATTAATAACCCTCTCTCGAGCCCGACTGCTCCATTTTTTTACTCTCCAATAACCTTATATAGCAAAAAGTGCCTCTACACGTGCAGCCCTCGATGCGACACCCTGTATATTTATTAAAAATTGAGTCTTCGATCTTTCTCACCGACGTCGTCGTTCTCCTTTATACTCTCTCTCTCTCCCTCTTAGTAGCGCGTGCTGCTAAAGCCGTCGCGAGCGACGCCTCGACGATCTTTTCTCACTTTAACCGGGACGGCTCGGCTATTTTTCAACTTATGGAAATTGCGCGCCCAAGAGGGAAGAAGGACGAAGTGCGCGCGTATAAGAGCAGCAGGACAAGTGTCTTCGAGAGTTCATGGCACCTGTCTGAGATTTTCCAGCGCCTTTTTTCCTCCCCGAGACTCCTCGTGCTTTTTGTTTCTTCGTCTTGCGCGAACGCGCGCACGAGTGGCTATACTACTCGTCGAGATTTTAGCCAGAGCCAGGGGGATTTTCTTTTCGTTTCGTTGTCTTTGCGCTGGAGGGCTAAAAGAGACTTTCAGCATATTTTTGCGTACGTTTCTCTGAAGGATTTTAACGTTACTATATTAATCATATTCTTATACTATAGAGAAGCGGAGGGTATTCACTACTATACTGTGCGAAAAAAAAAAAAGTTTTTGCACAGGTGGAAAGATGAATTCCGGATTTGCTCACTTATGCAGTAGCCCTATTTTAGGCGACTTAATACTTCTAACATGCAAGTAATCGGGAAACAATCCAAGGAAATACGCAGCGAAATGTCTCTTTCTCGCACCGCAGCGTCATAATAGCGGCGGCAATTTCATTTCGCATTTCTCTCTTGCGCCTACTTCCCCTTTCGCCACTTTTGACGCCACTTTTTCAGGCTCTTTGTCTCCGCAGGCGCGAGCGAGTTTCCCGTAAGATTTATAAGGGCGCGTACGGCTGGTGTTCCCGGGCAACGCGACGCCCGGTGAAAACTCACTCGGCGAAGCTCGGCATATTACGGCCCTCTTATATAGTCTTGCGTCTGCTGCTGCTGTTGCTTCCGCACCTCCCGACTTTGCGCACTGGGATCTCTCTCGTCGAGTCTTTATCTCGACCCTTTTATTCTCGGAGACGATTTTTTTTTCCAAGGATAAACAAATTGTTTTCGCTGCTGCTCGAATTTTTCTATATAAATTTACTTGTTCGAGCTTCATCCTATATTAACTGCTTGATCGGCGACTATACGCATTTTACAACTGCCGCGTTATTATTTGAGGTACGCGCATAATCTTGAAATGAAGCTTATATACTTATTTTACTCCGTATAATCTGTAACCTGCGCATCAAGAAACTTTACAGCGGAGCCAAGTTTAATTAGTTGTGCGAAAGTTGAGACGAGCCGCAAATTTCGAAGAATTCTTATCTGTATAGTTTAAAGTTGCTCTTCGAAATTTCGATAAGAAGTAGCGTTCGAGCAAGAACGATATGCGCGCATTCATTTTAACCGCGATTTCATTCCGAATTGTTTTCGATAACGACTTGTTTGTTTCCGGTGTGAACGAGTGTTTCCCCGAAAAATAAAAGCTATCGGTGTATATTATAACGCAGCTCCAGGATTAATTCGACTCTGCAAGGAGGTCATTGACACTCTCTTTCTCGGGCTCTGCAGCTGCAGCGGAATGACAGAAATTTTCACTTAAAAAGGAAAGCCTTCTCGCCAAGCAGTTTTTCGCCCTGGCTGCACTCACGCGCTCCCGCGAGCTGCGCCGTCCTCGTATCTCAGCCGCAGTAGCGCAGTAGGCAACTTTTCTTATTTTCCCCGCGACACGACAATGCTCTTAATTTCGCGGCGAGCCTGAGGAAAACGAGGCCGTCTCTCTTCGCTGGAAATATATAACGGCGCGCGCGTGGAAGGAAGCCGCTGTTGTGTGTGTCCGTGTGTGCGACGACGACGAAGGTATACTGCTGGGCTGCTAATAACGGACGACGCGGGGGATTATCTCGTCCCTCTGCCTCGCGCGCTTGTTAATTAATCGAGTCACGAAAGAGAGAGAGAGTGAGGACATCACCGGCGGAGCACAAAGTATACACTTAGAGGCGGGCTCTCTCTCTCTCTCTCCTGTATGTAGCGATTTAAACGAGCTCCAGTGCTTTTTCGCGAGGGAAAGGCGCACGATGGAAAATTAGAGAGTCAAAAAGGTATCGATATGAGGCGCGCACGCCGTGCCTTGCGCTGTGATGCATGGCGAAAGAGAGGATATCGACGAAGCGCGATGGAATTTTCGTGATGATGTCGTTGGTTAATTAAATGCTGTGAGGACGACGCGAGTGGCGCTTTCTGAGAAGGCTCTTTCGCAGCAGCAGCAGCAGCACCGAGAGAGTCAAAGTTTAATTGATCGAAAGCGGGTTAACTGTTATTACGGCTATTCTTTTGAGGATAGAGAGGAGAAAGCTCGTGGATTATAACCGTCGTTCGTATAAATGAAATGCGATGGGAGGATTTGTGATCCAACTACTGAAACTTTGCAGCTCTGCGCAATCGTTGAGACAATTACTTTGATCGCGGCTATCGTCAAACTGTAGATTTTACACGCATACGCGCGGCTTTGATTTACGTAATTGCAAGCTTGTATACATATAAGAATCCATAAATTCGCGCGACAAATTCATTCCCTCGCGCGCTTACAGAGCCTGTATAAAATAAGCGATCCGAGCCAGCAGGAGGAAAAAATCCGAAACAATGGCCTTTCACCGACAAATCAATGGAAAATTAATTCTCCGCGCGCTCGACAACAATGAAGCGCGCTCAGCCAGTATCCCTTTCAGTATATACATGTAGCTGCGCTGCACACACAGGTATGCGTACGCGAGAGCGAGGAGCTCTCAAACGCCGCACACGCATCACAAAGCTGCCGCGCGTCGTCGCCACACTTTAGCCTCTCGTGCATTTTGTCAGCGATAAGCCGCGGAGTCGAGATCGATTAATGCAATCGCAAAGCGACAGGATATTGTGCAGCAAAGAGAGAAGACAATGGCCTCGCGGTTTCTGAAGCCGAGTTGTTGTCATTGTGTGTCGCTGCTGCATAGCACAGAGACGACGGGAGCTGCACATATATACATATCGGAAGAGGAGCAGGCCACTCGAAATGGATAGGAATCTCTCGCCTGACCAGGCGTCAAAATTACCTCGAATACCTCGTGGAGTTTGGACCGAGTGTAGTATAGAGAAAGAGGAGTAGGAGGAGGAGGAGGAGGAGGAGGAGGAAATGCAGCGGGGGTATTGTGCTCGCGGGAGACGACTCGTAAATTCGTGCGCTTGCGACCAACAGAGAGGACGGATATCTCCCGCTGTCGTGGTGTGCTGCGCGCGTTATATATATATATATAGACACACTAGGATGATGCGTCTTCCGCTCCAGGTCAAGTGCCCACCTATATTCTAGGCTCGTATCTCTAGCGCGAGATTTTCTTTTGTGGATTTTGTCGACGTATATATTGCTGGACGGGTTTCATATTTTTACTGAGGTGTTAGTATGGCGATAAGTTTATATGGGAGAAATCATCGCGGAAAAATGCGTATATCAGTCTCGCCTATACCTATGTATAGGCGAGACTCCTTAAATTACATTAAGTTAACTTGAAATAGTTCATTTGAACTGAGAAAACGCCTAATTAATTGTATCGCGCGTATTACATGTTTAAAGTATATATCTTGTGAATTATATACCTATATTGTTTTGTGTGTGTACGAGACGATCAAGTATTTTTAGATTTTTTTACCCCTGTCGGTCTGCATTGATGTTACGAATATTGTGGCCCGGTATTTATTTACAGTTTTTGTAATACGATCAAAGTAAAAATCCCATATTATTTTATAATAGTAAAAGAATGGCTATAAGGTGCTTTTTATACCTTTAAAATCTATATTATTCGCATTTCGGTGTTTTTGTACGCGTTAAATTATTAATGCACTGCTCTTCATCGATCGTTTATTTTGGAATTATATTTAAACGATTGAATGCTAGAGCACTGTCGAAAAAAGATATTTGAATTTAAAATTATTCCCGATTAATTTAGTCGAGAATTTAGTACTTCGTGATTAACTAATGAATCTTATACTAGATGCTCGCATCATAGACTAATTAATTACGACTGCATAATTCATTGTTTAAATCAACGAGTGATCTACGCTCATATATATTCCATCGCTGCACTTTGTTTCGTAAAAAATTCGATGAAACTGTTAACAAAGGATTTCGAATCGTAAAAATAAATTAGAAATGCAAGTGATTCGAAATTTTCCAACAAACCATGACCGCCTATATACTCGACTTCCGTCGCATTCAAATACCTTGTTTATATACACGTTTTAACTTTTTTCCCGAACACATAACAAAGCAGTTTACGCGAACAAGAATTCCACATATTTTCCACTGTTTTATTTTCCACACATTTTTCTCTATATACGTATATTCGTATAGGCATCTCTGCAACATCGTTTTACGTTTCTCCCCGCACATCATTCACATATCTATATATGGTATACCATCATCTCCTTCTCGAACCAAACGGTCCAGACTCATAATGCACCCGGCACCTACACATATAAATTATACATCCGCGCGCAAGCGGGACAAATATGCGCCTCCGATGGGGAATAAAAGAGCAAGATGCAGAGACGCGCGACATCGCAAGGGAAACGTATACATGTTTCCAGCTGCAGCAGTGCCACGCGAAATTTAAGCAGGCAAGCTCGGAGATTCCGACAGCTAGGCCTATAACCTGTACATATATTATATACCTACCCCGGAACCTATGTAGAGGCTCGTAGGTAAATTTTTCATAAAATTTTGTGTTGGCCGGAGATGAAAAAGATTTTATCTGAAAATTATGCTGCCAGGCTTTTCTTCGCCGCATCAGTGTTTATGATTATTCGGTTATTTATGCGCGCGGGAAAAGAATTTTTCGAGTTTGCTGAGCAAATAACCAAAAGCTGCGCGTTATATCACGAAGTGGAAAAAACGGAAAATAAATCCCGATATTCACGGCGTTGGAATTGAGAGATCTTTTCCGAGTTCGGATGGATACTATATATATATAAACATTTTTCTCTTAATGTTTTTAGCGCAACGGCACAAAAAAATACACATCAGACTCTGTTCTGCCAACACAAACTCTATATATATAGTTCGCCTACTGGTTTTTTCTGCGATGGCAGCAACAACATACCGTCGTTACACAAACAAAGAAATCGTACACGGACAGAAAAGTATCAGAAAATTTACCGTTAAATTAAGGTTAAACGTGGGGCAATGATGATTTATAGGCATATTTACAATTGAATTTCATAATTATTATCATTAAGTGTTGAATAATTATTTTACCGAAAATTAAATTTTACCATGAAGTCAATGTAATATTTCAGAACATGTAATATTTACTAAGAAAATATGTTAAAATTATCGAGGATGCATATAAATTTTACGGTGAAATTCCCGTAATTTTTACTTTGAAGGTAAGTCGGCGAGTTGGATATGTCGGTAAGGAAGTTTCCTCTTAGCCCGCCGCGCGTTTGTATAAGATAACCTATAAAGACTGTTGATATATTTGCATTATGCAATTTTTTATTACATTTATATGTTTTATTCTAATTATTATGATTACTAAAGAGATAAATGATATAACGCTGACAAAATTATGTATTAAAAATAGTTATTATGCGATTTTAATTCAAAATAAATTTTAAGCCCCTGGTGTTGTAATTTTTACGGTGAAAATCATGATAAAATTTTACAGAACGGAGGATGGTCCCATGTTTACTGTACTTCACTGTAATTTTTATCCTGTATTTAAGAGTAATTTTTCTGAAATATTTTTGTCCGTGTACCCTTCCATTGACAAAGTGCGCGACCGCGTTTTTCGCACATCTCTCGTTCGTCTATACGGATGGCTGTATATATATATATATATATATATACGAGCACGTGTACAGCCACGCGCGTGCAATTTTCTCTTTCCTTTAATTTCCGTGTTTCGACGCAAAAACTCGCGTCACCGGGCTCAAAAGGAAGACTATATGGAAACGTCGACAAAAAAAAAAGAAACGCTGACAGTCGCACAAAAGACAGCCATGAGGAAGAGGAAGAAGTGTAATTTCATTTGGCACGTCGAAACTCCGTCGACCCAAAAATCATCGCTAAAAGCCACTTTTCACACAGTGCTCTAACGCAGATAGAAAGCGCGCTCACGCGACGTCTATATAGACGCTATATATATATATATATATATACCCCCCGTGGAGGTCTGTATACCTCACACACTCACACACGGGCGCGCGCACATAGCCGTGTATACATATATAGCCGAGCGCGACGACGGTGATTCCAATCGGCGATATTTCTCAATGAACGTGACTCTGAAATATTTCAAACTCGACATAATACCTGTCGGCGAGCTGGCGGCGATCTATCGATCCACCGCTGCCGCAGCTCTCTCGCTCGCGCCTTTCGCAAGCCATGGCCGCTGCTCCTATATATATACACATGCTGTCTTTGCCTCTCTGCTATTATACTCTCGCAGTCTCCGTCGCGCTTTTATGAGTTAGCTCGAAACGATTAATTGAAATTGCGCGACGGGCGAAACAGGAATCCTCTCCTGATGTTTACTGTCTGTATATATATATATATATATATACATACCGGTATATACGTATACGCGTTATGCGCAATTGTTGAATTATATAGATCAGCTGGGGAAAAACGCTGCTACTGTTGGTGTATTTTTGCGAGTAGCCTCGCGTTCAAGTTTTTTGCGCTTTCTGCAGACGGAGAATGTCGATGGGACGCTTAGATGCGCCGCACGCGGCTGTGTGTTTACCCTGATGACCGTAGTTTATGCTACGGATCGGCGGAAGTTGTAATCGCCCGTGATTTGCTGTCGTCGCGCGATCGAGTATATATATAAGTATAAATATTGAGCAGCGTAGTTTTGTACTTGTATTTCAGATGAGTTTTATAGAACTTTGTACAATGTTTTCTCAGAAGCTTGGTAAATCAACGATAAATTTTTATTTTAGCACTATAATTCATTAGTGATTATTTTTAATTGCTGTTTATTTGTGGTGCGATTGCAGCATATATATATATGTACCTTATAATGAACGTTGTTATACGATGCGGCACTATTTATTTTGAAGCAATTATCGGCTGCATTTAACGAGCAATCGATGCTTATTAATGAATCTACAGGGCCATATCGGTAAAGGTAAAGTTGACGTAATTGCCATTAAATGTTTTAATTGTTCCTAAATAGCGAATTTGCCTGCCATTACGGCTTTTCGTTAATTTTTAATATGGCGCAGCGTTACGTGCCGCATAACTATTAGTTATTCGACTATATATGTATATACGAATAATAGATAAATCGTGCGCAATATTTCTCGCCAGTGGTCCTTTATATCGTACACTGCATGAAGAGATAAAAAAATGTACAAATGTATAAATCAAATGATTATTCGTAAAAGCATGAAATACGTTACAGCGCGGGCGATCCGGAAAATATCCTGCTTTTTTTCATCCAAAAGAACATTTTTCAGTATTTGCATGCGTTTGCGAAACCGATATTCCCCGTGGATATTCCGCAGAGGCGGAGGCGATCGATCTCGGCAAAAAAGGCAACAACAACAACGAAACGAAACATATTTTTTTAGCCAAAAGAAATCTACTTTGCCGTATGGCGCACGTATATAGAAGGGGGCGATATATATCGCGCCCGAGCGCCGAGATTTTATCACGACGTGTATTACGAATATACAGCAGAGGGTCTGTCTGGACGAGCTCTCTCTCTCTCTCTCTCTCTCTCTCTCTCTCGCATGACTCATCGACGTTTAATCGATACAATGCAACTCATTCTCGCGTGTATATATCCATTATGGGCCACTCGCCGCTCTCACTCTCTCTCTCTCTCTCTCGCTCGTGTGTATTAGCGAGATCGCGCGCGGCATGTGTGTATCGGATATATGAGAGACGTCGCATTTTTGTATAGAGAGTGAGAGCCGAGAGGTGTGGGGATACACTTTTGTTGCGTCGTTAATGCGAATTGTGAAAGCTATCAATGCGGGATGATATTCAGAGGCGCTGTGCTGTATTGATGAAATGTGTCTTGTTACTTTGGTAATGAAGAGAAAGAGACGGAATATCAGTTCTCTTATCTGCCCCGTGTAACTTATATATACATTATATTGTGCTCAACTTATTTTGGCCTACATTTTTCATTTAACCCGATTTTTCCCCATCAGGTTCACCTCGGCCGGACACAGAGAGATAACAGAGTGATTAATGAAGGGTTGGATTTAACTATTCTCCATATACGCTTTTATAACTGCGGTGAAGTTATTATATGCATTAAAAATAATCACACGCGTATACAGCGCATGATATATCGAGAAAAGGAAAAAAAATTAATCATCGCGAACTTCTTATTGCAGATTGCGTTTTGCGCGAGAACAATCGATCAGCGTTTTAATTGAAAACTTGCACCAAGCTCGAAGGAAGAAAACAAAAGCTGCAACCTCTCAGACATTGGCAGCAGCAGCAACAGCAGCAAACCGTAATAAAACACGAAAACCCTAATCACGTCGTTTCCTCAATAAAATTCCATCAATGAGTCGCTAGCTAGCGCTTCCGCGAACGAAAGCCGACGGGTCGAGCGAGAGAAAGAGAATGAAGCAAAAACTCAGCTCATATATATACAATATGTGTAAGAGATACACAGAAGCAGAGCCGCATTATATGAAACTGATAGCCGGTGGAGGAAAAAGTGAAACGGACATAGTAGTCGATGCATTGCAATGAGAGCCTCGAAGAAACGA
This sequence comes from Muscidifurax raptorellus, assembly GCA_020010945.3. Taxonomy (NCBI): domain Eukaryota; kingdom Metazoa; phylum Arthropoda; class Insecta; order Hymenoptera; family Pteromalidae; genus Muscidifurax; species Muscidifurax raptorellus. Next base: position 17,709,755 of record CM052077.1, on the reverse strand, counting down.
ACTGTATATCTATATAGAAGAAGAGAGAAAGAGGCGAGAAAAAGGACGACTACGCGGGCGCGCTCGAGAGTCGAGCCGCGTGTAAAGTCGTTTAATCGATTCCAACGATATCGCGGCCAACCGGTTGCTCGCGCGCTTGAGAATGCACCTGCGAGCGCATAATGAGGGCTGATAAGGCTATGCACACGCCGGGGCCAGCAAAGTCGTGAGCAATTTTAGCGCGAGAAAAACGGGGGCTTATTTGCGAAAAATTTCACGACTCCCGCACGTTCGGAAATTGCGCTTCGCGAAAGTTGGAATAGCCTTGGCTTTTGCACGTTCTTCGATTGTTTTTCCAATTGCTCAGCCTTCTCAACTGTACACAAGTTATTCTCAATGTTTCACTCTTTCGCGCTGATTGATTCGTATAAAAGCTTATTCCAACTTGTGAATTTGTGTAAAACATCTAATAGCCCTCCAGCCGCGGCGGTGAGGAATAAAGCTTCAAAACATCGCATATTACCGCGCGTCACTTTGATAAATAAAACAATCGGGCCATAAAACACGTTACACACATACGTATAGGTGTACGTTCAAGAGCGAGTCTCGATGTAAATCCTCTCATATAATAAAACGCGAGTCCGAGCAACAAGCTCGGCTCTCTCACGGCGGCTCGTGTGTATCGTCGTGTATGTGCAGCACATGCGCGCATAATAAGCGCATAATTCATGCAGCCATGCATGAAACGCAAAATTTGTTCCGAACGCGATCGGCGCAGAAAGATATAGCCACGCGAGAGCGCGTATACACGGCTCTTATACTAGAGAGTCTAGTGCGAGAAAAAGGGAGAGAAACTGCAGCGCGCGCAGCGAGAAGAGAACACGTACACACGTATATATAGAGCTTGAGCAGCTGTACCTGTATAATACACACGTATATAGCGGAGCGCCATATTTCATAGGTTCGGTCGCGAGTTACGTCTCTCGTCCGGTCGGTTCTCTATATATACACGCGACTTTAATCGATTCGCCGAGGCCTAGACGAGCTTCTTCTCTTTCAATTGGCTTCTTCCTCTCCGATTCTCGCATGTGTATAAAGCTCGCGCAGCCGACTTCTCGGCATTTTCGCTGATGATGCTCGCCCCGAGCTGCTCTGCCGCGCAGCCTCGGACACGATTAACGTCGCTCGTAAATCGCGCGTCGCTCGTCTGATTGAAATCGCTCGATTAAAAACACGTAATGATGCAACGAGCAGAGAGAAAGATTCGCTTCGACGGGTGACGCTCTGAATCATTTACTTTTGACTCGTGAACTTTTTCCCCCTCGCGATGCTTTATGCGCGCTGCGTAAGAGAGGATTCCGGTTTCCCTGACGCGAGCGGCCGGCAAGGTACATTATACGAGATTCTATGAGGTTTTAATGTGAGCCGGAAAGGCGCGTCGCTCTCGCTCGCTTTGACGGCGTTCGGGATTTATGCCTTTCTCCGCCGGATGATCGGATGGACTTTTTTCGAGAGCGAGCTCGCTCATTCTGTTTTATGATTTTCAATCGTGCAGATATTGCCGGGAATCCTGAATAATTTTTACGAGATGACACATTCTGTATATATATAGTGCACGGAGATGTATAACTTGTTGAAATGTAGAATTGTACTATATCTATACACGGAAAAAATTGGTTGGTAACAGTAACAAAGTACTTAGTGAAATATGCACCAATTATATTTTTTATTAATCTTACCAAGTAGTTGGTAAGGATGATGAAAAAAATTGGTAAGTTACCTAGTTTTTTGGCAATATTTAACAATTTCTTGGTGCGTATTTCACCAAATGCTTTGTTACCGTTACCAACCTTTTTTTAGTGTGTATGAAATATTAATCGAACTTTATTATTCGCCGAAAAAATCCGCTGAACCATTACGTAAAAGAAAGCGCCAGTTAATTTTTGCAATTTCAATTGCGTGACGAGTGCATAGAGTTTTTCCGCGCCGAGACCCGCCGCAGAGAGCGAAGCTTCATCGCTCTTCTCTGTATAAAACGCAAAAAGTCCGCGCGCACATCCGCAACTTCGAAACTTATAATAAGCCCCGCATTCGACACGTGCGCGGACGTTTTTATCGGCGATGATCATGCCGCAGAGGACGTCATAGTCGCCGGGAGGGCTTATATGCACGCTTTTTGCCAATGCGGCGATATGACCGTATAATTCAATCCCCGACTATATAAAACGCCGAGTTTTAACGAATCCGCGCGAGCGAGAGAGAAAGAGAGCGCGCAGGCCGCAAAAACTCCGTCGGCTTTAGTGTACCTATTTTTCTGTCCGATGCCCCGCCGTGCGCGCGGTGACGAGAAAGACGATTCACTCGACTTTTTGCCCGCGATGTGCAGATGCTGTCGCTACGCGCGTGTGACGACACGCTGATGCGAATTTCGTCAATACGAGGAAAAAGGGTTGAGAGTGTGTTTGATCAATTGACGTTGAAATGTATATAGTGTAGCTCGTGTAAGCTTTTTACGAATTGGTTGGTGCGAATGCGGCATGATGAGTGTATCGTTCGATGATAACTTCATGTGTATAATCACGCTGCAGATTGCTATATAATTGAGAAATTCGTAGCCCAATATTTACCTCGACGTCCTGCGCCCTCATTAACCCACTAATATCAAAACATACCACTGACCGGCTATCTTCTTCAGTCGACAGTGTTTACCAACAGGACTCACTACTCGCCCCATCAAACGCGTCTAGCCAAACGCTGCCGACAACACGTAACCAGCCCTCGTATAATAAGGAAAATTACACCCGACGATCCTATAAATAGGTACTCCTCGAACCACGCGACCTCCTCGCGCCCAGTCAACGAACCCTTTCGCGCACGCTCGTCAAAAGTCCTGTGTGTGTGAGCCAACAACAAACAAGACTCCTGTATATGTAGAACATATCGCTGGTTCACGTGCGGCTGCCCGGTTCGACAAACTCTCAAGCCCACACCTGAACTGCTTCTTACGGCAAAAATTCGCGAAATAACCGCTCTCTCGCGTGCGGCGCCGGCAAAAAAACTCACCACTCTCGTGACGATGCTACTGCAGTCGGCTGTCTGTCTGCTGATGCTACTGCTGCGGCGGCTCTTTCAAGTTGCCGCTTCCCTTCCAGGCTTTCGCGCTACTTGCGCTGCTGGTCAAGTCACTCGGTTCACACTTTGCACTCTCTCTCGCTCTCTCTCTCTCTCTATCCCCCCTCCCTATATTATATATAAGCAACGTGTATTATTTCGCTTTTTACGCGTTCAAGCGCGAATATAGAAGCGCAGAGTTAGCGGCTTGTTATGCGGACACTAGGTCAGTATATGAGAGTTCACTATATGGTGCCCTATATACATATATATATATATAGCACTGACCCGAGCACTGAGCGTTCGCTATACTCTTATACTAAAACGGCATACGGATTACTGCAGTTTATCGGCAGAGGCAAGGTGACGCTCGCGATCTAAGATCCTGACACTCGCGAACGATTATAGCGAGCCGCGAGAGGCCGAGAACAACTCAAAGCATAATGCTGAAATCATGAAATGAAAGGATCTCGCGACAGGCCGCGCCAACGGCACTGACGAGCATCTATGGAACACGACGATACGATCCTCTGCTATTGCATACAGAGTATATAGCTCAAAACGCAGGAGAGGTGCAACGAGCAGCAGAGCATCGGTGCTCTCGCGATAACAGCAGTCAGCGTGGCTCTCGCGGCGGTACTGACCGAGTGAGCCACCGGTACCGAGAGGTGTAGGTGCACAAGCGGCGGCGGCGGCGGCGGCGAATACTGCGTTGCGCTCGCGCAGTCTATGCTCGCGAAAGTAAAGTGCGCGTCGCGCGCTGCGCCCGCGACCGGGACTCGTCGTCAACTAGCTGCATGCGCGCACACCGGCGGTCCCCACTATATCAGAGAAACCCCTTCGTGCTTTGCCTCCCCTCAAAACCGAGAGGGTGTTGGTGTATGCCTGTGAGGCTACATACATAGCTCTCTCTCTCTCTCTCTCTCTCTGGCTCTGAGTGCGCCATCAACCCTTTCGCGGAGGGGATGTTGCGGAGGAGTGGAGACTGGCAGATTGAAGAAAAGCGAGAGAGGAGGTTGCTGCTACTCGAGTGAGAGAAGAGTCGAGAAGGAGGTGGCAGCTTCTTTTTATTTCGAGGGGGTTGCTTATTTTTTTGTACTTTAGGGCTTATATGAGGCGTTTTTCGTAGGGTCGTGCACTGCTCGAGGGCTGATCATTTTCGTTGTTGGGAGACTTGCGAGCTTTACTGTGGGACGAATGTTGACTGTCGAGTTTTTTTCTTTCTTGGGGATCTCGACACTTATATATATTAGTTATAATACTTATTAACTTTGTCAGGTATTTCAAAGCGGATCTCTGTATCTCTGAGAAACCTTATATGATTAACATTTTTAAAGACAACTTCCATATTAGGCTGTACTAGTACTACTAATTGAGTAAACTGTAAAATGTAGTTTGCGTTCATTGTAAATGCTCAACATTGTCCATCATAATATGCAATTATATTATGTATGTCGGTGCAAAATTAAACTGAGCTTTGAGCGCAAGAGAGTACTTTTAGTCATGTTGGATATAACGTAAATTATGCATTATGTGCAAATAAAATGAAAAAATAAATTAATTTAATAATTACTCGGAGCTTTAATTTAATATGATATATTTATTAATTTATTCTGTGTTTAACGTTAAAGTATATCGCGTAATTTGAAGATGCTGTTATGTTTCTAGTTTATTCAATTTAAAAAATTGTTAAATGTATTACTTGTTCCATAGATTTTGGAGCGTTTATAGTCAAGCTATAACCAATAATGATTGCACTGAACAAAGAAAAATATTCTCTGTAAAAATGTGAATATTCTTCATCGAATGTAAACGTACACTTGACAGTAAGACTAACGAAGAAAGACTATACCATATTTCGAGAGACCGCATATCCAGCGCATTCAAAGTTTTGAAATTTTAAACCACGTACACCGCATGACCCTGGAAGAAATGAAAAAAAAATATGTCTACTTTTGACAACAAAGTGAATATTTTCAATTTTTCCTTCTGCAAGTGTGCATTTTCTTTTGTCTCTTTAAATTCACTTTTTGTTTGCCCTCTCGTTATACTTTCTTCATTTTAGCCGAGAGTGAGAGAAAGAGAACAATGAAAAGAAGAGGAAAAATGAACTCAAAACCCCGGAGATGTATCCAAACACTCATACACTGTCCAGATCCTTCTTGGCTTTTTTTTCTAGTGTGCGCATACACTCTGTTGTTTGCTTACTTTTTCTCTTTCACTTTCGTATTTCTTTTGTAACTCTTCATTATTTTAATTTGATATAACTGTTGTTTTTGTAACTGGCCTTTTGAACTAATGTCAACAACAAAAATTTTATGAAGCAGGATTTTCGCTCTTTTATTTAAACATCGCACATAAAACGTTATCTGCTCGAAAAGCCTCCAATCGTTGTATAGTATAGAAGAAGAACCACATTAATTAAAACTGATATAAAATTAGTTCAATAAACTAGTTTTGGCATACTTGCAAGATAGTTAAAAGTAAAATGTATTTTACAAAGTCAACCTTTAAATCATCTCTTTAACTTTGAGCTGAAATAATTCAACGACATCGCGGATCTCTCTCTCCTAAATGTCTCTTTCGCTTTTCCTGCCTCCCGACTTCCGCGCGTTTTTACTCGTTTCTCGACGTTCACTCCTTTTCTCCCTTTGCGTGGTTGGTTCACCCTCGTACGAGCTTTTTTTTGAAAAATAAATGGAAGAAAAACTTCGTGGCACGAGAGGTAGACCGCGTTTTCAGTTTACCTGTACGCGCGCGCGTGCGCTCGTCGTATAAGAGGCGTTTGTCGTGACATTAATCGAGCTACCTTGAAATTGGCCGAAAGTGCCAAGCGCGTTGTAATCTAGCGAATTTCGCGAAGGGTAAATTACGCCATTAACGGCGCTTTAAGTCCTGTAATCGACTCGGAAACAGCGGCTCAGCCTTTTCACGTCATCGTATCAAGAAGGAGTCAATTATTTTGAGAAGCCTTCGCTGTAGGAGTGACAGGGACAGTTATATGAGTGGAGAAAATTAAAGAATACTGCATCGGGATCGCTTTAAAAATTGCACATACACGCACATCAGAGAAACTAAAAGCGAAGAGCATTTAATCGTTCATATACGCTTTTTCCAAATGTGCATGAAAAATATTACAGTTCCCCATACACGAGCATCGCAAAACCAAACATTTGCTTCGGCAATAAAAATTCCAAAGCTATACTGCAAAAGTTTTTCCATCTCGAAAAGTCGTTAAAAAAACTTTTCCAAAGCGTTCGCGCACGCTCGCAGAGATACAAAATTTCAATTACTCGCATAGCCGCGGCTATATCGCTGCGTCGCTGCGAAATGCCGGAATTAATAACGCGCTCGAAACACTTCTCGCTTTTGATCGCGCCGAATATAAATAACATGCGCGTGTATATATATATATATATATATATATATATATATATATATATATATATATATATATTGGGAACTGCCGGCGGAGCCGCGAATGTATTCTAGAAATTAGTCGCAACGAGCTTGTTTGAGGCCGGGCATAATACAATCCGCGGGTAATTCGCCGGAGAGTTGCTGCAACGAAATGCAACGGGGCGAGAGCGCCACATGCATATGCGCAAACTTGTCGGGGCGCGAGCGAGCGAGAGAATGAGAAATTGAGAGTAGGAATTGCCGGGGAAGAGGCAGAGAGACAGAGAGAGATGCAACACGGCGGAAAGGACGAAAGAGCGAGAGAGAGAGAGAGAGAGAGATGCGAGAGCCGAGCTGCAGGTGCAATTTCGATATCATTGCCACGAGCGGCCGAGGCTACAAGGTAATTGTTAAGGCTGCCTGCCGCGGATCGTCGAATTGAATATTTTATTGTATATGGCTTTCTTTGATCTTCGCTATACTGTCATTATGAATTATTTATGCGCGGTCTCTCTCCCTCTCCCTCTTTCTGTGTTTTCGTGCGGCGAACGAAGCTTCCATATTATTGCCCTGTGAAATTATTTCGTTTTCTATGCAAAACAGGAGTCTGATTCCAAAGCGATCTATTGCCGCGCTTGTGACATATATTATTGAGATATATGGCGCGACGATTCGAAACTTATTAATAATTGTAGCGTGGGCTTGATTCTCGCGCGAACTTTCTTAGTGCACTCTAACTCGGCAAATTACTTTGATATAATTTGGAATGTAAATAAAGATAGTATAGTTGATGCGCCGCGTTATTTATATTCGTTATACACATTCCCGGCCCAACCGATTGTTTAACAAATGCAGCCCTATGCTGTAAAATTTTTATTCAGCTATTCAAATACATTCTGTATAAAGTACGTTGGAAGCACGAGACTTCCAGGCGAGCATAGAGAGCCAGAGTAGCTCAGTGCTTGTGTGTGTACGTGTGCGTCATACATGCCGCGTTTATGCATTTGCTCACTCAGTGGGCCAAGCGACTGTTTGCAGGCTGAATATTTGTACTCGAGGGGCAGGTTGCACACTACATGCACTCCTCGTGCCGCAGTTACATTATGCATACGGACGCGCACCTTTTGCGCGACTGCGACGCGCCGGCGACTCGCTTATACTACTCCTTCGCCCCGTTGCATGTACTTGTATGTGTGTATGTGTGTAGGTGTGCGTTATATATATGCGGCGAAAAAGCATCGCGCGCTCGCGCAGGGGCTAAGGAAAGCACGCTGGCAGCTTTGAGCGCTTGTATATTATGCACGTCCGTTTTCGACGCGCAAGTTTACGACGAAGCAACATCCGCGTTATGCAGCAGCAGGGATCCGGACTCGAATGCCACTGTTTGCTCTTACGTAATTACTGGGATACAGTTGACGACGACGGAGCTCGACTGTATAATATATGGAGGAATAATTTGTTTGTTTTACTATTAATGGATTTGTTTGCGTGTCAAGCGTGTGCTTGCCCCTGCGTGAACTGATATGGAAGTTTGGCTGCATACCACTTTGCGAAAAATTCGCTAAAAGTTGTGGAAAACCGCCGTCATGATATTCTAGGATTTTTTTAATACTTGATATATAGAGTTCTACTTGAATGTGAAATTAGTTTCATCCAGTTTCGAGTAAAAGCTGGATGCTTCGCATTACTGTAACATCATGCTTGTAAATGCATTAGGGGATTGAAAATGCAGGTGTAACTCGGCTAAATAATTGCTCTAACGCAGATGGCCATATATATCTGGGCCATCGCCATTAAAACGATGTATTTTATGGAGATCTGACAGGAGACGTAAAATTTGCGTGATTTATTGCGGATATAAAAATATATATAATTTCGCACACGAATCTTCATCATCGAGCATTATTTTTACATTATGAATAGCGCACTCAAAACTCTATACGCCATGCATATTCATTATATAAATTTCATTTATTTCTGGTTTTGATATAAACGTTTATGAAAAATTTCCATTTACACAAAAATGCTCTATGCCGCGTGGAAAATATAAAACATAAACGTGACACATTGAATTATCGTTTTGCGTGGACATGAAAATAGAAGAAGAATATCTGGCTGTCAAAGATTGACATGAAATTTACACAATACCGAAAAAGTGGATTCATCTAAATATTGAAATACGCTGTTTCAAATAAAATGATACTTGCTGTATCTATAATTAAGCAAAAGATTTGATTACTTCTTATACTCTTTTAATTGTATGGAGAAGTACAGTAGTGACGGATGCGATAGTGATAAACGATGTGAATTCGCGCGCATAAAAGGAAGTGGGGTGATTACGTAAAAGCAAAATAGCATCCGAAGAATTTAAGCAGAATGAATTCGATGATACACAATCAAACCAGTCTGCAAGAAGCAGTCAAGCTGGACAGAGTCCGAAAATAGAAGTCGCGTCTGTATAAGGCAGTTTCATACATATATCGAAGTCACGAATCTGATATACATATACTATTTCAAAGCGCAAAAGTGAGTAGACTTCCAATAAAATTATATCATTTAAGTGTTAATAGACATAATAAAGACAGAAATTTATATTAATAACCTGACTATACTATTTTTACTAAATGATTAATTATACTCATTCAAATAAATTTAATAAACTCAATTTACAAGCTAATTGGAAAAGTAAAAATTTACAAAGTTATGCCGAAGTACCAATCACAGTATTATTAACTTTGTTGCAAGCTTCATTAAACCAAATATTGTGTTATTCACGGCTCAGTGGCAGCGATATTAATAATGCTGATCAAGCCGAGCTCTGTTATCAGAAATGTAATAAACTAACGTTCTGAGAATTGATTATACATTAACGTTTCCTCGGCGCAGAAAGGTCGAGCAAAGCAAGATAATTAATATTGATGATCGAAGATAAAGCAGTAACATTCTGTGAAAAGTCTTGAAAATATCCTCAATTAATTCGATCGAGCTGTACAGTTAACTCATCTATTATGAAGATTTTTAGATCTTTATTTTTCTTTTGTTTAAATTTTAAAAACAATTCATATCAATGTGGACTGTTTGATTTCAGACTGCAGAAAATCACTATGTCAAGGTTACAAAAATGGTTTATCATCCTGGCTTTTCTCTTTGTAAAAGTTGAAATGCAAAAGCTCGGAAAACAGAATTTTACAAGCGAATGGCTAGTTGTGATGAAAGATACTCTTTATCCGCCTTTAGTTACGGCAACGCAAAGTCGTCTCGTCTACGTATCATTTCCCTCCGAATTCACCATAAAACTTGAAAACTCTAAAATATTAAATAAACCATGTGAAGTGCCTGCTACTGTAATAAAGGATCACAAAGGGAAAAACGTGACACCCGTGTACGCAGATACTCTGGGCAATGACAAGATAATTGTTTCGCTTTTAGAGTCTAAGAAGGAGCCGAATCAGTCCCAAGTGTGGCTATACGTCATTGATCCTCAAAATTGTACATACGTCTATGAAAAATTCGCAATAAATAGTAATTATTCAACAGTCCATGAAGATATTGCCATCGTGCCTTATAATCAAAGTTTCGATGTTTTTGTAAACAGCGATTTGCACTGCGAAGCTAGCTTCATATGCAGCTTGAGGTTCACAGACGAGTTGGTATTATCGGAGAAAAACAAATCAGTAATAAAATTTGATAATGATGGATGGGACATATCTGCAACAGTTGACTATGACAGAAGTGAAGGTTAGCAGTTTCTGGACAATTTAAGTAATTTACTTCCTCACTTTTTCCAGTAACAATCGAAAAATCATATTTATATAAAATTGTTCTTTTATCGCTAAATTGCAATATGACAAATTAGTATTGCCACCATTTCAATAATAAATGAATGCCCTTTTTTGAATTTTACCAATAATCTAATTTAATCCCGATAAAATTAATCATGGATATCCCTTTGTTATATATGATCCTCAGGTTATCTCTTCATTGTGATCATGAACGACTTAAATAACACTATGATCAAACGCCTAGACTCAAACTTTAATGTAGTTCAGACGGCTCAGTTCAACTACTCGGGGAGCATAGCCTATTGGTACGACGAAGACGGCAGCGCAAGCTCGTGTTTCGGTGTCTCGGAGCAGGAACTCGAATGCATCCTCCTGGACCCTCAAATGCAAGTCAAGGTCAATTCGAGTTTACTCTACGACAGTTACTTACAGTACTATTCCATATTTCGGCTCAAGAACGGCGATGCCATAGTCCTGACGATTCTTAGCAGTGACCCAGATGGTTCTGACTCCGACACGTATGTTCAGCATTTGGGCTTGGATGGCACGATTGGCTCTCCGGTAAAGTTTCAAGAGCACATTTGTGAGAACGTTTACGAGATAAATACATTTCAAATCGAGGAGGGACTTTACTGTTCTAATACTATATGCCAGAACAATGTCAACACCAAGTGCTTGAGTTCCGAGGAAATTCGCGAATTTTAACGGCGACTTCCAAAAGTTTAGTTAGCATGATACTTAACATAATTTGTAAAATACGATAAATTATAGTTTGGGAAATTGACATTTTTCTTAATTTTCTGTCTAAAGATTCATTAAAACATCTTTTACCCTATTCTTCCTATAGTCTGCCGACAAAATTTGTATTAAACTAATTCCAAAGAATGTTGTACATTTAATACTTCTACAACATTATTAAAGACGAATTTGAACGAGCACCTGGGACAAATGTGAGCATGACCGATGCGTTCATAACTGTCTCTCACGTATAATGCTTCTTTGATAACCAGTTATATGTGCTTAGGGTAATTATAAATTGAACATTTGTGATTTGATGCGGGGTAGAAACTTACGATGAATCGTGTCGAATGATATTAGTCTGCTTCTCGGTGGCCGGAAAAGTAGTATTAAAAATATGTTTAAAGCTTGAAATTTGCGTAGAACATTTTGAAACTAACTTGATTCAGAAACGTACAGCATTTCAGGAAGGACTTTGGAACTTGGAAGTGTTTGCGAAATTGACGAATAAAGCACTGCTCAACGTGTATTCTCTGACTCGACAAACGCAGTGCAAGCCCGCGCTATATAAGTAACACATCTTTCAAACAAAATTATCCGACAATAGAACGAAACGAGAAGAAAGAACGACAGCTTTGTCTAGCAGCAATCTCCCGCGGATCTCGCGTCCCTGGCAGGGCGCACTTTTAATTTGGAAAACTTTTTTTACGCCCTCGCTCGCAACGAGCGGCAGCCAGACTCGCTTTCGAGAGTGTAAGTTTGCGCGTAAGCGACTCGCGTTTACGAGCGCGCGGAACAAGTGGCAGCATTCCAGATCTCGCTGCAGTCGACGACGGCGACGACGACGGTGGACAAACATTTTCTAGGAGAAAGAGCACGCGCTCTTTCGCGGAATGGATGTTTGGCAAGTTCGGCGCGCGTCCGACCCTTGGGCCCCTCGAGCAATACGTTCTTGCATATTATTACGCTGGGGCGAACGGAACGACAAGTCCATTTCGGAGCAATTACACTGTGGGAGGGAGAGATGTTTAGTAGCGGCGGAAACATAACAGCGGAAAGAAAATGCCCGGGAGATTGGGGCGAAGACGAACTGGCTCGCGGTTAGCTCTCGGATGTATATTTTCAAGTGGGAAAATTTAATGTCTTTCAAGAGGAGGATCCCTTGAATCTGTTTAAGGGATGACTTCGAGCGCCTTCTTTTCTTGCTCGGAAAAAAGCCTGCCCGGCATGAATATGGTAATTGATAGTTTGCGAGGGCAGTCGTAAAAAAATCCTCTGGCTGCCTGCCAGCCAGAGACTGACCGCTGCTGCAGATTCAGTCCGCTGACTTGTAGCTGTAAATTATTGCCTGCGGATTTGTTTCAACGCGTGAATCGCCATTGTTTCTTCATCTGCGTACGGACTTTGGATGCTTGGATACATAATTTGGAGATATATTTGAGCAGTTACACAGATATTGACACAAACATCAGCCTTGAGTAATAATATACGTTTTAATTTACGAGAATAACGAAGTTCTCATCCATGTTCAATCAATCCTTTATAGTATTCATCAAGATTCACAGAATGCGCTCGAAATCTGGTTAAATCTTGTACGTCTCTATATATAACGACGAGCACTGCGATTTCCATATCATGTAGCAATTTCAAAGTTGTGCATTATTCATAAATGATTTTTTATACACTCTGCATGTCTGATAGTTTATTTGATGAGGTAAACGCACGCAGTGAAAGACATTTCTCTAGTTTGTAAGGAAAAAAACGGAAAGGTGGCGGAAGAAAGCGACTGTTGTCGAGATCGAGTGCAGTCCATCGACGAAAAGAAATCGTCCGCAGAGCCCATCCCCTTAATGGAATCACACCAGTAGTTTCAAATCGAGAAAAAAGAATGCCGTTGCGTTTGCGAGTTAAACAGAGAGCGGACCGGAGAAAAGGAAAGCCACGCGAAGAGAAAAATACTGTGATTTTTCGAAGGAAATGATCGAAATGTGCTGGGTAGTATAGTAGTAGTATATAACGAATTATATGTGGTATGTATTCTATAAGACTGCAAGTTCTGCTGAGCTATATACAAGTGATTCTATTGATTTCTAGGGAGAAAACGTATATAATTTCTATACTTTGATTTACCCGGCCATTTTTTTTTCTTATACCAGTCTACTTGGAACATACATTTGAACATCGAAGGACCCGTATATAGGGCCTATATATAGGTGAGCTCCATAAATATGTACGTGTACGCAATCTGCTATCAATGGACAGTAGGTCATTGAAAAAAGTAGCGCGCGGCGAGATAACAAAAAGCTCCGCGCGGAGCAATGAAGATGGGCCAGATAGTCGCGTGACAGCGCACCTAGCCTAACCTGAACATATATATATTTATATATATTTATAGAGAGAGTGCCCGAGGGTGTTGTTGGCTATATATCAGCTTGGTATATACGTATATAGTCTATACAGCGGCAAAGGTGATGGCCCTAAGAGATAGTGCGGAAATCGAACGCTGGCTCTGTACTGCTTGCGACAGCTTTCGCTGCCAGAGCCACCGGCCAAGTGCTCGAATCAAGTTGTCATCGGAGCCGAGATTTGCGACGCCGCGAAGATAGAATCGCGACCCCTATATGGCAGCCGTCTGATTTAAACAACGCGACGGCCGCGTATTTGGTGTTGATGCGACGCGCAAATGCCTTCTCGCTATATATGCCTATACTCGTCAAAAGAAACGGGACGATAAAGCGACAGTTATTCGTCTAGAATTATAGCGGCGAGACGTGTTACGTATGGATTTTTCATGTGTCGGCGTTTTTGTATTGTATAATGTTTATTTTCCGAGAAAATAATCCATCTACGCGGCGTTAAAGCAATTAAAGCTCCATTTAATCAACGAAGTATACCACATCGAGTTTAGTTGCGACAGTACACCGGTATATACAGCGGCAGGATACAAATGGATATTTTTAAAAACAGACAGCACAAAGAAGATTGTTGAGTTCTCTCGAGCGTAAAGGTATCGAAGAAAAGCATCGAGCCAAACTTGTACTTCTCGATGGACTCCGGAAGGCTTTCCCTCTATTTTTCTCTGTCCGTGTTTTTCGCCCTCCTTACCGAACAGTTATACCGCTCTCGCCCTTTCTCGCCATAGTGTATATAGTGAGTATATACCTATGTATACCCATCTCGGGCGCGCGTGCGAGAAAGAGCTAAAAAATGTACGTTTCTAATGGTCGGGGGAAACGAAAGGTGCTTGCGAGCCGTGTACATGTGAAAAGCAGCACCGGATCAGTGTGAGTCCGAAGCAAAAAAGAAAAAAAAATCTCCCTTTTCTTCGTCTCCGTGGGCTGTATTTTTATTTTAGCACACTGGAAGTAGAGGGAAACTGCCGTCCGAGGCGCTATACGAAATGGTAAATGATCTTCGTTTTAATGGCACGTGCGCAAAACGAAAGCGTTCGCGTGTTCCTTTTAAAGTGAAAAATGAATTCGCCGGGCTCATATGGAGGAGTTAATGATTTTATTCGCCGTAGAGCGTGTGTCTCTATAAAAGCTCGGTTATATATCGCCCATGACGTATGCCTCTGGCTAGGGGAATGTATATACCGTATATTTCAAATATATTATATATTGTAGTATATGAATGGTGCAAGCTTTCTTCTTGTTTACAGGCCGCATTAAAAACTGGAGTTGTGCATTTATTCGTCTTTTTCCGTAAAACGTTCTTTAATTAAGTAATCGGAGGTAATTGGAATGCAAACTACGTGGCATATATTTTAAATTACATATATAGACGTACTAACATGTTAATTTTATTTTTATTAATTTGTAACATCTACGACATTCATGCGCGAGCATGAATCGCAATTTCTTGAAAACGTAGTAAAATAAACTTGCAAAGCTCGCGAGACGCAGACAACTTTCCATAAATTTGCGGGTCTCTTCTCTTTGTCTCGCTCTTGCTATATCGCAGAGTGTCATAACTTTATAATATTTTTTCATATGCACAGCACGCGCGGCTCTCTTTATATGAACGACCGTCTACGCGCACATTTTTCGTTCTTCATTTGCAGAAACGCGCCTTCTTCGCCCACGCATCGCTGGAAAAAAAGAGAGGACGCGCGACCACCTCGGAAGCAACAATTCTCGTCCGACGTGGCGTGCGTTCGCGTTAATTTACGCGGATATGCAAGCATTTTTTAATCCCGGTGATATTTTTATATGGAATTTTCTAATAAAGCGTGTGAAGTTTCGTTCAAATTGGTTATCGTGACGGCGGATCGATGATTCAGAATTAAAATTAGACTTTGGAATTTTGAGAACGACTAGTTTTTAGTAAAACTATCCAAACTTTAACAAGGGTTCGTCGGGACGTAAAATCATAAATTATTTGGTTTAAATTAAGATGACACGTAGTACTTTTTCTCTAGAGAAATGAATTTAATATTTAAAGGAAAGGTCATGCTGATTCGGCTAAAACTGCAGTTTGTCTCACATGTCAAAAATGATTTTCTTTCTCGAGTAACTAAATATACATCTCGATAGGTCTATGAATAATTGTGCGATTGTATGTATGATTTCTCAATTTATAGAATTAAAGCATCGCTTTTGGCAAAGTAAAAAAAATTTAACGATGAAAAGTGCTTTTTTTCCTTGAGAAAATACATACATACATACATATTCTCCATCTATCGTTCTCAGGACTCTATGCTCGTCATCCGGGAAAATGAAAAGCGAGAGCTGCAGCAGTTACACAGTGCAACGCTCCTACCTCGCGTATTATAATCACTATATGCCGACGACTCAGGGCAAATGAACACGTTCACCTCTGTTCTCCTCGACGAGTCAGCTTGATTCTCGTCTCCAGAACACACGTGCACACTCGTCTCGGCGAGCTGCTGCTGTATAGTCCTCCGACGTGCTTTCCGACCTTTTACTCGCGCGCACTTCTATATCTCATCGGGCGGTGGGTCATTGTTCCGATGTGGCTTGCAATATCTATGGTATATAATAGAGATGCAACTCTCTTTCCGGTTTATGTATGTGATTTGGAGAGAGAGAGAGATTTGTGCTATCAAATTTTACAGGATAAATTTCTCTCGATTGAGATTGAAATTTGACAGTCATCATTTAATACGAGTGACACAAGATTGCCAGTATACTGTATAATTGAAGTAACATTTTCTACTGGCATAAACCGAGCTGAAAACGATTGAATATTTAACTAACTTTGTAACTTTTTAATTGTCTGCATCGAGCCAGAGGAATCAAAAGCGCATTTTGAATATATGCAAGATATTTATTTGATTCGCTCGCGTCAGTGATGTGTACAGTATCGATCCTTATTCTACCTATCCCAAGAACACACGACATCCCAATAAATATTCTTTTTTCGAACGTTGACATCGTATTTGCTGGCAAATAAGTATATATATATATATATATATATATATAGATATGGCTATACGAGTACAACAAACTTTCATATTACTTATCAAAATTCTCTTTGTTTCACGGAATTGGCAATGTATTGGGACCACCCTAACAACTCGCCGCGACGGGCATATCAGAGAAAAAAATATGACGACGCTGCAGAAATGGAGCTCCTTTCATTATTATTGCGCTCTCTCTTTCTCTCTCGGGCGACGGGGAATGGAAGTCGGAAAAAGGAGGGATGCCGACCGCACGAGACGTACGCAGTCGGGCAGACCAGCTATGTATAGACGAGGGTGGGCTTTGATTCATTCACGAGGGGTGCAGTCCTCATGGATAGAAGAAAGCGAGTAGACGGGAAAAAAATTTTGCGACGAGAGACACGCGATATGCGCCTTTTGTCAAATGACGCGCAAGAGTTTTACCAAATCAACGTCCTATGGCCTCTGCTAAACGCCGTCGTCGGCGAATTCGATAATAGAGGGGTCACTGCACTTGCTTTGTGTCGCTGGATGATTTTATTTAATTAGGATCGGACATTTTGGGATCGCGTACACAGGGAGTTACAGGGAGGGGTTAGCTTGTTTCTGGTAGCAACTGTGGACATTCGATGAAGGAGACGAGTAAAGCGGACTAATTGTCTTGTCCTTTTTCTCCGATAATAATCTTTATTATTCGGGATTCGAATCGTAAGTATCGGTCGTTACTTTACTTCTTTTATACATATACAATTTTTGGAATTTATTGTCTCCATAGAAGGCTTGCAAGAGTTTTTAACAAAAAGTTTTAGTAACATAAGATTGAAGTTTCGATTATCACTTTCGAGGTTAGGAATAATTGATGCATGCACAGAGACCGAGCGAATAGAATAATTTCCATGCCGTTCCAAAGTAGAATACGTAAGGTATTCTCCACTGCTCCTAATATAATCAAATAAATCAATCGTATAACCAGATTCCAATATCAAAGCCGCAGCCCAAAATTGTCCTCCTCTTCGTAAACTACATCCCGTTCCTGCAGCATTACACACATCGTCCCCAAATTTCGGCAGAGGCCTGAACCAAGCGCAGCGCGTAAGCACTTACTTATACGAAATATCGAGCGCAGTTCACGGGCGATTGGGCCCTGTAATGCCCTGTAATATATTTTGACAACGGGGGTCGTCGTCGCGCCATATGGCCCGGCGACACCGAAATGGCCAACCCTCTGCACGACACAGCTATACATATTTATATACGTACGTACATAGTGCACACACATACGACAGCCTCGCACCTCTATAACGTCTATATCCATCGGCGTGTAGTACACGAATTTTCCACCTCGCTCCGTGCACGCCCCTGTTCGTCGCATCTCTTTCTCTCGTCGGTGTTTTTTTTGTTCGTACCTCCCTTACCTTTATGCTTGGCCGTTACTCTTTCGATATATACGACGGCTCTGTGTATGCTTCCCTCTCTATATTGCTTTTTTTCTATTTCTCGCTATCTATAGGCTTGCGTCGTTCTTTTTTCATCTTTTTTTCTCATCCACCGGTGATTCCTTTCTATGATGTCGCGTAGTTGGCGTGTACACGTCGAGTCCTCGGGGCTCATGCAGCAGAAGCGCCGATGGATCATCGTCGTTCGTTTCTCTTGTAGCCTTTTTTCCGAGCGCTCGACTGTGCAGTGCATTTTATATGCCTTTCTCCATGCAGTTTTTCGCAGCGCTTCAGATGACTTTTTCACCGTCTTTGTTTTTACGCGTCAGTGTTGTCTGGCTCTGGTAAATTATATAGATTTTCTACGGCCTTTGTTCGAGGATGCAATTTTCAAGGTAAACTTTCAAAACTAATTTTCAAACGAATATAGACGATGCTGCTCATGCATATGATCTCCAAGAAACATCTGGTCTGTTGATTTGTGCTCGGTTCTTTTTGAAATAAAATTGTTATATTTTGCTTCTTTTAGATATTCGTATTTGAAAAATAGTAGTGTGCTTAGTATGGATGCAGCGCAGCATTCACGGTCTGCGCAAATATGAAAAAATAGCCGCATTATTAGAACGAAACTGTATAGGAATAACCGCTCGGATGATCCACGGCGCATTTCCTCGTTGGGTAATAAATAAAGCACATTACATAAATGTAACGATGGAACTGCCAAAATCAAAGAAATCAAACACAGGGAAGCGCGTGATTTCAATGCGAAATTGCGATAGATTGTTTCCCGAGGAGAAATCGCTCTCGGGCCTCGAGCTCCCCTCATAAATCTGACGGCTAAAGAACAAACAGCGGTGCGCACGCAAACTCAAGCCAAGAAAAGGAGCTAGCAGATATATAGGAACAAATATGTGTACCAGTGCGCGCAAGCTCGCCTCGGCATCAGTTTGCGCGCGAAATTGTGTAAGAGAAAAATAGGTAAATATTAGGAATCTGCAGTGCGTGCTCGTGTCTGTTTACGAAACACGGATAACAAAGGGAATCAAAGAGCGCGCACAGTGAAATGAATTTACATCCTGCCTTTTTTGCCGAAATTCTGCAGTCCGCTCTTCTCTATAAATGTCCTAGAACTGCAGAGCCAATATAGAGCGTCGAACGAGGAATGTTCGCAATATTTATATTTATCGGAGCCTGCTATTGTTATATAAATACTTGCTCGAGTCCTGCGAGTTGAATTTCAATCTACTAGCAAGTTGCCGAAGTAGCGTAATTTAAAAATTCTTGAAAGTACCCGCACGAGTGATATTAAGCTATATATATAAAAGCAGTACAATCTCTCGAATCTATTTAATTTGATATAAAACTCGAAGCGTCCGAAACTTTATCCACATGTATTTTACCAGAGCATACTCTCGACAACTTTAATTGGAGTATTTCAAATTTGAAAGTTTCTGGATTAAGGGAAGACGCAAAACACATACATGCGCAGTCATTAAATCAGTCAGCTATGCATAACCGTCTCCAGTTAGCCCGAGTGCTATATATATATACATACATATGAATGCATAAATGCACGAACGCGAATTTGCATTTGATATATCGGAGTGGTACCTATATATTACGATGAACCCGCGCGCGAGATGCGAATCAATATCCTAAGTGAAAGTATAGTCGAGATAATACTTATATAGACTATACAGTACACATCGAGCAGAAAAATCCGACAATCATAAAACTCAGCCCACTCATCCGCGATTCATGAATTACATAAATCCGAGAAGGCTCTCCTTCATACATGCGCCCTAATACACGAAGACGCCCTGCTGTAATAAAATAGCGGCGCAAACGCGCGAGACAAAGAGCTCCGAGGCACACAATAGACGAAAGCGACAGTGAGTATTACGTATATACCTATATACCGCAGCGTAGAAGCCGCAAAGACGGAAAATATCGGTGCGAGCGCGCGCGCACTGGCATCATCGGCTCGAGAGATGCAATCTGAGGGAATTGCGAGTAAGCACGTCCGCGTTCGTTCCGGTGCGATCAATCAGCCGAGCAATAAAAGAGACCCTATAGCCATGTAGCGAAAGAGGAGAGAGAGAGAGAGACAGACAGACTAGCGCAAACACACCAAGTTCCCTGGCGAATCTAATCCAAGTCGTTTAGGAAAGTGCTCCCGCACGGAAGCTGCAGCTCACTCTCTCTTGCTCTCGTGTAATAACGCCAATATCGCGCGCGGCCGATTCATTAGAAGCGAGAGCTGCGCGCTCCGGCGTATATATATGGTAGCTTTGGCGCTGGCCTCAAAGGCGCGTCGGCCGCGATTTTCCCCGCGAATTTCCCGGCGTAAAGGGAATTTTAGAGACAGCCACCGCCACCGCCGCCGCCTCCGCCGTCGTCGTCGTCGTTATCCGCCGGGATACGTTGTAAAGTAAATCGGTTCACCGCGACGCTTGCTGCTATGCAGAGAGAGAGAGGGAGAGAACCTCTCACGTGATGCGAGTGCGCCCGTTTGATGTCGAGTCTGCCGCGACGTCGAGGTATATACTCTGTCGGGAAGAGCAGATCTTTTTGGATTAAACAGCGAGTGCCGCGCGGCGCGTTATGCTTGCACGAGATGGATTCATATATATGACGCATTTCTAAGCTCTTACGAAGAACTTGATATTCTTCAATAATAATTATAACAGAAAGTATAATAATATTCGTTCAATATGTAATTTACGATCCGTCCTGCACGTAAGAATGTCGGAAAAGGAGCTTTTAACGAAAACTATGTAGCACACTGCTCCTCGTGCTTTCGGTTTTCCCAATGGGTAAATTCGTGAAGACGGATACTCGAGTTGTTTTTTTCCCCGAATACCGCACTTTTTCGTCCGCCGCACCGGCGATACATCAAGCCCTTGTCATAAAGCGCTGACTGCGGCTTGCGATCCGAACCTCGTGTCCATATACGTAGGGGTGGTGGGCTGCGTGGAGAAGTTTTCGACGCCCCGGTCTCGTCCTCCATTCGGAAAAACAATAAAATTTATCCGCGTTTATCTCGATGAGAAATTCGTGTTCCTGGCGCATCAATGGCCCCCATAAAGCCATTGAAAGCTTTTTCCCCGTTCGCCGCCACCGCTGCGTGCGACGATCTCGTGCGGGTCCGGCGAATGAAAGAAACGCGCGCGTTTATGTATACTCGAGTGCGGAGGCGGGGAAAAAGCTCGCCAATAGCCGTAGTTTTTCTTTTATCTTTGTTGGAAGAGTTCCATTGAAATAGCGGAATAAGCATTGTATTTTGCGCCGACCTTGTATGAATAAATTAATAATTTTTAAAAATATATTATCACGTTTCTTTAGAGCGAATTTTAAAAATACTGATGGAGGTACCGCACGAGTATAGAATAACATATGCCATTTCGACGAATATAGTATAGGTATGACAGATATATAACGCGATGGAATCTGGGGGTTAACATGTGCTGCTACGGTGCTCAGTCGGATGTAGTCGAGGGATAGTATATATACGTATATATAACACATATGATAAAACGGGAAGTTTCGGCAGGCTGTTATATGTGATTTTTTTCGAGTTTTATTGCGTATACGTTGAAAGAGGGGCATCACGTGTTGCTCAACTAGCATACACACGTGAATTCCTTTTAATCGTAAAAATAGTACTGCTTTTTATTGCTCAGGATGCGTTCACAAAGTGTACAATAACGATTTTATTGTTGCTTTTTAGGGACAAACAGGTTTACGTCTGAAAATGCGTCATCAAATCTATACTTTTATATACGAGTGTTAATCTAATATTATTAGGATGAGAGAATTTTTTTAGCTACGAGCGATAAAACATATACTTGATAATTCCCTATATGTTCTTATCCCTTGAATATTCGTCAGTGTCTCCCGACGTTCTCTTTGGTTCACGGAATTTTCACTTGGCTATGAAGAAAAAATCTCGATGATCCATAACAACGATTACCAGATCAAACAATCATAAAAATGACTGACCACAGGACACCCATCAATTCCCCCGAACAAATCTAGCCCCATTAATAAAAATCACTTCCCAAGTATATATAAATATAACTCTCTGAAAAAAATTATCTGTCTACATAACCCAGTTCTAAGACACCATCGCCTCCTCGCGCATCCCGCAGCTTCGAAGCATCGGATGATAAAAACTTGTGAGAGTCCGGGCATTAATAAAAGCGCCGAAACGTGTCCCTCCTGTACGGCAGCCCGTAATAGCTTCCAGTCTCGTTCTTTGAAGAAATATCAGACGGAATGACTAAACGGGCCATCGTGAAAAAATATCGGCTGGAAGCGATTCGAAGCGATCAGTCATCGCTGTCGCGTTGCGCGAAGAAGTAGGCGCTAAGCCGATTTGTGAACGACGCCGCGCCGCGACGACGATGGAAATACTTGCGGGAATAAACACATTTAATATTCATGGAGTACGCGAGCGGGGCTTTGAGTAATCGCGGAGCTGCTGCGGCTGCTTCTTCCCTTTTATTTTGTTCCCGAGTTAGTATATATTAGGTGGCCCGCGAGAAGACGCAACCGAATATATATGTATACGTAGAGCGAGCTTCGTCGGACTCGATTTAACGCTCGATTTTTTCTTCCGCGTTCTTTTCGTGAATATTCGAATTTGTAACGATTTGTGTGAGCAGCGGGTACAAGCAACGTTTGGGAGATTCTTTACTGTCGCTCGCTTGCGTACGATGCAGTCACAATGTTTTATGAAAAAAAAAGATTTATGCGATAGCATACCTCTACTATTCGCAGAGAAAGTTTGAAAATCGTTATTCACAAGCGGAATCCAAAATTTAATGCTTGCTTTCTTGATTGAAATTCTGTTTGCCAAAAGGCGCACGGAATCCCAAATCCAATAACTTAGCTTTTCGAATCCAGCTGATCCGAGTGATTTGAAAAACGCAAAGACTCGCCTTCTGTGTATAAATTGAATGTATATAAATTATGAATTTAACTCCGCAACAGCTATCGTGACCCTATATATAATTATCAATTAGTCACAGATTTCTAAAGAGTCCTCTGCACACACAGTTGTCTATATCAAAAAGCATGAAAATCAATCGAAGCCCAACACGTCCGACCTCAAAAATTCATAATCACGATCCCACACGCGCGCCGTATAATAATTACCCTCCCACCGAAACCTCACGCGCGCCAGTACGTTACGCTAAGGATCAAGCGAGCGCGACACCTTCCGATCCCGTTCAATCTCAGCCTCAGCTTTTTCGGCAGCAAATCAAAGGAGACCGCGAGGCATTAGCCAGTATAATCCCCTTTCGGGGCCATTGGGCATACATCACTCGCGTCAAATTCCTCAAAACGGCTTTTACGAAACTCTGCGCTACAGCCTAATAGGCGCTATTTATGGGAACGTAAGTCCCCGGTATTAAACCATATCTGTCCCCCCTCCCTTGCGCATAACGCCGAATTAGGTATTCCTCCCGGTTCTGGACTCCGAGGGATTAAAGCCGACCGCAAAGGGGCAGAGCTAACCGCGCGCGAGCGTGCTTTCGCGGAGGAGCACAGCGAACAATTTGAGGGGGGATATGGGGGGTTGGTAGCGCGCGGGAAGGACGTACAATTGACGTAAATCCATTAATTTTAACATTGGATTTCCATTTGACCCAGTAATTTTACGTATTTCGTCGATATAACCGGAATCGAATTGCGCCGCCCTGTATAAGCTTGTTATAATTGATTTATATCGGTGCGATTGGCTATATACTCTCCACTTTTTTGAAGGAATATTATATGTAAGGCAGTTAAAGTCAGGGAATTTTTACAATTCTATCGGAAATTTATTAAAACTTTATTTCATAAATCATACATCGACAACGTGCACTCCGAAGCACTTAAAACAAATATAGTGATGTATAAATACTCCGTCACTACGTAGTCTGAAATAGATATAAATATTCATTGTTTGATTTATGCAATCCAAACTAATTTTATCATTATGACGGTCTTGGATATTCATTGGAATAATTACATTTATTGAGCATTATTCATCTCACAATATTGCAACTCATATACGAATTTAACGGCTATTTTCTCAAATTGTATAATAATAGATGTAACTGCGTATTATACATAATGTACTCAAACTTTTTACCGAATTACTAGAGCTTGAATATTTGAAAAGCTGCGAATGAATGATAGAATATTATACATTACATTGTGCGCGCATAAAGTGATCGAATAAGAAAACCATTTCTGTTATTTCATCAATATTTTCCTTAGCCTCATTTAAACTCTATAAAAATTAAACTCTATATAAATCCATGTAAATGTATTCCAAGTTCAATAAGTACGATTTGTTTGAAGCGCTGTTAATAAAACAAAAATACGAATGCGAAAAAGCGTATCAGAACAATGCCTTTCCAATCAAAAGAACACGCTGCTGTTCGTAAATGAACAGACCATCGCTCAAGTGCGGTTATAAGAAAACTACAACGTGCGCGAGCGATCTGACTATAATACTCTAGAATTAAGCGGCTCACCGGGCACTTAATTCCATAATTAGGTCGTAAAACTAGTGCTTCGGCCTATATTTTTCTAGTGCTCCTTCTCTCTTTCTCTCTCCCTCGAAAGAACTTGGAAATGACGTTAACACGAGTTGGACGACTCTCGGCTTATGATTTATGATCGGGCGTTCAGCGGAGTGCAGCAGTTCTATAACGAGCGCCAGGCGGAAAAACTGCATGCGTTCTCTCCCTCTCTCTCTCTCGCCCTTGTGGATAAAAAATCGGGCTATACGAGTTGGCGCTGTGAAAAATAGTCATTAACAGGAGTGCCGCCGCCGCTGCGGTGGAGACCCTTAAAACTTTTTTTCCCGACGCCGCCGACAAGTTGCTATAACGGATATAACGCTGGGTCAGCTGGGCTTCGACGCGAGAGCGGCAAGTGTTTCTCGTTGTATAGGTGTACAGCATGAGAGCACACGATCGTACACGAGCTGCTATACGCGAAAATCAATGGAAGCAAGGCTTTTCGGGGGAGAATAGGTCACGCGCTCACTGGCTGCTGCTTTTTGCCGCTCGGTCTTCCTGCTGCGCGGCGGTGCTCAGAGGCCTTAGCGCGATTCTCGCGCGCGCACAATGGATGAAGGTTAGTGGTGTAATTGAGGGCTTTTGTCGAGTTTTTCTTTCATTTCGCCGGAAAAGATGAAAGGTGCGAGTTTTCACGATTTTTCCTGATGCCATAAGAGGCCGACTCGGTTTAATGAGTTAAATTATGAGAGCTACGCGCAGCAGGTACTTTTTCGCATTCGCATCAGTATTGAGAATACTTGTCGGAACTTTGGATGACAAATGAAACTTGTACAGTGTTCTTTGCGAGGGATAAACACCGATAATTCGAGGGCTGTACAAAACGCAAGAGTATGCGATACCTATGTATATTCTCGAAAAAGAAAATTATGATAAAAGTTGCGTTATATAGGATAAAAATAACAAAGTTCTATACACTCAAAGGGGCTCCTATTAAAACTTCAACTCTGAAAATAATAGCATGACGCGCAAAGATTTTCACGGTAGCTGCATCTTATAATTTTGTATCGTAAAATTACATTCTTCAAAGTTGCTGGCTGAAGGATGATAAGCTCTAAAAAGGAAAATGGGACGTGAACGCAAATAGGAATTTTCGACCTTTGACTGGTGGAAGAGAGCGCTACACGCTTCTTTTGGAAACATCTTTTCTCTGCGCGAACTTAACAAAGGCACAATGGAGTACGTATATAACAGACACAAAATAAGAGCCTGATTACGGTGCATTGTTGCCGGGAAAAGATGAAAGCCGAATTTCCGGATTTCGTAATTAGAGACTTCAGCTTAGGTAATCGTCCCAACAGCTGCGAAGAAAAGATATACTTTTCAGCGAATGCGGCGTCGTGTATATGTAAACGTTTGTGTCTATATATATATATATACGAATACACTGGATCAACGGAAGATAACGGTATTTTCGCAACGAACTGCTACAAACGCATCTCATGGGGATTCAAACTCCGCGCACTGATATATAATCTACTTTTGAGAATGACGTTCGTTTATGGACCATCAAATCTCAAAGCGGTAGTACTCGTGTAACAAAGAGAGTAAAAAGAAAAAAATTGATACCACCGAAATCTCGTCCGGAGCTCTATCATATCGAGCTCGTTCAACGCGCGTTACACGCGGGCGTGTGCTATATAAATGTATGTATATATATAAGCCAGCAGCAATTCGTGAAACCCATCGGGGGCGCGGTAGCGCACTAAAAACCCGCGCATGTGTATACATATTTATGAAAAAATTATCGATCGCTAGGCTATATATACATATATGTATGTGTGTGTGTGTGTGTGTGTGTGTGTGTGTGTGTGTGTGTGTGTGGAGGACCCGGAACAAGAATCGAAAAGAGGGCTGTGGAGAGATGCGACACATATTTTTTACGACGGCCACGCGGCAATAAACCGAACGGAGTGTATATAGAGCGCGCGCGTACGAGAGAGTTCGGTATATTTTTCGTGAGCGCGCGCCTTTGTCGCGGTGCTGCTGCGCTGTGCTCTCCTTCCCGTTCTGGCAGCAGATATTTCACGCGCAACTTTACAATGACTAGTGCGCGAAAGTCCCGATTTAATGGGGTTTTATATGCTCGGCTGGAAATGTGATTTGGGGTGCTCTACCCGTCGCGCCGCGCCGCCGCCGAAGCGGGGAGAGTTTATATGGTTGCCGAGGCCATGAATCGACGACGAGCGAGTGGTATTACCGAAGCGGCGAGAAATCGTTCTGGTCCTAGTCCAGCGACCCTTTGAAACGACGAAAACAAAGATTGCTAGCCTGCCTTCTTGAAATAATAAATAAGTTGCATAATGGTCGAAATTATTTATTTGATTATCAAACAAATGCGTCTAATAATATTAAAAATCGTGTATATTTGTGCCCGCACCATATCCATCGCCGACGACGAAGAAAAAAAGTTTGTTTTGATGCCGAGTCACCGTAATTCGTCAACAATCGCCGCGCGCACGTGTAAAGAAAAGCCGTTCAATCCGTTGATAAATTATGCAAATCGTCGATCCCTCGCGAGTTAAAGCGTAAAACAGGGACATCTGCGGATTCGAGCAGTCGTCATGCGATTCCCCGTAGCATAGACATATATATATATATATACAACGAACGCGCAGTAGTACAAAACATAATGTACCCTAATATAAGTGTCGAGGAGTGTAAGCGAGAAAAATGATAGGCCTCCTTCGAACTAATACCACCGGCATTAGAGGCCGCACGTGAATGTTTCATTAGACATGCCGCATCAGCGACTGCCGAGTTTTTTTATTATTGCCGTCAGCAGTAGTATAAACTGCCGAGCGAGAGAGAATAACGCGTATATACACAGGCGTACTTTATTCCGGACGGGATATGTTATCGACGCGGCAGTCGCCGGTTCCTTTCGAGCCGAACGAATGCGAGTATATATATATATAGATGGCACGTGGCTGTTTACGCCGATTCTCGCGCCCGCTCAACGTGTTAAATTACGATTTGATGTATGGCGGCGGCGGCAAATTTGTTCGCACGCAGCTATTACGATTGGAAAAAAGGCTATTTCGGAGAGGTCCTTTTGTGCGAGTTGGCCCGACGGTTGGGAAATTTTTTTTCGATCGGGCACAAAGGCGTGTGCGGGCTCGATGAGAGAATCGTCGAGATTCTCACGATAAAGAGACGATGTTATACGCATGGCACGTCGTTTGATAATTCCGTGCACTTCCATTCGTCGATACTGTAAACGCTATAACGCTTTTATTATATACTTTGACATACTGCAAAGCTGACATAAAATTCTGATCTGACGAGAAAAATATAAAAGAAAGTCGATATCCTCGGCATCGCTTTTCTCGTCTTGTGTGTCCTAATGAAATTAGAATTTGGGCTTGATAATTTGATATCGAGAACGGAAATAGCATAGCTATAAAAACAACGAACTTTCACAAACCAACCGGAGAAAAGCGAGTGTAACGCTTGCTCAGCATTGTATAAGTGACAAATCACCCCTGACGGCGAATCGAGTGTAAGCAGCAGTCAAACTAAGGACTTTCCTCGTAGATAATTATCCGGAGTCGAAAAGTCCGATAACTTTTCGCCGAGCCCCCGAAGATACAGGCGCGGACGAGGAACATCCCCCTCGCTCATATCGACGAGCATCGCGTCCTGTCAAACGCTCATGTTTACTAATGCGCGGTGGCCGAGGGATGTGCGGGCGTTGCGAGCATCTCTAACTTAGATAACATCCAAACAATCGTGAAACTTTCCAAAGCTAAACTAACTTCCATTTATTTCATTCCTCGATCTACTCCTATAGCTCGCGGAGCATTCAATTCATTTTTGCCAGATCGAAACCTAGAGTTTCTATACGATTCGTCGTTCCTCGAAGAATATAGAGCCTATTATATACCCCAGAAAAAGCAAATTTCCGCCGACGCGAAAATCCCAACCTACGCGTCACTATATCGCGGAGAGATAGGTATATAAAAAAGCAGACTCACACACATGCTCGTCGACAAGAATAAGGCGGACCCGTCCGCGACTTATCCGGTGGTCCTCGGGCACTTGCGCGCGCGCGCGCGCGTCCATCGCAAGTATATGCACGCACGTAAAAAGCGTTGCAGGAATCGAGTATCGATGTAGTATATATACACATATATATGTGGGGACGGATGACGAACGGGCAACACGTCTTTTATTTTACGCCGAGCCGAGTATATAGAGGGACAGTTCGCGCGCTTAAGCTGACGACGTGGAGGCGTTAAAAAGTCGCTGACTTGAGTAGTACGTTGGCTGCTGACGCTGAGCGCGCGGGTTATTTTTATATCCGTCTTTTTTTTCTCAAAGACTCGAGAGAGTTTGCTCGAGAGCTGTATAGAGCACGTAAAAAAAGGTGGACGAAGTTTGCGAGGCGAGCTGCTCAGAAAATTACAAGACACTCCATTATTATATATTGTTATATATATATATATATATAATATTTTCTCAGAAGACAGTTTTGAGTCAACATCAGCTGATTATTATTCTTCTTTGCGTTTGTCAGAGGAGGAGGAGAGCATTATAATTCTTTGATCGGAAGTAGAGTAATATTGCAAATTTAATACGAAATGGATTCGTTGCGGCGATGTCGATATTATTGGTAAATAAACGAAGAGTGTTCTGAGAAGAGCAAAAAGCCCCAGCGGGACAGACGTACGATATACGTATAGTAGTATATCTATATACCTATATATTATTATGATGTATACGAGAAGCAGAAAAGCAGTAAAGGGAGATGCAGGAGACGGGGCTGAGTCAGCCCTCGCCGCATGGATTTACTCGGGACGATAGGAAAATTTCAATTACCCGCTCGGAAAGGCAATATCGGGACAACATAAATATCCCTTTGACAGACCGGTAAATACGGATCTCTGATTGTAAAAACAAAAATGTCAGCGCTGCCGCTTCTTCACGAATACGACGCACGAGCTGAAATAACTGCGAGTAAATATTGAACGACATATCGATATATATAGCTAAAAAGCTAAAAAGTACAATTGAATCATCGAAATTGACGAAACTGCACTTTGTTATACAATTCATTATACAGCAGTTTATGATTATGATTTATTGTTGCGGGTAATGGGGTTTCAATGAGCATCAAATAAGCGTTATAGCACTTTCGTGGGAACTATAAACAGCGTTCCAAGTTTACCGAATCCGCGCGCTATTATTCGTAACGTATAACTCCGTAACTTATAGTGCTGCGCCACGTGTCGTGATTGAATAAGGAACTTGTATGAAGCCGATTTTATGTAGAAAGCATTTACTCGCAGTATATGCCGAGTTTTCATTGTCAGCAAATTTATAAAGTTTATAAGCTCGAAAGCTCGCTCTTGTGCAAATGACGCACAATATATATATACTGCAGATAATTAAAGTTCGCTTTGCCTCAATTTTCTTTCACAAGGTATAGCGAGTGAAAGACGTACATCGTATCCGCATATTCAACTGTGCCCTTCTCGTTCCTAGCAGTATAGCATCTGTAAATCAATCAAATCGACCCCATAAAATCCGCAACACATTCTCGCACTCGAGCAAACTGCTCTCGCTGTCGCATCGAGTACACTCATCTTGCTCACACGTCGAGCCCGTAGCAGAGCTGCCATAAAAAGTACCCATCGCCAAAAATCGGCCCACCCGAAACAAGGGCCATCCAGCCGAAATCGATGTATAATTAAGAGCCGACCATTAGATTCTCGCGGGGCTGCGCTCCGATGCCAAGAGAAAGAGCAGCGGGTATACGCTTCTGCCCAGGCTTTTAACGGAGCGAGCGCGCGCGAGAGCCAAAAAAAAGGGAGAAACGGAGCACAGAGGGTGCAGTAGCAGCAGCGGTATATAGGTCTTTTGACAGCGTTTAGGAGCTTCGAGTGGCGCTCGAACATGTTGCGCTACTTTTCGCGACAGGGCGTTGGAGTAGGTTCTGCGAATTCGAGAACACACGTGCGCAGCGATCTCTCGTCGTTGTTCTCGGCAGGAGCCCGGAAGAGGAAGGAGCAGCAGCATGGGGAGTTTTAGATGACGACGGCGATGATGGGCTGCTGGAAATTTTAGACGGCTGAATTGGTCTTGAAAGCCTACTGCAGGATACGCTGCGAGTTTAGGTGGTTAGAGATCCGAAGGGGAAGTCGTAGTATTGGTTGTTGAGATTGCTTGTGTCTGTTCGGTACTTTGAATATTTAATTATTTTAATTGGATTTCTTTAACTGACTTACTCGTTAGTTAACGCCGTAGGAAAGAAATAATGAGGAGTGTTCCATTCATTAAGTTGTGCGCAAAAATAGCGCGTAATATTATTCAATTTACTATTATTTTCAAAAACTTGAACCAATATGTTGTTCTTGATACTACTATTGTATGAAGTTTTTCTTTATATAAAAAAAGGTTTATATATAAGAGTAATTAGAGAACATTTGAAAGGCAAAAATAAAAGAATATAATCGCATATCCTCTTGAGAAGCTCCAATCCATCATACAATCTACAAAGAAAGCCCCGCATCAAATATTCGAATTCTAAATCAGCATCTCATCCCTAAACTCCGCAGCACCTCGATAAACAATCCGGGTCCCAAAAGTTCGCGCGAGACGAACTTCCCCCGCAGCCCGAGCAAACAGCAATCCAAAATCAGAGAAAGAAAGAAAGAAAGAAGGGTCGCGATTTCCATTGGTAGTCAATATCGGCAGCGGGTTTCGGTTTTTCCGCACGTATCCCTCCCCTCGTATGGACACACGAGTGCCTTCCTGTATATACGTGACCCCGCGTGCAAATTATTCATTCCCTCGCACGCGTGTGTGGGCCCAGAGACGGGCTTATAATTCTTCGCTCCCCCATCGGAACACCAAGAGCTATATCGATTTCCCAACAGAGCGTCCGCATCGCATCCGGCTCTCGTTGTCTCTCATATATATAATAGCTGTTGCCCTGTTCACGGTTATAGATTAACTGCTGCAAAAAGGCAGCTGTGCGAAATTTTTCGCTCCATTATTTAGCTGCGCCAACAATGACCAAGAAGATGGAATTTTAGAGTCAATTTATAGAATGATTATATAAAGACATTTACAATTTTCGTATCAATATTACAATAAAAGGTGGAGGATAATATAACATATAGCCGAATTGTATACTCAATTATTCAACGTTATCTCGCAAATGAAGCTAAAATAATAAACAACGACAATCAATCTTCTCGAAAAAAATATCCAAAAAGCGTCATCCAGATACCTACGCAGCACCAAAGTGTGAATCTCCCCTAGCGGCACTCTTCTTTTATTGCCGAACGCGAATTTTCGTTCCACAGGGGATGAGTGAGCGTACGCAGATAGCGACAGCGGGGATGTTTCGTTTAATTCCGGACTTTCGCGCGCGGCGACCCTTTGCCTCGCCAAACTTCCGACACTGTTCGATTGCCCTCTCGCGTATCGCTATACTCCGCTATGTATATATGTATACATATGCTATACGCGTTACGGCTCTCGACGACAATGAAAAAAAGAGAAAATCATCGCGAGATTTAATCTCTCTTTAATTAAACGGCATATACCGGGGAAATTCACTGCAGCCGGTGTTTGCCGAGGGAAATGTTTCGTACGGCTTTATAAGGCTATTTTTTGGGATTATTTTTGGACTGTTTGGATCGATTGCGCTTGTGGGCGCGGACACATTCCCTGTCGCGTTGATTTTCCAAAGCAATTTTTTCAGAGCGTTAATTAACTTTATAAATATATAGAAAGGCTGGAACTTTTGCCGACATTCGTGTGAGTTTATTATTTCTGCAAACATGAATAGTTTATATTCCCCCCCGTTCTCCGTTTGATTTTCTTTTGTTGAAACGCAGTATTAATTTTCTCCAAACGCGGCAAATATAATCGATAAATTTGAGCATAAGTCGGCTTGGGCGACGCTCGTGAGCACACTGCGTAATAAATTCTCCCCGAAACTTGTGATATTCTTTGCTCACCGACGCCGAAATGGGATTCGCGTCTTTCATATATATCTGCGCGCACGCATACGCTCATGATCCCCGCGCGCAGTCGTCCGATTTTCCTGGGCCTCCCTTCGATTCTCTCCTTAAGTTTTATTGGCGAAGCCGATCGCGTCTACATATATACACGTTCCTTTGTCGCGACGCGCTCGTAGAAAAAGATCGAGGCAGCGATCCGCGTAAACGAAATTGCCGGGGGGGTTGAAAGAGCGAAGGAAGGGTGAGCGGTGCCTTTTTATTCTACTCGCTCTCTCTCTCACTTTCGCTTTCTCGCGGGCTCTCTTCTTTTAGGCTCGCGAAAGGACTTTTTTCTATGAGTTATATAACGGTGGAAGGACGGAGAAAGATTGTTCTTGAAATTTCTTCAAAGTGCTCTCGCGAGCTGAGCGCTATATATAAATAGGTTGAAAGTCACTCGTTCGTGTCAGAGCTGAGTAATAGTAGTAATATAGACTTGGTGGCACAATGCTTCAGTTTCTTCGATTCTCTGATGAAAATTCGACGGCTACAGGGGATCCTGTAAGAGACACTTTCGATGACATTATATACAACCGCACACGAATCTCGGAGAGAATAACACGCGTTAAAATCGAAAAATTTCATTAAGTCAGCTTAGCCGACACGTAAAACCATATATACGCAAGCTATATCACCCTCCACCCCAACGACCGCATCCGATCAGCAAAAATTTACTGCAACGCGACGAATGAAAAAAAAGAAAGAAAAACGAGCTGGAAAGCCAGCAGAGTGCGCTACTTTGGACTAATATCCCCTTCGATTTCTCTAATTCTCCCTTTCTTTATTTCCCTTACAGTATAGCAACGCCGTGCGCACTAAGCAGAGGAACCCCAAAAGCCGAGGCTCGCGCCAATACAACACAATGGAACAGTATTTGGGCGTGACTGCCTCGATTCGCCACGGCTATCGCTCTCCTTTTCACGGCTGCGTAAGCCTCAACGCGCGACGCGTCTTGCGCCCAATAATTTCGCCGACTGCCCTCTCTCGGAGAACGATCTTTCTCTCTCTCTCTCTCTCTCTCTGCACTCGTCATCTATCTTTTCGTCTCTCTGGCTATTACTGCGTGGACTTCGTACCCACCCCCCGCGCAGAGGGGCAGTCAAGTGCGACCGACTATGTCTAAGCCGTAAAGAGCTTTTTTCGCAGCGAGCGGCGATAGCTTTTATTTTTTAACTCTGGATATTTCACGGCGGCGTCGGCTCGTAAAAACTAATGTACCACAATAAAATGGATTTTCGAGAAATAGAGCTCGAATACTAGATTGAGCGTCTGATCTTCTACGAGGCGATTTCTATAGTGTTGTGAATTTGCTGCACTGTTTTAAACTAGAATTCCTGTATTATATTCCATGTTTATAGAAAGGTTGTATTTTGTCGAGTTTCCGGGGAAAATAATGGTATAGTAACAAAGCACGCGAAAACGTTGAAAATAAAATGAACGAACGCGGCCGTGTATACACGTTATACATTTGAATATACAATACTATTTTTATTCCCTACACCATCAGCTCGCCGTAACAAAATTCAAACGCAACAACGTGAAAGCACGAAACAAAGAAAGTGTCCAGAAACTTTAACCTGTTTCCTATATAATATATTCCTCCCGTTTTCTCCCTTGACTCTTCGAATCTCGGCTAGTCCAGCCCATTTCACTGGCATATATAGACAGCCACGACAGCAGCAACATCGAAAGTGCGTTGAATTGTCAAATCGGAGCTAAACTGCCCTAATCGGGACACCCGCACCGCCATATATAGCAGTTACATGACAAATCGAAGGGATTCCTCGCGAAGGGCTGCGTTGCTATACTGGGCTGGGCACACATAAATTGGGGGAAAACGCGCGGCGGCGGCGCGTCTAATCGCGACGCGTATATACTTATATATACAGGACTCGCCGGTGATTTTCTGGCGGAATTCGGTAGGCCACATCGAGCGGTTATTTATGGGCCGTCGGTTGAACCGGAAAATTATCGCGCTACGCACTATTTTTGATGGACTTTGAATCTCGAGCATACATTCTCCTCGAGAGCGTGCGTGGCTATATATAATAGATCGATCGATGTAAGATTTGCTGGTCGCGTGGCGCGCGTACAATATACACAGCGAAGATAATTTTTCTTTTGTCGAGAGCGTCGTTTCTAGTTTTATCCGATCCAGATTTAATATGCTTTTCCGATATTCCGACACGGCGATATACATTTGGGCGTTACAAAAATAACGCTGTTATTATGCTCGAGAAAATAATATCGCGTCGGTGCCGAATAATGACGGATCGCGGAATAATAGAACACCCTATCGCTATAAAATGTTTAGTCCAACTTCGACGGTGTCTGCAAGCATGGCTCATCAATATGACGGAGCTTGATGGCCGCGTCTCGGTTTTCATAACGCAATCAATGTCTCATGAAATTTTCCTCGCGGTCGCAATTAGCCATCGGCGCGATGGGAAAATCCAATTATCCCGCCAGCGAAACAAAGAGAGCGAGAAACAGGGCCAAAGTATGCATAGTTAAGTCGCCGGATTTTTCAGCGCAGAAGGGGGAAAGACAGCAGCTCTTCTGCGCGTCGAAGGGGAAGATAAACGAGCTTTCGCGCGCGCCGATACACCGAAATGCAAAGTAAGAGGGAAGAGGAGAAACTGCGTGTAATCGCGGGGGCGCGCGAAGAGTGTATATATATATATATATATATATATATAGTGGAAAAAGAGTGCCGTGAGCGGAACGCTGAAACGGAGGAATTGGAAAAGTGTGCGGCGGGAAGAGAGTTTGGAGAGAGAAAGGCCGAGGTTGCGCCTCATTATTTATTATTCCAGTGGTGTCGATCGACAACTTCCGGGAGCTCCAGACCGCATGCAGGCGCGACTATCGATATACGTCCTTCCGCAGAAGCTTTTTCTCAAGAGGTTACTTGCCTTTGTCTTACGCGCGGCAAATCGCTCGGCTATATATATACCTATACTTATGCGAGTATACGATATTATCTTTATCGAAAAATCGCTGCTTTCCGCGAGCAACGGAAAAATTATTATTCTTTCCATGCACGTGTGCTGCAGCAGCTCTATTTGCTTAGAGTGCGACGTCGAGACTTGCTGTGCTCCGGCTGTTGTGCGTCGATAAGTTCGCGGCGCTCATACCACTTTAACTTGCCGGGCGCCCTGTACACGCTCTCGAGTACTAGCTGTACTTCAGGCAAGTATGGGAACTATACTATATATACGTATATAGGTATACCTATAATACTCGCGTTTCGAGAGTTAAGGAGTTCGGGAATTTTGCAAAGTAACAGCAGCAGCAGCAGCAGCAGCAGCAGCAGCTGAGAGACGAATTCTTCGTGTATGTTTCTGCTGCTTGCAAATATGAATACTCCACAAGTCTCGTATGATTATCTCTTCGTAACTTTGTAAACTTGCATTTCGAAATTTTCCATTCGGATACAGCAGATTTTTTAAAATCACGTAAGGGTAAATTCGAAATCCTCGTTATCGCGTGCAATTAGAAGATAAAAGCTGTAATCTTTCGTATACGTTAGTAAAAAAAAAAGATATCGAAAAACAAACTCTACGATAACGGCAGTGGCGTCGGTATTGAATTGCACTGCTCGCAAGTGCACACCCCTCGTCGTCGTTAAAACAAAATTAATAATTGCATAACACCCTCGAAGCTTACCCTCAGCAGTCGCAATGAAGAAAAACCTACTCACCCAGGCAAATCTCTCGTTAAACAAAAGTTGGAGAGCTGAGAAAAAAAACTACGCTTTCGAATAAAGAATCACAAACACACACATACACGCACAATAAATCACGACATTATTAAAGGCGCGCCGAGCGCTGCATACCATCATCATCGTATATAATTATCGCGATCATTAAACCGCGTTCTATCATCATCGGCGAATCGGGCGTAATGCACACCTTTGCGCGCGCAAGGGAGATGATGTACGCAACACACTCGACGCTTCTGCACACTGTGAGCGCGACCCTCACGCGAGCTTGCAGTACTCGGCGCGCCGTCAATTTAAGCCTCATTAACAGGCTGAAAGCTCACGCGCGCGAAGCTTGTGATGTGTATATATATAACATACGCACGTGTACACGTAGGTAGGTGTCCCGCGTTGCCTCACGCCTTTTCGCACCAATTACAGTTATTTCTCCTGTCGGCATGCTGCGCCAGTAGCGGCAACCCCTTTTTTGACACATCTGCACGTTAATTTCGGCGAAGCCGCGCTGATTAAAGCGCAGCGCGGGCGGCGCGGCTGCGTATGTGTATGTACGTCGTCGCGGCGGGCACATGATAAATTCGAATGTTGCCATTCGGATCACGAGCTAAGCGGATTGGCAAATCGGTAATGACATTTGCACAGGCTTACGCGTCGGTAATTCGCTGCTTTTTTGGCAGTCGTTGTCTGTCCGTCTGCGTTTGTTGCGTGAGTGCTCGCTATCTCTCTCGGCTGTCGTTGTCTATCTGAAGTGGTTGCCTCCGGTTGTTTGCATCTGGCTTTATTGCATCGCATTCTCGGCTTGTTTTACAAAGTTTGAGGTTTCGAGATAATACAAAAAGGTATTATAATGATAAACTGCTTTCAACAATTATCATGCGGTTCAGGCGTCATTGCGTAGACCATTTCTGGATACCAAACACTATAAGTTACAAAGAATACACAGTTGTCTGCATATGAACTAATAATGAGTGAGTTGCATTAACCTGATACGCTGTTTATTTTTCATTACATCGGTATACACATTCAATAACGAGATGTGCATAAAACGCTGTAACGAATATATTTTTCCTTAATTAAAGATAAATTGACGATGACTGTATGTACTACCAATTGAATTATACTTTTTAATCAGGTTTTATTGCATACCGAAACACGAATGCACACTACATGATATCGCTGTTACTAATTGAAAATTGTCGCTTATACACGACCAGGTTATGAATAAGAAATTTATTAACTATTCTTCAAGGCCTCTGATAGAGAAAATTTTCCTTTTCCTCAGTCAAATCAGCCCTGCGCGTGCATCACAGTCAGTCTCGCAAATAAATAGCCAAAAGCCGCCGAGGCTAGGCAAAAGAAAAAAAAGAAGAAAAAGGAAAATTCGCGAGACAACCCGCGCGATAAATTCGGCCAACAATATGCCGCGGTGGAGCGGCACACGGCGCCGTGTGAGTTACCGCTCAGCCATTTCCGGCTTCTTGTCCCACGCGCTGCAGACGACACAAAAGAGAGAGAGAGAGAGAGAGAGAGAGAGAGAGAGAGAGAGAGAGACTGGCACCGCCTTCGCGCATGTCTTCGTCCACCTCCGCGCGCGATTCTCGCCTTTCCATCCGCCTCTCTCTTTTTTCGCAATTTGTTCTGTCGGATTTTTCCGCGCACTCCTCGTTGTCGGCGCGTCTGATGACTTTTTGATACGACGACTCTGCAGCAGCTGATTTATTATGTATAAACACAGCTCGCTGATCGATTGACTACTCGATTTCGTTAAACTTTCGCCGTTTCCACTCTATATACAACGTCCTATATTCATAGCACTGACAGAATGCAATCTCCGCTCTATGATATAACCCCGCACTGGGAAAATCCAATTGCGATCCTCCTTAAAATATTCAGCGCGACGCGGCTGCGTATATGAGCGTCGCCGAAACCTCCTAAAATTAGTCGGCGCCCGCACCGGAATTCTCCGGGAATCAGCGCGCGACGACTTGCCGAGCGTGCGCGCGCTGCGATATTTTACCTGTCGCGCAAAAGTGCGTCTTACAAATGGCGTGTCATTCATACACGCTGGCTTCCCTTCATTCTGATTCATTCCCCGCCGTCTCCTCCTATTACTCACGCGGCCGGCAAACAATGCGCGGCGACCGAGTAGTATCTCGCTCTTTCTGTTGAAACAAAGCCGCTCAGGCGCGATTCCAGGGTTGCGCCATGCGTCGCCATGCGCATTTTTTCTGTTTTTTGGTTTTTTATTTCTGGCCGAGCAGGGACGGAAAATCTGTGATCTGTGCGGCGGATGAGCCACGGCTTCTCGCGGGATGTGCTATAACACACATGGTGCGTGAAAGTCTCTCTCTTGACTTTCTGCGTGTTTATCTCGCGGATTTCTACTCGAAGGAACATAAACCTACACGAGAAGCAAAACATCAAATCCATCGGATTTTTATAATTTTTTAAAGAATCTCGATAATGCATTTCAAAAACATTCTTAAAAATTTCAAGTTATTCGAAATATCGCTTTTGTGCTATACTGACAATGAGTGAAATACCACGATATTGAATTAATTGTATAGGTATATTCTCAAAGTAAGCGGAGACGCAAATCGCATAACCGCGAGTTGTCTGAAAGCGAATATATACTATATACATACAAGCGTGTTCGTTCAAAGTATTATATCTCTATCACACATCGTCGGTGTGCACAATTTCACGCTCTTCCTCCTCTTCGAAATCCTTCACTCATAAGCCCACAATACCACACAAAAGCGTATATCCTCTCAATTTATAAATACGCACCTTCTATCATCGGCGCAGCGCACCTTCTTATTATACAACGAGCCACAATGAATGCATAATACGCATATGTATATACTCGCACACGTCGCCGCGCATCTATCCTTATTACCGCGGCGCGAAAGGAGAACAATGATGAATAGGCCTTCGCACATTCAGCGCGAACTCCTCTCGAAGATTCCTAATCGGTGTCTTCAAGCCCACATCTCATTGTATACTGATATACGCGCGTCATGCGTCCTCTTTACCGTTTCGCGCGCACATATGGCGGCGTTTATCGCGCCACATTAATTTTTCATATGGAAACTTTCAGTTGCGCGCCAGCGAAATAAGAGTAAACTTTCACGAGCTGCGATAATGCTCGCGCTCTTTTAAAAGTACACACCGCGGCCGTGTGCTGTTATGCTGGCTGCACTTACTATTTCGCCGTATGAACGTGTGATGAGAGATTCCTAGAGCGTTTCACGTTCATTTTCTAGTGTATATTGTTTGCGCGAAAAACTGCGTTGCGAACTTACGGTACGTGCGGAAAAACTTCTATCCAATAGATACGAAAGTGTTAAAATTATCAGGATCGATAGTGCCGAAAATTTTGAGAATCGATTCATCATTTTATATATACATTCCAGCTGGCTTGGTGCGATCAAATCGTCACTTTTAGAACGCTCCCATCAAGAAGCGTTTATAATAGAACTGAACTGTCGAGCATAAATCTGTCTATATCCAGCAGTAGCGCGCGTTCGCCTACGTCAAATAGATGATTAATCGGGGAGCGCTCATTAACCGCTTGATGTACAAGCATTTTGTCAAATTAATCTCCAAACTACAGCGATTAACATATCCGACAAAACGACGCTCATCAAGAAGAAAAATCAAAGGACGCTACAGTAACAGCCTTTAATATCCCCAGCTCGTGTAAACCTTGAATACACGAGCATGAATGATGTTCAATTAACGCTAATTTGCGTGCGCTCGTACGTATTCATAATATAAGACGAGAAAAACGACGGAATTAACATTTTCATTCGGACAGCGCGCGCCGGATTGATGGCCGGTCATTAGGTCGCGCTACGCGCGTTCACATCAACGAAACGTGAACTATGCGGCGCGTTGTCGGGCAAGAAAAAACCAAATGTATATACATAGCCTATCCCGCGCGCCCAAAACTTAATCAAGTCGTCCGCATCGTCGCACACGCGGGACCACACTGCAGACAGAGAGAGAGAGAGAGAGAGAGAGAGAGATCTAACAACAAAGGTATACACGTTCGTATAATTGGGTTACGGCTAAACCAGCCGCGCAGCTGTCGGAGGCTCCTCTAATTCTCTCCAGGTCTTAGCCCGCGGTCACCGCATCATCAGACTCAGCAGCAGCACACGGTTCCTTATTCTTCGAAGAAGGAAAAATGGCTCGGCGGCAGCTATGTGCCAGCGCAATTATCCGTAAACACGTACGAGTCTGCAGTGTAGCACGCACACACACAGATATATGTATATATATCGGCCTCAGCTCGCGGCGGAACGACTAACGAAGGAACGAAGGGTCGTCGACGTCGCTGATGTCGCAGGGTTGTGAGGCCCCCGGGGGAGGCTTAAAACGCGTGTATGTGTGGAGCCGAGCGCGTATATACGGTGTACCCGCAAATGTTGACTCGCGTCGCATTGTTTAGCGCGCCGCGACTTTTCCCCCGAGAGTTGCGCGGGCTTTATTTGCGGGCCGCGGCACGTATGTCTGCCGCGCGAGAGATGCGCCGGGAGATGAGTCGAATTAGGAGAAAGGGGAAAGGTGCAGCGGCGTTATGTAGGCATCGAGATAGCCTGACGGACGTGTATATACGAGGGGGAGTTGACGAGATGAATTTTGTGGCTGTATGTGGCGTGTTTAGATCTCTCTCGGCGGGGAATTGGTTTGATGAGACGCTTTTGACTCCGAAGGCTTATACGTGAATCCGTTGCGCTGTGGACAGTATATTATTGCGATAAATATGTCGGATATTTATAATACATTTGGTTTTGTCGTCAGTTTTTTTTATTCTATATAAAAGATACATAGAAGCGTGGTTTTCGATCGAATAAGTGCGGGGAAGAAGAATGTACGGGCGCGTGGGTCGAAACAACAACCGGAGGCACTGTTAGATATATACACCATTCTTTCCTTTAATAATCTTGTAAAAAAGTTTGCGGTTGCCTTTAGAGAGAGGAGTGAGTAAATCATATTTCGGCGCGGAGAGAATACGAAGACCTATATACGTAGCGGAGCAAAAAGGGAGCTGCAAAGAATGAGAAGAAAAGAGAAGTAGCTGAGTTTGCTGCGCCGACAAATAAAGACGCTACCAATCCCCGCGAGGAAGAAGAGAAAACAGCTCGCGGCGGCGGCGAACGGATCATATAATCTTATAAAAGCAACGTCTATTACGCGAACGAGCGCGTTAATTAGGCTTTTCTATTTTCCACGTCAATAATATGTCGTCTGCAACGCAACCGCCTGGGGTTATTTGCCCGAGCATTGTATAACTGTGCACGGATGCGCGATTTAGTCGCGAGCAACATTTTATTTATAACGATCCGTTATTAGCAACGCGGTGATCTGAAATAGGCGGTAAAAATACCGGAATTTCAATTATTCCAACTTTGATGCCATATCTACTGTTTCTAACAGCCAATTATAAATTCCATAAATTGCAAGCGTCAATTTACACGTATGCAAATAGCAAGGAAAAATATCCAAAATTAGTAAAACTACCGTAATCCGGGCTTTCCTCATCGAGGTGTTACTTTACGACACGCGGCTTCTTCGACATATATAATATACGCCCACGAGAATATCCCGGCAAGCGGATTCGCTTAACCCACAGAGACACAGTCAGACACTTATGCGCATGACATCATCAACAACGCTATACTGTTGTGCTGCCACTCGACCGCAGTGACTTTGACGGCGATAAAATAAGCGGGTATATATATAGCGTCTGGCAAGATTATATGACGCATATATAGGTAGACGCGGAGAAATCAACGCTGAGACAATATAAATGCTGGCGGCTACAGCTTTGGTATCTCAAAGAGGTGCGATCGCGCAGATATTCTTTCTATAATACAAAAGCGGCGGCAGCGACGAAGACTAAATGTGAATAAGAGGATGATTTTTCTGCAGCCTCGCTTTTTTCACAGTGGCCGGCATTGATGCCGTATTAATTTACATGATAATATAACGTTCGCGGAATATGGCCTAAATAAACAAAGGGGCTGCTATAGCCGCTTGCGAAATTTCACTCGAGACTAATGGGCCCATTCACGGTCGTCGCGTCACGTGTTGTGTATCGCCTGAACAGCTAAAATATGCTGGAAGTTGATATCCTATGGACAATTGTTTTTTGTAGATATTTCTATGCAAGAAAATTCTTTTTAACGAGAGATGCATGCGGTGACGTGTATCATATCTATATTTTATATTATTGTCATGTAAATCTATCCTGCTCTGCTTAATTTCTTTTGAATTTTAAGCTCATTAAGCAGCTCCATTGCAGATTAAAGTTAATGAGCAATCAAAATTTATTTAAGGTATAAATACTTCTTTTATTTACGTGCATTATATAAATTGTTATAAATACCAAATACGTAACAAAAAAAATATTTTGAATCCTCAATCTGGATAAAGCCTATATAAGTCTACACAACAATCAAAGGTCGATCCATCTAATAAATTACGAGTATTATTGTTATGCCGTAAAAAAGCAAACCCGTAGCAGCGCAATCGCCTTGTATAACAAGCAATTAGTCCTGTTTTCCCGCTCGTCCAAATTTGCACAAAAAGCACACGCGTATTCGCGCGCTTCGCTAGAGTCGGCGTAACGGGCGCTTTATTGCTCGACTCTATACGTATATAGTATATATAGTATTCGAGCGCGAGTGTAAAAGATGATGGAAACGCACAGGCGTATTTTTCGTTATATTGCCCCTCGAGCAGTCACCTGCCGGCATTTACTGGACCCTAAAACTGTCCGCTCTAGGAGCTTTGTAACGGCTCCTGAATAAGAAAGCGAATTTTATTGCACGGCGGCTTTCAATTATGACGTCTCTCGCGACGTATATACGTATATATATAGGTAGACACTGGACCGGACGCTAGTGGCAAGAACGGACCAGGGATTTTCCCGAATTTTATTGGGGGATTTTTACAAGCTCTCGCGCGCTCTCAATTTTATTTCTTGTTATAAAGCGCGCGGCACCGGCTGCTGAATGAAAAACCAGGCGATATTTCCGCGGATCGAAGAGTCTGCGCGCGCTCGCGCTCGTAAAGTATGAAAAGCTTATTATAATCGAA
This sequence comes from Muscidifurax raptorellus, assembly GCA_020010945.3. Lineage (NCBI taxonomy): Eukaryota > Metazoa > Arthropoda > Insecta > Hymenoptera > Pteromalidae > Muscidifurax > Muscidifurax raptorellus. The sequence continues at coordinate 17,666,482 of CM052077.1, read as the reverse complement.
TTGTTGATCATTGAGCTTTTGTTATTCACACCGAAATCGTACGGATGTAACGCGATTAAAGGCGAATAATAACCTCAAGCGCAGTATACTGACATTAAAATTTGAATACCGACGTCATAATTTATATACATAATGAAGAGCGAACGCGATCCGCTCGTCAAAGTGTGCAGTAATGCTGCAGTTGCTTACTGTCGAAAGTTCCAATAAAAAATTTGTATATACTTGGAATAAAACATTATTCGACAAATATATATAAAGGAGCGGCGGCGGCGGGTGAAAGTCTGAATAGCTGTCACGGAAAAATTGTCATTTTGATGAGCAACGCGTGAAAAAGTCGAAAAATTAACGTAAATTAATAAACGTTGTTCGGCGAATTTATTGCGCCTCTTTATGATGGGGTCGCAACATACGATTATAATACGTGAATATACATGAAACCGCACTTTTCATAACTCTGCGAAACGTGGCAGCTGTTTACAAAATAAATTTTGTTACGATCCACTGGACTGCATACTCGAATTATGTGAAAATGCAGAGTAAAAATTCCTCAAATAAAAAGACGCGAATAACCCAGTAAATATAGCTCCACGTGCGTATATGCTATATAATAACAAAGCCAAAGCGCGAAAGTCAAACCGCGCGCAAACCGTCGATTTTTCGCGGCAAACGACCAGCTGGCTCCGAAAGAAAAGATTTGAAACGAGGCACACACGCGCATATCCCTCCTCTCATCGGCAGAAATACACGAGAAGAAGAAAAAAAATCGAGACAGAGAAAAAGAGAGGACGTTATTACCGGGAGATTTAACACCCCAGCATCGACGGCCTCGAAGATTAAGGCCTGCGTCCTTTGAAGTTTGAAATTGAAAAAATTTTCCTCCCTCGTACAAGACTAGAGTCACCGGTGGCGGCGGTGTGCTACGTAACATCCCTCTCGGAAATGCTCACCCCTCAACGGAGAGAACGCGGCAGCGTCACACAACTCGGCAATTCATCCCCCGGCGGCATCGCGAGTAGTGCTGTCTCTCTCTCTCTCTCTCTCTCTCTCTCTCTCTCTCTCTCTCTCGCCTCCCGGTGTACATTTAAATAATTACAATCCCGGTGTCGTTTAGCCCCGATAATTTATAGCCGCGCGCGAGATCCGCACACGGCGTGGCGAATTTTCCACAGTCTATCCGCGGCGTCGCGCGCAGTAGTATAGTCGGCCCCCCTTACTCGTCCTTTTTGCTTCTTTGATTCGAGCGTCAAGCCGGCGTTTCTCTCGCTCACGTGCACTCGCCCCTGTGCAATTCCAATCATAGAGAGAGAGAGAGAGAGAGAGAGAGAGAGAGAGAGAGAGAGAGAGAGAGAGAGAGAGAGAGAGAGAGAGAGAGAGAGAGAGCGCCTGACTCGACGGCTTACATATAGGTATACGTACGTGCGTATGTATGCTATATGACCGGCTGCTGCAGGGGCTCTTTCACTGCGCGAAATCTATTTACCTCGGCGATTTCACTTTGTCATCGGCGCGCGAAAGGGGGGAAGGGGCAGACAGAGTCTCCACACGAGCCAGAGTCCATTAATTATGGGATTTTATCGACGGGACTTTTGTTCGATCGACAGGTAACTCACAACATTAATTCGCCGCTGGTTTCACGCTGTACTGACGACGCTGGCGCGCACCACTGTTTTTGTTGATTTAAACGCTTATTAGACCGAATAGGATTTAGTTGTTCGTTTAGAAATGCATTCTTTTGATCGACGTTGCAATTTGTCAGTTTTTAAGAATATAAGCCAGAGCAACTCATTATACAGCTGGATGTTAGCAAATTGAAAAAGTATCTCGTTAATTATACACACCTTCGAATATTATGCGGGTTGAAAAATCTAGAATTTCCGTCCGTATTACACCCGCGAAAAATATCGCATTTCATATTACGAGCCGTCATTCAAGCTATAAGATATAAAAAAAACTCTTTCGTATAAATTACCAAAAATTCAGTCAACACAGACTCAGCGATATAACTGTAACAACAATATTCGTACAAAATCCGTTACCCTCGTTATCGTATCTTTCTTTAATTTCGCGGAGTGCGCGGTATATATACCTATGACACTCCCGCCAGCTCGAAGCTCTCTCTTTCTCCCTGCGCATCCTCTGTGTGCACAGTCACATAGTGCTATCAGCGCTAGAAAAATATCTCCTTTCCGCGTCCCTCCTCAGTTCGCTTCGGCCAAAAAACAAACAAAAACAAAAAAAAAACACGCGAAAGGGAGACCTCGACGTTGCAAGCCGATATCATCGCGCGAACATTATACCGCGGCCAACATTTTGGAGGCGCGCGGGTGGATAATAGATCAGCCCGGAGAATTATAATTACAGTAGGATAGCCTTTGCGCTTAATTGCGCCGCCGTCTAATTAGCCTGCGGCCGGTGTTGCACTACAAGAAAGACGCATATCGGAGGGATGCGTTGCACCTAAACATTGTATTACGCGAGTCCTAGCAGTCCAGCCTAAAGGGGAGGAATACGAGCACACGCCGCGAGCGTTTCAGCGGTAATCGGAGCGATGCCATTTGCCGCTGGTGCAGCTCGCGAGATGGCGATATCGCGTTGCCTCGGTAATGGCCCTCGATGCGCCTCTCCTGGACTCGCAGCCCGCGTAGGATTTGACGTAATCCGGCAGGCTGAGAGACGAGAGTGTGTGTGTATGTACTGCCCTGCCCTCCGCTCTTTGGCCACCCGGATGACGGAGAGAGATCCGCTTTTTTTTGTCGGAGCTAAGCAGAGGCTTTCTCGTTTTTCGCTGGAGAGAGAGGGAGAGACAGAGAGGGACGACGAGGAGGATATACGTTACAATGTTAAACGCTCCGCGAGGGGATGACATGTCGCTTGGGTAATATGTCGTCGAAGCTTTTTTGTTCTGTTTGCGTTGACGCGAGGACGGATTTAATTTGCTAATAGGGTACGAGAGAATTATCAAAGTTTCCTTGAATATTTCCACTGTACACAATACTATTGATACATTTTAGGCTAAAAAATGTATTTTGTTACAAAAGTACACAAACAAAATTAATTTTATTCGATTGTACGGAGAAAAAGAACATGTTTAAAAATATATTCGTCCGTACATACAAAATATTTAAAAATGCAACAAACTTTATTCTGATCAAGTAAATCTGAATTGCAGATTTTCTTTTTATATTGTGAAGTAGTTTAATCATTGAGTTCTAAGGGGGATGATTCTACTGAGGATATATTCAATTTTATATTTAGCTACATAAAGCATCTGAAGAACAATGTACGAAATATGTGAATATAAGAGAGAAAAAGAAAGGGAACCACTCGAAAACTTTCTCGAATAGCAGTAATTCCCAGACCAGCCGATTTCCTTATAAAACCAAATACGCATAAAGGCCACCGGCACTCTGAAGGTGTCGATCCTTCACCGATCAATCCACCGAGTCCATGAAGGTCTTTATTTAACCCTCAAAACGAGCATTCCCCGAAACCTCCTCCAAGAAGAGTGAAAAGAAAGCAGAGAAAAGAAGATCGAATGCGAAATGATCGATCAATCGACGCAGCCTGCAGCCAGCCAGTGCGCGCGGAATTCGTCGCATTCTTCGAGCTAAGGAATTGACAAGCGAACATCGACGACAGAGAGCGAAGGGGTTTTCCGCGCGCAAGGCGGACTCAAAGGTTTTGTCCAAACACGTCCGCCTAATCCTAACAGATGAGATTCCTCCACCTCCTCCTCCTCCTCCTCTCCTTCTCTCGGCGACTGTTTCTCTCAGCGCGTCTCTGTGTATGTGCTGCTACTGCTGCTGCTGCTGCTGGTCCTGCGGAGGCGGCCGTGTACCGGTGATTTATCTCCGCGTTCGTATGTGTATCTGTGTGTTTTTCCTGCGAGTCGAGTTCGCCTCCTCTCGTTCCCTCTTTGTTCTGAGTCGCGAGGCAGCCGGTCCCAGGGGGGTACGCCGTCTTCGGGAAAGCGAATACGCTTAGTGGACTTCTCATTCTTAAAGATGCCCTGCGGTATACGAGGGTTTCTTTGGTACTGCTGCTGCTGTTGCTGCTGCTACTGCTGGCTTGAAAGGAGCTGCTAAAGTGACAATGGAAAATACCTTTTCAGCGTTCGTCGAGCTTCTCTCTATTGTTGAGATGCCTTCGCAGTTTTTTTTAAACGCTGCTGGAAATCATTTAAAGAGTAAACGTAGCTCAATACTGAGCTATTAGAAGGTACTTCTCCGCTAAATGATCTGTCCTCTCTTCTAAAATTGTATATATGTTTCTAAAAGGCCATATGTTATATGTATGGCCATGTGTTATGTTATATACACACGTGTTAAAAAACACGTGTCTTTCAGAAAAATAAAATGCGAAATAGGCATCGTTGTGCCTATAGAAAATGAATTATTTCGTAGCCAACAAACAGTTTAGCGAAACACTCGGCAAAGTTTATTCACTTTGATCCGCGAGCGCACACTCTGCACTCTGCAGTGCTTCCTTTTTTGCTGGTCTACTATACTCTTTGCGTCCAGTCGTCCGTCGAGCAGAACTCTGGCGGGAAAATGGAAGAGAGAGAGCGACTCTCTGCAGCGTCCACCCCCGCGGAGGCCTTAATTTATTCGTCCGTCGGCGCGCCCCCTTTATCGGAAGCCGCCCGGAGAAATATCCCCAAGCAAATCTGCAGTGTGCCGTCGCAGTAGAGCTGCGGTATAGGTATATAGGAAGAAGCGACAGCGAAGCTTTTACTCGTCCCTCGGGGGCATGTAAAATAATATCCCAGAAACATTTATTCCGCGCCGCTCGCCTTTTTCCGGCAGCAACCGGCGAAATGCCAATCGTCCCTGTATATTTATATATGGATGTGGCCACTCGCGGGACAACAGCACACGATCGTGCAGTATACCGCTCACACACAAGGAGATACATTCGTCCTGTGGCAGAGATCCAGATCGAGATTCCCCATTTTTATTTCTTTTTCGCGCTGCGCCGAAGGAGGAAGAAGTCCTCGGAGAGAGTTTGGACAGTTCAATTTATACGGGTTGCACCTTCGAGAGCGCCGGATTTTTGTGGGGGATGACGATTCTGAGTATATGGAGATGGGATCGGGAGATTTCACGCCCGGTTGGCCGCACAGCTGTGTCTCTCTCTCTCTCTCACTATGTATGTGTGTGTGTGTGTGTAACACTTTCGGGAAGGAATTTTCGTTTTCAATTTTCGGCTTGTTTGGCGGAGGCCCAGAGATTTTGACAGATTGCGTCGATTAGTCATTGTTTTGATTAATTGCCGCTTTGGGCATTGTGTGCCGACAGCATGGGTATGCGTGGAAAATTGAATATATTGTTATTTCTTGCTTATTTCGAATAATAGAATTTGAATTCCTGGTGGGACATGCGCGTATGATATAGAAAGGGACGGTATACGGTTTGTTGCTCACCTCGGTTCGTTACGTTTTGTATTCCCTCACGCGAGAGCTCCAATCTTCTCTCCATCTGTCTCTCTCTTACTGTATTATAAGCAAATTTGATTTGCGCAAGATATAAATACGTAAATTAGTCAGTATATACAATTATTATATAAAAAGAGATACATTATACAACTATTGCACGCGCATTGATAACTATTTTTGCTAAAATGTATAGCGAAAAATATATATTGCTGATCGTTTATACGAGAAAATAGCACGAATGAAACTAGCTGCTCTTCTCCAATTACACTGCAGGAAAGGCGGTCGGGAGATTTGCCAAGGGACTACACGATGTAATGAACTTAGCTGTGTAGCGAATCGTATACTTCTCAAAGCTACAACTCCGAGAAGATACTAGAATGGTTATTTCAAATATTAAGTATAAGAGGATTTGAAAATAACAATATATCACATAGAATTTAATGAGAAGAAATACTACTATACATTTTTTTTCTATAGTTTATCCGTTCAAAGCAAGTGTATATCTCAGTATTACCAATTTGAGAATCGTCGTTGAATAAAATAATCGGTCTTCCGGCTCTAATATATATTAGAACAAACTCGTCGACCCACTGAATAATCAAGCATTTTCTTTGACATCACGATGTACATTTTCGTCACAGTAATCCTTTTATTATCCATTTCCATCATATTTACTTCACAACCCACAGGTAAATAATGCAGTACTCATAGCGACAGTCTCCGAGTAAACAAGATCAAAATATCCCCTGCCATTAAAAATGCATGAATGCATTTCCGTTCAGAATTTCGCATTTCGCTTCATCGCTAAAAAATTCCGTTTGTTCATTTCCACGGCGGAGGGCGGCAACACTTCGACAATACCCAGACCAGAGCGGTGAATTCCATCCTCGGTGAAAGATGCAAAGTGCTTCACTCGAATATGGATTATTCTCCGTCCGCGCGAGAGGTCAAAAAGCAGGGGGAAACGAGGCACCGACAAAAAAAAAGGACACGAAAAGCAGAGCAGCAACAGCAGCCGTCGCGACGCAGCCAAGGGAAAAGGGACTCCGAACCGCAAAACGCGTCTGCCGCGATGATGAAAAGAGTCGATGCGTCAAGACTCACGAGCCGCAAGGAATCAAATATTCATCGGCCCAACGGGATTTCGCGCGCTGCGGCGGTCGCCCTTTCGTCTACTCCCAGTCCCTATAACGCACAAGCGTCGTCGTTACGCGGCCTGGGAAAGGGGAAAAGCAACTCCACACGTGGTCACGCGGGACAATTTCTCAGGCCGAGAGATGGCATCTTGTCCGAGAGGATCAATTGGGTGTTTTCCACCGTCGATGCGGCTACCTACCGGCTGTCGACTCTGGAAAAGAGACGGGCTACGAAGAAAACGGAATAAGGGCAGAAAACCCGTTTATAGTTTCCCATTCCAACATTACCTATTTCGGTCGCACTTTTTTAATATTGTGTTGTACGTATATATAAATGATGTCAAATATGTGACATAAATATCTGTGTGAATCTGAGTTTTCAAGCTGGGATAAATTTACAATTCTTTAGTGACGAATATCAAAATTACTATAATTTACCGATATAAACAGAAATTAAATTTGATTGCGTGATGTCTTTATTAGCGAACAAGTGAAAAATCTGTCTTTGTATCTAACACAATAACCCACTCTATCAACTCCATGATCTTCCGCTATCCACTCCACACAAAGGCAGAGTCCTCGAGCGACAGAATCATCCCAACATCTGGCTCTCACCGTCAGCAGCAGCAGCAGCAACAGCAGCAGCAGCAGCAGCAGCCACGATAACGAGGATAATAATGGAGTCCGGCGACGGAATCCCGCGGGCAATCGGTGTCTCTATTTCGTATTAAAGAAAACGCGACAGTCATGCTCGTTTATGAGGCGCTGCTCTGGGCTCGTGTAAACACCGACAGAGACGATGCTCCGCCGAGATCTTCACGGTCGAGAGGAGGCGAAGAATCGACGGTCATTATTCCTCGTAATAATCATTGGGAAATTATATTGTTCGATTCACATGAGCGCCCCACAAGGGGTTCTTATTATAAAAGCAGAATACGCACGCCTGACCCTTTTGCAGCATAGCCATCGCTAGAGCGAACCACTAAACAAGATGCGACTAAAAATGTTCGAAATCTGCATTCGATTATTCGATGCAGTGTTGTGATGATTCTGTTGACTGGAAGGGGTTGAGTTGACTTGTGAGTGAGAAAGGGAAATATGGGAATTTTTTAAATAGAAGTTCGTGAACAAAATCTTAAGATATAGACTGTATAGAAGAAAAATATGTATATGTATCGCCTATGTATCGTTTGATTATAGTCTTTTACTTCTATGCGAATACCCGTCCTATGCATAAATTGTTGACCTCAAAAAATCAATTCTCTGATTGAATTATGCAATAATAAATATTTAACAATCTCATATTATATAGTTAATATATGAAGAGTATATTTTAGAAAAATTATACAAAGATGGGCATATTGTAGTAAAATAAAACGCTAAATGTACCTTTGATTAGTGCCTAGAATTTCAAAGTATTGATATTCCATACTTACTAAAATAGATACTATTTCGTGCCTGAAAATCTGTTACAAAAGTGTACCTACCCCCAAAATATAAATTTTACATGGCTGAAGCTATTTTTGTTTTCACTCCAATGATAAATCAATCCTTATTATACCGCATGTTTAATACAGCTTATTAGTTGCTCTGAATTAAGAACGTCCCATTCCACTTTGGTGTCGAAGAACGTCATATTTCGCTTATTCGAAAGACATTTTTTTCTAGTGAAAAATATACTTTTAATCTAAACCACCAGAGTAAAACTGAGATCGTTAAATTGGGCGTTTTTCCGAAAATCCGAAATGGGGTGTTTTTCTCGGCAAAGGCGCAATGGGACGTTCTTCACCGCGAAAGTGAAATAAGGCTTTCTGAATCCAGAACAACGACATATACTATATCAATATTATATTTCATCGTATATCTCTTTCGCAGACAAGCATATATCCAGCTGTATAATATATAATATCACTCGCACTCATCATCGTCATTTATATCAAACATGAAGTAAGCTCTACACGCGTACAAACAATAATCGCATTAAGAAGAAAAAGCCTGGGGTCGATGCAGGGAAGTTGCTGCTGCTGCAGTGCAGAAGGAAGTGCGCGTCGCGATCTCGCGCTGGGCGGAAAATGCTGACGCACCGGCTTTAATCCACAGCGTGTGCGCCTCTCGTTCATTTGGGGTTACGTAAAACACCGGGGAGTCCCCGCGTCAGCTCGGGAATTTCTGCAGCGCCATATACCTTCTCGCGTGTGCCACACTTATATATAACAGAGACTTATACAAGCAAGAGAGAAAGAGAGAGACCAGCTCTCGCGGGGGATCCACCTAATGCGCCCATCGTTGAATTAACAATAATCACAAGCCGGATCGTCCAGCTTAATATTCGACGATACTTTTGGCCTTTTTTCACGGTTTCGTTCGAGGGCGAGGTTGGAGAGGGCGCGATTGAAAAATCACCGGGCTTTCGGGAAAGCAGCTGCTTTCGGATTCTCCGGGCCTGGAATTGATTGTCTGCAAGCCGTGGGTGGGAAAGATGCCCCCGCGCGCGCGCAAGGTGCCTTGATAGATTAGGAATGTACCTATGAGTTATTTAGTACAGCCCGGGAGAATCGCTATGGTGGGTATAACGAAAGGAAATTTTAGGGCGGCTGGTGCTCTGGCCGGGACTTGAGCGATAGAAGGTCATTTGACACGGTATCGTGTCATTGATGATCCATATTTCATTGGCTGGTTTGAGGAGGTCAAACACTCGTTTGTCCGTTTTCTCGTCCTAAATCAAAAGAGCTCGTATATATATACTGATGACTAAAGGTCTCGTAAGTCTATCATCAGAACTGAAGACCATTAAATTATACAAAATATTTTTCGACGGAAATTCAGACCGATTACGCAAGAAGAATTATTTCCTTAAAACCAACATTGCGCAATTCTGCAACGCAACGTGGAATGTTTGCATTATATATACGGGCGCATGATTGTACACTTGACATGATGAAAAGCCGACGATGTATATCGCAGGGGAGATAACGTTTATTCCTTATGTCTTGCTTCGGTAAGCACATGGTGAGTTATGGTTTCTGCGGTTTCGGCGATATCCTCTCTCCCTCTCCTCTTCTTCGAAAGGGGAGAACACAGCGCCACTTACCATCGCTCTCATCGTGTGTATATTATAGTACATAGGAGTCTCGAAAAGTGGCAGTGTCATTGGCCGGGCGTATACCGTCTTCCTTCTCAGCGCACAATAACGTATTAATCCGTTGTTGTTGTGCTGCCTCTTCTGCGCCTCCCTCCATAGATATATATATATATATATATATATATATATATATATATACACACACCCCGTGAAATAAACCCATTACGAGCACGCGAACTTCCTCGAGAACTGACTCCCATTGTTCCTTCGTTTTTGACTGATCTATATATGTGCGTATTATTGTCCGTTTGATTACAGTGCTGCTTTCAGTTTCTAACGTTTATGACTTGACGCTTGCTATATATATTATTATACACTTGCCATTTTCTTCTTCGATGCGATTAAGAGTTGAATAATGTCATTATTAACTGAGAACACTGTCATTCGTTGAGAGACTCTATTCGCGGAACAGTTTCACTTAACAATGCACGTGATGATTTTTCAATTTTCAGAATTGCCAAACCAGTTGAATATTCGTATAAGTTTGAAAAAAGCTTATTGATAATGCGCATACATTGAAACGTAGGATTATACGTACCATCCATATATTATCATTTTTCCATTAAAGTAAGCTGAATATAAGAAATCCAATCACGTATAAGAGCCCCCTCTCGTACAGCAGAAAAAAGTCACGCGTAAAGTGAGTAACTTTCTTCTTTCCCTACATACACACACTCCGTGTGTCCGGATCAGAAATATCGTCGAACGGACCGTTACACGCAAGCGATTCAAGAAGCGAAAAACAGCATATAAACTAGCGAAAAAACATATGAAATCGTATCCCCCGCGCTTTTCACGCTTGAAAAGATCCGCGAAACTCTCATTATTTTTCCGACGCTCGAAGCTTTCTGCGATCGACAACAATCTAAAGGCGACAGAACACGTATATATACTTTTGCAACAATATCCAACAATCAACGCACAAACATTAATTCTCATATACGAAACCTTCTCGGCGTTTCATTGTCAAGCATCACGGATTTCCCATTCTCAATCTAATATATATACATACATATATACAGGGTCTAGAAAAAGAGAAGCGAGCACAGTGGCGCGTGTCCGGACCTTAAAGGGCGTGTTCCGCCATTATTTATAAGCGAAACGGCCCGGCGAAGTTTGCGGGGGATGCTTGAATTTATAAGCGGCGCAATTTTTTATCGCGCTCCACGGGCTTAGACGGGAGGCGCTGGGGTGGCTCTGTGTCTTGGTCCAGCGAGTAACGCCCAGTCGAGTAGCAGCACGGCTGCAGCCCCGAGTCGCGGTTCGTCGCTCCCGCGCGCGCGGCGGCTGTCTTATTTTGACCCCGAAAACCGATGCCAAGCGTAAGCGCTTGCGCGGTAAATAAAGTGCCTCCGAGAGCGAACTGGTTTCTTGCTGAGTTGATTTTAAACGTTTCGCAATGATTTATGCGAGCACGTCCGATTTCCTTTGCGCCTTTGTCTTTATGCTGCAGCTTTTGTGCATGGGGCCAATATACTACTGTTATACGTACGTCGGATTCGGAAATAATTTTTCTGTTATTTATAGTGTATAAATTATTATGTCGTATAAAGTCGGAGTTGATCGACTATGCTGTTAAAAAGGTCAACATTGTGCAGAATTATTGAAGACAATAAATATCGAGCAGCCGCATTATAATCTGCATGAAATTACTTAACGAAATTAAAAATTTTACGTTACACCGCCGAGTCTGCTCTCATTATACTTTCGATTACAGAAAGTGTATAAAGTGCATACAAATTCGTGAAATCACCGTCGATTTGTATAAATTTCACTTGCATCAGGCACCCGACCCAATATATTATACACATTATATATACAAGCCGCACATGTGTCGTCAAAGGGGAAAACTGCCATAAATTACCTTTACCGATGTAATTAATTAAAGAGCCTCCGCTTCACGCACCTTCCATTCGATTAGCCGGATTAATAAGCATCTCGATATGTGCATGCCCGCAAAATCACGAGATTAGCCTTGCACCCTCGACCTCTTTTTTACGATTTATTTTATTACTCCTGTCCATCTGTTGGCATAATACTCAGCCATGCGCGCACTGCTACAGCAGCCTCGTATAAATGTATATGCGCAATATACCGAGCGCTGCACCGATTGCGAGTTTCAAATTATAATAAACAGGCATCTCTCTCCGCATGTGTCCCCATGATACAGGCTAATGTCATATCGGCGGTGGAGGATGTAGGCAGGCACATACACAACGATATCGAATTTCTCTCTCTCTCTCTCTCTCTCTCTCTCTCTCTCTCTCTCTGGCGCGCAATTCTGTAATTGATTTTCACGAAATCCTGATTTATATCAGCGTCGACAAGCCCCAAAAAAACACGTGTGTCACCGCAAAGCGAGATGGAGCGAGATCGCAATTGGACGATCGCACCCGGATTAGTTTTCCATAGAGGGGGGAGGGGGGAGTTCAAAGTGCTCCCGGAGATGGCACAAAAGTGCAGGAAGCGACCCCCCGACGTATACGCACAGGACGCGTGTAGCACAAAGCTCCAAGGAGAGGACATTCACAGTATAAAGTATAATGTACGAAAGTAGAAAAGGGACTGAATGGTGGGGGGCGAATGCAAATCGGAGAAAAAGGCATTCGTCAGGCGACGCGCTCGCGCGTATATATGCAAACGAGCCGAGCAATTTATAAATCATCCTAACGAGCTTTTGATTGCGAGACTGCATATAGCGGTGCGACTTGCGTCTTCACTGTGGGTATTGGCCTCCTTGCGCTGCTGCTTCTCCTTTTTCCGTCTTTGAATTTCTTTTTTACGATCCGCGCGGGGAGCGATTAAATCGTCGCTTATTAAGAGAATATTCAAATGCGGTATTTTCCGACGGCTGCTTGGAATTATTGCGCCATTATGCTCGTTAAACAAGTGCCGTTTCCTGAGGTGTTATTTTAATTCAATTCGCAATTTTGTGCAGTAATTAATGAGAGTATCATAAAAATAAAGGTTTCATTCGGTAACGTTGGTAATCGATTTCAGTGATCCAGTTACTTATCAGTAAAAAAGGAAATATTAATTATGATTTAGATTTTCATATTTATATGAAATTCTCGTTTTCATATATATATATATGGCTACAGATGAGGTTTTATCGTCCATTCGCTGGATTCAAAAATAATTCACTTCGCGACTCAACAGCTCGAAGCAATAATTCAGCGAAGTTTTCCATTTTGGTGTTTCAACCGAGAGCGCTCGTTCAATTTTCAAACGCATTTCAAAAATATACTGCGCACAAAGGCACAAGCGCGGAAAAAAGTTGACGTATAGCTGTGGCGTAAATCACTTATGCAAAGCCCGCGATATAAATACCAAATTACGAGTCCTCTTTCGCCGAGAGAAATAGAGACATAGAGAAAAAAAAGAAGCGCTCACGGACAATTCTCAAAGCACTTTTGTATCAAGCGTAATCGACATTACGTATTCATTAATCCCCGCGCGCGCATCCGGAAGGTAAAACTTGTGGCGCATTAAAAAATATTCTCGCGGCTATATGGTCCAGCCGTCACGTGTCTCGCATTAAGTGAATAATGAAGCCCACTATAATACATACAACGATCGCAGTCTGCCCCCTTCCCTCCCCCCAAAAAAAGAAAAGAGCAGGAGCGACAAACGAATTTACGAGCGGTGCCTGAGAGTAGGCATATAACCGCGCCGGTGCAAAAGTTGAAAATTAAAAATATAAATTCGAATTAAGGCTTCACTAAAGTCGCCCTAAAATTATATCATGGCGCGTGCGCGCGTCCTTATCGAATTACCAAGTTGAGCGGCGTTCTCTCTCTTTCTCTCGCGAACTTTGTACTCTGGATGTCAAGGAGATCTTCCGCGTCTCGTTATATCTATATGCCGACGCGCCGGAAAGAAAGAGACGAGCCAGTAGCCCATTACGCGGATTTCACAACTTGACTACTCTCTACAGGCTTTTTTGATGCCGCTGCTGCTTTGGGAAAGTTCGGTTGGAGCAATCGTTTTAAGTAACGACTGGACGACGGCGAGCTTCTGCAGCCAAAAGTCTTGCTAGAACTTGCAGCCGGGAAGTTCGACAGAAGACTGCTACTGCCACTGCTGATATTGTTGGACGGAAGAAGGATCGGAATAGGATACGAGGATCGATTGATCTTGCTGAGCTGTGTTTGAAAGTACTCGGGAATTCTGCAATTCTTTTTTTTTTGAGGATGTTGCGTGAAATTTAATTCAATTGCTTTTGAATCATGACATTAGGAATGCGTATACACGTATAATGTTCCATATGAATCGACGTGAGATGATTAATGTTCAATGAATGCTGTAACTCTGTTAATATTTGAAACGAAACTACGTCACGCAGTTTTTTAGGCGCAAGATTAAGTGTAGAAAAAACTGCAGATGAATTGTATTTTTTTTTTCTATAATAAATCTGACACTTGTTCGAGATTTTATTATATTATGTAAATCTTGATTTAGAAAAAAAGTTACAAGCCGCTACTGCATTATCATAATCGGGACATAATTTGGAATGAAAACCTCGCGGCGCACGAATGTTAACGCAGATTGATTTATGATTACATAAATCTTAAAGTGGGTCCAATAATGCGAATCAATAAAGAACACGTGTATTCTTCGAAATTCTAAAAACTCCCATTAATAATTTCAGAGTAGGATAAAGTTTCCTTGTTTCTTTGCAACAACAAAACCGCATATTATATTACATGAAAAACAAAGTTTACATTTGCAATAGCTCAATTTCAAAAGTCTGATGCTGTTAAAAAAAGTAAGACACGCGACTTTTGAATTGTGTATCGATACATCTTTTGTAAAAACTTAATGTATTTCAATGTCTTTATTAAATATAGATTATTTTTAAAACTAGCTTAACGCAAAAGTGCGCATTCCTCGAAGCTTTCTCCTCAAACAGCGTCGATAAATCCAAAAAAATTTCACCAAACTAACGGAAACAACGCTCAAAAACCCCGAAAAAAAACCACCAATAAATGTCCCGAATTTAATACAATGTCCGTCGACCGCCTAATAAATCTAAATTCGCCGTAGCGCCGACCTCCTCGTCACCCGGCAGTAGCAGCCGCAGCCACAGCAGCACAAGGAATCCAATATCTTGCGTCAGGGCCTCGCACGCCCGGGCAATAAAATCGGTAATTGCCGGTTCCTCTGAGACGAGATCTGCCCAAAAATGGAAAGGATTCCCTCTTGCCGCAAAAGCCACCTTCGCAAGAAGCCGAGGTCGAGGCTCCTATTCTCCCCCCTCCCTCTTACGCGAGCGCAAGACACCTCCGAAAGACTCCGCAAGTCATATACGACGTCGCGTAAGGTCACGACGAGTCTCGGGTGACTCAGCTATAAATCAGCGTCGTTTAGGAAAGCCGGAGCTGCCGGGGCACGAGGATCGCTGCGAAAACGAGCGTAGGAAGCGCGGAGCATAATGGTCGGGAGATAGTGAAAAGAAAGAAGTTTAGGGCTGTGGGCCACAATTCGAACCGCGCGCGCGCTACTCGCTGTCGTATTTTACGCGGTGGTCTCACAGAGCGAAGAGTAGAGACAGAGTTACGGCGGCCCGTCTTTCCAAGGATGATTTAGGTTTAATAACGACTGCAAGGGAGGGGGGCCTCGGGCCCTGACCGACCGACCAGACGGGCCCCTGCAGGTCACTCGGCCATTGTGGGAGTCCAGTCGAGATATGACGTATACTTGTATATGCGTCTGTCAGGCGCACCCCGAGGAGTCCAGATTCCTTCTGTGCAGTCGAGGCCTGGCCGGCTTATGTTGGTATAGGATGGGTTGAATGAAAGTAGACTCGAAATTTTGGAAAACTTTTACTTTTCGCTACCGGGTACGCTTTGTGCAGATTGAGCGCGCCAGCTTTTGCTTATTATTTTTCCGTTTTTTTTGTATTTTTTGTATATAGGTATAGTTCTTTAATTAAAAATAACTGTTCTCTAGGATATTGATAATTATGTTAGAAGTGGTTATGTTTGTGTAAATATAAACACAATTTAATTTATGAAGAAATTTGAATGATTTTTGTCTTAACAATTGAAACAAAATTTTAAACACAGACATACTTCTGTGCTTTAGAGATTCAGAATTATATGACATAAACAGTTTTTTACGAAACACCCAATTATTTTTGTAAAATTTGCCAATTTGTATTGAATGTCTAATATATACATATAGTGGCTTAATAACGTTGAAAATTGACTATAAGCAAGCTTCATAGATTGAAGATGCAAAAAACTTAATTCTTGTTTAATTGACGTTGATTGCAACGTCCCTGCTTGCGTACTTCTCATTTGCAATATGTGCTGATAAAACGTATAGGCATATATTTAAATATGGAAATTAAGTTTGTAAGAAATTAAGCCGGTTCTCGCAATACTAATATAGAGGATTTAAATTTTTACACCTTAAATAATATAACTGCTATGATAACCAGCTACAGGACAATGTATGTAATAATATGTATATTGTGTACCAAGGGCGTAAAGTGGTCTTTTTTAGATTGATTGTGAGTGTGTATTTGGAATACGAGCCGAAGATGAGTACTTCAAACCACATAGGGGTCCACTTACCCCTTAGTGTACACCATATATTTTTGCATGAAGGGGAAATAAAATAGCAAATTTTCTACACGGCCAGTGTACACTTATAAATATTTATAAAGCAAAGTTTTGTTTTCATTCATTAAAAAATCAACGTAATCTAATTATAATTATTAAATCATCGCTAATTTTAAATTGAATGAATAATTGAGATCTCTGAAAGCACATCTGTCTATATAGAAATAGTCTATATATGAAGGCACCCTTTAAAAAAATGTAAGATGCCACCGTCAAGGAGTTTGCAAGCTAAAGTACCACACCAGCATCCCAGTAGAGTAACACGAAACTCGTAAAAAAAATTCAATTTCCTCGCACGACCCTGCACTCGAAACAGTATAAATTTTCAACGGCACTGTGCTGCAGCTGCAGGTGAAAATAATTAAAAGTTAAACAAGTCTTTCTCTTTTTATTTTGCTAATATTTTCACCGGTCTCTCTTTCTCCTCCTTGCCCCCACTTTCTCTTCTTTTCATTTCATCTCCTGCTGTCTCGAGGTCCCGACTGGCGACCAAGGTAGAATTCGCCCGCACCTTTAGAACTTGTATAGACGAGTCGGGCTCTAAATTTCAGTTTCATTACCGCGGTTGGATTTCATGTCGCTCCACAACTCTCGCGAGTGATTTACCTCGAGCGAGTAGTCTTTTCCGCTTTTTTTATCCTCTGTCTCTCGCTCCATGCTGCGTTTCTTCGGCTGCTGCGCGCGATGAATCAGAGCGTATTGAAAAGTAATTTCGGAATTTGAAATGCAAATTGCTTAGGTGAAATTATTTACGTGTTTCTTTAAATGATTTCTACGCGGCCTTTTTTTCTGACACACGAGAGCTGACTCGCTCGTTCGTGGAGCTTCTTTTTCTCGAAGCCTGTAAATCATCGGGAAAAAGTCCGAGATGGATTGTGTTCAAGAAACGCGCCAGCAAATAATTACGTTATGCAAATCAAGCTGCGCTCCACTGGCACTTTTATTTTATTACCTCAGCCTATAAATATTTTGGGAATTGGTTCGGTCAATCGGCGTTTTGACTTATTGAATGTTACTGATGTAAAAACAAGAGACGCCGATTTCCAAGTAACAATTGTTATTAATATATATTTTTTGTACGTAGAATAATATTACAAAATAAACTCAATATAAATATCAATATAAATATCAGTATGTAATTGTGTAAATTATATTAAAAAATAATTTTATATAAATATATGCTTAAAAACTTTTGTCTAAGGAAAAGTTAAAGAGACTATTATATTTGTGTACGTATGTTTCTGATCAAATAAAATATCATTAATAATAAATAAAAAACCTTTAAATTTTATATATCATCGATGGAACAAATACTTTTGTATAATGTATTTTAGAACAAAATGTTGGCTTATCTTTCTTACGGCTATTTTTACACACTCAGTCAAAAAAAATGCATGAATGGCGCGTGCTTGAGTCATTCCGGATAACGTCAAATAATTTAATTGAAAAACCGAGCCGGCGGTCATACAACCTCGAACACAACTACTGTCAAGCTACGACCACTCGGAGCATTTCCACAAGTAATTCCGCTCTATCTCGGGGCCAAAGAAATTCCTGCTGGCTTATTTACGCGGCAGTGATGACAAAATTATTGGTCTTGAAGACACTCCCGTTCCGATAAGTCCGCCTCACGATGTTTTCCATTCCGCCACTGATAAAGTCCGACAGTTTTTTTTCTCCTCGGGTTGACCGCGCGACGATGGAAGGGGGGCCTCGTCGTCGCATAAACTCTCGTCCCGATTTTTCAATATTTTCTGCGGCATTGTCAGGGCCATTCGTAATTTGTTCCATCCTCCTCGTCGCCGAGACGTCGTCTTCAGGTCGAAAAAGCTCGTGTGCGCTCACAGTGCCTCGCGGGTACTTTCAATAAATAACGAGTCCCTCGCTCTCTGTCTAACTTTTTCTTTCTATTTATTCTGTTTCTTTTTCTTTCTCTCCATTACTGTAAATTTCAATCTTCTCGACGTTCCCTCTTTTTTTGATTCCCCATTCTTTTCTTCTGCGATATTCTGTCTTTTATTTTTGCACCATCTTTTTACAGCTTCTGCTTAAGAATTTATTTAAGTATATAGGAACGAATTTGTTGGAGACTGAGAAAACGCTTAAAAGGCGCGTTAGACTTGTTTAAAATTGATATTCCTTCTAAAATTAATAATGGTTAAATTAATCGGTTGTTTTATTCTGAAACTGATGAAAATTTTGAAATATTCTCTTGCAATCGAAAACACGCGGGAACAGCGATTAGCCTAAGAACATGTTGATAATAATTCTTATCAGTTATAGGCTGTTATTAAAATACAGAAGCCCTTCGCCTATATCGCGTATATAATTTCAGTATCTTTAAGACCGCAGCATTTCAATTTCTTTACGCGATGAAATTCCAATTTCGCCCAGTTCGCGAACCGACACTAAACCATCCGATGAAATTGCAAGCCCTTGTGCCACCAAAAAAAGAAAACCATAACCCCCCGCATTAGCAATACAAAATCAGCATCAATTCCAACGGTCTTAAAAATCTAAATCTCAAATGAGAATGCAATCCACTTAATATAAACAATCCTCTTATAAACATAAGCTCCGCACCTTTTCCCCTTCAACATTTTCTTCCCCACGCTATCTATACGTTCAATAATTCTCTTTCTCCTTCTCTCTGTCTCGTGCTGCGGCTCTCATCCTCCGGGGCTATCTCCATTCCGCTGCCCGTCTCGAAGCAGCTCATACTTGGCTCGAGTGTTTATGGGCTTGCTGGAATTTCAGTTAGAAACCTCTACTCCTCGTCGTCTGCGTCGTTGTCGTATTCCGCAGTCGTCGTGGTCTTCTTATGCGGCGTGTACACGTGTGAGTATACTGTGTATATACATGTATGCCTATATATAGAGAGTCTGGCAAGGTGCAGCGCGCAGAGCAAAGCGCCATCGGGCAGATAGCGTAATTTCGTGCGCGTATCTATATAATATTGGGGCCGAGTCGCACTAGTGCGCTCTGTCCCATAAATAGTACCGCTAATGTCCCGAGCCACTTTCCTAAAGGTACCTTAACATTTTCCACTACGGGATCAACCGACGACTTTTTCGTTTCTTCTCTGCGCGTTGTCCGCCTTTGGCTGCGAGTATTAAAATGCTTGTAAGGATATTTTTTTTGAAATATTGAGATAATATGACTATAGGACATAATCCACAAATATAATTTAACGTATACTTTGGAAATGAAATTTAAAATTGTTATACGTTTCTGAAATAACATATTATATAGAGCCGAAGGCCTGGCAAAACACGAGTTCGTAAATTCCTATCGTTGACATCTATACTTTCCCCCGCCAGTTTTCTTCCTTCTCTCGCGCGGCTGCAGGACGAACATATATAGGAAGAGCTCTCCGAGAGGCTCGTAGACAATGGGCATCATCCTCGCGCGCACTCCCGGCATCCTCGCATTGGCATATTTGCCCTCTCTTCCTCGCCTTCCTTCCTTCGGCCGCGGAAAGTCTATATATAGCTCTTCCCCGGGCTGATTGTGTAATTCCGCAAAGACCAGAGGAGCGGAAGAGCGGCTACGGCGGCCATTCAGGAAGCTGCTGCAGGACGACGGCGACGACGAGTAGACGCTGGGTCCAGAGGGATGCCGGAGCTGCTCTCCTTTGAGTGCCCACAAAGACGATGATGCTCTTATACGTGGTCTTCACGATGGCGTATATAACCTTCATTCCTCTTCTCCATTCAGCTGCTGCTGCTGCTACTGCAGTGCTCGTCCGGGAAATTTCGTGATCGAATTTCGGCAGTGCCGAGAGCTTTTTTTCCAAAAGGGAGGAGGGATTTCAATTTTGAGGATGATCAGGTGCTCGTTCTAGGAAGTAATAAGGCTGGTTATGCCAGCTTTGACCCGGAATTCAGCTTATTCGCTATCGCTCGGAAATTAATCGAAGCGCGAGCTGTGCTGTTCTGTGTGTGAGTGTGCAGATATATGAAGAACGAAACAATCATCTCCATTATTATACGCCGCGTTGTTATCGCGAGAACGCGAGCATATACTATAAATTCAATTAAAATCGGTTTTTCGCTCCTTCCGGCTTTCATTCGAAAAGCCATAATTCACTCCTGAATCTCGAATACCCTTTTATACCTTTCCGGAGCTGCTCGGAAAACATTGAATTTCGAAAAACGCGCGCGAGCGCATAAATCGATGAAATCCCAAGCGTGCAGTGTTCATGCAATTTCAAAGTCGAGCAAAATAAGAGAAGAAAATCAAACGTAACTCTTTCTCTCTCTCTCTCTCTCTCTCTCTCTCTCTCTCTCTGCATTGCGTTATAACACTCGCCACAGCAGCGGCAGCAGCAGTATTCCATCCGTAAAAGGCAGACCAAAAGAAACGCACACATGTATATACGCAAGAACCCCCGCATATAATTATGAAGATCCGCGTGAGATTCTGCCGTCGGTGCTGCTGTGCGCAGAATTCCAATTATTCATCCCAATTAAAAGTCCCTTTCTTCGAGTGCAGTGTACTTCCGGAAATGCGCGCAAACGTTCTGACCGCTTTTTCTGTCCACTACTGGATAGTATATCAACTATATAGTTATGCGATCTTCCTGTTTCTCTCGTTTGCCGCGTAATAGTTATCTCTCTACTGCTAGATCGTAATGCGTATACATCCTGTATCTTTATTTTCTTGATACTTATATATTATATTATATACTAGTCAAGCAAGCTTCGGTGCATGCAGAATTCCAATTATTCCGTCGACCACAGTTCATTGAAAGTTATTGTTAAAAAAGGCACCATAACAATGACCCACGCAAACGCGCCTTTTAAAGAACGAAATAAAAACGACAACTTTTTCTCTCGCTCAGAGTACATTTTTTGCGCGCTTCTCCTAAACAATAGAACAATCACTTAGCCTCTCGCCGAAAGTCAGTATATTTCTCTCGCACCTGGCTAAAATCCCCCCTCTACTCTTTCTCTCCTTGGCGAGAGTATTTCTTTTCCCCTGACTTTGCAAACGCTGCGCGTATTCCCACGTGTGCGCTTGTATGCTAATTTCGCGCGATCGCATCCAAAAAAGGGAAAGAAGCTGCGGCGCATAATCTATATACTGCGTGAGCGCCTCCTTTCGAAAATACCGCGCGCTGCGGAGCTTTTTTAAGGGGCAGCGTAAGGAGGCCAATGCGAATTGCTGGATGTTATATATATATACGGATTTGCTTGCAGTATTTTTAATTGGAATTTTGTTATCGTCTCGTTGGTTGGTAGCCAGGGACCGGAGAGCTGAAACGTTCACAAGAGGTGGGGAAAAGATGCAGTCCAAAACTATTGTATTTTATATTATTGCTATATATACAACGTATATTCTCCCAGCGTCTGCCAAGTATGAAGGATAAACAAAAGAACACCGCCAAGCGACTCCACCTGCAGCCAATTTATAAACCGACCATCAACAATATAGATCCCTCATTCCGCTATTCCTTCATTATATAAATAGAACCGTTGAGCATTCTCTTATAACCCAAAAGCTCGCGCGGGCGTTAAATGGCTTTATAAAACATACATCGTATATACATCCAACTCGCGTCTCGTTAGCATTCGTCATTTCAGGTCCTAATAGGGCTTGGTCGGCTTCTCTCGAAAGAATCGAAAGACACTCACGTAGGCATGCACACAGATAGGAAGAAAGCAGTGGCTCTGCACCTTTTTTCGGCCTCATCTATCTCTCTTTCCCTTATTGCCCCAACTCTCTCTTTCTCTCTCTCTCTCCTTCTTTTTTCATCGCGAGACTTGTATACGCTGCGTATGGCCCTTTATTCGGCGATCCCTGAATCAACAACTCGTTCCAGCGGTCTCCTCGTAATCGTGAGCGCGCCTATAACCGAAAAGGAGTCAAGCGGACTCTCCACGCGTGTATCGCTTTTTGCACCGCTGGGAGTTTCGCGAACAGCGGAGAGACCGGACGCCTTAAATGGGGATGGCTTTTTAGGCTGGTGAACAAAAGCAAGGGCTGGAGAAAGAGAAAGCATGTGAGTGAACAGCTCGATTGTCTGTAATTTCGCTGCGGAGTTTTGCATCTTCCGAGGAAGCGACGGGCGGCAATTAAAATGTGGATTCTTCTTATGTTAGCTGGATTTACGATGAGTTCGCTTTTCGGGGAATATAACGAGTGCAGTAGCTGCATATACTGAAGGATTTTTTACAATTGGCAAGTTTAATACGCGCAGTTGCTGTGACCATATTTTGTTCAATGATGATGATTCAAAGAAATAAAATTTCTGATCTTTATCGAATATGTAATTACGAGTCTAATATAAATGTAGTATCGCAGCAAACGATTTCTGATATACATATACTATTTTACAAGCTCGCGTTAAAATCGATGCTCGCTATTTATTAGCGGCCCTATCCAAATCTCGCGATAAGTGTGCGCATAAATATATCTGTATGGTATTATAGACCAGCGATGGAATAAAGTAACCCTCTTACTGCGTGCAAGAGCAAAAGAAGACGTGCAAGGAACATGAGAAGGCTTTCAAACTCCTCTTTATCCGAGTACGGGACATATAAGAGGTAGCTTAAGCTGTGCGAAACCTGCAGCCGCACGCGGCCTTCTAAATTATGAAAATAGCACTATATACCCGGCCAATGCCTGATTCTTACGCTCCCACCTTTTCGATCCAAAGAGCGCACGGAGCACGACTTGATGTGTTTAATACCAAATTAAAGGAGCTTTTGCTGCAGAATAATAGTTTGTAAAGTGGATACACTCAAACTATGTATATATATTTATGTGCATTACACTTTGATCATAATTACACATTACACATGATATAATAGTTGTCTTATATACAAAATAATTATCTTCAAGTGCATTTAGTTGTATAACTCATTTTTAAAAGTCTACACGCGGTCTTTATAGTGAAATTAAATTAAGCCGAAACTATAGGTCACTACTGCGGTCGACGAGAAATAGAGAGAGAGAGAGAGAGAGAGAGAGAGAGAGAGAGAGAGAGAGAGAGAGAGAGAGAGAGAGAGAGAGAGGGAGAGAGGGAGCCCGTGAGGTGTCGAATAGGAATGTCATTCTACCGGCTTACCCGACTCGTTTGCACAAAAAAGTCGCGACAAACGCCTGTTTCATCGCGCCAAAGCTAGAAAAGTCACAATTTTTTTGCTACATAAGTGCGCCGTGTTTAATGTAAAATATATTATAATGTTAATGGCCGTCTAAATCTGTTTATGCTAATTTTACCTTTATTCTGAAAATCAAGTTAAGCTGTTTACACAAAATTGTGCTAGATTTGCATGCAAATGTTTCCAAATTATCTAAAAAATAACCAAAATATGCGTATAAGACGCGCAACCATTTTCGTATTAGTCAGATTAAATGTGCTGAATTTATATACAGTACAATTATCTTAGCCTCGATCTAAACTGCAAAAACCGTAAGCGCTTCAATCGCGGATCGATATAAACATAGCAAATTGCCACTTAGCGTCGTCATAATCACAAATTTCGTCACGAAAAAATGTCCATTAGCTGCGCAATAAATTAAAAGCACGTTGAACCAATAATAGACGAAAGTCTCATTTATTATAATAACTCTAACCGCACAATCGCGAATAAACCTTTCAGGATCATCCTGAACAATGCGAAATACCAACCCAACCTTGCCGAGAGCAAAAGGCACAAAGAGAGAAAAAGCGATTCGCGATACGGCTGCCTCATCACAAAACGCACCGCGGCGCGTATCCGACGATTAGTTTACCTGTCTTCTCGACTGGCGCGCAGCTGATTTATATAATACACACAGACGATCCCTTATTCGTCTCTCGCACGCGCTCGTAGATATATATATATATACAAAATCGTTCGAGGAAGAGCCGCAGCCCGCAGAGAGCTGCGGAACGGACGCACTAAAAGACAGCCGGGCTTTTTAATAATTGGAAGGATTAATGCGCTCGGCCGTAAATTATAGCGTCCCAAGGTCGCGATTGTGCGCTGGGCAACAGCTGAATTTTTGAGGACTTGCGTGTGAGTGTAGGCTTCTTTTGGGTAGAGAGGAGCCCCGCGGGATGCGAAACGTTTATACGCGCAAAATTTTTCAGCTGCAGCATCTAATACTCCGGCTGTAAATAACCGGGATATTTTATTGTTCGACGTTTACGGGGCTACAGTATTATTGGTGCGTGTTATGATGGCTTTTATTTAGGTGGCTCGCTGCCCGTAAAAGCGCGCGCAAGCAAGCGGCCGCAGTTTTATTTAATAACGGCCGTCGAAAACGCAGAGCTGATCTCGGCTGTTAAATATTTATATACACGGCGTGGGTGTTGTAAAAGAATTATCACTTTTCTTCGAATATTGGTTTGCGTTAATGTCTGTATATACACTGCGAATATATTATATATTGTTTTACAGCCCTGTGTATGGGCATCTTGAGCGTCGGAAAATTTTCGCGGATAGATGCGTATATACTGTTATGAACATTCGCGCTTGGGCCAGATAATATATACATGCGTGATGATGAATCACGAGATTATACAAGGCTCTGTTAATAGAAATTTGACGATAAACTTACTGGTACTCGATGTTTAAGAAAATATTCAACGAAAAGAGTAATTTACAACAGTGCTATATTGTAGAAGCAGACAATCCAAGTCATTTCACGCTATAAACTACTTCGGACTTCCTCGAAATCACTTTTATCAAATCTCGAGACGTGGACGATTCAATTCTCATGCAAATCTCGCGTGGCCCCAGCTCCATCTGTCACTCCGCGGAGAAAACTTAATTTCACGTAATGACCACAAAATATAGCATATCCCGAACCTCTCGGCAAAACAGAACTTGCCTCTGCCTGACTATAATTTCAATTTCGCAAAACGTCGCGCGTCAAGATCTCTCGCTTGCGCCTGACAAATCGCGCGCGAACTATCCTCCTATACAGTTCCGAGAAATAATATATCCGTCGACCAACAGGTAGACTGCTCGGCAAGTCTCTCTAATAACCCTATAGCGCATAATTCTGCAAACGCGTGACGCGCTCGAGAAGAGATGAAAGTAGGACACAGCAGCGGGAGCTCCCGTTTGGCCTTGGGAGTGTTTGCTTTTTTTCCGAGGGTATAAGCCAAATTTTCCGAAGAACACGCCCCGTCAGCGGGAGTTTCTCGAGTTAACCGAATTTTCCACGGCGAGCGTGAAAAGTCGGTCTTTGTGTCAGGGTCACTTTGCGACGCGAGTGGCCTTTGGCCGTTTCAGGTAGCAGGGACGAGGGAGCTTCCTTCCGCGAGAAAGCCTTTGCTCGGCTCATGGGCTCTTCTAAGCGCTATTAATGAGGCTAACGTCAACATGCTCGTGGTATTTCGAGCAGCTTTTTTCCAGTTTTTCGGTCAGCTGCTACTCATGGAGTCTTGAGGGAAAACAGATGTCAGAATTTTTCACGATGACAGAGTTGGCGTAAGAGATCAAAGTGCACGTAAAATTTTTTCTTCATTTTTAGTAGAATTTTTTGTACTTCCTGATATGTTATTTCCATTAAAGCTATTGTAAAGAGGATCCGAGTACTAATATTGTAAATTCTTAATTCTGCAAATAGATATATAGGAAACTTTATTATAATTGGAAATTGGAATATCGCTCTGAAATTATATATTACTGGAGATGCACTGAATAGTAAAGTAGCACTTTATATGTAATATAAATGGCATTGATTATACATAACCTGTGATATCCCGTTTAAATTATTGATTAAAATTATACTAAATTATATACTTAAACTCAAATTGGCAATCCCTCTGATATTATATGTTCCAAATTAAAATAGAATGTCGCTTATGCTACAGAGCTTTATCTTATATATACATAATAGAAAATGTATAAGAGATAAAATTTTCATGAGAAACTTGATAGATTGCTTTCGTTTAACTCAGAAAGAAACGACAATTAAGGTAACTTTAAAAGTGAAAAAAGTAGCGATAATGACACGTTTTTCCAAATCGTCCAAACACGCCCAAGGGTTAAAGAAAAAAACTCGTTATTCATCCAACCCATGCACGACACGTCATAGCTTCTCTCTCTTTCTCAAAAAGACGACCACCGAGGCGACGACTGCTCCCAGAAAATGCCATCTTCAACGCATCACCATAGTCGTAAACGTGCCTCCGCACACTTATAAACTCCGACGCATGATCCATGATCCTCCATTACCTCAGCAGCAGCAGTTCCATCGCGTCCTCATACACGTGTTCGCCATTTAGCCTACAAATCCCTTTTGCCGAGAGAGGGAAAAAAACGAGTGCGCTCGATAATTTGGCCAAGAGTCAAGAAACGCCCTCCCCTGCAGGAGACGAGTGCGAACGAGCTGGCGACCGTGAAAAATCGCTGCACAAGTCGGCTCTCGATGCTACGCAGCGGAGCATCATCTCCGCTCATCCATCGCTGGCGCACCGCACGAGATTCACCTAGTCCCGCATCAGTCGCCCTAAATCATTAACCTACAGCCCGACTGCTGGAGCCAAGGTCGCATCCTCGCTCGCACCTTCGCCACGGGTGCGCAAGCCAGTATACGTGTACTATTGACGCGCAGCGGGTTTCAAAGAGAAACTTATTCCGGCTTCCGTCGTTATTCTTCTCTCTGCCGCGCGATCTTTTTCTCGAACAATTTGTTCGGCTAGCTGCACGCTGCTGCAGGATACTATGCGTATATACATATAGCTATACATTGTATATAGGAAGAAGCGCGCGTGAAAGCTGCGACGGAAGCTACTTATCCCCTGGTTGCGGGGGACGACTTTGTTGGCTGCGCTGCCACCGTTTCTCAGACGCCCCGTTGCGCGAGCTAAAGATCGGCCAGAATGAGAATTTTCACGGCGCGTAACGTTGCGTCGCGACGACGACTCGCACGTCTAAATTAAGGGTCGCGAAGTGAAAGTTGCTATATAGGCTTTTTCTCGAGGGCTGGAATTCTCGACGGAAGACGCGAGTTTCTCTTTTTTTTATCTGCTCTGTAAATCGGATGCTGCAAATGGATTTTACCAGAGTGAAAATGGCTGGTAATCTTTTTCGAGAATGGGATTTAGTTTGTGGAAAAATTATTGCTTCGGCTGCGCGGCTCCAAAAGAGAAATCTCGTCGCGGAGACAAAGCGGATGGAGATCTTATTTTACGACGAAAGGCGAAGAAGATGTCACGTCTATATTACCTCTTAAGCTTTTGTTTGAATTAGAAACGCGTTTCTCGGAAGTTTTAGTTTAAAAATCGAACGCCTTCTGCCGAGATAATTAATATAAGTACTTTTACATCACAAAATAAAAGAAAAACTGTAAGTACAGAGCGCAAGCTACTCGAGCTGCGATAGAAAGTGAGAAAAGTTTAGTGCAGAGTATACTTTTTACATTTGCAGGAATCGCAAACGTGCTGTATATCAGTAATTTATGACGAAAGTTGCGGAGCTAATAATCATAGAATTTATTTGCATGTTTAAAACATGAGTTAAAACAAACAAAGCGCGCATAGAAAGCTCTCGCGCAGAAAAACGCGCCTGGGTCCAGAAGAGTTATGATGAATTTTTAGCTCATGAGGTTTTGTTTCTTTCTCGTATATATAAACAGGATCCCCGTCGTTCGAATTCATCAGGCAAGCGAGCGCGTTAGCTCTAAGCTCGCACTGGTCTTTCCTAATTAAGAAATACGATCTTCGCTGCAGGAGAAGCGTCTATTGAGAAAATGAAAAATTCTCCAGTGAATGATTTATTTTTAGGCTGCTTCTTATGAAAGCTTTGCGTTCCTCAAAGATTGCACCGCCAGATTGTACGCTTAGAGGATACATCGAGTATGTAAAAAGCCAAAACAGACATTCGCATAACGGTTTTAGCATATACCTAATAGATAATCAAGCAACGAGATCTTCCGAAAATGTTCGACGTATAAGTATATTATAAATTTCGAGAAGGAGCCGGTGCAGTAGTACAAGGGATCCCATTACACAACAAATTGAAAAAAGAATTTAAAAGCGTCTGTGCATCAGTTTAACGCCGTAAATTCGAAACCTGTAATCGAGCGCATTATCACTCCAGAAAATCGCGCGGCAAAGAAAGCAATATCCTGGTGATCCCTTACCACTTCTGGCAAACACTATCAAGTCTCTCGCGCGCCTTCTCCCGCCTCTCCAAGGGTGATTTACGTTATTCGCGTGTCTTCCAGCTCCCACGACACGACGGGAAATTCAGACGAACGAGAGATAGAGAGAGAGAGAGAGAGAGAGACGTATATATATATATGTATAGTACTCGAAAAGGCGAAGCACTACTACGTGTGTAAACAGGGCGCGGGAGAGGCGAATTAATCTTGAAAGGTTGAGGATTAATTTCCGGCCAAGGATTAGCGTCAGATATCCGGCTGCTAGCGGAGATACAGCCGAAATTGATATCGGAGGTTCTTGGCCGGCTGTGCGCAAGTACGTACACCTATATATATATTATGTATATACCTATACAGTGCCTTCTAGTAGATGGAAAGCCAAGAATCGAGTGGGAAGACGAGACGCCCCATCGCATTGACACACGGGCGCCAGATGCGCGCGACGCCGCTACGACACGGCGGCTGATGCGAGTTTCGCGCGATTTATCCTGCAAATTTTATGAGGATTCGCGAGATTACTCAGCTTCGCTGCAACGACGAAAGCTGCAATACATTCGACGACGCCGTGCTTTCCCAGATTTTCGCCCGCCGTGCGTGTTTACGGGCTGCGATGAGGTTTTCATGTTAATGTCACATCGAGCGTTTCGAATTATACCCCGCGTTGGGTTGGCTTTAATGAAATTGAACGATCTCGTGTTGGATTCTTTCAATTGGCGAATATGCAGGGCTCGCAGCGTAATGAGGCTCTTCTATATCTTTTCTTTTTAATTCACGCAACTTGAATACAAAGCCTACATTAGCGATGCGAGTAAAGAACAGTGTCGATAATGTAATCAACGTGCATTTACATATTACAGAAGCTCGCATTCGCTGCGTTGTTTCCGCCGAGAGCTTTAATTGAAAACTGGCAACATCTTGGAACTAGGTCATTTTCACCGAAGCTCATAATACATTTTGCAATGAACGTTAACATCAGCCCTCTATTCTGCACGCGATTCAACGGAATATTTTCAAACTCGATAATATTATTTCTCGAATTGTTATAATCAAATATTGCAGCTTACGTAAACATGATGAACAATTCCAACAAACTAGTTCTCCCTTTCACATCCATTATTGTTTGGACTGCATAGTTATTGCAACTTCAAAAATAAAAACACTTTCATCCAAGACTCTAGTATATGTGCATATAGGGAAGAAATAACCCATTTCCCCTGAGCTCCGCAATAATCATCAACCGAAAAGCCTTTGTTTCGGAACCGAAACACGCGAGTCGATACACCGAGAGCTAAATGAACGTTAGTAAGGAAAGCCGGAGAAATTGGAAACATCGCAGAGCCAAGAGATTACTCCGACTCACGCTGTACTTTCCGCTAAAACGAGCTACAGCATTATTTGAGAAGAGATGAAAAAAAACACGCCCTTATGCCAGATAACGAGAGAAGCGGGCAACTGCCTAGGAAAAGGACAAGGAGAAGGCGAGCGCGCGCGTGTTTACAAAAAAAGTAGCGAAATAACGAGAGATAAAGATTGGTGGCGTTTGCCCGCACGAAATTGAAAAGAATACTCACACATCAGTCCGTCCGTCCGTCTCTGTCCATCTCTACACGTGCGTGCAGATCTAAAGTAACGGAGACGAATGAAAGCGAATATCGCCAGCAGCCATGGGGATATAAGTCTGCAGTGGAAATCGCGTTGGGTCGTCGCTCTCCTCATTGTCTTGCTGTCAGACCAGCGCAAATATTGCCACCACGAATGTGACTGCCCTGCCGCGGGGGTCGTAGCGCGAGCACTGTACGACTGGTGTATTATACGAGCATTTCTACGGAAAATGTGCTAACAACATACGAAAATGAAGAATGATTTTTAGGGGCCACACTATAAAAAATGCTTGTGTAAAAATACTATCCGATAGTGAAATGACATTGGATTTCCGACCTCGATTAACACAATTTTACTACTCTCAAAGACGTGAAAATACAAATTCTAGCAATTTGACTACAATCGCAGTAAAAAGCTTCGCTCAGAGTAGGCCGGTTCGGTTTACTAATTTGAGAATAGTAATTTTACACGAATCAGAGTTTTGCGTTGAGTGTAAAAATGTTACCGCCGTTGTAAAATCATGGCTGATATGGAAAACGTAACTGCGCATGCGACGCAGGCGCCATATTGGATATTCACTGATCGAAATATAACCGTCGCATCGACTTTTTGTACGGAGAGAATTGAGAGGCATAAAGAGTCGTGCCTTATTCAATCGTATATATTAATTTGATAAATAATATGAGAATTGTGAAGCCTTTCCAAATAAGTGCCATTTTAGTGGAAACAAGGTAAGTTTTGACAGTGCTCGTGCGAGCCTCGTGCGTAGAATATGTGGACCCTGCGGACTATTTAACGGTTATGTTCAAAGTAATTTTTTTTATAACGATATAAAAGCGATTGTTGTCATTTATGTTAAAAAATTCTAAATTCAATAATTATATCGCACAATAATAAAAATAACCTTTGATATGGCTGCTTACTAATATTCACATGAAGTGTCCAAACAATGAAGTAAAAAGTTTGCATAAAAATATTCGTTTTTATTAAAAAAATATAATTTTTTATTTTAGCGATAAAACACAGATAGAACAAATGTATACATCTTCACAGAAACAATGACATCCATTCCAATATTGAACTTAAAGTAAATAATATAAAATATATTACTTTGTAAAGAGAAGTATATTTCACAATTTTCATGGTGCAATATTTTAAAACATTTCATTAATGATGTAAAAGTATTGGAAACAGATGAAATCCCGATTGATGTGCAAGCTAAATTAACTTTTAGAGGTAGTATTTTTGGAATGATAGGTGATAATTTAGGTAGCCACGAAATCGGGAGATTTACACAAAGTTTTTCGAGTAATAAAGAATTTTGTCACTATTGTGAGGAAAGCATGGAGGAATTGAAAAAAGATCCATTCAAAAGTAATAAAATTATATGTGGCATACAATTTGATTCACCTCTTAATGAATTTCTATTGTTTCATGTTATTTTTGGACTTCCTCCGTATTTCACACGACTTATTTGAGGGTATTGTTGCATATGACTTGTGGCTTACAATAACTTATTTTATCTTGAAAAAATGGTTCAAAGAATCACTTTTTAATTACCGTAGCAATAATATTAATATAGCTCATGAAAATGGCCAATTCATTACAAACATGTATGTAGGTGTTCACGTTAAAAAGTTACGAGGATTTTAAAAAAAGAAACAAATTTTTGATTTACCTAAGCAACCTTTTTTACCATTTTTTTCGATATTGAATATCTTTTTTTGAATTTTGATCTTATCAAAATCCATTTTGAGTCTGCTACCTAAGGTGCACATTAAGTATCAAAATGAGTGCTTGTTATTGATCTTCCTATGTTAAATTTTCGAATAAGAGAACTGAAGTTATAGCTGGCAAACTATTTAAGCCACTGAAATAACATTTGTTCAGCTTTGACTCGTAAAAAATTTGTCTTCATTTTCAAATGGATTTAGTGCAATTTTGCCGTAGAAATGCTCATATACGTACGTGCGGATATTGTTCGGCCAAGTGTGCGTATCGCACTCTGAGAGCTTGCGACAGCCGCTGGTATGTATATACGTGTTTGAATGAAACACGCGGTCGAGTGTGTGGTTATACAGCGGGAAAAGACCGGCCGAGATATGGGGATTTTAGTAATGAAATCAAGGGATGGTTTGTTTTCGATTGTCAGCTGGAATGAGCTCTTATCGTTCAAATTTGTTAAAATTATTCTATTTCTCTGCTGTCTCTTTGAGTTTCAGCGTGAATTTAGTGAGCTTCTTACGTATTAAGAGCGAGATATAACAATTTTATTAGACGAAAAAAATCAGCCTGAACGAACATTATCTTTCGAAAGCAGAACGGAATACGCTCAATTGTCCCGATGCACCATAAGTGCACGCATTGATACCGCACGAGAAGCAAAGTTGATGCTACACAGAGCTGGCACATATTGATACCTTAGTAGTATCATTCGACACCATTGTAGTACAAATGTTGTTTGCTACTACTTATATCGTTATCCCTACAGGCTCACATTTTTTTATTGCGCTCAATTTAAACAATTATAGCTATATTATTTTGTAATTAAACTACTATATTTCAACAAAAGGGCTATTCATGAATTATAGTAACAATCCAAACAGCTGACTTTAATTATAATATATCGCACAATGCAATAGAACAATATGACCTTCGCATTCTGAATACACAATGTCCGCAGCAGACGGCGAAGCTCGGGTGACAAGGACAGGTATATATACACATATATAGCGCAAAGCCTCGAAATGAAAAGCTTCTTCTAAATACGGAGTTAGGAGCAGCAGCGTTGTCCCTTTGACTCCAGAGCCTGCAGAAATACACGGATTCGTGATGCGCGTTCGCACAATCGTCAAAATGAAAGCAGCCACTCGAGGCGACATTAACGAGCCTATTTCCACTGGAAAGTGCGTTTGTAAAGTGATTATGTATCAGCAGCGAGCTTGAAGATCGAAAAATCATGTTCTGCGGCGGTGAAGTCCATTGAGTAAACAGCCAGTTTTTTTAATTCAGCATGAAGCGATTTGCGATAACGCACGGGCACGGCCGGCTTTTAGCGCGAGTGAAGCGGTGATTTTGCGAAAATTGGTTGTATTTTTAGAGGGAGTGCTTGAAAGGTTTTATTTTACCGGTCCAGGTGAATGACAATGCTCGTGAGCTTAAACTGCTTTAATTATGTTCAGTTTTCGCTATTTGGCATTTCCCTCGTAGTGGATGTATATATACCATTGTTATTATAACAGCATTGTCAGCGCGCAAAATAAATAAAGTTGTACAAGTATATGTTTATTGTGTATTATACTCGAAAATAAAATAATGTAGAAGTTATGGATGAATTACTTCAACCATGCGCTACGTTTGGTTTTTCCGCAACCTATATGGATATATTATTCATCGATACACCATCTGTATTTACAACCAAGAAAAATAAGCGTCCAATTATAAAGGAGTTTAACAAAAACTATCAATTCATATTAATCCATACCATCCCTTTTCTCTCACTTCAAAATTACAGTTTACGCAAACTATCTCTACGTTTAGTGTCCAATCTGCATGATGTAAAAAGAAAAATCATTAGGATTATTTTGGGGCTTTATATTCAATCCATTAAATGCTCAAGAAATGTGAGAAAAAGTACTGCTTCTTAAGTGAAAATGCATTGCTACGAATAAGTTATACTTGTACGTACGTACACAAACTAGTTGGTTCAAAAACTTATACTATAATCAACCACGTACCATTGATACTTTATTGAGTATGCAAAACAGATATAAATTAAAAGTAAAGCGCACCAGTTAAAAAATAAAATAGGGCTCACGAGAGGCAAGCCCTCGAAAAGAAA
Source organism: Muscidifurax raptorellus (assembly GCA_020010945.3). Lineage (NCBI taxonomy): Eukaryota > Metazoa > Arthropoda > Insecta > Hymenoptera > Pteromalidae > Muscidifurax > Muscidifurax raptorellus. The sequence continues at coordinate 17,632,587 of CM052077.1, read as the reverse complement.
TAAAAAGACGCAACTCTTGGCTGCTGCGCGTTTAGTTCAGCCTCATCAGATAACGCGATGACTACGACCACCTTCTCGGCAGCGACTGAATAACAAAGTGGGGTTGACACCATCGAGTTGCAAGAGTGTAGCAGCAGCAGTATAGGAGCCTCGAAGATCTTCATTGTTCCCCGGACCTTACACTCTCTCTGTTCTTCTTTTTGTCCTCGGAAACTCGCGCCGGGGAGGTCACCGACGAGCGACTAGCAGCGTGACCCAGTGCAGAAGAAAAAGTTGGAAATTATACGAGCGCAGGCCGATCCTTATCTCGCGATCGCTATAACGTATACGCAGCCGGTGTCTCGTGAATTAACGAGAGAGAAAGAAGGAGACAGCTATATATAGAGGTGAAGAAGTCGGCCGTTTCCTTTCTATTCCTTTTTAGGGTCTTCGTCTCTGTCGCACTTTTTCTTGCGGGGGATGAGGTGGGCAAGCTTGGCTTCTTTTTTTTCTCGCAAGAGCAATGCATCGGAGAAGGACGTAATCTCGAGTCGGACATCTTCACCAGCTTTCTTTAATTCCTTCACTTCCGACTGCAGATCACGTATACGTTATAAGTTTTGACTCGGAGATGCCGACGCGTTTTTATATATATGCTTTTGTTTTGGTATATCGGACTCTTGGAAACGCTGGACTTATTTCATAATCGCAGGTAAGTCAGATTTTCTCATGGTTAGATGATGCGACTAGCTTCTTGGAAATTTGCGGTCGACATATTTGTGTAATATATTTTTATGTTGGCCAAACTCGTTTTTGAGCGTGACGAATGTGAGAATGAATCGTTGTGTTTCAACAAAAATATACTAACCTTATATTGCTTGGAAGTCTGCACTTTCGGTGTTATATATTATTCTGTCCTGTACACCTATGAATATTCTATAAAATAATTACACCGCTGCTCTGAAAATAAATATTTTATCGATTAGACTCTTTGTACGAATCATATTCGTTAAATATCGATCTAAGGAATAATATAGAAAAAGCTTTCAGAGTGGTAGTCCCAAGTTGATTGTTATATGGCTCCTGAAAAAGCAACTCTTTAAAGCATCAAATTATGTGCGCCAGTATACCAGAAACCCACGAAATTTCTGGTGTTTTACGACGGGCTGTGTATCTCAATTCTCAAATTTGACCAGCAGAACGCGCTGAGAGATCCAAGATTGTTTTTCCCAGATATATAACCATAGGGCGTACAAGAGGGCGGTATACGTTGCGGTGCCAAATTGAAAGATCAAGGGATTATGCTTATATAGCAAGGCAGCCCAGCTCGTAAAGGTAATCTTTGTTTTCCTCGAAAGCTACACCCGCGACTAGACTCTCTCTCTCTCTCTCTCTCTCTCTCTCTCTCTCTCTCTCTCTCTCTCTTTCTCTTTCTCGTGAGCAAAGATATCCGGGCGTGTCGTTTGGGATCATTAAAGGATAATGTGCCGCGACGGTCTCGTGATAAAAATAAAATTGGGGCTGATGCCGTTGCCGTCGCTGCTGCTGCTGGTCAGGGGCTCGCTCTGGTACTTACGTACGAGACTTTTGAATGTATGCCTTAATTTTTGTTGCGCTCGTAAAAGCTCGAGACTTGCGGCTCCGTACGTTTTTCAAGGCTTTATTACGCGTGGTTTATTACGGTATCGTCATAAATTTTATACACAAATATTTAAGCGCATTTCTGTGTTGACGCAAATATACGTACAGAATTTAAGTCTTATTTTAGCAATCTTTTGCGTTGAAAATATATAACGGGAATGAGAAAATAGTGCGAGTGTAATACTCAAAAATACCGATACAATTATAAGAGTTATATGACTAAATAGTTTTTATATAAGATAAAAAATTAATTAATTTAGTCATAGAAATATGTATGGTCACTGTAGCTTTATCAAATGCACACTAAATTATATGTACTTTTACTTAAGCCGGGAAAGAACGAGCCCACCAACAAAGACCATCAAATTAACCTCGACAATAGAACCGCAATTCGCCTCGTTAACCCATATTATACTTTAACCCGAGAAATCACTCCACCTATATACCTGTATAGAGATACATGTAGGTGTATACGCCTACCCTGTCAAATAACATAATTCTAAGGAGCAACAAATCATCCCACGTAATCGCAGCCCGCCACGAGCCGCGATTGCACAGCCGCGCACCATTGCGGCGGTAGTAAAGCCCAGCGAAATTTACATAGCGGCGTGTAATGTCATAATGCGCTGCGCGCGCGCTGCTAAGATCGGACTCAGGCTCAGTACAGGTCTCAGCCGGGCAATTCAGCCCCTCGCACATACCATCATCCGGGTGGTAAAATAATAAACGGATCGTTTATCTGCTGCTGGTGTCCCGAGAACAATAACGGCGTCCGGCTCAATCGTGGACTTTGTCTGCTATTAGTGTTCCCCTATTATAGTCGCAGGTATGATTCGAAGAGGCTTTACCTGGTGTCGTTCGGAGGCGCCTACTTCGTGGAGAAACTTTCTCTTCGTCTGTAGACGCCCTAGACGAAATTTTAACCGACTGCGATACATATAGCACGAGACTCTCGGCGCATTAACCACCCCGGGTGACGTGTCTCTTTTATACTCGAGAGTGTAGAGATAAAGACGCATTGAGAAATGTATAACAGTGCACGAAAAAGTGAAATCGGTCTTCGCTGAACTGGGACAAAAAGGTGAAAGTTTGTCTGGGGGTTTCTTTTTTTTGTGTGGTCTCCTGTATAATAGGGTCGTCTAAAACGAATCTGTGACTTAATTTTTGCTTAATAGTTCCATTTGCTGAAAAAAGCCAACTGTTAGTTTTTAGTTTACAGTTTTTTTGATACGTAAAAAATGATTCTGTAAAAAATACTCGTATATTTATTGAAATAAAATTTTTTTATTAACGTGGACATTCTATGAACGACGTCTTTTTATGATTTGGATTACTAAGGTCAACCGTTTGAAAAAGATAGGGGCCGACTTCTAGAAAGGGTTTATGAGTTTATGATCCTCAAGTAGCAAAGCCTGTCATAAACTTGGCATCACGGCGGATGGTTCATTTGATTGCAGTTAAACTGTTCAGAAAGAATTTTTCTGTCTTTCCGAAAATCTTCCTAAGGTCAATCGTAAAAATGGATAAAAGGCAATAAACAATTCTAAATTGCCTTATAAATAAAAATTCCTTTTTGTCTGGACCTAAAATATATAGGCATACATATACATCCATACTGGACATAAAATACATATACACACCTACTCATGGACCACCTTTTTCTGGTTCTTTAAACCATCCAATCTATATTTGAAAACAGCGAAAAATCATAAATATTTCAATTTATTACAAAAAACACTAAGCAAGCATTTTTAACTCACCGGCGCACATGACCATATTAATTTGCACACATAAGTAACCTAAAGCAGTAACGACCATTAAATAAAAATAAACTCTTTCAACAAAACTCAGAAATATAAGAAATGAAAAAAATACAAAAAATCTTAATATTACGAAATCCGCAGATTACGAGATCAGCTGTATTCCTGCGAATCCACGTGCTCGGGAAGACGTTTCAGATCTTCATCGCGTGATAAATCTACGAGAAAATGAAATACGTCCCTCGAGAAAGATGTTTTAAGCCGAAAAACTTGCTTCGCGGCTCTCTCTATCTCTATCTCTCTTTCTCTCGCAGACGAGGACGACGAGAAGCTCGCGTCTCATAAAGAGAAAAACTCGCTGTCCACTCGCTGCATCCAAAAGCGATAAATATCATTTTATCGCTTTATAAAGCATTTAGTCGCGCTGAGTAAGGCGCGCAGCCGAGATGCTTAAAGACAAAATCCAGCTGCCCGCGCGCGATATGACGAAGAAACAAGAAAATCCTCCTCTCGCGGCTACTGCAGCATGCAAATGAAATTTACGGCGTGCGCGCGCGCCGCGTCTTTATTTCGGGCTTCTAATCCGGCAGGGAGAATAAGGCGGAGGACTTTACGGCTTTGCCAATGAGAGGGAATTTATCCATAAAGGAGCTGGGAGCCATTTATTGCGCATAAGCGATTACTTGGAGCGGGGCATGCTGATTTATCGCGATGTTCCGCGTTGCTAAGTCCGCTAAATTTTCCCGGAGATGTTTGTGCAACGCTCCTTTCTTTTGCGGATTCTTCGCCGGGGCTGCGCTTTTTAGCATCGCTTGCTTCGCTCTAGCCGCGTGCATCTTCTCTTTTTTTCAGCTCCGAACGAAAGTGGAATTTCGCGCGAGCTTGCGGGAGTGAGAGAGAAGCGAAAGACGAGCGCGTGATTTACCGCTCGTAATTTTCGTGGCCGTAAACACGCTGGCGATGACCTTAGCTCTTATTTTTCTTTATTTTTTCGCCCTCCTTCAACTTTTCTCACTCATGCTGTATCGCTATTTCTCTTTCTTTCTTACTGCTGTCTCTTCACTTTTTTCAATTTCTTTTTTTTCACGCTCTCTCTCTCTCTCTCTCTCTCTGTCTCTCTCTCTCTTTCTCTCACCAAAAAGGCGTTCATATTTGTTTGCTGTCCAGTAGATATTAATTTTGTTCCCCTCGTGTTTTATTAGTCGCTTCTTCATCTAAGCAAACGAAATTTAACGCAGAAGACTATTATATTCAAGCTTTTGCCTTATACTTTAAAAATTAGAAACTCGTTTTTATTTATCGATTTTTAATAATTCATCTACTCTGGTTAAAAGAATAAAATAGTATATTTCGATGCAAGTGCAAAAGTTATAATTCTAACACGAATATGAGGTTTATCGCCCGAGCGAAGCAAGTGTGAAATACAGCAGGCGGAAGCCGATTTTAAAAGTTGGTAGGATGCGTAAAATCACATTTTACGCACACTGTATCGAAAAGTTGGTAATGTACGCCATGCATATCTCCTCGCATTCCATTCCATATATCCTCGCATTCACTATATACAGCACATACATATATACCTGTATATATATATAGTTTATAACGTAAAACCGGACCCGTCGTTCGCGACTCGCGTTATGGCCGAAAAATGGCCGATGCATCATACGCGCATCTGCTCTCGCGCTGTGAGATATAATAGAACGCGCGTGTATATATATATAAGCCGGCGCGAATCTTAAAAAGGCTGCTTTACGCGATGTTTCCGCACGAGTAATGAGATATAAAAGCGACAGCGAAACTGATGGCCGCCATAAAGTCGCGCTCGTTCGTCAACTTTTTTATTTCTTGCCTAGCTCTCTCGTTCCGCGGCTGCGTTTCATCCCTTTCCCCCTTTTTTTGTCTTTCCCGGCTCTTTTCCATACATATTTTTGCGCGCTCGCTTTTTTTCTCCGCGGCGAGCGAACGATCGAACAACGGAACGCAAGTGTGGGTGTACGCATTTAGTCGGGTGAAAAAAGGAAGTAGTTGTGTTTATTGTGTATAACGTAAAATAATAATGAATAAATCGATCAGGTACTTTATGTTACATTGATTCCGCAAGTATTTTCATTTAAATCAATCCGCGCATACATATCTACCATCAAATCATCTATAATACTATATATAGAGTTGATTTTGCGTATTCATATTTTATGCGAAATAATATTGTAGTATAAACACTGATGCAGAGCATATTGAGATGATATATACGTAACGAGAATCCGAGTAAAAATACGTTTATTAACATAATGCATAAATACACAATAAGCTCAATTCGGCCTGTGCACTGTAATATCAATATTTGAAGTGAATATTAAATAATCACAATCTCATACAATTATAGTATAGTGTGACATGCAATAAAACCTTATTGTACTTCGTTATACATATAAACATTTCCCTATATATTCATATACGTAAAAGCTGAAGGCATGATATTCGCAAAAAGCAAAAAACAAAGAAACTCTTGAAAAAAATCGTAAAAAACCTACGTATGTAAGCCATAAAACTAAGGATTCAGCATATTGGGCAAGTTCCAGAGTCAGTCGAGCGGCAGCACCGTCCACAGCAGCCGCTCTCCTTATCCAAACGGCGAATCCTAATCTCCCCATTTGGAATCCGCCGGCGTGGCTATTCCTTCTAACCCTTCCTTACTAAACGTCCATTCGAAAAGGAAGCGCTTCCGCGAGCAGAAAACGGAGCAAACGATCATCTCTCTCGGACTGGAAATTTTCACTCGTCGCCTCTAGATATATATATATATATATATATATATATATATATATATATATATATAAGAGAATTCTCCGAATAAGTGAGTGTATGTGCGGGTTGCTGCGACAGCTGCACCGGAGATCCTCTCTCTTCGCGTAGATATCTTCGGAATATACGCAGGATAGAGAACGACATCCGTAGAAACGAGCCGAAGGGCACGAACCACGCTCGCACCCCTTTTTCCTCTCGATAATTTCGGCATTAAAGGGGACGCTGCTCATCTATATAGGTATATGTATATATATGCGAGAGGATCGAGGGCCGCGCTGCACGTGTCGCGTTTCTTTCGATAGAAGCGAGGCGCGCGCGTATGTGTCTCTTCAATCCCATTTGAGTTTTTGGCCACTTGGTCGTGCGCTGCGCATCAGAGGATGTATAAGTCGAGGGGACGGACTGGAAGGCGTGTGCTACTAACTGCGATGCCGCGCGAGGAGAAGGATATTTCGGGGATGTTCTTTATTGTATTGATTTTGTCGATGCTCGCTTGGCTCATGCTGTACCTGCCATTAGTTTGGGGATTAGGGACAAAAAATCGGGCCTGGATGAAGGGAACGGCGGAGATTTTACGATGTTTTTATAACAATTAGGCTCAATGGAGTGGAAAGTTTTGGGCTCTCCTGTGCTATGCTTGATAACGCAATAACGTAATATTGTAATAATGTAATCGCGCCCTGCGAAATTATTAACAAACAGCTTCCGAAATGTAAAATTTGTATTCGGAGAGTTTTTTACAAATAAATCATATCGGGATTGCGTTATCCTGTATATACGTTGCAATAAAGTTCGCTGCGGATTTTGTTTCATTTCAAAATCGGCGCACGACAAAGCAAGCGTTTGATATTGGAGAATAATCCCAGCTTCCAAACTCTCGGCTACATTTTCACAGAAAGTTTTTCCCATACAAAACATCTCATCGTGATCCCTAACACAAAAAATACAAAATCTATACCGATATACACGCGTCTATCTGAAAAAGCACCGGTGAAAATCTGAACGTCTATATCTCACGCGAATGCAAGAACCCAAGGCAACTTGAAAATTGAGTGCGCACCTTAAATCCTTGCAGATGCATTGCCTACAAAAGCGCAACGTGTATAGAGAGATGCCCGAGTGTGCCATTCGTGACAAAGAGGACGTGTCAGGTTTATGACCCTGTCAGCGTCGCCTCCGGCCGTACTCGTCATTTTGCCGGTCATTGACGTATGCGCGGACGCGAATACGTATACTGTATACCAGGAAAAGGTGAAAGGGCACCGCTGCGCACGAGATACGATCGACGTTTTATCACGCGATATACACACTATCGCGATATGTAACTCTCTATTTATACGCGTATATCCGAGTGTAAACGGTTTATTGCCGAAAGGACCTCGATCCATTCGCGTCATTTCCGCGCCAAAATATAAATGGAAAGAGTAGATTTGTACGCGCCGGGTATCACTTATATATTGTATATACGGCTTTGGTTGTTTATATTTTCACCTTAATTATGGATCCGTCGTAAATTTTGTTTACGATATCTAATTTTACGAGGAAGAATAGTTTACGCGATGCAATTTTATCTATGCAATCATACAAAAAAGATATTTGTATATTTTCAGATATTCGAAATATAGCTAAAATAATAACTTTATCGAAAATTAATATTAATTAATGTTAAGCGATCGGCTAAAAATAATAACTTTATCGAAAATTAATATTAATTAATGTTAAGCGATCGGCTAAAAATGAAATAAAAATTTAAAAAAGGAAATGATAAGGGGGAAGTTTATTTTTAATTTGAAGTAAAAGGTTTGTTGAAAATATATACTCGTGCATTAAATTATTATGTGAATTTCTTGTAATCTTGTAAATAAATCAATATTAATTAAAAATTGATTAAGAATTTATTTTCACGAAACTAAAATTGATTATACATGTTCAAAGCTTCGATGCGATTATACAGAAAATATACAATATTAATGATTAAAATCGTACGCTGCCTGTACATATTATGTAGTTGAAATCAATAAAAGATAATACACGAGCCAAAATTACATGTTGAAAAATGAAAGAATTCAATACCATCCAAAGGCCAAGTGTACAACATCTTGCCTATAAACATCTCATCACCGTGTCTCTAACAACAAAAAAAACAACATCTCCGCCTAGCCCATCCGATCGACGCGCGTTCGCACGTGCCCCGAGGCTGTGCATCAGGGTTACCGTAGGCGCGAGAATTCGCGGCCTTTGTACATTGATCGCGCGGGTGTGTTTCCAATCCACCATACCATCACCGCGACCCGCGCCGGCAAATAAATCGTGGCTCCGCGAACCAAGTTCCCTTTCTCTCTCGCTCTTTCGGCAGCGCACCTATGCATATATATGTATATGCGGCGACAGGCGCGAAAACGCGTATACGAGTGACTGCATGCACATGTAGCTTCCGTTCCATTTGCTCGCGCTGCTGACGATGCCGCGGGCGACGCCGTGACACGGAAATGTTTACCGCGTCGCGCCTCAGCGTCACACTGCGGGATGGAACCTCTGCCTCGCCGCGAATGGGGCGGATTTGCAATGTATGTACGCGCTGCGTATACACATATGGGGGAGAGTATGACGCGGAGGATTTTGGAAATTGGTAATTTCGGGAACGGCCCGATAATAATGGTATGCAAGCGTTACGCTCTGAAAAATTTATTGCAATTAGCGTGATCACAGCCAACAAGTATCAGGATTTATTTCTACTTGGCGTTAGATTCAAATTATCAAACCGCTGCAGCGCGCCGAAAAATGCCAAAGTTATTCTAACTATTCGCCGAATCTGCAACTCACCCGCAGCCGCGCGGGAATCCCTTTTTCGGTCAAATGTCGTCCAAACCTATTGTATGAGGCTGCATAGCGCGCGGGACGCAGAAAAACAATGCCGCACGATTTGGGTGGACTCGGATGTCGGGTGTAAATTTATGGCATTTGCGAACCGAGTCGCGACAATTTAAGAGAGAGCCCACGCGTCGATAGATCTTTTCGGTGGGAATTTCGAGAGCGCTGCTACTGGAGCTGCGCGGCAGTGCTTGATTAGGATGGGAAGCTCAGGACTCGAGGTATGGAGAGGAAAGGACGTGTTGCGGAGGCAGTAGCCGAGGAAAAAGAAAATAGATCGCTCGCAAAAATTGGATTTACCGTGGGACCGCGCGCCGAGAGAAATGCGAAGGAGCCTCGTGTCTTGCTTGCGTGTTGAACTGCTTTTTTTCCCTCGGGATTTTCGGTAATTTGTGGCTGAAGTGTTTGCTATAAATTATAAGTATTGCTATAAATAACCGGTCGACTGTACGTTGAAGAAACGACTAATTTATTAATACTTTTAGCTTAAATGGAATGGACTCGCGCGTTTATGTAACTGATAAATGTTTATAAATCATGGAAGGTACACATCGACAATTTTCAGTCAATAGCTATGCACACAATATACAGGAAAAAACCGATAATAGCCAGTGATTTCCAGTGCGCATTTATCTCCTTAACTTCCCGCACGCCCCGTACAAAGGACACAAATGCCGCGTAAACGAAAGCGATTATGCGACGAAAGCCTCGGGAAAACATTCCCTTTGTCGCATTAAACGCCGACGACCCATGTGCCTTATGCACGGCGCGCACATAGGGATCCCCGAAAGAAGGACGTTCCTCGAGGTATATATATATATACCTATAGATCGTCGCCTTGAGTCGCGCGCGCAAGCCGCGCCTCATCAATTATGAAGAATGGCCTACGGGAAGTGCGGAGCGTATACAGGAAGTGTGTGCGTGCGTCGGACGACGCATGAATATTACGCGCGTGTTGGAAAAATACGCTTTTTTCGGAAACAAATGACTATTCAGATGTGTCAGCGTGCGCCACCGCTGCGCGGGGAAAAGTGTCCATTGATGGATCTCGCTCGCAGGGAGGTATAGAACCTGAGCGCATATACATCGTATATAGGAAATATGTGACAGGAAGAGCCAGAGAATGAAGCGGATGGACACATTAGGGGTGGTGTGTAGGAGATCCTGAGAAAAAAATCGAATGTGCGTCGTATACGTATAACGGTTCGAACTGAGTATATGTTGCATTGCGGTGAAATTCGAGTTACGGTTGACGGAGTAAAATTATGTCGCAAAATAATACGCGATGTATCAAAAACTTTTGAAACATTTGACGTTGTGCTCGGATAGTTTGCAAAATGATTCATTGCTAAAACTTTATTTTACTGAAAATATATATAATATTCCGGCTCGTGCCGAATTGTTGTTGTATCCGCGCTCTCGGAACGCTGTTCGAGTTTCATCGAAAATTGAAGTGGCTATACAGAATGGAATTTTTGCACCGTGAGTTCGCCTACAGTTTTTTTTCTAATTTGATCAGAAAACTGTGTGGTTTTATTTTAATCTCGGTGAGAAATTTCGCCACAAAAACAACGCGTTGCGATAGCAAAAAAAAAGCAATATGAAGAACCAAAAGCCATAGAAATAGGAAACGCGATTCACAAAATACGAAGCTTATAAATACAGAAAAGAAAAAGCCATTGGGACCTCCTAGGGCGAAAATAGCCGCGGGTGGGTAGGAAAAAAGTCAATCTCCCGCAGTATTGTGTGTGTGTGTATACGGACACATAACACGCTCAGCCAACTAAACTATTTCCTTTACCCCGAGAATCACTATACGAATCCAGTATCGTGCATTTAACGGCTTTTAAGGCCGCGGGACCCTCGACTTTTGTGTGTGTCATTTCTCATCCCTCGGGCCCTTTCGTGCCCAATTTCCCGGCAGAATTTTTAATACACGGCTCGCGCGCGCTGTGTGCGGCTATGCGTCTATACATATGTGTGTGTGTGTGTGTGTGAGGGAACGCGTTTTTTGCTTTGTGTATGCGCCAGGCTACCTGTGACTGTACATATAAATGGTTATACAAGCTAGACGCGTCGAGAGCGCGATACGACCTCGAAATTCGTATTTAAGAGCCCCGATGCGTGTTCATCTTCGATATGATTCTCACAGTATATTTTGGATTACACGAGGCTTTACGGCTTGATTCCGAGCTGCTTTTCTTTATCACGCTTTATTTGGGATTTATATTGTTGGCATCCGTATGGACGTTTGATTTATGACGATTGTTTTGATATAGACTTGAATTGAAGCAGAACAAAAGCCTATATATATATATTGACACTCATATATAGCACTTTTCTCAAATGGCAATGTGCACTTAAACGCGTATCCCCTTGTTTGAATCAAACATGCGATAATCTAATTAATCAATCGAAAGGTCCTCTTTCTCCATCCCCTGGGACCAATTCGATTGAACTCGTTAATCCGTTTTAGTAAAAAGCACAGCGGCACCCTAGAGCTGTCCGATACGACCTGTCATTCCAATCATCGCCTCAACCGACTCCTCTTCCCGCGCACGAGAAGTGAGAACTTTACGCGAAACCCAACACCGTCTCTTCCTCCTCTGATTGCGGTCCCGCTGATGTAGTCGACACAGACCACTTGACTCTCCTGAGGCGCGCTACGGTGACCCGGAACGATTTCAAGACAGAGAGAGAGAGAGAGAGACGGAAATCGTCGTTTACAACGCGTCCTCCATGTGTAATGCGAGTGGCGCGTTCACGCCTCTGCACGCAGATAACATCGATTCTTCGTTCTGGACTCTCTCCTCTGCTATCTACCAAGGGAAGGTATTTGAAGGATACGTATATATAAGTCGTAGGGTCGGGACGTGATTTGAAGAGGTTTGTCCTGCAAGAATAGAGTATAATATATATATATATATAGGAGTTTACTGGGAAGTTTTGCTTTCTGAATTATTTATCAAGTTTTGAAATTTATTTTCCGAGTTCTGTTGGAAATCATCGATTTAAATTATAATTGTTTCTTTTTCTTTTTCAAATATATTATAAGATATTTTAAACTGACTATGAGAAAATACTGTGCAGTACGAGTGTGCTGAAGACTTATTTATTAAAGAACATAGTGTACAGAGCTTTGAAAATGTTATTTTAAATATTATTAAGTACATTTTAAGAATCACAGCGCATAAAGTAACATATGCTGCGAACGACTCCACCGAGGTGCTGCGCGTATAAATTACAAAAACGTGCGCCTTCCGTATAGCTGTTGTATACTGTCATTAATCTCAGAGTTGTCAGAAAACAGGAAAAGATTTGGACGTTATGCTGGAAAAAAATGTTACAGGCATGAGTTTCAAGAGCCACGTACGTTATTTATCATAACTTTCGAAACCATATCTGCATTGTTTCTAGACTATATATGATAACTAGAATCTACCGATTCTACATTGCAAATTACAAACAAACCTATTATATTAACTGCATAAACCATATGATGAATTCGCGTGACAAACTTGATGCTTAGAACTTACAAGAGACTCCCGTACGACTTTAATCTAAAAATAGCTACATTAGTTCCACAACGAAACTCTTAGGCTTTCGTCGAACAATTGCTCCGATGCGCGAGCTCGGCGAACAATATATACGCAAACACTATTTCGTAAGCGTCACCGACTCATTTTCGAAAATTCAGCTAAGCCTCCGAAAGACTATTAACTATCAAACTCGCATAACTCCATCGTGCCATACACGCGCTTGTATAAAGCTGCTACAGCAGCCTCGTATTTCCCAGGAAAGCCATTTACATTATATTATACTACTATAATATAGCAACTTTAGAGGCGCTTCGCGCGTTCACATTGCGATGTGTACTTTTTCAATTTTAAGACATTAGATAACAAAAAATCAGAGGAAATGTTTATACTTTTGCTAGCAGGTATATTGTTTTCATAATTATATTACGTGATTTTCCAAACCGCTCGTCTGAATTATTTGGAATAAATCATATTCCTCATAGACATCCTTATTAAGAAAATGCATTGCTTCATAAACGTAATAAATATACTTATCTCTACAGTATAGGAACAGGCCAATTACAACTTTAGAAAATATTATGCAATCGCAAACAAACAACGTACAGGGGACATCTCCATTCAATATTTTCCATATACAATCGTCATCAATCTTTTACTATAGAGAAGGGCAACGATCACACGACGGACACAACGAGAGCGGAAGGTACTCCGTTATATATTATATATATGGCAGAGAGTAAGAAGCCACGCGACAACCGATGGCTGCTGCCTATATATACTTACGAATTGTTCCGCTTCGAAGCTTCAAAATATTGTCCTTAGCGCGAGTATATGTGTGAAACCGGAGAGAAAGAGAGAGAGAGAGAGAGAGAGAGAGAGAGAGAGAGCTCGAATTATGGGGAAAATCTCCAGCGGCGCCGCAGAGGAAAACGCGCGCGTTCGTCTTCCACCCCCAAAGGAAGCTCACTTGGGTGTTCTACTCTCCTTCTATATTAAGCCTGTGTGCGCTCGCGCGCGTACGCGCGCCGTGAGCGGTATATACCTTGGACACAATACGCCGGAGGCATCCATACTTCTCGTAGAAAAGTGTAATAATGGCGGCTGGTCGTATAATAACAATAATAACGTCCTGACCGCGCCGTGCGACTCGTGTAGTCTTCTGTGTGTATATATATATATAGCTATGTGTGTGCTGGTATATGTATACTAGTTTCGAATGTTTTCGTAATAACGTCCAAATGGGGAGGGTCGAGAGAAAGGTGACAGCGACAACAACAACGGCGTACGTCTCAATGTTTTGCCCTCTCGCTTCAGCTGTCGCCCCCATTGTGGTACCTCGGTCCAATGCCTCTACTAGGAGATTCGACAATGAGACCTTCCGAGGACGCTATAGACGTATAATATGTGTTCTCATATATATGTATACCTGTGCGAGAGCTGGGTTAAGTTCCTCTTTCTCTCTCTCTCTCTCTCTCTGCTGCTCTCTCGACGATGTGCCGCGGATGATGCTGCACAGTCTCGCTCAAAAATCACCGGTCCATAATACGAGAGAAGCCTCGTGATGCAGCACGCTCGAGAGCACGCCAGCTTCAATTGGATAATTCATGCGATGTAATGTTGCGAGCGAGCGATGCTTAATGAAGTTCATCGGTGTCGTTTATGATATTTTTTTAACTGTCCTGCTGATGTATAATAGCAAACAAAATTGTATGTACTATTCACGTCGTGCACTGTGGCCGTGCATGATTCGGCGAAATGTTGCGTTGCGAAGCTATTATATACTGATGTAATTCTGAATTTATGTCAAATATTCATAGAGCTAATAATGCGAAGGAATTTATCGCTAATGGAATTTCGATATAAAACAATTATTAATCTAAACTCAGCATTTAAAAATACAATTTACTCGAATGTAACAAGAATGCAGTATTTTCGAGGGCTGTAGTATATATACTCAAATTATTAAAATAAATACTTATATATTTTTTCATTTTATAGCGATGTTATATTTATTTTTTTTTCAAATAAAGCATCAAAGGGCGTTTTATTACGGGATAAATCTTTTTCATGCGAGTTAAATATATTCCATTCCAACGCTATCAATAGTTTCAAACTGTCAGTTATTTTTCATACAGACTGTACTTCAGGCATATCCTCGACGTATGGCTCTCGCACAGCAATACACACACATACATATACAGCATGCATATACGCTTAAGCCTCTTTCTTTTTTGCTCTTTTTCAACCTACGGCCATCTCGTTCCTTTCTCCTCTGTCATTCGGTCCATAGAAAAAGTTTGCTCTTTTGTCGACCGTTTTAAAATCCGCACAACCTGCACGACAGTTGTGGCTGTAAATGTACGCAGGCCAATGCACCGACGTCGTCGTGAAAATGCAAAGCCACATATGCCTATATACATATATATATATATAGCGCGAGTGAAAAGAAATGTTTTTACCTGATCGATCGGGGATCCAGCGGGTAGTCGTATGACAATTCAAAAAGCAAAAGTGAGAAAAAGAGAGGGATAGAATAGTAGTTCGGTTTGGGTTCGTTCGTTCTTTCACTCGTGCAATTCTATAGAGAGTAAACCCAAAACAAATATGTATATAACTTTGTCGTTTTGTTGGCATTGTGGATTTAAGTGAAGAAACAATAAGAAAAGGTGTGTAGAATGAAAAATAATAAGTGTCCGATCGAAAATAGAAATTGTATTTGTTAAAATCTGATATTTTACAACACTTTCGCACCTCTAGATTGTAACTTCGGTGAAAAGGATTGTTAAATAATTTCACAGCATTTGACTCGAAATCTTTTGACATATTTACGAATCAAAATGTATTTAAATCTTTGTAATTATTTTAAAATGCTTACAGTCACGTTGTATAAGTCATTTCATCCTCTGGAACAAGTAATTGGTCAAGACTGAGAGAGCTTAGTAATTCTACCGTCAGAGAGCGCACCACTACAGCACCGATTTTCAAATTACAACGAAGTACAACACGTACAGTTTGATCACAAGTTTCTTTCCGTATTAACTTTAGAACAGAATAAGGATACGTTTCAATTTGTTTTTTTAGAAACGCTAATTACGAAACTCATTAGCAATAAATATTAAAACGATATTCAATTGCGTGTAAGATCTGTTCTCGCATCGCTTAAGAGATAACTTGATAATTTAGTACGTCATAAAAAAATGTATAGAAACAAAGAAAACGCACGCGGTGGAAAGAACAAACGAAACACCTCTCGGGCTAACGGATATGAGGGAAATAACAGCGTCGAGGATTTCAAGGGTACGGCACACACATACGAGATATAATAAGAAGGATCAGAATACGTGACGGGGTCTGTTTATTCGAGGAACACGCGGGGATATATGCCTCGGCATCACGACGCGCTGCAGAAGAAGAACCGGGTCGGAAAATATTTTCACGCGCGCGCGCGTGCACAGTATAGTATACGCGCTGTACATAGTATAGGTATTCTTTTCTCCCCACCTTTTTTCGGTCTTTCCTTTGTTTTTGTCGGCGCATTTTGAAGCTACCGCCCTGGTGGTGGCAAGGGTTTCACTCCTCTTCCCGAATGGATATTACATGTGTATTCGTGCTCACGAGACTCGTACGTGTTCGTTCGAGTTTTCGTTGCATTTGATCTCGACACCGAGAAGATCCTCGTGTATAGCTCTTTTTTTCATTCTTTTCTCTGTCGCAGACGACACAGGGATCTTTGTTAGGCCCGATGCTCACATCTTCACCGCGTATCAAGTGCAGAGCTCCAGTTTTTTTTTAAGTTCTCGGTATTGGGTGTCCCGTTGCAACCCTTCACGTTCGGGGGTGTTTGCTGTAACGTATACGCTAGGGGAATCGTGAACATTTTTTTTATATCTGCTATTAATAGCAGACTCGGCTGTGAAAACTGTGAGACGTATAAGAAAGATTAGAATAAAGAGCACGATCGATGAACATCATTTGTCAATTATTCACAGATTCTTCTCGACTATACTTATTACTCTGGCATAAGTGCTTTTAATTTAGCCATGTTTGTGATTGACGTGTGAATCATCTATATATAGTTTGTCAAAGAGTGCTAACTTGATATACCGATTTTAGCCTTTGAATTCTAACGACGATCATCAAGATCAAGATACAGAGGAATTAACGTTTCACACCACCATAAGGAAACCTCAATTTCAGCTGCCCATACATGTCGATCGAGGAAACGTCAACGCATGCCAATCCATCCGTTCACGCAGCCGGTCCCTGAGAGACAACTGGTCCGTTAAAAATCGACACGGGCGATCTAAAATACATAGACCACGAAAAGCGGAGTCTCGTGAATATCTACAAAATCGTCTTAACGCGTCAATCAAGCTGCGCGTCAGGCGTGTGTTTAGGCCTCAAGCGGAAAATTATACGGAATTTAGAACACATCCGACACCCCTCGTGGTCGAAAAAAAAAACCGTAAAACTCAGGCGCGCGAGAGCCGATGCAGGCGGTTGCTCTTCGAAAGTCCACCTAGCGATTAAGGCTTAAATACACATGATTTTTATCTGTATATCCTGTATTTGAACTCTTGTTGATAAAATTACAATTTTTCGTGTTAGAAATTCAATTCAATCCAATGCTATTTTCATTCACCAGAGAGACGATATAAGTTATTGGAAACACAATTATATGATCGACTGTACACACAGCCACTTGCTTTAACCTTTCAGCTTCAGCCTTCACCTTGTATAGATTCACTCGGTATAAACCGCATATATATGAGCCGTACATCCTCGAGAAGTCAAGGAATGAGCAAGCCAAATAGAATGACGCGCGTTTGATAATGTGACAGGCATCGGGCGTCCGCGGAAACGCTCAATCAAAATAATTCGAATTAATTTCGGCCAAGACCGGTCGGCGTTTCGTGTATCTCCCACATGCCGCCACGTCGCCATGCGCCTCTCCGTCTCGGTCTTTTCAGTTTCGACTGTTTCAAGCGGCCCCTGAAGCGCCTGTCACTCAAGCAAGCTGCAGCACCGGTACGCTCGCCTCGAGGAATTCAAATTGGAGAATGGATTTTGAGAAGTGTTAAAAAAAAGAATACTGCGCTACAAAACGGAAACTTGACTATACGACGACTGTTACGTGCTGTGCGCGTACCGTCAGGCTCCAGACAGTGTAATTGCTTCGCAGAGGGTGATGCAGTGCAGTGCGCACCGGTTGCCTGATCGACAATTTTTAATCCTTCCTGTATTCCCACGCAAGAGCCTTTGAGTTTTGCATTAATTGAAAGGGGAAGGATAGAGAATCGTGTAGCTACAGACCGAAAGTCAAGAGAAAATAAATTTTTGTAAAATTAATTACTGTAAAAAATTATTAAATTGAATACATTCTTCTTGGAATTGTAGTCAGAAATTCTGATTTCACTCAAAGAGTTTAGACATTTTATTATAAAGTATTTTAATTAAGCTATAATAATTTTAATATATATCATAAAATTATACAGCTGCATACTCATCATACTTCTAATTAAACTCTTCAGATGTTCAAGCGATTATTTTGGTAAGAAAAAAAATCAAGAGAACTTTAATTTTTAATTAACGAATACAAATAGGCTTGAAAAAATATAATTATAAACTGTGCAAAATTCTTATAAATTTGTACATTTCGTAACATTCTTTTGATCTGCATGTTATGTCCGCAGCTTTATTTATCTTGCTTCTCCACACGCCATCTGGAGCATCGGGGAAAAAAGGAATGTAGACCACATACAGGCCGCAAACGAAATCGGAAGAATGATCTGCCCCACGTGACCGCTTCCGAAGTTTCCCATGAGAAAAGGGAGCGGAAAACCTAAGATGAAGCAGGACCGCAACCGAGGAAGACGGAGAATTAGTGTCTCCCTCGTGTATACATGTCGAGAAACGAGCTGTTTATTATGGAAAAATGTGCGAGATGATTTTTCTTTTCCTTTCCGCTTGTTATCTGTCTGTATCCTTTATGCGCGCAATACATAATTCAGCGCCTCGATTTGTTTTGCGCGGTAAGCGGAGAAAAAATTGCTAAATCAAATGAGAATTATGCCAGATCTATTTAAGCATCCAAACTTCCAGGCGCTATATAATAAAAGTACAATCACATTTTCGTTGTTTTTAGTGAAAAAAACAGTTGAATCACACTTAATACATTGCTAAACTGTAACCCAATACAATAACAGCACTGTTATATCATAATATAACAATAAAACGTATAACGCTATATATTAATATCTCGCACGTCATCGTCCCGATAAGCTATCCTCGTGAAAACAATGTGAAAAACCTTTCGTTCATCTCCACAATAGGGCATTTTTCAGATGCATCTTAAAGATATTCCGAGCCAGCACAAAGGGCAAAATTGTCCATTAAAGAACGTGTCATAACATTCGATAGGCATCGCTGCCCGCACAAAGGACACCCACGGATCCCGTCCACAATTATATCTGCCTGCATCTCTCCCGTGCTCGGCTATTCTCCGAGTAGCGCATTTGCGCGCGCTTCTTTATCTTCGTCCTTCCTTGGCAGAGCTTGCTCTCTTTCACCAAATCCAGTAGGGTGTACACATGCACACAGACACACGCGTATATACCGAGGCGTCGAGTTTCAGCCGCGTTTTGACACCGAGACCCGGAAGAGACCGAAATACCAAACAGGCGCACGCGCGCCTCGTCATAAGTCTTCTTCTTCTTCGTGAGCTTGACTGCTCGCATTCTGATGCTTTCGTGGTGCACGCAGGGGGCAAAAGCAAGTTCAGGGTTAGCGGGGGGAGGAAGACCCTTTGGAACGTCTTGGGAGAGTCGGATTTCTTCATGATGTACTGCAGGTCAAAAAAGTATTTTTACAGCAGGGATTTGCTCTATATATAGGTTGATCTTTAAAATAGTCCGATCGCGTATTTTCAATTAGTTGTATACAAATATATTTTTTGTTAAAAATTAATATTAATGACTTTCAAAGGCTTTGAACATTTTTAAGTTAAACTTGAGAAAGTAAAGGTCGAGCTTTGCGAAATATTTTTTGAAAAGCGACTTTGCGTCACAGGGCATCTTGTATATAAATAAGTTCATTCATTATGAAAGGTATTTTAATGTATTACTGAAAATATTTTAAATTAAAACACTAAAAGAGCAAAGTGTTTTTATACGAGAAATCGTAAAGACGGAACTCCTGCAGCGGAACTGCTCTCCCCGGAATGTATAATGTACATATAACACGAGGATTTGGGAAAGCAGAGAATCGGAGACGTTATTTTCCTGAAAAACATCTGCATGGAGGTCGTCGTCCTAGCATAGCCGCGTATACAGATGAAAGAATTACTATTGTAGGTCGAGGATGCGAGATTCCTCGCGTTTCGAAGATATCATACACCCCGGGTACGGGTGAAAGAAAGTAGAAGGTGGTCTGTTTAGGTTGGCCCGTTGTTTGTGAAAGGAAGTGCTTGGAATCTTTTTACCTCTACCAGAGGGTGCATTAAGTCTGCAGTAGAGTTTATTTTCTTTTTAAAGAGCTGTAATTACGATGTTTTATCAACAAAAGCCGCTTTCGTAAAATGGAGTGGTCGAATAAAACTACTTTCAGACACTTGAAAGTCTATAATTTCAAATTAAACTTTAACAAGGCTGATGTTGGCTTTTCTCACTGCGAAGGAAAATAATTTGATCGAGATGAAAATTTAAAAAGTATTCGTTAAGAGATTTGTATCCTCGTGATTTGATGATTCAATTTACTGCTGGAGACAACTTATTGTTGGAGACAAATGTTTAATAATAGATACCTTTCCGACGAAAGTATAATAAATCAAAGGAAGATATCGTGTAGATATGTTTAGTCACTCCAGCTCATACACCTGTTGAAATACCTTCCTTACAAGGTATAGATTTTATCAAACATCGATAGAGCGCTGTGCGTTCATATCCCACAGGAGTCCAAGTCCTCGAGTGTTCTGTTTTTCCTGCCCTCAAAATCGAAACCCTCAAGGACCCCATACACATAAGAAACTCCGACCCGTTTTTTCCCACAATCGTCAAAACAATCATCAATCGTGTCTACCGAGTCAATAGCACACACGCTCCAGCGCAACAAAAATGCAGACTTTCCAAGTTTGCTCCAGACCGAATTTTCCCCGCTTAATTACCATAAAAAATGAGCGCCTCACGGAGCCAACGTCGTCCGTCCTACTTGTAATTTTTCCCTCTCGGCCTTTCCGCGTCGCCACGTCGGAGGGGGGCAAAGCAACTCCGACTATTAGGGCAGCACCAGAAGGAGTACTCTCCACCTTCCTCGTCCTAAGGAATATTAATCGAGAAAACGTGCCGTCGTCGTCGGCCACATGGCCGCTCTCGCTCCACTCGAGACAGACTACAATTAATCATAGGCCGAAAGAAATAATTCCTCGTTTCCGAGGAAAGAGCGACGAGTCGATTAAGCCCAGGCTATTTGCATTTTCAATAAAATCCTGTACAAGCTCATGCGGCTATCTGTGTGTGTGCGCGCGCGCGCGCGCTCACGGGAAATGCCAACGGAGTTCACCGGGATGCCGCATAGCCATCGAGGATCCCCCTCGAGGATTCATTAAAACGTCGATTGAGGTATGTACGGCCAGCTATGCCGGACGGTTATATGGAGTTCGAGGGGGAGGAGGGCGACGGCGTGTGTGTATATATATATGGCCATATAGGCTATATATCGTTGCTCTCGGTACAAAGGGAAACAATCAATTTGTCGCGCGAGAGCGAGCGAGCGAGCGAAAATGAAGGACGAACGCCGAGCAAGAGTCGCACGATAATTGGGTTTTGCTTCTTTTGGATACAGCTATTGCGCTTCATTTAGTCCCTGTATAATTCACCTCTTTTCGCAAGATTACTACGCTTTTGAAGTGTACGCGCGCCGCGCATAAAATCTTTTACGATGTGTAAAAGCTTTTCAAAGCGAAATTCGACACGTTAATACACACGCGTATATAATTTATACGAAGCAAAGAAAACGTAAAATCTTGCATCCTCGAAAGGCTGAAGCTTTCAATGCCAACTGTCTTGTCGCGGAAAAAGAGCGGCCGAAATCCACGCAAGGAAATTAAATATCAGCGCGCGTGTGCGTAAAAGGAAAAAGACCGCAAAAAAATTAAAAATAACGAGGTCCAGGATCGATATGCTTGCGTCGCGGTGTCGGCGTTATTATATACGCATTTACGATTAGTAAAAACTCGTTAACGCGTTCGCGGGAAAAGGGTTGCCGCCGTCGGAGCCCCCTTTAATGCGTCGCGCGGCCGGCAATCTCTTTCATCTTCTCGTAAAACTCGGGCTGGATTATGCCCGGCTCTTCAACGGCACAGCGCGAACAAACGAGACTCGCCCGAGTAAGTAAGTATATATCCTTCTATGTGCCCCGTTTTTTTGCGCGTGCATGCTTTTTATATTCAGGGCTTGAACTACTCATCTATGAGGAAGCCCGGGTCCACTGTAGGCTTTGGCAAGGGAGCATCTTATTTTCGTGAAAGCCACGTCATCAGCTGTTTACACGGGGAACTTTCTTTCGCGGGAAGTATAAAAATATAGCGAAACTCTCAAAGGAATTTAATTTTGCTCATGCTGTAACGTATCAACTGGGGAAAAAATTACTTGCAAGTCTCCAGTCAGCAAATCGGGTTTTTTAATGTTAAATTGTTGAATCGTTCAAACGTATAAATTAGGTCGAGCGTTTATTTTTTCGGAATATACTTTCTTATGCAGCCTGATAACAATGATTTACTAAGGTAAAGTTTCACAATATATTCACGAATACTATACAATACCGCAACTCAACCGTTTGATTTTTCGTACTAGCAATCACAAAGCACCTCGGACGGAGAATAATTATAATGAATAAACGGCACAGGACGAGGTGCAAGCGCTTAAAAAGGTAAACCCTTCGCAGAGCAAAAGCAAAAAGAAATTAATAGAGTACGAGCATCAGCGAATGCGTAACACGGTAGTAATTCGCGGCAAGCGCGCGCAGACCTATGATTAACGCCCATTCATCGGCGGCTTATACTTATGTCCCACCCGCATCTCATCCCGCAGGCTCTAGAAGCAGCCAAACACATACACATACTTACACACACACTTCACTCTCTTGAGAGATAGAGAACATCGGTTCTCGTATGGCGGGCGCGTTTGAAAACGCGCAACCGAGAGAACGAGCGACCGCAGGATTCCCGCATCCAATTTGACGGCGCTTTAGCCGTAGACGAAATGAACAGACGCGCGGGCAAACAAGCTGCCGACGCGGGACCTCTTTTGCATAAGGGATTTTCCATTTTCCGCAAGCCGAGTACATATATATATACACCCACGCGGAGCACCGAATTTTCGTGCGTGCGCGTCGTCGTCGAGGGACACGCGAAGCGAGAGAGTACGGCGATTGCGTATTATCAACGCGCGCACACGGACCACCTTGACGAGCTTCTATATATATATATACATATAGATATATAGACCTATGTGTGTATACGCGCGAAGAGACAGAGGAGGCGGAGAGATGAGAGATTGCGCGGCGCAGGCGGCGAAGAGAGCGCGCAGGTGTAATAAAATTGACCCCGGCGAAATTTGGTTATCGCCTGGAGAATCCTGGGAAATTGCTGGTCGTCGCTGCGCAGGAAGCAGTGATGAAGGGCGGATGGGATTTTTAAAGGCTATAGTATACGCGGGCACGCGCTTCGTTAACTCGCTGATGCGCATGCATGGGGATGCGGTGATTTTCATTTGAATCCCTCTACATATACGTATTAAAGGCCCAGTATGGAAATATTCTCAGGTTCACCATCGGGTTCTATATACGTAGCATAATTATATACACGACGAGCAAAAGACGTCAACACTATATGTATATACATATATATAGGATATTATATACGCACACACAGAGGTGAACGGCAAATCCCGGCGCATTAAGCTGTTCGTATGAGGAGATGGCTCGCTGTGAACGTGCAGTGGTATACATAGTCCTCCTTGGAAGGCCGGGCCAAAAACGCCAAGGAGCTGCAGAGTGGGCGGTGCGCGCGATATATGTTATTCCCTTAATTAAGTGTTCCAGCGTCCGGGAGGCAACGTGTAAGCCCCCGGACACTGTGTGCGAGTATAGCGAACTTTGCCCCTGTGGCACGTTGTACGTATATATACATATATATACATACGCGCTGAGCCGCAAATTCCGCGTCGAAATTCTGCGCAGCAGCAGCAGCAGCGGATCGTCTCCCCCTCGCGAGCTAAGTCTAATCTCCGAGTTAATTGGGAAATTAAATCCAACGAGATTTCCCCCTCATTATTTACGAATGCATTGTGCGCGAGCCGTCGTCGTCGGCTTAATTAATCGCGAGGGAAATTTCTTTATTGAGGGATCGCCGTACGGCCGACTCTCTCAAGGGATGCGTGTGTTGTTTATATGCGACTCGTCTCGTGAGTTATATGCGCTCTACACTGTATTACACTGTTTTTGTCCAAAGTGAAATTAGTGGGAAGCTTTGCGGACTGTTTGTTTTTTCATAGCATGACATGCGCCGCGTCAGCTTTACGCAGCAGCTTTTCGAAACTCGAGTTTGAAGAGCGCGCGAATGTTATAGCCCGCGCGGTCATACACTTTATATCCAATTTACTTTTAATACACGCGCTGGTTGACGTGCGCAGGTTATACTCTCGAATTTAGTAAGGAAGGGCGAAACGAGCCCTCGAATTTCCAGAAATTTTACACGGTGTATGCGTGCGGAAAAAAAAATTGCTATCGCGTCATATTCCCGAAGGACTGGCTTCAAGCACTTTCTTCCACTCGTCCGGGCCTGAGCGAACTCGCGAAAAGCCCTGGGTTCGCAAAGTTCTCTCCAACATTTAAATTATCGTCCAAAGTAGGTAGACACGTTAAACGCCACACGCACACATACTGCGCATACACACACACACACACAGACGACCGGCGCCTTTTGGCCGGAGCCATCTCTTCCGCTTCCGTGGCTCATCCGCCTTCTTGGCAGCAAGTTCTCTCTCTCTCTCTCTCTCTCTCTCTCTCTCTCTCTCTCGACCTTTGCACACATAACCCGAGAGCGTGTGCAGCTGGTGCGGCGCTTTAACGGGGCGCCGCGCGCCGCCTTACTGGCCAACTAATAAACGGCCGCAAGCGTGCTTCCATTCCACTTCGCTCCTTCTATTTCGCGTGGTCTAGTTTCTCTGTTCGCTTGTCTCTCTCTCTCTCTCATTAAGCTTCTTGCCCTCCACCCGCAACCCCTTGGCTTCCCTCATTTGCCCCACTATCTCTCGCGCACTGCTCCTTCGCAAGCTCAACCTCGTCGACCTCCTTTCGCTCTTTCATTTTATTCCTCGCTGCTGCTGCAGCAGCAGTAGCAGTAGCCCACCCTCGCCGTATATATCTTACGCGAGCGGCTCCTTTATCTTGACGTGTTTACTTTTTTTGCGGCGTTTTTTCCACTGCGCGCACCGCCGGTTAGTACGCCTTTCGACTTTTCTTCGATTCGCGAGAGGAGCTCGCGGCAGTCGACAGATGGTCTTTTACAGATTTTGCATGTCTGCGGAACCTGTCGATTTCATATCCGTTTTGGAATTTATGCTCTGACAATTTAATACGTTTACTCTGAACCTGCAGTGTATATATACGATTCATTCATTGAACTAACTACTAACACGTTGAACATTTTTTACCAGTGTACACAGCACAATTTTATAATCAATAGCATAACGTACCATTTTATTTCAAGAGTCAATCCAAAACAAGCTTTACCTTTCATACCACGCGTATAAAATTGTTCTCACATCTATACTATTATATATAAATACTCTCTTGCAGCTTTTTCGCCACCTTATACGGTAATTACACTAAAACATCGTATAAGCAAAGCAGCAACGCGCAGAAAAGTACCCAACGTTTCCGCTTGGACAAGGCTAGAAAAAAGCTCCTTCACGTATACAAGTGCCCCTTTACAGCATCTTCCGCTATAACGAAGACCTCGGCCAGCATCAGCTAGCTCAAGCTAAGTAACACACCGAAATGCATTTAAATGCAAAGTGCTGCGCGCGCGCGTTCTAGTTCAGCTGCACCGAGTTTTGTATATATACCTGCATGCTGTGTTTCCAAATACGAGCACTGCTGCTGCTGCGCGCTCCATTACCTTCTTCATTAGGCGCGCGCGCGATGGCGAGATAATTTCCGCCACTCTTTTAAATTTTCCTCTCCTCCTCGTACACAGAGGTAAATAACGACGCTCGAACATTTCGTTTTTTCCTCACCATTATCCGGCGAATTTCAATTTTCTCGGATATATACTCTGCCGGAGCCGGTTAATAATAAAGGAAACGTGTTAATGAGCGCGTGCGCGTGTGCGCCGTGAATGTCACGCAATTTCTTGTGCGAGAGCGCGACGCGAAAGAATTTTAATGACACTTCATAAATTCAGGGGATATTCTCGTTAAACGCGTGCCCCGCGATCGCGATGACTTTGATCTTTTGTCCCGAGGCCAAGTCACGCGCAACGCACGCCTTGTCACGTGTGCATTTATAATGTGTATATAGACGGCACACGGAGAGGAGAGTGGTGGACGAACCAGCTTTCTCAAGGATCACGGCTTACATTTTTTTAATTACAGAAAAAGGATTTCAAATGCAAGCCGCGTCAGCGACTCCACGGGAATAATACTAGGAAATTTCATAACTTAATTTCGCCCGACGCTTTAAAAATACGGCAATTTTTAAATCTCAAATGAAGCGAGCAGCCTTCGTCGTAGCTGCTTAATTAAAAAGTGACTTTTAATTACCGCACTTGAATTAGAATAGAAAAACCCTAATGGCTTGACGAGCTGGACCATCGCGGATTTTTGCAAACAAGCTTACGTTGAGAGCTTTTTTGAAAACTTGCGAGGATTCAGCCTTTTACAAAGTAGGCGCACAAAAAAAACACCGCACGCAACGGCGTCCATTAGCAATGTAAATCTTGAAACTGCGCAAAGAGAGAGAGAGAGAGAGAGAGATAGAGAGTGAGAGAGAAAGAGAAAGTTTTCAACATAAAGCACTCGTGCAAAAAGTCAAAAATCCGCGCTTTTGTTTTCTCACGTTAGCTTATAAACGCGAGAGCTAGCGAGCGAGCAGCAAAGAGGCGTAAAAATGCATTCGACACCTGCATAAATTGCCCGTTAAAAATGGTCCTCCCGAGAGTCCGCGAACAAAGGGACGACGCGCGACAAATTTCGGAGGAGAACGACGTGCGCTAACGAATCCGAGCTGCGAAATTGCAAAATCGCTGCAGCTCGGCCCTATAAGAGGCAAGGAATGCGAGAAGAAGCCGCGATCGTTAGGTTCGCCGACAAAGAGGCGGTCCGCCGAGAAAAAAAAACGGGAACGAAACGCCCGCGCGCCTCTTCGTTACGTTCCACGAAGAGAAAGCGGCTTACACGCTCGATTCGAGTCTGTGTAAACGGGAGATTTTGGTGAATTTTTCGAGTTTCTTGCGAGGTCTCTGAGGTGGAGGTCTTTAACGTGATGCAACGAGGCATATATTTTTTTGGATAAGCTTGCCGATATAGATGGTATAAGCCCCGACAAAAGCATACCATCACATATAATACATATGAAGCTCTTTCAATTCGAGTTTAAAACAGACCAAAGAAGCTCTAAATCTTGGATAAAACTTTGGAATATAGGAGAATTTACGATTTAAAATTCAATCCCACGCTTAATTCACGCCTAATGACCCCCAATAATTTATCGCGCCGGCGTCGAGCGCAAGTTAAAAAGATATCGCCTCGGCTGTTCAGCAATTCAGCGAGAATATACCAATCAGAAGTTTGGAAAATTGCAGCGCGAAACGCAGCGCCATTATACACATCCATAACCGCGGGGCACAAACGAGACTATGATGGCGCAAAAATTACTCCCAGCGCGACGCTCGCGTATTATATATATACAGGCGGCGGCAGAACGGCTGCGCAAATATAGGGGAGAGTAGGGAGAGCGAATCGCACACATTGGAGCTCAATGGACACGCGGGAGGTAGCGCAACGTCGAATTAGCGCCAGCGAGGCCAACTTCTAAACTCAAACAAATGGCTGAAAGCCCTAACGAGTCACAGTTAGACGTGATCGCGCGTCTATTCGTCCATTGATAAGTTATAACGACCGTTAAAGGAGTAAGACGGCTTGCTGCTACTACTGTAGGAGAGACTCCCTTGTTCAAGTAATTCGAACTTTGCGCGCGCGAGTGAAGCTCGGCTGCAGCGGAGCTGAGGTGTATAAGACGGAAATCGAAGTTCACGCCCTGATGCTGCAGGTTGAGGCCGAGCGATCTTCTCTATATGTACTTACTTACTTCTCGGGGAGGGCTAGCCCACCGCTTTGTCGAGCGAGGCGTTTTCAAGTTCGGCAGTATTCCGCTCGGGATAAGAGAGAGAGCTTGCAAGCTCTGATTTGTATACACTGTTGTACGCGAAGATCTGTAGCTACTTATTTATTAAAATGAAATACGTTCTGTTTTTCACTTTCACTTCAAATAAACAGTTGAATTATTCTGAAAAATTTTCCCGCTCATTGTTATATATAAAGTAAGATGCCAAAAAATAATAACCTTTATAATACAGGTATACTCGCAGCCGCATGTGAACCGTTTCGTTTCACTCAAGTTAGCCCGCACAAGCGATTTAATATTAATGCGAACACATATCCAGAGACAAGAGAAACAGGAAACTCGCGCTATAGCGAAACTTTCCGCGCGCGGATATGTTTCGTCAATCGAAAGCGTTAGCGAACTACGTACCTACATACACATTGTACGCACGTTGAATTAGCGAGTAAAGAGCTTCCACGTGGCCTTGAAAGCCGCGCGAGGAAACTCGAGGCGCATCTCGCGACGCGTCCATGCGCAATCATAGACGGTTCGCGTATATAATGCTCAATCCGTGTGTGCTCACGAGTGCTTACATGCAGGGCGAAGACTTTGAGCACACGCTGTACATAACGAACTTCCAACTTGTGCGTTATCGTGATAATGCGTATGACATTCATAGACTGTTGATAACCGTATAACGGTAATAATTTTTATATCCTACTACTATGATATCTTTTACGTACGAAGTTATCCAGGCAAACAATTGCAACAGAAGTACATATCCAAAACTCCTGGAATGCGGCCTCGCATTAACCTTCGCCATAAATACCTCAAACCATTATATACCGCGCGACTATATACGAGCTTGTAAAGGGATTATAACCCAGCGACCCCTTGGAATCCTTGGAGTTATTTTTCGGTCGAATTAATCATGCGCGCACGCGCAAATGTGGTACAAAATATATCTACATCGAAGCGAATAGTTTTGTCCGCGCACACAGCTGTATCAGCAGCAGACTGCCCGGCGCACCTTACATATATATACGTGCATTAGGCATGATCGCGCGCGAAGCTCTCCCTTCCCCTCGTCCGCGACCGCATTCAAAGCACACAACTTGGCGAACTGCAGACTGCAAGCCGCAGGACTGTGGTCACGACCGCCGCCGCAGCAGCGGGAGAGCCCACAGGGAAAGAAAGACGGACGAGAGCGCGCGGAGAATTGGTGCGCGATCTGCAAAACAGAGCGAGTATATATAAGGGACAAAGGTATCAAAGAGCCTTTGGATGTACGTATATGCTGCGCGCGCGCGCGACGGAGAGAGAGAGAGAGAGAGAGAAACGAAATAACGAGCTACCTAACTTGGTAAGCGAGTCTTCGACAAACTATCCCCTTTCGCGCTTGCCCTCTTTGTCTTTCTCCGATTCGATGTACTGTGCGAGAGTATATATCCTGCATTTGGTTGTATCTCCCTCTCTCTCTCTTTCTCTCTCTGACTTTGCGCGAATGTCGATTGGTTTGCTCTATTCACAATCTATGGCCGCACAGTTATAACGCCGAGCTGTTCGGGTTACGTATAGATGGACTTATTTATGATTCGCTATGCCGCTGAATTTCTCCTTTTCCAGTCCAGAAATATGATTATGTGCAAAACGAAAATTTGTATATATTGAAATCGATACAGCGATCGAAAAAGTTGCTATATAAATCACAATCCACTCTGAGAGCATAAATATTTATGGTATACGCATAGTGCGATTAAAAACTTTCATTTCGTATTAAAGCGGCGCAAAGTGATATCGGACGATGCTTTGCTGGCGCGCGCGCATATCGCATCTAGAGATATAGACGCGCGAGCGTAAAAGCGAGCAGCATAAATCAGTCTAGATGCGTTCAAAGCGAAATTTTTCAAACAACTCCTCGCTCTCTTCATCAAACAGAGGCGCTACATTGGCGCGTATTTCGCTTCGAAAATTCGAAATCAGCTGCACACATAAAGCCGGCGGCTGAGAGCTGGAGTAAGAGAGAGAGACAGAGAGAGAGAGAGAGAGAGAGAGAGGTGGATTTTAAAAGGAGCAACGCTGGATTGCCGTTCAAAATCAGGGGTGGAATATCAATGGACGAGCGCCGATCTCTCGCGGCGCTCTATGCAGACTGCGCTCGGCAAGTCAAGCTTTTCAATCACGATTCCCTCTTTCGCTGCTCTCTTTCTCTCTCTTTTCCATCTTTTATCTTTCCGTCTCTCTCTTTGCGATTTTGTGCTGTCCCCCCTTCCCATAGTCGTCCACGATTCTATCTGCCTTTTTTGTTATGTTTCGACTTAATTTACCATATTTTCGCGGTTTTTGTTATACTTAGTTCTCTTACACGATACTTTTTTCTGCGCGATGTAGCTTGAAATACTCTTTGGCTTATACCTTTTCATCTCTTACCGTCGGCTTTTTGTCTACGCACCGTTATATATATACGCGCTTTTCTTAGCGA
The DNA here is from genome assembly GCA_020010945.3 of Muscidifurax raptorellus. Taxonomy (NCBI): domain Eukaryota; kingdom Metazoa; phylum Arthropoda; class Insecta; order Hymenoptera; family Pteromalidae; genus Muscidifurax; species Muscidifurax raptorellus. The sequence goes on along the minus strand of CM052077.1, from coordinate 17,602,129 downwards.
CTTCATTCATGTCGATCATCATATACACACAAATTCGTTTAAATCCTTGCAACTTGTCCTTATTTTTAACCCCTGAGTTTCTCATACAAGCGGAAGAAAATGTACGTTTATATGGATACAATTTATAACAGCTGCTATAATATTTTTTAACAGCAATAAATGTCAAAAATATTCAAGTACCGAAATTTCCTGTAATAATTTTAAAGCAGACGATCATTCGCGAATTTAATTCCATTTCACTGTCACTACATCATATATTGCAAATTGTTTTTCTTCAAACTCGTGACGCGCGTCTACATCAGTCTGTATCGATTTTTCTCGGCTTTTTCGTGTCTCGCCCCTCGACGTTCCGACATTTTCACTTACTTAATTTTCCGCGGACTCGTAACTCCGTGTAGGCAGTGCGCCGCGACGCGACGTGGCGAGGAATTTAAACGGAAGAAATCAGAGGTTGGCGCGCATCATTTAATTCCCCGGCTTCGGCTCTCTTGCCGTAAAACGTGCGGCAATAAGAGATCCGACGAGTCGACTATGTATAAGCTTCACCAAGGAGATACGAATGGAAAGAAGGAGAGGAAAACGATCGAGCCAATGAATATATTCACTCGGTCGGGTGATTACGGATTTTTTCGTTCGCACGCTGCAAGCCCAATTTGCATGATCTTATTTTATTGACGATGATTATTTTTGAGCTATTGGGAACGATGACTTTTATGAGTATATTGGCAATGAAAACTACCTGTGGGTGCGGGTGTTGCCAACACAATATGTGAGCGATGTAAGGGTAGAAGTTACTACGGGAGTATTGCAAATATAAACATAAAATAATCATTGTCATAATATTGTAATTGCAATCAGAGTCTTTGAATATTCAGTAATACTATACATTATCACAGAATTAATTTAAATACCAGAAAGCATTAATTTTACAATCAAAATTATTTTATTCGGCATAAGTTCTACTTGTATTATATAATATCTCGTGATTATAATACCGTTATGTGCACGCGCATAAAGCATTTTTAAATAACAATTATTAGCACTTATTATAAAAAGTATCACAAAGTAATTTACACTTCTTTGTATTCAAAATTTTTTTTATTCAAATTAAAAGTATATATATATATATATATATATATATATATATATATATATATATATATATATATCGCGCTGTGTGACACTATATGCTCAAACTGCTTCGCAGCAGCTGCTTTTTACGGGAGTGACGCATTTCCAAGCGGCCATAGGACGACACATAGACAATCTCATTTCTAACATGCCCATATTAATTTTCTTTTAATCTCTAAAGGTCCGCATAGCCACTATAGTGGCTCGACCCTTTAGTTATAACTCAACCCATGATCAAGCCAGCATACAAGATACCTCTTTTATACCTCTTTTATAAAGGGTTCGATCAAGTGCTAAATATAATCAGTCGAAGTTTGTTATTGTTGTTATAGGGTACATATACGAACTGTTAAAATTTTAGTTGTAGATTTTATTGAGTAAATAATTCTTATGATCCACACACTGCACGCACGGTTGACAATCTAATCGGAGCTCGGATCTGAGAAAACACGAAACATGATGCTCCAAACACTCGTCACGGGATATTACCACCAAAAATACACCTCCGGCAACAGTTATCCCGTATTAGAAAAAGTTTGGGAAGCTCGCAAACGACAAAACCGACTAATCAAGTCTGAGAAAATTGAAAAGCCATCGTGCAGCAGTCGCCCGCAGACTGGAGAAAAAAAGCAAATCCGTATATCTAGGTGACGGCCGTGACAGCTGAGATCAGTCTCGAAAAAACACGTGTTTCGTCTTTTTTACTACGACGTCAATGGGAACCAAGAATTACAGGACTGAGTGAAGGCTAGTTTACTCGTGACAGGGACTCATGCATTGGACAGACTTCTGACGCCCGCACATATGTGTGCCATGACAATTTACTTTTTATGAAACTGTTTCTATCAGTTATGCTGAAAAAATAAGACCTAACAATGCCGGTTGAAAGAACGAAGCGCTCGTATATATAAATACGAATCCATCAGTACGTGAGAGATATTTCAAGTTAATGGAATGGCAACGTTAAGTCTAAAATGAACATATCACTTGCGAAAATAATCAGTGGTATTATTGTTTCAAATTCTATTTCAACTTAACATCCTTTTTATAGATAAATCATTATATTACCAAATTTCGCAAATTAGATTTGCTGTAATATCATTTTAGAGCAGCTTTTACCTATCCATCTTAAAATCAATTTTTCATGCAGCTCCTAAATTAGAATTTTTAAGCTTCGATCATCATATGTTAGAGTTTATTGAAATTTATAAATATTCGACATGACGTCGTGAAAAATGATTATTATCTCCACCGTAAAACCAATATTTGAATATGCCTGCGTTGCGCGGAGAATAATTTTACGACCATCTCCAAATTTGCAAGTTAAATTTAATGGTTAATAACCAAAAGATCCACCGCACGAATGAGGAAAAAAAGTATATCAAAATTTTAGCCTTTCAATTATATTGGAATCCGCGAAGTTTAATCCGCCATTTGGGCCAATTTGGAAATTATAAAAAGAATTTGGTTGCAACGACGGACGACAATTTTACGAACACGAAAATTATGCGGCCTTTTGGAGAGGAGCTTCGTGTAGTCTGCGCGCAAAAGTATGACGCAGCCACGACGATAAAAAGAAAAGCGAAATTTTTATCGCTCATTCGCTTGGAGCCACTTCGTCGCTTGGAACATCGAAAAAGCAGTAGCCGATGGGCTACTGCGCTTTTTGCACAATCTGCTTTAATATTAAAAATAAAATTCATAACATCAAGCACTTTTATCTGTTTAATAATTTATAAATCTCCGTCATAAATAAATTTGTATATTTTCGTATTTTTAAATCGTTAAAAAGAAAACCCGTAAAAAAATGACATCGAGAGTCGTGCACAGTTTATTAGGTTCTCTGTATTTTCGAGCACGTCCCTCTCTTATGTACACGTCCTACATAAATGTGCTGTACGAGTTAGAACGCACCGCTTGATCAGAAGAATGATCTGTCCCACGTGATCGTGCTTTAAGTCTCCTGTGGGTGCAGCGAAAAAAGAAAAAGGGGAAACAAGAGAGGAAAAAATTGAGATGAAACGAAACACCCTAACACAACAAAAACTACAATGTATAGTGTTGTCCTTAAATTTATCAAGGCCATTGACCTACAGATTTCTCCGCGATTTGAAATTTAAAAATTTTTACAGTACCTTATAGTAATGAAGGAGATGGAAAAACTAACTAATTGTAACACTTTAACCGGTTATACAATATATATTTCCCGGATAAAATAATTTTTAGTTTCTAAATAATGAACGAATTATCGTACAATTATAAAAGGATCGCTAACCTTACAACGCGAGTGCGTAGAGTTTCGTGTATAATTTTGTACAATACACATCTCACCATTTATTTCATCAACTTGTACTTCAAATTTCATCATTGAAACTGCGATTACGAAGTCTACCATCGTGAAACAGAATTACGAGTATTAATATTATGCAAATGCAGACGCAGTGGGCTTTTAAATCGCGATAAAAAAGCCAGCTTAAAATGCATTCTGCCTTAATGATCAATTAAGCAAGCTGCAGCCAAACAATATTTCCAGCGCAGCTTCACGAGCACGCGGGCAATTCTCCACGCTCCTCAAAATGCCTAACTACGAAGCCGAGGGGGCCCTCGTCACATCTCCTCTCCATCGTCCTGCAGGACTACTATACCGAAATCTCGATAAACTTATCAAAAGGAGCGTCGGCGGCGGCATGCCTTGGACAGAACAGGGCCGCGAGGCAATTTCGCGGCAATTGCCGCAATTTCGCGCACACACGGCCTGGCCGGCGGGGGTGGGTCCCTTCCACACTGCAGGTGCGGAAAACGAGGCCCCCGCAGGCTTATTTAGGATGTATTTTGCATTAATTATTCAAATGAGCAGGCGGGCGCGCGCGCGCGAGCGAGCGGCGAGATGCCAAGATTATCATAAATTAGAGAGCCGTAGTGCGCGCTAGCTGCTTCTTATATCGCCGGAAAGACGGACAGCCTCCGCTCTTGGACCCGTTGTAAGCTCGGCTATTATGCGCTGCTACAACGGCGCCGGCCGGCATGGGAACATAAGCCGGGCAAAGTAAATAGATTGTTGCAGGCGTTGCGGGTAATTAGACGAGAGCCGCTGCTCTTGCAGCCTCTTTTTATTACACTTTTATAACAGGGAGATATCATTCCAGATCTGCTTGCAGCACCGTATTTTCTTTCTCGTGTACAGGTCAATCGAAGATATAATATAAACGAAGAAGCGAATCGAGTATATTCGCAGTGAAGAATGAGGTAAAAAATTTGGTTTACATCCTGATGCGCACACACACACACACGGGGGCGACTAATGAATAATACATCAAACCCTACTTCGCAACAGGCGCGGCGCACGTACCTTTTAAAGCTCTCGGCCGGCCGCAAAAAACTACATTTTCCTAGGAAGCTATTATATATACGAGCTTCTCTAGCAAAGCGAAAGCCGAGCGGCTTCGCCCTTTAGAAAATTTCTCCAGCACGAGTTGAAGGGCTGCGTCGTTCCGCCCATCGCGCGCGCGAGGCAGCCCTTCACTGTACCACACAGGCTGGATTAGCGAATCGCCTTTCAATTTCGCGGAGTGCAACGGGCCGAGATTAAAGACCGCACCAGCCGGGGCTTTTTTCATTTCGGACGACCGCCGCGCCCGCCGAGTTTGATGAACTTGAGTCGAGAAGAGGCGGCGGACGAACGGGGAGCCGAGGTGGGAAGCTTTGCATAATAGAGAGATGAGGAATTTACATATTTTCCTCTTTTTTTTGTACGACACTGGCTGCTGCTACCTCCTACCTACTACTACTCGTTCTCGAGGCTGTAGATTCAATTGAAAGAGGGGACTCCCGCGAAAATGAGGAATCTCGTCGAAAGTGAAGGCAGACTTCGTTAGCGCTGCTGGCTTTATTGTTCTTCCTTTTTTTTTCTTTATGAATGAGGGAATTTCAAGGAAACGAGATCGTCGTCGTCGTCGTCGTATGATTGAACCGACCATATTATATTGTCGAAAATTTTTTAAAGTTAATAAAAGTAAAAATGGATAAGGTTATAACGTAGTCTCTTTTATTTTAAAAAGTGTTTACTATTTAATAAAGTTGTACATGGTAGATAATGGAATTATGTACATTCGCTGCTGCGGCGTATACTACCTTAGTATATACGTAAAGCCGAGTGAAAAGCTCCAGAAGCTTGGGTATTCTGTTTCTCGATGTTGCGCTATACTCGGCCGCAACGAGAAACGCTACTTTTGTAAGCAGTAAATGTTATATAAACATATAGGGCATCACAAATTAATTTTTTTCTTTAATTTCATAAGTACTATTACATTTACTGTTATTTTACTACTGTAATCGTTACTATATAGATATTTTCTCAGCGTACGGATTCTCAAAAAAACTAGCCACTGCAGACCGTTGCGATAAGAAGTATATATCGCGTCCTGGCATCTGAACGATCCCCCCATCTCCCCTTTTTCTCGCCATAACTTCTTCCCCCGCACGAGTATCACGTCTTCCTGCGCGACGTACAGCAGCTCACCATACACCTGCACACGTACCCGCGTCGTCGCATATCCTCGGTAACAGTTCGCGTATACGACAAAGCGCAGTCTGAGAAACTCCTCCTTCTGCTCCGACGTCGCCCTCGAGATACATCCTGAAGAGGCTATACGGCAACCCAGATTCCGAATCTCGCCTTCCAAGAATAATCCAGCTACTTGACAATGTAGATCTTCGTGATTCGTCACGAAAGCCGGCGCGCAAAATTCTTGGGAACTGTGCGCCGGAATAATCGCTGCAACGTACGCGACTTAATTGCGTTATCCGTCTGACGGCCGTAAGATTTCGCGACTCGGGTAGAAGCGCGCAGTTACGACTTTGCGTACATGCGCTAGCCTGCGGTAATGATGCATCCGTTTATTGTTTCAGAGCCTAATGACGATCGTTTCACTTTTTCCGCGCTTTGCGATTGTTGCGCGTCGGCGGCATCGGGAGCGGAGGCCAGATTGGAATGATTACGAAAATTGGACTTGCGTGTGCAACAAAGGGTTGACGTTTTAATTACTCTTTCTTATCGTTAACTTGTTCATCGTGTCGGTACTGCGTGGTTGATGATTATCTGTGAATTATTTCGAATGTAATTTGGCGATTCCTTTGAAATTCATTTGTCGACCGAAGGTATCACGATAAGCGAATTTTACCAATTCAGCTCCAGTTTCCTATACTAGCTCGTGTATGAGCGGAAAAAAATTCAAAACCATTATTATGCTACAGCATCGTGCGTATGCCTGAATCTTAACTTCAAATATTGCCATGAAAACTTAATGGAAATCTGGGTTATCCAGGGAACTGGGGTTGCAGTATGATGAGATATTCCAATCAGTATCTGATTATATTGCGTTGCAACGTAATCTGAACACGTAATCCAGATCAAATCGATAACCCAGATATACGTGGTAAAATCTACGGCAGTGAGCTTGTATCGCGTATTGGATGAAGAATCTCAATGAAGAGAAAATAAAATTATCTTGAGGAGAGATGAAGCATTTTTTAATGCTGTCATAATTTTTCATTCGATTCCACGTCCAGAGCGGTGTTCTCAATGAAGTATAACCAAGCCAACAAAATAAGGTTTATTCGTCTCACCGTTAGCTCAGCACCCCTTTGAAAAAAAATTTAATCTCGCCAAAAGTTTATACAACGTATGCAGCCCGATCGCTCATCGAAAGCTCGTAAAATTGCAATCCCATTTCGTTTGCTCGCGCGTCCCGATATACAAGCCGCTGCACACGTGAGCTCGTGTGTACGTACAAGGCGCATTATTTATCAGGCTTATAAGTTCCGCTGTCCCCCGTCGCTATATACGGCAGCAGCAACAGCAGTCCCACATTTGCCCAAAGGACTCACTCGCGTGCGCTTCGACTTTGGCGGATGAAGAGTGAAAAAGGACGAGAAGTTGAAGGAGGAATCGAAAAAAGACGAAGGATGAGAGAAAAGCAGGACATTTCGATCTCTCAGGGAGCATGCAGTCTGCACGCAGCCTCTCGACTTTTGCCTTATCGTCCCACAGGATCTCTTTTCGTGTCCCGCTTACTCGGGCTCGCTCTTAAGCGAGAGAGAGAGAGAGAGAGAGAGAGAGAGACGCGCAGAGTCCGAAAGGTTGTAAACATTTTAGCAAAAGGACGACGAGGACGTCACGAACGTAAGTATATATATATCGGCAATGCGATTGAGACATACTCGATGGTTTAGCACGAAAGCGTTTTCGTCGCTTTTTTTATCTCCTTTTATGCGATCGGTGCCCTTCCCCTTTTTATTCGACTCTTTAGCCATACATGTTTCTCCGTCTGTCTGTATCTGTCTCACGCTTGTTCCTTCCGACCGTATTGATACTTTAAAGTTGCCTTTTTTTGCTCGTCGATAAATTACGAGGTGCTCTGGAAAAATAGATCATACGATATCGTGTAATATCCATGTAACGCGCACTAAAGCAATTAAAGTAGATACATTCAAACTCATTCCGATTAAGAAGTATATAGATATGATTATAAGATGATTTTTAATTGTTGCCTCAGTGAGAGTTGTTCATATCAAAGTAATTCTCCTATATCGCACCTTTTTAATTAGTACTTATTATTACTGATACAAATCTAAATGCTTTAAAATGTATAATTTAATTTGATCATACTACTTCAAAGATTTTTTCGAAATTGTGATCGATCATTGCCCTCCAAGCAATATTTGCTGATGTTCTTTTATGAAAAAGATAACAGTACACTAAAACCATTTTATTAACATTGCCGTATAAGAAAGTCTAATGATCTGCGTTGTTTGTTCAAGAAGAGATAAAGGTATAAGAGCAAGCTAGCAATCTGCGCAAGCTGTGCATGCGAAAACAAGATGCAGGATAGCTATCTACAAAAGCAACATACGCCTTAATGAAATTGTTGTGTGCTTAAATCATCAAAAATTATGGTATAATTAAGATTATAACGGATTATTCTTTTCAGTCCGTCGGAAATTAGGGCACATTGTTTATATCATACAAATAGTATCAATGTTAACAGCGTTATACTGTCTGTCGATACATATCTTTTGCTAATGTAGACAATCTCATCTCGTAGTTTCATAAACATAAACACTGCGTTTCATTAGCCACGTGTATATATAGCCACATATGCATTTAGTGCACATGACAAGAGGCCCAAGATACAGAGAGCAATTTCCGAGCAATTTTGGTTAATCTGATGTTCTATACGTTGATCTTGTCAGTTAGTCTCATATCCCGATGTTTGTAATTACTATGTGTATATTATTGTTCTCCTTGCTCGTTCATCGTCGAATCTGGCACGATCGCCAACTCGATTATATGGTTGAAATAATTCAAATCCAAGGTCCAACTCCAACAAAGCTTTTCAAACTGACCAATATAACAGAGTTTCCAGGTTTTCAAAAATGTAAATGCTCGACCGATTTATGCCAATTTTCGCATAATCCAATTGCAAACGTCCGGTGCGTTCTATTTTCCATCGGACCAACAATAATCAGACATCGCTCAATAATAAATATTTCCGTCGCCGGTCCAAAGTGTAGGTATATATATACGCGTATACTTACAGCTCTCACGGCATAACCCATTTAGCATATCACGCCGGAGGTGAAGCCACGTATTAATTTCACACGTCGCGTTCCGTCGGTCCGAATTTAAAGCAACACGATTCAGCTCCGAGGAGAATTATTATATACATACACGTTATACACCGCGCGCGCTCCGTTCAAAGTCAAAGCTTAATACGCTCTCGGTCTGCGTGCTCTCTCATATATATATGTATATACATCTCGCATAGTCTTCGTGTCTCTTTCTCATTATCAGATGCCTGTCCCTCGGCGTACACTGGGCTCTCTCGGTCTGCCCTCCTCTTCCCCTCGAGACATGCAGAACGAAAGAAGAAAGAAAGAGAATAAACTCGCGCCCGCTGAAAAACCAGTTCTCCCGCGAAATTATTTCCATCGTTAAGCGTAACGTTTATGTTGATCGCCGCCGCTCGCGCACTGCCGCGTCAGTGAGTATAATATGCGTGTATAGCTTATATATACATATATAGAACGAAAGTACGCTCTCCGTAGCCATGAATATGGATGCGATATCTTCGTTCGGAGAAGAACGAGCGCACATGTATAGCTTATATATGTATATCAAGGTAAGCTGTTTCTCTCTCTCTCTCTCTCTCCGGCTGATGTCGCGGTGGTGATACCTCTGGCTCTCGTTATTAGCAGCAAATGCGATTTCGAAATATATATTAATTAATGCGCGCGATTAAGTGGACGGTCTGATCTGCGCTGATCGACAAGAGTAGAGTATCATCCGTCGCCTGGTTTGAGCATGGCGAATCGAGGGGGTGGGGATGGCAATGATGGAGTGTATCTTTATGTGAGAACAAGGCCAACTCGAGCTGGCGATTGATAACGTAATTAAGACGACGACTATATATTATAGCGGCGAGCTTTGCATGCGCGAATATTCTTCTACATGCGTATGGTGTATTATGAAAATTAAACGGAGGAGATCGGACTTTTACTTTTCTTACAGATGGTACTGCGTATATACGAGGGTTAATATATTATATTCTGTCGAGATCAAATTAAGCACCGTTTCGTGTCGCTGCCTGTACGCGATGTCGGGCAAAAAGTACTTTAAAAAGTAAGTAATACAAAAATATTTGAATGCTCTTCTTAAGTATACCAGGAACTGTTTTAAGAAACAGTTTAAATTTTCAAATATTGTTTTAATTACTTTTTTTATAGTGATTGAAATGTGAACATAGTGCACCGAAACTGGTAGTTTTTCCTTTTCCGCGACGTACTTCAAATCAAACCGAATGACTTTCATCCTGACAATAGCATATGCGGCGCTCAAGGTGAATATAGGGTATGCGTTGCGTCAAATCTTCCAGATGGAAATTTGGACGTGTAGAAACCATACTTTTTTAATACTTGCTTCTTGTGACATTTATTAAAAAAACGTTTTGAAATTATGATGTGAAAAAGGGATAGTCGCTATATAAGGATCGGTAATGTTTTCGTGATATTACTATACTGTTGCTTTGACGAAAGTAGTCCGGTTTGACTTAAAGTGCAAAAAGGAGAAATTTAAAAAAAAATCAATTTCAAGATCTATGGAAGTTTTAAAATGTACTTAAAAATGTGTACTTATAGGCATACTGTTTTTTTCTAAGTCCTACCCAACACTACGCGTACACGTATACGATTCGTTTTATTCTTTTACTGTTTCAATTGAATGTTTTTTTTCTAGTTGTTTGCTTATTCCACTGTTTCGCTCGTTACACCACCAACGCCTGTAGAATCTATTAATCCACGTTCGATCAAAAAAAAAGAAATAAAAAACGTGTATCTCGAACGCCAAATGAAAGTAAACAATTCAAGCGAAGCGTATAGCGAGAATTTTCCCCCGAGCACTTGCTGAAAAAACGTATTTCCTCTTGTTTGCAGCTCGGGTCTAGAGCCGGTCACGGGGCGCGTATAGTTACGCAAAAGACGCTCGCGCAAAACTTTTGCCCGGCCGATGCATGAGCGCAAGAGCAACTTTGAGCGGCAGCCGCGCGCTTGAAATTTCAAAACGGTCCGCTCGCCTAAGACGATTTGGAGTTTGTTACATGACGCACAACTGCTCAGCTGAGGAGGAGGGGCTTCAAAGGCTCGCTCTTTTTCCAAGTCCGAACTTTCGATAAGTACGTACACGAATTTCAAATTTATACGCGAGATGAAAGAGCCGGCGAGGCTCAGAAGCTTATTTTTATCTGGCCTCGGTGCGCGCGAGAATAAACTTCGTGCTGCGCGCGCGGGGATTCGTTTTATACTCGCGAGATGTGCGGCTATAGCTATATACATAGAGGAGGATATATATAGCGAGAATTGAGTAGAATACGTTGGCGAGAGAAGAATATCTGCGCATTTGTGGAATGTATAACGGAAATGGTGGGATTCAAATTCGAGGACAGTGATTTTGAATTTCGCACGCGGTTGTAGGCGGCTTGAATATAACGTGGATATATATGAAGCAAATAATTACAGCATATATCACGTCATTATGTCACGGGCTAACATTCAGCCCAATAAAAATTGGACATAATTGTGCGACATATGTAAATGAAATTGTATATTAATTAATTCAATCTATATTAATCAAGCTGTAAGGGAATCAAAAAAGCTTTGAAAGAACAATAACAAATGAATATGAAATGGACTAGTCTTTGCGGGTGATTTAAGATCTGCTACTCTTCGTAGTTGGGTGCGTAAATAATCATATTTGAAATTTCGTTAAAAGAAAAAGCTCTTCATAGATGAAATCGACAACAATTTGCCCTTTGACAAGTCTTCATGATGCAATAAATATTTGATTATAAGGAAATATTCTTGAATTAAGTATCTCGAACGGCTCATCAAACACCTTGAAAATTAGCTTTGAGCTACTTGAAGGAGCATCCACTCTGCAGCGCGAGCGAGCGCGATGCACATCGACAGAGGTAACTCATGCGCAACTCGATAAAGCTTACAAAGCACGAGCTTCAAAGCGGTGTACCTAGAATGTACATCGCCAGCAGTAGTAGTATATAATACACACAAATATCTCGGCCCATTGATCTGCCATAGGACTTAATAAGCTGGGCGTTCCGAGCGAATCCTTCTATCATCGCGTCCTGCGGCTTTCGATTCAATTCCGAAACGTCTGTCTGCGCGGCTGCTGCAGCTTCAGCCAAGAAGCAAGTAGCGCCCGACAAGCCGCGCACGGCTCCTTTATTTTTCCGGTGCAGTGTCGCTCGAGAAAAATTGGCAGGGCGGCATCGACGACGAGTATATGGGAGGCAAAAGAACGACGACGTCGCTCGACGGGCCCGCTGGAGCAAGTAATCACACAAACAACGAGGAGGACGCTTCTGCTGCGGAGTCGCGAAACTGACAAAGGGCCGACGACGTCGAGGAGTTTGAAGAAAATAAGAGGATAGAGAGAAAGAGAGAGAGAGAGAGAGAGAGAGAGAGAGAGAGAGAGAGAGAGAGAGAGAAAAGAGCGGATATCGGGCGCCTTCGTGCGTGCGGCAGCTCGCCTCTCTTCTCTCTCTCTCTCTCTGTCGCTCGGCAAATTCGCTTTTCAATTTAATATCAATTTTCCCAATGTTCCGCGGGAGATAAAGCCGAGAGAGGAAAGACTGCGTCGTACACGGGCAAATATAGTGTTTTCATTGCAAATCGCACGCGCGCACGCGTATGTGGGCGTGTCATTCTCGGGGTTCGACGTTTGCGGGTAACTAAATACGCGAATGCTGAAATGCGTTTGGCCTATATATAATGTATTATATGCGATACACGAAAGATGAAAAACACCTGACTTTTTATATCCTTTTTCGACAATCGGCAGATACTTTTTAATTTAGTATAGAAGGAGAGATTGCGAATCCCATATCCAGTGGGAATGAATTTACTGGAATAAGATTTTTTCACTAGAAAAGTCGATGAATATCGAGATTTTTCATCCTTTCATTGTGAATCTAATAACGTTTTTGCAGAATTCACAAAGACCTTCAATAAGGATTTAGACTTTCAATATGAAATGATCTTGGAATATAATATCATTATTATTATTCAGTCATATACTATATTCCGCAATGACGCAATAATGCCAGTGAAAAATATTTGAAACCCGTTTGGAATTGCAAATTTCGTTACTAACAAAATAAAGAGCTTTTATATTCACTATGTGTCAGTTCAAAGCAAATGTTAAAAAGCTCGTTGGAGATTTCGTTGGAAATACGATTGAAAATGAGCAGTTGGTGATCGACATTCAACTGGAAGCAATAATCAACAAAACGTAAAAGGAAATTAATTTTGAACTGCTGTTAATCATGACTCGGATAAAATAAACGCGTCCGCCAACGACGACAAATAAACCCTGTTTATTTATAGGAAATAAATCGTTCGGTATAGCCGCGTTACAAATAACTCAAGGGAAACATGTAAATAAAACAACGTTTAATTTTGTTCGGAAAATCAACGATTTTCAAAGCAAGATTTAATTTATTCTGCCGCTGATTGCAAAATAAATGAATCATAAAATCGAATACAATTCATAGGATTTCAATAGAAAGGTAATGTAATTCTATAAACAAACTTGATACTTCACAAATTAAAAGTTGTACGCCTGACCACGAAAGTACCAGCAAAAAAGTAAACTCCCCGATTCCACGTCCTATCGAGCAAGTATTATACACACGAAAGATAGAAAGACGAGTCTATACGTATCTCGCACGAGTGGCGCGCAATTGTTCACCACCACCAGCCCCGAAACCTAAGTACACACCCGTGCTCCCGTATAGTAGTTCTTCATCAGACGTGCGCATGCACACACACACACATACCGAGCCGCGCTATATATATAATATGTACAGCCGAAAACGCTTTTCAGCGGGTTCGCTCGGACGTAAACAAATTACGGCCGGCTCCTAACACTCGTCTGCTCTTTGCATCCCGCAAGGGGTTGCTGCTGCTGGCCGCGAATGGCTCTCGAGGGATGAAGTGCTGCTACACACCGAGACGTCGCTGAATTATCTTCTCTCGCGATCGGTGGAAGCGATCGCTGCTCGACTGCTGTTTCGCCTCTTGAAAGGTATATATATGTGCGCATGCGATTTTCGGGGCCTTTGTGCGAACAAACGAGCTGGTATGTGTGTGTGTGTGTGTGTAAATAACGACTGGTTCAGGAAATGTGTGCATATATGTAGTGAAACGCGCGCGATGCTGCTGCGCCGGTTGGTTCTTCCGCTTTATCTTTTATGACGGTTATGAAGCCTGGGATATGGTGATTGTGTTTCGAGATTATCGTGGGAAAAGTTTTTCACGGCTAAATTGAATATTATATTGCTCGGCGGCATTGTATTTTTTTCCCTCGTACTTTGTATAATTTATCTCCCGTATACGTTTCGCATGCTTTTTGGAACATGTTTACTCGCCGGTAGAAAATATAATAAATATGGTACTTTGATTTGTGATATGGTACTCAGATTTTTGTGTATTGCAAAACCGCCGAATTTCAAATAGAGATCAGCCTACCCAATCAGCGTAAAAACGCACTACAATCCCCCTATACGTCCTGTATAAACAAAATGTTAATCCACCCACCTAAGAGTCGTAATAAGTCGCGCGCTTGAATTTACACATAAAATAAAATAATCCCGCGCCCGAAGCACTCTTACTTTTCTACCTTGCCCATTGAAAAACTTATTGGGCTGCATCGTAAAACAAAGGGCGCGCCGCGCGCATAATATTATATGGAACTATCGAAATACATCTACATACATAGTCTCGGATGAATTTCGAGGGGGTCTATATATACTACACTAACACCGGCAGCTATTCTATTAAACCGCAGGCCGCCATAGCTCAGCTTTAACGCCGCGCTGCAGTCCATTTCGAATCGAAGCGCGCACCGCATCTCCATTTCCGATTCAACGGCGAATCGTAAAAAAGGTACGCCCGCGCGCACGTGAGAGATAAAAAAACAGAGTGGATGGACGACGCTCCTTGACCCCCCGGCCTTTGTTTCAAAAAGGAAGCGACGCGCAAATTGCTTTATCGCGCGGTCTGTGATTTGGTTTTTTCCTTCGGGCTGGAGGGGGAAGAACTGCTCGTTACTTCCAGTCCATCGACAGATTTGTGAGGTGATTCGGGAAACGGGAAAACGGAGAAGGTGGGTCTCGTGTACCCTTTCCATTTGCCTCGTGGATTTGGATTTCCCGAGAAGATTCTAGTGCAGACGTTTTTTATTGTTATACCGGTCTTTTTTTCACCGTTTATAGCTACCCGGGCTTTACTTTTTCTCATCGAATGATAGCGTTAATCCTCCGAAGCGCCTTTGAATTAAAAAGATTTATAAATTCGGTTCTCGGTAGAAAAAGTGAACCGTGGTTGGACACCAAAAAATGCATATCATGCAGTTCTGTGACCAACGATATACGTATAATTTACAAAAAGGCCATTAATGTACACAATTAGAATGAAAGTAATAGCAGCTGCCCGATCCAGCCTCGCGCATATCCGCAGCGACACTACATTCCACGCGATATTAGATCGCGCAACTTTCAAAGATTGCGTCCTCCACCCTCGAAACCTGCCAGCAGCAGCGAAAGAAGACTATATCACACACATACACACAGTCCCTCCAAACTCTCTCCTGTAGACAAAGACGGATTCCGCGCTGGTTGCATCTAACCTAATAGTCATATCAAAAAAACGTCAGTCGGTCGGGACAGACAGCTGCAGCTGTGCATAGCTAGAGAAATCGAGATAGAGGGAGAGGAACAGAGAAGCCACGCGCGCAAATGCGATCTGTCAGAGAAATCCACCTGCCGCGCGCGAAACGATGACGAGTCGATATATATATATATACGTTGCGGACGGATCGTCTATACTGCCACTGATGCTGTCGTCGCTGTTCCCTGACGTGAGACTATATAGATGGCCTCGGTGGCGTCGTGGTTTTTTCCTAATTTCGGCTTTCGCAAAGCTTTCGCCTGGATGCGCACGAAGGTTTGTTGGCTCGCTGCGTGCAGTTTGATTGACCGCTAATGAGAGAGTTCTTGACGCCCCAATTTTATCATTTCTGTTACTAGTCGGTTATATATATATTTTTTCTCATTATCGATAACATTAAATGTACCTCTGCGATTAGCTATAGAAAATATTAATCAGTTATATATACGTATAAAAAGAAATATTTGATTATATAGTATATCCTCATGAATTTCTGAGAAACGCAATTTCATCGAATTCCGATCAAAACTCATTAATAAACATGCAAGTTTAACAAAGAATACATTTAATGCATAATGTTTAAGATGATAAACAGCGTGAAAAATCAGAAATGAATTCTTGAAATTGAAATCGTCTGTCAAATCTCCAACTGCTCACACTCGCAGATGCATTTCTTATTTTAGAGATAAAAAGAAGAAGTGTAATATCATCTGACGAAAATAATTAGCTTCTCTGTATTTTCGAGCACGTCTGCCCGTCACACGTCTTTCATAAATGTTCCTTATACACGAAGCAGCTCCAGCCATTCAAGAGAGCTTCAAGGAAAAAAGAAGACAGACCAGATACGGACTACGAATGAAATCAGGAAAACGATCCGTCCCACGTGATTGCTTTTTTTTAGAAAAAAACTCCAGTCGAAAAGATAAAGATGAAGGGAAAAGATGAAAAATAATGTACTTATTTTATCAACTATGTGTCGAACAATTTTTTTGTACTTTTACAAATAACGATATACGAGTATCGGCCCGCGTCATTCCAACAACTTCGAAAATTGATTGACGTACGTCTGATGGTCGACAATTATAATAAAATATTGAAAAATAAGGCATGTATGTTGCAATATTTTCAATTTTATATGGAATAACTGAAGAATTACTTTCTTAGCCTAAAGGTATCAATTTTGATGATTCATAAAAGCCACATGGCGAATAGAAAATAAATTGTAAAGACACCTGTCCAAGAAACCGTTGGCAACTCACGCGATATTGAGCTATATACCAATACTTCGATATAATTACGATTGATTGAAAGCACATTTCGAAGAATTCGGTATAAGCGAATGTGAAATAAACGTTTCATATTTTTTTTTTCGAGTTTCTAGAATCCTAATATATACATTATTTAATACGAGGAAAGAATTGACCGTATAATTAAGGTGAAACAAGTTTCTGAAATGGTACAGCATATATAAATTACCTTTTTCATTATTGTGTTGAATGTTTAATGCTTATATATACAAGGTTCACAATTTTATAATTACATAATAAAAAGAAAAATTCGTAGTAGATTTCATATAGTTGTGTATTATTTGAAACTCGATAAACCTTCAATAATTGATTAGCAGACACATTACGATGAGCAAGTAACTTCTGTTACAATGTCTCATCGGGAACAAAGAAATTGTGATTTAAATGACAATCGGAAAAAATCAATCTTCCCAGTATACTTCTACAAACGTATGTTTTCCTAGAGTAGTCTACGCTTATTTTTAAATGAATAACTCTACAAAAGCAAATTTAGTATGGTATCAGAAAACTTACCTTTAGGGAAATATCATATATAGGCATTGTCAGCTTTAATTTTGCTGCTTCTGTCAACCAGTTATCCTAAATATATTTTTAAAAATCTTTGATAAATAAAATTTTAATGAGTATATATAGCCTTGTATTAAAAATCCTGATTTATCAAGCAAGCATTCAATGAATTAAAAGAAGCAGAACATGATCGGGGTGGTCCTCCGAGTAGTCTCATAAGTGTGGTCTGGCGCGGCTGATGCTTGTTCATGAAATTTATTGCGTCACCTTGAGTGCCGCTCCTCTTGAGGAAACCTCGTGCCCATCGACGAAGAAAAGAAACACCAGTGCCTTTACTTTCCCAACCAAAGCCCGATGTCATATGTCGGGAGCAACTCTTATACGCATTTCAAAAACATTTGCTGTTTATATACTGCAATTTATTTACCGATGGAGATTTTAATGAACAACGATACCAGTAATATTTTTAGAATTTTAAAAGATGATAGTTTGAATTGCTCACTAAAATAATCATGCATATTTAATCGATAGTATTGAAGCACCTGTCTACACATTGTAGAAATTAGAGTGTTCTGATCGATGCGAATATATATTTTGAACTGTAGCTCTTGAACAAAATCCCTTTTTAAGGCAGTGAGATGCGTTTTATCATATCCGCCTCGACCGTACTATAAACATTTATGCTTAAACCATAAATTATTGAATAACAGAACAGTAAAACGAAAAATTTCCTTTGAAATATTTTTATACGAGCCGTTTCTCAAGTCCCAATAAACGTCCTAAGCACCGGCATATCGAAATTCACGACAGATACCGGTCTCGCTCTGCATTGATATGCTTTTCCTCCCACTTTTCGTTTGATACCGTGGACTCATAAAATTTATGATGAAAAATGAAGTATAAAAGAGGAAAACAATTAAAAATCCAAAATTTTATGAAAGTTTGCTTAAAAATTATTTTCTCAATTTGCTTTTTGCTACCGTATTTTATCGCCCTATGAAAAAACAATATTATTTTTTCTTTTACTGCAGAGACAATATGGTGTATATTTATTGATCAATGAGTGCATATAATTTTATGAACTTTTTCAGTACCGTTTTCACGATTTTGTAAAAATCTACACCATCACTCAACCCAAACCTCCTTAAAATTAAACAAAATAGTAGAACCTGTTCCTATCATTATCAATTTGGGCGGCGCAATCTCAACTCGCGTACTATAAAAAAAATCCAACACCTCATCCAAAGCCAGTCACGTACGACGCGTAACTATAATACCTTCACACCGACGCGTACATACTCATCGAGCCGCAAGAGCGCAGAAAAAAAATACGCATGACAAACAAAAAGCATCGCATAAAAAAAGCAAGAAAGGTATCTCGCTATCGAAAAGTTATACGAGCCGTTTCTCAGAATGGCAATAAAAGTCGGCGCGTGCGTGAACGCCGCGGTCGCATTAATATGCGCGCGTTTTCCTCCTCGTGCGCATAGTCTCTCAAAAGCCACACGAGCCGCGGGACAAAGGTAGAGTACAGGCAGTGGGAAATTTAGTGGGCAATAAAAGGCAACTCTTAGCTGCTTGAAATGCAACGGGAAGCGTCAAATATCTTGCACCTTCAATTGCCCGCTAATTAGACGCTATCGTTCTCCGGGCACGTTTTCCGCGCGACGCTTTCTCCCTCTTTAACGGGTCGGCGTCGTTTGAACGACGAGCCGAAACGTGAAAGCCCAGAGAAAGAGAGAGAGGGAGAAAGGGAGCGAACTTCTATGCGGTACCTAGACCATTCTTCGCGGCTACGTGTGCGGGTGCGCGGCCGCGAGATGCGGGAGAAGAAAAGCCGGTTTTCAGCCCCTTTGCGCCACCTCGAGCGAGCGGTGCACCGCGAAAAAGGTAGGAAAAGGGGAGAGAGAGGGAGTACAGAAGACGAGGAGGGTATTTTTTCGGCGCGAGGGAAGTTTGTTGGCTCGTGGTGCACCGCACGCGTGTGTGTGTGCGGTGTTTAGCCGAGCGTTTTGATGAAGGGGATCTGCTCGAGTGGTATGTCGGTTATATTCGGCGCGGAATTCTGTGTTCATGATAGGTTTTGCATTGAATAAATTTGGACGCCGCAGAAGAACTGGTCGCGAGCTGCCCAAATGCAATTATGCTCCCGCCTTATATTCATGCTGCACGTGCGTTTAATGTATTATTACAGCGTATGTAATTTATCCTTCGATATATAGCTTTATTAATAAATTATAAACAACATTCTGAAACTGCACGAAGCGATAATATATAAGCGCGTATTATACGATAGTACGTAAACTTGCTCGATGTAAAACAGGGTTAAATTTATAAGTTACGTCCCTCTAGCTCGCATACAAAGCCCTACTTGGATCATCAAAATTTACCATCTAAACTCCGGACGCAACTCTCGGTTGTCCCTTAAAGATCCCAAATCTGCTTCTCGCTTCCTCTATCTATAATTCCATACCCTTCTTCCGACCTCGCTGCCTCCTCCTCGTGCGGGGCCACCTCAATAAATAAAACGACGCTAATGCGTTTTATCGCGCGCGAGACCAGCACTCTTAGTCCTTTTTCCTTCTACCTATAGAAACGCCCTTGAAGCAGCGTATAAGCTCGTTCCAAGCACCGACGGAAATGCTCTTAAGGAGCGAAGGAATAAATTCGGCAGACGCCATTCCAACATGCGTGCGTATTCCCGAATTATCTACCGACACGTGTTTTCTTATACAAACACACACATATGTATATATTCGAGACGATCGACTCGTCGCGCGGATAATTTAATTGAGGTAGATAAGCGATCTTTCCGATCGTTCGCCGATTTTTTAAAGGCTCTTTTTTTATTTTCTCAGCTTACGTAGGCGCGCAGAGACGTGCTTAATTGGTCATTTGTTCGCGATGAGTTTATTTGGGGATTGATTAAGATCTGTCTGAAGGAGTTGGCCGACCTTTCGAGGAATGTTAATTGAGCAATAGCGTCGTTTCGAAATTTTACACGATTTATTGAATGCCCGCGTCTAAAATTTTGATGAAATTCGGTAACGAACAGATGTTATTGCAATTAGTAATTCATACAATTTTACGACGGCGTATACAGTATAGTATAACCAGGCGCAATATACTAAATTATAAATCACATTTTATAGCTGTCCGCAGCATATAGTATTTGAGATATTCGACAAAAACAACTTTGCATAAATAGTACGTTTAATTTTCGCGTCGACATAACAACATTTCCGGTGTGCTGTGAAATTGATAATCATAGCTTAAAATCTAGGTTAGGACATAGGCGTCTTTTTTTCTTGATCGAAGATTATCCTGCAGCAGGATTCAAAACGGACTAATTTCCAAAGTTATTGCAAATTAATATCAAGGTTTTACACAAACAGTGCAGACGTACGTTATAAATAATGTCAAAGTATCAACGTTATCGTTAACTTCTACACCAGGGTATAATTGCGTAACAAATTCAAAAGCATTTTAAAGCTCCTTCCTACATAATACTGCACGTGAAAGTATAGCACTTATATGCATTCGAAGGAATCGCGGCGCGACATAAAGCAGATAACGAAATATCTTCATTTGGAACTGGCCGATACAAATTGGTTTGTATATACACACATATCCTCCGCTGGTTTCCTGCGCACCAACTCCGCGGGAGAAATCACGCCTTCTTAGATACCGGGTATAATAAAATTGTGAAAAGAACGTTTTTATGCGCGAGTCAACACTTTTACGGCGTGTCCGGCTCCGTATATATATATATATATATATATATATGTGTGTGTGTGTGTGTGTGTGTGTGTGTGTGTATTATAAGCGCTGGCACGCAAGATATATATAAAGAAATTTTCAGGATACAGACGTATACGTATAACGGTCTCGAGTGTCTGAAAAAAGTTACTTTGAAAGGGATCAAGATAAAATGTTATTTAAATCGACAGTTTCAGAAAATACCTCTCGCCGCGCACTTCCCGAGAGAGATATACCCTTTCAGATAATATAATTGATTAAAAGACTTACTGTGGCTTTGTATACCCACGCGTATATACGAGTTCTTTTTATTGCTGCTTTAGCTCGGATGTTTTTAAATATCCTCGCGCGGCTCACTTGTAAATTGTATACGCAAAATTGAATTGCCGCATGAACGACGAGCGAATTTGATAAATGAGAAGCTCTTTATTTAAAGTTATACACCGCGTGCATCATTATTTTTCATTATAAAATATTTTTATCGCGACAATCGATGCGTATATGTGAATTTTTATTGCTCTATCGCAGTCTGTATACACATTACTTCCCAGATGGCCGTATCAACTTCTCACAGGATTGAATAATAAAACATCAATGCCATCGCGATTATAACCAAGGCAATTTTGAAGAAAAAATAATTATGAAACGAATTTCAATCCATCATTCCATTAATCCTGGCTAGTTATTTTGCGTCGCGACAGCTTCTTTAATTTTCGCACTCGAAACAATCGCCCCGCTCCAATCAGGACTCTCTCCCTTGGCTCGCTGTAACGAAACAACAAACGAATGTATCCCCCCGTCGGAACTTTTGATTGCGATTCCGCAGCCATTTCCATAATCCAAAACGAGCTCAAACGCAAATCAGGGAAGCGAAACGAGATACAAAACCCCGGCATAATGAGCTCCCCTATATATACATATAGTCGGGACCCGGAGATTTCCCGCAGCAGACGCGAAGCCACAGCCTCCTCTTTGATTCGCGTCTGCGATCGCCTCGAGGCAAAGTAGGAGCCCGCTATATACGGGGTCCAGACATTTCCAGCGGTTAGCATCTTATTTCGGGCCACTTTCTCTGGCTTTTTCTTTCTCTCTGTCTGTTTATATTCCGGATTATACTTGGGAAATTTTCGCGGCGAACTCAGCTGCTATTGCCATCGCCGTAATGTATTATATATATATATATATATACGTACTTTGCAAATGTGAAGTTGATTTTTCTTGCCCCTTTTTAAGTAAGCATCTTTGATCGTATATTTATAATGTTCTTTCGGAGAATAAATCCGAGAACCAAGTCCAAACGTACTTCCATGAAGTGGACCTGATCACCCACCAGCTCAGTCCTTTTCAAATCGCGAACTACCTATAGCTATAGACTCATCGATAAATCACTCGCGACTTCGCTCGAGATTCAAAATTACCCCAATCACGCGGCATTGAGAAAAGTAATCACCACGAAAAGCTCCTGCGCGCCGGCACCCACGCCGCTACCGGTGCCGCGGGCGTAAAGTAGCCCACTTATCTGCGCCCGTGCAGCGCGAAATATTGCCACGTGCGCGCGATAAGTCCGAAGAATAAAGAAGCAGCGCGAAAAACAAGGAGAAGAGATTCGCACGAATCCTCGCAAACAAGAGCGAGAAATGAAGGCGAGCGGCGCAGCTGGCTTAATTGACGCCGCTATCTCCTCGAGCTGCGGCTTTTGTCTAGTCTCGAGATTTATGGCGAAGAAGCGCGCCTTCGTAATAGAGAAGGTGGAGGACAGCTGCCGGCCAAAGGCGAATGTATATACATATATACGTGGGCCAGTCGCGAACGAACGGAGAGATAGAAAGAGAGAGAGAAATACAAGGCGAAGAGCGGCGCTCTTTGAGGCGCAGCGGGGGGGACCTTTGGCGAATAACCTCCGCCGCGCGCGCGGCACACTGCCACCTTATCTACTTCTTCTTCTTCTTCAACTCTTTCTTTTCCCGGCTCTGTTTCTCCTCTCGTCATCGCGCGCGTGTACGCGTATGCAAGCTTTTTATTCGCCCCTTCATTCTCTATCTGCCTCTCGAGCGCGTGCATGTGTGTATATTATATATACGCGGTGTATTTGTACCAGCCGCCCTCACCCCTTTCAGTGTTGTTCGTTTCAGCCCGTGTTTTCCTTTCACTTTGCCGCTGCCGCCGCCGCTGCCGCGCGTTTAAACGCTGTCACGATCACTGACAACGATTAGCCCGGTTATTAACGTTTGCTTTCAATACGGCTCTTGTACGCTGTGCTATATACCTATGCTCCTTTTGATGTGGTGCCGTGTATCAAAGAAGGGATTATTGTGTCTGTTGTGTAGTATGTATATATAGGTAAGCCTTTTTCGGCTGATTGTTGCAGATGTACGGATAGAGCCTGCGTAATAGGATGAGATACTTGGCTGACCTATATATCGTTCGTCTTCTGCTATTATGAATAGATGTCTTCTGTGCGAGAGACCGTATATATTGCGTGCCTTTGGATATTTCGTAATTGTATACATTGTACACATCAGATGTATATGATTTGAGAAAAGAGTGGCGTTAAAATTTTGGACGAGCAATTGCAACAAATCAATTCATTATCCGTTTGTGCAGAATAACAGTGATTCGCCTTAGTTCCTTTATTGATTGTGGTACCGATATATATATATATATATATATAATCCTCGTACATTAAAACATTCCTTCCGCAGAACCGTTCGAACGTTCTATATAATAATCCTCTTACCGAGCGTTTAGCCTCTTAATCATCGTGTTTCCAAAACTCGCGCTCCTAAATCTCTATATATATAGAGAAAATGATACACATAAGAGAACGCCCCATAAATATCAAAAGCCCGTTTCACCTCGAAAATGATTACACGGCCTGTAAAAGCAAAGGACCTCCAATAAAACCATACACGCCCTACTTATGGACCCCATATATATATATATACAACGTCTTCAGCTTTCTGTGCCCCTCGACTGACCTGCTCAGCTGCTGCTCACCAGGAAAATTGATAAACCAGCCAAGAAAAGTTCGAATCGCTGCCCTCCCTCGCGATCGACCCACAAATCTTGGCATTATATAGTAAGAGCGGGAAATTTCACCCTCCCTAACCGTAAATGCGGCAGAGAAAAAAATCACCGTCCATTTTTGAATCCCGATCAACACCAGCCTACGCAACGATTCACTCGGTTTACGCAGGAAGAAAAAGCGAACCGACCTAGCCGTGTGGAAACGACGAATGCTTTAAAGAGATGGTAGCTCGCACGCAAGGAGATACGAGATTGAAATTTAGGAGCTGTAGTAGATGAGAAAAATTGCTTTCAGGAAATTGTATGTCGAAGCGAATATATATCTTTGAGAAGAGTGTGTGATGAACAATTTTTGAAACGTAAAAAATGCCCGCATAAATGATTTAATTTTTTAAATACTTATGAGTCCAGCAGAAGATAATTTTATAACGATTAAATCTTATAAAATATATCTCACTCATCCATCTATCAGTATTTTAAAATTGATTTAATATGCATGCCGTCGCATGAAAGAAATTATTCAATTTAAAACCTTATCAGATGTAGGTTGTTGCTTGAAAATTTTACAGTTAATCTGCACATATGCGGTTTAAATATCTGAACCATTAAAGATCTCGCGCAATTTCAAATGTATAACATATTACACATTATATACATATATAATTATATATATTATTCGATTTGCTCCCAATTTGTAAATATAATAGCTGAATACACAGCTTTGTCAATTGTTTCCACCTCGCAATAATAATACGTATTATTAATAAAGAACTTACTTTAATATTGATGCAATTTTAAAACGAGAGAACGCACGAAACCGACATGCCGAAATCTCACGATTCCCGAGTGAGCCACCTAGAAGAGTCGTAAAAGCCCCAGGAAATAACGCGGACCCGCGCATATATATGGACAATTTCGGGCGGCTGTAACTCGACACCTCTTCTCTGTGCCGCGGGTTTTCATGTAGGCACTTTATCTCCCCGACGCGCCGCGTGTAATTAACGAGCAAGTCCGCGCGATAAATCGGCCCAAAGACTAAACTCCCCGCTAGCTATGAAGTAACTTTTCAGGTATAAACGAGAAAGAGAGAAATTTTCGGAGCGAAGCGAGACTTTTGGGACGATTTTACGAGGCGGCGGCGCGCGACACTGTCGCACTTGGGAAAAAAAGGAGCTTTTATAGAGAAGAAATAAAAAGAGGAGGGTCTAGACCGCTATGATTCGAGGATTGAGACATTTCGAGCTCATCGTTGATTAGGCTTTTCCCTTTTTTTAGAGGATGTAGGTGTGATGACGAGAAAATATTTGGGTTCGTGTCTAACGGTTATGAATTATTTTTTCCGACTAATCGACTTACTTAGAGCTGCGAGAAAGTATCGTTACCGGCTTAAATCTCAATTTCACGGTATCAAGATCTGATTGAGAGTATAATAAGTTTTAAAAAAATGAAAGTCTCTGTCAGAACAGAGTACGTCAGTTCTAAACTATACATTTTATTGTGTGTGTATATGTAATAATGAAGCAACTTTGTTCTCAACTATGCAAATTTCACCGAAACTCTCAGTTATAAGCTCTTGGTCCCAAAAAATATAGTTAAAAAAAGAAACAAAGAATTTGAACTCATTAATTTTATTACCATCACAGCATGCGACACGTTCCTGAAGTTTCTTTGGAAACGTGTTACTATCTCTGATGAGGCAGCGGTGCGGGTAGAGTGAAGAAACGTGCAGTTCGCAGGCGCGTCATTTGAATATATAAACGCGGGTCGTAATTTTTATAATTTAATGATGATCCGAGTGGAGATAACATTAGGACGTTTTAATGCGTGTTTCGCCCGAGAACTTAATTTTATTTCATCGTATTCGCGGTACTGTAGAATAAAATGTTTCTCAAAAAAGCGTTTTCGAAAAAATTAACAATTTGATCCCTCGTTTTATTTGTTCGCATGCAATAATGTAACTGTTTGCGCAGCGGCTCAGTAGAAGGAAGTAGCAGTATGGTTGTGGCATTTGTGCTTTATTTTACTCAATGACACATTGTACAAAAGTTTTATTATATAATGTCGTTCGAAAAGATAAACAGCGGTTTGAAAAATAGCTTGCATAATTTTACCACCTTCAATTTTATGAAAGATTTATTCTTAGGAACTGAAAATCCGAATGAAAGTCTTTTCGGAGAAGATAAAGGTCCTTGATTTATCGCTCGCAACAGGAACGAAATCAATTAGGACCAGCTGACGCGTTAATAATCGGCAAACGGCCATTAAAGTTTGAATAACACCGGACTCGTGGCCAAAGAAATAAAAAACTGGATGATTGCTGCTTTCAGAACTTTTATGTTTCGAATACATTTTTGTCGTAAATGTACGATAAAATTGCAATTGATTAACTAGCAACTTTAGACGTGCTTCGAGGGTTTTTATTGTCATTTTTTCTTAATTTATACTTTTTGACGTTAGAAGTTCGTTCATACACATGTAAAAAGATCGCATACGAAAATTCATATCCAATCAGAGGGCTGATAGAAGTTTTACAACGATGGCGCCGTGCATTTTTTATGGAATTGAAAACGTATAATGCTGAGTAATCTGGAGTCACATTTGGTCATCGAAGGGTTATGATATTCCGAAAAGCCAACGTATTATTAAAATGCTTTCCCACACTTGTGGGTTTCAACATGTGCATCGTTTTAAAATAACCTGATGCGTGAAAACGGGAAACGCCTTTTTTCGTTACCTGAGTATCATTAATCAAATTGATCTGACGAGAATGCCGTATAAAACATCGTAATTTAAGAAGATCTAACAATTTATTAATACGTTTCGATAGATTTATATAAAATTGCAAATTATAGTTTCGATATTTATCAGCAGGTACACAGCAACGGTACTTCAAAACGAAAATCAACAGCATTATATACTGAAAACGAACCATCACTAAGAATCCCTGACCTCTATGCCCCACGCAGCGCGCAGTCATTCTCCTGCAACTCCCAACAAAAAAAACCACCTGACGCGTCAAAAATCGTGACCCGCCCTCGATTCGCCCATCATCGCACCTCGATACAAGCCATCGTCCGCATCATTGCAGCCTCTCTTGTGTGCCACATTAGACGTATGTACAGCGATTTTTCCGAAAGCTATACCAAGCAGCTCTCTCGGGGCAATCACGACGTCGGGGTCAGAGACGAGAAGTGCACCTGCGGTTGGAGGGAGGAATCTTTGATCATCTGGAAAGCGGCGGGCGCCGCTGCAGTTTCGCCCGAACGAAAGACTATTAATTTGATTCAGCTGTGCCTCTATACACCGACTAATGGAATATATATACACACAGTGAGCGCGTATATAGTTACCGAGAGCGCAACAAAGAGGCGAGCGCGTGATGTTTGTAGCAGATGGTAAATTCGACTGGTTTGCACGAGTGACGCGGTGCAATGTCGGAAGGTGAGTATTTTTACGTTTTTGGGTTTTGATAAAAGCCCACAATTTACTCGTAATAAATACGGTATACGGAAACTTTATATTTACTAATTGTGATCAGTTAACACATATATATTTTCAACTCTTTTCTATACGATACTATTTTCGATCAAGTTATCGAGAACTTTAATACGGCGCACCGTAAAGTTAGGTAAAGTAAAATTATATGCACTAGAGGTTAACTACTACACTATAACGAGACTTCATATTCCTGTCGAGAAATAAGTAATTCAAAACCATAAATTATTTTACTGCACGGCCGGACCATAAACAGTAAATATCCTAACTGTACGCGAGGCTGCAGTCGTAATGTAATCGAGAAGAAATCCAGTGGGAAAGCTCGCAGGATCTATTCGCGTCGCGGAGAAAATGTGGGACACTGCAACGCGCGCGCAGTCGTGTGGCATCGTCGCTCGTGCCGTTGCAGCGTGTTCCTTCCACTTGCGCGACGATTTACCGTTCGCTGAGGGACACCACGTGCGCACTTAAGCGCATAATGTGTTATTGGACAATTTGCATTCTCCCGTATTTTATTTGGCGAGGCATTTTTCCCGATCCGCGGATAGTCGCACGCTAGGCCTTTTTTATTGCGGCGTAAAATTAGAGAGACGCCGCGAGGAACATAAAGGCTATTGTTCATTAGTAGTATAGGTGAATCAAATGCAATAAGATGGGAATGTGCGGAGCATGGCTTCGAGTGAAATATGGAAAGAGAGTCAGTGTTTCAGCAGGACACCAAGTTAAGCCGAACTAATGATCGACGGAACGGGATAAGCAAGAATGGCGCATAGAATAATCGCGACGAAATTGTGTTGCATTTATTATGAGATGAAAATTCGGCAAAAGTGGATTATAATTGTATTAATCGATAATTTATTCACTGAGTACTTATCCGGAACCATGAGAAAAATTCACCAACCGAAATGGACACACGACTCCAGTGGATGCAATACGATCAATTGTCAGATTAATTTCAATGCAAACATAATACCAAATACTGAAAATAATGTAAAACGTCTACAATTTTTAAAAGTATTTCTATATATACAGAAAGAAAATTATAATTGACACAATTCCATTTTTATTCAACTTGTGAGATTACATATGGTTATGCGATGTCTCGCTGGTCTGCTGTGTTGGATGTATATAACCGAAAAGCTCGTGTGAACGTTGCAATTGCTGTGCTGTTTTAATACATATTGCAAAACAGGTTTATATAATATTAAATAAATATTTTGTAAACTATATTTATTATTTCTATTATTATTTTTAAACAGTATATATACTTCTGTATAAACTTGTATAACCTGACATAATAGACGTAAGGGATATATTTGGTATAAATTAATTATATTAGGTTTCTCATTTCTACATCTACCAGACGCTACTAAAACCCGTTAGAAAATCGAAACTACTTTTTGCCAGCCATAACTGAAAATGTTGGCCAACGCATGCGAAATTGGCGAAGGGCTGGCATACCGAGATGGTGAATAATTTATCTAGGGAAAGAGTGTATATACCAATCGAGCGGAAAGTTAATAATTCAATAAAGTTTGAATTGCATAACAACGCTCAACAATGAAAACCAATCAAAGCTCGAAATTAAAACGCGCCGACGATGCGCATCTGTATATATATATATATATATATATATATATAATAGTGCCGCCGTGAAGCCCACAAATAATCAGGCGAGCTTGCCTCGGCCCCGATGAAATTTACATGATTCCCATCGTTTCGGCAGAGCATGGAAAATTTTGCTCCGCCTAGCAGCCGCGTCTCTATATTATACATAAGTTATCCCGCTCGAAACGGCGCCCTCCATTCATCTTCGTTTATTCAATTTGCGATTTAATTCGAGCGCAAGGACGCGCGTTTACGATTCTCGTCTCGCACTCTCGAAATAGGACTCGACTAACATCAGCCAGCGCGAAATTCCAAGGAGTTTATGTGTACGGCATACACGCGTTTATCGACGACTCGGAAGCATGGGAGGGGGGGAGGGTGGTGTAATTTCTACCTGCAACGGCGCGTTAACCGTTACGACAGAAGTACGGAGGCGTTCTCATCTTCTCTTCAAGTTGAATGTCCGCATATATAGGAAAACCGAGCAGACGCCTATGCGGTGTATTGTGCGCAATATACGTATATACATACAGCTGCACGCGCAGCTCTGGTGTCAACCAGCGGATTTTCCATCAGCCACGCTTGATGCAGTCTCCTTGCTTCGGCGGGGAAAAATCGAATGGTACACGCGCCTGGGAGTAGTCTACGTATGGTGAATGAAAGCTATGGGCAGAAACGGCTCGGCTCGAATTAGATGTACCGAGAGTATATAAGGATCGCAATATAGCGCACACGGCTGAGAGGCTTTTCAAGTGCGCGCGCCGTCTCGGAGAAAAGGTTATGGAAATGCTGCCTGACGGATTCCGAGGTGGTGCTGAAAAATAAAATTTCCCTCCTGATGCGATGCGGAATTGCACCTGCTTGCGGGTAGTATGTGCTCTGTTGCTTTGCACGAGGGAGAGAATATTTTAGCATGCATTTCGGAAACTCTGTTTTCACCGCTCGTCGCTAGAAGGGGAGAGCTTGATTTTAACGAATCGCGATATATCTATATTATCTGTAGCTGGGACTAACCACCTTAAAATCTTTTGAACCAATATTGAACAATGAATATTTTTTCTATTATCGTAAGAGCTTTGGTTAAAGTTTTAATGAAAATTCTTATTACCATCCGAAGGTTTGAACAAAAGACATTTTATAATATTATTTTTTAAACTTCGAAGCTGTTCAGGTCCCCTTTAATGTGCCATAGCACATAAAATAGACAAATAACGATAATCACGAGCACGCGAGTATTAGTTTCATTATTTGCATCGGTTAATTGGATCTGATCGTATCTCGCCTAAGCGCGCATATATGCAACGAGGCGGCTCGCGCGTATGGGTATATAAAGGACCGCAGCTTACCGAAATTTCATCCCAGCCAACTTTTGCATAACCGCCAAAAACTCTGAAAAAGCCGCGACTGCCGCGCGCGCGTGGAGAGAAGCAAAATATTTACACTTGCGCGCGCGGTGTCCCAATTAAGATAACGCCCGATCGAGCCTCGTCGGCAGACTGCCGCCTTTAAAGCCAAACAGCGCACAGTTCATGCGCCGGCATTACGAAAACCAATTTCAGCCGCGGGGGAGGGGGTGCAGGCGAAAGTCGCTCCCGTAAAAAGCAGCAGCCGTGCGCGAGCTTTCGGGTCAAGCTCGTTTTCCGCAGGCAGTTTTCCCTCCGCTGTATACTGCGTAAGCTCGCGCATTTACGTATGTACTAGTTTCAGGAAGAGGCAGAGGACTAGCTATATAGTATAGCTACTGCTGGGCTATACCCCTCGAGTGAGATATGGATCTTCCAGCTCGTTACAGGTGAACTGTGTATATGTATGTGTTTAGGGTTGCGTTGAGCTTATATACAGTTGCGCTATAGCTGCTGCACCGAGGAGAGAGAGAGAGAGAGAGAGAGAGAGAGAGAGAGAGAGAGAGAAGTACTCTCTTAAAGTAAAAAAGTGAAAATTTCACTTTTCTTATTAGTGAAATAATTTTCACTGTTGAAAAAGTGATTATTTCACTGTTTCCAATCGCTCAATTATTTTAACTACCAAAACAGTGAATATTAACTTCGAAAAAAAGTGAATTTGAATCACTATTTAAGTAGTTAACTGATTTGCCCGCGCAGACGTGACAATATCAAGATGGCCGCCGGCGCGGAGCGTCAGTTCGGCGTGATCGTCCAGACGAGAACTCCACGGCGTCAACTCGCTCTTTTTGGAAGTACTTAGTGCTCTACAATTGCTGGTCGTTTGGCTGAATACAGGCCAATAGGCTCTTCTAGTTTTGGCGGAACAACGAGGCAAAAATATCGCATTGCTTCGACCGGAGAATTAGTAGATCAGGACGCGACGAGCGCGCGCGCTTGCGCGCGAGAAACCTAACCCTGCACGTGTCTTTTTGGCTTTGAGCACGCTCGCGGACGAGACGCGTGTTCATCCGACAGACAATAATACTTTCGTCATAACTCAACGGCATCAACTCGCTTTTTTTGGAGTGTACTTAGTGCTAGTCGTTTGACTGTATTGGCTCTTCAAGACGAAAAACTTGCATTGTTTCGACTGGAGAATCAGTGTATCAGGACTCTACGAGTGCACTCGCGCGCCAGAAACGTAACCTTCGACCAAGGAAGTAGCGGTTAAAATCACACCTCAAAAGTGCTTGTTGGAGTTTGTTTCCGTAAGTATAATTATGTTTCAATATAATTTAATTTTTATTTGCACATTAATAAGAATTTTGTTTCGTATATATTGTAGGATGTTGAAAGCGTCCAAGATTTTTCTAACCCAAAAAGACAGAAAATGGGTACACCCATTCAGCCTTATATAGTTGCCATTCAAGGGCGCAACACTCTACAATTTCAAGTTCAAGGAGATGGATGTATTGCTCTCTTAAAGTAAAAAAGTGAAAATTTCACTTTTCTTATTAGTGAAATAATTTTCACTGTTGAACTGCATTACAATGTATATACATAAAAATTTGCGCAAGGTAGCAGTGGGGAGCGGCGAACTCTAATATATAACATGTAAGAAGGCCCAAGCTAACAAATAAAATAACATAAAATACGTATCGACATTAACAAATCTACGTCGGTCAACGGGCGCGGTATTGAAAATAAAAATAAAATAAACAGTCATAGTAAAGTAATAGTCGTAAATTAAAAACGATTAGAGTCTTTGGCAAACGTCATGCCCATAAGGTAGCGATTTAGTACATGCTTAAAGCAGGGGCGCTTGTAAAGGCCCTGAATGTTAGTCGGCAGGATGGAATACGAGATAATAGCTCGTGCGAGCCCATGCGACTTTTAGCTGGAAAGAGGATCGGCGCATGGAACCCCCCCCCGTTAGAATCGTAAAAAATGAAATTTTTGGCCAGATAATTGGGCTGTTGAGTCGCCAATACAGAAGCTAAAAGACAGAGACAGGCATAATCTCTGCGGACTACAAACGGCATAATGTTATATTTACAATATATTGGCGTAATATGCTCGAATTTCCTTGTAAAGGTAGCGAACCGCAATGCTGCATTTTTACAACGGCTGAGTTTAAGCGTTAGCTCGCCCGATAGGTCCAGGAAAAGGCCCGAACAGGATTCTAAAAGCGGAAAAACGAGCGATTTAGCGAGCATTAGTCTGATGTCCTGCGGAATATAGTTGGCGCAACGGCGAAGGCGGGCTAAAGCGGCAAAGCACTTTCTTGATACCTCTGTGCACTGAGACTGCCAAGAAAGCGCACTGTCTAGAATAATTCCAAGAATTTTGACCGAGTCACAAACTTCAATCAGTAGACTGCCGACAGTGGGTTGTGGCGGGCCCAATCTCTGGAGTTGACCAATAAATCCGCGAGAACCAAACCAAATAGCCTTGGTTTTAGTGGCATTTATATGCAGACCGTTGCTTGACACCCACGTTGCTAATCGTTCCAAGTCATTATTTACTACCTGGAGAATATTTTGCACTTGATTAATAGGACCTTGGAAGTAGATTGTGAGGTCGTCAGCATATAGATGGTATTTGCAGCGGAGTAAAGCCGACGGTGCATCATTAGCAAATAGTGAAAAGAATGGTGGACCGCAGAGACTCCCCTGTGGTACACCCGAGCATCGCTGCAGAGGTGGTGAGAGTTCGCCAGACTCAGCTGCAAGTACTTGCGATCGATTAGTAAAAAACGAGTGCACCCAGTGCAGTGTGTGCACTATGATGGCTGCGGAAACCTGCTTGTAGTGGATCGAGCAAGTCATTCGCCGCAATAAACTCGTCCAATTGCTTGAATGCAACCGCTCCGAGAATTTTTGAGAGGGCGCAAAGGATGCTATTCGGACTGAAGTCACCTTCATCCTTCGGTCTACCACACTTTGGGAGCGGCCGCACAATTGCGCGCTTCCAACTGGCGGGAAAGATGCCCGACTGGAGTGAGCAGTCAAAAATATCAACTAAACACGCAGAATAACATGCAACGTTTGCAAAAGAAAGCTGAGAGGGATGTCATCTGGTCCCCTTGCATTTGAGCGAGCAGAGAAGATTGCATCGAGAACATCACTCGCTTCGATGTGATTCCGGCGATATCCTGGCCGTGGGGCGAAGGTCGCGCAAGGAAACTGCTATATCGTTGCCGACGAAGTGTTCGTTAAGCCTAGTAATCGAGATAGGTAGCGCCCCCGAGTCTCTGGATTTCTTGTTCAGGCCCATCTCGTCGATAATTTTCCACAGCTCACGTCCGCCTGTGCAACTGTCTAGTTTTCTGTGATAATAAGAGGCTTTCGAATTTCTTATTGCCGTCTTTACCTTATTACGGGGGCGTTTATATACTTCGTCATTGCCGCCATACTTTTTAAGGCGATTCTGTTCCTGGTTACGTTGTCTAATCAATGATTTTAATTCGGGGGTCATCCAGGGCGTGGGCCGCTTTCTGACAGCGAAGGTACGATAAGGGGCATGCTTATTGTATAAGCTCAGCAGCAGAGCAGAAAACAACTCGACCTTGCTATCGACATCGGGCGCATAAATTACCTGAGACCAGTCCATAGCTCTAAGATCCTGTTCAAAAAGTACAGGATCAAAGTGTTTAAACGAGCGACGAGTGATAGTGCGCGATCTGCTTTGCGGTAACTGATACTTCCACAAATGTAGTCAATTGTAGTGTGGGCATGTGCTCTGTGGAAGGTCGGGCTGAAAGGGAGCGCCTCGAGCCCACAAGTCGTCAACGAACTGCGCAGAATATTGCGAGGCGTAGAGGGCAGAACCCAACTTATGTTGAGATTGCCAAGAAGACAAAGAAAGTCATACGCAAAATTACAGTTGATGAGAGCCTCTTCAACGTCACTCCAGTAGCCCGACTTCGGAGGACTATATACTACAAGACACGCGATTGTAATAGATTCAAAAGTCAATTGGGCTAAAAGAAACTCTGGCCTGTAAGTATATATAACCTTCGGAGGAGCTGGCACTAATACGGGCTAATGGAGTCGTGCACATACAACGCGACACCTCCGCCTCTCTTTCCGACCTATCAGCACGAAGAAGGTTATAGTGCAGGATTTCAACTGCACGTGATAAAGTCGCAGGTTTGAGCCAGGACTCGCTAATAGCCATAACATGGATTTTCCTATCCAGAATGACCAATTCAATATCGGTAAAGTGCGCTTGTAGAGATTGAGCGTTAATGTGCGCAAGTGACAAATCCCTAGCTAAGTTAGTGTTCGCCATAGTCGATAAGACTCATTTTCTGCTGTATTTGTCTACGCAAGACAGGACATTTAGCCTGATCCCACGCCGCATGTGTTGTGGCCGTATTTTTAGCGGATACACAATTGATACAGCGCAAGGAAACCGAATAGCAGGACCTGCTTTCATGATCTCCGGAGCAGGATCCGCAGCACACTTTGTTCGAGAGAGAGAGAGAGAGATATACGGCAGCAGATGCAGAAGGCGATCGCGGGAAAACGAGGACTGATGGCCGAAAGGGGTATTTTCGAGTGCCCTATATGATTACATGATTGAATAATGCATCAGTTTGATCGGGCTCTGTGCGCTTCAGTCTCTGCAGCACGAAGATGGATTTGTTTGATTTTCAGCTTGACGTTAGCGGACCGGAATATTATTTGTTTCTGTGGTTATCCCGTGCAGTGTCGGAATGAAATACCGCTGAAAGAGGATGCGGGCTTTAGGATTGATCAATGCGCTCGCGATGCGCATACTGATACCTACTGAAAAGCAATGAAATCATTTGTATTATCATTATCCCCGCAAATTTCGTTCGCTTCGGTGAATTCGGATACGGTGTATATATCGTCAGAATTAAAACTAATTGTTTATTGAGTGTAACATTATTGGTGGATTCGGCTGTAATAGATACTGCCGATTTCAATAAATTCCAAACTGTCCAGCATGTATTTCGGCATCACTCCCACACAATAGGGTGCGTCGCAAGTCGCATAAACATAGCTCAAGATCCACAAAGCGGAAATTTCAAACAGTCGAAACCGACGACCGTACCACAACCCCCCTTAAGGGGTTGTTACAAGCCGCGCGGGTATAGGTATGCATATATATATATAGGCAGCCGCACAATAAAACCCCAGCATGACGTCCCCGTCGTATATAGGCGCTCGTCTCACGCATATTCGCGTTATTAATCGCCGGACTGTCGCACGCGAGACAGGAGGAAGGAAAAGGGCCGCCGCTGTCCGAGGCAATGACGGACGAGGCTCCGGTCCGCTGACTGCTACTACTTAATCCCCCCTGGCGCCCAATTATTCCAATGCGGAGTGAATGCTTCAGATTTTTGAGTTTTAACAAGGGATCGCGACGGTTAGGCTTTTTAAAATAGTTTTTTCAGTTGGTATACTCTTCAATCTCGACAAGATTTACTCCAGTCAACTTTGTATTTTGCCCCAGTTCGAAAATTAAACGCGAAATGATGTTACGGTAGATTTTTTGTCATAATTCCATATTCTAAACTTAAACATCTTTAAATAAATTCAACCCTGTTACGGGATTCTCAATTCTATTATCTGGATCGAGTAAGACTTAATTATATTTAAAACCCCTTTCCTCTATGATTGTACAACTCGAGTGATTCGCACAATAGCCGCAAAAAAATGCAAATCGGAAAGCAGATTAGCTTATTGACTCTATAGACGAAATGATGATCCGTTGATTTCGTCCTCAAAACAGTAGTAGTGCGAAACGTATTATTTCGGCCCTTATATACATATATACATACATCGTACCAACAGATAGAATATCTGGCTTTAATTGCGCCTCTCAGCGGCAGCGAGCACATCAGAGGAGATAAAGAGCGAGAGAGAGAGAGACAGAGAGAGAGAGAGAGAGAGAGAGAGAGAGAGAGAGAGAGAGAGAGAGAGAGAGAGAGAGAGAGAGAGAGAGAGAGAGGATGAACCTGGCGAACTAATTATCATTTCACGCGAGGGATGATAATAACACGCTGATCCGCACAACTAAAACCCGCGCGTGAATTAACGGTGCCGGCGAAAGCTGCTCTCCTCCCCGTAGTGTCCGGGGCACACATGCACCGCTGCGAGCGCACGCACATTACGTATTATACCCCCTCTGCTCTCGTTATAAACGGAAAGCGACACTGCTGTGGATCCAAATCAGTTCTCTCGGCTGCATAACGGCCCCCCGCGCGACTGGCGAACTTAACGTCATAATCGCTCGGCAATAATGACGTTTGCGACAGCGCGCATATATATATAACGGCCCGCTCGCGCATCATCGCACGCGAGAGCTGCTGCTGCATACATATATCTATGGATATATATATATGTATATATATAAACGCGAGCAGTGAACCGGTGGCCCGTGAATTGCGCACGAAACGACTTCAATTATCCAAATGAGCGTCACACCGAAAGCTGCGGATATGCGCCCAGGCTGCAGCTTCGCAGGAATTGCGACGTCTACGTGATATCGATTTGCCATTATCAAGGCGCACCTTCGAAGATGCAGCCTCGTGATACGTTGGCTTTATGGTTATCGCGGATATATATATATATATATTAGATACCTTATATGGAATTGATGCGCGCCGAGGGCTCGGCGCAGATGAATGTATTGGAATTTTTCACGGGCGCTCGTCGATGCATATATATAACCTGGTAATTGGAAATTCTACCTAATGCTGCAGTTTATTTTTCTCCAGAGGTATTTTCATACTAGCGCGAGGAATATTAGCGAGAATATTATTATGAAGTTGTATGTGTCTACCGTAAATAATAACAATTCGAATTTGTGTATTGTGCAAGCAACAAATGTAACTTTTCCAGCAGTAGGTATATTAAAATGTACTCATCAGCGAAGTTTACCCGGCGAGGTAGTGTTTCCAAATCAATGTTGGTTTGCTTTAAATTTGAACGAGCACACGCAGTAATAATAACCACTGAATTTCAGCTCGTGTACGTGTATTATAACCATTAAACTCATATTTCATTTTTTCACCTTTTAATACATGCACCCCCTTAAATTACATAAACTCTAACACGAGATTACAATTAAGTTTTATGTTGGCAAGGAATAAATCGCGTTTCGATCAATGGGATCTGAGTTTCCCTCCGCGGTGATATAATTATCTAATAAAATTCCTCGTTCAAATAATAAACAAAAGCGCGCCAATGAACAGAAGCCGAAGTGTATATATATATATATATATATATATTGGATGCACAGGCAGTCTAGCCCGCGCGTCGATACGCGACGAATTGAAACGCGGGCGCCCCATCGAAGATATTGCGACTTCTTCACTCGACTTGCCAGCAGATTAATTTCTCCCGGACCGGCTGCAAGTGCAAGATTGGACCAGCCGGAAACGACGCCATAATTGCTCGTCCCGCCCTTATTCCTTTTCACCCTTTCTCCTGGAGTCTATAGTCGCGCAGCGCCAGCATTGCTGCCGCCGGAAGAGAAAGAAGCGCACCCTCATTTTCTCGCATTAAATGCGCGTCTTGCAACTTAACGCTCCACTGCAGCCGATGGAGATTCGCAAGAGATTCATCAGTGCGCGCGCGCTGGAGAAAAGCTTCCTCGTTCATTTTCCCTGCAGTTGATTCGGCGCGCGAATAGTTTTCTTATTCAGTGTTAATGTAATACGATCGATGTATTGTGAATATGCACTCTTTTTTATCTATATGAATATCATCTTTAATACCAATGTCATATAAATTAATATACTCACATAATATATATATATATATATATATAAGATTAAAATTTCGAAAATCAATTATGTATCACGACTGTATTAAAAAATCTTTTCAACATATCATATAGAAGTGCTGAGTCTTTTTTGTTCATAATATCGATGCACAATAAAGAATTTATTTGTCTTAGAAGTGGATTTAAAGAACTAATAACGCTTTTATAATTTCATCAGACTTGCTTTATTAATAGAAACATTTATACCAATGGATGTTGAATTATTGGAATCTCTGTCTCTCCTCTCAAGATCTTAGTGGTTAGAACTAATCTGTTTGCTGATCGTAGAAAAGGTTGTAGGATCAAAAAGGTGACCCATCCGTTTAGGGACTCAGCTTTTCGTGTACTCAAATCAAGAGTGAATTTCGAAGATTAACATTTCTTAAATAAATTATGAAAATCAAAGATTTTTGGTGCAAGCTTTAATTGTTCGTTGACTCCGGCTGACTCAAAAATCAAATCTGGGAAACATGTTAGGCAAAATAACTAAATCGATACGGTAATTTTTACCATACAATTATCCTGCGAGTTTACGTTTACCTAGATTCGCTAGCCAACCGATAAAACGATAAATCTGCAAAGTTTTTAAGCTATTTAATCACGAAACTGTTCACGTTCAAGTTGCTCGCCAAGTTTCAAGCATTTTTATCTGTAAACTCGACCACTTAACACGAAACCCATCACGTATAACTATATCTGTTTACAGCACGTCGAGGCAGGACTGCTCGAATTTTCCCGAGATTTTCGAGGTCCGACGCTGCAAGGGATATATATAATGCGCTTTCGAGTTTTGAAGTAAGTTAGCAAAGTCGAGAACTTCAACTGGGTGCAACGCTAATTACTCTGGGCGTCAGGAGTTTGATAACTCTTTGAAAATATTTACGGCTAAATTTCGTGAAAATTTCAACTTTTATTCTCCGAGATTGAGTTTTATTAACCGGAAATTTGCGGCAGTCTAAATTTATGCACAAGTGCCCGCCATAAAATTCAATTTGAAATTATTTCGTGCGCGCGGTCGAACATCAAAGTCGAATCTTGTACGAATAGGTTGTATATAGGGTTATACTCGCTCTAATATGGAAATAATTTCATGTGGGATGGTGAGAGTCGCAGAATGAGAGCAAACAAGATCGATGCAAACTTAAATAAAAGCATCCCCATAATTATGTTTGCAAGCCTCCGACTCGCGCAGGAGGCGCAGGAATATTTACATGCGCCGTATCATGACTCGTGCTCCTCAATAACATTCACACACGGTAACTCCCATACGTCGCCTCAAAAGTTAGCTACAGCCGAATAAAGAATTCCCAGTGACGTATATACACTAAAGCGGCGATAATTTTCAGCAACTCCCGGTGCATCGAATTTAAATTTCGCACGAGACGCAAGAAGCGACGCCGGACACCGCGCATATCGCGTACGAACGATCGGGCGTGTTATGCATCCGAGACACGAATTAATAAATGGAAAGCCCCACAGAGTATAGCGGGAGAGAGAATCTCATTTGAGACTGGCAATTATCGTTCACGCAATCGTCCGACTCGTATTGAAATTCGCTCGAGTATAAGCGGGGCGCATGAAGTTGCCAGAGGAGAAAAGGAAGATCTGAAAACGAGCCGAAAAAGAAGGCGAAGGGAAACGAGACAGAGAGAAGAGCCTCGCGGTGATTTTCAATTAAAGGCCGGGGCAGCAGCAGCAGCAGCAGCAACGGGTGCAGGAAGATATACGAAAGGTGTCAGCGCGGCAACATAATCGCATTAAGAATTCGCCTCTCCGCGACGTATGAAATCAAGTCGTAAAAAGAAGCTTCTCTCCGCCGCCGCCGCCGCAGCTGTCGTAAATTTATCCCCGGCGCAGAGCGCACGCGAAATGAAGAAGAAGAAGACGGCTGCGAGAGATAAAAGGAGAGATGCGAAGGAGGCGGAAAAGAGAGGATTGCGCGCGGCGGTGGCTGCGCTGCCTGATGCTACTTTACGTTAGGCGCTACTTGCAGATCGTGCAGCGGCCGTTCGTCGAAAACGATGCGTGGCAAAAATATTGTTATTAATACACGCGAGGGGATTTCGGATAAATTGCCGGCTATGAGGCTTCGAGCGTATTTCACGCTACCGCTTTGCATCTTCGCTTATACAAAGTGTAGCGCGAGTCATGCTGGTCGCGTGTTTGCTGAATTCTTTTTTAGTCAAGCCTCACATATATTATCTCCTTCTCTCTATATGCCTTTAATGAATGACTTTATCTTTTTCGAATTCTACACTTTTTTCTCTGTTTTCCATTTTGACTCTCACTTCGAGATTAATTATACCAATTTGAATGCTAACGAGGACAATATAATATCGTTGTAAGCGCAAGAAATATGTTACCTACACCTTTTGCCACGAGGCGTGGATGTCAGTTTGTGCAGTAGTTTTAAATATTGCGCAATTCATCTACTATGCAAATACTAGAGAAATCACTATTATTTTAAAAATCAAGTTTGCGAAATAATTCCTAATGCAAATTCGGCATCAAAATTTCATTCTATAGCGAGGCAAAACAATAAAAAAGTTTAACCGTATATATTAAGTCAAGCGAGAGGAAAGTGTTAATGCACAAGACAATCGGACATCGCGTTTGAACTCGCGATAAAAAATCCAAAAGCGAAACCGCATCATCAAATCTCGCAAGAGTATTAGCACGAGTATATGACTCAAGCGTATAAATATATATAGCCTCATCGGTGAGCCTCGATTCGGTTAAATTAAAGCCCCCAATCCCATTTCGTCGGGATAATAATGTGGGTTTCTTCGTCTGTTGACGAGCAGGAATGCAAATTATTCAACTTAAATAATACTGCTGATGCTCATATGCACCGCGGTCGTCTAATACTCACGCGTATATTGCATATTGTATACATCTCTCTTTTGCGCCAGATGCACTGCCGTTAGTATACATCGCTTTTTGGGTGATCAGTCGCATTATTAAAGCGGCCTGAATCGAGAAAAGAAAAATTAGTTTGATTGACGCAAATTGAAAGATTATTGGATGCATGGTACTTAATTATAGAATCGATTAGTGACATAATTGCTACTTATCTTAAAATTTTACAATATACTCTCGAAATAAAAATGTTATATGCTTTTGTCAAATTCGAATATTGCATTTTACAAATTTATGTCACATTTCGTAGCGAGGATGATGAACTATTTTATTCAATCAATTATCCACGAAAGTATTGAATTGACACACTTGATAAACGAGATATTGGAATTACGTTTTGCCTGCGATTCAATCCAATTTGCAAAACGCGACGCAGGAACGTAATATTTTATTTACATTTTGGATACG
The DNA here is from genome assembly GCA_020010945.3 of Muscidifurax raptorellus. Classification (NCBI taxonomy): domain Eukaryota; kingdom Metazoa; phylum Arthropoda; class Insecta; order Hymenoptera; family Pteromalidae; genus Muscidifurax; species Muscidifurax raptorellus. Next base: position 17,560,482 of record CM052077.1, on the reverse strand, counting down.
AAGCACCTGACGAACTATATATATATTGTATTTCACGAGCCAGTTCTAAAATACAACTAAACTTCGATAAGTTTCGTTTATTAATTTGGATATTGGATGGTAGGGAACTTGCACGAAGATAAATAAATATTATAACAAAGTTAAAGCATGCTTAGTTGTGACGTCATGCGTGATTTTCAAATTGCTATATCTCAATATATTCATTCGATTTCAGAAGAGAAACAATACGTGTCGATTAATTTTTCATATTCTACCCGGCTTTTCTAATACTATTTAATCCAATCGGCGAATATTGATGTTGAAGGTACTATTTTATTAACGTTTCGGACACGAAGAACCTGCCGCCAACTATTTCGGGCCGGTGTTCTAAAATAAAACTGAAAGCCGATAAATTTCGTTTTCTTCAAAAATATATCACTGATATACTATTATACCATTCTCGTTACTTTTACTTTTCATTTCATCGTCGATTAATTTAAAGTCTGAAACTTTGTTTCCAATATATAACCATGGATATACTGTGTATAAGAAGCCAAGTGAAAAGTTCGCCAATGCATAACAGCTCACAAAAAATACAGCTCACGCAGCGAATGCATTACATATATATATTCCGCAACACTCCCGTAGTATCGTACACGCACGTATCGAAATATGCGTTTATCGTTGCGGCGATTCTTCTCCTCCTTCCTTTTGGCTTCGCATTTATATACTATATTTATACTCGGTCTCGCGCGCGGGGCGAGCGATCACAATCGGAAGGTATGGGTTATTCGAATTGCCGCCGCCGTTCGAGTCGGGGTGCATAAATCATAAATCGATATATATGCGTGCTCACTCGCTCGTTAATGGCCGATCTTTTGTGCAAACAGGGCCGAGAGTTATGGGACCCGCTGAGTCGGACTGCGGCGAAGAAATTTCGGAGCGCATAATTAGGCCCGAGCGTAACGTATACACTCTGCGCGTAATCACGTCGATTATTATGTGCAGCGCTTCGGCTCAGCTGAGCATGCCTATAAGAGTAAATAAATTGGATATTTAGTTGAAAAAAATGTTATTCCAACGAGTTGTGTTCGTTACAGATCCCATGCTCGCGTCGCGCTTGTTATATTTGTTTAACAAACCTGCAAGTTCACTACCGGTGCAAAAATGATACATAGCCCTTTTTTAACTGCATATTTGCAGCCATTCTTCGATTAATTACGATTTTGATAGGATTTTACGCTTCTACGCGTAATTTGTACTATATTGAATTTAAAGAATACACAATTTGTTTCAAATCGAATCAACGATCGATCGATGTGGAAATTAGCTACTATCCACGTATATAGGTCTCATACAATTTGACAAACCTTATATACACGACTATATACTCAGTTGCCAGTCTGGCAGATCCACGCTTGAGAGTTGAGCTGAAAAATTGCGCGCAGAAACATCACTTCTCGATTGACTCTTCAATTCCAAACTTTCCATAAACATCACTCGTACCTATATATTTATACGCTCTCGCTGATTATCCACGTACACGTATATATTAATGCAATCATGATCGCAAAGTGAAACGCGTCTCACGGCGAACCGTCTCGTACATTTTCACTCATCTCTCTCTGCAGTCTAGGCTTCGGTGTATATGTATGTATATAGAAATACATGAATCGATCGAATCGTATAAGCGATACCGCTACAGCTGACGGCGAAAGGCGAGCGCGCGATCGTCTTATGCACTGCACGAGGGGCGCCGATTTGATCTAATTGATTTCCGCTACTGTTTGCACCGTGCAAACCGCGACGCTTCGTACTTGGTTTCATCTCCCTCCCTCCCTTACTGTTGCACATTTACATACGCAAACAGATGTTATATATCACCAATGACCTACTCGCAGAGATGTATATATGTGTGTGTGAAAACTATATTATAGGCTTTGCCGTTATGCGGTACGTAGATGCGGTTCAAAGCTATCGTGACTTATTCATCGGAGAAGGATCGATTATCAATTTATAAACATTCTCTGGAATAAGCTGCGGACTCGTGAAAGGCAGCTCGCCTCAACTTTCCTCGCCGATATATAAATGCGGTTGTGCGCGGGCGTATAGACTGCTGCAGCATAGCGAGTTTCCTAGAATTAAATTTGTAATTTTCTACCTCTTCGAAAGAAACTTACAACTGAATAAGTACACGGAGAGAAATTTCGAAGGCTCAGCGCTCCATGTTATTGCGGCCGTACATTTGCAGTCTATTTTCGTCGTTCCCGAATCCCGAAATTTTCCGAATTCTGTCGATACGAGCATAAGCGTCTACCGCTTCGACTTTCGAGCTCCAGCCGACAGTCGGCACGCTATAGTATTCCAAGTTTCGAGGTCTGAGACTGCGAAGCGTCGAGTCCCTACGGTACGGAGAATCTCGGAGTCCCCACTCTCGCAATTCGACTGCTAATAATACCATGTCTCGCGTCCATACATGCACGAAAATCGTAGAGTATCTATACTTCGAATTCGAAGCCGAATCATTCGTAATTAGATGGGACAGAGTACAATATTATTCGTGTTCCCGTAGCTTCGAAAGTATGGAACGCTGAGCCTTCGAAATTTCTCTCCGTGTAAAGTCACGCGTTTCTCCAATGTTCATCAGCTTCGATAATGAATACACCCCTTTCTTCATCACCATCAGCTAACTCAACTCGTATATATAAGCGCATTGTATATACTCTCAATAATACATCGACGAGGACTCGCGGAGCCGTTACGTGCTCTGAGCAATAGCCGAGGTACACAGTATAGATCGCAGAGCCCGACTGCCTACCGGCCGACAAGTGGCCAGCTGTATATATAACCATGGGTGGCATGAATGACACGAGGCTCATTTGTCTCCGCGGACGGATTCACGATTCCAACGGAGAGACAACGCGCGGCGCTGCGCAAACTGTTCCACACTAATCAATCTCTCCCGGGGAAACTCGTGCGTGACTATACCTCCGTCCCCCCTTCGAGTCTGTACTCTGTCCTCGCAACTCTCTGCCTCTTGCTAACTTCCTGTTCTATACTCCGAACAGTACCAATGTTTTCAAGCCTTATCGCTGAGAATCGCCTGTTTGAATATTCATAATGTTTGTGTACTGACGACCCGGTATTATCGTGACAGGGACTTTAAGCTAATAATTAGCTAAAACTGAAAATTTTGATTTCGTGATGTCAAACGTCATTTATCTACCCTATCGATACATCTTTGGACTGTTAAGTCGTAACTTGGACCTTCGTATACGACAAAGAATGGTTCCTTTGATCATTTATATATAATGATGGAATTAACAAATATTTTTCAACATTATATAAATTCATTCATATATTATAATATACTCACTCATTTTCAGTAGCACCATAATGCAGGATGCGAAATCATTGGATCTCTAAAACAAAATTAACGTATTTCTTTCAGGACGGTTAGACAGATACAATTAAATACTTAATTTAAGACAGCTTATGACATGTATTTCAGAATTATTTGAATTGAATTCTGTTAACTTAGTCGATCAAAAATTTACCAGAAATTTAATTTCCTCTTTGAGATATAGCGTCTTTAATAATTGAGTATAACCTTTATTATAATAATAAAGGAATATAGTCCATTTACTTTAATATTATGATCATTTCGCATAACAACTGTAATAGATTATATTAATTAATAGCGTTATAAAAACTTCAGGCCTATAAGCGGTTAATTATATCATCGACGCAATTGTCCAGAGCTAATTGATGCACAAAACTGTGCGTTGACAATTCGTTCCGCAACTATCCACGTCTGTGGTTCGTATCATAATATAATGAACTTACAATGAGTAATGCACAAACTGTTGGATCAAACTTCAGGGTACATAAATAAGTGTCTGCCAGCGAGTACAGGTAAGATTGTCTGATTATTACCGGCTGATACTTCTTGCAGAACATGTGTGCGCCACTAATACTTATATTCTGCTCAGTTTACCTAATATGTTAATTTCTGCTGCAAGCCCACATGTTCAATTCATTAAAAAACAGTGCGAGTTAAGAAAATTTAAAAGAACATCATGAGTGCTATACTAATGCTTCAATCGAATTATACAGTAATCAAAAATTACGTTGGTGTAAAAAGTTAATAGTCGAAATGTTTATGCGATTCACTATAAGCTTCATGATCCCTTCTTATAACGCTTACATATACTTTGACGGCAATATAACAATGTATATATACCGCGAGTATACTTAATCCTCTTACGAGTTTTGCGGGTCTAAATGTCATTGGTGCGCAAAATTCATGCGCGACTCGTCGCTCGCGTCTCATTTTCTCTTTCTCCTCTCGTGGCCCCGGAGAGCTCCCGTATCTGTACCAGCCAATCCAGTGTGGGAGAAGAATTTCAATTAGTATTTCTGTAGAAAAGCAATTTAGATTAGTTTTTCTGTTAAGATTACAGCGGAATCCGATCAGATAATGCTTCATTGTATTTCATTAATTAAAAGAGTCCAAAGTACGTAGCTGCATACATAGACTCGGTGCGTTTTTATATATTCACGAATTTCAGATAACACCTGGCGCTGCATACGAATAAGCAGCGGAGACACACTCAAAAGTCCGCTCCGGTCACGATTAAAACGTAAAGCCTAATTAAATTAACGATTGCTCGTTAAAACTCGCGGCTCTCCTTTGGCATACTCTCAGATGGCATATCAGATTTTTTCATGCAAATAAACAACCTCGCTTCAAGCGCACGAGTACTTGCACAAGTATTTATATATAGCGGAAAAAATCGAGCGCGCGAGTCATTTAAATGTCATTGCAGGCAGTCTCGTTCTGAAGAAGTAAATCACTCGCGGTGATATCGGTGAGCTGCTCACCACGGAGAAGTGAGTTGTCTTAATCAATTAGGAAGCAGCGCGGCGTATTATATGCGCGTATATATAAAGGGGTCGCCCGAATTACACTCGGACTCGCGCGCGCTCGAGCCGTAAAACAGAGCGCGCGCAACTACCGAGCGAAGCGAGCTTTCCTGATGGATGGCGCGTCGGGATCAATTCTTTCGAGTCGGACGCGCCACCTTAGTAAAGTACTTTTGAACTTTTAGAGGAGGGAACTAAGTGAGAGGTGAAAGTTCATTCGGCGGGAATTCGGTAGCCCTTAAGTCGTTTTCAACATGCTGGAAGTTAAAAGTTTTAGTAAGTAAAAACTCAATATCGTTGATAGTGCAATAAATTGATTATCTATTCTACTTTCATTCCTTTTCTTGCAAATTCATCGTATATCATCCGTACATCGTCAACGACGGCACTCGTGATTGCCCTGTGTTTGAGCAAAGAAACTACCTTCGCGAGATGGAAGAGAGAGAGAGAGAGAGAGAGAGAGAGAGAGAGAGACCGAGTATAAGAGACGTCTCGTATAGTCGCAACGGACTGACCATTAAATTTACATAAGAGCCTTTAAAAGAGCCGAGCGCACCGCGTGAGCCCTCGCGATAATTAATAGTCCAGGAATTTTGATTGACGAGAACGAAATTTGGCGTGCACCGTGCGAGAAGAGAGTCGAGCATTATACGCTCGGCCAAGAGGGAACAAAGTCAAGGTAGAAAACGTGAGCGTTCCATATAACGTTAAAAAATTTTCCGTCGCCGAGCCGAGACTCACTCCGTCTCCTTCTCTCCAGCTGCGCGAGCTTCATCGAGTGTCCTCATCAATCATTCGAAGCTCACTCGCGTAAAGCCCTCTTCGTGCCTCTAGTATACTCTCTACAACTTATACGATATCCACGTGGCTCTATGTAGTATATACATATACACTCTTGACTCACTTTGTCTTGACATCTGTCAGAGGCTATAGCTATTGTTTGGCTTTTTATTTTCATCGCCCTCATGACGAACTGACTCTCCGACTATATCATGCTCTTCGTCTCGCTCTATTCTCTTGGCGGTTCGCGGTAAGTTAACCTTTGAAATGGATGAAGAGCGAGAGAGATTGAGATAAGTAAGGATGCAGAAGTGGCTGAAATCATCATTTTATTGTGCATAAGTAGGACAGGAAAATTCGAGCTTCAGAATTTTTATTCCGGCATTGCATACATATAGCCCTGACGCACGTCGCGGATAAGCCAACTTACAAAAATGATCTGCCATTTCTATTACTGGGTATTATTTCAACCAACGTGAAAGTATTTTTTTTCAAATATACATTTAGCAGTGATTGATTGTTTATGGATTATGACTCCGTATTGGACCCAAAGTACTTAAATTTATACCAAAGTATATTCACAACATCTGTAATGATTCTTTTTCATCTTACAAGTGTAGACAGTAAACTTAATAGAAGAAATCCAAGATAATATGACATCGTTTGACCAAATACATCAGATAACGCTTTGATTAATGAATGCGAGTGTAATACTTTATTTTACTTTTAACCTTCTTCTCTGTGATGCTTATTCAATTTCTGTATACAAAAGTAATGAGTTACGGACTAATAAATTACAATGTCTTTCATCGTAATCTTCCAGCCAATAAAATTAAAATGCATAACAAAAGTCGCACCTGACCAGCCAAATAGTTTGATGAATAATCATAACTGTGGTATAAAGAAAACCGCGGTGAGTTCAATTAACTGCGGCAAAAAGTCTGCAAGAGCAAACACAGGAGAACTTGATGATTCAATATTTGAACGCGTTCATAAGCAGTGAAAGGCCGCGGCACCAGCTCAGCGAGAAAACGATCGCCATTAGTCAATATCACATATGGACCTCGTAACCCTAATGGCCCTAATGATCGAGTGCTCGTGTTACGCGCTCTATAATAACTGTCTCTCTGGTCTTGCCGCTGCAATATAGCGCAAAGAGAGACGGGCTCTCGTGAGTGTACACACGAAATGACGAATGCGCGACTCGCAGCGAGCTTTTCCCTCCTCGGCAACAAGAAGAAGAAGAAGACGAAGAAGAGGAAGACCTGACTTCCCTTTTTCAGGCTCGTAATGACACGCTTTTTGAGCGAGCCGCGGCTATTATGCTCCTTTTGGACGGTCCTGTGATCTCTTGATCGTTTAGCGAGGAGAAAAGAAAGGAATGTCGAGAGGCTTGAAAAGAGTCGTGCGTGTGTGTGTGTGCGTGTGCGCGCTGTATATACGTTGTCCAAGTGAGAGAGAGAGAAAGGTGTGAAGTGAAAAGATAGGCAGTAGAGAGGTCCGAGAGCCGCGGGATGTGTGCGCCGCGCTGTTATCATTCTCTCAGAGTAGATAAAAGGAGGCGCGAGTGAATGGGCCTCGCAAGGGGACACAAAGGGACAAAATGAGGCACGTTGTGGAGTAAGAGAGAGATTGATTCGAGGGGATTGCGGTCTGTTTTTTCTTTGGTGTGGATAATTGTGGGAGGAATGTTTGATACCTAATAACTGGTTTCTTTGTGGGCAACGCGTGGATTTATGTCGTTCTTATAGTGGTGTAAGCGCCTGCTGGATTATAAGTATACCTGCTCGGAAAAGCCTTATATTCCCTTCAACCTGGCAAATGGCCTATTGAGACGTGAGCCTTAATATTATACTGCAGAGAAACAATAATATCAGTATACAATACTTTATTAATTGAAAGCAAAATAATTATGTGTACGGTATACCAAGTATTATACATTGCACTACAACAATTTCGATAAATGTGCGTAGGTGTAACATATACAATTAAGGGGTATTACGCTGCAATAGAAAATCTAAAACAATCAGAAAATGACCCTGATACAGAATAGAAGTAACACTATATCGTATCATATCTCAGTATTAAACGTGAAATTAACTGCTTCAGCGAACAAGCAAACGAAGTAAATTAAGACACCTTACTACTCTTATACCAGTCTACTAAAAGTCTTCGGAAACGATCAACTAGTCGCGCCACAAAATGAAAGCCCTACTACGCGACGATCTAATCGCTATCTTATCCACCACAGGCAAGATAATGGAACCCTCTTCAAGCACTTTCGAGGATTCCACGATCGCGACGGGCGCTAGGTGTTTTTCTAATTCGTCTCCGCAACCTGTTGCCTTTTTTACTTGGCCCAGCAGACCTTCATTAAATCACACAAAGATTTCGTTCGAACTCGAAATAAAAACATCGAGATAAGTAGGTAATAGAGATTTAAAGTTACCATAATTGGGAATTTGTTTTCTTAGTCACATATTATTAATATATTACCCTAAAACTAATGAAATTGTTAAATGTTGAGTAATATAATTGAGATGTATTATCATAAAATTATAAATACGTATAATATATCTATACAATTACTGAGACTGTATCGGAGACGAAAACTTCATTGAAGCAGTAAAAGACGAGCCGATAGCACAGTATCATATCAAGACCTCCAAGAAAGTAGGCATACACCTCTTGTTCTATCCCTCGACCCCTCTCAGATAAAAATACACGGTTTTCCAACCGGCTGTTGAACCCTCATCTCATAACTTACACTCTTCGACATTTGTATTAGAAGTTCGGACGCTGTCAATACCATTCATCTTGTTCTCTGCGCGAGTTTCTCTATTATAGCCTCTCAAAGATTGTCACCCTTTCGCTTACAAGGTCTTGATCTTTAATTGTCGCCCAGCTTCACTGCCGGAATTTTTTACTTTCGGCAATTGGTCGCGACGGAAGATTTAGGAGCAGACGTGCGTTAATGCAGCTGTAGCCGAGGACTCTGACAATGAGACAAGCAAATGAGTTTGTAGCGCACGTGTTGATAGTGTGAACATCTAAAATATCTGTAGAATCGATGGATAAATATAATTTATTGAAGAATTGTAAAATTCTATATTTAACAATGAGCAATTTACGATCAATTGTATAATCATAATTTGTTTGCAAAAAAAGTAAATAAAACAGCGGCCAAAATAGAAAATTGGATATAATTAAATAAGAGGTATTGATGTTGCTATTATATTGTAACTTTTGCTTTTAGCAAACTTACAGAAATGCAATTCACAGTTAGGCAACGCGAAAACACAAACAAAGAAGAAAAGAAGTTCAGAAAGAAGTAAACATACGTAAAAGCGAATTAGACCGGAGGAAGATAAAAAGAGACGGAGACAAAGGACGAAATGGACAGTCTGCCCGTTAAAGGTGTAGTATAGTGGATATAACACATACAGCAAAGTTCCAATCAGAGATCCTTCGTCTAGCAGCTCGGACACGCTCGCTTTATCGACGATTGCGACCAGCGCTAATTAACTCAGCTGCGGCAGACCCACGCGTTAAATCAGCTGGCGCGCGCTCATAGTCCGCGTACACCTAATATTGAAAGCAACCGAAAGGGGAGAAAGTGAGAGGGCAAAAAAAGCTGAATTTATTAGGGCCACATGGTCAATGTTAATTATCGGCTCAGTGAGATTGTTATATCGTTATACGAGGGTCTTGAATTAACGATTCAGCGTACACTGCTGAGCTTCGTAAAGGTAAAAAACTATAAGCAAAATTAACGTATTCAAAGATTATGGTTCTATTGTATAAAATAAAATAAAAATAAAAAGAACGGATATTTTACATAAATAAAATTATTTTGGGCGACCTCACCGAGCGGTCACTATATACTTACACTTTGCAACAACAATATTAAGAGCTAACTTTCTTTAACTAAAGGAGTAAAAAAACTCAAAGTCACGGAGAAACGAAGACTGAGTTCGGTATCTGTATGTACACGTAATAGGTGTGGGTGCGGAGGTGATTTACAACAAAGGCTGCTGCACGCTATTAATCGAATCTTTACGGGAATGACACCTGGACGCAGATTGCATGATTAACGAGGAGGTACTGTGGCTTGTTTATAGAGTCGTGATAGGGAAGGTGAGGCGGAATTGAAACGTCGTTCGTTCAAAACATATGGCTCAATTTACTTCGTTCGTTTTAACGATATTTATCACTTTCGATATGGACAAACGATTGCTAAGAAAATAAATATCTAGAAGCATTTTTTGTATACAAACAAAAACATAAAATATTAGTTCGGAGCTGTAAGACGTATAAATTTATAGAAGAAATATGGTTTTACTGTGAGTACATTTGGTGCAGGATAGATTTCACACTTTTAAAATTTGACGTCGAGTCTGAAAGAATCGAAAAAATACATTTCATCGATATACGGTGTATTATAGTAGAAAATTCAGCCCCAGTGCAAATAGCATAATCCCTAAAGTCTATATCAATGATATCGCCTTGCAGCAAGAGAAAAAATAAAAATAGTAAAAAAGTCTATTCGATGAAACAAGAAGTCGAGACGAATAATGCCGTTAATACGTCACCGCTATTATCGGCGACTGGCGGCGGTGCTCGCCACGTCTACCCTCTGAGGCTAAAAGCCCCAGCGCGGAATTCCACGATTGGTCGGCCGTAGGGAAATTCGCTCCACCGCCACTCCGATACGATATCTCCTTAATGCCCGACGTTTAATAAATTCCGTTGAATTTCCACGGCGGCGAGCCTGAGAGGAACATCCATCCTGTTCTCTCTCTCTCTCTCTCTCTCTCTCTCTCTCTCTCTCTCTCTCTCTCTCTCTCTCTCTCTCTCTCTCTCTCTCTCTCTCTCTCTCTCTCTCTCAAACGCGTGCGCTCTTGCTCTTACTCTCTTTGCCTCGATGTCTCCAGGGATTTCTCTGGCTCTTCGGATGAGAGCAAGAGGTTCGCTCGAGGCTGCAGCTCGCGCTCATAAAAAAATCATAGAATCTCTCTACCGAATCACTTTTTCCCTTTATTCCCTCTTCTTTATTCTGTCTTATTACTCCTTTAAGAGGTGTACCCCATAATATAGTCGATGCCGCTGTCACTGGCGCTCCTTAACATTTCAAATAGAGAGTATTGGCGGCTTAATTACATAAACGAGTCCCGTGCTGTATGAGCAATGTTGCTGTTGCTCACGTCATTCGAATCATAATTTCGAGACAAAAAATTTATTCTTAAACGTACATGGAAACCTTCATATATTAATTCGAGTGGTATACATATCAGATATATGAAAAATATTTAATGAAACACGTTTGAAGAAGGTCTTGTCTCGGCCGTCGATAGGTGTTGAACTTGAAAATATTATATCGCAAGGATTAAGCATTTCCACAGCTGTTTATTAACTTTCATACAACTCGCTAGCTCACAACCATTATAAATGGTCGTATAGAAATATACAAAAACCGCACGCATGATTCACTCTAATCCAGAAGTATTATTCATGAACGTAAGACTAAGCGAAACTCCTTGTTACAAGAACTGTCACTACCAACCTTCCTAAATACACTGCACCAGTGTCGATCAATCATCCGCGCCGAGCGATCGCTGCCACAGCTCTCTGTCCCTCTCTCTCTCTCTCTCTCTCTCTCCCTGTATAACCCCCGTGCGTTCGTCGCTAAAGATTCGTGTGACAGATGAGCATTTCAATACATCCGAACGCCGAGAGGGTTGCTCCTGCAACGACTGGAGCTAGAGCACGACTCATGAGCTGCTGTGTGCACGCGACCTATGGATTTAATTATTGGGATCGATCGCGGCGTGCGCGTTTAATCGGCTGGGCGTGGACGGACGCTCGTCCATCGAACAAAAGAGAGGGACAAAAGCCTGCCTCGGTTTGACGACCTTGACAAATTACGTTACATCGAGAAAGCTGCGGCACTGCATATGTGATGTATACGAAACCAGCCCTTTGGCGTCGATCAAGCCGTGGGGCTTTGTCGTGAGCTTTTGTTTATACGAGAATTCGGGGAAATTTGTGGGTGACGGCTTTTTCAGCGTGATTGGATAGATAATAAGGGCGGTTTCAGCGAAAAAAATTTAACAATATCGTTTATTTGACTTTAAAAAATCAAGTCTAATACATTACAATATCGATTTTTTTATGCACTGTTTATAATTTTCGATATATATTTCTTGTAAACTCTGCTAAATTCAATGCAAGAAATGTGTTAATTATGAAGAAAATACTAGTGTGACGAACAACGAGATGTTCAACACAAATTAAATTGAAAAACCTAGCTAAGATTCCACGTTGTAATTTCATAATAATAACGTTTTATGATACTGTTTAAACATCATGGCTCTTGTTGAAAAATAAATTACGGTATGCTACACGCAAAAGGAACAGAAGCAGCAGTTACTGAATAACATCCGGTTTAATTCCCTGACTTGTTTAGTTAAATCCAGTAAAATATTTTCAGTTTACGAAATATAATGACAACATGCATATAGATACTTAATAGATTCAGTAATCACGGGTTCACGTGACCTCCGAAACTTACCAGATTCAATTTAGCTCGACAGAATTTCATCCCATCGCGACCGCTTTGGTTGCGCACACAAACGCACCGCAAGTTCTTTTCGGCAAAGTTAAAGCACATCGTGAGGCTCGGCACTTGGGTAGATAGAGACGAGAATTCCGTAAATTACGTTGATATTTACAGCAAGTATACACACACCGCAAAATGGTTCTAGTAAAAGAAGCGCAAGAATCTTTAGCGTGAATCCACTTGCTTTCGTTACGGCTATCCTTCACGCGGCCCTTTTTTCGAAGGAAATTTATACGTGTACGCACGTCAGAAACGAGAGAGAAATCTCTTCTAGCCGAAACGATAAATTGGTACCACAAATGGATCCTCGCTGAGTCGCGCACGCAATCCGGCGGAGATGCGCGCGTTCCTTAGTCCATACCTAACTCCATCTCTTCGTCTTCGTCGGATCTTGCTTTTCTTCATTCCAAGGCGTCCTCTAGTCGCTCTCCCCTTCTATCGTGCGATTCTGGCCCATCTGTCGACCTTCGCGACTGTGCGTGCGAGATTTGGAGATGGTCCGTTTATCAAGGAAAGCAACCTGCTGACTAAAGCTTTTGCTCCTTTTTTCTTTCTTCTTGAGCAATCTTTTGGATGGAGTATTAACAGATGTACAATTATTTTCTTCTTTTTATCTCTAAAATAGTTTCTTGTAAAATTAATGATACAACAATCGACTGACGTTCAAAAATTTTGGGAATCAAAAAATGGGGCTTTAGTAATTTCATTTTACTTGTTTATATATTACATTGAGTTTAATTAATTCACATTTAGTATATTTGTATAAAAAATTTATATTTCATGCGGCCAAGAGCTGTACTCTAATCGGACTCATTACACGCGGATAACTTTTCCATTTCATTTGTACGATTTAATTCGGCAGCCAACTAATATATTTGCTATCGTCGTTATTGTCTATACAATTTTATTCATTGATCTCGCCTCGGCACCCATCGTCCCCTTCCTCAGCGCATAACCAGAGTACATAACCATGCGTCTGGTTTCTTAATTTCCCCCCGTCCCCGCTTATGTTGTTGTCGGTTGCACGAAGCCTCGATCTCAACCGACAAGGATACATCACCGCCGGGGAAGTTATACCGAGCGATGGCCTCGGGCAACAGCTCACGAGCTACGTCAATCGCACATCCTTCGCGTCTCCCCCCCCCCCCCCCCATTTCTCTCTCTTTTCGTCTTTTCGTCCCTTACTCTGCTTTCCTCTCTGGTTGCACAGATATATTCATCCTTCGCTTGACGCTATTCCAATTTCCTTTGATCGGCACCGTCGCGTATCTTTATTCTTGTATATATACAGATATCGCTTGATTATACAGACAACAGTTTTGTCGGATGTTCCAAGGATGAGATTTTCTATCTTCGCCTTCCTTGTACTTTATCGAAGTAAATAGAAGAGGTTCGAAGATTAATTATTCGCAAAGTACACGAGCTTTCCAACGAGTTATCACGCCTAATAATGAAAAGAGCATTGGTCAAGCTAAGCCCGGCCAACAGAGCCGATTCATCTAACGCGTCTGTACTATGATTCACCATTATTCCAATCATAGTTAGTCAACTCGAAATGGAATTATCTCCGTCACTCCCTGCTTCGGTCCAGCGGCAGCAGCAGCAGCACAGCAGTTGCGTCGCTTCTCTATCCCTCCCCGGCTATCGAATAATTATCGAGGATCGTCTATCGAATGAAGGAGGTGGTTTCGCTCGGAGGCACACACAATGCCCGGCCGTCCGTGTCTCCTACTGATTGCGTGTCGCGCAAATGCCTTGTAATCTCCCATGCCTTGCCCTCGCCCTTGCTCTGCTACCCCCTCCGCCTCCATCCTTCCTATATATATCTACATCTCGCGCTCCGGCTTCATTTGATCGGCCAGTCATATCTCGCAGAGACAAACGCGCTTGTTGGCTATTTGCATAAAGTGTTTAGTTCCTTTTGTCATGCGACGTTCCTCCAATGCATATCCACACGTATATATAGATGCGAGTTATTTATGTCGGAAATATCCTTTTGCTTCGCTCGTGAATCATTGCACAATCATTATCATTAGTACAGAATTGTTGTGAATGATCGTCGTAGGCATAGACGTTTCTTTAATTTATTGCTCGCAAACTGTATGCAGAACTGGTACGCGCATTATGCTATAAGGATTAATGGCTATCTATACCTGATCAAAGCCATACCCATTCGGCTGAGTATAGACGTTCGGATATGATTGCAAACATCATGAGCATCAAATCAAAATAGGCCTGGAGGAGCCTCACACCTGCGAGGTTTATGCAGGCTCAGCGAGCGTCTCAAAGCTGTCACTGTATATCCCTTCATCTCTCAAGGCTAATCCCTTGTGCCTCAAGGCCATTCCCGTCTCTGGTACTCGCGCAAAGCACTACTGCATGGCTCGCACCTCCTTTGATCCTTCCATCAAAGTTTCGACGACTCCTCCCTTGCATCAGTCAGTCAGTCAGTCAGTCAGTCTCGCGTCATCGATTGTCCATTACATAGATGCGTCTCTCCGGAGTGCCATCGTCGTCCGCATCGAGGCTCATTTCCGATTGATCCGAAGCCTGATGCAGAGACGTCCACTTCGCGCTCCGTGTGTAGTGCGTTTCTGGGATCGAATCTCACGCACTGAGACACACCACGCACACCTTTTGTTGAGGTACACTACGGTCGACATGTGATTGCATGGGGAATGCGAGGTGTGAGGGAAAAAATAACAAGAGGACGATATCAAGAAGGCTAATTGCAAGGATTCGACAGTTTCGATCGAAACGAACAATCAGCATTTGTGTGACTGTGGTCTTTTTCCTATTCTTTGTAGCTTTGCTTGAAATGGCTGTCAGAATCGCGACACTTGTTCCTTTTGCTAAACGGTTCTTTAATTAGAGTGATTTTTAAAACACGTTTTTAATTGATTGCTTGATTATTGGACAGCAATGGACGATTGATACTAAGAAATGTGGACGATTCCCTTGATTGAATAAATAAAAATGCTTTTCATTTAGGCGCACGATACTTCAAAATACATTTAAATTGATATAGCAATCAAATAATACTGCTATGCCATAAAAAAGCATTAAATTGAGGATTAAACAAAAAATGTTGAAAATATGCCCTTCCCTGATATCATTCGTATGCTCACCTTATTTAATACCAGGGCCATGATAATTTTATCGTTCTAAATAAGGACTGGCTGATATGTACGTGATGAAAGTTGCGATGATATAAGATACATAATAGCTCTGCTGTTCGATCATCATCCGACTTTTATTTCTCTTCTACACATCCAACGCGAGCCTATTGAATGGTTGTGAAGAATCCTAATTAGTGTCGATTTTACATAATAACTGTATGCATAGCGCCGATCAATGTACCTTCAGTCTTCCTCTCTCCCTCGTAAAAGATACGCCGCTCTTTCAATAGTCTGACGAGGCAGTCTTGAGAAACACACATTTTACAATCGTCTTTATTTTTTGCTATGACCAATTTTGGTGGGCCGTGTGTCAGATACAGCTTTATGTGCGCGTTTCATAACGCATCGTATAACTTCTCACAGCTCGGATATATGAATGCTGGCTATCGTATATGTAGAAGCGACCGTTAAAAGAAAACATATTCTCTCGTCATTTCTCAATATAACGTAATATATATCTGAATATTCATGATCGTGCTCGTACATACGTGTATATAATACGTTTATGCTCGCATTCGCGTATGTCAAACATATATACACGCCTCGACGGACATCAAAAGTTCTTTGTGATGCAAATTTTTCTTTTTATCCTCTTCGAAGCTTAAAACTATCTCCCACGACATTTTCCATTTTCACTATATCGATAGAAACTTTCCTCTCCAGATCGCAAACAACGAGTTTCAATAGCGAGTAAATTGCAATCTAATCACGAATCCCAGTGCTGAATACCCCCGGCCAGCGTATGCGCATGACTGCGCAGTTCCGGTCCCGATGCTCTCTTCTGCAGACGCCTGCATCCGAGAAAAAAAATCGGCAACAGCGAGCGTGTACTGGGCTCGACTTATACAAGTCCCGCGAATCACTACACGCGGTTGAAAAATCGCGACAATGCACACACTCGCGCGCATTCCCGATCGGGTCATCGGCCGGCGACGAGTCACGCTACACGTATATACACATATACCACCGGTTCGACGGCTGTCACTCATCACCGGGGGAAAAAGGAAGAAAGGGCACAATGGACCGCGTCGGTCTCGGCTATCTATCGCTTATTAATGAACCGACAATGAGCCCGCCCGGGGACGCTGTGGCTCTCGATCCTCTTGTGTATAGCTTCACTCGACCCACATACACGTCGATATTCATCCGCTGCATGATGGGGAGTGTGCACATATCACGAATTGAGCATGTGTATAAAGGTGAAGCGAAGAGTCTTTTTTTCCTCGTCGAAATATACAACGCGCGAGAACCTGGATATAATACCATTAGCGCGTTTGGAGCAATGCGGAGGATTGATGGAAGGCCATGTGCGGATGGTAAATATATATTTGTAAGTGCCAGCGAGTTTGCTTTTGTGCGATTTAGAAGCGTGAAATGTATTATTATAAGTTATAAGCGTAAGTCTCGGGATGGATCTATGCGATTTTGTAAGCATAGCTATATGGTGCGGTGTGTGATATGTTGGAGAGTAGGTATCTCCCTGACTTTTATGCTCTATTATGGCGGTCGATATGATTGACGATATTGTAGCTTTCTCTATTGCTGTTGTGTAATTTTATTGTCTTCGTTTGTGTGTGTGTGTATGTGCGTGTGTATAGCCGTAATGTTAAGTGCTTGTGATTTATTTCATTGTTTTCAGCTTAATTACATTATGCCCATATACACCGGCTAAACGACTTACGACGGAAATACTGCTGCAATAACCAAGCTATGTGGATCCATCAATCACAGTTGTACTTGAGTGGTGTCATAAAATTGCATCGACATTAATTACAACTATTGCCAATGGGAAGAAACACAAGTCCCTCGATCCACAAATAAACATTCAATACGTTTTGACTTGAAAAAAAAACGATTTTGTATAGTTTGTTCATAATGTCTGAAATAACACGTTATCATCACGATATATTTCTCTGAAAACGATCGTACAAACACGGTATCTCTCACCAGCGAACAGTACCTATAAAGCATCGGCCATCTGCCGGGGCAAGTCTAAACGCGCAAACAAATCAGTCCTCAACAGGTCAGTCAGTGTAGATTTTGGGAACAGCGCTACATATATATGTATAACATTAACAAGGGCTGAGAGTTCGAGGTGACCCGCGCGGCGATCCTGTGCCCAGCAAATTGGAATTACACGCGCAGGGATTGGAAACGTCCGTCTTCTTGCCGGATGACTGGTGGCTTCACTGATGTCCCGCGAGTGCAGCGGGGCTGATGCTCTCTCCGCAATCGGACTCGCCTGGCTATACAAACGGAGCCTCGGAGACACACACGCGCGCACGCTGCGCGGAGGATTAATTTACGGAGATAAAGCGCAATTAGTCGCGCGTGTCACTTGGCACAATTAAGCGTATATAGCCTAGAATTACAACGGCGCTATCTCGCAAGCCTTGCGTGCATGTAAGCGTCGGCCTCTCGACTTCTATTAGCCGCGTGGCCTCTGACTTCACGCGGCCGGACAGTAAATCTCTGCGCGTAACCTTCACCTTTGCGCAAGCGGAGCTGAAATAGCGGCTCTCTGTGTATGTGTGTACCTGTGCAGAGAACCGCATTGCTCGTCCTCTCGCGTGCGTGTAAGATCTTGCCTTTACGAGCGCAATAATTGAACCAAGCTGGTGCGTTTTAACGCTGGAAAGGAGGCAAATATTTCGAGAATTCCGTAATGGACTTCGGGGATTTCGTTCTCGGAGATGTATAGGAGAGGCGAATTGCGCGAGAAGCCTTTGTTCGGCGCTTAGAAATTCTACTTGCGAGGAGGAGCGGCATGTGTTACTTGGAGCGTATAATATGGGCGAAAAATTAACTAAATCAAAGTTAAGCTATCAAGTTATCCCGTTTACAGATGCGTACGTCCATTGCTTTCTCGCACTGGCTTCATGAAAAGTTCGAATGAAATAAAAATACGAGAACCGAGTAGAATAGGCAGAATATACAATTGGATTCAGTTTCAAAGCAAGCAATAACTTTTTTTAAGTCCGTTGCGAAAAAAAGCAGTGAAAGATATACATTGATTTCGTGCGCATTCATCCTCCACAACAAAGTCTCTATATATACGCGTGTCAATTCTTCTATTGGGAACTAGGAGCCACTTAAACAAGCATTAGATCATCTCCCAATTGATTCCGGCTCTATTCACATGCAAAATCTCCTTCGCTGCGAATAAAGCAACACCTGAGCTCACGTATCTATATGTGTGTATATAGAAAACGTATAATAGCTCGGAAATTGTCCTCTACAATATCGACCGCAAAAGCTGGACATTCACTACTCATCGCCTCGCGAGTCTCGTGCCGTGAGTATACAAAAATCACGCGCTCGATATTTTCGAGCTGCCCGCGTCCATCTGTCGTATACAAAGCCCACACAGCCGCAAGTGGATTTCTCTCACGAGTCCGTGACGAAAGACTCGGTTTCTAAACAATATCGCCCGTCGAGAGCCGAAGATGAACGGAGAGCCTTTGAGGCACGCGAGCGAGCTCGGGAAAAAAAAGTGCTGCGTGCGAGATGAAGAATCGGGATCATTGTGACGAGTGCCCTTGCGAAGGAGCTGTTGTGTGAAAGCAGTGTTATGTAAATGAAGAAGATCGTCACTTTCAGTTGGATGACGAAATTCTGTTCTATATGCTTTGTAAATTTAAAGCTGATAAGTTTATTTACGTTGAACACGAGCGAATTTATAGGGCGAATCGATCTTATCGCGCGTTTCGTATTGGACAGCCTCGTGGCGATGATCGCGTGTGAAATAATAAAAAAAGAGAAAAGTGAACAATACAAACGTCAACTCGGCATTTCAAAGAACCAGCGAAATCTCATATTCTTTCTTTAATTTCAAGCCATTCCTTCTGCTTGGCCAACAACCGACTGCCAGGAGTATACATATTATATATAGACGAATCCTGCACATAAAGGGCGCCGAGCACAAAACGATGACGAGACGAAACCATCCTCTTATGCTCCGAACCAAAGGTATTATAAGGTATATATATATATATATATATATATACACACACACGAGAAGCATGCGCGACACGAGATGTAACTCCACGAGGAAAAAAGAAACGACAAGTGCAGCAGCGGGAGCCCTTTGAAAGCCGATGCGTTTCGCGAAATTGCGTCGGCGCGTCTTCGAGTCGCCTGCGGCGCCAAATTTCAGTCACGAAGAACTGCGTTTCGTTTGGTCGTGTATATATAGCACTTGCGTACGCAGCTCCCGGGCGAATTCGAGGATATCAAATGCATTGTACGCGTTTTTTCCCGCCGTTTTTTTCAAGATGTGCGGCGTTATTACTTTTTAGGGCTCTGTGACGTTTGAATATTGAAGGCCGAGAAATAATTATTTTACTGGAAAATATAAAGTGTTGAAATGCGTTGAGTACGTGCTTTGTTGCGTGTGTACGTATAAAATACGTCTGTGCGAAGGCTTTTTTGAGTATTTTGCCGGTTTCGGAAATGCCATTTTTTTTTAAATAAATTGCCGCGCATTACGTGCAATGATGAAGAGCTTTTTCAGGACCAAACAATCGGAGAGTGCGCTGAAAAACGTGACGACCGTGCGTGCAACAGCTGCAAAAATTTCGGATATTGCGGTGTCTTTGAAAGTCGATATATTTTGCAAAATTGCCCGGTTTTCGAAAAGCCTTCGTGCTGTCAAACAGCAGCAACGATGTATATAGGTGTATAGGATAAAAATGACCTAAAGTAACGCATTCCTATCGACTCGGAGCTTTTGCAATTACGAATGTATTTTTTTATTTTTGAAAACAATGCAACTTTTTATTCTAAAACAAAGGCTTCCCTGGTAGAAGTCTTCACGGGTTTTCGAGTAGAAACCAGCGATATTTTCTACTTAAAAACATTATTTTAATAATAACACATTATATTTAAAGTAACTTGAAGTCAGGTTTCTGCAATTCTTTCAAGACAACCGTTTTTGAGAGAATGATGATAGTTTCAGAAATTAAAATGTTATCAATAAATAAATATTCATAAATAATACCCCCATTTTTGGACACGTTGACGTTAAATTATCGTGAAATTTCTACCAGGGTTATATTACAAATAAATGGAAATACATATACCTATAATATGCAAAATGAAAATTAGATGCAGACCGGAAAATGGACAAATGTTTGCTCAAAGTATAATATAATTCGCATATATACGCGTCGAGATGAAATATTGAATTTACTTTCACCGCAATTACACAAAGAAAGGGGTCGCGCATATAGCCGCTTCTTAATCGCGCGAAACTTACATACATTATGCGCACTGCGCGAGAGACGCACATACCGCTGCGGGTGCCGCGAAATTTACTCGAGAGATATAACATGCGCCGACTTTCAAGACAATTAAATTTCTTGATTTCTAGTTTCTTAGAAATGTATAAATCATATTACGAGGCCGCGTGCGTGCGTATATCAGCGGTGGCGCGAGAAGGACAGATGGTAACGGTACAAGCGAAACAAATTTTTAAGGCCATACTTAGACGGTCACGGTTCAAATATGAGTGATATAAATACGTGACGACGATATAAACATCCTTGTTAAATAAGTATAAAGTCACAGATTTTGTTTGCAATTTATAATTACTGTCTAGCTTGCACAGGTATCAAACTGTTTGTCGCGTCATTTCGGCATTTCATTTTATACGTGGATTAATTATCTCTTTGACAATATATGCATGTAATCATAAATCATACATATAATTTTAAATCATCACGAATGCGTGATAGAGTTATAAAGTTATAGAATTAAAAATACTACCTCCAAAAGTAAGGCATGCACGCTCTCATGTTCCACTAAGCTTCAATTAACCTTATTGCAGGATTAATTTGGTAACATTAAGCTTCGCCACGAATATACATCCGAGCTAACAGTACCCAAACAGAATTTAAAAAAACAGCAGAGAAACGTCCAAACAATTTATGGCGACAAAAGCACAGTACATCATCGTTCGAAATTGAAATTTTTTCCGCAGCCCACCTGTATAACGGAGCTCAGTACACACACATACAATCGACATTATTCCGTTCTCTTTTTTTCAAAGAAGCAAGAGCGCAGACGAACGAAACACGATGGGGAATTTCGTAAGGTCACCACCACCAGCGGATATATATCGCAGCACGCACAACAATAAATACACATCTAAAGCAACTAGGAAAAATATAATTGCATCGATCACCCGCTGGCTTTCTATATCGCGTCTAGTCACGCTCCGGAATGATTCGATACGTCCCTTTCTCCCGGCGCAAAGCGTCTCTATCTCCAAGGCGAGATGAAAAGAAATAAAATCAAGGGACACTTTAGCAGACGCTTGTCCCGCTGCAACACTTTAATTATACCTACGTCTCCGCGGAGTAGGTTATGCTTTCTTTTATCAGTGCTCTCGAGCGTCATTGTGGCCTGACAAATTGCGCTCTGTAGTATCGCGGATATTAATCGGGATTAGCGAGGCTCGCCGCAACAAAGCGGATCCAGCTGCTGCAAAATGCAGTAGTCGGTACATACGTAGACTTAAGCTTGATAGTATGAGAACCGATATAGAGTCGTCCTCTATGTACGCATACTCGGCATGTCAATTTTCGCTGTCGATCAGAGAGTCATACCGCGGAATTAGTTGTGCGCTCACCAATACTACTACTACTACTAACTTAACGGAATGGATTCTGTTGGCCCATCGTGTGTTGCGGCTTATATTGAATTTCGTCTAGTCCCGGTTCACTGTTGATGGATATGATACCTTGATTTCAAAGTATAAGCATATGGTGGTTCTTTGTGTCACACTATATAATAATTGCAATACTTAATAAAGTCCATTGATATTCAGCAAATATTGACAATCATAACACGCAATGTTTGGTCGCTAATTTCATTCGTTATATACATTAAAAACTTGTCACTGGGTAACTTTCTGGTAAATATAATTGACCATGATTATTATATTCCAAATTCGCATGTTTCATCAACGTGCGTGAAAATGCCGATTCATTAGGTATACAACTGAACACACGCTTGTGCCTGCATACGCACGCTCGCAATGATAAAATGTACTAAAGAGAGTCACCGCGCGTTGAGCTTATTTATCATACAAAAAAAGATTGTGAAATTGTGTGTGCAGATAAAAAAAATGTACTCAATTCAAAAATTTTCAAAATTTAAAATTTATTAGTTCATTTTGAATATTCTTCACAACAAAAAAAGCTGCGTGCAAGTTTAAAGCTCCATTACTATCGATCGATTCGCTATATATATATTTATAATGAATATGTAATTTATTTATCCTGTATTACAACGCTTGCAGCTCAAACGCACGGCGACGCTTTCCCATCTATATAGCGATTCTTCGCCACGATCGACCCGATTCCATCCTATATATAGCTGTGTCAATCAATTTTCTACCTCTCTTTATTGCGCCTCTCTTCTTTTCTTTACTCTTCCATCATTCTTTGTAAATTCCAGTCCGTAAACGAATAGCAAAATTATATTTCCAGGTTCGCAGTACAGCAACGAGCACTTGGCCATTACCAGATGAATTATGTATTTTGCGGGCAGAGCTGCAAAGCTTTATTATATATACATATACACATACATATAGCTATATACAACACAAGCGTCGCTTCGGCGTCGTAGCTGCATAAGCGCTTACCCAACCAATAAGTAAGAATCATTAATCAAGAGCTGATCGGGCTCTATTGTGCATTAACCTCGACCGGTGCAGTAATTAGAATTGCAACGTCAGGACAGTATGAGCTTTCCGACTTTCTTTTATTTTAAAGCCGCTTGCTCGCGTCGTGGCTCCCGGAAAAATCGCTTGATTGGATGGATATTTGAGAAAAATCTTAACTGGAATTGATGGATTTTATATTTCGTCCTCCTTGCGCGAGTCAACTCTCTCGTTGCCTTTCTCTATATCCCTTCGAGACTCTGGCCGAGCTGCAGCAGCCCGAGTCTCATTAATGATTCCCTTTCAGAGGACTGAATCCGGTGTAATTAAATTTGAAATTTTTCCATCTTCCTTATATACCTGCTCTGATTTTATCTTAACACAGGCGTTATATTAATTTACAGCTCGAATAAGGTCTCCGTACATTTTAAAAGCGCACGCTGATGGCTTCCTCGTGATTTGTAGCGATAGCTTCGCAAAGCTTCTTCGTTAGCATGTTACTTGATGATGGGAATTTAAGAAATGCTATTCTGAGACACACATCCTTGATGATAATAATTTCAACTAGCCTATGATTACCTTGTAAATATCACATTCATAAACAGGTATTAATATAGACAATTTCGAACCTCTTCGCATACACCGAATGTAATAAGTTTTGCCTCGGTGTATTTTTAGCATCCATAACAAACAAAGATAAAGCAAGTCAAGCAATATTGACTCTCAACTCAAAACCAATAATATAAGCCTTGAACAGCGCAATCAATATAAATTTATACGCGCAGTAATAGTGTAGCTTAAAACAACAAAGGCAAAAACAAAACGAGCCATTTTCATCATTCATTGGACCCCATCTCTCGACGATCCACGGCGCTAAAAAGCTTCATAGAAGAAAATCTCGCGATAAATATATATCAGGTATAATATGTATAGGTATCACATATATTATAATATGTCTCTCTCTCTCTGTCTCGTATATATAATACCCAGCGCAACGCGGCCGGTTAACATCCAATATTCATAAACACGACCTCCGGCTAAATCAGTTCCGACGAGGAAAATGCGACGCACGCACGCGGCTCGCGATATATATATATAATGCAACAAGCAAGCAAGAGGCAGAGATAGAGCGAAATAGCGCTCCGATGAAGTTCGCTATGAGAACGAGCGAGTTCGAGGATGCAAAAACGATTTGAGTTAGCTCGAATCCCGAGCTATTAGACTCGGCGAAATATGAGAGACTACACGAGAATCACCAAAGCAGGAGGGGAGTTATTTACAAAATTGAGAATTCCGATATAATGCGATTAGGCGACGGTGTAATGCGCGAGAGACGCACGGCTGTTATGTGTAGCGTTTATTATTGTCGCGGGACTATACAGCGTTAATTTGGAATACGGTTGAGATAAGTATGCGCACCTCTAGACTGCGTGTTCTTATCATACAATATAATGAATATTTTATCACTACTGCGCTTGCGTTTGTGGTTTATTACCCGCGGCCAGCATCCGAGCATTAAAAATGCTCGAGTCTATAGCTCTGCTCCAAGCCATGTACTGAGAAAATGCTCTCCTGCTTTGTAGATAACATGACAACCCTTCAATTGAAAAAAATGCTAGCTCCATACTGATACAACAGGAAACTCGACCTTTCCACCCTTCTACTACAATACATGTATATCTATATTGTATAAAGCTCAACGAGCTCAGCAAAAATAATCATCGAGCTTTAGGTGTAGGCGCTCGAGTCGTAAAGCTCGACTCTGTCGTCATTAATTAATTAATCCGCAGGGTTCAGGATGGACTGGTTCCACTGCCGGAGCGCCACATTTGCTATATATATACATAACAGCGTCCGCGCAGCGCAGCAACCGACTGACGTCGTCGCTGAGAGCCCGGGCTGCGGCGCGCGGGAATTATTTAATGTGCGCGAGAGCCGACTGTGCCAAGCTGCTCTCGGTTACGTGCGCCGCTCGCGTTGCTGCTGCTGCTGCTGCGAACCCGGGAAATTGGGTTTCGGGGTGCATTAGTTGAGGCGATGCTCTTCGGCCTGCATCGCAGGAGGAAAGGTGCCGCTGCTGTTGCTGCTCTCTCCTCTCTGGCATGCTGCGCCATGAAGCCACTCTGGAAATCGGGCTTTTTGATACTCCGCGAACGAGATGACTGACGACGACGCTCATGCTCTCTATATAGTCAAAGGAATATTTGAATATTATTAAGAATCGACCTTCCATCGCAATACGGTGAGATGCGGAATACATCGCGTGTATATACGTTACATAATATATGTAGTGAATTTACGAAATTATCATACTCATTCTTATATACAACCAAAGAGCATTTTATTAATTATAGTAATATCTACAGTATGTTGTAAATTGACTGTTAATGAAGCGATTTGATTGGTCGGGAAATAATATTAATCAACATCAAAATATTTCAAAAGAGTTAATGTTCTTTCAAAGACAATTGTATTATATATACATTGTTATAGCTACGACGTTAACCATCTAACCTTATAAAAATTGAAATGAATAATAATTTGTTTTATTATTTTGTGATATACATATGAAGGGCTTCTCAGCTGAACATTAAAAAGAGGGCAGAAGAAAATTAAGCTGGATTGTAATTTCGTAACAGTGTTTGCAGCGGTTGGCAGGTTACATAATCTGACTTATTGCTACTTGTGTAGACAAGATCGAGGTAGTTGACATGGGCTCAGGCAATCACAGTATACGGCAGTTACATATATTCGGTGCGCAAATAATGATGAGGGAAAACAGGATATAGGTAGCCTATGTGCCACGAACAAGCGGTGGGGACAAACCAGCCAATCCAAAACAGTTTTGTTTGACATCGCCAGGATAGCGCATATATACCTTTTTTCCTCCCGCGGCTTGCAATTCATCTTCATGATGCAACGTTACAGCATTGCACCCCTCCGAATTGAAAGCCACATGACCGCAAAGCCATGCGAGAGTACTGCATCGCAGGCCCGTGACATTCATCCCTCAGCCGGGCGCAATTAAAACGCAAATCCGATGACACCTGTTGTGCGCGGAGCGACGTCGCGTCGGCGTGTCCTCGTAAAAAGGACAATTAGCCGCAGGACGACACGCGCGGAGTCATAACGAAGAGCAGCTGGCGCACGAGCGCCTGACAATTACGAGCTTTTTGCCGAGAGCGCGCGCAACCGTTAATTACCGCTATACTCGCGGGGGTTGTTCGACAGCCCGTTCGAAAGACGCGGTCAAGCCTTCGTGACGCTCGGCCTCGTGTGGGTTTGCTTGTTAGTTTCCCGGTAGGATGCTAAGTATAGCTGTTCTGCCGCGTTCCCGCTGAATTTCTTCAATTTCGTTGGGACGGAACTTGGGTCATTATATAGAGCGATGATCGGTCGCACTGCCGTTGGATATATATATATATATATTAAGTGCCATTAATTGTTAAGCTGAAGAAGATCGATGTTTGTTTAATTACGTTTTTCTGAATTCGAGGACTATGTAATTGAAACGTACCTATATCCTTTAAAACAAACAAATAATATGATAAAACTTGCGAAACGATGTATCTTCCTGATCTATTTAATAAGCAGTGTATTTTTTAATTTATCCAATGGAAAGATATATTATCGGAGACGATGAAGTGAAAGGGAATCTTCGATGCGACAAGAGTATCCCGCTGCGCGGTGCGCTGAAATCCCGTTAATACTATACTTAATATTTTTGTGCATCTTTTTTCATCTTAGCCACTCTTATAATTTCTCTCACGACGATTTATCGTACACTTTTTATTTCGACATTATGTCGTTGTTAATTAATCTACATAAGGGAAGTTATGACTATATTGCAATAATTAAATGCTTTAAATCAGAGAATACTACTGAATATAGATTTGTACAAATTGAATTTTCATTTGAAATAGAATCGGATACCCGATATTCAACGTTATTATATTCACGCTACGAAAATAAGTAAATTTATACCATTATAATAGTGCTGAACTCGTTCAACAAGATAATCGAACTCATTGGATTATACACTTCAAGCTTCTAAAGATAGATGGTAGAAGTTTATAGTATAGTAAATGAATCATCAAGTTCAAATATGAAACATCTGAAAATGAATCAGTATATATCTTATCGTGACTAAGTGAAAGAAATAATTGGCGACCAATAAATTGTTCAAAATTATGTATTCTATTTGTCAAATCGTGAATACAGTTCAACGTAAATACGAACCCACGAGTTTACTGATTTCTCTGACGTTCAGAGAATTATTTGATAAAGCACCAGCGAGCTTTGATAAGAGAGGGCGAGGAAACAGATGTAAAAATCTATACTAAACATCCTGCTACTAAGTACTACATTAATCGTTATATGTATTGAAGCAGAAGATCGACAGTCAAACCTTCGCATTATTATAATTCAAACTCTAATTAGAGCAACCTCTAATTATGCACCTCATATTATATCATTTATATTGTTTCATATACGCAGCGTACTTCAAATAATTCCAAAGTAAAGAAAAGCAGTGCGTGTTATCCACAATTTAATGTAGCTAGTCCATGCGCCCCATCGTATATACAAAAGCAATATCATCCTTCTCTCACCCCTCATTCTTCGTTTAAAAAATCTCACCCGCATTTTTTCATTCAACTCGCGTCGTCCCGCTGCCCATTCGAAATCGATACCCATATTTCACCGCTACTCCCCCGCATCTTTTTCCGAAAGACAACGAGATCCACTCTCGACCTTAACCGGAGAGCACGTATATGTAGGTATATATGAATCGGCATGAATAGCCGAAAAGTAGAAAGAAAAAGAAAGATAACTGGCTCGCGGCGGTGACTCGAAAAATCTGGCTCGGTGCGCCCCGTAGCTCCTTCCCAACATCTTGCCGGCGGCGCGGCTGAAAAAAACAGACATAGGTTATCCGTCTTACCTCTCGCTCGCTCCCGATTGGGGTAAAAGTGCCGTATAATTTCTGAGCAATTAGAGACGCCGCCGCGTCGATCGAGTCGGTAGATCCCCGAATTCGAGCTGTGGATATATATATATATATATATATATATATATATATACTGAGAAAGAGAATCGCTATATGATAAAGCACGTGCGTGCATCTTTTGACAGTTACTGAGAGAGAGAGAGAGAGAGAGAGAGAAGGAAGTGAAAGGGGGAACAGGAGAAGGCAGTGCGCGGAATTTGAAAGGAAGAAAGTGAAACGGGGTGTATCAAGGTTCAGGGGAGGGAGTAGACAAGAAAATTGCAGTGGATTCACGCGTGCTCGCGATTTTTTCTCGAACGATTCATCATATTGAGATTGGCGGATGCCGGACGATTTCGATGGGATAAACGTTCGTTTGATGCGATTTTCGGAGCATTTTATATATATACGGCTAGAAGGCCGAGAGGCCGTTTTGTTTTTCAAGGCAATTTCACCACGGTTTTGAAGTATGGAATTCGCACGGCCCGATAATTGCGCGGCTCAACAAATCGTGCAATTAATTTTCGATGCTGCACATAACAAAAATAGTTAAAAATAAAAAAAGTATTCCTCGTTCGTCAGCTAGACCGCTAACGGAAAAAAATCCGAAACTAAAAAAGTCGAAACCCCGAAAGTGAATCGCAAATTGGAGTCGCAGCAATTCGACACTATATACGCTCTCCATTCTTTTTTCTCGTCCTCGCGCGACGATCGCGCGAATTTCCGACGGCAGGCTTCGCACGTCATTTTACGACTGTTTCCCTCTTTTTCTCGCTCCCGGTGCTGCGCCGACTGCCAATTATCAAAACAGTCACGGCCGCGATCTCTCGCGCGCATATACACGCGCTCTCCCCTGTAATTACGAGTAATTGGACGGGAATGCAACAGGCGGCGCTCGCTCGCGTTGACAGTAGAGCCCATCACGTATATGTATATATAAGAGAGTTCGTGAACCGTAGTTGGGGATAATTTGAAAAATTAAAAAAAAACGCCAGCCGAGCTTACTCCGCGCGCTTCGTTATGCACGGTGCGCCGGCGTATTATGTTTGATAATTCGAAGAAGAGAGCGGGGGTTGGGCGCTCGTTAGGTCTGGATGACGGCTCGTTAGCTCGCGACACACAGAATTTAGAGATGCGTGTGATGTTTGTCTATGGCAGAGGGATGACGCCGAGCGAGTGCGGTGCATAGTCTGGTTTAGAAATTGCTCGTTAATTTAGTAGAGCGCGCGCGAGTGCGAGAAGCGTTTCTATATATGTACTTTTGTGGCAAAATTATTGTTAATTATACGAGCATATAGATTTTTCTGTATACGTGTATTTCTCACTTGGTAAACATAGCAAAGCGAATCACACGGCGGAAAAAAACTGAATCGCAGCGTTTTTTCAATGTTAACATTGGTGCAGCCGCTTAGCAGAGCAAACAAAGCAATTTCGCTTCTCTTTTATTAGCGCGCGCTCAGATAAATCCTATGTATAACGTACTCCGGGGGGGGGGGGGGGGGGTGAGCAAAATCCTTGTTGGTTTCGTCCATCCTGATGCTGTATATGTATATATATATATATAGGCTGTGCTCGTTTCGTTATTTATTCTTTCGACCAAAAAATACTTGTTTGCTTTGGAGATTTTCGCTTCATCGACAGTAGTGCGTGTATATATTTGGAAAGGCAAAAAGCCGTGGCGCGCGAGCGCATACGAATTCATGAGCGAGCCCCTAAAAATGCGTATTATTCATTTTATGCGAGAACAAATGTTTATATTTTGTACAACGTGGTATTTGAATGAATGTACGCGGGTTTTCTGATTTATCGAATGTGGCCTGCTGGTGTATGTATATGTATACGCGGATTGGAAAAACATGTACATATGTCACGAATCACGAGGATATGGGTATATATATACGGGTCATGCGTTTGACTCTTTTTCAGTCATGCGTAGCATACTGTCAAGATAAATATTCCAACCGCGCAATAGGTCTGATTATATGTGGCATAACATACTGCTGTTCGAAACAAAGCACTCACAATCAGAGTAAAAATTAAAAACGCCCTACTTTCGCTCCTAAACTTGGCATGAGCGCGACTTGCATATATAGTTGGCTTCCTACTGGGTCTATATATATACGCACGAAAATGAATCCTCCTGAAATATATTGAAGTAATCGCGCGACTGCACTCGCGAGAACCCAAAGCTCGGCGGAAACGCGAGCGTATCAAGAGGAACGGCAGCGCTAAGGTATATTACACCGGGTTAGAACGAGAGCAGAAGAAGAAGTCTTCCTCCCTCTCTCCGGCGGGCGTAATTCACGTTTCATTGCCCCATTGTTTAAGATAATTGTCGCATAAATTTCCGAGGCCAATCACAGTCTTCCCACCTATATATATAGACCCGCGCGTCTCTAGAGGCGAAAAAGGTTAAACGACGTAT
The DNA here is from genome assembly GCA_020010945.3 of Muscidifurax raptorellus. NCBI lineage: Eukaryota > Metazoa > Arthropoda > Insecta > Hymenoptera > Pteromalidae > Muscidifurax > Muscidifurax raptorellus. Next base: position 17,529,921 of record CM052077.1, on the reverse strand, counting down.
AATTCGCAGCGGAGCGGCTGTTATTTGCGATATGATTGATTTCTCCGCACTTCTCGCCCCGAGTAATAGTGCACACATGTATGTATACATATATGTAGGTAAACGTATATACGCGCCAGTGAGGAAGGTGCGAGAGCAGATGCAGCAACAGTTGGCCGGAGCTGACCCAGCGGCGAAGTTGTACATAAATATACGCGCAAAATGTAGGCCGTAAAAGCGGAGAGAGAGAGAGAGATGGGGAGGGGGAAGGGTGCTTCGGTGCGGTTTTGGAAGGATTGATCGAGAGGCTTTTTAGCGGAGGGCTGAAACTTTGGTTTTCATGAACGGGGTGTGATGGAACGAGTGCGTATACTCCAGCTGATTCAGACTTTGTTTTCCGAAGAGGAAATTTATGACAGAGATGGAGAGAGTTTCGTACGAGTCGAGTCTGTGCTTGTTTTGAAAAATTTGTTATACATATAGTTTGCAATAATAAGTTATGTAAAATATAGTTTGAGGATTAAATATTCGCAGTGGAAACTTTTTCATCTGAATATGTTCATAAAATGCCGTACAGCTGCAACGCTATCTTTTTTTACAACGAAGAATTTCTGTATATATACAAGCGAATAAGCGAAAATGATCTGCAGATCGAAAATACACTCGAGACGAAACGCTATTAGGGAACCACCGAGAATTTTAGCCAACTCCCGAGAACAATTAAAATAATAACAACATGTAGTCCTTGAGCTAATAACCGAAAAAACTATATAAACCACACGCTTATAACCACTGGCATTATAAGCACGACGGCGATGATTTATTTGGTGTACAAGCTCGTAAGAGAGAGAGAGAGAGAGAGAGAGGGAGAGAGAGTATAATCGCCTACGCTTAAACGAATTCTCACACCGCGAGTACAAGCCCTGCACCTTGACACACCAAACTCGTGCGTGAGTACGAGCGCTATTCGGAAAAGTTATGGACGCTGTATATATATATATGTGAGTTAGAGATGTCGATGGTATAGAGTCAAAAACACATAATTATAGCGTGTATGTGGAACGTACAATTCTTGATTTAGTGCGACCGTTAGGGTTGATTGGCTGCTGCTGTTGCGATAGATTAGTTTTTTTCGAACGAGGCGAGTGTTTTGATTGACTGGCGCGTGGGTCTTCAGTATAGGAATAACGTTCGTCACGGAGGTTTTCGTTTATCGGGTGTGACAAGTTGTTTTTCGCAGGACGGAAATTAATATGGAAAATAATGTACAAATGCATGAGTGGACTACAAGAAGTGACAAACCCGTGTACTTTTGTAGTGCATATTACTGATTTAAAATGGCGGCGCACATTTAAAATGTTTAAGTTTGTCAAAATCAAGAAAAGTCTTAAATATATAGGGAGTGATATTTTTTTACCAACCAGTCACTGTTGGTGAAGTTGTGTAATGATAATAGCTAACTATTCCATTTGGAATAAAATCGATAAATATCATGGTATCGGCGACATAATCACTATTAGCTCTTAAGAATAAAAGCTAGCTAAGATTAATAGAAGAGTTTATACGATTTACACGATAAATGTACAAATTTTAGTATACATTTAGCTGTTGAGAAATATATCAATAATGATGTGCGTTTTGTTTGAGAGCGTGTTAATAATTTATTATTATATTCTCGTACTTCAACTCAGTAAATCTACTTTAAAAATTGAAATATACGCAGGAAGTTAATCAAACGGTAGCACATCACATTTATTTGAGAAATTAAACTCAATTAAACGTTAAATTCGCTGTCAGATATAATTGACATTGAAGTGTAATAAATTAATAATTTCATAACGAATATTTTCGAAAAAATTGGTTATACATTATAAATATATATCCGATCCCCGAGACCTTGTCGGAAAAAAACTCTTGAATAATAAATATGAGTCGGATAATAAAATTTTGAAAATGCGAATACCAGTGTAGTTCTGAAACAACCCCCTTTTCATCGAAATCACAGAACTTCGTACTACCTCGCCGTCAGAGGTAAAAGTTTTCTTTTCATAAAAGTCTCGAAAGTATCCAAAAATGCCTTCAGAGCGCCACGAACGTCTGCTAAAGTCAAAAAAGTGGAAATTGCTCCATTCAAGCGTAAAGTGTGCAAAAGAAGAAGTCGTGGTCTAAAGTGCAGCGAGAAACATTGTCTACGCGCATAGCCCAACTGCTTTGCGCATTCGACGGACAATTCGTCTATTGTGCTTTTCTGAATTCGCACTAGAAAGTCGAAAGGAACAGACGAAAGATGTCGCGGAAAAGTATTACGCGCTATATCAAATTTGAAACCTCGATTCATTTCAACACGAAAACATTTGACGTATATAAACTTGATTAATCGAGTCAAAAAGCGAACAAAAAATGGAACGCAAAGTTCGCAGCGTGTCCGCAACTAAATTAACCTCGCGCATTAAACAATGCCATAGCGGTCATTTGTCGAGTGGCAAAAGAAAGAAAGAAACGACGTAACCTCCTCTCTCTATCTCCCACGCGAGTGCAGTGGAATGTACTTTTCGACTGCGAGCGAGCACATAATAAATATAATATGGAGCATGGGAGCCGAGCAGGAGAAGCGCCGCGAGGTGAAACACCTTCAAAGGTCCTCGAAACAACGAGATTCAAAAGGCTTTTGTCCCAGCGCTGAAATAACCGGGCGAGTCATTCTCTTAAATTTGATTTAGCTGACCGCGCTTATTCTTCTTTCTCGCCATATAGCTTTCTTCGTCTTGCGCCGCATCCGTCTCTTTCGGTTCCTCATTTTTTACAGATCTTTTCGCAAATCTTTTTACGTATATATATTGCGTTGACTCTCTTTCGTTTGAGTGCGATGTGTAATCGATGTTGCTCTTGCATGATTTTAGCTAAATCTTTGTTATTATTTATTTACAAGTTTTTCAGATGGGAAACAATTTATTTTTAAGGATGAAACCAACCAGATTTTCAAATAATATTCCAAGGGATCCGCTCATTCGATTTGCGTATACTCTAGGGAAATTGAACGCTTTGTCGTTTATTAGATAGAAATGGAATGAACTGGTGGAAAAATCTTAATAATTGGGAACCCTCTGCGCTCGGTGAATCTCGACCCGTAGGAAATAAAATATATCTGAAATATAACTACGCAATTTTAGCGAAAATTTCCTGCTATTCCTTTGTCAGCATATTATTTGATTATATACGAGCTTTAATTTGAACGCTGGAAAAGGTTGTAGCAAATTTCAATATAATTTTACTAACTCATAAGGTGTACGCAACATTAAAAAAGAACACTAACTATGAAACCTTTTCTAATTACATAATTTACTCGGGTATATCATCGCAGGCCATGGCTAAATAAACGTCGCCGACCTATATCTGTATCTAAAATTAATCATAACAAATCATCCGTTCATCCAGAGGACAATAAAGTCGAATAAAAGAAACTAATCCGACATCGGCCATATTCATGACAATCCTATCGATGCATGATCAATGTGCTCCCAGCTTCGTTGCATAATCAACCGGCTCGGGCTACAAATGGGGCTGCGCCAAATAAAAAAGAAAGACTCCCTATATATGCGCATAGGTCTCCTAGAAATCAATCTCCTTTCAATTCGTGCACGTCTATCGTTGTGCAATCGCGCGACGAGCGAACATCGAGCCGTGTCAACAGTAGGCAGTCGTCCTGCTGCGATAAGGGATGAAAGTGGGCTTGCGCGCTTGGTGCGAGGGTCTTCTTTGCCATTTGCAAGGTCTAATACTCCTGCCAATATCTGGTTTCTGTTTCGCTTTCCACGTGATTCGTGAAAAAACGTTGGGGGTAATGTAAAATTAATACAATAGAAACTGGAATATTAGTGGTTAGGGAGAGGTGGTTTTATACAATATTTGCTGGAAAATCAAAATGAGTGAATAGTTTTTATTTGAAAAAAACAATATAATGTTCAATGAACGGCTTTAACGAGACAATTAAATTACATTTAATTTTTAAGATGTATAATGCATGTCATATTGCAGCAATGAAACAATGAAAAGCCCCAAAAGTATGTGATTCTTATAGACTGACGGTATTAAAAGTGAATCACACTAGAAAAAAAAACGAAAACTTATCGGAGTACCCCAAAAACCAAGAGAAAATCCGCAATAAATCAATCAATAAATTTCTCCCGTCCCCTCACGCCCCCAAAGCCACATCCCCCGGCCACTTTCAATTTCTCCTAATACAGCACTCGCTGAATAATACTCGTCCAGGCTACTATACTACAATCTGCAGATCTCCATATCTCGAGCCGAGCCGCTGCGTCGAGATCCGGGATTATCGCGCAGGACACGTCGAGGCGCGTCTACAGGCCTGCATCCAAGCACGTACGCGTATATATATAACTAGAGCAACTCTGTATATACGAGGAGGGGGTCGTGTGTATACACGAGCTTTTTCGGCCGACGGCACCGACACAATGGGGAAAACGCCGGCGCAGGCGGTGCACATAAGTGGATGCTGCCCGATGCCGTGTATATACCTATATTGAAATTAATTGTGAAGCCCATTCGAGCCGCGAGAACTTTTTCTATCTATCGCTCGCGCGCGCGTTCGAGTGGTGCGCGACTACACCCCATAGACCAGATTAGGGGCTCTCTTGGTTTTCGCTGGATTTGCACAACAATGAGCGGATCAGTCGCGGCATGTGCCAGCCCAAAGCTTTCTCGACACACCCTATATACATATATATGCTTCGCTCTTTCTTTCGCGCGCTCTTTGGAAATTAACGTCACCCTCGGTTAGTTTATTTTTTCGTTATCTGCCTGTATTTCACAATCTTTGTCGTTTGCAATAAAAATAGATCCGTGCGGTATTTCTGTGGCGACCGTCCGTCAATGCAGTCTTCCTTTGTGGTGACGAGCTGAGGGAGATTTCATTGTTGGCATATTAATACGTTGATCGTTAATTAAATCTGTTAATACACGTTGTCTGAGGTTGATGAGCATATCCAAGGTTTTTGTCAGAAACAAATTAATCTATAATTCTGACGTTATATGAGAAGCAGCAATCAATATCACATCTACTTTAAATCGTGACGCTCAAATCACTAGCGACTTATATTGCGCAAAGCCAACTATGCAAAACGACCTTAGACAAATCGTCAGTCGAATCCTATGTGCACATGGCTCGAAACTATATAAAAAATTGGTATCAAAACAAAATCTCTATCCGTCCCTTCTCCACACGCACGCACACTCTCGCGGCGCTGTCTCTTTCATACTCAACACTCGAATGTACGCCAGTCGGCTGCATTGTCGCACTTGGCGAATGGGAGGGTCGTTGAGCTCTGCAGATGAGAGAGAGAGAGAGAGAGAGAGAGAAAGCCAAAGAGAGTCGCTCTAATCCGACCGATTCTATCCCCTACCTACCCCGGTCTACAATTTGATACGTTTCGCCTCTCGATCAGTGTCCCCAGTAGTATATACGCAATACACAGGCAGTGTCCTAGGATATATATTTTTTTTAGATTCTCTCTTTTCAAACAGCTCTTTATCTCTGACATCGGGGGGCAGACTGAATTTGAACGCAAAGTGAGGGCTGCTCGAGTCTGATTCTCTGCATGTACGTGTGCGCAAGAGCTGCCGCGCGGTTTTTGGCAAACCCTCGAGTGCGTTCAGATAGGGGGGGACTTGAACAAATACATGTGCCATCGATTTTTTTCGTTCAAGTTTATTTTGACGGGTGTATAACGATTGAAATTTCTTTTGACTCTGCCATGAATTCAAAATTCTCATTTCCGACCAGGATACGATGTGCATATAATTTACTCGAATATCGCACTTATCGAGCAAGCATTTACGCAAGCAGTTCTCTTGCGGCAGCGAAATACCGCAAAATTCCCGGCATCATCGGCATTAACTCACAGAGCCTCGCGCGCTGCATCCTCCCGCGCGGCAACAAAACAATGGCGCCGATTATTTTTCGCGAGCTGCGGGAATCCCTAAAATCCTCGAGGAATCCGCGGAATTCTCCGGCGCCGGTAGCTCGCGCGGCAGGCACCTTATCCGGCCATAATGGACCACATGCTTCAATAATAAGACAAGCCGGGAATCCCGAGTGTGGGCGATTGCCGAGAGAGGCATTCCGCGCAGCGACTTTCGCTCCGCGCGCGGTATAATACATGCAGCGAAGGAGAGTCGCGCATACGGTTCCGCTTTGCCGTTCCGCGTTCCAATCGGCCGCGAAGAGGTAGGCTTTTTTATATACATGCGAGCGGATCATGTGCTGTAGACGCGAGTGCGGGAGCTCGTTATCGCCTATACAGTGCTGTAAAATGTGCGGACGTAAAGGTACGAAACGATGGGTCGCAATGACTTGGTCGTGTTGTTGTTGTTGTGGCAGCACTGAATGTGCGATACTAAGGACACATATTGCCAGATGTACCGATGATGAATAAAAGAATCATTGTATAATGGATGATTTCTCAACGAATCAGCCCCGGTAAAAATTTCACATAAACTCCTATAAAAAAATCCTGAAAAATGCCCTGCGTTTGGTTTAAGTTACGCATGACCTAATTTATCGAATCGAATCGTGTTCATTCTTCGAAATTCCCATAAAAGCAGTTGTCGTCTTATAATCAATCTACTGTTTACTGAACAAAACATATATGAGAATAATTAAGCAGCACCGCGTAGAAGACAGCCCTTAAATTAAACGGCAGCAGTAAAGCAGCATAGCGCCATGCAGCCGCACCAAAAAAAAGCCTGCGCTCCGATAATATGCGGCAAAGGCGAGATCGTTTCGATGCTTTTGACGAGGGTTGGGTTGCTCGCGCGGTGGATTATCGGTCGAGTTTTGGTATCGTTCAGTTAATGCGCGGCGCAGCGCCTCGCGATGCACATTCGCGATTATACTAATGGATAATTTCGATCCCGTAATGACGCGATAACGCGGTGTAAAAAGGCAGTTTCGCCGGCGCATCGAGGACCGTTGGCGCGCGTTTTATGTGAAACTAATCAGACAACTATTATCGGAGTTTGAAGGTTTTCAGACTGAAATCGGTGTAATGGTTCGATGCTTGAAAAGTGCTGTGTTAATGCTTTATTTCTATTATATTATGTGGTATCAATGACTAATATCTAACACTAAAATAAGTAATTTTTTTTACTTCTTTTAAAGTATAATATTTTTATATTCTATGTAGCCTCGCGTACTTCCTCCCGAATTTGATGTATTCACTCTACGTTTTCTTATTACTTCAGCCATGGAAGTTGTACCCGCTTGGGCGTATGAAATCATCACAACTACTCTACATCCCTCTCCAAACATGTAGTCGACATACTTGAATAATCGAAAGAAATGAATATCCCTGAGCAGCAGCAGCAGCAGCTCGTAAGCGCTAAAACGGCCGTCATCACACGACCAACGCGTGTCACTCGCGCCAAACTCGCTAATTCTCGGGCATGCGTTGCAGCGGCTATACGCGGCTATACGGCGATTCGCGGTCGGCTCGAAATGAAATTGTTCTCCCCGCGCCGCCAACACGAAGGCCGAGTTTACGCGTCGCGCGCGCGCGCATCTCCTCTTATATAGCTACGCCGGCGGAACAACAACGACAGCTCGTAGTACGTTTATCGAGCACATCTCGTCGAGTCATGCGACGCCGGAATTACGCCATTATTGTGCAAATGAGAGAGCGGCCGCGTATGTATATATATATACACACGATATACGTACTGCAGCCGCCGCAAGCCGATAGGGATTAGATATTTAGCCTTCGTCGCTGCGGCCGTACTGGCGCGCGCGACATCTTCCCCCCGAGCGTGTACGGGTGGTCTCGTTGCGAGAGCTGTTTGCACTTTGCCGAGGCGCTGATGAATTTTGCGCTGCCCTCGTCGTAAGTTCTACACACGCATATATGTGTATATACATACATGTACATACGCGCGCTTGTACGACCAGACTGCTCTGCTGATGATGCACGCGAGTGAACGTTGTACGTGTAATTTGGCGAACATATAGCGTCGGGCTGTTTGCGTTTGAAGGGAAATCGCTGCGCCCGTCTTACGAGCGGATATAGGAAAATGCGAGCTTGCGGAAACGTCGTGTGTGTACATGATATAGAGTAACAGTAAGAGTCGTGATCAAGAATTACGGATATTACATATTCTTGGCTTGATGTCTATGTGTAAAAGATCAATATAACTAAGTGTCTTTTTTCGGAAATTTGTTGTACCCCATATGTTCGCTAACAGAACAGGTTAAATACACGAGCCGACAATGTTTTGAAATGTAACTGTTATAAATTTCAACGTAAAGGTTGTATCAATCACTGACGGTACTCGATGCATGAGCAGTGTTATTAATAACGCTTGCTAATTGAAACATCCGAGAGTAGTCAAAATACCAAAAAATACGACAGACGGGAAACGTTATTTTTTCACGAATTCGTAGTTTGACAATTGAAAAAGCGCAACAGAACGCGAGTTGTGTTTATTTTTGTAATTATTGCATCCGGTGCTCTTGCTCGTTTGAAATGCACCGAATATTTATCAGAAAAAATCCGCGTTGCTCGCTCCGACGTTGAAACAATTAATTATTACAGGTTAAAGAAAAAAGTATTGATTTTCACGCTTCGCGATGTTATGAATAATGCGAGGCAAATTTCAAATTATATAAGAAAGAAATATCGAATTATATTTAATCATGCCATTTTCTGTTCTTCACTGAGAGAGAAGAAGAAGAAGGGTCTGTCAAATTTAGTACATCAATTCGCTGAAATATGGATTTAATTATAGTAATCAAATTTCTTTGGCTGAACAAAACTCTTGCCTCGAGTGTTCCCAGCCGTCGAGATGTTTGAATTTTAATACATTTAATTTGAAATCCAATTTCCGAACAATTCACCACTAACGAATGATGCGTCTATAAGAAATGAAAAAGGAAAAAGTCTAGAATCCACGACAAACTCGCAAGGACAATTCTCTCCAGCAAGAGGGCACTGGAGATTCCAGAAATCGCATCCAGCGCCAGGATGACAAAAGGGATCAAAAGTCAATAAGCGCAACTCGCGCGTATTCGCCGAAGCCTTCAAATCGAATCTCGCCTCCGCGTAAAGTCGCGCTCTGGTGCAAATATATAGGTATGTATATATACGTGCAGGCGTTCGACAAACAAGTCCGCGCGTACGCGAATTTTCCTCGCTCTTTCTCCGCGCGAATAGCGTAAAAGAAGAGCTGCCGCAGCCGTTTGCCATTCGAATCGCGAGTCATAAAAATGCAGATGCAACGGGTCGAGGCACGACGATCGAGCCGGCGGCCTGCATAGTTGCTTCTTTCCGCTCGGTTCTTCCTCTGTTTTCGGCTCGCGCGCCACTCGAGAAAAGTAAGTTTACATTATTTATTAGGCCGCGAGACTACATGCATGCACCCGCTCTCTCCTGCATATACCTACAGGTATACTTGAGTTCGAGCTCCCCGAGACTCTCGCTGCGCGAATGTAAGGAGCTGCTCGAGTTAAAACTATGATGCTCGAGCTTTGCGCGCGAGTCTCGCTCGAAAGTATATATATACACGACGAGAAAGAGTCTGTGCGGGATTTCATATTGTACGTACATAACAGAGGATGCAAAATTTATGACTGATGTGCGCGCGGAGAATCGAAATTCGAAAACGATCTCTTTCTCTCCATCTCTCTGTATGCTAAAATCGAAGGAGAGCACTTTTTCCCGAAACTGTATTTTCAATTTTCCGAAGGTTTATTCTTTTTCCCCCCAAGCATAACGTATATATAGGTATGAGTGAAAATTTGCAACTGACTGGGATAACATTTTGTGAGAGATGAGACTTTATATTAACTGTGTTTACGAAGTTAGAATATATAAAACTATATTTTGTACACGCGCAGACACAACTGTTCCCCACTTGTTACTTCTACCATTTATATATCTGATTTTAAAGGACCATCGGGTCACATTCGGCCTCGTATGCGGAGTAACGGAAAGCGTCCAATTACACCACCCTTGACCTTTTCACGCCATTTACACCGCGCGTAATACAATACCTTATATACAGCGATCCTCTGCCCCTTGAACGGCATATATCTACTGCTATGCATCTATATACATTGTGTATAGGTGCGCTTGTAAACTTGCGTCTGCCGCTGTGAACCTCCGCCAAACGAAACGTAAACAGAGCCTTTGCTCGCACGCCTCAGCCGCAAACTCAATGGACTCGATATCGACCCTGGCCTATAACGGCATAATAGAAACGTCACTTTTGCGCCATATGTACGGAGAGGCAGTTACGCCGTGCAGCCGAGTAGGTGAGACGCTAAATGGTCTGGAGTCGATGTGTGCGCGTGCACGAGGGGGCGGCTGCGCTCGCTCTATGCTATGGGGTGTGAAGCGCGTGAATTGCAGCTGCACCCCCTCGTGCAGTTTTACAATATGCCTTTGGCCGAGAGCTGCAGGTGAGGATGATTTTGACGGGAGAGAACTGAAACGTCCGCGGTGGTGGCGAAGGGTGAGTCGTGGTTTGAGGCAACGGTTGTTTTCTGATTTTTGTCAACAAGTCTTGTGATGAGTGAGATAAAATTTTAGTGGTAATTAATTAAATGAAATGTTAAACTTCTGAATAAAATAAGCTAATGATTTTGCGTTAGCGCGGGAATCACAAACAACTATTAGAAACTGAATTATGAGCGGACTGAAATTACGTTGACGTATTCACGGCTTCAAAACATCCGGTCATCAATTTTTGAAAAGAGGATTGAACGATTGCAAAGTGGGTACTTTTTATTAATTTTTCATGTTAAACTTTCCTTATTTCACAAAAGAACCTCAAATTGGCTGCCAAAAGCTTACCCGAAAGAGTTGCCCATTTTTTGTTACCTCGTAATAAAAAACTGAAAAAAGGGGTCCACTTATTTATTTTCGAACGAGTTTTCTCGTATAGAAATGCTCATATCATACAAAAAAAATACCAAATCGCGCAATCCATTCAAATAAAAATCGATCTCGAAAAAACTATAACTTAGTCCAAACGATGAATATTCCGCGGCATATCGAATGGCTGCGGATCCCGGGGCAGCGGACTCGCGAAACGAAATTCCACTGCAGCGCGAGCACGACGTTGACGATTTGACAGTCAACCCCTTGGGCTACAATGTAACTACCGCGGCGAGCAGCTTGCCTGCACCCCTTTAGCTTAGCCCTTGATTGCACCGCGCGGACTAACTGCATATAGCGTCCCTGCCTCGAGCTGGATTTCATGAAGCTCGACGCAGTCCACAGCGCGAGCGTTCGATCGTTTTTTAATTACGCGCGCGCGTACGTGGTTTAGCTGCAAAATTGCGAAACGAACGAGGTTGGCTCGTGAAAACGCAAATCTTGTCGAATATATGAAGTTAAGCCGGTGGAGATATAAAATCGAGTTGGACTTAGATTGTCTTTTGTAACTGTACAATCATTTTCAGTTTAATGTAACGTGGTCGTCGCACTTATCGGAGAGCACACACGGAACTATAGAAAAGAGCTGATAATAATCTAGATAACGCGGGAATAAAGTTTGAACCTTTTTTTAGCGATTGACATATGATGGGACTGCTGCTGATAGACTGGAGAAAAATGTTCTATATAATAATAATATAAAAGATTCTTATCAATTTTCAGGTACTGTCAGAGAGGAACGAATTTCCGTCAGTCAAGAAATAAATGCTCGATATATAGAGCGATGCAAAAATGGTGACATTTTTAACTGAGCGTGCCCTCAAGCTCTGCCGCTCCAGTATTCACTATTCGAATCGCCAATAATCCGAATTCTTTTTTTTTAGCTCCGATCTCCATGTCGGAAAAAGACTCCACAAAAATAAATGCAATAAGAGTCGATGAAATGAACAAACGAATGTTGAAGTTACATCGCACACCGGAAAGTTTTGCTGGTGAAGCTTATATAATAAAACGTTAACAACTGCATCAAATCAATGTTTGTGTCGAGGACCTTTCGATTCGCCTGTAATACAACCTTCCTTCGATTATTTCCTGTCATTTTCTGTACGACGTTATAACGAATAATTAATTAGCTTACATCAAACAACCGTAGCCACGCAGAATAAACCGCGGACCACAAACCGCAACTGGAAAATATCGACTGATAAAGAAGCGCCAATAAGCATCGTAATTGGCCGATTGAAAGTTAATAAACGGAACGTGTCCTCGCCAGACGGTCATTGTAGCTCTCCAGAAAAGTGCGCTTTGTTGCGGGAACGCCGTGAAACAGGTATGTATTATACCTGTATAGCTGCTGGGCTGGGTAATAGCGACTGGATTAAAGTACCACACTGCGCAAGAACGCGTCGCTCGACTTTATTATAGGTATATTAAATATTTGCACTGTGAATACGGTCCCGGCTTTTCGATCGTTTCAGCTTCGAGGCGAAAAATGACTGGAGGAGGCTCAGCGATGTTGTCGTTTGGTTTATTAGTGGGTCAGGCCGCTCGGTTGGCTGGATACGAGTTCACGAGAACAAAGCTAATCGGGCTTTGAGGCTTCACTGATAGCTAGCTTTGATTCTGTGTGTATTGTGCTGTGAGCACTGATTTAATCTGTGAAGATTTTACAAGATGCAATACAGTCTATTTTATCAATGAAGTTACTTTAGTTGTTCTAAAGGGAAGTTCAAATCCACGAATTATTTGTAATCCGTTCTAAATTATTGAATAAGCAGATAAAACAAATGAGTGGATTAAACGGTGGATTGTACCCACATCCAAAAATGCAGTTCTTCGTTCATTATACTACTAAATGCGCAACCAAGTATTATTCGATCAAGGCCATTTTGCATGTGGGCAAGTAGATTAAGACACACGTTTCATCACATCCGCATATAACAGCGAGTCAAAGCGCATGAGACACAGTATCAACGCATTTCCATCCTTAATCCTGTCTGCACGGGGACCTTTTACCCATTCGCGCCCATCGCTGCGAGTTACCCTTCCTTCATCACGTTTAATTGTTTCAATCCAATCGTAGTTCGCAGAGCTTCGACAGAGCCAATATTCCCGGCAAAGCTCGAAAAACCGAGTTGCTTCGTTGGTTTATACGTATTAATAAACGTACCCAGTTCATCCAAGCATATATACTGCACGCACATCCGATCCGATAACGCTGTACGCAGAGGCAAGAGCGGGAGTACGATTCGACAGCAGCAGCAACAACAACGTTGTGCGCCCGAAATCGGCGGCCTCAACCGCAACGAGATTATGGTAATTGAGCATCCGAGAGTTGGAAAGCCAGTCGACTCGCCTTTCCCGCGTATCAGCTGTATATCAATTACTATATACGTACGCTGGCGCAACGCTGGTCTTTGATCCAACCTGCAAACTCTCGCGGTAAAGCTATTCGCACGCAGCGCCCTCCGTGTAGTATATATATATATATATATATATATATATATATATATATATATATATATATATATATATATATATATATATATATATATCCTGGCGCGTCTAATCTCCAAATGGGATGGACTGCGCGCATCACTAGGAACTGAAATGGATGGAGAGCTTCTTTTTTGCGTTAGTCGATACCGGTCTGGGCATAAAAAATTCGTCGGCTCCGGGTAGCTTGGCTTTATATTATACGCGTGCTGACTTTGTGTCTGGAATACTCATGCCGTCGATGGAGCAAGATGTTAATTTGAGTATATAAGTGTAGTTGCTGGATAATAATACAAACAATACGAAGGGGATATTTCTTATGTAAATACTTATTAATGCATTGATATTGACGGCACCATAATATGATGAATCGATATTTTGATTTAAAAAATAATAGGGGATCAGTTGTGTCGTCCAGTATGACTACCCATAGCTGTTTTTGGTTTAACTTTTTTATTGAAAATATATTATATATATATATATATATATATATATAGAAATTTAATAAATAAAAAACAAATAAAATAGGTGGTATACGAGTATTTCTAACTTTCGCTTTGATACATTTTAAATTATCAGGGTAACATGTCTATGCCTGGAGAAAGAATTTTGTTCGTTAAATTATCAGTTATAATATTATGTTTTAAAGATGATGCAAAAATATTCGATAACAGTATGTGTAAGAACTCACTAAAAAGTAGGAAATCATACAATATATTGCTGTATAGTAACTTTCATTGCCAATTATTGCTGATTATGCTGAAAAAATATGTATCACAAGAATTAAATAGGTATTATACGAATAAAAATTGTTATCGATCACGAAGGTGATAAGATATATCACACCAATGATCATACAATTATGATAAAAAATACAATGAAATTAATTAATATGAGTTATGTTTCAAAAACAGAACTAATTACATTTTATATAGTATACCTATAAAATTGCATGTCCGTATTTCATCATTGTGAATAACCATAGTATTTGCTCCATAAACTTTTTTAAAATAATGTCAAGAAAGTTTAAGTTTACGCAATAACGAAGAAAACGTTAAATTCTGATATCCATGATAGTTTTGGCTAAATCGGATAGTAGATTAATTGGATTTGGCAAATATCGGATAGGAGATTAATGGGATTAATCTCCCAATTTCACCGTAACATTTTATTTATAATTATGAATCTATATCTTCCATTAAAAATTTTCTCCCTTTTCTATTCCGTTAGTAACTAATGAGCTTGTCGTTTGGTCTGTGCACCATAGACAATCCCTTTTGAACAGCTTCAACAACTTTCTTTTTTTTGTGAACCTTTTTCACTCAATAGAGGCGGACGCACCTAAGTGAATTTCATTTATGTAAAGACATTAAAAGCCCAAATCCGCTTTTTCCTCCCTCGCTAAGGTAATTCATGAAAGTAGATCAGGCGTATACACGGGCTGTGGGGAAATTTGCATTTTCCTTGGCAACGATCTTGAGGGGAAAGGATGAAACACCAGCATTGAAGAAGGCTTTTAGAGCTCGATCTTCGATAGGGCTAACAGTGCTATAAACCAATTGTGTTTGCAAAAATGTATAAATACCTAATGATTATCAGCCATCATGAATTGCCATTAATTATTACAACCCGCAATTTTGAGGTCAAGCGCCTATCTTTGAATTTTATGGCTGCAGTATGAAGCTTTACAGAATAGAATTGCATTAAATTGAATTGTTATTCATAGAATGAAAAATAGTGATGAAGATTAAAAAGTTACACCAACCAGAAGTCCCTAAAATATACGTCGAATGTAGACTAACAATATATTTTGTTAATCAAAATAGCAAATATTTATATGATCATCACATCTTTGATATTGAAAAGTAATTCGTGCATTGGCGACAGAGTTTGAATAATTTTAATTTTATCGGTAACCATTGAGTTGTTGTCCTTCCTAAAGTATTTTGTGTGCTTGAAGATGGACGCGAATTCATCTAATTTCATTATTTGCTTCATTCTCAAACGTGGAGATGTATGAAATGCAGGAAAACAAAATCATATAGATTTATATATAGTTTTGATATTGGTGGGAATATATTGGCTCATTTATAGTATTTCCCTAAAAATGTAAATAGGTGAATAAAATGTAACGCTGATTATTATTAACGGTATTCCATCCTTTTTTCCTCTAAATGCTTATCATATATATAAGCAATAATTATACGCAACAAGTATCACTAATATGCACGTAGCCATCAATCGTGAATATTAATCCGATGCCTATTAGTTACATTCTGAAATTCGTATTAGCAGAAGGATTCCACCCAAACCGAATGGAAATTTGATTACGCAGCCGTAGCCGTAACAGTTCACCCATACCTATGCATCTACAGCGTCGAATTGCCGGGGCTTTTATAACTCGCGTACTCGAGCAAGGCATCGACCGAAATCAAAGTTTATTTACTCGCGCGCACGCGGCCGCTCTTTTATCGCAGTAAATTCCGCGTCCCTCGAAGATGGCACGTACGCGATAAGCAGATATAGATATATCCATTTCGAGGATCTCGACAACCGATAATCAGCCGTGTATCTCGATTCTCTCGTGGAAGTTTCGATATACCGCAGGTCTATAATAGTACAGATACGTGTGAGTTTCTCTCTCACACATCGCGCAAAGAGAGAGAGAGAGAGAGAGAGCCGGAGACAAAAGGATACAATGCAAAAGACAGACAAGATAAGCTACGGACCAGCGTAAACGTCATTCAACGTGGATTTCAAAATTTGTATTCGGGGCGTTTACGCTTCTCACAGGGCAAATTGAATACGCGATATCCGTACATGTAAATTGTACATTCAGAATCACACTACGATGTTATTTACTGCTATTTCGTTGTTATTTATTTCTATTTTTACCATTTTTTTTGACTCAATAAATATTTTTAATGAAATTTCCGAATAATCTCATTAATGGAAAGAAATACGATTCAGTCATAAAAACTGTTATTCAATCTCATTGTATCTGAGTCTAAAGAAATCTTGAAGATAAAATCTCAATTATGAACGTTTGTATTTTTATTAAATCGTTTATGCACAGTGCAAATTCATTAGCACTATGGTGAATATTAAAAAATAGTGAATAAAAACATAGCAATAAAAAATGCTGACGAGAAGTTATTAGAGGACAAACAACGAAGATGATTGATTCACAGTTGCTTTTTAAAAAAGCAAATCACTAAAAAATTAAAAATACATTAACAGTTCATCAATCCGGATAAAATTTACTATTATAACTGCGTCGCGCAAAATCAACCGAGAATCGGTGATCGAAGAGTAGAGAAAAAGATAAGCCCCGGCGCTCATTTGTTATCGCAGCTAAAAAGTAGGAGTCATATAAAAGAATTGTCATGATCGCTCAACTCTCTCATAGTGGATGCCAGTGACTTTACGGGATGAAGCGCTACGCTCTTCTGCTCTTGTGCCTCGCCGCACTAACGGGGACTGCTATTTCAACTAATACCGGTAAGCTAATGAATTCAATTTACATCTTTTGCTAAGATTTATAGTTTTTGAGTCGTCGATTGTGCAAATCATACACTGAAGAAAAGATATGCACAACATCTATAGATATAGCATAATCCAACAAGAGTCTTGTCCTTCAATAGACATTTTGCCTATAACATTGTTATGTTACAGGCAAAACGATTGTTGCTAATAATCAGTAGCATTAGTGTTTTTCTTTGTTAGCAAAGAAAACAGCAAGATCGATTTTATATGCAAATTTATTATAGCGAAAAAGTATATGCTAGTGCTACTAATTATAAATATTTTTTTCATCTAATAATCGATTATGATGTATAGACTGCGCGCATCTGAGCTCTTTAGCATAATCTAATATAGGAAAACTCGTTAAAATACATGCTTCTTAACTAAGCACTTTGGATTAATACTTAATACAAAATCAACGAACACCGATGGAAAATGTTTTTAGTTAGCTGACTCGACTAATCAACCAAATATAATTTCAATGAATCTTTTATGTTGACTTGTCGAAAAGATGAAGCCTTAGTTTATAACAGTCCAATCGATATATCGACATCATAAAAATTATTTTTATACCCAATCGTAAAAGGTTGAACCATTTACTATATTAGTAGCGCTATACATCAAGTGTAAGGAGAGAGCTCTGTACCAAATGTTGATTTATAGAAAAGGGATGTAATAATAATATTAGAACTTGATCTTTATATAAAAATGACCATGATAAATTGAAAAAAACTTTTTGATAATTAGGTTTAGAAATAGCTTTACAAAATAAATTCCTAACTAACGGGTTCAAAAATGTATCTCTACTATCATTTTATTAATCGCTAGTATATATCTATTAAATCTATAAGGAAAAATAAAAGATTATAAAGCAATAATCAGAATTTAGATATAAGTTTTAATGTGCCAATATATTATTATCATTTCTATATCTAAAATATAAATATTATATTATAATATAAAAGTTTAATACTGTAATGATTATAGCAGCGACAAGGTATTACGCAATCGGCAAAATAATAGAATTAGGACCAGTGGACGGCTTCAAACAATATGATGATGAGGTGGAAAAATGCGAACTCATTGACAATAATGGCACTAGACTTACCCTATATCCGACTCCCAAAGAAGGATATGACAGACGATACACCGTTTATGATTACTCTGGATGTGATATCTACATTCAACAAGCATCCGAGAAAGATCAAGGTACTTGGCAAGTAATAGCAACAATACTAAAGGATAATAAAAAGATACCCGATGTTGTGACCAATAAGTACGACATTCAAATAAGAAAGGTATATTAATAAATCTTCTATAATGGTGCCATATTGAAATAGCTTTAATAAATAAATATTTTTACAATTATAGTCATTCCAAGAAAGAACATTAAGCCCTGTAAAACAAGCTTATGCATACCCAGACCAACAAGTGTCCATCTATTTTAATGAGCAATTCGACGAACTGGCTTCGTGCAAACTGTTGAATCCTAGGGTAATACTCCGCAAAATATTATTTGTATAGGTATATGCTGGTAGAAAAATTAACGTTTTTAAGGCTAAAATTAGCTAATATTAACAAATTAATATCTGATTTTTTATTCGAAACATTTACACACTGACATAATTACAATGTTAAAAGTAAAAATTAAAATTTTTTAATAATGATAACATATTTTCTCTTCAATAATTGAATGTATGATAACGACTATAGATACTTTTCGTAAGACTTTAACATTAATTTTGACCGAAAATGTTTCCATTTGATTAACATGTATCGTTAACTTTCTAAAATCTGATTATAACCCCCTTCCTAATAAGTTGAAAAAATAATTATATATTTAACGATTACAGCAAGAGAAATTAGACTTAAAAACCGGTAACTCAGCAAACATCAAATTGGCCAAAGAATGTGGCTTTAAAATGAACGTCAAAGCTGAGTATGCTGGTGATTGGAGATTGGTAGCAGATTTGAAAAACGGTTCCGCTTACTACGGTAACTTTAGACTTGCAGTGAAAAACAAAAACGAGCTCCAGATAAACGAGGTAAGTTTTTTACGCGAATCAAAATGTATGAACCCCATTAGCTATACTGAAAAGTTTTTCTCAATCGAGTGTATCTTTATTAAAGATTGTTCACCACTTGAAACGCGGTGAAGAAGCATATCTTCATGGAGGAGACAGAGTCGATCAGGCAAAGATGTGTATCTTGGAAGATCCACACGGTGTTCGATATCCTATTACCACTGGCTCGTGCAGCCTCCGAATTCCATTTGTAACGCAGCATCACGAAGGTACCTGGAGAGCTTACTACGGATTCGATGGCATAGAGCATCTCGTCGAGCAGAAGATCACTGTTAAGACTTACGGTGAGTAAAATTTATCTTTCATTATGTATTATATATAATATACATGCACGTTAGCGCTCTGCAATCAGTTGTAAAACATCTAAAATTTTTAATTAAATCTTTTAGTCGATGTTTCACTCTCCAGCAACGTCACCACATCAAACGGAGACATCAATTTGCTCTGCCAAGTTCGCAGTTATGCAATTAAATTCTGTAGCTTTATCAGACCCGATGGCGAAATACTACACATGACCTTTGCTGTTGGAAACGATAAGTAAGAAATTTAAGATTGAATTAAAATGAAAATTTGATCTTGGCTAATAAAGATCGCGATTGTAGGTATAGCTACTACGGAAACGGTGTGCACAACAGTGATAATTACATAACGGATTGCGGTGTCACAATTCACAACCCAACAACTGCTGACTATGGTGCATGGAAATGTTTGGTCAGAAGCAGTTCATCGGAAACACTGGGAACCATTTTGAAAGTGACCAAACCCACAAGAAGCCGCAAGGACGTAAAATCAGACGCTAAGGCTAACGACGTTTACGCCAAATCCGGCGCTTCTTATGACGTTAGTATCGACTCTAATATTTAGAAGTAAAAAATTGATTTACCATCCGAAATAGTACCTGTTCATATGCCTTGTCATATACAATTCCAGATCAAGTGCAGCGCAGACGAGGTGCTGAGTTATTGCTGGCTTCGCAGTCCCAACGGTACCGTCCATAACGTGCAAATGGGCAAGAATGTGCAACAGCCAGCTCTCAAATACGTTGGCACCGGACTCGAGTTGGGCGACTGTACGGCTCGTGTCCAAGAAGCGACCGAGTCAGACGACGGGAAGTGGACTTGCCACATGGGAGTCGCCAACGGTCCCGAATTGGAGGTCGAATTCAAAGTCACACTTAAAGGTATAAATTGTGCATTTTAAATATCGAAACAAAAAAATATTAAACACTTGAATAATTATATCGATCGAACTTAATGGATAAGTTCATATATGACAGAACAATTATCTATCATCAAGTTAAGAGGCAGCCAAATCTAGAGTCTGATGATCTTGACCGAATCTGGATCTTGATCCATAGTACTTTCAACAATAAAGAATTCAAAATCTACAGCTGCGCTACCTTATCATTGGCCGCTTGGTTCGGTGTCATATTATAATTCACGTGTCATGCCGAGAAGACTGATCTGGATTTTGTTACACTTGACCACAACGTCGTGGCGGATTTGCAAAGTACTAAGTCCGACCGCCACCCCTTAACATCCGCAAAGTTACTTCGCGCTCGTACGTTAATTTGGCATTCTCGATGCACGTGAGCGTGTAATCTCGCTCTCGTAAAGCTTAGCTTTCGTTATAAACAAGACCGTAATTAATAGAGAGCGCGAATAGCCGATGAAGAAGGGCTTGAATCTCGAAATAGAGGGAAAGCGGGAGTGGGTATACGGCTGTCTTGAAGAAGCATCGAGGGCTGGAACTGTATAGGTGAATAGAAGAGCTTAAGCAGGCAGAAGAAACACCCGCGAAGTAAAGTGGAACTTGGCAAGAACGCTCTCTAATTGCTAAACTAATATCCGGGCGTGTCGCTTATTGGATTAAATAGAATCGTCTAGCGTATTAGCGGCCCCTTCATTACTCATGGACTTAATAACTCAGAGCCCTGACCTCCCACTATGCATCTCGCGGGAGGTTCCTTGGGCTATTATATATGTATATTAGAGAGCAGCCGACGACGTACGGTCGCGAAATTAATTAACTAAGTAATAGATGAGCTGCGTGGAATTGGGCTGTGGGTGCGGGAGCCTAGGCGCACCGTGAGTTCCGCTGATAAGCGCAGCTGTCATTTAACCTCCGGTGCACTATGAGCTCGAGTTATTTTAGCGCAAAACCACGAGATCTCGTCGCCCGCGCTGTTATGAATTTATTGGTTTAGGCGAGTATATTCTACGAAACCTTCCAAGCCTAATGATATTAGCCAATCGATGTATTTTCAGTATATATTAAAATGTGTAATTTCTGCTGCTATCAATATCAAAGTTGTATTAATGTCAAGTAATAATTAATAAATTGATCACGGCGTTTTATATTTTTGATTATACAGAGAGCTACCTGATGGCATCACGAGATGTTGTCTACTTGGACAAGAGCGATACCGACCTCATTTGCCGGCCACTGCCCGAATCTAACAAGATCATCGAATCCTGTCGATGGGTTAATCCCCAGGGACACGGTATCAACGTCGATCGTCAGGGACGTTACTTCACCGAATCCGCAAACACCCACTGCAGACTGACCATCCGAGGTAAGTGTCCCAATTTCTGCAAATAACGTCGAAATTTCATTTCTAAAGCTGCAGCAGATAATAAGCTGTATTTCATATATACATTTCACTTCAACAAATTAACCAGAAAAAAAGCAATATCTCATCACTTTCTAGTCTCATTAAATCAATGAAAATTTATATTTTTCAAGTTTTATTTCTATATAAGTTATTATATATAAGCAAACTCGGCACGAAAAAAATTTCAAGAGATTAAAGCACGAAGAATTCTTCCCATCTCTCCTTGAGCGCGACAAAACAAGCGACGGGAACTTTTTTAATAATCGAAGACGTCAAATATTGTCCCTCGTCAGAGTCGCTCAGTCGCTCAGCCGTCGCCTCTTCCTCTCGCTACTTCCTCGAGCTCCGTTTTTCGCCTTTCGAAAATAAGGCGCCTAAAGCAATATTTTTCTTCGGCAAAAAGTCGCCGAACCAATCGGCTCGCTCTCGCGTCTCTAGATTCGATTCTCGCCAGCGCGTCTCTCGGCACCGAGCACCAGCTCGTTTGCCGGCGCGCCGCTTCGGTGAAAAGACAAAGTCGAGCGACAAAGTAAAACAGTCCCTCCGCGAAAGAAGGCTGCTGTCGCTTCGCGTCGTTTGTCTTTTGACGGAGAGTCCGCAGGACGCTCGTCGCCGCGACGGGATTGTTTGCCGCCTTTTTCACGATCGCACGCGTGCGATTTTCTTTAGCTTCTCTCCTTCATACACACGCGCGCATACACACACGATCTCTTCTCCAGCTTTCTTTTTCTTGATCCGAGGACAGTGGCGGACTTTTCGCGAAATTTCATTTTTGAAGCTTGTTTGTCGCGAGCACAACTCGCGCACTACTGATTCGCGCGGATGTTAGCCCGAATGAACGTAGAATCTATTCGGAATTAGATCTGGAAAATGAGTCGAGTCATCGTCTTTTAAATCCTAGTGAGGCTTGAAAAGCTATGTTATTGCAAATTATTTCAGTGGTCGACAATGAGGAGGACGTGGGCGTATGGTCGTGCCATGCTCGCTTTGCAGGAAAGGAAGGTAGTAATGAAGAAGGAAGCGCCAGCATGATTGTCAGCTATAGGAGTCAGGGATTCAGCAGCTTCCTCTCCATCGGACTTACGATTAGTCTCCTCATCTTCACGATTGTCGGACTCTTTGTCCTGATCGTGTACAAGCGCAGGCTCGCCGCTCGACGTTGCGACGAACAGATCATCCCTCAGGACGAGAAACCACCCAAGTACCCCTGAATTCGCAAGGCCAATTTTAATTGATGAGATCGTAAAGTTGAAAGGCTGCTTTGATTGTTATTGGATGATTGTGTGCATGCAGAATAAGTATTGAAAGAATCAACTTCAAATGTATAAACTATTGCATGTTTGTCTTTTATGAGATACTATTAAAACACTGTTGATGCACTTATATAAGCAATCGAAAATTTTAGCGTTAAAATTTGTCAGAATTGTTAATGCGGAAACATCAACCGTACTTTATAAAGGAGTCAAATTGGTTCTGTAATTACTTATTTTACAAAATACTTTGATATTTGTTACTTAAAATATTATTTCTTCATTATCTGTAGTTTCAAATTCTTATAGGTGTTCAATAAATATTAAAAGATGCACGACGTTCTTATTTATTATTTTAAGAATATTTACAATCTAATTCAATAAACGAGCTGAATTTTATGTTACTTTTGATGATTTGAATATTATGGGTTATAAATTATAAGTAATCGAAGCATAGTTTTTGTAAAGTATCGATTTCAAATATTGTGTTCATAATTTTTCGTAAATATATAGCGGAGTGTAATCTCTATAATGCACCAGTAAGAATATACCTTAAGTTATACATTTGTTTAATAAAATCTAAAATAATCGTTAGTTTATTCTAAACTTTTGAATAATTTATTGTTTTATTAACTGAATATATATTTTTTTACTTCCTCATATAGAGTTTTTTTATTATTATCCAATGTTGTCTTTTTAATATTTGTGATAATAATAATGAAGTGATAAAAATGTCAATGCAGCTTGACCAATACAATCGCATGCACTATATTAAATGTTGAAAATAATAATTCAAGATGTTCTTATTAAAAAGCTACATATTTGTAAAAAATTTTTTACACTTCTTTATTGGTTTAGAGTTTTTTGCAGGACTCAATTATTTATTGTAATGTCAAACTTATTTTATTATTTTTAATCAAGCAATTCAGTCAGTCAATCTCTTGTCTTAAGAAAGTTTATATATTCTTATCTCTTTCAACCCGCAATAATCATTTAGTTGATTACTTACTCAGGTATCACTACATTAACGTTGCATCATACTATTCTTCATCTAAGAATATACATTGAGCAGATAAGAGTTTATTAGAAAGAGCCTCAAGTATAGTTCGCTAGATCCGCCGCTTACCAGCAATGGATATCTTCTGTTTACACTGTGGCGTTAAAACGCCGTTTACACCTAAGTGAATTAGAAACGTTTATTTGAAATACTAAACTATTATTGTTTTTTTTTTAATAAAATTGCTATTATACCTCGTGCCAACAATATCACAGTGAAACTAAATGCAAACTTAAAACAATACTCACCAAACTCAAACTGTCTATATTTCTTACATTTTTAGGTCAAGTGAAATAAAACTATAGAAATTTTCCTCGAGATAAGAAACGATGTGAACTGTTTCACAGTTCAGTGTCAGCTGTCTAGATATCGTAGTTTTGTCAGGTCCCAACGGTTACCCTATACGTCCTTTTGGATGACTTTATCTACTGTAAACCTGTCACACATTGAGCACATACCGGAATTCAAAAATAAAAGCCATTGCGTTTATATAAATCAAACATTATTAAACGTTCTATCCGGCGGAGACTCGCAACTACATTCAAATGTGTATTATTTTATTTACAATCTCCACGTATAACGAAATTTCATACGCCTGCTTGCAGGCGCGCAGTCAAGTCTCAGTAAGTATATTATTAAATTAGAGCAAATGTTATCTTTTTGTAGGAAACCAGCGGTACGAGTCTATAATACGTTAATTTAAAATCATGAGTATTTCAATTTTGAACAAAACTTGAAAGAGCAACATAACTGCTACACAGTTGTGCCGCTATAAATGAAATACGTTCGCATTCGAAAAACTTCCAGGTCGGCTGGAAAAAAGTTTAGCAAACGAGCTCCAGTGTATAAAACTAATCCTCTTTCCATAATCCGAAACTGGCTACCGAAGCTCCACACCGCATACGTGATTAAAGTTTGCGTACGATCCTCTCGGAGGCGTAAGCTCGGGCATCCAGAGTCGCGTAATAACTGGGTCGCTCATGCAGATCGTCGACGCTATACTCTTTTTTAACACGCATTATCACGATAGCGTACACTTGCGTTCGTATTACGCACGATCCGATTTTCACGTTGTCTTTTTGCACACTTGAATTATACTGCTACCGGTTAAAGAGCGATGTTAACTGTGGCCATGTTATTATATCTTCTTACTACTTATGAGTTATGCTCGCGATAAGCTTCGGTGGCGCTGTTTTAATTTCCATTGTAAGCGTTGCTTTTTTTACGTAATAAAACGTATATCCATAATATTAAAGAAGACGCGCTTAATGTTTAATCAAATACATTCATAAATTATTCGTTGTGTGTATGATGGTTTAAAAACAAGTAAGATTTACATCATTAGCCGAGGTCTAGAGAGTGTATATTATAAATTATATTATTAGTATATGCTTTCAATAGAGAAACAAAAATTACTCGTTAACGCATGTATAATTATAATAACGTTCCGTGTAACTCCTTCTAATGTAGCCCTTTGATAAACCAGCTATTATATATGAGCGTTGCTATAAAGGACTTTGAAATTAGGTGTTGGTTTATGTAGGGCCGCAACGAGAGCATTATTCTCGTTCACGTATAGTTATTATTAACGTTTTGTCGGAGCACAGTTTCATTATAGGGGATAAATATTACACGCGTGACTTTGAACTCATATTTGCATCGGCATTTCGAAAATCCTGATAACTATACGATAAAATATTGTCATACATATTATTCAATAACTTTATATTACTCATGTGTATTAAATCAAACATATACGTAAAGCAGCCCAACAATTATTGGGAACGCGAAAACGCTTTAAAAACTATATTTATTACACCAGAAATCGAAGAGTTATAATACTAGTTGAAAGAACAGAGGAAGCAAAAATTCGATTATGAATCGATTTGCAATGCCATTGTCGTATTTAATCTAGAATGGATGAAAACGCTTCACAGTAGTGGATGAGCGATGAATCTCGTTGGTATATAAAAAGCATATATATATAGCTTGCGCGCTTTTATCGAGAGCCGGAATTGGTACATAGCTCAAAAATAATCCGGAGAATATTATTCGTTTAAAATGAGACGATGCGTCGATATATCGAAAGGGAAAGCATCTACCAGTGGAACTACGGTATAAACGATCTTGAAATATCGTTTCGTATATTATTCCATTTTATCTCGTTTAATTCAAGTAATTCCATCATCTATATATACTTACAACAATTGTGAAGTGAGTATATTGTAAATGTGTTTGAACAAAATACTCCCGTTTTCCCGTGACGAATCTCGAGCAGTCATCATCATCCACGTCAGCAAATCTTCCCTGACCGACTTTGTTAAAATTACAACCCGCTCCTACAAATTCCAAAGCGATCCTTAATCACGAGCGACTAGAAAACGTTCCGAGACATCTCGCGCAAAACAACGATAGTATATATACACGGATACCCACAGAGCTATCGCGCTTTATATATATATATATATATATATATATATATATATATATATAGAGAGAGAGAGAGAGAGCAGGGAAAAGCGTCGGGAGATAAACTCACGATGCTCGGGCTCGCCAGTAATTTCGCTGGATTAGTGCTTAATAATCCCGGGCTAGGAAAATCGCCGTGGGTTTTACCGATTGCGAACGAACTTTCGGTACTGCGGCAAAACCGTTCTTGACCCGAGCGCGACGTTCGCCGGCGGAAACAATCTCTCCGCGAGCGCGCGGATTACCGCCGATGTTACATTGACGGAGGTAAAAAGACGAAGCTCGAGGTAGAAACGCGGAATCGCTGATTGGGGAAGTTGCTTTATCCGAACTGTTTGTTTCTACCCTTTTTCGACGGCAGGAGAAGGGGATATTTGAACGCGAAACCGTAGGATTTGAAGTTTGCCGAGATTCTGTATAGACGTGTGAAAATGTGTGCTCGACGTATATATACATATACATTGTTCCCGGGCTAATCAGAACTTTCGAGAGAGGAGAACGTACGCTAGC
Organism: Muscidifurax raptorellus; assembly: GCA_020010945.3. Taxonomy (NCBI): domain Eukaryota; kingdom Metazoa; phylum Arthropoda; class Insecta; order Hymenoptera; family Pteromalidae; genus Muscidifurax; species Muscidifurax raptorellus. The sequence continues at coordinate 17,502,988 of CM052077.1, read as the reverse complement.
TGCGAGTGAGATTCAAGCTCGAGCGATTATTATGCTATTGAAAAGTCTGTTTGTTTCAGAAATTTCTGATTGCATCTGGATATTTCGCTGTTTCTCGATCCGCGCATCAGAGATGAATGACTCAGGATAATAATTTATTGATAGAGAAATTATATATATATATATATATATCTATATATATATATATATATTGCATATCAATCGGCGAATTTCATTTCGAAATCAAAAGTCTTCGCGTCACAAATGACATATCCTCGAAACACAAAAGATCGAAATCCATCCGACAATCTTTCCCTTTCCATCTTTGATTTTCCGAGCTCCAATAATCCTCTCCAGCATCAGTATACCTTGAAACTTTTTCATCTAGCGCGCGCTTTATATACATCTAAGTCGTCTTGGGGTTTTTTTCCACTGCGAAGGAGTGTATAAGGCAGGTACAGCCCCGCCGTATATTTCACGGGATTCTTTATGGTCGGGTCTCTCGCGAGCATATATATATATATATATATATACCGCACCAGACGCGCAACCTCTCGCGCGACGGCAATCTCTAACTGAAGCAGGAAAGCTAGAGAGAAAGAGAGAGAGAGAGAGAGTGCAATGAGGAGTAATCTAGACTCAAGATTAACCCGCGGCTCAAGATATCAGTCGGGGCTTTACCGAGCGCGCGCTACGAGCTGCTCTTCCTTGCGACTTTGCACGCGTGAGCCAGCTTGCGATGTTGGAAAAAATATATGCGTGGCTTTGCGCGTATGAACCGGCAAATTTTTGCATTCAGTTATGAAGCGACGCTGCTGCTGCTGCTGCTGATTCTTGTATAAGACGTAGTAAGGAGCACAAAACTGCCGATGAATTACTACATATTTGCCGGTTCAGTTGCGCTTGCTTACATTGTTTAAGATTTGAAACGTACCGAAGCACTATTTCATTTTGTTTTATTTTATAAACAACCGTAGGCGATATTTTTTATAATTTCCAGATATATACACGGAACTCAATCAACCTTACATCACGATACCTTCTCTTCCCAATCAAAGCTTCAAAGGAACAATAATCGAACGCCTTGGTTTCCAACAGTTCAGAAATCGATTGATCAGTATTTCTTCCAAGTTAACGCGAGTAAAGCACTGCGAAGAAAAGGTACGCGACAACGTGCTTACTCGTTCCTTTATATATATTACCTACTCGTGCTCTCTAACGCAAAGACTAATAGCTCGTCAGGACTAAATTGCGGGTGAACACCTGCAATACAGAAGCATAAGAGGCGTTGGTTTCGAAGACTTTTTTACGCCTGAAGGGTTGCCTATATATCTATAAGGTTGTATATATATCGCTGTAATTCTTGAGAGTTCACTCTGTGTGATGTAATAACGATCCTCTATGATATAAATTGGAAAGAAAGAGAATTCTTGCGATCAAAGCTTTCGGCGCGATTATAACGCGGAAGATAGATCGTTATAACTTTTCAGAGCAGTCCTTATCGAAAACGAACAAAGAGAAAATGGTTTGATGATAATTATATCCCCGACAAAACGAAAAATGTATAATAATGAAATTCAAGAATGTGTTCTACGCTAGAAATTCGCAGTTACAAAAGACTGTTCTTTATATACGATGCTTTTTCAATCTTTCGTTGAAAAGTGTTCTCGATTCGGAATACCGGCATAGACGACACACAACTTCTCTCTCCGCGCGCACGCAATAAGAACTACAAAAGCGCGCACGTGAAAAAAAACTGGAGCTTGTTACGTCAGTCAAAGAAAATCTCAGCACAGCGCGTGCACAGTGCCAGCTTACTGCAGCGCGCAAAATCACTTCAAATCAAACATCGCGGCTGTGGAAAACGACAAAAGGCTCTCGCGCAGAGCGACGTGTGTGCGCACGCCTCGCGACAAAAGGGCGCTCGCGAGCGCGCCAAAATAAAAGCAAAGCCTCATCGCGAAAGAAATTTCTCCGAAGAATTTCGCAAATCATGCGAGCAATAACTCAACCGAGCGCGTTTTTCCAGCTCGTGTGCGAGAATTGATAAGAGCTTGAATCCGAGCTAGAGAGAGAGAGTCGAGCCACTCGGAAATCCGCGAGCTTTGAAAGTCAGTCTCTGCGAGTGCGTAACGGAACTGAATCTCCAGAAGAGCCGAAGTAGCGACAAAGCGCGGCCCCGAGAGCACGAGAAGCAGCTGCAGCCGCTGTACAAAGGCATTCGTATCGCTGCTGCTTATGCTGCGCGCGCAATCGGCTCGAAGCAGTGCAAGACGCGCAAGGGATTCGGAGCAATAATAACGAAGGTTCGACTTTGCGCCAAAAGCCATTAATTCCGTTAATTACAGATCCGCGCACGCCAAAGCTGCGCTAAAGCCTTGGTGAGCATTGTATACGATCAGGTTCACCATGCTGCAGAGACGTTTGTCGGTTCAGTTGAAATCGAGACCCTTTTTTTACCCTTTAAGGAAGTACCACGTATTCGTAGGTCGCTAGTCAAAACATTTTGTTGGGCCGCGCGTTATAATTATACCCGAGTTATTTGTTACGCTAATTTCCAGACTTTCTTGATGATCTCTTACCGTAATGATATATAGAGTATTAAACTGCATCAATGTCTTCTTTTCATCCAATAATCATCTATATAAATATGAACATTGGAATACAAGGTTTGTTAACAAAACTAGAGTTTTTAAAAATAGATCGTAAAATTCGTCGCTACGGGTTCGTGATTTTTTACCCACGAAATCCATTAGACGATATATGGTGGAAAGTTGGAAAAAATGTGAGCATACGATATCTGTATGCATATATAGGTCATGCTTAAAAAAAAGGTAAAATTGGAAAAACAACGAGAAAAGTTCCTCCAACAGACAAACATGATGCGAAAAAATAGGGAAAACAAAGGAGTAGGCAGGCTGGCGTATATTAACGCTACACGCTGCGAAAATCAACTAGAGCGCGAATATGAGTCAGAATGTGACATATTAAACCGACGATGCTGCACGGAAATGTTTATTTTCACTCCATTAAGGATCTTCGGACAGTCGGACGAGCAATAAAACATTAAAAGCCCGCGTATGCCGTTCATAACTGCGAACTTCAAAACAGCTTTCCTGCAGTGAGCTGCAAAAGAGAGCCTCTGCAAATATGAAAAAGGCGATCTTGTAAATGCAAACTTTAACGTTAAAGAAAGTAATTTTAAAATTGCCAGTAGGAATAACGAAGACACGATATATTTGATATAATAGAATTGTATAGGTACAGCTCAAAGTATAGGAATTGCTTAAAAGTAGCTGCTTGCAATTATTCTAACAAACATATTAGAATATATAATATATCCTCAACACGAAAAGGGAAGCAAAATCTACCACCAATGCCAAAAAATGCTTTTACTATACAGTCCAGACGTTAATCCGGTTAGCTATACGCGCATAACGACGTCACAATACGCGCGCATTGCGCCGTCGATGAATCCATCCAAGCCGTGCAGAGGACGACGTCCAAGCTCGCGTGTAAATAAACTATTTCAGTGCGGCCTGCAGTAGTACGGCACGCCTGCGGCATCGCGATTCGAGCGTGTGCGCAAGCACAGGCCGTTCGCACGCGCGAATTCGACGCTCAAGCCCTGTACTGCCCGGCTATGTATATATATACATATAGTTGCCTACAGATGCATATAGCTAGTGTGCAACGTGCGCATGAACGCACCGCGGCTATAACGGATCGTTTCGTTCGATTGGTCGTTCGGCGGACAACTTTGGATTTTCATTAGTTCGCTTCGGTGCAGCTTAGTTTACTGTGATTCATTGTTTAAAATTATTTCGGCGTTGCGTTGCTCAATGAGCGTTTTGAGAATATCGTCGCGTATTGATATTTGACCGATGCGGCATATTACAGCTCGCGAAATGAAAAACATTAATTTCCCAATTTCAAAGCATAAAACAGGCAGGCGCGCAGCATGATCGTGCCAACGGAATAATAATCCTTCGGAGTCGCCTGAGCCCCGAAACTATAGCTCTCGGAAACTCTGATTCCTGCCGATCGTTCTCTCCCTCATAATCCGACGAGGAAATGAGTTTCGGGGACATTAGCATGGGAGCTGGCGCACACGCATCGCCGATGTCGTCGTCGTCCTCTCCCTCGAGAGCTCATCCGCTCCCGCGCCATCGTGGCACGGGAAGCAATCGTAATTCAGACTGACGCCTCAATCGACAGAATACTATAACGGAGACGACGCGACCGGTGAAAATAAGTGCGCCTGATCGAAGAAGAAATCTGGCGGTGAGAAGAACGATCGAAGACGCTCGAGCTTTTCAGAGACTATTTATTTATTTATTTGTTTATTACTATAATTCGAAATTCGCAATATAGCAACACTTTTGCTAGTTGGATTTATTGGATTTATACTGTTGGTACTTTTAACCTAATAAATACATTTACAATCAGGATTTTTTTCAATTCATACCATGAAAAAAAAACACATGACGGAAGCTCGAAGTTTCCAATTATTATAGAGCATGCGGGTGACTAGAATAACCTTGCCATATCATCCTTGAATTCAAAAGACCGCGTGTGAGCAGCCATGCGCAAGCACGCAGCCAGGGAGCCGGCGCTGATACTAATGTCTCGTTATTGAATCATCTCGAGATGTGCTCTCGCAGTTTTACAGGCAGTGCAAAAGCCCCGGGATTAGAGCCGGAAGCCACATCAGATGGGGTAGGCGTGGTTAGCCGGGGAATCCCCGGACTCTGTGCGTTGTCGTCGGCGTCGTCGTCGGCAAACCTCCCAAACCCGCGCCTCTGTCGTTTAGAGCCAATTCGCTCTCCGATGACTCTGTCTCTGTATATACATATATGAGCGTGTGTGTGTATATATACGTGTATATGCAGCAAGAGATGAGATTACGATTCAAGGGGGCTCGTCAATCCGGGACAATTAGATGCGACACGGAGGGATGATGAACTCATCTCGCGGGGCTGCACGGGGGCTTCGAAGCTTTTCCACGGAGATGGGAGCTCGAGCGAGTCACGCCGATGCGAGTTTCTCCGGGTGTGTAGTTGGAGTGTTGTTGTTTGGGCTGGGGAATAGATTAGAGACGATGGATCTTGCTGCAGGAGGTTAGGAACTGAATTTGACATTTCGAGATTATTTTATGTAATTTAAGGTAATTGTTAAAGAATTACTTTTTTTCGTGACTTTTATTTGGGAAAAATCGATTCGATATATTGACTTTTTATATTGCATTTTGAAACTTGGTATGCTATGCTGAAAGTTTCATTAAAGTGTAAAGTGCATAATGGGTTCCTAGATATTAAAATGTTACAGAATTTAAATGCAATATTTGAACGCGTCGTCACGTATAAGATTCCTATTTCCCGCTCAAATTCATATCATCGATCGTCAAATCGAATTCCATATCGCAAATTATGTTTAACGCGTCTCGCAGCTCTGAATTTTTCGCATCTTCTCTGCTTAGCATAATACTAAATTGAAAATCGATGAATTTCCCCTTAAACGACGCTCTCCACACCCAACTACCCCTTTAGCGCACGTCGAAATGCGCATTGAAGAAGTAAGCTCTCTCAAAGCTCGAAGCTATGATGAAGACGTTAGGAGACACACACATCGTGAAACTCGAAAAGAAAGGACGGGAAGCAGAATAAAGGCTGTGCGAGACGCGAAGCGCGAAATTCGTACTTGATCGCGCTAATACGGCGGAGCGCCTTGAAATAGAATCCAATTTGCCGCGGTAGTTCGGATCTTTCTACCCCCCCCCTCTCTCTTTCTCTCGCTGTGACATGCTCCGGCGCACAATATTATTGAACGCCGCCGTCGCGGAAGCCGGGAGTATATCCGCGAGAAAATGCGATGGCGGGATTTTCGAAAATTGCGCAGTTTCTCCAGGAGCGCGCGCTTGCTTACGCAACCGTAACAAGACGCGGTTAAGAACAATATCGTCGCGCGAGAACCGCCAAAGTCACATCTCACGGCAATGGCTTCCGGAGGTATATTGCTGCCGCTGAAACTATGCGCTGTACCCCGGCAATATGTGTATATGTATATATAGGGAGCTTTCTGCAGAGGAGAGAAGTTGGAAAATGTGGGTATATGAAAGGACGAGGGAACGCAGCTCACTTATGTTGGATAAAGAGACGAGTTTGCGCAACTGCAGACGGGTAGATAAGCCACAGTGATGTATTGATGCCCGCCAATGGTGACTGTTTTGCCTGAATTCACGTGGATTTCATTCGTACTAATATTTCGTACGCGTTGACAATATCCACGTATTCTAATTCTCGAATGAAAAATTTAATTGAGTTTCAATTTATTGGTTAAGTTATGTTAAAAGTTTCATTCGATTAACGATTTTATGACAGAAAATCTACTATCACGACTGCATTTGTTATCGAGTCATCGATAAATTGAAAAAATTAAAACGGAAATCCAATTTAAAATAAAAACCTTTCAAGCGAGGTTCACTTCGTTTCAAATTAATCATAAATTATACAAATACTTATATACTCATTATGCTTGAGAAAATTGAAAGGGAACTACTTAACGAAGCTAATTTTATCATTATATACGAATCAACGAGATTCAACAAAAGAAAAAAACATCGATTTATTTATGAAACTTCAACTTTCAATTATAATTTTTTCTTAATTTTGTCATCATAATACATGGATTTCTTCATACAAGCTCTCTTTAATTTGCAAACGCTGACTATACTAAACACAAAATACTATATAAATCATCTATATAGTCCATCCAGATTCTAAATATACATAGATATATATATATATATATACAGGTTATAACGAACTAACTTCTAACTATATATACAGGTTATAACGAATCATATATACAGAAGCCACCGAGACTAAAGATCAAACGAGGTCATATTCTCACTAATGTAAGTTATATACACTGTGCACCTCCCCATCACTAGACGCAATCGTCATCATTCCCCCGCATCATCTGGTGTTTTCTCTCCGACTTTCATCCTCTCCGAGTCTGCACCACCTCCATACATATAAGTATCATCTCGGTATCGCACTCGAGAAGTTTGAGCCACTCGAATCGCGACACAGCGCCGATAGGCTCGTTAGCACGCAGCAGTAGCCTGCACCCGAACGGCACTCGAAGTCGTGCCTTATTATATATACGAGAGCGCCGTCGTTTTCTTTTTATCTAATCGACGGTGTGTATGTGTATACGTGGCCGATCGCCGCGCAAGACCAGCACAGATGGAGATGTGCTGCTGGTAGAGCAAGTGATTTTACGATTATATAGAGACGGCTCTGGCTTTTCTCTGCTGTCTTGTTAAGGATGCTTGACGCTGCACTAGCCACGCTGCTAAGTGAAATTTCGAAAAGTTCAAAGGGAACCGCTTTGCCAACGAGAGAAAGTGCGCTGAAGGGATATGAGAGCTAATGTATATAGATATGATCGAATTGGGGTGTTTGTGACTGAGCGATTTACGTAATATTTTAGATATGGTCTGATTTGCAGTAAGTTTCTTTTTTATAGCTTATTTTTTATTTGGATTGTACTTTAGTTTCGACGTTCTGCAGTGATGTGATAATAATAATAAAAAATAAGCTATAACATGCAGATGTACTTTTATAATTCATTCCGACATCGTGTTCATTAATTTATGAGGAATTCTAAATATAAATAACCGCGTTTTTCGACTAATTTATTTTTGTACAGTTACTCCAGTCCCTTGCGATTCATATTTAACGTGAGATTAAAAAGTCAAAAGGTAAGAAAATATATGATGAAGCATGAACTAATGACGACGGATGATGCTCGTATAATTAATCATATTATGTTTTAATGATCCCAATTTGCGTCAGGATTATTGGCACTCATGTACACCGAACAGCTCAGAAATATTATATAGTTAGCACAAATTTGTACTTAAATTTGATTTGAAAATTAAAGTTTTATGGAGCATTAACTGACTAATTAACCTTCGTAATCATTTATGAATGTCTCCTGAAAGCCTGCTTCATTAACGTATGAAATTGCATGCGATGATGAGCTTCGTATATTTCAGATCTATATTGAACAACAATTACGTTGTTTTTTAATGTTCTTGTTTAATATGCGCATTAAACTTATATTTTAAAATGCGGATAAAAAAGAGCCACCACCCTGTCAGCGTGTGAACATACCATCTAAAATAACTGCTGCCAATCCATTGGCAGTTTCGCTTCCTTCTAAAATCGAATTTTCATTATTATTCTAATATGAATCATATTAAATATATTCTATCCATCAAGTTTAAACATTTTTGTCAATAAAAAATGTTTGAGAATTGATGTTACCCTTTTCTACTCAAGTAATTCAATTTTTATAGGAATAAGTTATGTTTAATATATAGGAAAATCAAGCGCAATCCATGATGGTGGTGTTTTCACAGCATCATTTGAGTCACATCGGCGAAAGAGGAACAAAGTTTTTCTTCCGTAAAAACACTCAATTTTCGAACTCGAAAAACACCTAAAAAATAAAACGTTTATATAAAATTTTAACGAAACTGAAAACTTTACTATCACAAAGTTTCCTCGAGGAGGAAGCAAAAAAGATTTTGGACTGTCCTTTCGATCACCGACTGAACTCCCGGCTTTCTGATTTCCGCCTATAGCGCAAAAAAAGGTAGCGCACTGGCACTTCTTCTTATAGGACATAATGTGTGTATAGATATAGCGGTGCGCTACCCATGCGCCAAAACTGCCTTGTCTATGCAACTCAAATCAACATTATGCAATTACGCTATTGTAATGGGCGACAGCGGAGTAAAACTGAAAAATGTGGAAAAACCAAAGCAATTTACTCTGGCCTTATATGTATCACGGCCGAAACACCATCCGCACGTAAGCACAACCCCGAAGCAAAAAAAAAGGGGACCCAAAGCTCAAACCGATCAATCACTTCGACACCATCGCTGATTGATCAGTGCGCTCAGAGAAGCAGCAACGAAGCCAAGTCAAGCCATCGCGCACACAAAGAGGTCGTCGGCGAGAATCGCGGAAATCCTTGGTCCTTTATGGTCAGCGGTATAATGCATACCTGCATAATATCGCCGCACCGCGCGCGCGGCCGTGTAAACAGGTGCGCGGCGATATTGGCTCTCGCGGCGTAATTATCGCGGCCATTAGCCACGACTGGTCGTACATCAATTATCGAAGACAGACTCGCTCGGGGGAAAGGATCTCTCTTGGCTGATGCAGACGCTGCCGCCGCCGTTGCTTCGGGGAATTGCGGAGGTGACGCCGCGGCGTGTTGGGGCTTTTGGTGTACCTACATCTGCTGTGACGATTCTTGGCTTGTATTGCTGCAGGGCCTTTTGGAGCGCGATGAAGTCGTGTCGGATGATCATGGAATTGATGGCCTGCTGTCTGCGGCCGGTGGCTCTGGTGACACGCTGAATCTGATCCAGGATATTGCGCCGGCTTCTTCGGAATGAAGTTCGACTGCGTCGAAGTCGATTTGGTTTATATATAACTGGATGTTTCGGCAGACGCACACACACACACACACACACACAAACTAGCTAACGTTGTGTGTTCACGCATCATATACTGCCGCAAACTCTTGCACCAAGTTTAATAGTCATACAGTATATATACATATAGCAGCTGGATTGTGCCCCAGGTAATACATATAATACACAAGGCCGCACTTTCGCGAGCCAAAAGTTGAGCACACATTCCTCCCCGAAGGAAAAAGCATAATGATGACGAACGCGCAAAAACCGCACTAAAAACAATGACCGATAAATCACCATCAGCCGACTCTGAGACCCGTCTTCTCATCAGGCTGGAGGATGTCTCGTCGCGCGGCGCGATTAAACCTGCGCGCGGAGAGGTAATTGCAAGAGTGAGAGAGAGAGAGCGTCGATTAACATGCGCGATTCCGGGAATACCCCGGGCCAAAATAAAAGCGAGACTGCTGCGCGGGTGATAATCGAAGGAACGAGGCAGAGCGCGCCAAATGATTTATCGGCCGATTAACCTTGTGCGCCGCGGAGTCGGTTTAGAGGTATATATATATACCTATATCCCTCTGAAGAAGCTTCGTGCGACCGGGTGTATAATATATACCGCGATGAGGACCGGAACCTTTTGGAATACAGGCGACGTATAGGGCTGAATAATACACTGTTATAATTTATGTTACTTGTTTTTTGTACTGTGCTTCTTATTTACTTATAACAGAAAAAATATTAATTTCGTATATGAAAACCTCTGATGAAAAACACAAAAAATCTTAAAATTTTATCATTTTTTTCAATTATAACATATGCAACTACCTACATTTATCGAGATATATATAGACTTACTTCACGCGCAACGCTGCTCTACAAAGTGTAGCCGACGTTGACATAGCAAAAATACGCTTTTATAGTAGCAGAAAAGTATCTATATGCAACTTCCACGATATCATATAGAGAAGACGTATACATTTCACATCATGCACTTGGCTCAGAAACCTGCAGCCGCGCGCAATATTCCCTTTTGCAAATCCTGAGAGACAAACGAGCAGCCGAGCGGAATAACATCGTTGAAAAAGGATCGTCGCCGAAAAAACAACTGAAAGACTCACACCAGGCGGAGAAGGAAGGAAATTGAAGTGGAGCGAGGGAAGGACAGACGGAGTGCGTCTCTTAATTTCGTTTGTTGCGCCTCTTGCTGCTGCATGAATCGGATGCGCGATGCAACGACGGCCCCGGGCTAATTAATTCTGCGTATAATTAATGCCTCGATCAGCGAACTGACTACAATTGATTTAATTTGACGCTGATTCGAGGGCCGAGGGAGAAAGCGCATCGAAAAACATAATAATGTTTTCAATGCGCGTATCATGAGGCATGAGAAAGAACGTACATGTATATTTTTGACACGATTTAATTAATGTTTGCTGTTCCATCATAACTGCCCTGGCAAAAATACAAATTTTTTTCACGATAAATGGTATTGTATCTAGCTTGGCTTGACGAGAAAAAAGAATGAAAATGGAACATCAAAGTATCTAAACGAAAATAGGCTACGAAAGCAGGACGTTTATTACAGCGCATTAAACAGAGGAATGGCCAACCGCCAGAATCGTTACATTTTCTGAGAGCTACATTAATGATTGGGCTATTTTGTGCTTAAAACTAGTATTTTATTATTTGTGTTTTGAAGATTTATTTTTTTTGAAGAAATTATACCCAAATTTGTAGTAACTTTCTCATCATATTTGAAAAAATTAAGTATTTTAGAAAAAATGATAATTTAAAAAAATACAATAAACTTTATAAGCTTCGATTTAAATCTTCTCTAACCTCAAAAATGAAAATAAATAATAATATTTTGTATATATTATTGTATGATGAATAATTGAATATATGATTTTTCGAAATAAACAATAAATAATGGATATAAAATGACGGATCGTGGAAAGTATTTATCAATACTTAAATAGTTAGTTACTATATAGAAAAGTAAGGTATCAGACATTTCGCTAGTACATGCAGATGACATTGTAATTTTATAATATTTATAATGAAAAAGATAAAAATTACAAAATGAAGTTGGACAGTTTTTATCGAGAAATAACAAACCCGATCATCAATTTATGTGATTCACTGAAATTACTTGGAGTTATTGGGTATCGCGGGGTAGCGGGCTTTGCCAAAATATTTTAGAATGAAAATATTAACAAGATTAAAAGCGAAAAATACTAAGATTCTGGAATTGACAAGCGTACTTTATCCTTTATGAAAGAAAAATCTAATACAACCAACATTTATATGTATAACAAACTATCAAATGCGTAACAAATTAGCAACAAAAGATGCCGTTTGAATTGTTAAAAAGCTCTATTAGATCAAAAGTTACAGCTATGGTGGTGCCAGCTTAGTACTTAAGCTAGCCCAACCTTTGTTTCTCAGCAACGGATGGAGCAACAAAATCGATTCTTTGGTAAAAAATTAGCAACAAATTAGCAACAAATTGTGGAATAGTTTATTTTTAGTTTGGTGAAAGTGGTGGTTCCAGCTTAATAGACATCTAAAATTTTGTTAAACCTGGGTATACTATCTCCATTGTTGCTGTTTCGTGCTAAAAATACATTTCTTTATCGCAATGCGATAACAGCGAAAATCGTAATACACGCATCAAATACAAAAACTGAATTCAGTATTTTCGAACTCAAAAAGCGTAGCACAGTACCGTCCGCAAAAAAAAACAAAAGACTTCCTCCGCGCAATTAATTTCGAAAGATAGCGCAATCAAAATTCCGAAACATCCCTCGAGGATCCCCGCATTTCACAGCGAACGGCCGCAGGATACGCGACGACAAGACATCTCAGCCCTCCGTGACGTGTCTTTTACGTTCCGCGTGCAAAGATCACGAGCGGAGCACACTATATAGCCGAAATGCTTTGGAGCCGAAGCGAACGAAGGAAGTTCCTCCTCTGCAGAGCACGAGATAAGGCGGCATTCCAAGTCAGCACGCGCCGGACCTACCTTTCGGTAATTAAGACCTCAACTGGTCCATTCCCAGGGCTGCCGAAGTACGCGTCTTATCGCTACACGCGCGTATATACCGATGCGGCGCGCGGCGCTTATATTCGCCCTCGGAGATCGCTCTCGCGCTTCTCGTTACGCGGAATTAAAGGTGCGTGTATACGTATATATAGTAGGGGGCCGGCATTGGCGCCGATCCGGAAAGATTCGAAGGCCATTTTTATTTGCAGCCACGAAAATGGGATCAGCTCTGCTCCGTGGACTGCAAAGGGGCATTAAGGGATCGGGTAGAGATAGCGCGAGAGGAGTCTGATAGGAATACCAAAAGTGGCTTTTACTTCGGGCGCACCGGACATATTGCTTGCGGCAGATACGCGCGCAGGGGACGGGGCTATTTAATTAACCCTTTTCCAGAAGATTTGTTGTATTCATTGTAATATAAGCTGTACATATGCGTTGTGTGTAAAAAAAAAGGTAATTGAATTTTTTTGTCGCTCCCCCGTGATATCTTCTTATGCGTAGTATAGTTAACAGATTGCAATACACGCGTGCTTATCGGAATGTTCATAATGTTGAAGACAAAATCCCTAAATTGCAAAGGTTCTTTTTTATTCAATTCTCGCAAAAATTGATCAAGTACTCGGTTGAAAATCAAATTGGCTGATTCTCCTAATAAGCTTCAGCAAATCTCAATTATTCCGAACACCGTCAAAATATATCAAACTCCTAAAACGGCTCGCTTATACGCGTATAGAGCGTCTTATAGAAAAAGCAGCGAGAGCAGACACTCGACGCCACTGTGCAAGCGCCGCATGTATAGCGAGAGATCAAGGGAAAAAAGCCAAGAATCTCAAGTGTCAAAGAGCTCGGAGGTTCGACGTCCTATATATAATATCGGCAGCTACTGCGGTACCTTATCGCTCTCGATTACAAGTCGGTGCAGAGTGCCTACTTAGTTACCTCAAAAAATCAACGAAAGAGAGGGAGAGAGAGTCCGACACTACACGACTGCTCCTGCCGAAAAAAGAGGAAAGAAATTCTTATTTTGGCGCATCGGAGGTCGTTTTATTAAGCGTACACGCGCGATAGCAGGCACTTAAAATTTCTGATGCGGGGACACCGCGTGCGCGAGCGAAGACGCGAATATTTTAATCGAGGCCGCTTCTTTCTCGCAACGCGCAGCAGCTTGACTGACGTTGATAACTAAATAAAGCAAACGCGACTGCACAGCGAATTTAATTAAATTCCCATTAAGGTCATTAAAAAATTTCGGCTGCTATAGCTGCAGCGCGAGGAATTATGCGCGCACGCAATGCGATGCCGACTGTAACGCGATACGCATGCAAATTTTTTATTCCGTAATTATTTTTATATAGAAACCGCGCGCGGCGTTGATGCTGATTTATGCGCAAGAAAGACGTGATTATTATGCATCGGCGCGTAACGCAGCAAGAGCAAATTTAATTTCATTTTAACAAAAATAACAGTAATATATATGTATAGCTGGCTGCACGGCCACCTCGCGCGGCGCGCCACCGAACTATATAGCGCTGCGTCTTGATCCGGCGACTCGCTGCCGCTGGCTGCGCTTTGTTTCTCTCTCTCGCACACGCGAACGTCCCCGACAGGGTCTGGTCTCTTGCAAGCGCAGCGGCGCGCTTGGTGAAAGCGCGGCCTGCTGGCAAAAAAAGCGAGGGCTCAACCGCTCTGGTCTCTTTCTCAAGCCCCGCACTGCTTTGCCTTCGTTTTCGTGCGCCCGGTACTGCACGCAAATTCTCTCGCGATACTCTTTCTTTCTCTCAATGACACTCTCGGTTCTCCGACGACGCGGACGCTCGCGTCGGAGACTTCGCAAAACAGGTGAAAATAAGGCATACCTTACGGGGGAGAGCGGAAAGCAAGCCCCAGGTTTCCTCTATCTCCCTCGAAGCTCGACGCAGTGCTTGCGGGCTAGCGGGTATACGGCAGCTCTCCCTCCTATCGTCCTCTCTTCCCTGGAATGCCAGCAGCTCACTTGCTGACGGGATGAGAAGGCTGTGCAGGAATTGGCGGTGACCCGGACAAGTGTCAACACCAGCTCACTCACTTTACTCACTCTCTCGCGAACACCACTTTCGCGTATCACTATTTTTGAAACACCACACTCGCGTATCTCTCTCTCTCTCTCTCTCTCTCTCTCTCTCTCTCTCTCTCTCTCTCGGACACTGCACTGGCGAATCACTCTCGGACACTGCACTGGCGAATCACTCTCGGACACTGCACTGGCGAATCACTCTCGGACACCACACTCGCGTATCACTATCTTTCGAACACCACACTCGCGTATCACTATCTCTCGAACACCACACTCGCGTATCACTTTCCTTTCATCGACGTGTGCTCTCAACGACATTGTAGCGAAAACTCACGCGAAAATCCGCCGATCCCGCGAGCTGCCCATCGCTCCCGCGGGCCAGCTCTAGAAAGAAACAGCTGCGCTGATTGGCTGGCGAGTCGCGCGAGCCGTTGAGCCTCGCGTTACTGCGAGCCGAGAGGCTGAGCTCGCGAGCCGTTGGCTTACCGTTGCTCACAGAATTGAAGAATTCTCGGAAGTCGCGCCGCTGGCAAAAACAGCGAGCCAGCCTGGCGCCGCTTCGCGGAAAACCGTTGGAAAAAACCGTTGAACGGCTTTCGCTGTTTACGCGCCTATGTAAGTATTTGTGAATTTTTTTTATCGCGAAAATCAAGATGAAAAATCGTCGGGACGATAAATCCGAATAAAAAGTGCGTTCTAACCTGCTTGAAAATTCCCATAAGCCTAACGACAGTCGAAAGATTTCGAAGCTAAGCAGCGCAAACCATGCATCTCTATAGGTAGCAAAGCAAGCATGCAAGCAAGCAGCGACGGCGGTCGTGGCGTCAGGTCGAGATATAGGCGGCGGAAATGAATTATCGTCGCAGGATCCGCGCCCCTCGCGGAAATGAACGTTCGCGAGAGGCGGCCTGTATGTACCGTATATATGTATACAGCCTGCAGTCGTGTCCGCCTATATACACACGGTAATAGTCCTCGAGAGCGATGCGGCGGCGGTGTACGAGGAGGCCCTTAAACGCGGATCGTATTCGCTTCCGGCGGCATCTATCACACGTGTGCTCTTGTATGTATATATATATGTGTGTATGTGCACCCCCCGGTATGGGGTTATATATACATATGCGCGCTCTGTGTACGTACCTGATCGCGAGAGCTGTTATAACGGAACGTCCGGTGTCAAATGGCATGGCGCTGAGCGGGTCATACGCTTATATTGGCACGATTGCTCGCGCACCTACTCGCATATTATAAACGTTATTGTATATATACATATACCCTCTATCTATAATGTATATATAGATAAGAGGGCGCGTGATACGAGCTACGGCACGGATGGTGAATTCTACGGCCAGTGCTATATACAATTCGAATGCAGTAAGTTTTAAGGGTAAAATTCCTTTTGTTCAGTGCGAATATAAGGCAAAGAGGAAACCAATATTTAGGCAGAAATTGATATGGATTGATCCGTATCACTTGATGTTATGTGAGGATTTTGAAATGCGAATTTTTAGACAACTCGTTGAGAAATGTGTATTATTGTCGTGCAGTCTGCATCGAAAAACTATCTTTATAAGGGATTGCAAAATACTCGTATACCACAAAACGTGGCAAAAATAGATATCAATTTGTCGTTTAATTAAAACATCTATATGTGTACGATTTCCATAATAGATCTACATCAATTACACTTATTTCGCGTCACTTTAAAAACCCTTAAAAATAGGAAAACTATACTTTCCCTTTAATTGTGTCGAGGTACTTAGATTTCCTTCAATATCAAAGAAGGTGCTAATTATATTCAACCTTCATTTTCGACATATTATACTTAAACGCTCAAAATTAGTCAGTAAAACGTAGTCAAGTGAGCGACGAAAAATCATGTTTTGCTTTTCTCAAAAAAAAATCCAATTTCATCATTCTATCCGATAAAAATTACTACAAATAACAGTAAAATCGTTTCATAAAGTCCTGCTCCTAATGTTCTCCCATTTCAAAGAACGAGCTATCCACAACAACCTTCACACGCATGTATACGACAAGCGAATATAGCCCCAGCCACATTGATTATTTTTTAATGGACACAACTATAGCGAAACATGAAACTTAAACGGTTCAGGTGTACTGCGCTTGTACAAATATACGTATCAAACCTCGCGAGGGGGCGCCAATTTATGAGATCGGTCTCAAACGCACAGACGTATAGATAGGCGTATATATATATATATGTATGCGGGCGCAGGTGCGCGCTTCGAGATCTAATCGTGACGAATCGTGTTTGTTTGTTAAACATCGCGTCATTTACGAGCCTGTTTGAATCGCCATAACCCTGATGAGTTTCGGAGGAGGAGCCGGTGCACATGTGATTTATGCCTGAGGGATAAATTTTACGTCTGCGGAGTAGCGAAAATTGTTTGCCGGTGTCTGTTCGACGAATCGCCGTCGAAATGTGCATCGGGGCTGAGCAGCGACCAATATCTCCGTTTCAGATGCAACTAATTCGGGGGGGGGGGGTTGTTTTGATGACCGCATATATTCACATATATGGATACAGCGGTTTGTCACAATCAGTAAATATGCTGTGTAGGTATATACGGTGTGCTATAACTGCATTTTTGTTATGATGAATTAATGAAAACTAAAATTGATTTTTTACCGGCATGACTGAGTCTGTTCCTTGTAACAAAGGTGCCGTCACTATGGGACAAATAATAAAAGTGCTTCTATCACTGTCAAAGCCTATAGCTTTGATTGAAAAACAATTTCCGATTCACTGGCAACAATAGCAATCCACTTTTTGCTCGCATCGTCGTAATTATAAATTAGTCCAACGGTACGTGCAATTGCAATGAAAACGACAAGCGCAATGGGCAAAAAGCGCCAACCAGAAACTTTTTTAATAACGCCAGGTATACCGGCAGTTTCCGGGTATGTAGCTATAGTCTTATGCAGACGATTCATAGACGGAAATTTGCTCACGTATATGTGGACATAGTCCCGCAATGACGGTGACAATGAAAGCACGAGAGAATGGGATGTATATAGAGGGTTGCATTACGTATATATACGAGGCGGAAAAAGTTGGGCAAGTTCGCGAGATTCGGCACAGGGGCAGCGATGCCTAGTTAGATATTGGGAGGTGTAGTCGCCGTTTTCAGTTATACTGCTATAGTGAGAAAGTGTGATGGAATTTTGGATAGATTAATTGAATGATGCCGTGCAATGTTCAGTGCAGAATAGACTGTGGCTGATGTGACACAGTTGAAACCATCACGGACTGAATACTTCCACGAAGTTTTAAAATTATAATTCCCGGTACTAAAGTGTAGTTTCAAACAAGTTGAAATTAAACCTCTAAGCTGATATGACGCGATTTTTTTCAAAATAGAATGTAAACACGATTTTAATTAAAACTTCGCTCGCGCACACTCACAAAAATCGATTCTTGTTATTAGCGGATTTCCTAAGACGTAGTCATTTTTGTCTTACAAATTTAGATGATGTTGAGTCTGCAGAAAAGCTCCCACGCGTTAAGCTTTCGTAACTGTGAGAAAATCTACGGTGAGTTATATCAAACAAACCAAACTAAATCGGCATATATCATTTGAAATATATACTTTCAATATTGCCAATAAATCATTTTGTGTTGTGCATTAATACTTATTCCCATAATATGTTATATCCCAGTTTACAATGTACCGTAGTGTACATATTCCATTATCCAGTATATATCACCATACTCTAAATTTCAAATTTCAGAACTACAACGAGCTTAGCCCCTCGCAACAAAGCAGCGGGAACAGCAGCTCAGTCGTCCCAACAAAGTTAGGCCAAAATATTGAATAACGTACAGTAACACACAGTTGAAGAGCCACACGAACGTGAGGACGTCAAAATCAGTCAGATCCGGGAAAAGCCATCACGCGCATCTCGTAAACCCTAGAGAGAGAGAGAGAGAGAGAGGGAGAGAGAGAGAGAGAAGCTTCATCTCGCATAAAGCCAGGACGATCTGCACATGTATACTTATGGAGAAATCCATAAAAATTATTCAGTTAGCGGGCTCACCTGTTGGAAAAAAAAATTAAGTGCTATACATCTCTAACGACTATTTAGAGCACTAGAAAAATATTGATCATGTGAAATCGGCCTTGGTACATCTTTTCGTTGGCCATTCAAAAAGTGTTTTAGTTAAAAAAAAATCATTTTCTGCGATTGAAAAAAGTAAAAATCGCTAACTGAATTTTTTTATGGATTTCCCCATAGATTCGAAACAAGCATGTATAGACTGTAAGGTATTGTATGTATGCGTGTGTGTATATACCTACAGGGCACCACGGCACACTCTCGACCTCGATTGCCAATTCGAAAGACACGGCCACATATGGCGGTTTCGGGGGGCTAATGATAGGCTCTCCGCGCGCTCAATATCCCATTTAACAGCGGCAGCAGCGGGCACATAGCCCTATTTCTCCTCCTCGTCCACCCGCGCTTTCATCTAGTATCCATCGACATTATTTCGCCGGGATATAGACGGTACGAACGTGACGCCTAGCGAGTTGGCGTATATTCTATATATGTGCTCGACTATTATATAGATCGGGAGCCGCAAATTCAGTATCGAATGATAATGTATGGCCTCTATATCGTCGTCAGTATAACTGAAAATAGCTGGCACGGGTCTGCAGTCTGTGGGGTTATAGATATAGGTTATAGGTAACTCACGGCTACACAATGAATTAGAGAGTTGGACGCTATAGACGTCCGTGATGTACATTATCAAGATGAATTGGTAGATAGATCAAGGTACGCTCTTATACTGAATTCAGCGGAGAAGAATCAGTATAGCATTCACACGGCCTGCTCGAATATCAAACACATCGATAAATAATTATTGCTTATGAAAATACGTTTTTGTTCGATAAGTATAAACAATAATGAACCGTGTTCAAAATCACTGCAAATTCAAAATGTGAAGTATGTCTTGATACTATTATAATAGTTGCAACTGATAAATGTCAAAATTTATCCACTCTCAAAAGCCTTGTCACCCCGAAGATTAGCGATGCACCCAAAAAATAAAGTGTTTCTCGATTCTCATATGTGTGCGAGCAGCTGCCACCAATGCGAGGATAAGCCGTCACCTGGACTTTTTCTCGCACACACCACGTGTAGGGGCGATCATTTCTTTTATCTTTCAGCTTTCCCTTAAGTTATAATAAGTCACACATGCGCGCGTGCCCGTATATATAATGCAACTGCTGTGAAGATCAATATACCGTGCGGGACTTTTATGTTTTAGTTGAATTTTTTATATAGGCTTAATAGAGAGTACCTGTGAAGTCAATGCGCGTGACAATGCGTATCATATTGTAATGTGGGTCGAAAAGATGGGTGAGCTCGAGACTTGATTTTTAAATTTATATTCTACTGCTTCAATTAAATCATTTATTATCGTACGTTAATTTTTAATAACGCAAGTATCAATATAGAAGTAATATTCACTAATATGGAACGCAACTCAAAAACTAGTAATATTGTACATACCTAGGGTACATCAAGCACACGGTGCTTCTTTGTCGTTTTTGAAATATAAGTAGTCCTTCGATTATAAATAACTGTTCAAAAGTTCTATGAGATATTAATTAAAACAGGCTTTATGGGTACATACGCCGCACCAGTTGCAAACGCAGGCTCAAACAGGATAGTCTGATATCTATATACATTTTAGAGGCTTGCGTTTTATCAACAAAATTGGCCAATTCTTACATAGGCAACGATGTTCGCTGATACGTCGTTGCCTAGAGTAATAAATATATACAAATCTTTTTACTTGGGTATATTATGGTAAGAAAACTGATTTATTCAAATATAGTTTTATACGTTTTTAGTCTAGCTTTTTTTGATTGCGTTTCGGCGACAATGCTCTGTACTATAAACTTATTTTAATAGACTGATATAATTTAGCTTCTATAATACAGTACACTCAACGGCAGTTAAAAAAACAATTTGTTGTAACGCAATTTAACTGAAATATTAACAACTGTTACGTACTAAAAGCGAACAATGAGGTGAACTTAGCTTTATATATATATATCATAATATTGTATATAACTTCCATAAATTACTTCGTTTTGCAATTAAAGTATACAAAATATTTTTCTATTTACAGAATTAATTTATAGTTTTTCATGTTTCGTCTACAAAACTATTTTGTCTCATTTATTTTTTATACAAGAAATATGTGTTAAATTTCATCCTCTATTATATCCACCCCAGGTCATCCTACGATTACCTGCATAGAACGACGTCATCATTTTGAAGATAGTGTTAGCTATGATGTCGGTCATATGTTTATTGGCATAAGCAATAGTTTTTTTGGCTATTTTCAAAAACGTTGCCTCAGAAATATTAGTGAGTTCATCCTTAAAAAAAGGAAGCACAGCATTTGTTACTCGATTGGTAACCCAACTTAATGCTGCTCCACTCTTCATGTCAACCGTTGTCAATCTAAAAAAAAATTAACATTTTATTTTGTGTACTGAAAAACTACATTAACTTTAATAACTACATTAATGATTATTATTATTGTTTGTGCAGCTATTCACAGTAGATGTTTGCTTTTTCAATTCTCAAAAATCAAAATCCATATGGTTATAATCATATGGAGCATCTTCACAAAACCACTATTGAACGGCAAAACGTTTATCGGTATTGCTTCTTCAACGACTGGCTATTTATTAGAAAGTAAACGAAACTTCGAGTACAAAGTTAAGCTACAGTAGCAATATGAATGTAAAAAAATGACATTACTCTTAAACCAAATTTTCGTAACTGGGGCCAAAAATTTTGTTCAGTGTATGAATTTTGCATGAAGGTATAGATGAATCGAAATGTATATATAATATAAGTATTACCCAATATGTTTAATCTTGAATCTCGGATTGAGAATCGCGAACTGATCTATTCGATAATCAACCTGTAGAATAGCAGTGACGTTTTCTACAGTAGTATTCAGAATTCCACTGTCACTGTACAAGAACGTAGAATAAGAGTAATTGAATCTTCCATACAATTTATCAATACGAATTTTTCCGAATAAACGTACGGTGCCTGGTAAAAAATCAAGATAAAAGTTTCCTGCTCTTTTCACTTTTGAAGCACCGTACATAGTTCCGTTCGTAAGATTCAACTCTATCGTCACTGAGCTAAATCCAAGAGGCTGTGGGCAGTATAAGTAAGAAATAATGTTTTGTTATAAATGAAAAATAAAAAAAATAATTTTCTCTTTTTATTTGTTACTTACCACGCTAATATTATGA
Organism: Muscidifurax raptorellus; assembly: GCA_020010945.3. NCBI lineage: Eukaryota > Metazoa > Arthropoda > Insecta > Hymenoptera > Pteromalidae > Muscidifurax > Muscidifurax raptorellus. The sequence goes on along the minus strand of CM052077.1, from coordinate 17,481,095 downwards.
CGTACAGTAGGTACTTTTACAGGATCAAAACCAAATTTTGTTATGCCTTTGCGTATATCCACCATACTATCGTCGACCAAGCCATTTATGTTCATCCGACTATTGTTATTTTTATTATTACTTAAAAATAAATATATTGTTCTTACTATTTCAGATTATTGAATAATTTGAATGTTTGTTACATATTTCATTGAAGTTTAAAAAATATAACTATTAAAATATTATAATTACTTATTCGTATTTTTCTGGCAACCACAAGATGTGATAAACACAATAAAAAGTAAAAAATATAACCAGGACATTATACAAAATTATTGTTAATGTATTTGAAAAAAAAGAAAACTACTACTTGTATCACTTCTGGACTAACAGTAGACAAGTGAATAGAATCATAGTTTTAGTGCCTATTATTTAGCGCAATACGGAAGACAATTTCAAAGGAAATTCTATATATCCAACGGCATTTGTATGCGCACGTGTCAATGCTATTAAACGAGTTAGCTTGAACAGATACGTGTAAAATAAATACAAAACATATGACATTTGCGTCATATTCATTCGATATTTCTAACTTCTCTTCCGTCTTTCAGCTTTGACTTCAAATATAGGTGTTGCTTCCAATCATGTTTCTTCCCACCCGTTCGTGTGAGGTAATAATGTCTCTTATACAGATACCTCCAGTATCACTCCTCCATTATAACACCTTATCTGACACCATGGCCGTTGTCATTATTTTTCCTTTTTTTCAATCGAATAAGAAGCCCTTATTCAACAACATATCCTACTCGAAAAATGACATTCTGTAATCAATCTATTCTTGTTGTGATTGATTGTTTAACTGACCCATTCGAGTGGCCAGTCGAACTCATTGTCCAATCAAAACACGCAAATTAAATTCCTAACCTCAAAAAGTGAAGAGGGAGGAAATATAGATAAATATAGCGCGTCTAAAGTTGCTATCATATATATTGGCGGTCGTATAACGCGATCTTGACGATCGATCGCGCGTGACGAGCCGACAAAAAATAATATGCCAGTTAGGTCACAAGGTGCACGTGGATAAAGCTCACGATGGTTTGAACGCGCTGAATGCAGAAAGAAGAACGTGTATACTTTTTGGACAATGTGTTATATTATGCGGTAGTGTCGTGACAGATGTACACGCGAGCTATAATACGCTTGTGACCTTATGCCACATTTGATGCCTTCAAATCGATGCTTTTCTTTCATTACACCTATATGCACGGCTATGCACAGTATTGTGTTTCCATGCTGGTCATTAGCATCTATTCCCTATATACTGTACTGAGAAAAGTATTTTATCAAAAATTACTATAATGTGAGGTACAAATTACAATGTTCCCTAATTGTATTGTATAAGTGTCATAGACGATTGTGAAAAGTATATATATTCTTAGATTTTCCAATAAAATTTACTAGATTTACATATAAACTTTATGCTATTCAGTAAAGCGAGTTTTATTGATTTTTGCTTGATTTAAACTATTTCCTTAATGATTCATTAAAATAACAATATCTAGCACTGCTCGATCAACTAGAAATTAAAAACCACAGAGTATAGTTAATACATATGTTCCGGAAATGAGAATTGTTATCAATTTTACATACCAATTCGTGTAAATATTTTGAAATTCAATAAATATTGCCGTTTCAATGCAAACATGAGTGGTACGTAATAGACGCATTGTAAAAAGTAGCTATGTAAACTAAACTCGTACAACTGTACTCTAAATCTATACAGTTTATGTAAGTCAAACGATAGACACCTGTTCTGTTGAAACGTTGTAGAACTAAAATTGTATTGTTTCTTAAAATTTCAAATATTTAATTATACTTAATTATACTTAAGCAAATCATGCTATGCGGATTTCCAGTTCGCCACGTATGTTGCAATTTACTTTTAAAATTGCCATTCGTGTACATAACCATAGTTATAATGTACAAAACTTTTCATTATAAATAATCTTTGCAAAAATACACTATATTATAAAAAATAAGAAACGGCTTTGCCTCAAATTTGAAGCACGTCGGTCCCCTGTCAAAAACAATATTTTGCCAAAATATATAAAAATATAACACAACAAACTGCATGTAATTGTAAATATCAACTGATAATAAATATTTTTTCTACATCTCAAAAGTTAAATAAAAATCACTAAACTTCTCGTAAAAATGAATGGATCGCAGTCTATATAATAATAATATCGCTGATACTAGGCGGCATGATAAACATTACATCTTGATTATTTTTAACGATTTTAAAGCGTATAACGCAGTAAAATCCAAACTAAAAAGATTGCATCTTTATTTTCACATGCACACCTCTCAGAGCTTGCACGCGTGATCTCGCCCGAGAGGATAAGTAATTGAAATTTCGAAAGAAGAGTTTGCGCGCACACGAGCTGAACGAGGAGTAAGAATAATCGTTTGGTTGCAAATGCAGTCAAGAGCGCATATAAGATAAGGCGATGCGAGAACCGCGTTCGACTAGATGGGCTCATTATTTTGATAGCCCGTATCCTGCGCTACCGCGCGTATACCTTGCAGATTTCATCTCTCCGCAGACGTCAGACCTATATATATATATATATTATATCTTTTCAGTCACTCTGAATCGAAACTTTCCATACGATTCTATCGCGCGTAAAAATCCTTAACATGGCATATATATACAAGGGATCTTTTTCATACCCGAACGAATATCCGAAAATAGTTCATCAACAAAAACACACAGGTCGAACCTATATATATATCTATATTAAACTCACGCAGGTTAAATCAGCTGCAGCGGAGAGGAGACAAAGCCGCGCGGATGTTCGAAAGAAAATAACCGAGCGTGTACTATATAACAGCAGAGAGCGATCGGGCAAAGCTTCTCTCGTCGTTCTTTTCTTAGCCGTCATCTCGAGCGAAGCCTAATGCTCAAAGACAGCGCGCATCTTGTCGCCTCATCCGTCCCCCCGCTAATATGACGTATAAAAAAAGAACCAAGCGAGAGAGAGAAGAGAAATCGAACCCTCGATCTTCCGCGAAACGCCTCTCCGAGCCTGATGCTTTTTCACGGGTTGGTAAGCGCGCGCGCGCGCGTCCGGATTTCACTTTATTCTATCCCCGTCCCTTCATATATATACACCGCGAACCCATCGTGTACATGTGTGGGCACACCGTATATATATTCCCATTCTTCGATTTCTTTTCTCTATGCAACCTATATAACGTGCAGCGGCCAAAATATTGTGGTTACGGGCTCCATTGTGACGCGGCGCGCGCGCACGAGTGTTGTAATGCGCACAGCGCAGGCTATTACACTATGGGTTATATGTATATATAAGATCCTGAATCGGTGCCGCGATGCGTGAGCGAGGGCCGGCCGGGATCCAATACCGAAGAATAGTAAAAAATATATATATATATAGATCGTCTCGGGCGAGTGTATATAGTATAGGGGAGGTACCGAACGGAAGCTTGATTCAATATTGACATTTAAGGATAGATGAAAATATGACAGACTTCATTGTTCGGGGATGTGGTTTTGAGAAACTTTCGAGCATGTGAAACGGATGTTGCGATGTTTTATAGTTTTACGTACAGGCACTTGTAAAAAATGTTCTTTTTTATTATTGTAAGGACTTTTATGCACTACACTCATTCTTGGACAATGACGGAGAAAAAAATAGGATATATACCGTACAGGAACGAATTTCGCGGCTGATGCAAATTGATAGCCGTGACGCTTTTGTGGTTGTTAAATTTGAATTTTTAGTAGTATAGAAAAAAACTAATAAGTAATTTACAAAGATATGGTTACTTTGACAAAATTGTTAATTCGTCCTTCTTTCATAGAAATATTTCTAGAAATATTGATTTGTTGCGCAACTATTTTCAAGATCAAAAAACAAGCAAACAATAAATGAATTTACAAATAACATTTTTTCGTAACATATTACCTACAGTTATATAACTTGTAGAATTAAACTCACAACATCATATAAAGCAAAACATATGATAGACAATCAAATTATTTGAATTTCAGTTTAAAATAATAATGGTTTTATATTTTCCAAATAAATTCACCCACGTCTGTAATATATTGAATTTAACACATTTTTGTTTACTTAAATTGGAAAAGTTCTATCTTTCATTATTTGTCTTGAATCGTACAAGAGTCTCCATCTTTGTGCTAGTAAACTAAGCTTGAAATCGTACATTTTATTTTACGGATAAGGTAGAAAATACTATTGCTAAGTTATCAACAGGATTACTAGTTGATCCCAGGACTGGATTGTAATTAAACTGGGAAAGTGTAGGTCGAGCGAATGTCGAATATGACTGACACAGTGGCGAAACCGCGAGGGTTGTATTGTTTTGAAAAACCGCATGATTTTCTAATTTTAGAAAAGCCAGTATTCGAGTACAGATATATGGGTAATAGTTATTATGTATGACTCCTGATATCCTGTGTAGAAAATGAGCATAGTTGGCTAAAGAGGTTGTTGTTAAACAAGAACTAGACAAATAATAAGTGGGTTTTTATTAAATACTTATTTCTTTATTAAAATTAGATTTTTACACTCGAGTATAACATACAAACAAATAAATCTATGCTTTATCAAATTTACCGTCTTTAGAAGCGCGACGCAAATAAGAATAATTTCAAAATTATTGCAGTTATTAATCTGACCACTTAAATAATTTACTCAGTATTATTAACTTATTAAATATTAATTAAAATAACTTTATTTATTTATTAATAATTGTAATATAATAACAATAATAGTAATAATTACAATAGTACGATAATACATACACATTTTCAGAAATGGGTTACAAAGCTTTGTATACGAGTTAAAACAAAAGTCTTAAATTAATTTTCGGAATGACTGATTAAGCATTGTCAAAGTAACACATTTACAATTATTGTGCTTTGACCTGTAAACTGATAACAGTATTGTTTATTACTTTATTACTGCATCATGGCTTTAAATCAATACATTAATATTTGCATTTTACATGATCTCAGTGGAATAGTTTTGACATTAACGTAAATTTATTAAGGGGATATTATGGTAAAAGAAAGAAAAGAGTAATTTAATTTTTAAACGGACACAAGGTATTATTAAAATATTATCAAAATTCATTTAAAATGCTTTATAAAATTTGAAAACTGAGCTTGAAAAATCGTGTACATTACTTACGGCGTCAGAAAAGCAATTTTATTTAACAATCAATGACATATTATTTTAAAAATATAGATTTCCATCCAAAACGTCCCCTTAACTTTTCAAATTATAAACTCAGTAATAAATTTTCAGTATTTCCATTGATGCATGACGAAAAACGTATAGTACAAATGGACACCAGGCGTCACAGAAATTGTTCCTCGTCCATCAACAAGAAATAGGTCTTGCACACAAACATTATCACGAGTCATTAACAATAGCGGCACTTGCTTGATTGTACAATCAACAATCCTGGTTTTGTTATATTTCGCTATATCTTTATGGCTTATTATCCTTGTTTACCTGCTCTCCAACTATCAAAGCGATCACGATTTAATTCATGTCAGAACGCACCAACATGATAAAAAATTCTTTAAAGTGGTCAAGTACTTAACTCTAAGAGGAACTCTTCCAAGCAATGATTCCAATTAGAATGGACAAAATGACGGCACCAATTACTGCCAGTATGCACTTCTTTTTGCGCAGTTTATTTTTGTAGGTAGATGCTTGTCTAAGCTGTGTAGAGCCTTCATTAACAAATACTTCCGTCCTCTCGACGGATGCTTCAATGGAATCTATAACTTCCCCTTGCTGATGAACAATCGAACCGAGTTCTTTAAAGATCTGATTCACGCTATTTATGTCAGTCTGAAAGAAAAATAATTAGATAAATTTAACTGTAAAAAAGAACTTATTTTTCTAAAATTCAAAATTGTACGTACTTCAAGTTTTACAATATTTGCTTCTTGTTCTTCCAGCATTCTTATATTCTGTTCTTCCTGCTGTTGCTGTTGTTGAATTTGTTTTTGACTTTTGTTGTCTTGTAACTCAATAAGCGTCTCTTGCTTTCTCTCTCCAAAGGGTCCTATACCAACATTAGACTTGGCCTTTTTAACCATATCCCTTTCCTTGCTTGCAGCTAACCTTTGCACACTCTGTTAAAACATTAAAAATAACAATGAATCTACAGTGCAGCAAACTAAATTCTTTAATGCATGATGCAATATCTACCTGGAAATTGTTGAGAGCTGCAAGGAATTCATCCAGGAGTCGTTCATTCTGCATTTTATGCTGTCGCTGTTCCCCGGGACTGTTGGAACCTGAACTATTAGCCAAAATGGCTAGTTCCTTGAGATTTCCTTTTGTATCCTTGCTAAGTTGCTGAGTATAATGCTGTATTTGATGGCTAGTAGTAATGAAAAACAAATGTAAATCAATAGTGCAAACAATGAGAAATTTCAACTAGATAAACATAACTTACAGCTGATTCCGCAGTTCTTGTGAATCTGTCGAGCTACCAAGTTGATTAACCATCTTTTGCATCGAAGACACTGAAGTTAAAAATCACAAAAATAGTTAGGTACATTAGATTAATATCAGATTTAAGTTTATAAGCTGGAGCAACATACCATTCTGTGATATTTTCAATATCGAAGTGCCAACAGTCTGCGCCAGTCTGCTAAAGTCCTGCTCCCTCGTGGGACCACCGTTATGGTATGAAGAGAATCCTGCGTCCATGTTGATGATGTTTGGTCTGAATGTGTATACTCCAAAAAACTGCTCAAAAGAGGTCAGCTATCGCACTCAGTACACTCAGTATGTCCAAACTGAACAATAACTTTCCATTCACTGGATGTCAATACAAAGATCAGCTGTCAAGAAGCTCGAGATTCTCACGATAACACAAAGAAGATTATAGAGGACCCTCTTATATTATGAGTCACGGTAGGAGTGTATGACGTAGTATTATAAAGTAACGAAGTAGACAAGATGCGCAAATATTTGCTCGAGCGACCTTCCGCGAGGTGCTTCTCCACCGCAAGTTCAGAGTTGAGCAGCAGAAGCACTAAAACTTCAGCGAGCCATCCTCTCTTTCTCAGGAATCGATACCCACGGCCGACGTCGTGTCGCTCTGCGGGAAAACCTGAATGGAATGTCCGTGTCCAAACTCCGAAAAGCAGCAGCCGTTGCGCTCGACACCTCCTCTCTTGCTCGCTATTATCGTCACGAGCGATTCCTCGCTCTCATGTATGCTGCTATCGCTATATTTTGTTCCTACACAGCTGCACCTGCGGATATATGTATTATCTCGCGTTTTGCTTATGCCCACAGAATACTACTTTATTATTGGCAACAGCGACGTCACTACTTACATATATATTTTAGGATCGGTTTTATTTTTATTTTTCAGAGCGCGGACTAGCGAGGATTCGAGGAACTCGTACTCGAGTAAGGGCTGTCATTTATTCTGTCAGTTGACTAATTGTTTACGTTTCGTGACGAGTAACTATCGTGTGCGTTTCTTCAGTTTGTTGCTTGAAGTTGGGTTATTAGGCCATCATTTTGCAAATTGCGAAATGTTTTAATATTTATCAATTTACTTACAATGAATTGACATTTACTTATTATACCTTGAAGTTTTCATGTATTAATCGTAATAATTTTCAACGATGATTTTGGTCGTATTATATTTTATTAACAACATTAAATCTAATTTTGATTACAATCTGTTTCACTACACTTATAATTAAACTGATAACTGAGCAGACTTTAACGTATTAAGTAAAATCACGTAAACATTTAAAAATTCCATATATTATATATATTATGTATAGGTATTATAATGCAATAATGGCGGAGGCTAAAACACGCGGGCAATCGGTTAAACATCATAACAGTTTGAATGTGTTTACCATGCAGGCGAAAATCCTTATATACAGATATCATAAAGTGAACCATTTCGTTTGTATTCATTATTAAATTACGTGTTGTTAATTGTAAAAGATAGTGCAGTTAAAGTCAAGGAACGAAAGGACGTTTCAGTATTTGTACTTCCAAGGTATTGTAATTAAATATCATAGTCTTTATATTTGTATTTTAATCAAAACATCATAACCTCCAAGAATACTTTTGGCTTGCACTTTATTCATTTATGAATAAGGTATCGAATTAATGTCGTTAATTAATTAAAGTAAAAGTGAAACTAAAACATAAAAATTGCAGAAAATAAATTTATCACAGTAGTTGGTGGAAAGAATGAGGAAAAATCAATTGTTTTTTAGGTTTCTTTAAGAATAAATGCATTTTACTTTAGGCTTATACATTTTAGTATTTATAACATTTTTATTTGCGGTGCACTCGACACGAGTTCAGAGTCGCATATCTGTAACTATGAGACAATCAATCATCATTATAATTTTATTGTGAATTGATCAATTGTTTTCCCGAGAATGTCTTCCAAGCTAAATGCTTAAAAAAATGTATAATTAATATATTTTAGCTGTGTAACTCTGACCGTAATATACATTTTTAATGTGCAAGATGGGGTTTATTTTTAAACAATTTGTATACGCTTAAGCATTTTTTTAAATTTTTGTATGAATCAACACAGCACATAATCTATAAAGACAATAAACAGTATATTGGCTTGACATAGCTATACGGGCTATAGCTACAATCGAATTATTAAGAATTTTGTGATATCAACATAAGCCACCTTCATAATCTTCTTCATCTTCTTGCTGTGTTACTGCTGCAGCAGGTGGTGAACTAGTTTCAGATTGAGATGCAGGATGAGAATCACAGTGAGATTCTGCAACTGGAGTAGGGTTACTGAGATCTTCTTTTTCTTCGTAATTTGATGCAGAGACTTTCTCCTCCTGAAAGAGCAAAAAAATCGGTGACAATTTGAAGCTAAATTTTGTTGTTTCTCTAGCGTAATACATCATTTGACTTGGAGTGGTCTATAAATAATATTGAAAGTATTTGAAAGTTTAAAAAAACTTATCATCTTACTTGATTGACTTCAGCTTCAACGGTCGCTTGACCTGTTAATTTATTGGCATTGGGCGATATGTACGAAGGAGCAGCATTTGCTCGCACACCAACTGGTGGTACAGCATACTCTTGCTGTGGTAATGGAAGACCTCGAGCAAGCTTTGCATATTCTACATCCATATGTTTAATAAATGGACTATTAAGTGCTGATCTCGCTGCATCTGCATCTTCGTTGTCATATGCTTGCAGTAGCATTTCTAAAGTTTGTACCTATATTGAGGACATCAAATTTTACATACTTGTCTTAAGAGTTTGAATTTGTTACATATACTTTTCAATTTTTACCTCTGGTGCATCACAGTAATTCCCCCATTCCTTAAATGCTTTTTCAGCTGCAACCTGATCTCCCCTTGCTAGTTGAACCAAAACTAATGCTACTGCTAATCTTCCCACCGATGGCTGATGCTCAATCTGCTGATGCATGCCAATTTCTTGGCGTACAGCATCAGCAGCCTGATCATACATACCAAGTTTTACTAAGATTCGAGCCACTTTACTCATGTATTCAGCAGCTTGCCTGGGACTGTCTTCTCCCTAATAATAGAAAATATACTAAGATTTTTCTGTAATCTAAAGTTAATTATGAACATAATTATAGTATCTACCATAACAACGTCAGATGCTCGTCTATACAATTCTAATGCCTGCTCTGGTTGAGTAGCTTCTAGCATTTTTGCTGCTTTGTCCAGAACTGTTGCACCAGATTCTGGAGAACCATGCTGTTCATAAAGCGAACAAGCTCTGTGTGCTAGATTGGGTGCTTCCGCTAATTGATTAATTTCTTTTAAAATTAAAAGAGCCTGCTCATAATTCCTGAAAGAATATCATTCAAAATGATTTGGATGTTGTTAAAAAAAAATTAAACTAAAGAAAAAAAATGGAATGCAAAAGGTAACTCACTTTGCTGCATGAAACCATCTGTTATTATCAATTGAATAGTTAAGGGAAATGTATTGTACAAGTTTTTAAATGATGAAATATTGATTTTATATTTATAGAAGTATTAGAAGTATTAGAGAGTAAACATTCGATGTATAACATGACAAAGGATACGATCTATTTTGCTTGAAGCAATCAGCAGCCTTCATAAGGCAATCCTTACATTGCTGATAGTTCTTGGCAACACGAAAACAAGTGGCTGAAAAATAAAAAACATTTAACCTATACGCATCAGACAGCAACTATACATGGATGAGTCTATTTCTTCCAAGCAGACTCTCTCTTAACCCTTTAATGTACATGAGTCACAACATATTCTCCCTCATAAACAATAACCCACCTGCGGCCGCGTACTCGTCCGCTGCGGTATCGAAATCAGGCCTCCACTTGAGCAACGTCGTCTTCAGGCTGCGAAAAGCATATCAAGTTTGTATACAATAATATTTAGCCATATATCGTAAACAATCGCTCGACGTTGTATGACCGATTGACCCGCTCACCTCTTTTCCGCCTGACGTATGTGGGCGTTCGCCTCCTCGATCTTGGACATTTTCCTGCGAATCTTGGCTGGTCCTGCTGGTGTCCGGGACTCCTCAGAGCAGCGACGAGCCTGTCAATTCGCGACAGTCCCTCGACTCCGTAATGTCGGGGTCGACGAGTAGTGCGCGCGCGAATCTTGCTTCGATTGATCGGATACTTATTGTTAGTCGCGGACTGCAGAGAGGTAGGATATAAGGACACACGCAGCCGAGTACCTACACTACCTCGATGTTGTGGATTGATTAACACACCACACGCGTTTGCACGATGATGTGGGCAGGTGGGCAGAGTCGCGTATTTTTAGGTAACGTGTCAAACGTTGCAGACGACGCAAGAGAGCTGACATACACGCAATAGCCACTGGCTGCTCACGTCGTCATCCCCCTGATGTGCTCTACTACTGGCTGATATGCCTTTCTCTATACAGCACTATCTCCCTCTAGCCACCCCCTTCTGCGCAAGATTCGGTTTGTCGTTCTGCCGTGGTTTTCTCCTTTCGCCGAGTCTATGTTGTAGTCGAGATCCGGAGCTCCGAACTCCGAAATATTGTTATTGTATTCGAACCCCCCTAATTATAAAAAAGCGCGAAATTTGAAAAAGGAATTAAAAAATGCGTCTTCTTTACAACTTGTCTTCGGGTTTTAGAACAAAATTATGCTTGTTTGTATTTCATTCTTTTAACAACAATTGACTGAATACGTTTATTTTTGAAAAATTAACCAAACTTGAAGATTAAAACAATTTCACGTGTCCTGTTTAGACATGTCTTTATAATAACTTGTCTGCTCAACAAGAGTTGATGAATTCGTTAGTTAGTTAGTTAGTCCGTCAGTGACGTGTATAAGTAGTGTTAGAGTGTTCAGAAAATGTTGTTTTTGAAAATACCAAATTTCATGCCTCGTCGGTAAGTTTACTTCCAGTGATATGTACAAACTTATATCCCTATAGTACTTATCCTATGAGCTGCAGCGAGAAAATATTTTTCAATCGACTGTCTGGTTGTCTGCATTATTCATGATTCTATTTATACGTAGCTTTAAACGCCTCAAAAGTGCTGGCGGGAAACAGCGAAAAAGATGTGTTTACGCTGACGTTTTTCTCAAGTCAGTATAATTGATCTTGAATATCGGTATTTTGTATACTATATATATTCGAAGAGTATATTTTCTACAAGTAAATAATTAAAAGTAAGTATCCAGAACATTCATGTCAGCGATTTCAATAAACCAATGTATAACCTATAAATTTTAGTATAAACGTTTTGGTCGTTTTTAAATTTTCGCAATTATTTCAGATGGCAGAAAAATTAGAAGATCTTAATCTGCCCAATGCGGTCGTGACGAGGATAATGAGAGAAGCTCTACCTGAGGGAGTCACAGTGGCAAAGGAAGCTCGAGCAGCGGTGGCAAAAGCAGCTTCGATATTCATTTTGTACCTAACGTCATCTGCCAACATGATTGCCAAGAAGAGTAATCGAAAAACTGTGAGTGGCCAAGATGTAATTCAAGCTATGGAAGATATAGAGTTTGAACAATTCATTGAACCGCTGCAAGAAGCTTTGGAGAACTTTAAGAAGAATCAAAAGGAGAAAAAGGATGCTTCATCGAAAAAGAAGCAACAAAAGAAGGATGAGGATGATACGGAAATGCAGGAAGATGAGTAGAAATAGGATTTCTGTCTAACTTGATTTCTTAGGTATAAGTGGAATTATTTTTATACTGAATAAATAACGTACTTATTATTTAAAGAACAATGTAATTTATTTGGAGCAATACATAATCTAATTATTTGATAACAATATCAATTGTATTTTTTTAAAAAACTAAGAAAAGTCTTACATGCATAGCTTTGAATAGTAGAAGAATTTTTAAAATTTTTAAATATTGAAGCTTAATATATACTGTACAAAAATCACATTAATTAATGTCTTAGCATACTTGTGTCAATAAGTAGTTTCTAAAAGTTAGAAATTACTTTATTGACTTGTAACCCTAATTTTGCGTTCTATGGAAGTTCGGCACATCGGACATTCGACTGAAAGCATTTCTGTACATTTTGCACAGCAGCATAAATGTCCACAAGGCAAAAAAATGATCTCACACTAAAATCAATAGCAAAACACATATTATTTTCGTAAATATAATTATAATGAAAGTTCAATAATCGCATATCTTACATCAAGGTCCATGCAAACAATGCATTCTGAGGGTGCACTTGGTTGAAATATATATTCTGGCTCCGAGGAACTAGTACAAGGCTCTTCTTCTGGTGGAGCAGACGGAGAACAATATCCATAGGAATTTAATTTCTTATCAGCTAAATAATTCTCCACTGCCACCATTATTGCAACTCTATCACTTTCATTCTTAATACCCATCTAAAAGAATCTCATTATTAATAAATATTCAAGTGTCGTTTGAAATACAACGTTACACATACAGATTTTAATTGATCTTCATCTAAATTGGGAAGCAATGATGGAAGAGTCCATAAAAATGGTAAACAATGCAATGCTCCTGCCATAGCGACGTGACGTACTAAAGCTGAATCTAAAGTTTCCAAAAGTCCCTGCGGACGAGTGTCTATCAAATTCTGATATTGAAGTAACCAGAACAAACTATCGCGTTTAGTTGAGTCCTGAAAATTATTAGACTTCGTTATTACAAAGACCCTGAATGATTTTATTTTGTATTAGTTTCTTAATACATATTTAAATGAAACTCACAGAAATATTTCGTCTTTGTTCAATATTCTGCACCGTTTCTAATAACTGTTTCCTTCTTTCTTCTTGTTGTTCCAGTAGACTTATTAATATTGCGCTTAGTGTAACTCTTCTATCTGCTATGTCGTTCTGTAAAAAATATTATGCATCAAGTTCTAGAATTTAACAAAAAATCTATAAATAAGTTATAGGTATTAGAATATAAATGTACAATCTGCTGGTTGATTTCTAGCTTTTTCCTTTCCAACTCTATATGTGTTAATGCTGCCAGTTGTGATTGCACTAAGTTAACTTGTTGAACGATACTCCATGATCTAGCATCACTACGTTCTAGTAAAGCAGCCACAACTGCTTTTTGAAGTTGCTCATCTTGCCTCAGTCTAGTCACTAGATCTTGCCTGCATTTCTCTTGATCTTGCATCACTTGTAAAAGTTGATCATTATTTTTAACTTCTCTGTAAAAAATTTTGAATAAAAAATTAAATACATAAATTTATTGACATAATTGTTTGCAAATATAATACTTACAAGCTTAATAAAGATTGAGCATTACAGTCTCTGAATGCTGCATATTCTGCAAGCATTTTTTCTTTGAGTAGTTCTTCCTCAAGTAATTCTTTCATTGCCACTGGAAATGCAAATTTTGGGCAAAAAATTAGATATATTTTTTATCAAAGTATACAGTTTTGTTATGGACTTACAAAGAGTATCTTTAGTTCGATGTAAGGATTGCTCAGAGTAACTTCGAGAAAGTATCTCCATTTCTTCTCTTTTCTCAATATCAAGAAGTTCAGCCTGCGTTTGACGTTCTTTCTCACTGGTATGAAGAAATTCTTTAATGACTCCATCTGCTTCTTTCTCAGCTGATAATAGCATACGTTGTGTAAGAATAGTTTTACATACTAAATTAATATCAAAAATAAATATTGAAATTTACCATTATAGATATAAGACAGCAAGCGGGATCTGTTAATATCCCTTTCCTGTTGTACCTTTTCAATTTCTTTTTCCAACTGAATTTGTTGATGTGCCAAATCCTTCAGAAGTTTCTGTTTATTCATTTTCAACTTATTTTGCATTTGTAACTCTTGTTCTTGTTGTTGCTTAATGTTTTCTTCTACCTCTAATAAAGCATTTTGTCGTTGTTCCTATGAATCAAAACATACTATTTTATATTTAGAATAGATATGAATAAGAGTTTTGTTTGATTTTACTACAAAATAGTGTTTGTGAACTCATTTGTTACAGATGATGATTTTTCACAAGTTATTGTTATTTTTGTGTATGACCTTCATGAGGATGATTTTTTTGACACATGAATGATTAAAGCATGGAAAAAAATTAAATAAGCTCCCACGTGCCTTTAGTTTCTCTAACTTCATTAATGTTGCCTAGAAAAGAAAATAAAAACGAAAATATTTTATTCAGATGTGCATTACAGTCACGTAGTGCATGTGTATCGAGTATTGTTTTCATGGATTAATGGACACAAGAAACATCATAATTAAAAAGAAAACTAAAAATGCTTATTAGATTATAAATTTTAGTGGATCAATAAGTGATAAAATAAATAAACGAAACTCAAAACCAAAATCACTAAAAACATCCATAAACAACGACTCTAAACATTAGATCAGAAATCTAAGTCTAAACCTGAACATCATTGTCCTTATTGTGAGTTAGTGCATGTACGTCTCTTGAATTTAAATCATTAGGTGCGTCAGTCTCTGAAATAAAATCTTCAGGAGAGTAATCTATACCGCATTCATTGGCTAAAAAAGCTATGATCACAATGGTTCCACCACTCTGTACATCTTCGGGGGGATAAGAAAGCTTTAACCCATCTATTCCTAATATTTTTATTTGCTGTGCGTGTCCTAAGGATTTTGGTAGCCTTTGGAGAGATTTGTTATGGCTTATATCGAGAGAGACGAGATTTTTCAACTCCCCCATTGCCTCTGGTAGACATTTGAGTTTATTTTTTGATGCATTAAGAATGGAAAGATATTTCAAATGTACTATTTCATTTGGCAGTTTTTGTATGCTATTTTCTTGTAAATATAACTCCTGCAATTAAAATAAAAATTTCAAGTTTATAATACATATTATAATAATTACGTTCTGCATATTCATACCTTTAGTGATATCAGGTGAACTATATCCGAAGGCAAAGTGTTTAATTCATTGGAATGCAGGTCTAAGACGGTGATTAAGGATAAATTTTTTAAG
Source organism: Muscidifurax raptorellus (assembly GCA_020010945.3). Classification (NCBI taxonomy): domain Eukaryota; kingdom Metazoa; phylum Arthropoda; class Insecta; order Hymenoptera; family Pteromalidae; genus Muscidifurax; species Muscidifurax raptorellus. Next base: position 17,465,588 of record CM052077.1, on the reverse strand, counting down.
GCACCTCCTCCTGAGAGAGATCTCAGCCTGTTACATTGCATCAGCAATGTTTCTTTTCTGAAAACTTCGCACAATATGTACGTACTCGATGGCACATTATCCAAATTGCATTCAGAAATGTCGTAAACTGGAGATGGGCTCATCCTGGCCTGCAAAAACAAACAAAAGGTTACTTTGTCTCGTATACAATGTCTGATCTTATCGATGCAACATTGAACAACCAGCCCAGATCGTAGGTTAACTTTTGCAAAACATTTTGAATAAGTATATATTACAGCTAATTTACATAAAATATTTGCTTGTAAAACGTCACTTTTCAAAGATTGATCAAATGAACAATTTTAACAAAATGTTATCTTTGTAACAACCAGAAAATTTCTAATAAAAAGTAAAATAATAATAACAATAATTTTAGACAAAAAACATGCCAACAAAGAACTTCTCACCAAGTACAGTTTGTGCTCGAGCCGAGCCTTGTAGTCGATTTTGTTGTTCTTGTTTCCATGCTTCCGCGTGAAAGACATCGTCGTTCACATGTCATGACAGCGGACGAGTATCTCCTTGGCCAGCTTCTCTCCTTTACAATGTATAAGGTGTCTCGGAGAAAACTCTCTCGGCTATTATTACCTCATCGTCGTTCGGCGCAGTGCAATAGCCTGCTGACAACTAATCGGCGAGCGACCGGACGGGCTCTTCGTATGCTCGCATGATGATTCACGCACTTTCGCGTGCGCAGACAGCAGACCAATTTTATATATTATGTATCAAACTACGCGGAATATAAATACTGTACATCGGCAGCTGGTATATACATATATACATGGGGGTAGCTATAGTATGTGTCTGTCGTTTTTTTTTCGACGTGTGCGAGACTGCGGTTTTCCCGTGCGCGCGTGCGAGGAGTGTGTAAAAATATGAGAGAGGCGCGGCCGACCCCCGGGGAGTACTTGATGTTTGTTTTGACGGTCTCTACTGTATCGACCTGCTGCTCTGTGTTTACTGTATAATACTATACTAATACTTCAGTTTTGATATGTAAAAAGAGATGCGTTGTATTCTTTGCGAAGGGCTGATTTCCAGTTCGAAATTGCTGTATGTGTATTTGCAAAAAGTAAAATAGCCGAATAAATATATGAAATATAGGTATTTATTTGAACCTGTTATTATTGACAAAACCGATTTATAATCATTCGGTAATAAGTAAAGAATGACGGTAATAAGAGTCGACGTGAAATAACAAACTTCTGCTGAAAAAATGTGCTGTATGACAATAGCTACTGACGTCCGACCGTACCGTGGCACAGCTACTTATACTTTCCAGCTATGCATTTGTTCTTGTGAGTAAAAGAGGCGATAAACAAGCAAACGTTGGGACACAGGACAGATAATCACACATTGGTTTACTCTTTCTTATAAAGTATCTTTTTATTGCTAATTACAATTCTCATTATCGTAATTATTAAGCATCAAGTGTAGTCTCGTGCTGAATCTCACCGTTTCTTTTAGACATTAAAACAGTTTAACTCTTCTACTTGTTGTTTCTTTTCTTTGTAATAAATTAATAATTGCTTTCGTCTTATATCGTCGATCTTTCTCTTTTCGTACTATCAATATGCGGCCGTTTTATTGACGTTATGGGGTTAATAATGCACTGCTCCTTTGCTGTTAAAAAGATAAAAACATTTGTCTGCGACTGTGTCAGCAGTTTTGGCTCATTTCCTTTTGGCGCAATCGATATTCCGTCGGGGTTAGCATGCCTCTGAAAATAATGTTCACGAATTAGTTACAAAGTATACAGAAAAGTATATAATTGGGGTGAAAAAACTTCCTCTCGTATAGCTATATACAAGCAATGCATTTCATATCGAGTTAATAACTTTTAGCAGTTCAGTGTGTACAACGTATATCGACGCGAAAAGAAATTCAATTGTTGAGTTATGAATTCAAATTTATTCGTGAAAACACACCTCAAGACCGTATCAAACGACACGAAAACTCCTTTGTCGCACATTCTTCTGTACAGGTGCCAGCATTCCTTTTCTTTGGGCGTCTGGCAATAGGGTTCCGTCGGCACGTTTCTATCCTTTCCCGCACTTGTCTCCGTCGTTGGCATCATGGGTGTCGTAATGACCTATAAAAAAATACCGAAATCCATTTTTCTTCTATCGCAGTAAACTTTGCTCAACGCAAAACGAACGTTGAATGTAAAAAAAAACATTTTAATTTTGAATGGATGCCCCAAGCAATTCATTAACTCACCTTCGAAGGATGATTTTCCGGTAGTCCACCGGCCGCCTGTGACATCCTCATTTCCGGCTGTAGACACGCCTGACTGGTATCGGACGACTGCTGCTTCTCCGACTCGCTGGAACAGAGTAAGCGGACGAAAGTCGTTCGTTTATAATCCGCAGAGAAGCCGCTGCGACCCGATTGAGAGACATTACAATATACATATATAATAGGGCACGAAAATGCAATCGCACGCGAGCGGATCATTCCCAGATCGATTCCAATTAACCGCACCTGCTTAAATTATTTTTCGCGTTCATTGGCATTTCGTGCAGAGCGAGAGTTCATTCGCTAAGTGTGTGCGCGGTGGAGTTTATATCGAAAGCGCGGATGACTCGAGCTTATAAAGGTTCGTTAACCCTTATATATTATTCCGAAAGTTGAATATTCGCGGTTGTGCGATTTAGGAGCTTTGAACAAATTTTCATACACTGATATACTTTGGGTATATGACACATACGCTGTAACTCGCGCTCGTATATTTAATATAGGCTGTATGGACAATGCCTGTGCTTTCGTGAGCGGTGGTAATGATTTTAAAATACTTGTCTTTAAACAAGAACAATTAGCTGTATACGTAATTTTTTAGAGTTTAAAGTGAGAGAACTATTTTAATTTTAATAGACGTGTTAGGAACGAACTGTGATCGTCGCACATTGTACCTTATATTATATACGAGAAATTCATCTAGAGACGATTTTTGTTGCATTAGTTAAAAAAATCTGGGAATAATGACGATTGAATATTCGTTAATTTCACAGGAATACCTCAGCTGAGGAGGTAAATAACTCGATAGCATGACTATCATCGATATCACCTCGTTCATTTCACGGTCAAGATTTATTGCTAATATGCCGCTATACTATCATATACACAACGACGAGAGAAAAGGAGAACAATCGATACTCAATTATACAAAGGTACATGAGAGTCGTCGTATGATTAACGTCGTGACGTGACGCGTGTCACGGCCTAATTGCTGGATCTGTGTGTGTGTTTTTTTTTCGTACTCACACTCACTTCGGCAACAATGAGAGACTCTTTGTTGTGTATATATATAATATGTGTACATGTTTACGGCGGCTCGCGAAGGTCGCAAAAGAATATCGGTTCGGCCCGCTTTTCAGCTGGATATATATATGTATATATACACGTATATGCAGTTTTTATTTGTCAAAGCCACGCGATATTGTCTTCGAGAGGCTCTTTCGAGACGTTCGCTGTTTTAAAGAGATGAAATATATATCTGGTTGGATCGCAGTTTAAATATCGCTTTTTGGAAAAATTTATCGAGAGGCATCGCGAGTCGTTCATCATTCGCGTGCACATTAAGTATAATATGTACGTTATACGAAATGCTTGGATACGTGCCTTCGGAAAAATAGTTTGACCGAATCAAACAAAGAGACCATTTTTGTTGAAATTGAAACGAATTGAAGACTGGAAGACCAAAAGAAAATATAAAAAACTAGTTTGTGAAATTGATAAATCGGTTAGATTTAATCGCCTATATGTATGAGGAATGAGTTCGTTCCACAATTTTCATCTTTACACGACCATTAAAAAAATATGCCATATCGCCGACTATCACACTAAAAAAAATTTTACATCTCGCCCATCAATCTTTCATCACGAACGCGCAAATATCAGCTCGCATATACCGCAAACTCGAAATGCTCGAAAATTCCTCACGCCAAAAAGCAATTACATATACCTGCCGTACTGTACACAGCCATCTTCACCCCCCCCCCCCCCCAAAAAAAAAAAGTTTGAATTTCGTGCGATACTCCATTTGCACTTGATATCCGCGAGAAACTGTATATTATAGTATATACATTTGTATACAGGTTGAAAGGGGTCGTTGGCCGACGTATATATATGTATATACACTTCTTCACATCCCCTGTGAATTATTTATCGTCGCTCACATATACGTGGGGAGCGAAGAAACACACACACACACACACACACACACAGCACGACGTCCGATTTTCAGAAGCGGCGGCTGATACCTCCGGCACAGTCGCTATGTAGTCGGCCTACTTTAATCTCTCTGTCTCTTGAAATCCACGGCGAGCGATATAGACATATAAGTGGGTTCGTATATAGCGATCGAAAAATTTTCTGAGTCGCAATCAAAGTTTCAGCCGGTAAAGTTTTTCGATTGGATATAGAAGGGTCGCACCGCTGCAATTAGCCGCTATTTGCCCTCGTTGAATTTTAGATTGCGTAAGCTTCTTTATAACCGAGAGGCTTATGCACGACGATCATGCTCGCGATTTATTACGTCGCGTCATAGATTTGAGATATGTCGATTTTATTGACGGTAATAGTATTATATTGTTCTCGAAAGAAAAAGAATCGAATTCTGGGTGAATGTGGATGAATTTGTCTTGGACGATTTGAGGTCAACCTTCGCCATGTGAATAAACGAGGTCTATATCTCTCGACTTTTTTATCGTGACGTTGATACATCTGTATTCTTACTCGGATCGAAAAGCACAGACAGCGCGTCAGCACGAAAGAGACTAGAATATTGTAATTTTCAAACTCCGAATTATGTATCATAATTATTTTTCCAGATTTCTCATATTTTGTTATACATATATCTTCAAAATTTAAATTAATTGTATACAATATTATACAAGCGAGACACAACACACCCTCGGGAACTTTTCCTCGCGAAAATTTATTTATATGTATACATCTATATTTATACGTCTCTATCAATCAATCCCATCAAACCATAAAAAACCTACCCAAGTCGAGGCGCAGCCGCAGCACTGCGACACCTCACCAGCTTCCTCTTCTTATCGTAAATGTCCCCGATAGGCACAGCGAGGCATCTTTTCTCTCGATCCGTCAGCGGTATCTCGACCTGCGCCACCGGCGGCTCCTGTAGAAAAGTTTTCTGCTGTTGGAGCTGCGGCAAAGGCGCCGATGGGCAGATCTCCGTTTTCGACCAGGTGCTCATGGTCATCGTCGCGGCGGTGAGCAACGGGGTAGTGTCGTCCGGCGACGAAGCTGAAGCGTTCGCGCGGCTAAGGGCGACGAAACGAGCTTGCAACGACGTCGTTCGACTGCTCGACGTTGTTGTGGCTGCAGGGGCGGCGTCGTGCTCCGGACGAGGCGGCGCGTCGTAGTCGAAAGAGTCCTGCTGAAACGAGACTGAGGCACATTTGAATTTCGAGAGATTTGCATTCACGCGCGAGCCGATTAGATTTTACATAAGAATGATTATATATAAGTAATGCACTTATTATCTGTAATTATTATGCTGACGATTTTATTGTAAATTTCTATACGTATACCCGAAAGTTTCATGATTCGCATTCATGTTTACCCCTTCAAAGTTTAAAATATAAGCTCGTAAGGGTATGTAAACAATCCTGTACCTCAATTCTGTATAGATTCAGTAGAATGTAATTAAGTTTGGTCAGACATCGCGCTCTTTTAATATCCTCACGATTTCCTCAATGTAAAATGTAGAATTATTATTATCATCTTTGTCGTTATTGCTTGTGCAATATCAATGTAACCTAACACCGTCGCGTCACAGCTCCGAAAAGAACAGTGCCCTAAAAATATACGTCGAGAGACTAAATGCCGAGTACGTCCTTGACCGTTTTTCCGCGCGCGCGCGCTCCCAATTATTACCATAATCCTATGCATGAGCTACACCGTAATCGTCCTGGGCACGAAAGAAAAAACTATACACAGCTATACAGCTATAGAAAAGCCTATACAGCTCAACGGCGAGGAAGCAGCCACACCCTCGCGGAAAACGATAAGAGAAAGAAACCGTTGATTGTGCCAAATCGCTTTTAAATTTATTCAAATGGCTCCAGAAGTCTATACTAGTCGATATATATATATATATATATATATATAGTTGAAAATGTCAAGCGCACCTCGCAACAGTACCGTAAATAAGCGTGCAAAATATAAAAAAGATCTGAGTAAAGGTATCCGAGCACGCTGAGGATTATTGGGTTATTATTAGTCTTTTCTCGAGAAAAGAAACTAAAACTAAAAAGAATCCTCCGATTAAACGCTTTTTTTATATTCGATTTCCTTGATTACCGATCCGAATACATACATAATGTTCACCGTGTGACACGGAAAAGAATACGTATAATAACCCTGGTGACTTATTATTGCGCGCACGAGATGCGACGATACGACACAGTGCCCCGAATCTCTGATCGAAACTAGGATAATTTAAAAGGGCTGGATGGAATATCGAGATATTACGTCGTCCTAACGATTATACGTGCATTTTCAGAGTCGTGCGGTTTGAATTTCATATTACAATTAAAAAATACATATCAAGGTTGAGGTATATGCATTTTTAGATATAGTCGTCGGCTTTACGTAAGTCGTTTCTTGAGACTGCACAAGATATTTGATATATAGTCGTTGCAGTAGGATATAGTTGTATATTATGATGTGTAATTTAAAATTTGTATTTTCTAGAAAACAACGTTCACAATAAGTCTCTCTTCCAAAATTTTATTCAAACTAATTAAACATATAGTAGCAAAAAGTGAATACTCAAAGTTCAAAATGATTTCACATGTATGTATAAGAGCATACATGGAATTCAAAGTTCTCGGGCTTCCGTGAAATCAGCAGAAGTTTGCATGTCGCGCTTAGGGCAATTATATGTATACAGTTTAATCAATTACGCATTTAGTCAGCCTCCTCGAGTATGCAAAGTATATAACACAAGACTCATTCGCGTACACTTGACTATATCACCTTGCACCTTTCATTACGAAATTTGGCGTGAGACCTCTCATGAATGGTTCCTATATATATATATGTACGCTGGCCTCGCACTTGATTTTAAGATGTTAGCCGTGAATGAGCCGAGAAACTTTTGAAAAACCTTGAAATTTCGCGGCAGGAAAGAAGCATTGCTCCGTGCAGTCACTCAGAAGTTTCGGATTCCAGAAATTTCTCAAGCGAGTTTGTTTTCGATTATATTTCCGCTGGTCACGAAGATGCTTTTGTATTTTAGTAATTTGTTTTCCTTGTATACTTATTGCTACTTATTATGTACCCGTTCTATTATTGTATTGTGTTAACGTTATAATCATTATTTTGAGCGGTAATATATTTTTTTCCTACTCTGACTCAAGTCTATGTATTAGTGCAAAAAAGTCGAAACTAATTTCGAAGTATGACTCGACAATGCGCATTAGCTGACTTTTGAAAAAACTTAAGAATTTACGTGAGTTTTAGAATAGCGTAGAATAATCTTTGCAACCACTCCCAGTTACAACCCATACCTGATTTGAACGGTTTCCTGACAGCACCGGGCAATCCGTTGGAAGACTTGATGATAGGCGTAGTGGGGAGCTTGTTTCTGAGCTCGCAGATGAGCTTGTCATCTCTCGGCGAGTTCTCGTCCATCTCGCTCTCGCTATCTGCCGAGCTGACCAGCGACACCATAGTCACCACATCCGCTGCTCCCTTAGTCTCCAGCGTCCCGACATTTTTCCCCCCTTTCGATCCTCTGCCTTTGGCCCTGCTCTCCTCGCCATCGTCCTCACCACCGTCCTTGGAATATCCCACGGATAGACCCCTTTTCTTGCCGCCTTTGGATCTCCTCTTGACAGGTGGAGCCGATTTGATCGGCCGATTCGAAGCGATCGGGTTCTTCGTCGATTCACCGTTTGCGCTCATCGCACGGGTCTGATGTAGGGGTTCGCTGATCTCACGAGATGACAACATGGTTGGGGTATCGATGACGATGTTCACCTGGGTACGACGCTGAGGTGGCGCTGAACTCGTTCGCCGGAAACGAGACTGGCTGGGCTCCTGCTGGAAGCTGTTCACGCGACTGCTGATCCGTGGAGTTGGGAGCTTATTATCTGGAACTATGGGACCGACGAAGGCTTTGTTAAGTCCGCTCTGGTAACTAGCTCGCTTTAGTCTAGCTTGAGAGAAATCCGGGCTGATCTCTTTCGAAGGAGTCGGGGGTTTGCTGTCCTCTATCGGAAGATCAGTCTTGTTATTTATCGTGATCGAGGCGTTCCAGTCGTTACAGTTGATGCTGATCGAGGATTTCTTCTCCACTATCGGTTCTTCATCCTCTGCACCGTCTTTCTCTTCCTCGTTATTTTCGTTCTCTACTGGAGTTTCGAGGTTCTCCTTATTTTCATCGGCCTTGGCGAGCGTATCATCGTGTTTGATATTAATGGGATCTTCAGATAACAAGGTAACATCCGTGGATTCGAACGACGTAAACCAATTTTGGAATCTGCGTTCGTCCATTTCTCTTGCATTGTCATGCTCCTGCACCAACGGCTTATCAGCCTCGTTCAGGTCTTTCTTCTCTTCTACACGCTCCCCCATCTCTTCGAGATCTTCATCGTTCACCGGCATCTTCGGTGTGGACAGCGCGGTTCGACTGGTCGCGCTGGACATCCTCGACTCGCATCTCTCCTCCACCGTGTTATGTGCCAGGAATATGTCTATGTTCGATTTGTTTTCTTCTCTCTGTCTCCAGGCGAGCCTCAGCCTCTCGGCCAGCTCCTGTCTGGAGTACAGTATCGTAGCTTTCTCTGCCAGAGGACATCTGCCTCGGTTAGCTCTACCAGTTGTAGGTCTACTGGTGGACTTTCCGGTAGGAATCTGGCGAGCCACGATCTCGACACCCCCATCGTTCTTCGACTTTTGAGACTGATGCTCGCTCCAGGCCACTCGGACTTTGGGTCGTTCCAAAGTGGACGCGTGGTTGTGATGGTGGTGATGGTGATGATGGTGATGGTCGTACTTGTTGGGATTGTTAGTGGAAAACCTGTTGTTACGAGAGGAGACTAGAGAGTTGGAGGTCGAGTAGATCTGCAGGTTTCGCTCATCTTCTGTAGATCGTTGACGGCGAATCTGCTGTTGTCGGCGAGGGGGTTGTTGTAGAGAGTGTTGGCGCACTGGGCCAGCTGGACGACGTGACATCGCGGCGTTGCTCATCGTGACGCCCGAATGTGACCTGAAAGTGAATGTTGAAGACAAAGAATTAAAGATTAGTCTACTATTTGACCGCTAAAAATAGCATAGAAACTTGTTTCTTCAGTTTTTTAAATTGTAATTTTATTATTAAAATTTTATTATTAATTGGAGAAACAATTTGTGTATGAAATTATGCTGCTTTGCAGTTGGAAAAGAATGACATTCCAAAATCAATATTATGAATTTTGCATAATACATGCTGCTGAGGAGAAAATGAGTTTTTAAAATTACGAAATTGCACAATTATATATAAGGTATACAAGGTATACTGATGGAAAATTCAATTTCAATTTAAGCATATTCTTTAAATTTTCAACAAAATAATCTAGTGTTAAATTTCTCTAACACAGCGAGTAGACGTACGTATTTTTCGATAATTTACTTTGGTGCTGACTTGTAAATTATACGAACAGACAACGAAATTTTGGTATTTTCTGAACTGATTGGTGAGGTGTAATATTATTCGAAACTGGTTCGGTAAACGCAACCGTATTCCATATCAGTGATTTTCACTTGTAAATGGAGTAATCATCGGTCAAAAAAATCCACGAATATTGGCTGCCAGGTGTCTTATTGGAATGTTCAATTACCGTAATGGAGAACACGAACGCCCGAGGATATTCAGCACAAAGTTTCTGAGAAACAGTCAAACTAACTATGCAATACACAGTTTAGTAAATTCGATCGCTATCACTTTCGTGAGCGGTGTTATAACTCAAAAGTTTCGTTTTTAGTGAATGAACTGTCTGGAGCATGGTCTGTCGCAAAAATTGCCCTTTTTATGCTCTATCGCATCTAATTAGTACAGGATGTTTCTTTATAAATTTTCTTAAATTAAATGACAAACCAACTTATGGTATAAAAGTGCATAATCTTTTTATAAACAGTTTGATATTTTTTCTTGTATAATATTATCGCTCTATATACGAAGTCGGCATCTTTTCTAAAAAGGCCAAATTTGAATTTTCATTTTTACCACTTTTGTAAGAAATAGAAATTCACCTAGAACACCATGAACTAGAGCTTACGTCCGTATGACATATGATTATACAGGTTATCAGGGCCTGTATGAATTTATTAAAAATAGTCATCTTTTTCTGCAATGTGTTCTGTATAGTCTATGTTCTAATTTCGGTAGAATAAAAATGACTCATGAATGAAATATTGGTTGTTTATGGAAAAAATTGAAAATAATCGATTCTTTGAAAAAATCAGGTCCAAATCATTATAATTATCTACACCTCATTCTTATAAGTATTCCTTCGCAAAGTCTTACTGCACTTATTGCACGTAAAATCGCAAATGTAGCGGCTTCATTCATGAACTGCAGAGCTGCTAGACAGCTATATGGATCAATGATTAGATTCTCAACGCGGTGAATTACCTTTGATGCAAGTGCGTGGGCGGTACTGCATGATGATAGTATGCGCAAGTCGGCCGTCGAACTTTGATATCTTATTGTTAGGCAACGAAATTCATTTTTGTTACCAAACAACGATATGATACACCATTGTTTTCATTGCAATTTAATGAAAATGGCAATATAACGCAACTACCATTAACCAACTTGCTTCAACGAAAATAATTCGTGTATATGAAGCAGCGAACCGCATGGCACGAATTTTCTAGGTAAACTAGTTTCACCTCATTCACCAAACTGTGTCGTAATACAACGTCTAAAACGTGCGCAAAATCTCGCTTATCTTCAAAAAAGAAAAAAATGAACTACGTCTACTATTGTAAATATAAAATATCAATAACCTTTGTAGGATAGGACTCGGCCAAATTCGGTCCAAAAAAGCAACACTCGAACTTGAAAAAAAGAACCTAATCCCTGAAAATTAAACTAAAAACACCGTATAGAACGTTCGTTCATATCGGCTGAGCCGAGCGGCGCGCGCTCACTTCGCTCGCCGGCGCTGGGCACACGCTGACTGACTGCGCCCTGACTAACTCTCCTTACGTTCCTCTCTTCTCCCTCTCTCAACGGAGAGTCACCCCCGAGCCGCCTCGTGTTGTTTTTCCTCGTACGTCGCGTTGCTCGCACGCTTCCACGAAACTCGTGTGTGACGCGCACCCGCCGTTGTGTGAGCTTGCTTTTTTCGGTGTGTTGTAAGCTTGTAAAGGCGGTATAATTTAAGGGTTGTAAATTTGGTGTGTACTTTCGAACTGTCAAGGACGAGGTTTGTCCGATGAAACTGAATTTTTTGAATGGAATGAATGAGGGATGAATCTAACAGCTTTTTAAATAGCTCTTTGTATACATACTATATTTTGTACAATACATTGATTTTATCATCACTCCAATGAATATTCAAAAGTAAAGCAACATTTTTCTCCTTGAAGGGCATTGCAAACTCACGAAATCACTTCAATGCATAATATCTCTTTCGATAGGCAATATCGATTCGACGATAATAAACAAATTTGATACATGGTCAATGCATCGGGTGCTCAATATTTCTATAAGAAATTTTAAGAGCGTGCATCGTATGACTATGTTACATCTATATATTTCAGCTATTTACATCGCCTTTCTCAACCATTTCTCATTGTCCTCCTTCTTCCACTCCACACCCACTTTCTTCGAATGTCATCTTCCACTCGATCTACCCGCGACTATCAGCTTATCTATATATCTTACCCCCGCTCCGCGAGTCAACCCCTACTTCTTACTCGCGATTCCCTCCTCGAAGCGAAATCTAAATCTAAAATCTTAGCCGTAGCTCTCTGCCTATCTTGCGCACGGAGTCGAGGCCCTTGTGTGTCGGCAGAAGTCGGCCCCTCGCTCTTTCCACGGCAGTCACCTGTTATTGATCAAAACTTTGCCTATCATCTGACAGCTTGTTGTCCGCAGTTACCATGGCATCGTTGCCCCTCGGGCCAATCATTCAAATCGCACTTCTCTCTTCTTCTTTGCCACGGATCTTCTTCTTCCTATCTTCTTTTTCAGGTGTTTCTGTCCCCCCCCCCCCCCCCCCCCCCCCCCCCGCCCTCGTCACTCGTGCTATTTGTCGCTGCATTTCCGAAGTGTGATGGCGTGTACTTATATCTGATGACGTGCACTCGAAAGTATAGTGGAAATAATGGTAAATGCACGCTGTCTTTATTATGACCTGTATATTTCTGGAAATATAAGTTTGTATATGACTTACTACTTCGGTGAATGAAACTTAGTATAAGCTCATGATTCAGCATGGTGTAATGAAATATTATGTTTTTTACTTTATGATAATAAGATTTGCGAGAATAATTCCATTTTCTTTATTTATCCCACCTTTTGTTTGACAAATGTTTACAAATGTAAATTATCGATGTTTTAAATAAAATTGTATCAATAATTTGTATTATATTTTTTCTAACGAACCCATATTTTATTCGTATACGTACAACGTTGAAATTCATACATTCAGATTGTGTAATCGAATCCCTTCAAATTTTTGTTCAGAACTGTGAAAAACCAATCCGAACTAAATCACTTTTTTACTCCTCCTGTTCTCATACTTCAGCCTGGCTTCGTTATCTGGTCGTCGGGCTCGCCTCTCTTTTATCTACTTCATTAACACTTCCTCCGGTGCCTACTGTTTGTTTGCAAAAACTTTAAATAGGAAAGTTTCAAATTACAAGAGGACTTTAAGCGCGTCAATTACTCTTTGGTTATCTGCTGCACGTGACGTTGAAAATAAGGTGGCTTGTTTCTAAAATTCAAACATTCATTCGCCTTTAGTTAGTTTACCCTCGAGTCTACAACTTTTTTGCAACTACAATTCTTTATTGCTGAATTCGATTATACACATCCGTGTATACTGTCGGAATAGTATATTATATAAAAAAAAATTATCTTTACAAAAGAAATTTACTCGTCTCTCCATTAGCCTTTCTATCGGGAATACTTCCAAAATCGACATTACACACGTACAATTGAGACTCGTTGAAAGCAAAAGTTATACCGTCTTAATTGCAGCGTCCGCGCTTATATTAATCCGATAGACGATACGCGATTGCCACGATTCCGACGTCCCTATTACAGCAACTCACAGTATAAACAATCTCCAAATCACCTCGGATGGGGCTGCGCATTATATATATATACAGCGTATAAATGAGCGATGTATAGTAGGAGTTTGTGGTGGGCGCGTGCAATGGCCGTTAGATACCAGATATTGCGGCTAATCGCTAAACTTTCGCCATCTAGAATTTGGCATATATGGAGCGCTTGCCGCCTACTTTGAGATTCTCGCGCATTTAAGAAGCCGCGCCGTTTATTATCGTTTGGCACTGTACCAGCTTCTATCGATATCTTTTCTTGCGTAAATATACGTTGAGCCGGGGATATTGAGAATCGATTAAAATCGTCTTGAAAAAGTGTTTCTTTGTTTGTTTTCAGGAAAGCAGGAACATCTTTCAAAATGTCTGAGGCACCATCGCATGATTTACTCGACGAGGACTCCTTCTTCTCCGAGATGATGTCTAGTCAATCGGATCTTGAGGATCAAATTTTGTTGTTAAAAATATCCTTTTATTTAATTACATATTACTTATTCCAGTCAATCAGTAAAAGGACAATATGACATTTGAAAAACGGACAATTATTCGGTGAATTCTATCAATGAAAGAACTGCATCGGTTGTTACTTTAAATAGTCAACCCTGCAGGCGAGATAAAAAACATTCTGCATAGTTTCAACTTGACTTATAGCCTGATATATCTTTTATAGTAAATGACATAGAAAATAATTTACAAGGTAAATCTCATTGCAGCTTCAGATATTACTAAATGTCAGAATCATTTTTCGACAATGTATTTTACCTATCAATTTCTTGATAAACTTGTACAAAGAATATTTAAAAAAAAATTTTCAAGTCATTAGCAGATTTGTTGTAAATTGTTTTAAATAAATAATTGTTATATAGATATAAAGTAGTAAAATACAAAGAGCCTATAATTACTAATAATTATTCAATCTAGCTAATGCGCCGTATATACTTTCCTGCAGTTGTACACGTTGGTAACTCGTATAGTAAATATGTTGTTTCAGCAATCCGTTTTGTGAATAAGTAATACAAATATGAATTTTTATTCTGCATATTATACCTTAACAGATTTGTATGTACGAGGTATTAAATAATGATCGTTGCATTGAGGAGAAATTGGAAGAGCTGCAAAACTTTTTTTCCAGCAGTAGTATACGAAATGCGCCGATAGATATTTTGGATGAAAAGATATTCAATACAGCTCTTGATGGCGCACAGAAAATATATTTTGAGGTACTTTTGTTAATAGATTTTTTACATATAAGATATTTACTTGAATTATGTACTTAATATCTTTTGTACTAGGTCATAAGCACTATTAACGAGCTATTAAGAGGCAAAGAAGATAAAACGGAAGACGTAAAAGCTCGATTGAACGTTTTAGTAAATTTATTGAAATGTTGGGACTTATGCATAAGTCACATCAAGGCCTTAGAAAGAGTATCTATCATTGACATCAAAAGTTTTCCTGCAAGTTTATTTGACGTTATGGTTGATATGTTAAGTCACTGCAAGAATAGGTGAAAAAGAATAAAGCATTGATTTATAAAATAAATTAACATTCTTATAAACACTGATAATTACACAATTTTCCATTTTGCAGTACGACAGATTATGGGGACTACTTTCAATCAGTTTCGGAAATTTTGACTACACTTTTTCGACAATGCGTTAACACTTTAAGTATGTTTTATTCTCTAATAGATTCGATTATTTTGTTTGATACACATCAAGAAGCTGAAATGAAACTCCTTTTAAAAAGTAAGCAGTAATTTACAAGCATTTTGTATAATAATAATAATAATTAATATTGATTTTGTGAATCCTTCTGACCAATGCCTATAACATTTATAGTAATCGACGAAACGGGAAAGATTGCAACGTTAACCAGTGGTATGGATGCTAAAACGCTGACGGATATGTGGAAAAGGTTCGGAAAACTTTCTACGACTTACAACATTGACATGAAAAATATTTCGCCAAGTACAGTGACGCAACATTTTAAAGGATTGTCTGAGAATATTGTCACCGTTTTGTCGGCTATCAACCAAGTGCGTATATTGCATTAATTTTTACCTCGTGTTTATATACCAGTACATTTTAATCTGTTCATCACAGAAAAACCAACGTTCCTCGAATGAGCGATCTGTTCTTTGCTGTCGAGTTCTATTGAAGATATTAGAAAAGTTATGCGACACTTATTGCGGTTGGATACGTAATGACGTCATGGTAGCCATAATTTTTATGCTCACAAATTTATTCGGGTATACTTTCATTGTAACTTATGTTTCAAAAAATTGTTGAAAAAAAAATGTGAAACTATATGACGGAATAATTACTTGCAGGTATACTGAGCATTGTTTGAAACTCAATGGCTATCATCCGGACTTTATAAGATTTATTGTTTCCAATTTCGTATTTATGTTTGAGCCTTTCATAGACATCATTTTTAAAAATGACACTTTCAAATCGGTATGTTTACGGATCATTAAATCTTAATAAACTTGAATTGAAGCAAGTCGATTTTTTATTTAAACGGATCTATTTTTAGGGCTTTTTTGAGTCCGATAAAAGCATTGAAGATGACGTTCTTGGCTATCATTTGTTATTGTTAACCATTGTAAAAAAATTATCGTTATTACCATACGACGTGCAACGTGATTGGTGTAACCGAGAGTTTAATATTTTGGACGCTTGTTTCAAAGATATTGATAAATGTAAGTTACATACTTCAGAGGTACACATATTACATTCGTTAATAAGAGATGGTATATTAATATTTTCACAATGTTCCGATAGTGACAAAAGAAATTTGCGTGGGAAAGCAACAAATTCAATTGTCTCGAGACGTTGGACAAGGCCCGTACGTAGCAAACATTTATGAAGCTACTTGCTTGAGTATTTTTTCGCTCGTATGTCAAATTCCAGACACAGATTTGTCTGAACTTATAATTTTGCTAATAAGGCATTTGCTTAGTGGTGGATTCTTTAGCTCCTTACTCAGCTCTGATGTTTGGTGCTTTCTTTGCAGGTATACATAAAATGTTTTAATGGATTATTCAAATAAATTTTGTGTATAATTTAAATGTATGTTTTTCTGCACATAGACTAGGCTCGTCTGAAATGTGCTTTAGCCACTTTAAGTATTTAATGCAGATTTACGAATTGCTCGAAGAGCGAAAACACAATGTCAACGTCATTATGCTCTCTAGTCTGCTGAGACGTCAGTACACGTTTCTTTTGGATAATGACAAACTTGAATTTATCAATAGCATTGATAAGTCATCCAGTCCACATAAGTGGAGTTGCATAGCTCGAATCATCGATCCACAGAAAAAGAAATTGCTTGGGCAACAGATTGATGCCTCGATAGCGAATTCCGAAATATCGTCTAATTTAAAAACATTGGAAGATCAGCCTACGTTAAATAATTTGTTTTCACTAGTAAGTCGATTGACTTTTTACTAATTTATTTTAGCAAACATGTTGCAGTCAATTGTATCAATGCAAATTTTCAACTCTTTCAAGGTAAAAAATTTATTGATTATCGAAGCTTGCGATGTACCTCAGGACAAACAATCGATCGATACTTTCGTCAATATGTGGAACAAACTCGTCTACATATTAGGCGACTGCGAAGGGACGTTATTACTACTTGCAGAGGATTTTGCAACTTCCTTGATTCGCGCAACGCATCCTCAGGAAGCCGAATCCAAATATGTAACTTCGGTTCGTACAAACAATGAAATATACACCATGTATTATACGACAAAGCAACACTTTCCATTTTCAACAGATTCTCGAATCAACGGCCTCGCTCTACCCGTACGCCTCTAGTCGACTGCGCCTGGAGTTCTGTCACCTGCTGCACCGCTGGTCTGCTCATCTGACCGAACTCGACTCGGTCGTGGTTGCCGAGCTGTACTGTCGCCTCCTCGACGACGTCGAGCCCTGCGTTCAGCAACAAGCCTTCGAGAGTTTCGAGTATCTGACGCGCGTTTGTCCCAACGCCGGTCTCATATCTTCCGTGGCTCTGTCCATCAAAAACGCCCAGTCCGAGGTCTCGCGAACTCTACCCGCTTACATCTCCGGGGAAGTCGTCCATTGCCTGCTCGGTTTCCAGAACCACGACGAATTCTTCGCTGCGCTGAGCAGCGGTACCGTGGACTGGAAGAAACACGAGTGTTATAAAAGGAGTCAGGCCGATCGGGCGGAAAAGGTGTTGAAGCTCGACCAGGGGGTAAGCGGCAACCCTGTCAGGAACGACACTGACTTGGAGGATGTGGAGAAACGGGCGGAGAAGATCTGCAGCGAAATGGAACTGCTGATGGAATTCAAAGGTCGGATTAGGAAAGACACTTCCGAGAAGCTGCGACAGGTTTGGCAAAGGTTTTTAGAGACGAGACATTGAGATTGTCACGATGTAGGATGGAAAAGATGTAGTATAATCGGAGAAGTTTTGATAGAATTTTTTATTACAAATATTTGTAAATAACTAATTAGAACATATTGTGTAGAATTTAATGTAAATTTTCTAAGTATTTAGCAGTTATTCATGTAATATAACATTTTAATATATTAGATCTGTTAAGTTGTCTGTAAAAACGAACAATAAAAACGATAGATTTCGAGAATGTGTTACTAGTTTTTTTGTTGTTAAACATTATTAATTTTATGTGTCAGCAGTTAATGATATTTTAAAATTTTCTATTAGGATTCGATGGAAAGAAAATTCTACGTATAAAAGCATGGAGTAGTTTGCTGAATTATAAATAGATCCTTAACTGATCGCTATACATGATAATAACGCTGCACTTTTGCAGTTACTTTAATAAATACTTGTAATATAATGTTAATCTCATATTAGACTGCAATATTTTTTCCTCCTCGTATTTTTAGATTTTAGAACAATATAGTTAAAGTCGTATCATATCGTATTTTATTCAATAGTATTCATGAAATGCTAATTGCCAAACAAAACAAGACAAACACAAGCATTCTCGCGCTTTATTAAAATTCCCGCAAAGAATTCACGATACCAGCGGTCGGCTACATAGTAGGCGGCTCTATAAACGCTACAACGGTCGTATAGCATCAAAATCAAGAGTTGCAGCGCCCTCGCACGATTTCGTTAAAGCAGAATAAGAGTATATAATATTATATATACCTACCTATAAGTATATCATATAACACACCGCAGGCGCAGACGGCCGTCGCGTCGCGGGCGCGTGAAATATACACACATATGTACACACACGTACTTATATACTCTACTTATACGCGTTTACCTTCGGCAAGTAATTCCATTCCATATTAGCGAATCTCAGCATCATCAGCAGTTTGTCTGACGTCGGCTGTGTCGAGTCGGCTGAAATCTCGAAAGTCAGTCACACATGCAGGCGCACAGCGGCGCGTTCTCTTCGCGTGAAGAAAAAGAAATAAAAACAGTTGTCGCGCGCCTGCCCGGCATGCTGCGCTCGCTGCTGCAGACGCTGATATAATTCGATCCTCGTCTCGCAGATAAACAAGCCAGTATTTTTTCTTTATCGCCGGTCGCGTTCGCGCCGCCTCCTCTGCTTCCTTTCTCTCCTACATTCTCGCTCAGTCCAGTTGGTCAGTTGCATACTTAGTGCAGATCACATACACTCCGTGGCTACGTGTCCGGTGTATATGTACGCGGTCGAAGCCACGGCCAAGTGAGGGAGACTACAATCAGAAGAGACTGGAATCATGGATGGGGACAAGGCGCAGAAGATCGCGGAGCTGCGCGAAAAGTTCCTGAAGAAGCTGGAGGACGAAGGACCGCCTGACTTGAGTAGGAATTGATATTTTCAATATATTCAGATGCGCCGAATATTTATAATGCGTGGGCTCTTTTATACGGCCACTGTGTGTTGTGATATCGATAGGAACCGCCGCGATAATTATGATGTTATGTATATAAGCCGGTCGCGAGTTCAGAGTTTTAATGCGATGCTAAGTTATTATGGCAACCGTCAACGCGGCCTTGAGTCGTTTTTACGTAACTCTGTATCCAGAGAATGTGCCGAAAAACAATTTTTTTTCTCTCAGAAGTACTTACCTACTTCGAGTGTGCTGCAGTCAGCAGTGACTGTGCAGCACGAGTGTATTTGATTTGCTGTCGAGTAACAGCGCCTTTCTTGTCGTCGCGATATCTATATCTTTGCAGACGAATGTTTATTACGTAGTCCGATTTTAGATTTTCTTATACTTATTATGTGAAAATTATGTCTGCCGGACGAAAAGAAAAAATGGTAGATTTTTTCTTTTTTTTTTTAAGGATTTAATGCTATGTTTGCTTTGCTCATGTAATTATATAAAAGATTGGATATTTTGTAATGATCCTTGAGCAGCCAAGAACTATCAATTATGAGTTGATGACACATGATGTGTCCTAATGCAAGGTTGATGGTGAAGTTAATAAAAGTTTTAATGAAAGTTCAATCAAATTTTTCTTAAGAAATTATTAGAATTTTGAAAATTATTTTTGTATCTGTCTTTTGCAATATTATTAAACATTATTGAACTAACAGTGGATGTTCAAAATACCCATATCTTAAAATCTGCAAGATTTAACTTAGAATTCTAATTTGCTTAAAGGTCATGATGATAAGTCACAAGAATATAAATTTGATAACATCTGTACTGAAAGATTATCATCCAACATTTGTTTTATCAAAAACAATTCATAATAGGAGTTTAATTTTTATAATGTGTATACTGCAATTGGATTCTTTGATGATGTATTGCTAATTCTGAAATGATTACATAAGAAAATTCTAAAGAGTAGTAATATTACAAAACTATATTTCATGATTTACAACCAAGGACAGTCGGTAGTTTTTTAGAAGTACATACAATTATCATCAAGCATCAATTTGAAAGCATGTAGAAATATATCAATAGCATGATGTGCTGTAATAAGCATTTTATAAGTAATATGTAAGGGAAAAAGTGTTATTTAATTCATTCATTACTATACAATCCATATTTGATGAGTTCAGAATTAATTATCTTCATATAAATTAAGATGTTAATGATGTACATATAGAATACATTTTTTTTTTCATTTAGAAATAGTAATAGTTGAATTAAAATATGAATTATTTTATATTTTCATATTTTCTAGGAGAATTTCATCCAGCTGACATCAACAAAGTAAAATCAGGAGATGATTGGCTACGGCGCTTCTTGGAACACAGTGAATACAATGTTCAAGAATCCTTGAAGATGTTATGGGAAACTTGCGAATGGAGGAGAAATTTTGGCACTAATAGTATGGAATAATATTACTTTAAATGAATAGCACATTAATATTTTATGAAAAATTTAACACAGTATACTTTGTATTTTGCAGACATAACTGAAAATAATGTTATGAAGGAATACTTGGAAGATGGAGTTTGTTTTGGTTATGGTAAAGATAAAGATGGAAAGAAGCTTTTTGTCATTAGATCAAAATTGCATACCAAGGGTTCACGAGATTTTGCAGAACTCCAAAGGTGTATTGTTTATTGGTTTGAAAGACTTGAAAGGTACGAGATCATTCAGCACTTTGCAGTACATAAACAAATAAAATAAAAGTACTAATAATTATTATTATTTATAGGGAAGGAAATGGAGACCAAATATCATTATTTTTTGATATGATTGATGCAGGTCTTTCTAATTTAGATATGGATTTAACAAGATATTTAATAGGTCTATTTAAAAACTACTACCCTAATTTTTTAAATTATATCATAATACTTGAAATGCCATGGGTATTAAATGCTGCATTCAATATAATAAAATCATGGTTGCCAGCCAAGGCAATTCCAAAAATTAAATTTGTCAAGAAGTCTACTTTGAAAGATTTGGTAGATCCTGATGTAGCATTAAAAATATGGGGTGGCAATAATGATTATAGTTTTACATTTGTTCCTGAATCGCAATCTGGTCTTGTTAATGGAAAATTAGATAATCGAAAGGTATTGACATATTATTTAAAAATATACTGTAATGGCTAATGCAAAATAATTTGAATAACATATTTTGTACTAAGGTCCATTTTGCTGGAGGTTCACCTTTGACTGAGCAAGCCACAAGTGGATTTGGTGACCAACTAAAAAATGAAGATGCCAGTAAGATTTTTATTTCAAATTAAAATTTTTTATCCAGTTTATGATATTAATATAGGTATATTTATGTATAGTGTTAGCAGTTGAACCAGATATATTAATATTTAATAAAACAGGAAATGAAGTTGTTGGAACAATATTGTTAAAAAATACTATGTCAGACAAAAATTTGTCTTACAAAGTTAGTTGGGCATTTTATATCAAGAATATTAAGATACTGTACAACTACATTCAATTGCTAATTTGATTGTTTCAATATTGCAGATAAAAACCACATCTCCAGATAAGTTTAAAGTTCGACCAAATACAGGAATTCTCTTAGCATCTCAAAAAATTACTGTTACAATTACATTACAGCCGGGTTATAGTTCTCGAAATCTTTTACCAAACGATAGATTTCTAGTCATGTGTCTTCCAATTAAAGATACAAAAATGACCACGCAAGAGTTGGTTGATTTTTGGAAGGTATTTAGACAATCATTTATAAACGCAATTAATACAAATTAAGAAATCATGGAAAATTTTCTTTTAAGGCTAATGGTGCGACATCAGAACAGCATAGATTAATTTGTCGCGATGGCAATGAAGGAGTAGATGGTTTAAGGTCAAGTATGACTTATTCCGCTGGAGTTTCTGGGTCAGACAATCTAATTAATTCGTTATTTTCAAAGGTTTGGTTAATCTTATAGTCAAATTATTAATAAATCTGTAAAAGCAACTTTTATGATATCAATATTTTTTAGATAACTCGTATGGAAGAACGATCAGTAAAGCTTCAAAACGACATGACGTCAATAAAGCGATTTTTGCAGCTCTCTATACTCATCATACTTGTTCTCCTCTCATGGATCGTTTACACTCTGAATATCAATTTTTCAAATTCCATTGAAGAGAAAAAGTGCCACACTGTAGAAGATCCGATTGTAACAGTTCATGACGAAATCTAGTCTTGAAAAGTGACATAAGCTTTTCTATCTAAGTACAAGGCACTTATGCAATTTCCACGAAAGGCCATTTACCTTTCAAATTTCCTGTTAATTATTTTTCTTGTTGGGTCGTTTACCAAACTTTATTTGTTAACTATGTTTTTAGTAATGAATGTGAGTAAAATTGTCAAAAACAGGTTTGCAATTTTAAATGAGAAAGCTATTATTTTGGTTCAATGCTCCTAAATACGAAGTGAAACTTCTTTTTTTATAACACGTGCATTAAAAAACCATTTTCTCGACTTCATAGACAACGAAAATGGTCTTTCTTATACAATTATTATAAACCATACAGTGAACAACAAAGGCTTAATGTGCTTTTCTAGACTCAGATGATATATAAGCAGTCGCGTCTCTGGTGCCTACGGCGTTTTTGATAACCATTCGTGCTCAAATATCATCCTTGTTTAGAAAAGCCCATTTTCGCCCCTAGTTTAATAATAATGTACTGTATTATAATTTTACTTACATTATCTGATTTTTAAAATTAAAATGAATTTTTTATTGTGTTATATTTTTGTCGATTTAAGAAGCATCGAAATTTACGTCTCAAATACTGCATCAGCTTAAACCAAAATGATATTTACTCTTGAGAAATGTGCTTGAACAACGCTTCCAATGTATGTATGCAAATATTTTTTACCAAAAATAATGAAGGACATTAAAACTATTTTTATAAACTTTTACCTGAATTGTGTTTGTATCATCCAAGGTGTTAGTGTGTTGAGTTTTTTTTGGTAAAAGACGTATTTATTAATCTAACATTCCATGCTTGTTTTAGACAACAAAAGTGTATTCCAGCATTTATGAGAATACATCATTTGCCTATACAAATACCTATAGTCATAATAACAAAATGTCCAAATTGAGAGGAATGTTTTTAGAATAACAAGTTTATAATTTGTTGGTGCATTTGCTATGTATTCTATGAATTATAAAATGTAGTTGCGAAGACTTTGTAAACTTTCTACTTAAATTCGTGAAAAAAAAAACAAAAAAATTAATAAAGATATGTAAAATTATAAGTTTATGGTTTGGAGCGAGTACCCTTTCCAATGCGAGCAAGTTATAAATATATTGTTAAAAAGCATACATTTTTTACAATAAGAAATAAATAATATTTTTTTGTCATGTGAATTGGAATAAGAATTTGATTAATATATAAATAGGTAATCCGTTTTTAACATAAAAAAAATAAGCTTACCAATTACATTGCATATTTCTATGCAGATACTAAGTAGTTACAGCTTGATGGGAATTCTTTCGTTTTATAAGCATTCAATTTTTGTATAATATACATAGAAAACTTTTATTTATGTGAGTTTATTCTAATCTGAATTTTTTTTAATATAGCACTAACATGCTCAAAATTCATAACAATAACTTTTAAAATACGGAATAAACAGATCCTATTTTATACGTATACAATATCTTTTGTTGTCTTGTACAAAATATTTATCCATCTATTAAAAATAAAATTACGAAAAATTGTTTTGAATTTTGAAGTCAAGTTAGATTCTATATACATAACAATATTAAGTCTTGAAAATTATAAAACATTACATTCATACTTATTACAGTCTGTTTTTGTATAAACTTTTAATATCATATTTTACATTCCTTTAAGGAGTCACCCGCTTAGGATCACGAGGGAACATAGAAACTTTTCTTATGTTATCCAAGCCAAGATACAACATGACAACTCGCTCCATTCCAATACCACCACCAGCATGCGGTGGACAGCCATATCTGAATGCATCGATGTATGCCTTGATCTTTTCTATATCTATGCCATGATGCTTTGCTCTTTCTGTTAAGAAGTCAGGATCATGGATTCTCTGTGCTCCAGAAATAATTTCTTCTCCACGCATAAACATGTCATAAGAGTTGGAAGCTTTTGGATTTGCAGGGTCAGGCATAGTATAGAATGGCCTGACAGCCAAAGGATATTTGTCAAGAATGTAAAAATCAGTGTCATACTTGGCCTTGATAATTTTACCCAAAAGCTTTTCACTTGGTGTTGATAAATCATCTTCATCTCCCATTTCTACTCCAGCTTCTCTCAACAGTTTCACTGCCTGTGGGAATTCAAGTTTTAATGGAGGATCCAAAAATTTGAAAGGTTCCACTTTGTATTGCTGATTAATAATCCCAATCTCAGTTTGATAAGACTCTTGAAGTCCTCTAAAGAGTTCAGTGAACATTTGTCCAATGGTATCCATTACCTCGTGGTAGTGGTACTTGAAAGCCATTTCTAAATCTAAACCAACAAACTCAGTTAAATGCCTGTGCGTATTGGAATCTTCTGCTCTAAAAACAGCTCCAACTGTAAAGACTTTTTCAAAATCAGCAGCAATAGCCATTTGCTTATAAAGTTGTGGTGATTGTGCTAAGTATGCAGAACTTTTGAAGTATGACACTGTAAACACATTTGCCCCACCTTCACTGGCTGCAGATATTATTTTTGGAGTGTGAATTTCAACAAACCCTTTATTCGTCAGAATATCTCTGAACAATTTGCATACTCCAGCTTCTAGCCTGAAAATGGCTTGATTTGCTGGTGTTCTTAAGTCTAGGATCCTGTTATCAAGCCTTGTGTCTTGATTTACTTTAATATTCAGATTAGAGGGATCATTATCATTGACAGGCCTGGCAGCATCCTCAATTTGCAACGGCAGCTGTGGCTCGGATGCACTCACTACAAAGAACTGTTCAATATGTATTTCCACATCCTTTTGGGTACACGACTCTATAGGATTTGGTACATTTTGCACTTTCGCTTCTACGTCAACAATGGATTCTTTGGTCACACCAGATATGAATTTGACCATTTGCTTACTAATTTTGTCATTGACAGCAGCCAAACCCTGAATAGAATGCGACTGCTGTCTGACAACAATGAAACACTGCTTTCCTTTTCCCCTGCTCGTGTGCAGCCTACCTCTGATCCACACAACCTGGCCTGCCAACTCTTTGTTCAAGTCCTTGATGTGCGCAAAATTCCTTTCATTGTGTGGCTCAGCACTCTGTATCATCTGGACTTGACCATATTTTCCTACAGACGTATCCTCCTGTTCTGTCGCAGCCTCGACCTCGACGGGCTTTTTCTTCGCCTGCTTTTCCTCTTGTTTCTGCTGTTTTTTCAAAGCTTTCTTCGAAATTTTCTCCTCTGCCGGAGCGGCTACCGCTTCTTTACCCAACGTCATTGTCTGAAATGATGCAAAAAATACACGTGGTTACTCGGATGAGAGTAATGCGTTAAGTCCTTGCAGGCAGACGATAGCTTGTAAGTTCAGCACTCGAAACTAAGCCGACCGTCTTATTCACAGTTAAGTTAAATTATTTATAGGATGACTGTTTAAAAAAACCTTTCTAACCTACCGTATGTATATATAGGTACTTCTATTGTTGTCGCAAGAGCGGTGAACTACTGCAGTCTGCTGCTGCTGGCCTGGCAGTCGTTTTTCCCTACTTTTTTCTCCTTTTACGGTTTGGGTTAGGTTATCAGCTGATCGACTTACCACGTCTTCTCCTGCGATAATATGCGGTTTTTTATCATTAACACCGGCGACCGGCATGCAGGCTTGTACATTAATTTTATGTTATCATAATATGGTTCATATGTTTGCATATAAATGGCTAAGTTTAGTAACGACTTTCTATATTTGTATTGGTATAATATTGACCCACTCTACAATCTATACAATAATTGCCGATAAAAAGTGTGAATACGATTATTAAAATTGTGTCGATAAATAATTACACTGGTGAATTGTTAAAATACATTTTTTAGATGCATTTTAAAAATGTTTTAATAAATTAAATAATTTAAAATAATCTTAAAATCTTTAATACAGAAACTATTTTGTTTTAGTCTAGTTTAAGATTTATAGCAATTTTTTGTATAATTCAATCGTCAATGATAAATATATTATTATATTTATTCTCAAAAATCGTAAATATCGCGCCTCCGTTCAATTTCGAAAAGAAAAACATTCATTATCTTTCGAGTATCTCTATCAAATCGATACCGAAAACTTTTGATTCCCAGTAACACGTGAATGAACAACAATTTAAACGATCGGATAACTCCCTCGCCCAAACGCGGAGTAACAATCAAATTTGATCTCGGCGGTGCGCGATATTCAGTACTCCACCGGAAATTTTGCACACGTGATTACCACCGAAATCAAATTTTCGTGCTCCATTATTGCCCGAGAGCATATTCTTATTGAGTTAACGTTGTAGAATCGAAACAACCAGTTCAACGACTCGATTAGACCAATCGCTATCCTGCTCGAGTATGTCCAACGATATATCGGGAACGACGGGCATTTTACGAACCGGAAGTACAATAAGAGTCAACTGTGAGATACGCGCGCGTCCCACCCGTCATTCGAACCGCGCTCCGCCTTAATTTTCCATCATTTCTCTCTTTAATTCTTGCCAAGAGAAAAATGACCGTCGTCACTGTGTCCGGCGATCGTCGAATTTATACCGGCGGCTTTCTTTCGTCTCGGATTTTTAACGATGGAAAACACGAAAAATCCGAGCATCGCCGAGAATGGAGCGACTTAATTTACGTTTCGGACGGAAATAGCGACGAGAAAAAGCGCAATCGTGGATGGAGGGCTCGTAGCGGTGACGGTTTAGCGACGGTCCGGTTTCCACGTTCCAGGAAAAAATGCGTGCGCGCGGACAGGGTTTTTCGATCGCCATATTGGCTTCCTACAGGCACTGTTGTGTGCGAGCAGTGCGAGAACGAACGAGACCGAGATAAATATATATGTGTAGGAATATAGGTACATTCAGAGGGCAGAGTGTGTGTGTGCGTGGTATATATGGCGGAGGTCTTACACAACGCCCTCGCACGAACGATTATCCGAAGTACTTGCACACTGTAGCTTTTATTCGCTGAAATATATATAAGCAAGATAGACATATTGCATGTATATATAACAGATATATAAATATATATGTATATATATATATGTAAATATATATAGATATAGAGATATATAAATATATAATATATGTTCGAGAGCGATGTTCGACGCATAGACGAGAGTTTGTTTGGGCAGCCTGCCGAAAATATAATACGTATATACGAAAATCAGTCGTCACGCACGCACACATAGAGGCGACGACACGCTGCGTAGAGCGTATCGTACTGTGTATATAGTCGGAGAACTGTCTGTGACCGCGCAGAACGAGGAAGAAGACAGAGCGCAGCACACACAGCAGCAGCCATATCTCTTTAGCAGCTCAACAGAGTAGAAGCAGAAGCAAGGACGAACGGACGGACGCGTCCCAGCGCCCGCTTATGCATGGTAAGTGTAGGAGCTCAGCTCCTGAATTTCTCGTGATTTTCCGCGGCGGCGCGCGTGTGGCGGTGGCGGCGGCGCCGAGAGCAGCACCTTCGTCGTCGTCGGCGGCCACCAGCGCGGCCCGACGGCGGCCTCGGCCAGCTTCTCCATATTGATGGCAGCGCCGACGGTGATAATTTTCTGAAATTTTTGCCGCTTAATGCCCCCTGTGTCCTGTTGGCGAAAGCAGCACCAGCTTGCCCGCAACTCCCTCTCGCCTCGGTGCGGCGGGACAGCTATATGCGCTGCTGCTATAGCTATTACCCCCGGGTCTATATGGGACGCTGTCCGCTCCGCGACCACTTGCCGTTCAGCTCCGGGACTCCTGCATCATGCTGCAGAGGCCACGCCGCCGTGAAGTGGCCTCGCTCCGAGAGCTCAGCTACTCTGACTCATGGCGTCCGGATGTGCTCCTTCTGGGGCGTCTCGTGCTAGCCTGCAGCGGTTATTAGCTGCTGGCCACCACTGGCATTTTAGCTCAGCCATCTATCACTCTCTGTCTCTCTCTCCCTCTCTCTCTCTCTCTTTCTGGGCTTCATCATGTCGAATGCTGTTTTTCATTCTTTCTCAAAAATCTACAAAGACTGTGTACGTTCACCTCGAGCACTTGTTTTTTCAAAGTTGTTCATTGGACTAGTGGTGCTGCTCAATGCCCGATCAATGGTACACCTCTAAACTCTGTTACACCGTGCAAATGTTTTGAATGGAAAATTATGTTTCTCCAGTTCTCGCTTGTTCATTTGAATTAGTATTACTGTATACAAATTATATGGTTATTGATTTTATTCTCTTGCATGTATAGTCTGCAAAAAATTTCGATCGTTTGATAGACAATTTAAAACATAGGTAGTACTACAACTGTCTACTGTATTGTAATGACAATTTAAAATAATTATATTAGTTGGAGAAATTTTGCATTTTGTCAAATTTTGTCTTTATATTTGATATAAAAAATTAATTTTTTTTTTAAGATTGAGAAAACGGATTAAAGAGACTGCAAATTAATGTTGTGACCATGTCTAACGTAACAACAATAAAGTTAGAAGGGAATCAAGAGTCTGTTACTGAAATACAGACCTACCTTGAATCCTTCAATAAGGAAATCGAAGGTGGTACAGGAGAGCAGTTGCAGCATGTACAATGTAAATATAAATCATCATTTATCAATCTGATCATAATATTCAATTTGTTATTCACAAGATTGTGTTGTTTATATGCACAATCATTTGAGAAATGCATTGCTTAAATGACCGGTTTCTCATTTTTTCAGTACAACAAGTAGAAGGTCTTACAGGAGAAGATGGTGGAACATATTTTGTTGACCAAAATGGCCAGTATTATTACCAAGCTAGTGGGGATGACACACCTGTTCTTACACAAGTGCAGATACAAGAAGTGAATGAAGGGGATGGTCATCTTGAAGAGGCTTCTCACGATGATCAGTATCAAGAGATAGAACAACTTGAACATGTCGACACGGACAACAATGTAATCTATTTCATTTAATCTTGTCTATAATAATATAAAACAGAATTAGTCATTCAGAATTTATTTAAGTTATTCTTGCATATTTCAAATAAATTAACATGGATGATTAATTTAATTTCAGGTACAAACATCAGACAATCAGATGGTTCTTAATTCTGGGGAAGCCTATCAAACTGTTACAATTGTTCCATCGGATTCAAATCCTGGAGAAGTGAGCTATGTTCTCATAGTACAACAGCCAGATGGTGAAAAAAGTGAGGGAAAGATTGAAAACGAAAATGGAGAAGGTGTTGATGGCGAGCAAGATCTCACAGTCTATGACTTTGAAGATAATGAGGACAATGATGCTGCTATTGAATCAGAGGTTGAAGATGATAAAACAAAAATTGTCAAATTTATTCCAAAGAAGTCCCAAACTGTCAGTCAAGCTCACATGTGCAACTACTGCAACTACACCAGTCCTAAACGTTATCTTTTGTCTCGGCATATGAAATCTCATTCTGAAGAGAGACCTCACAAATGTAGTGTTTGTGAAAGAGGTTTTAAAACCTTGGCTTCACTTCAAAATCACGTAAACACCCATACTGGAACTAAACCTCATAACTGTAAATTTTGTGACAGTGCATTTACAACTTCAGGTGAGACTTACAAAAAAAATTGAACACAGACATTTATGGTATAGAAATTTCAATTTATCATGGTAAACGATATTATTAATTTCAGGTGAACTTGTAAGACATGTTCGTTACAGACACACTCATGAAAAACCGCACAAATGTAATGATTGTGACTATGCTTCTGTAGAACTGTCGAAATTGAAAAGACATATTCGATGTCATACCGGCGAGCGACCATATCAAGTAAGTCTTCAAAATAATTTTTTATTTTCTTGCTTACTTAACACTTTCAAAGTATTCGTTAATTATTAAATTTTTATAGTGCCCGCACTGTACATATGCAAGTCCTGATACATTTAAATTAAAACGTCACTTACGTATCCATACTGGTGAAAAGCCATACGAATGTGATATCTGCAATGCAAGATTTACTCAATCCAATAGTTTAAAGGCTCACAAACTTGTTCACAATGGTTAGTATGTGTATATATTATGATTTTATGATTGTGATTTAATATAATGATCACTTTTTTTAGTTAAAAAACTATGTATTTTATATCATTCACATTAATGGAATTGATTTTTAGTTGGAGACAAACCAGTCTTTCAGTGTGAGCTTTGTCCAACAACGTGTGGTAGAAAAACAGATCTCAGAATTCATGTACAAAAACTACACACTTCTGATAAGCCATTAAAGTGTAAACGATGCGGAAAAACATTCCCTGATAGGTAAGGCATTTTCACTTTTCACTCTTGAACATTTCTTTTATTCTGATTCTGAGTCTTACAAAATTTGTTTGATCAAAATATTGAGTATTCAATTTATCAATTGATTTAGAAAAAGTAATAATGCTGCAATCGCATGTGTTCTGTAAACTTTTTGCCACAACTGCGAGGGAACGCATGTGATTCCAGTTTTACTTAAATTAAAATCGCGTATCTTGCTTTCTGAAATCTCTGAAAAGTATTAATTTTAAAGTGCATAATACAGAAGGAAAACTATTAACATTTTTTGCTTGTGTTATATTTTTTAGGTACAGTTACAAACTGCACAGTAAAACACATGAAGGCGAAAAGTGTTACAAGTGCGATCTCTGTCCCTATGCTTCGATATCGGCGCGTCATTTAGAAAGTCACATGCTCATTCATACGGATCAAAAGCCATACCAATGTGACCACTGTTACCAATCCTTCAGGCAGAAGCAACTACTAAAGAGACACTGCAATCTTTATCACAATCCTAATTACGTACCGCCGCCTCCGCAAGAAAAGACTCATCAATGTCCAGAATGCGAAAGACCATTCAGGTATGTTTTTATATTACTACTTTTATTTAATTTTTCATTGTGTGAATTTATTTGCACTAGTAAACGTTAAGGCTTAAAAGTTTTAAAATATTTGGCATCTTCAATAACGACTAATAGCTTTCTAATACTGACATTTTAAAGTATACTATTAAAGGAAATGATTTATGATGAAAAAGACGACATTTTAGAATTAATTGTAATTTTTTATGTTTAATATTAGGCACAAAGGTAACTTGATCCGTCACATGGCTGTTCATGATCCAGAATCGTCATTACAAGAAAAACAGCAAGCTTTGAAAATGGGAAGGCAAAAAAAGATTCAAATAATAGACGGCCAGAGAGTAGAAGTCATGACAGGTATGATTTAATATAAGCAAAGACCTTATATAAAACAAGTATTTAAATGTTGTTAGAAATTTTAACAGAACGCTTATGATATGATCTAATTTTATGATCATTGATTAATGTGTTACATATGAAACAAACAGGTAATGTAGCTTCTAAACTTAAAGGTTATGAAGACGACGAAGACGAGGAAGAAGAAGAGGAGGAAGAGGAAGAAGAAGACATAATGGCAGTTGAAGGAAGTGATGGACAGCAATACGTCGTATTGGAAGTTATTCAATTACCGGATAACCAAGCTGCAGAGCAAGTAAGAAATAACTAAAATTAATACATTTTATTAAGATATTCGATTTTGTTTGTTTCTTCAATTCATGATAATAATACATTTTAGGGAATGGCAGTTGTAGCTAGTGAAGATGGAGATCTAGTAATGCAAGATCCACTGAGTCAAGAAAGTGGTATTGTCGCTGAAGCTGGAGATGAAATTATGGAACATGATGAAGCTCAACAAATAGTTGGATCAGTAAAACTTGAAGAGGTATCAATAACAAAAAATCCCCGCAGGAGCGATCCTAAACTGCAGAAAGATATGGAGACTTGCTTTGGATTCGATGAAGTAAGTATCAACTTTAAAAATGAATATATTAACTACTACCTAAATTATTAAGAAAGTTTACATGGTCTCCAAAAAAAAATTTCGTTTATATTATAAATATAGACATTAGTAATGAAATTAAAGAAAGTAACTAATTAACATAAAATACAATCTGCGTTTGAGATTTAGGAAGTAAATTGTATTTTATTTTGCAGGAAGATGAAGAAGAAGAAGAAGAAAGTGGAGATATACGAATACTTCAGGGTATTTCGTAATAATAACACTATTGAAAAATGATACCTCTGGGTAATAGGTAAATAATTTTCTTTTTAAACTGATGTGATTGGTGATTTTAAGGAGAAACGTTATTAAATTATAAAGTATAGGTTATACGCAGGATTTTTCATTCACGAAAACTTGATCAAATTATCAGATTTTTCATTTCATAAATTAAAGTATTTGAATTACTTTCATATTCAATCAGCAAATTTTATAAAATCAATATTATTGGAATAATCATGCACGTTGGAAAGTTTACGCAATAAAGTAATGACATACTTCAGTGAATTAAACGTTTTATATTAAAATTTAAATTAATAAATACAGGTGCTATAAATACTGGTAAAAATATATCATGTACATAATTACAAATTACATGGCATAAGTTACAATTAAAATTTTGTTTGTATCATCATTATTAAAAATCAGATTTTTTTTACTTGTATAAAAAAAGTAGTAACCATTTTACATGTATTATAAAAATAAAAAATTGTACATAAATCAGATTGCTCAATAAGAAAATTACCTCTTTTTTAAACATATGAAATCAGTAATATATTTAAGGGAAATTAAAATGGCGTTTCTTCTTATAATTAGCCAAAAACAGTGTAAACAAGGTATTGTAAGTATTTTACAAGTATATTAATACACAATAGACGAATTTCTCGATTCAACGAGGAAGCAGTACAACTTCAACAATGTAAAATAATTGATTTTCCTCGAGTTTAAGGTAATGCGTTATGAAATTTATATATATAATTATATATAAATACATATAGGTATATACATGTAATATTACTTTTAATGTCACCGACAAAATATCACACCGTAAAAAACATCGCATCTTATACGCGACCATCGCGATTGTTAATTACGGTAATTTAATGATAATTCGACTTTTAGTTTATAGTCGAAATTCTAAATTAAATTAATCCGCGTAAAAAACAGTTCAAGGGAGTGTTATAAATTGTGTATGACAAGTATATGTATACAATTCGCTACTGATTATAATTGCATTCTTGTAAAACCAAATTATTATGTAAAACATTTTAAGAATTTATTATATTTAAGTTGGTAAATTATTTTATTTAGGAGCTAATTAACATTTGTAATTATTAGAACACTCCCTTTTTGTTGTTATACGTTAGATTAATCATTTAAAATACATTGTAAATAAGCTTATCATGATTTATTTGTTTGTTATTTTCATGTAAGGTATTTAAAAATACAAGTGTCGAGCAAAAGGATATATCATTGACACATGAAGTTTCATAATCTTTTAACTTATATATATCTATGAAAAAGATAATATTTGTGATGAATGAATCTTCTGAGTATACGATTGTTCTTTAATTTGATTTTTGTACACTAGGGTTATACTATAAGTATGTTTGTTTGAGATCATGGAATAAATGTGTGCACACTAACAAATTAGTTCTTTTTTGTCTAAATAAATATCCAACAATCGCAACTTCTTTAAAATAAGGTAATTAAGTAGACATGGATTCGAAACAACTTAATTTGGATCAATCGATTTACTACAGAGCTAATTATTCTATTTCATTTATTTTAATGAGATACAAAACTAATTTATACTAATTTTTATGAAGTTAATATATGTGAAGACATTTAATGCGGCATTAAAATAACTACTGTAATATTTACAAAATAGTGTATAGGTAATAGGAATCGTGTATGTAATTTTTCTTTCCACCATAGAATAAATTATAAATAATATTATAAAAGCTACAGTCCAGTTAAGAAAATGTAGTTTTTTGCCTACAAAATTTTTCTTTATAAATAAGTTGATTATGATAAAACGTTTTCGTTAGATACAAGAATGCAAGCAATTTTTTTATCTAATTTGTATTAATTCAAGGTAAGCAAATGTTAAGTTTTATGTTGCGAAGTTGCGCAAGACGCAATATTATTATATATGATACATTTTTTCATACATGGAAAATAAAATTAACAAGAGGCGAATTTTTAGAACTTGTAAAAAGAATGTATAACTTTTTTTACACTCAAAAATACCACTGACATTGTACAGTTGTAATTAATAACTAAACCCACTGTGAAATGTCGATTTGAAAATTGTGCACTTTCTTAAGCTATTACAAAAGCAGTGTATCATTTTCTTCATAATAAACGTTCATATATCGACAAAATCAAATTTGTTTGATCCACCTTTTACTACGATAAAATAAATAAAAAAAATAGAGCCATCTGTTATCATCTCAGAAAGTGGTTCAAGACTCAAAACCACGAGATTTTTTATTTAATTTTATTTTATTTGCTTCCAAGGCTTTGATTTCACATATCGGCTAAGGTATTGTTTTGTATTTCACAGATGACCCATTGAATCATAGACAAGATTCACTTTTTTGCAAAAATGTTTATGGGTTTTTTTATCAAGAAAAAATTGCACTATTTCTAGCCGTATTTATTTTTTTTCTCTTTAAAAAAGTAATGACCGGATACCGGATTTTATGGTGCCGCTAATAAAGCGATTTGAGTGAAAAACAAATATCTGTTCTGAACACAGTTATGATTTTGAACCTCTAACCTTAAGAAATTTGAACGGGCCATTGATTTTGCTAGATGCTTAACGAGATTTCTTACATAAAACGGGTTAATATAAAAACTTACCTGTATTCATTTAAACCATTTTTTAATTATATGTTCGCTTATGGTTTTGGTTTATTTTATTCTAAAGCTGCTTATGTATGTAATACGTATGATTTATTGTAATTCTAAGTTTCATATAGCAATATTCTTGTTCATTATTGTCGAATTGAGCTGCGAGATATCTATAGCTACATCACAAATCTCGCAGATGAAAGGAAGTTTAAGAACGTGCTGAGACGTATTACAAGTATTGCTATATTTTCGGGGTGCAAGATTGACAGTGGATCTATGGCATCTAATGAATAAAGTATTATAGTTCAGATGCATGTTTCCATGCATTTACGCAAATTTTTAAGTGCTTCCAACTATCAGTCGTTCTACGAAGAGAAATATTCTGAATATAGTTACACGTATAATTTACTATTTTATCCATAG
Organism: Muscidifurax raptorellus; assembly: GCA_020010945.3. Lineage (NCBI taxonomy): Eukaryota > Metazoa > Arthropoda > Insecta > Hymenoptera > Pteromalidae > Muscidifurax > Muscidifurax raptorellus. Next base: position 17,430,061 of record CM052077.1, on the reverse strand, counting down.
CCATACAAAGCTCATCAAGATTTCAGTTACCCCCGATTGGTCCGCGTAAAGGCTTGTTCTATTCTGTGCGGATCTCATTTCTGCTGCTTTATTATGCCTACATAGCAAGCTATGGTCATATACTGAAAGCGTTGTCGTTTTGTTTTATTATAAGTGACCCGATCGACGTTTCATGCACCGCACCACCTGATGTGCGGTTTTCCCCATGCGGGCGACAATGTACAAACAATTAACTTCGGTTAATTTCGATCGAAGGTCAAGTAGAGAACACTATAATGATAAACATGTATATCTTTTATATTGACTATATTTGCGTGCAGAGCGGAGATTAGAAATCCGTTAGTATTTTGTCATAAATAAATTACGAAATTATGATTAACAAAAATTGTTTTTTTTTTTTAAATGTTTCACTCAAATTGGCGATAGGAATCGTTCCCAATTTCGACAATAAAGACAAGAAACTCTTACCGTTCTTCAGACAATCATAGGCGTCCGAATCATTCGTGAAACCAGAACAAACGCCTTTTCTTGCCTTACTCATTCGTATTAAAATCACAAGATTTGCGAGCCATTTGATTGATGTAAGCGCTCGACAGTTTAGCAATCTCACAATTTGTAAACTGTTCGCGATCAAAACTTGACAAAAATACTAGAAAGAAACGTCATCTTCTAGGCGACTATATGCTTTGCCATCAGACTGGATACGACGTAACTCTGATTTTTTAAACAGGAGAGATTAGGACAAGAACTATTTGCAGGATCATCCGATAATGTCGATACAGTCCGGACGGGTACAAACAACAAAGTATTCTGTAATCAAATTACCAATGTTAGACTGATCAATTAAGACATGAATTCCATCTATTTTCATTGTTTTTATATTTATATTAATTATATTTATTGTTTTTATATCAACACCGAACGTATGTTTACTAAACTGACTAATTAAAATAAACTAATTTTCCGTTATTTGCAAATTGATTTACATTTTGTATTTTAAAGTCGAATTCATTTTATAATTGAATATTAAAACTTTTAAAAACTATAATTAATTTAACTCTCACAGTGTTTTTCATATTTGCAAAAGATAGTTTAAAAAAACATTCTGTCTTCAATTAAAATATTAATGCGTCAACGCTGCAAATCGATTAATCTTATTTCTATATAGTACGCTGCGCGTTGAAAGTAACAATTATGAAACGGTTTATTTAAACTATTCAGCAGCACACTGACACTAAATGGATTTCGTTAGTTTAGTGGTATTATATATCTTTTAGAAATTGAACTATCTATTACGATGCGTTTTTTCGTCAAGCAAATATATGTATTAATTATTATTAGTCTGTGCAAAAAGTAGCTCAAGATATTTTGTGCTGTAGCACAATATAATATTCTCACTATTATTGTTAATAGACAACCCTATTTACAATTTGCTTTATTAAAAATGACATTTTTTGCTATTACACAAATGGTAAATAATTGTACTTGATACCACTCATATAAAATTGTATACATACTTACCGCTTATGGATTATCCGCCTATTAAAATATTAATTAAATTTAATACTGGATAATATCGGCCGCAGCCAATATTTTCTACAGCCAAGGACAAATTAAGGAACAATTGTTTCATTCTATGTTAATTTTTGTCGAGTCTATATATGTTTATTATCAATCATAATAGTAATAATATAATAATAATGCAAATCACTATGTTTTCGCTTTTGTAAATACACAGTTCTATAAACATAACTTATCCACGGAATCCGTGGCCGCTTCGAAAATCCCCTAACTCGGTGGCCGCTTTTAGAACCCCGCATAGCTCTGCAGCTCTTTGAAACTTGATCAGAAATCGCATTATTACTCTAATAAGAGTTTGATAAGGGGCCTGAAGGTAACGACATCTAATTATAGCAGTAGTTTGTAGCCTGAAGTATTTTAATAATAAAATTAATTGAGTCATATATTAAAATAAATTTAAACTCATTTTCTAAACTAATTAAATTAAACAAGTTCTTGTATTTATATAAGCATGTTTACAAAATGTACAGAATTAAAATATTAGAAAATTTTCATATATTCAAATTAGTCTTTTTTTCCATCAAGTAAGTCTTTACTTTCTCTTTCTGATGAATTATTACTTGAATTCTCTACTAATACATTTTTCGCGTAACTCATCAAATAATTCTTCATTATTTTAATTTTCTAATCTTCTTTTATTTTCTCTTTGGCGTACGTTTTTGATGTTGTCCATCCCAATCTCAGGTGCACAATTTTTCACGGCACCTATAATGCCTTAGTAATCAAGATAACATCATTATTACAAGCCTTATTTTGTATTTTATATGGCTCCATATGAGTTTCCAAAGTTGCTGCCATAATGGACAATAGTCCTTATTATTCCTTCGGGAGAAAAATAAAATAATAATACAGTTATTATCCTCTTTGAAATCTATTATCAACATACGTTGTTATCGTAGTAATTAGCAATTCCCTTATTTCCTTTCATTATCATTTCTGTCTAAAGCTTTTTGATCTTGTTTACTGATAATTTTCTACCTGACTTTAGAATCATACTAATACATTTTTGAGGTATCTGATTCGTCGACTGGATCATCCATATATAGTTGTTAATAAGATAAAGTATTTTAAAGTAGATAATTAAAATGAATTAATAAAAGCATTAATAAATAAACAAAATAACTATAGTAGAATCTACAGTGTATAAAAATACTATTTATTTACAATCTATTTAAAAATATTACTATAATGCAAGTCAAAAGTAATTTATTTGTAGAGAAAGATCTTCTATGAAAGTATTCTCTTACACTGGAAAAATACGAATGACGAGGAAGAAATAAAGATATTAAAACAGTATGCTAAGTCTGGATTGAAAACTATTATTAATTATACAAGTAAGGAGCTTAATTAAGTTTTCATATTATTATATAACTTCAAAAATCGTTTCTTGTACTGGGAAATATCCGTGGCTTAGGGATAAAACGGCTTAAGTCACATTTAAAAAAAATTAATTTTACGTTAGATATTACGTATTTCAATATCCCCTTTTAACGTAGAAATGTCAAAATTGTTGTAAGTATACTTTTATGATCCGAAACAGCGCATTGCATAATAACTTGAGTCCATAATATAAAAACGTGTGCCTGGGAAAACCTATGCATGCACTAATTTTATGGGGTAAGACGTGAACAAATAAACTCCTATTATGCGAATTCTTAACACAAAAATCACTTATAAATAACATATATTTATGTAACTAAAATGTCGATGAAGCAGGAGTAGGGCCTTTTGCATCGCAATGAACATGTCATATTTTAACATATCAATTCAAATATTAAAATGCGAATTTTTTAAAACACAATAATGATGGGACTTAAGTCTTTTATCCAGAAAGTCGCATAAATATAATAATAATAATAATAGTAATTATAATAGTAATAATAATATTAATAGTTATACTTTTTAATAAAACTATAGTATTTCTAATTTGGATCAGTCTATGTTTTCAAGGAATACCAATGGTGTCTGGAATAATAAAATATCTCACAGACCCTAACGTGACTTACTACAAAAAAAAGCTTCCTTTTTATGCTGAAGTTTTTGTTGATCAAGAAAAATACTTTTATCATATATTTTTAATGGTCTTTATTATAGCATATAATGGTTTACTTGTTGCTTTTTCTCATGAGCTAAAATTTTTTCAATCTGTTCAGTACATTATTGCGTCATATAAAATTATAGAGTAAGTTTTCATGATTAATATTACGAATTACGAGAACTATTTTAATTCAAAACAGAAATGTTCGATATATTAAGTATAATTACGTGTATTATGCTGTTATGGGATTTATATTTGATACTAATATCTTGGACGTTAGTTAGACGTTGCTATAACGTCACTTTTCGACTTTTACTTTTATTCAATTTTTTCATATCTGTAGAGATTGTGCGCAAACCCGTATAACCATTAGTGAACCAATAAAATGATTACCATGTCTTGTTTAGACTCGAATAAGATATGTAATAGGTTTTACAAAACTTCTATTTTTATATTACTGGCCACTTCAGCATATGCGCTACGTGTATTTTTTGTTAATTATGTCATTTACATTTTTTGAAGTTTATAGGAATTCATATGTATCGGAATACAATATTCTATAATTGATAGTCAATCAGAGGATGAATAGATTTGTTACAAGATTCATATCGCCATGAATTTTTTAATGGAAATAACTATTGATTGATAATTAAGTTTCTAAATTATTTGTTTAGAATTCGCATAATTAGACTTATGAAAATAGTAAAAAGAGTGGAATCTGGACTTGATACGTTGAAAGAAGCTGACCGTAAAATATGTTTTTGTATATGCAGAGCAGTGGATCTTCATAATGCAACTCTAAAGTAAGATTACGGTTTTTTACATAGTCATTGTATATGTTTGTTCATATTTTAATTATTACTATATATTACTTCCTTTCCAGTAATATTAAATTAGTTAATTCTTGTTTTGGCTTTACTTATTTGTTTGTACTTTTATTGAATTGTTTGGTTTTTGGAGTCTTATTATTTTTGGTACTTACTTATTCTATTTACCTATTGAATTTGTTCTATTATAGATCATTGTAGAATGTAAAAATAAATATAATAAGCAGATTTTTATAAAGTATATAACATGTTTTAGATAAGTAACTTTCTACATGAAATCATAGACATAGTAAGATATGGATTAATATTCTTGGGAGTGTCAATACACTTTTTCATAATTTTTTTGTCAGGACAAAGAGTCATTGATACCAGTGAATCATTATTCCATGTCTGGTAAGTTGTCAAGAAGAATTAAATTAAGTTATTGGAAAACATTCTTAATTCTGACTTACAGATTGACTTACTTTTTACTTCAGGAAGTGTTTGTGTCTATAATTAATTATAGTTAATTTAATAATAGTATATTTCAATTAGTCAAATATTGTCAATAGTAACATTGACAATTTTTACATTTTTCATGGCTATCATAAGCGGAAGCAAATTGGCAATTTTTCTACACGGTCACTGCACATTTATAAATATTTAGACAGCAAAGTTATATATATATCTAGAACATTAAAAAAAATCTATTAGTGGGAAAAAATAGTATGTTACATAATTAGAAGTGAAATATTAACTTTTCCAAGCGAGGATAACATCTGAGGACGGATGGGAGCCCACACACATCCGAATTTGGAAAAGCACATTTGCCCCTTCTTATTATTGTGGATAGAGAATATAGTTTTTGGAGTCGCCCTCTACATGTGTACATGTATATATAATTTTCAAAATTTTGGATAGTTTTTCATAATTTTAAAGGTTTTCAACAGTTTAAATAGACATGTAGAAAAAATAAATAATCTGAACAGAAAATGGCCATTTTTGCTGCACTTTACTTCTGCATCTCAGATTATTGTAAACTTGTTTTATCGTTCAGAAGCCGAAAGTTGATTAATTTGTACATGTATTATGGCAAGAGAATCTAGATTTACGTTTTGTCTGACGCTCGGAAAATCCTATTTTCGCTCCTCTTCATAAGCGTCGAATTGGTCTTGTTATACACGTATTATATAAAAACATTTTTTTGTCCACCGGTTAAAAATTACGCCTGCTTGATGGCAACGAATAAAGCGAAAATCGTGCATTATTAAGGTTATTATAGCAAGAGCTTTGGACAAAAATAAAGACGATCAATAATATATTTATAATTATAATTATATAATAACATAAAAAATCTACTTTTCATACTACATAGTTATCTGGATATTGTCAAATAAATAATTTATTTTTTAGTTGCAGTGGCGAATGGTATAAATTATCAAAGCGGTCAAAAAATTTATTACGAACGATGATGCTAAGAAGTGTTGTGCAATGTCAGGTCACTGATTGTGGCATGTTTGTTTTATGTTTAGAAACATTCGCAAAGGTTTGTTAGTTTACGTAAGGCTGGATTCATAATTACCGAATACGTAAACGTATACGGTTACTTGATTGTGGACGCAGTCTAAGGCGTAATTCGCGTATGGATAATATTGATTTATAATAATATCAATGGTTTTGTCTTTTTTTCAAGCTTTTTAAAGCTGGATTATCGTTAGTTGCATCAGTATTTGGTTAACGCTAAGTAAGGAAAAGTATTCATTTGTTAAGTGAAGCAAATATAAATCTCAGAAAAATATCACAATAAAATTTTCTTTTTAGTTTAAGACAGCTAGCAGTCAAGAATGCTTAAAAATGTTCGACTATAGGCACATTTGTATTAAAATATAATATCCCGTTTATATATAAGACGCATTTATCTAAACTAAACCATTTCTCGGTAATAGAGACCAATGGGATAAAGGAAGCACTAAATTATTATGCAAATCATTTTAAGAATTCATAATACTTATTAGAACACTCCTTTTTTGTTCTTATACGATAATACATTGTAAATAAGCTTATCATGATTTATTTGTTTGTTATTTTCATGTAAGGTATTTAGAAATACAAGTGTCGAACAAAAAGATCTATCATTAACACATGAAGTTTCATAATCGTTTAACATATATATATGAAAAAGAATATTTGTGGTGAATGAATCTTCTGAGTATACGATTGGTCTTTAATTTGACTTTTGTACACTAGGATTTTTTTTTTCATTATAGCTTTATTGAAACCTTTTGTAAGGTTTATATAGCATTACAGTTGTGATTACATGATCTTAAAAATTTACATATTTGCTCGCAGGCTTTAATGTCTGGAGCAGCGATTATAGAGTATATATGAAGGGGAAGTTGATACTTTTGATTCAGAAGATTCTTTATTAATTTATGTCTATGTTCATTGTATAGCTGACATTGCCAGAGAACGTGATTTAAGTCTTCAACTTCCTCTCCACACAAGCATTTCGGATCGTTTACAATTTTTACACGGGCAAGCGAGGCCGATAAGTTATAGTGATCGGCTCGGCTTCTATTTATAGTAATAATTACATTTCGAGTCAGTGCTTTTTTACAAAACCAAGGTTTTTTCTTCGAGTTCAAAAACATTTCGCAGTATTTATTTCCTTTTATTTCGCCATCTTTTTTAATTTTAGCTATTGTTTCACAGTTCATTTTATTTTTGAATGACTCTGTTAAGTCAGTGTGAGGAACTTGCTTATGTTCGAGCAGCTTAGTGTACGTAGCTATTTTAGCAAGTTGATCAACTTCTTCATTTCCTCGAATTCCTATGTAAGACGGTATCCAGACTATTTCAATCATAGGATTATCTAAGGTATTACAATTTAATCTATTGTATTTACTTTTATGCTGTAGATATAGGGATTTGTTGTAATTTTTTGTTTAGTGGATTGTAAAGATTGAAGGGCACTCAAGGAATCTGAGAAAATCAGGAACTTTTTATCTGTGTTGCTAACAGCTATTTTCAGGGCGTCATCAAAAGCAATGCATTCAGCTGTATATACAGATGTTTTTTTATTTAGGGACTTTTGTATACAGATATCTAGGTCTGGACAGATACATGCTGAACCAGTATATAAATTTTCCTCGATTTTGCTACCATCTGTATATATAGCGTGTGCATTTTTTTGAGCTATAAATTCATTTACAATGTCGTTGGGGTCTTTACATTTTTTTAGATCTTTATCAAATGGCGAGGTAAAAGTAATTGAAGTAATTAAAGTTTGATATTTTTGATTGTACATAAAATATTTATCGTCACGCATAATATCCGCTGAGTATTCACTCGTGCTTGATATACAGTTTGCAAAGACAGTGTCATTGCAAGGATGTTTAGTGATGTGGATGAGATGGTCTATAATTGTTTTAGCAGTGAGTGAACCTACGTTAGATAGTATTTTAGCGAGAAAACAGTCGCCCAAATATTTTGCTCGGAATTGAATGTAGTCAAGTTTAGACTCAGCAATCAATAAGTATAAGTATGTTTGTTTGAGATCATGGAATAAATGTATGCACACTAACAAATTAGTTTTTTTTTTATATAAATATCCAACAATCGCAACTTCTTTAAAATAAGGTAGTTAAGTAGACTAATGGATTCGAAACAACTTAATTTGGATCAATCGATTTACTACAGAGCTAATTATTCTCTTTCATTTATTTTAATGAGAAAAAAAACTAATGTATACCAATTTTTATGAAGTTAATATATGTGAAGACATTTTAATGAGGCATTAAAATAACTACTGTAATATTTACAAAATAGTGTATAGGTAATGGGAATCGTGTATGTAATTTTTCTTTCCATCATAGAATAGATTATAAATAATATTATAAAAGCTACAGTCCTGTTAAAAAAAATGTAGTTTTTCGCCATAACATTTTTCTTTATAAATAAGTTGATTATGATAAAACGTTTTCGTTGTATACAAGAATGCAAACAATTTTTTTTTATCTAATTTATATTATTAATTTATTATCTATATTTGCGTGCAGAACGGAGACTAGAAATCCGTTAGTATTTTGTCATGAACAAATGACTAAATTATGATTTTAAAAAATGGTTATTTTTTTACAATTTGCGGTGCGTTTTTTTGTAAAACGTATCAAGTCTTCACAAAATATGATTTTAGAAATTCAATGATTTTTAACTCCAAAATTACTTTCACGAAGAACACAAAAAAGCCCAAATTACTGAGGGTAGTATATACTCATGTCGTGTACATGGTTTAGAGTTTACTTGTAGTTAATTAGACCTCCCTTACGCAGCGCACGCTACTATATAAAAGAAAGGAGGTGGTAAGTACTGCTCGAAAAGAGGGTGAAAATATGTACGAACCTATCCGAACCGAATGTGTCAGTTAGATTTCTCAGTGTTGTACTTTGTTATACTTCTTTTGGAGCTATTGTTTTGTAGTTTGCTTTTAGATTTGGCAGCAGAGAAACGAGGTACGAGATGGAGATTACTTATACTCGGTAGAATTTATCGTACAAAAATATATCGGTGAATGAAATTCTGTATGCCCATACTTACATCGTATAATATAGCAGTGTTTGCATCTTTTGACGCGAGTCCCATGAGCCGAGGGTGAGCAAAAAAAGTTATTATGTCCACGTAAACGTCGTCGTGCATCTTAAAAACAATTGACTAGAAATTAAAATTGTAATTTTATTCTTTCTTCCAATCATTGTTACGGAAAATTCGTGGGTGTACAATGTAGAAGGAGCCAATTTCTGATTTCACATAATTGCCAGTTCAAAGTAATAATTACAAACATTTTTCAATCCCCAGCAGCTCATCGGGTAATCTTATGATATTTGACTTGCTTTCTATCCAACAAATCAACGGCAGTACAGGAGCAGATTCTAATAATGAATCTCCGGTATCAAATTCTCGTCATGTTTCACTAAAATTGGCGATCGGAATCGTTCCCAATTTCGACAGTAAAGAGGAGAAACTCTTACCGTTCTTCAGACAATCCTAGGCGTCCGAATTGTTCGTGAGACTAGAACAAAGGCCTTTTCTTGCCTTACTCATTAGTATTAAAATGACATGAAAATTTGCGAACGATTTAATTGATGTAAGTATTCTGTAAACAAATTACCAATGTTAGACTGATCAATTAAAACATGAATTCCATCTATTTTCATTGTTTTTATATTTATATTAATTACATTTATTGTTTTTATATCAACACCGAACGTATTTTTACTAAACTGACTAATTAAAATAAACTCATTTTTACCATTAGTACTGAATCATTACCTGCAGCGTAAAAATATACAATTTATAATTCAACCTTTCAAACGCATATTTATACGCATTCCGATATTTGCAAATTGATTTAGATTTTGTATTTTAAAGTCAATTTCTTTTTATAATCGAATATTAAAATTTAATTTTTTTTAAAACTATAATCAAAACATCAATTTATACTCTTACAGTGTTTTTTATATTTGCAAATTTGTTTTTTTTTAATTTTTAATTAAAATATACATTTTCAAGGGAAATATACCTAGTTTAAAAAAATATTCCATCTCCAATTTAAATATTAATGCGTCAACGCTGCCAATCGATTAATCTCATTTCTATAGTGCGCTGCGCGTTGAAAGTAGCATCAATTATGAAACGATTTTTTTAAACTATTCTGCAGCACACTGACACCAAATGGCTTTCGTTAGTTTAGTGGTATTATATATCTCTTTTAGGAAGTGAACTATATATTACGATGCGTTTTTTCATCAAGCAAATATATGTATTTAATATTATAGTTTGTGCAAAAAGTAGCTCAAGATATTTTGTGCTGTAGCACAATATAATATCCTCACTATTATTGTTAATCGACAACCCTATTTACAATTTGCTTTATTAAAAATGACATTTTTTGCTATTACACAAATGGTAAATAATTGTACTTGATAATACTCATATAAAAAATTCTAAAATTGTTGTACATACTTACCAGTTATGGATTATCCGCCTATTGATATATTAATTAATTTTAATTCTGGATAATATATATTTCCTACAGTCAAGGACAAATTAAGGAACAATTGTTTCATTTTATGTTAATTTTCGTCCGGTATATATGTTTATTAATAATAATAAAAATAATATAATAATAATGCAAATCACTATGTTTTCGCTTTTGTAAATACGCAGTTCTATAAAGTTAACTTCACAAAAAATAACGTGTATCAACGCCTGTGCGGACTCCGTGGCCGCTTCGAAAATCCCCCAACTGGGTGGCCGCTTTTAGAACCCCGTGTAGCTCTGTAGCTCTTTGAAACCTAATCAGAAATCGCATTATCACTCTAATAAGAGCCTGATGAGGGGCCTGAAGGTAACGATGTCTAATTATAGCAGTAGTTTGTAGCCTGAAGTATTTTAATAATAAAATTAATTGAGCCATATATTAATATACATTTATACTCATTTTCTAAACTAATTTAATTAAACAAGATCTTGTATTTATATAAGCATGTTTACAAAATGTACAGAATTAAAATATTAGAAAATTTTCATATATTCAAATTAGTCTTTTTTTCCATCAAGTAAGTCTTTATTTTCTCTTTCTGATGAATTATTACTTGAATTCTCTACTAGTACAATTTTCGCGTCGTCTGTTCAACTCATCAAATAATTCTTCATTGTGTTTTAATTTTCTAATCTTCTTTTATTTTCTCTTTAGCGTACGTTTTTGTCGTTGTCCGTCCCAATCTCAGGTGCACAATTTATCACGGCACCTATAATGCCTTAGTAATCAAGATAACATCAATATTACAAGCCTTATTTTGTATTTTATATGGCTCCTTGTGAGTTTCCAAAGTTGCTGCTATAATAAACAATAGTCATTATTATTCCTTCGGGAAAAAAATAAAATAATAATACAGTTATTATCCTCTTTGAAATCTATTATCAACATACGTTGTTATCGTAGTAATTAGCAATCCCCTTATTTCCTTTCATTATCATTTCTGTCTAAAGCTTTTTAATCTTGTTTACTGATAATTTTCTACCTGACTCTGGAATCATGCTAATACATTTTTGAGGTATCTGATTCGTCGACTGGATCGTTCATAAATAGTTGTTAATAAGATGAGTCTCACAGAAGTATGCGAAATCAGCTATAGATAACAAAAATGTATATATATGTAAAAAGAAGTATTTGCCAATAACTGTCAGCTTTAGTGCAACATGCAGCAAGCCATCGAGATTCTTCTTATTTTGATCTGCGATTCCCTTATTGCAGTCAAGTAAATATTGCTTTAATTCATCGTAAATTTTTCAAGTTTTTTTCTCTTTAACTTTATTGCAGCAGTCTTGTACTTTAGTTGCCGAATGAGGCCCGAGATCGGGCCCTTAGAAAATTCATAACTTTAAAAGATTTTGTACTAAATTTTTAACTTAATAATAATACAGCACATGGAAGATAACTTTTAAAGATATCATGTCGATAAAATAATATTTGATAATAACATTAATTAAACCATTGTGATCATTTCAATGTGTATATATATGTGTATATATATATATATATATATTCATATTTTGATTTCGACTCTCGGAATACATTATACTAAAGTATCATGCCAAAATAATTGTATTAAATAATTGTATTCAATATCTTTGTCTCGAGTGAACTAAGATTAAGGGACCTGTACACCAACATTATATGTTGAATTTATATATATAGTAAACTAAAAAAATCAAGGGTGTCTTTCGCCATTAGATTTCTATATTGAAAGCGTTTTTAGGAATAAAAACCATCTAACGTACGTTTTTGGTTGGGAAATGGGCTCAAGTCGCTCGACGCCAAACAAACTGTACGCATCAAAACCCTACACAAATATATTTTCCTACATGAATATTTTCTACACGAACATTTCCTACACTTATTTATTATTTTACTACACTGCAAAACTCTACACAATCGTATAACCTACTGTTGTAACAATGGTATAAGAATATAGGCTATATGATTGTGTAGAGTTTTGCAGTGTAGTAAAATAATAGAAAAACAAGTGTATACAATTTTTGTGTAGAAATTATTTGTGTAGAAATATATGTTTATGAAAAATTTTAACGTAAATATCACGGGTTTTTTTAACCGACCGACTATCGAGTGACGGGGTTATTATTCTCGCATAGGCATCGATATATAATGGTTATTGACTGCCGGTCGGCTACTTCAGTCTCTATTTTTTTTCAAATTGCAGTTTTACACAAATCTTATGATGAAAACATACTTAAGTTATACTTTGATAGATAAATTTATTATTATATTATAAAGCTATATAATCTTAGATATAATATAATGTTCTTTTTGCGTTGGCTGTTCTAGGAAGCAACAATGTGTAATTAGCGTAACAATAATATCACTTTTTAATGTTATTTAAGGACCAGTACTTCCCATATTATGCTTGGCAAGCAGTTACTACATTAGAAAAGGGAGCTGGTTGTTGGCCATTTCAAAATCGAGTAAAAAATACGGTGTTACGTTCAATGCATTTTGGAGGTCTAATACTCGTAACTATTATATTTGTAAGAAATACTTTCGTACATGAATCTACCAAATGTGTTCCTAAAAATGAAAAAATTGTGAAAATTGTACATTTTAAATAATAAAAGCATGAGGGAAAAAGTTATTATTAATTATTTATTAAATTTTTTAACGCAATCTTTTTCATACGTGTAATACATTATACATCAAGGGGTAGAAGGAGGTTTTTTGCTCTCGCGTGTGAGTTTGCAGTACAATTGGAAGACGAGTGTACGTAATGAGCCGACGTCGAATACTGCCTAATAGTAATAACAGAAGATAGCAGAAGGCCTCTACCCTGTGACGCATACGTTACTTTTTATAACACATGTCTGATTTTCAAGTTTTTTCAAGGAAATTATTGCAAATATATATATTTATAACAAATGTTAAATAAGCAAACATGTACTAAAACACAAACAATTGACGTAATTTTACAGTAACGGGATTTAAAACTCTTTCACTCCCGCATTTGCCAAAGTTAATGGTATCTATCACTATCACTTCCTTACTTTCCCATAGTACATCTTATTATATCACTCTTTTATCATTTTATATTCCTCCCAGTAACTTGATTGATCTATCTTTCCCCAATCTGTCTGAATTTCTTGGTCTATTCTGCCTTTTCCTACCTCTCTCTTCCTTCAGTCATAGCAATTACCACTTCCCCTTAACCATTTTTTAAATCTGTGTAAGGTAATCGGCTGCCTTTCTCCACTTTTAATTTCCATAATCTTTCTATCAGTTTTCATTCTCCACACGTATCCTGGTAAATGTACAATATACATTCCTGCCATCTTATCTATCGTATCGTAAAGATACAGTCTTTTTCCTAAGTTTTCTATTTTCACCTTTTCTTATTATTGGGTTATGTACGGTTTTATAATACAAATCGTATTAAAATAGAATTATCACATTATAATCAAAATAATTTCTTTAGGGTGCTAGATTATACGAAGAATTGGAGCGAAAAAATTTTTATATTGTAGTAGAAAATTCAATTGCATTGATCATGATTGTTTGTACTCAAATGAAACTGATTATGTTTTATATTAATGAAAAACAGGTAAAAATTATTATTTTGTTCTCTTATTTATTTTAAAGTAGATAATTAAAATGAATTAATAAAAGCATTAATAAATAAACAAAAGAACTATAGTAGAATCTACAGTGTATAAACATACTATTTATTTACAATCTATTTAAAAATATTACTATAATGCAAGTCAAAAGTAATTTATTTGTAGAGAAAGATCTTCTATGAAAGTATTCTCTTACACTGGAAAAATACGAATGACGAGGAAGAAATAAAGATATTAAAACAGTATGCTAAGTCTGGATTGAAAACTATTATTAATTATACAAGTAAGGAGCTTAATTAAGTTTTCATATTATTATATAACTTCAAAAATCGTTTCTTGTACTGGGAAATATCCGTGGCTTAGGGATAAAACGGCTTAAGTCACATTTAAAAAAAATAAATTTTACGTTAGATCGAAGAATAGAAAATCCCCTTTTAACGTAGAAATGTCAAAATTGTTGTAAGTATACTTTTATTGTTGTAAGTTTACTAGAAAACCTATGCATGCACTTATTTTATGGGGTAAGACGTGAACAAATAAACTCCTATTATGCGATTCTTAACACAAAAATCACTTATAAATAACATATATTTATGTTACTAAAATGTCGATAAAGTAAGAGTAGGGCATTCCTTTTTGCATCACAATGCACATGTCATATTTTAACATATCAATTCAAATATTAAAATGCGAATTTTTTAAAACACAATAATGATGGGACTTAAGTCTTTTATCCAGAAAGTTGCATAAATATAATAATAATAGTAATAATAATAGTAATAATAATATTAATAGTTATACTTTTTAATAAAACTATAGTATTTATAATGTGGATCAGTCTATGTTTTCAAGGAATACCAATGGTGTCTGGAATAATAAAATATCTCACAGACCCTAACGTGACTTACTACAAAAAACAGCTTCCTTTTTATGTTGAAGTTTTTGTTGATCAAGAAAAATACTTTTATCATATATTTTTAACAGTCTCTATTATAGCACATGCTGGTTTACTTGTTGCTTTTTCTCATGAGCTAACATTTTTTCAATCTGTTCAATACATTATTGCGTCATATAAAATTATAGAGTAAGTTTTCATGATTAATATTACGAATTACAAGAACTATTTTAATTCAAAACAGAAATGTTCGATATATTAAGTATAATTACGTGTATTATGTTGTTATGGGATTTATATTTGATAATTATATCTTGGACGTTAGTTAGACGTTGCTATAACGTCACTTTTCGACTTTATTCAATTTTCACATATCTGTAGAGATTGTGCGCAAACCCGTATAACCAATTAGTGAACCAATAAAATGTTTACCATGTCTTGTTTAGACTCGAATAAGATATGTAATAGGTTTTACAAAACTTCTATTTTTATATTACTGGCCAGTTCAGCTAATGCGCTACGTGTATTTTTTGTTAATTATGTCATTTATACTTTTTGAAGTTGATAGGAATTCATATGTATCGGAATACAATATTCTATAATTGATAGTCAATCGGAGGATGAATAGATTTGTTACAAGATTCATATTGCTATGAATTTTTTTTTATGGAAATAACTATTGATTGATAATTAAGTTTCTGAATTATTTGTTTAGAATTCGCATGATTAGACTTATGAAAATAGTAAAAAGAGTGGAATCTGGACTTGATACGTTGAAAGAAGCTGACCGTAAAATATGTTTTTGTATATGCAGAGCAGTGGATCTTCATAATGCAACTCTTAAGTAAGATCACGGTTTTTTACATAGTCATTGTATACGTTTGTTCATATTTTAATTATTACTATATATTACTTCCTTTCCAGTAATATTAAATTAGTTAATTCTTGTTTTGGCTTTACTTATTTGTTTGTACTTTTATTCAATTGTTTGGTTTTTGGAGTCTTATTATTTTTGGTAATTACTTATTCCATTTACATATTGAATTTGTTCTATAACATAGCATTATAGAATGTAAAACTAAATATAATAAAAGCAGTTTTTATAAAATATATAAAATGTTTTAGATAAGTAACTTTCTACATGAAATCATAGACATAGTAAGATATGGATTGGGATTCTTGGCATTGACAATACACTTTTTCATAATTTTTTTGCCAGGACAAAGAGTCATTGATACCAGTGAATCATTATTCCATGTCTGGTAAGTTGTCAAGAAGAATTAAATTAAATTATTGGAAGGCATTCTTAATTCGGACTTACAGATTGACTTACTTTTTACTTCACTTAATTATAGTTAATATAATAATAGTATATTTCGTTTACCAAGATCGCAAAGCGGGCACTAAGACAAGCGCCGCAACCGCAGTACTACCACCTTGGTGTACACTGTACTTCTTGAAACACTTGTCCGATTTTTGCTTTAATCGTGCGTGTCAAGCGGACGACTAGCTTTTTACCAGTGGGCAAAAAAGTAGCAAGGGCGTAAAATGGGCTTATGTAGCACTTAGCTTTTGGTGCATATCATAATTTTGTAACATTGACAATTTTGACATTTTTCATGGCTTAAGCGGAGACTGCACACTTATAAATATTTAGACAGCACAGATTTATACATTTAGAACATAAGAAAAATCTTTTAGTGGGCAAAAATAGTACGTTACACAATTAAAAGCGAAAAATTAAATTTTCCAAGCGAGGATAACATCTGAGGACGAATAGGAGCCCATACGCATCCGAATCTGGAAAAGCCCATTTGTCCCTTGTTTATTATTGTGGATAGAGAATATAGTTTTTGGAGTCGCCCTCTACATGTGTACATGTATATATAATTTTCAAAATTTTGGATAGTTTTTCATAATTTTAAAGGTTTTCAACAGTTTAAATAGACATGTAGAAAAAATAAATAATCTGAACAGAAAATGGCCATTTTTTGCTGTACTTTATTTCTGAATCTCAGATTGTTGTAAACTTGTTTTATCTTTCAGGAGACGAAAGTAGATTAATTTGTACATGTTTTAAGGCAACGGAATCTCGTTTTACTTTTTGTCTCGCGCTCGGAAAATCTTATTTTCGCTCCTCTTGATAGGCACCGAAATGGTCTTGTTATATACGTATTATAAAAACATTTTTTTGTCCGCCGGTTAAAAATTACGCCTGCTTGATGGCAACGAATAAAGCGAAAATCGTGCATTCGTTGCAAGAAGGTTATTATAGCAAGAGCTTTGGGCAAAAATAAAGACGATCAATAATATATTTATAATTATAATATAATAACATAAAAGATCTACTTTTTATACTACATAGTTATCTGGATATTGTCAAATAAATAATTTATTTTTTAGTTACAGTGGCGAATGGTATAAATTATCAAAGCGGTCAAAAAATTTATTACTAACGATGATGCTAAGAAGTGTTGTGCAATGTCAGGTCACTGCTTGTGGCATGTTTGTTTTATGTTTAGAAACATTCGCAAAGGTTTGTTAGTTTACGTAAGGCTGGATTCACAATTATCGAATATGTAAATATATACGGTTACTTAATTGTGGATGCAGTCTACGGCTTAATCCAAGTATGGACAACATTAATTTATAATAATATCAATGGTTTTGTCTTTTTTTCAAGCTATTTAAAACTGGATTATCGTTAGTTGCAGTATTTGGTTAACGCTAAGTAAGGAAAAGTATTCATTTGTTAAGTGAGGCAAACATAAATCTCCGAAAAATATCACAATAAAATTTCGTTTTTAGTATAAGGCAGCTAACAGTCAAGAATACTTACAAATTTTCGACTATAGGCACATTCTTATTAAAGTATAATATCCCGTTTGTATAAGACGCGTTTATTTAAACTAGACCATTTCTCGGTAATAGAGGCCAATGGGATAAAAGAAGCACTAATTAATTTTTTACCGCAGAACAATTTTTTAAATACTTTAAGTTTTCAAAAATTTTAACAATTTCTAAAATTCTGAAATTTTCCTTTGAAGTGATCGATATTTTAATATTTATAATTGCATAGTATTTGTATAAAAATGAAAAATGGCCATGAAAAAATAGGAACATACATGCGTCTACGTGGGCTTTTTGACATTGTATGGTTGCAGTACTCCTCGGTGACGCCTTGATTCGAACTACATACTCCACACTCGGTGAGAAAGCCCACTTTACGCCTTTGGTACGCAATATGCTATTATTTTAATGCATCGGAAATCAATTTCTATAAACTTTCAGTTAAATCCCATTGTCAAAGGTCATGGTATCTCCTTGTAAGTTACGTATGCTCGGCAAATCTGATAAAAAAATCCGTGGTCTCGTTTTTTAGCTATTATATAGTAATATAACTTCAGAGAAGCGTTGTGGGTACTTTATAGTCAGCAAATATAATTGACGTTATAATAATTATTAAACATGTTCTTTTTATGCTCCTTTCTCTCATGAATATACTATTTTATTGACCATATTATCAATAATCTAAAGATAAAATAAATTAAATATATATAGCGTACAAGAAAAGGAAAAACTAAACATTAGGATAGATTAGATAGCGAAGATGTTAATGAATGTAGTCTGCAGCATCGCTTATACAAGGCAGCTCTTGCAATACAGTATCACCATAGAGCTCGCAATTTCCATTGAGAGAAGAATCAGTCATCTAGTTCTTGTGTGTAGCACAAGCAAGAAAGGGTACCGTTGGGCAATAGCGGCTGCTTAACCCCTAATTGCCGGAAGTTGGATGACAGACATATATAATATAATGACAGGAAGAAGAAGAAAGCCACAGCGGCGACAGATAATAAGACCCAACCAAAAAATAATGCGTAAGTTATTTCAGGTCTTGGTTTCGTCGAGAAACTAAGGGAAAGGTTGCTACACTTTTCACTCATAAAAAGTGTCCCCTTTATTAAGTACTGTATTATAAAAGAAAATATAAGTATCTTGATCAGTTTGCTTTTTTTATTTGAGAATTTCTCGTCGATCCCAAAGAAGAGTAAGAGATTTCATTTCCAAGCGCCGAAGAGTATTAGATTTCAAATCTAGCCACGAAGAATATCATATTTCAAAAGTTGCCGGGAAGAGTAGCTTACTTCACCCTTTTGCAACAAAAACTATGGGATCTCACGTTTTTGCCACGAAGACTAGAATATTTCACGCTTCCAGTTTGACAAATAGATCCAATTTCCCATTTCTTAAATAATTGATCCCAAGTCAGCGAGCCGGCTGTATGAAACGTGGCAAACGCACGAAATAGTTTTCGTCGCGAAAATATAAAATCTCGTAGTCTTCAAGGTAATTATTAAAAAATAAGAATCTTCGTTGCAAAAATACTATTTAATATGAGAATACAAATAATATTAAAATTGTTGTAGACGTCGCATTACTGATCAATGAAATCATATCCGTTGGGTGCATAGATAGCAGGTGTCCTCTTTATAGAAGCGAAATAAGTAAGACTAAGTGTTAAAAGTTCTATCAGCCCCCCTCCCCCCAATTCAACGGCACGCCTCCAACAGATAACCCGTGCCAGAAAAATCTCTGCCAACTTCATTACCAATATGCTTTAACCCGTAAACGCCCAAGATGGCATAAATTTCACTCTTTTTTCATCGTTTTGTCACAAGACACAATTTGTTAAGATTCGCTCTTTACAATGGTCACCTTTGAATTTTCTTAAAAATTTATAAACTATGCGAAAATTTAGTTTAAACAAAAAAAAATGTGATTTCTCCATTCTTTTTTTCTTTATAAATCAAATTTCCAATATGTTTCCCGTCTGCAATAAACCTCATTAATCCATGGAATAAATGTCTAAACTTTAAGGAAATATGGTTTGGAAATCGATTCTTCCCCTTGGGGTTTTCAAAATAGCGCCGGGAATGAGAAATTTTTCTGCAAAATTTCATGAATTTTTTTCTCGAAAATGATAAACTTTCAGAAAAAAATACCAAGAGTAAAAAGTTCTTGAAATTAATCAAAGAATCCAATAGAATTGCAAAGTGCAAATTTTTGCAAAATTAAAAAATTGCTCGAAACGCTTCGAAAAATTTTACACGCATACTTTACACGTATTCTTTGGGCAATTGTAAGAACTTTTTATTCTTTGCGAATTTCTTCAAAAATTCATCGTTTTCGAGAAAAGAATTCCGAAAGTACATTGATCACATGTAAAAATGGCATAAATTTCACTCATGTACAATATTATTTAAATAAGATTGTACATGAGTGAAATTTATGCCATTTTTACATGTGATCAATGTACTTTCGGTTTTTTTTTCTCGCACAGTTTTTCAGAACTGCCTAGCTAAATTCACTAGAGTTTTCGAGAATGGCTTATCTTGCCAGAGTATGACCTATTTCAGTAACGTTTTTAAAATGCACGCTTTATTTTAGTCAAACGGTTCTAAAATCTTATCAATTCTTTGTTAGGTTAAATTTGATAACCGGGTAAAAGTTCAGCAAAAAATATAAATGCGTTCGGGAATCATCGTGGTAATCGTTTTTGGGTATATTATGCACATACAAACACATGTACATATATACGAACAGACATATAGACATATAATTTTCAAAACACAATTTCAAAGCTTTCTGTTAAAGAAAGCAAAATAGATTAAAATTGAATGAATTTGAATGATAAATCTTAATATGATTTTCCATATCGTTTTAAATCGATTATTTCTATAAGTTTCTACACATATTTTATTAAAATGAAATGTAAAAATTATTATTATTAGCTTCTCAAATTGATTAGGGTTTCGATACTATTCAATCGACCCTTTTTCATTTATGTATTTTTATTAAGTTTTAATAAAAAACAATTTGTTGTTTACATACAAAATTTTTCTCTGCTATGAATTCAATCTTTTTATATATCATATGGTAAAACTTGATTTTCCAAAAAACTAGATTTAAATATATTAGTATATTAAATGCACAAATCAATAATTTGCAATTAAAATAAACATTATTTAAAAAAAAAGATTGTTTAAAATAAAACTCTATATCTAGCCAATTTAAATATTAATATCAATGCTGAAAATCGATTTTCTTTACTTCTAATATGCAGATAGTAAGTCGGGTGTAGCATAAATTATAGAATGGATTATTTAAACTCTTTCGCAGAAAACTAACATCAAAGGAGTTTCATTATATTAATGACATATCTTCTACAAATTAAAATATTGATTATGATGCGCGTTTTCATCAAGCAAATAAGAGTTTAATCTTAGTCTGTGCAAAGTGTTACCAAAGATATATTGTACTTACGCCAGTATACTCATATAAAATTTGTTAAAAACAATAATACTACTACATTATAATTGATAACCTTACTTTATTAGACATTAGATTTTTATTTTATCACTATATAAATGGTAAATGTATGTCAATGTGAAGGTTTTCTTTATTACGTTTAAAATGTGAATAATACCGAGTAATAGTTTAACAAACAAAAAAATCTATCATTTCCTACTGTTAAAGACAAATAAAATAATTATGGAAACAATTATTAGTAATTATAATTTATATCTAACTATATATTTTTCAAACAGTTTTAACTAGTTTGCTATTTTGCTAATAGTAATAATTACCATAATAATGACAATAATATATTTAATATTGTATATCACTATTTAGGAGCTTTTGTAAATACAAAATCCTATAAACTTTCCTTATTAGTAAAAAAGAAAATTTCCTTTTGGTCTAATGTACTAGTATTAAGTAAACTCATTCATTTTTTTATGACACTTATTTTATTTTAATACACATAATATGGTCAATATTAAGCCCACGAAAAAAGCAGCTCATTCATTATAAATAAAACAGCAAAATAAATGTATAATATAAAAAAAAGCACAATATAAATATTTTTAAAGTTATTGCTACCCACTTTTCATTGCTATCTACCCTTAAGAAGTGAAAACCACTTCAAAATAAAATAAGTAATGAAAATTGTTGAAGATTAAAGTTTTAATAATATAGTATGTTTTCTATTCTTTATCTATTCATCAGGATCTTTGCTTCAAGAAAATTGCAGCTAGAAGACATAAGAAACATTATTCATAAATGAAAGCCTTTGTTTTGCACGGTCATTGTGCAATTCATAAAATGTATTTTAATGGAAAGTTCATTCGACTTGGTGAACCCAGTTTTAGATTAGTAAAAGAAGTAAAAGATAGTGCCAGTAAAAAGTATACAAGTCAAACAAGTTTTATAAATTAAACATATTTATTATTTTTTTTTTTCAAAACCATAATAGGTATATGTTAATTATGTTTTTATTATAAATAAATGACAATGCCGAAAAATATTGACTAGAGCTATTATTATTGATCTATATATTGTCGTCGATGTATAGGAGGTTGTGTAGTCCATAATGTTAAATAATTTCGTAATTTTCATTTAGCTTACAATATTTGTAATATATGTAATTATATAACTTTTAATAACAAGAAAAATTAACTTTATTTAAGGACAAGTACTTTCCACATTATGCTTGGCAAATAGTCACTGCATTAGAAAAGGCAGCTGGTTGGTGGCCATTTCAAAATCAAGCTAAAAATACGGTGATACGTTTAATGCATTTTGGAAGTCTAATAAGCATCATGTTTATATTTGTAAGAAATACTTTCCTGTATAAATCTATGAAATCTCGATAATAAACCAATTAATATTGTATTGTTTTGATTGAAAAATCATTGAGTAGAAAGTAATTACTTAATTACTTACATAAATTTTGCAACACTCATACGTTTTATTAACAAAAAAGTACATTTTTAATGATTTAAAAAACTTTTAATATCATGAAATAAGAATAACATTGTATACAGTTCTGCATATACGAATCGTATATAACATAAAATTATTTTCTTAACTTAAAAATAATCTGTTTAGACCGCTAGATTATACCAAGAATATAAACGAAAAATTTTTTATATTGTAGTAGAAAATACAGTTGTATTAGTCATGTGCATTTGCACTCAAATGAAATTGATTATGTTTTATATTAATGAAAAACAGGTAAAAATTTATTCACTTCTTGTTTTAATAGATAATTAAGATTAATTATTATTAATATATATATATATATATATATATATTGTAACGGGGTGGGACTGTCCGCCCGTTATAATATATGTATAACATATCTAATAATGATTATAATTTTGAACATTATTTATTTGCAGAGGAAGATTTTTTACGAAAGTGTTCTCGTCCATTGGAAAGACACGAATGACGAGGAAGAAATAAAGATATTAAAACATTATGCTAAGTCTGGATTGAAAACTATTATTAATTATGCGAGTATGCAATTATGCTTTTCCCTATAAATATATACTTTATTGTAAATTTTTTTTGTACTAGGATATATTATATAACCATATATAAAATATGCTTTATAATTAATATATAGCATTTTCAGTTTCTATCAGCGTATTATTTCAAGCAATACCTGTGGTGTCTGATATAATAAAGTATCTTGAAGACCCCAACATAACTTACTACAAAAAACAGATTCCTTATTATATTGAAGTTTTTGTAGATCAAGAAAAATACTTTTATCAAATATACATAGTACTTTTTTTTATGAGTTCTGCTGCCTTGCTCCTTGAATTTTCTCATGAGTTAACATTTTTTCAATCAGTTCAGCACATAACAGCTTTGTTTAAAATTATAGAGTAAGTTGGTATGCTTAATATTACAAAATGCAAGAACTATTTCAAACTCGAACAAAACTGGTCCGTATTATATAAATAAACATTATTTGTTCAGACTTCGCATTATTAAACTTAGAAAGATAGTAAAAAGGGTGGAAGACGGTCTTGATACATTGAAAGAAGCTGATCGCAAAATATTTGTTTATATATCTAGAGCAGTTGACCTTCATAATGAAGCTTTAAAGTAAGATTATAATTTTTACGTGAAGATTATACCGCCGTTTGTATGTCTTACTTATATTATTTCAATTCCAGTAATATTAAATTTATTAATTCCTCTTTCGGTGCTACTTATTTAGTTGTGCTTTTATTTAATTGTTTGATTTTTGGAGCGTCATTAGTTTTGGTAATTATTTAATTTTTATTTTAAATGTAATCTATATAGTAGTCTATTGTAAATTATTATATAATACAGCCTCTTTTTCATAAGATATCTAAAACATTTTAGATAAGTAACAATCTAGATAAAATAGCAGAAGTATTAAGATATGGACTACTATTCTTGGGATTGACAGCACACTTTTTTATAATTTTTTGGCCAGGCCAAAGAGTCATTGATAGTAGTGAATCATTATTTTATATTTGGTAAGTTTAAGAAGATATATTAAAATTATAGGAAAGGAATCTTTATTCTTTTAGCAAGTTTTTTCTTGTAAAGAGAAACGCATGAAAGTATATTTCGTATACGTTGCTATTAATACTTGAAAAAGTTTGAAGAATGAACAATAATGATATTTGGTCTCACCTCGACAAAATTAAAGTTGAAATTTTCACCCCGTTGTAAATAGCAAAATAGCGAAAATAAGAAAAAATGAGAAATAGAATATTGTGCAAATAATGGGGGCAAGGCGGGGGGGGGGTATTAGATTTTTCTAGTAAAGTTGATATCTGAGCACGAGTGGGAAGTGGGAGTGAAGGGTGCCGAATGTTCGGAAAAGAGCCAGCTATGTCCTTTCTATACAAGTATATAGTATCTGGCAAAATGAGAAGAGGCTTGTTCAAACTCGAATGATGTTTTAAAATTCTTGTCCGTTTCAGGCACCTTTGACTCCTACTCGGGGAATAAGCTTATGACCTCTCTAAATCTCAAAGAGTAACCCATTTTTGCAGGTAAAGTTTTCTATTAAAAATAAACCATTGATATATACATAAGAATTTTCAACTTCGTTGTTCACGAGTCAAAATGTATGATCACCAACCCAACTTTCATGCATAAAAAAGGCCCTTTGGAATACAATCGTTGGAAAAAATACGGTGTGTAATATATTACAAACTCGGTTAGTGTTTCAGTAGTCGCGGAGGCCTTCTAGTATGACTCTTACTGCACAATTTACCCTCACTTGAAATATTTTTATTTATATCTTCGTTATTCTTATTATTTATATCAATTATTATCTACCCTTGCTTTCTCTCCTTCTTCACAATGTATTATTTTATACACGGAAAAAAATAAAACTAGAGTAGCATATACACATCATTACTTCTTATACTGCGTAGTTGTATATAAATATTACTAAATAAATAATTACTATTTCAGTTGTAGTAGTGAATGGTATAAACTATCAAAACAGTCCAAAACTCTATTGCGTATAATAATGCTAAGAAGCGTTACACAATGTCAGATCACTGCTAGTGGCATGTTTATTCTATCTATAGAAACATATGCAAAGGTTTGTTAGTTTAAATAACGATTAATAAAAGTCTGGGTAAAATTTATTCACAACCATTACAAAGAATTTCATCTTTTTTAAAGCTTTTTAAAACTGGACTATCGTTTGTTGCAGTATTTGGTTAACTCTACGAATTAATTGAAAATATTTCTAAATGTAAATCTCACAATGAAAATGGATATCCATATAAAAAATATCAAGTACATTTAAAAATACATTTAATATATAATTACACTATAGTTTTTTTATTGGATATTAATCGCCTTGTGATGTACACCTATATACCGTTAATGGAAACACGGAATGTTTGAAACGTCAGCCAAATATTCTAAGTTTCCTTTAACGCTACTGGCCTGTATTTATAGGCTGCACCTATACATTCGGCTAAATATAATCGAGTATATATGAAAATAATCGAGATAAAGCAAAATTAATGTAGCCTCTAAGTCTATTTATACAGTAAATGGAAAACAAGGGTAACTTTGCGGCAATAAATTCACGTAGAAATAAATATTTTGATTTAAAAAATACGAATTATTTTATTATATAATACATCGTGCATCAAGGGGAGAAAATAAGCTATTGCGAAGGTGAGGTGTTCAGCACGAGACGTAAGCGAGAGCTGCAAATGCCTCACCCGAGTATGAAATAGCTTTTCTACCCATGGCGCACACCGCTTTTTCACAACAAAGGTATGAAATGGCCTCTTTTATGACAGAAAATAGCGTAGATAATCGTACATTTCAAGTCGTGCACAATACGGTTGAAAGTTTTTGTGTTTAAAGTTCAATTACTCGCGCCTCTTCTCATCTCGAAGACATTATAAAATTTATAAAACAGATATTCACAACGAGGAAAAATTAATTTCTCCCCATTTTCAGTGGAAAGAAATGGCTTATTTTCTCCCTTAGGGAAGAAATGGCCATATCTCCCCGCTTGAGTTTAAACTTTTTTACGCTACTTTCTTATGCAATGAAAAGAGGCCCATTTCGTACACGTGTTGGAAAAATTCTTTACCTGGGGAGCGAGTTGAAGTCGTTTATGCCTTCCTAGTTAGAATTTAGAATATTGGAATGAATTGAAAAAAAATTAACCGCATTTTGAACCAGTTGATACTGCATTTAAATTATTCTGCTAAATATTCTCAAGTTATGTTTACCTCATTGATTAAAAATAATTTTTTTGAAAACAAAATCTGGAGACAATTATTCGTACAGTATACAGAACAAAGGCTACTTATTATATTTACAAATTTTAAGCTTTCACAATCTCTTATCCGAGTAACACTGATCACTCTCGCGGACTTTTGTGTGCCTACGTCGTCGTCAACAGGTTTGCGAACCACGAGCCCCATCCGACTTCCCGAGCTTCCCGCAGCTCTCTGAAGTCTGTCTAGACTTTGCGATTTTGGAATACTTATGTCTCACATACACACATACAAATTTTATCCTGCCCCCCTCACACTCGCACTGGATCTGTATATACCACCGCGCTATGTACATAGCTCAGATCTCTCATATATGGTGCTAAATTTAATGTTACGAACACGAATCCCAGACTGACCCCATATTATATTAGTGGTAGAAGGAGGTAAAATTAGATTACATGGATGTACAGTACTGTATGTACTTTGCCTTCTAGTTTTAAGTATTATACGCTTCTAAAAAAAATCACTTTTTCACATCTTCCAAAATTATATCACTCAAAATTGATATTGCCAAACGCTAATCTTGTAATGGAGCTAATAGAATAAAACCATTATACGTATTATTGCTATATTAATCTCATGTGCGGATGATATTTAATTGTTCAAATTCTAATTACTTTGTATATACTGATGATGAACGCAACTTTTCAGTTCTCGTCCATAATGAACATTGTTACCAAAGTTGCATCGAAATGGCTACATTATATTCTTTATAAAATTAAACGACATATTACTCTTTTATATTCGTTTTGCGTTATACCTCTAAGAGAAACCACGTGCACCTTCATCCGCATATTGGATCTGGCTTATGTACTTTAGTCAAGTTGATATAAAACTGAATAAAATTATTTATACTTTTGACTATTCGCTATTTTTAAAGAACAAAGAATAATAATATTATACATATAAATGATGAATTTACACATGGAGTGCAATGAACTGAAACCTCGACAGATACTCGCTTAAAATATGTAAATTACTCATAATTCACCTTAAATTATAAAATCGAACCCTTTTCCGAGGGTAATTACACACGATCAAGTGTTATCTTATAGCGAATGCAGCACAAAACAACAGCTGCAGGAAAAACCGTTTATTATATATGAGGTGTAGACGCGAATAGGGGGATGACGCAGCGAGCCCGATCGGATCTTCTTCACTATTATATTAATAAGAAAAAGACGTATATTGGTATAGAGCAAATGCTTTTCTCTGTTCGTCTGAAAAGAGTTTACTACGCCAGAACAATGCTATTTATATATGTACATTTGTCGAGGTTTCGGCAAAATTATACAAAGTAGTTTTTTTTATTATAAACAGAATTATAGTATATTAATAATAAGGATTTGTTAGAATGGAACTTTTCCAAAGTGACTATTGGAAACTCACAGTTTTTTTGCAAAAGTTAATAGGGCTGTATTACTTCCAAAGTTTGTGGAAAAATATCTTTGCATGGGTTTACGTATACATCTTTACGTTATCATTTATCATTGCAATAGTGAGAGTTAAGAAATACTTATACACCTAATCTAATGCACATATATTATGTACATATTTTTTTAATTCCCTTCGTTGAATATACAAAAACGAACAATTTTAGGGCGTGAGACTTTATCAAGAGATAGGCGTTGATATAAACATTGTTACAGAAAATTTAGTTGCTGAAATGTATTTGATTATCGTATTTGCGAAACTCACTACAAGCGTTGTGTACATGAAGGATGTAAGTAAGTCTACGTTATAAGGCTCTTGACATGATACTTACGAGCTTAAAAATAAATAAATGCTTATAAACACGTGACGAAAAATAAGCATCTAAATAATAGCACAAGAGTTATTGTAATTTCGGGGCTTTTATTTTTAGCTAAAGTATCTGTACAAAAGCATATCAAACGACTGGATAGTGATACGCGATGAAAATGAATTGAAGGTAATGCACGAATATACCGACGCAGGTCGTAAAAGCGGCAAACTCTACTTTGGTATTGTCTCGATACGCGCCGATGCTTCATATTTTGCCGAACGGCAATACAAATAATTAAAATTTGTATATGTATGCATAGGATACATGATTATCGGTATAGCCATGTTTCTGAGCTTGCCGATTTCTGCGCCCTTGTGGGACTACATCGTACCGCTTGAAAACGTCACTCGTCCCAACATTCTTCCATATTACGCAGAGTATGGTATAGATCAAGAAAAGTATTATTATCCGTTGATGGCTCAAGCAGTCTTCGGAGGTATAGGAACCGGCATGTTGTTGGTGACCTTTGATCTCGGATTTATACTCACGGTTCAACACGTTGTCGCCCTGTTTGCTCTCGTCTGGTGAGTATGCTTTAATTGTGCATAGTTTTCTAGCTTACTAGATGATACATCTTACGCAGTTACCGGCTCGATCGAGCTGCCGAGTTATCTCTCTGCATTGAAAAGGGTCAAATTGATTTTATCAAGGGAGATCGATCGGCCTATGAGTATACCATCAAAGCAATTGATTTACATCAAACAGTATTGGGGTACGCGTATTATTAGAAATATTTATAATATTGTGTAATATTATAAATATTCTCTCGTTTGATACATATTTTACTTCGATTCAGATATGTCGATCTCGTCGAAAACTGTTACAACGCAGGCTGGCTTGTTGTACTTTTTCTCAATATGCTCTTGTGCGGTGGAGGATTAGCTGTGGTATGTATAAAAAACATTCTGCGTATGAATTGAAAGATTCTTGAAGAAATTCATATTGAACGTATACATGTATAGTGTTTGCTGAAGACGGATCGCCCGGAAGAGTTATTACGATACTTCACGGTGTTGATCGCTGGGTTCATACATTTTTATTACATTTTTCTTCCCGGTCAAAAGATCATTAACAGCAGTCTGGAAGTGTTTGACAAATGGTATGGAAATTCTGGCGATAAAAATTTACGAAAGTATCGTATACTAATTAGACTCTCATAATGTTTATTATACAGCTACGCTTGTAGATGGTATAATTTGTCGCAAAGATCAAAAACTTTAGTCAAAATTATGATGATACGAAGTCTTCAGAGATGTGAGCTGACGGGTGGAAAAATGTTTATTTTGTGCATGGATACATACTGCAATGTAAGTTTAAATAACAAAAGTAAATATTATATATTAAATTTTCCCGCAGTTTGATACTACTAGTTTGAATCCTTTTTTTTTGCAGATGATGAAGACGGGTCTATCCGTCTTTACGGTTCTCAGATAAACACAATATATATATATATATATATCCAACGGCTTTATATCATGTTATAACGATTATAAAAGAAATATTGCTTTTGCAATAAATTTGTTAATTGTGTTTCTGCATAATTATGTTGTTATTATACTTTCTGCTGTATCAGGCACTATATAAATTATAAAATTACCGTGAGACGAAAAAATCTTTGAATATATAACAAATTACCATAGAGGAAAAAAAACGCGTAGTAAGAATACAAGTACAATAATATATTATATTCATAGATTTTATTCAACGTAAGTTATGCGGGCAGCATGGAGGCAGCTCGGGAAATATAAATAGACACATATTTTTTAGTTATCGTGTATAAATTAAGATTAAATCTACAATTAGGCGGTAAATATACGATATCTCTCTTACTCTTTAATGGCACAATTATAAGACACACACATATGACAACGAAGCATATTTATAAATATAATCGCATCCTTTAAAAATAATTCTATAAAACTATACACACGCACGTGTCAGCTCGTACTAGTAGCGAATGTAGCGGCCGTTAAACCTGGCGCTTCTCGAGTCGATGGGATTGCAGGTGAAAAGAGCATCTCCACGGTATCCGTCGTTGCACGTGCAGACGGCGATGTGTCGCCTGGGCGAGCAGCTCGCGTTTACGCCACACTCGCGACCGGTACAGGGATTCTGGCAGGAGTAGTTGATGCAGGCACGGTTTTCCGGACACTCGGCGTCCGTGAGACACTCGCCGCGCTGACAGCTGATCAGAGCGTTGCCGATGTAGCCGGTAGGACAGGTACAGACCGGACGTTTCTTGCCGGTGTTGTCGTTGCCGGGACGGCATTCGGCGTTCGAGCCGCAGGGGTTTGGTGTGCAGAGGTCCGCTGCAAGAGTGGTAAGATTTTTTTTGTCTATGCTAATAATAAATGACTATCTAAAAGTTTAAGGCGTATAGAGAAGACTTTTTTCGCAGAGAGAGAGAGAGAGAGAGAGCGATCGGAAGTTTGAAAATATTTTACCATCCGTGAAAGGTCTGCAGAAGGTGAACGGATCACCGGTCCGGTCCTTGGGACAGCTGCATACGGGAGTGACGCCTTGAAGCTTGCAGTCGGCGTGAGTACCGCAGACACCGTCGCACGGGTTCACGCATTTTTGGTAATGACAGGCGGGCTTCGACGCGGGACACTGCGAGTGCTGCGTGCACTCGGGTTGGCAGGAGATCAGAGGATTTCCGAGCCAGTTCTGGCGGAGACAGAGAACAGGTGATAAGTAGTATAGTTGAAAAATATCACTATCGCGACTTATTTATATATATATATATATATATATATATATATATATATATATATATATATATATATACCTTAGGACACTTGCAGACGGCGCGATGGTTGACGACGTCGCACTCGGCGTTCTCGCCGCACTGAGTGGCGCAGGGGTTCTCGCAGCTGAAGCTGGACGAGCAGGACAGGTGGCTGGCGCAGTCGTGGTCGTGCTCGCACTCGTGGCGACAGCCCTCGAGTGGTCGGCCACGGTAGCCCGGCAGACACGTGCAGGTCGCCACACCGTTTATCACCTCGCACTTGGTGTTGGAGCCGCAGGGATTCGGGTTCTTACAAGGTGCCTCTGTAATTTCAGTTTGTTATTGTGGTGACATTTTTTTTCTTCGAATCGCTGTTGCGAATAGGTGTATAGTCTTACGAGGATCGTAGATGCAGGCGCTGAAAGGATCGCCGGTGTATCCCGGTGGACAACTGCAGACTGGCACGTGGTTCCTGGTCTGGCACAGAGCGTTGCTTCCACAAGCGTTGGCGCAAGGATCGACGCACCTGTTCGACGAGCAGATCTTGTTTCCGATGCAGTCCTCGTTTACTGTCGAAGAAAGAGAAAATTAAACGTTATGATAGGATATATATTCTTTAGAAATTGTTAATTGTATATAGAAAGGGTAAACGTAGAAGAATAAGAATGATAGATTATGTATAAGAAAGATTAAGGCGCGATGAAACTACGTCATAATATAAGAATTGCCGCGCATATGCGGTAGTATAGTAACTTCCATATACAGCCGACTGCTGTATAAGGTATACGTATTACGCATACACGTATATATATATATATATATATATATATATATATATATATATATATATATAGAAATTATAATATTATACTTTGAGAATGTACATTATAGAGCTCGCGCGCGGATGTAAGGAACCAACCAATATGACGCGTTATTAGGTGCAACCTTGACGCTGCGCGTTCGAGGAAACGTTCGCGCCATGCAAATGACTCCGCGTTATATTAGGTATATATTACGTTATGCAAATTAATCACGTAAAAAAAATAATAGCTTGATATATTAGAGATATTTATATTATACTCACTTATACACTCGACGCGCTCGCATCTTGAGAGCGGGTCACCCATATGGAGATTCAGACACGAGCAGACCGGACGGCCCCCGCTGAACGTGCAACGAGCGTTGATTCCACATGTGTGACTATCGCAGCTGCTACCTACGGATCGTTGACGAAATTGATAAATATATCGATCTATGAAGATGATTATAGGATCTCGAGTTCCTTGTTTGCTTTGATAATTGATTCCGCAGGCTTTGCAACTACGGTATCGCGATGATTTTTCAATTGAATAAATTATAAATAAATAGATACGCTATAGTATTTCAATGGGCTTTTTTTCGTGTATATAGCAACGATCTCCATATAGTATATTCAATGCCTATCGCATAATGACTTCCCGTGTGTAATTGTGCGCTTGAATGGAGGTATCGTAAAAATTAGCACAGCGCTTCTCAAGATATTCTGTGATATATATACAAACGTTCACACATATATTGCGTAAACGGGGATAGCCCATGCCGATCCGGAATGCAATTATATTATAGCGATGGGAAACGCGCGATGATCGACAGGGGAAATTAGATGCGCGTTTTACGATGTATATATATGCTCGATTGTTTTTCGCGAGCGATGGGTATCTGATACATATAGCTGAGATTCATGAGTTCGGAGAAGTTTTAGATACCGATCTTATGTATATTGCGTTGTTTTCGGTTTGAGGAAATATTATTCTATAGTTTGCAAATTTTATATAGGCTGATAATATGTACGAGCAAACAAAGTAACTTTAGTGTTTATATAAGTGCCCGAAAATTGGAGATGGGAGTACGATTTCGATTCACTTAATTGTAAAAAAATAAACGAGATATGTTGGGTCAGAGTTCGCGGGACAGTGATAAACAATCTTTCGATACACCGCGGTTTGGTCAGAAGGGATGTAATAATAATACGGTTGTATATTATGTCACGTATAAGATCTATCATCAACTAACATTGTTATAGATATAATTTAGGATAAAAAGCATGAAACTCTTACCACCAGTCACGACCCTTGAAACGTAGTCATAAGACTGCGACATCGCCGAGGTCGAGGCGACCAGGGCGACGAGCAGAACTGCAGTCTGCATGGGCTTCATCGTTGTTTATTTCGTTTTTAAATATTCTTCGTCTGTGTGCGATAAAACATTGGATTATCAGTACATTTTCTATATGATACATAGGTACATAATGTAAGATTCGTGTAGATCACGTGTCTAAACTACTGGGGAAACACTTTAGTCTGCGTACAAGTGTTTATATGGAATTGGACAGTATCAGGTATTAGCAGCACCCTATTGAAAAATCTCACGTGAGACCTCATGCCAAAATCTCATGTAGCCAATTTTTCGTTTTTAACACGCGTTTTAAATAATTCTTAATCGGCTGCTAATCGACTTAAAAATTATCCAATTTCGAATTTTTCGACAATTCCATTAATTTTTGCAGCAAAGAAACAAACATCGATTACTCAATCTCGCCTTCGAAAACTCGACGAATCCGCGAAATATACACAGAACCGCATATGTATCTCAAGGCTTCCGCGCAATGAGTCTTGCTGCAGCTGCTACATCCAAATTAGGCGCCGCGCATTCGTACACGCGCTCGCGAAATTAAAATGCAAATGATCGGCATCATGCACGAGGAACTGCGGCAATTAAGAATCAATCATCCTCTCCCACACACTATACTATAATACATATATGTAACACTCACCTTGAAAAAAAAATCGCTAAATTCGCACAACACTGCCTCGATTCTCGAAGCAGCTTGATATCGGTACAAGAGTGATCCGCGCAGGACCAAATCGCGAGATGAACTGACGCTTGCCGCTTCGAAATCCGCGATGATGTATAAACTGCGACGCCGGTTCCGACGTCCACATGCGGGACTTTCCCTCTTCTCCCACCGACTCCTCGTCTGTGTATCACACCTATACTGCCGCCGCTTCTTTTTGTCTGTTTTTTTCTTCTCGAAACGTGTGTTGTTCTCTCCCAGCCTACGGGCATTCGAAATATCGAAGCCTACGCGCGGCCCTGGTGTATGTATATTTATATATATATATATAGGAATTGATTCTGTTTTATAAGCGCGAGACGCCTTTATGGGTTTCGCGAATAAATCGACGCGACACGATTTTTTTCTCTGCAGTCGATTGTTTTAGACGATTTTTTTGGAGATCAAAATTTTTGAACACGTGTAGATATATATACTATGCAAATGAAAAAAATACCTTTGTTGATGGGCTGCGACGTTCGCGCTTTTATTCAAATTCGATCTTTCAGTTGTTGATATATTATACATAATCTATAACGTGGAGGATTATACAATTGTTTACGATGACATTAAAATTCAAGTACAGTCTCTGTAATTCTTTATACTTATACACATGTGTTATTCGATTGTTATATTGCCGTAATTATTATAGTTACACAACGTACACATATATTCTTCATTTACAACATCAGAGTGGGGTAATGAGAAAACCAACTAGTTTTCGTATACCGTATAATTTCTTGTTTTTAT
This sequence comes from Muscidifurax raptorellus, assembly GCA_020010945.3. Lineage (NCBI taxonomy): Eukaryota > Metazoa > Arthropoda > Insecta > Hymenoptera > Pteromalidae > Muscidifurax > Muscidifurax raptorellus. The sequence continues at coordinate 17,395,249 of CM052077.1, read as the reverse complement.
TTCTTATGCAAATTAATCCTGAAATAGTTGATGGGAATTCAAGATTTTAATATTTCTGAAAAATCTCATATCTATATATAGAAAAATAAACGGCACGTGCTTTAAGGTTTTTCTTCGAAAGTTTGATTCGTTATGCGTTATCTATATATGCTATAACTTTTTCTCGTATAGATTATATTTTACGAAAACATTAAGAGATTGTCTCGCATGTTATATGATTAAAATTATCAAACCAATGTCAAATAAAAAACACTGTTTATTTATCACTGATATTTTTATATAAAAGTATCGTACCCTAGTTTTTTTATGGAGCATGTAAAATTCTAAGTAATATACATAAGATAACATAAAGATAATCGAATCACGGCAGCGATTACGCTTTTTTGGGAATTTCGTTGCATCTTCTTAACTACGTCACATAACGTCTTCTGAATTTCCCATGAATATAATATATATTTTTCCAAATTTCCAGTTGTAAATTATCTGTATGATTGCCCGAGAATTAAAAATTTCTTTAAATAACGGCAAGACATCTTCGAACTTGTTATAGTCACAGGGCTCTGGCAACTATAAAATGCACAGACAGCAACAGAGCCAATTAACATTGAATAGTATAATCAACCAGAAGTATACATATATAGCTCAAAATAACACTTAACGACGCACAATATCTTGTTCTTTATATATCTATGTATTAATCCATGGTAATCTCGTGTGCTGCATGGCCTATTGTAGTTTTTTCAGCTGTCAGTAGAGCCCTTGTAGGTGATAGTATATACAAAACGTATAGTTGAACCGTAACAAAAAATTGTAAACAAAAACAGGCAAATCAACAAAAAAACATGTTTCTCATTGATATGAGTATCGGATCGATTTATTCACCGCTAGTGCGCGAAAAAACATTGGCAGTGATCTTGAATGATATTATAATGATATTCGAAAATTAAAACGGTAGAATCCAACCGGGTTATACCTGATGTGTGTTTATATCATATATGATACATCTATGAACGTGTATAACGATGGTCATAAAAACTTCGACGTATCAATTCAAAATCTCCTTTTTTCTACACCGATGACGTAGTTAGAGAGAACTCGAAGCTCCAAATATTCGAAGAGTCGATAGATCCGATCTCGCATTCTGTATTAATAATAGAAACAGAAAAAAAACTAATCTATTGTAAAATAATGCTAATCAACAAAAATTGAAGGTACGTATAGACATGTTGTAGAATTCAAACCCAAAGTTTTCCTATAGGCTCGCGCTGCACGAGACGCCGTACAATTTCTGTTACGACATTGATGAAGTCATGAATATCTCGCCGAGGAGATTGCGAAAGACTCTGTTTTCTGTGTGTATACTTTAAGGTCGGAGTTGAGGTCGGCCGTATAATGTCATTCGCACTCCCATATCGAGAACTGCTCTTAGTCGATATATATACCGAAATAAGAACGCACATTTTAATGAAACGTCGGAGATAGCTCGGCTTCTTCGGATCCTTTTGCGTCACACATTAGCATCGCCGCCAATTCCGTGAATGTTTTAACAGATAGAGTCAAAATTCACGTTATCCGCGTGATTCTAAATCCAATCGTTCTAGTCGGAGATAAAGCAATTTGAATATATGTGTCACGGGGTGAGTGTATAAATCTGAAACGTGAACGAATTTTCGGAGTTAGCGTACAATTGATAAAAGTAATATTTTTATGTGACCACCATCCTTTTATTATATAGATGTTCCAGCAACGTTAAATTTAGGTGTTCTTCGCTATAGTTCTTGTTATTGATGGCTTTGTGATCTCCCAAAGTATATTAGTTTGGAGCTAGTTTATTTTTTTCAGAGTCAGAAAAGTGGAGGAAGATTCGTTTGATAACCGAATTAGTGCGATTGTTATGGATTTGGTGTTGCACGGAATATAAAAATTTTATAATCTCAAATAACTTTTACATATGAAATCTTGGTATTCACTGTATGGAGTTTAAATATTTTTCTTCCGCTCCAGCAGGAAAAATTTTCCAAATTTTCGGTAGGAAAATATAACTTGAGCCCGCTTTCCAGCCACGTGCCTTAAAATACGTATCGATCCGTTTTTTGAATTTCCAAAAATGTTTTCATTCAAGAAATACATATAACGTTGCCATAGAGGATTCTTAATTGAAAACGTGACGAATAGCGACGTCCACGCAAATCCTTGTCATGAGCCGTAAAGCCGCGGTGTACGCGACCTCATCTTTTGTCCCTGAAAGTGACATAATGCAGTCGCGATTTCTTGATTTATATATTTATTTAGATCGACAAGAGGGTTTGCTATCTCTACAGAAGTATAAAAGTTCATAACTCGATTGATTTGGTGCCTTTTAATATACTATCAATATAAAAAGCTTTTATATTTTTTATAAAATAATAACTTTTACAAAATAAATGATAAATCAATGTTGTGCTTCAGACGATAGTGCATGCCTATAAATGTAACAAAACACATCAGTGGTTATTATGCACGAGTATACGCGTATACACGGAGAAAAAAGTTACTAAACAATAGACCGAACACAAAATAGTAAAACTTAAATTTACATCTGGTGTATTAATTTTATTACAAATCTATTTAAGCAAGCGAAAAAATATGTGTTTCTCATCACAACTATAGAGAAGACACCTTAGATTCTTTCAAAAATATTGATTTCATTAAACGTATCATCGAACAATTAAATACTTCCTGACCTTTTTTTTATACTGCACTATATAGTATTAAAAAAAAAAATCGTCCTTCAAAAAAATGTTATTTTAAGCGCGAAAATATATTGATTTCTCAACTGTTTAATTAATATGAATAATCTCCAAACTATCACAGAAAAAAAATCTAGTACATGCAACTGCACTTTACAATTTCGATTGAATGTTAAAAGACTACACAATCTAACATTTAAGTATCACAAATACTAAATTATATACGCGTGAAAAATTCGAGCCCTATCGTGTACAAATCAAATTATTCATAATAATTGTACGTATGCCATCTTCGGAATCTAAGACAATCTTTTTTGCATAGATATTTAAAAGACGTACACTTTTTTACTCTATAGCACATAAAAGTTGTTTGTATATATATATGCATTTCGGCAAACGGTACTATACTTTTTTCTCCGTATAATGTTAACCTTTAAATTATCTTACTCTAATTACGATTTATACTATGAATTATATTTCATTTGTCTACGATTCGCCAAACTTCGTGCATCTTCTGTACATGTAAGATTTTTGTTCATTTGATTTACATATTCATTAAAAAAAATTATGATTGAAGTTCATGTTGGTGTGACGGTCGATTCTTTAATGAATTAATTGAATTTCCTTTAAAATATTGGAGAGAGTATCGATTCTATCAAAAGCATTTAGGAAAACTCTATTGAGTCTTTAATGCTCATTAGAGTTTCTCGAATGTACATTATTTTGGTTTGCCGTTTTGTTTTGAGTAAGTTTTAAAAACTCTTCAAATGCTTCTGCAATCATGTCATCTTCGTCATTTTCCCAAGGCTCTTGCGAACTGAAACAAATGTACGGTTTTCAATCAATTATAGCTTAAAGAGTATGTTTTTCAGAAAAGAAAGAATTAATACTGACGCGAGTTCTTCCTCTGCAAAATCTTCAAGAAACCTGTTCTCTTCATCTGTAATAATTTCACCGTCAGGACCGTAAAATATTGGATCATCGACTACTTGTGTACTGGAAGATTGTCTATTTTCAGCGTGCAAAGAGCCATGGGATGATATAACACCCCAATTACCGCTTCTAAGTTCACTAACGCTGGTAACCATACGGCCAACATGCGAATCTACTCTACCTTGGATGACTAGATCGGACAGTGTACGCATTACTTGCTCCATTTCTGTGCGATTTCCACTATTATCTCTCTCTAAAGTTTGACCTGCCAACTAAAAATAATATTACTAGTATATTAATACATCCCAGGTAGATCACTCTTTACTGAAAAATTCTATTACTTTAAGAGCTTGACAAATGTTTTTAGCTGAACTAGGACCTGGATTTTGCAGAACGGTATTTATTAATCGTATTAATAGTTTTCCTATTTCTGAAGCTGGTGCCGGTTCCATTTGCGTAACTAGTTCTGCTAAGAAAAATATCAAACCGTGGCATTTCTTTTCAACTTCGTCGGTATGTTTCGTTATTTGTCGCCAAGTTTCAGCTTGCTCTTCAGTCTTTTGTTTACATCTGAAAAGAATTAACGTCTTTTAGTAAGACAAAAATTCGTGATTTCAAAAATATCGTTACTTGTATAATCACAAATTTTACGAACTGTTTAATTAAAGTTTCTCTGAAAACCGACGTAGTTCTGTCTCCTGCCAGTGCTATTGTATCAAGGTGAGTGCATAGCCTTGCACCGCTGTATCTAAAGTTTCCTTCGTTTATTGACTGAAAAATTAAGTTAGTTTCTTAATACATTTTTGTTTGCAATATCCTTTTTTTTCATAGTAAAATATATAACTTTCGATTACCTGTTGAATAATCAGACTGAAAATTTGGTCGCATTGGCTAGGTTCATCAAGGAATGGACTCAAAGTATCTACCAAATGAGCTACTAGAGAATCAAACTTTCCAGGGTTCATCGTCAAAGTTCTCATGGCATTTTCTAGCTGCATAAGAGAGGTAGGAAGGTCAGCAGCTTGTCCATCATCCTAAGCACACGTTAGATTATAAAGGTGTCTTTATAATAAAAATTAATAAAAATCATATTTCCAAACAGTAAAGTTTATTTACGCACAAAATGTTTGTCACCGTAATCTCCAGAGCCTCCATCAAACTGACCATAATCTTGAATAACAGGATTATATTGTTGGTTGTACGGCTGATATGGAGCATCTTGGTATCCTGCTTCAGAATATTGTTGATGCTGGAAGTGCTGGCGACCTGCAGACTGTTGCCAATTGTATTGCTGATGTTGCTGCTGGTGTCTCTGAAGCATGGCTTGTTGGACATTTTGAGATTGTCTGGCAAGCTGTAAACGGTCTTGAACCGAGCTCTGACCAACGGATACGGGGTTTGTCGGAAACGGCTAAAATAAGTATAAACCATAGAGATACTAATTTTTCCAAGAACTTTTTATAAAGAATTTACAGATACATACAGCAGCGTAGCCCATGGGTACAAATTCAGCAGCCTCGGCAGAGAGGACAGAGTTCCTCACTATATCGCTGACAGCTCCTATGAAATTATATTTGTTTACAATATAAAGGGTTACCTCCCCATCATAATCATAACATCGTGTAAACGAAAGCAAGGAAATAAGAGAAAACGGAGCGGTCAATCGCACAATCAAAACATACTGAGTCCACAGAAAGAGCGGCTCACATAAGCACGTATATAAGCTAGTCATACCCTCATTTATATATAGGTATAGGGAAAGTAATATACCTGCGGGTTGATGCGGCCTTCTGAGCTGCTCCTGCTCGGTTGTCCTGAGACCGCGCCCGCGGACCCTGGTCCATCTCTCGCCGTCGGATTCTCCGTTGCCGCTGTTGGCCTGCTCCGCGTAGTGTTCCATATTGCTGCGCTTGCCTATCGTACAGAAAGGCGCTCTCGACGACACACTGCTCCTATTAGGTTAGGCGGCACCGCGACGACGTTGTTCCCGAAAGAAAGTTCGTCGCGCGTCGCTGCATAGGTCCTCGCACTTTCGGGTGTTCCACTGCACTTGTTGTCTCGCGGATTTTCTATGCGAAATTATGCGAGAGAGCGATGTGCGGTCAACGAACGAGAGCAAAAGGAGACGTACTTTATACGTGCACGCGCGTGTACGTTTGCGGCTGCGTCGTCAACGAAGTCAACGTCAATTTGCCGAACCCTGCCATGCGTGTGCTGGGCCGCTGGGGACGATGTACGATATATATACATATAATATATATAGGTATACAACTTTTCGACTGCGAATTCTGCGCATGCTCGTCTTTTAACCGAATTGCTCCTTTGTTTTAAATAAGTATCTATTATTTTTATTCAATAATTAATAATTATTGATTATTTTCGATACAGATGAACAATTATAAGCTTATGCTTGCAAGTCACAACAGGATAAGTTATTTATGTATTTATTATGTTAATCTAGTTATTCCTTACGTTCTATACAAAAAAATTATACCTATACAATATATTAAAACCCTCTTTTGTCTACAATATTCCGATATTGAATAATTGCAAAGTTTCAATGTCCAAACCGATTTATAATATTCGTGTAATCTGTATGTAATACAAACAATTTTGTTTACTGTAAACACATACGAATACATAGATACATACACAGGAGAAGATAATTAGATGCGGGCCGTTACGGGTTGCGGGGGCGTCGCTCAGCTGTTTTCAAAACTTGCGCGCGTGCTCCTATACGATGCCTATATTATCGATCGAGAGTTTTCATTTCGGGGTGCGGAGGAGCCGCCATATATATATACCTATATTACGCAGAGTTCGTATACAAGCCCATCTCATTCCATTCCAAACATTCATGGGTAGTGATGCTGCGTAATGTCGGAATTTCCCGACTGCTTCTGTCAGAGTTGCCGAGCTTTGATCGTCTGGAGGAGCTGCTGTCATCGAGTCCACAGTCCGACATGTTCACCAGAGACTCACTCGTCTACCTCGACTCCTGAGACATCGCCAACCAGGTTCGTACAAACTCCCCGGACGAACATCCGTCGTTCCTACCCCCCGTCTGTACACAATGGACAGGAAAAAAAAATCGATTTTTTTCTCGAGTTCTCCGCACCCACGCGTCGACCGAGACTCTCACCGCCCCTGGTGCGTCATTGTTTACAGTACCTCACGGATGGGCCCCGAAGTAATGTGACTTGGAGCCTGATGCAGACCATGAGTCAGCAGCAGTGATCGCTCGGAGTCGTCTGCAGGACTACCTCGAGAATCTCGAGATGCTGGAAATTGGTCTGAGAGTTGTCAGAGGCTGGGACTGGAAATGGGCCGACCAGGACGGCGGCGAAGGCCACGCGGGCACCGTCGTCGAGATAGGTAAACCTGCCTTTCCTGCAGGAAACGCAGCTTCTAACGCGGCCTCGAACGTCAATCACGCTGATAAGACGCCCGACAAGACTGTCATTGTACAATGGGACCACGGCTCTAGGAGCAACTATCGCATTGGCTATCAGGATGCCTACGACCTGCTTGTCTTCGACAATGCTGCAACTGGTGTCAAGCATCTCAATATTCTCTGCGATAATTGCAAGAAACACGGTATCACAGGTATACGATGGAAGTGCTCACAATGCAGGGATTACGATTTATGCACTCAGTGTTATATGTCGGATGCACATGACATGAGCCATGCCTTTCAAAGATTCTTCACGGCAAATTCTGTGGGGTGAGTTTGTCATTACTATGTATGCAATTAAAAATCATTTTATCGATTAAGTTTTAAATGTGTAACTTGATGCTTTGCAGAATTCTACTGACGACTAGAGAAAATTGTACAAAAATACCTTTGAAGGGAATTTTCAAGGGAGCCAAAGTTATGAGAGGACCTGACTGGGAATGGGGCATTCAGGATGGTGGCAGAGGGAAGACTGGAACAGTACATGACGTACGTGGCTGGGATAACGAAAGCAGCCGATCTGTAGCCACAGTGACTTGGTCCTCTGGGAGCACCAATGTCTACAGACTGGGCTACAAGGGATGCATAGATCTGTGTTGTGTCCAGGCAGTCAGTGCAGGCTGGTCTTACTACAAAGAACATCTACCCGTTTTGGGACAAGTGTCTGCAACAATACCACCTAGCGAGAATGTATCTCCAAATGCTGTGAATATTTCGAATCCTCCCAGTCCTAGTCATATAACTTTTGTGGTTGGTGATAAAGTCAAGGTGTTGATCGACGTTGACACTTTGAAGGGTATGCAGGCTGGCCATGGTGGATGGAACCCGCGGATGGCCGATGACGTCGGAAAGGTATTCAATTTTGTACTTCAAACGTTGTGAATTTACGTATGAATTTTGATGACTATTAAATTTTGTTGCACAGATTGGTACTGTACATCGAATTACTGACAAAGGTGATATTCGCGTCCAATATGACGGGTGCAACAACAGGTGGACATTTCATCCTAGAGCTTTGACTAAAGTTAATTGTAAAGAAAGTTTTGCCCTGGGCGACATAGTGAGGATAAAGTCGGACGCTAATGCAGTCAAGCATTACCAGAGAGGTCACGGCGAATGGATAGACGTTATGAAAACGGTAAGTAAATAATAGTTCAGTGCTGCTTCTTTATTTAGCACAAGACTTGATTTACACATTTTTAATCAATAGGCTCTAGGTAAAGCTGGCAAAGTCATTAAAATCTATCCCGATGGGGATATGAGAGTGCAATTGGGGGGTCACACTTGGACATTCAATCCCTTAAGCGTCACCTTAGTTCCGCCAGGCTCTGAGGCTACGACTACATTCGCAGATGCGCAGAGGGGTACTTATATTCCATCCTCAAACATAAAATACTTAAAAATCAAGAAGACAGAAAAATTAAATATATCAAAAATTGTTCTAAGGTGCGAGACATGAAAACACGGATGTAGAAGTAGAGAAATTACTTCGAGACGCTGCGAGAGGTAAGGCAGGTATACCCGCCGTAAAAGAGTTCCTACGAAAGTATCCCGGCAGAGTAGATGCGAGAGGTGGTCCCGGTGGTGGTCGTAAAACCTGTCTCCAGGTTGCCGCTCACCAGGGACAGCGAGAGCTGTGCGTCCTGTTGCTGGATGCTGGTGCTTCGCTCTTTGCGATCGACGAGGATGGCGACACTCCGCTTCACTATGCAGCATTTGGGTAAATATAGATTTCATTACACAAAGTCGTCTTTTTAATTTGGTCATTTATTTAAACCAGAAATATTACATATCATTTACATAACGGTAAAGTTGAAATTTTGAAATGATTTCTTTATTATTTATTTTTTTTTATCAATTTATCATACGATAATTTGCACTTGCAGCAATCAACCGGAGGTGATGAAATTGCTACTATCCAGAGGTGCTGCTATAGACGCGGTGAACAATGGCAAGTGCTCAGCCCTTCACGTGGCTGTAAATAAGCAGCACTCGGAATGCGTGAAAACTCTCCTGCGTCATGGCTGCAATGTCAATCTGCAAGACTCATACGGAGACACAACGTTGCACGACGCTATCGGCAAGGATGCGGTGGACATCGTTGACGCCCTTTGCAACTGCCTGAGCCTTGACTTAACGCTTAGGAATAAGCGGGGATTTAACGTACTGCATCACGCCGCTCTCAAGGGAAATGCTCAGTGAGTTACCTTTATTTTTGAAATGCTTAAAAACAAAAACACATAGTTTTCTTATCTACACGAGGAAAAACCGAGCAAAATAGCTATAAACAAATCAATAAGGAAACGAATTCCTGAACGATTAGTAGCACGTAGGTAGTATGGAAAATTTCCGAATTTAATTATAGTTGCTTGATTTTTGTGATCAAAATTGCTTGATGCTTATAAGCCTAAATTATTTAAATGTATACGTTCAAAGAGTTGTCTAGCACTGGAAATACCTTTTTTGAACCAATAGTTACTTTTATAAATATCCAATATAAGATGAACTTTTTCAGTGCGATGGAACGATTGGTTCATCAAGCGCGTCAATTAGTTGATATAAAAAAAGAAGACGGCTTTGCAGCCCTCCACTTAGCCGCATTGAACGGCCATTACGAGGTAGCAGCGACTCTGCTGACCGAAGGTCGAGCACACATCGACCTACAAAATAACCGACGCCAAACGCCGTTGCACCTGGCCACATCTCAAGGTCACTGGAGCCTAGTAGAACTCTTGGTTAGTCACAATGCTGATATTGCGAGTACCGACGAGGACGGCGATACAGCTTTACATATCGCCATAGCCAAGAGCCAATACCAAACCGGAAGCGCTGTGCCTCCCTCCTTCAACCTGGAAACGGTCGGATTATATTCGGTAGAGTAACAATTTTGATAGATAACTTATTTCGCTAATAGATCCAAGGCTTATATTTAATTTGTATATTATGTTATATTTAACTACTATATTAAAACAAATTTTAATGCAGATATGGCAGGACCTCGCGAGACAAAGTGCAAAGACTGAGCTAACACTAGCCTGTTATCTGGTAAACAAAGATACAAGCGGTACATTGTTTGAGCAGGCAAGAAACTCCAAAGGCAAAACGCCGCTAGATCTCCTGTTGGCCGATCCGGAGATTGCGCCATTTGCCGACTTGGTCAAGTCTTTCCAAGGCCAGCGTCGTCCTAACCACGTTAGATCGATTTCGGGTAGCGCAGAACCCCCAATCTATCAAATCGAAACGGTCGGTCCTTCCGAAGTGGTCAGCAATGACGCGTCGTGGAAGCCGCCAACTGGCAGAGGATCCATTTGTGGAACCTGCCAGAGACAGGCCCCAGTGTTGAACACTGGAAACGAGGAGGTGAATAGACTGGATGGACCTGGAGGTAGCATTGGCGGGTGCACAAATTGTGCACAGTGTGGGTGCTCTTTTGGAAAGTCGCAGATGTATCACGGTAAAGTATACGTTTGCTCGCTCAGTTTTGCTATGAAATGTTAAATGAATATTGCTATAAAAATGGCAAATTTACGACAAGGCCTGATTTATTTATTTATGTTTTCGTTCTTTAGATTCTCAGTTGAATAGGGAAGAGTTGGAGAAAGAAGTTGAACGCGAGAAGTCGAAAAATGGCTATTCGGATAAGAATAAGGACGACAGAGAAAAGGATAAGGACCTGGAAAGATTAAGATATTTAGAAACGAGAATAGCGGATCTGGAAGAGGCGAATATGTGTAGTATTTGTATGGAACGTAGACGAAACGTTGCTTTCCTCTGTGGTCATGGCGCTTGTGAACACTGTGCTGCTCCGTTAAAAACGTGCCACATGTGTCGACAAACCATTACCAAAAAAATCAATTTATATTAGAGAGGCTGGGTTTTATAAAAAAACGAACAAAAAAGTAGGGTTACAAAAAATAAAGCAAGAATATTGGGTTTTTATTTATTGAATACTGTCATTTTATTTAAATTTGTTATACTTTGCTTTTCCAATTCATTGCTTTTTTTACTATAGCTAATTTTTCATCAGCGTTTAACTGATGCAATTACAGTAGTCAATGAATAAAAACTATAATAAAAATAATCAATGACCTAACAATCACTAAAGCCGACTTTTTATCGGCGAGCTTTGATTATACCCCTGCAAATGAAGACGAACTGCCAAACGAAATTTTTAATGTTAAATTCCAATTGCTCTTTTCTACCATGCGTATCGCCGAGAAGTCTGAAGAATTTTTCATCGTATATCTATGTACCATATCGTGCCATAATAACAAACTTAGAAAATTTTAATAATCAAAAACATTTTACAATGTACGAGTCGGCGCGCTGTTCTGTCATCGCGTTTCCCGTCCATTTGTTCGCGCCTGATATCGTTCATGCCTTTAATACCTGACCTCCCATTCAGTCAGAAAGTATACAAACTAGGATTATTTTCCGTGCTTTCGTCGCTTGCCTTGATGTTTTCTCACGTTCGAACGTGGCATAAGAATCTCAAAATTCCTTTCCTTTATAGTGAATTTTTTAGAAGTAAATAATGCATTCCAAAGTCATTTAGAAAAATCTTTGGAATCGTAGATAAAATTAAGAAAAACGAGTTTTTCTAAAGTACTTGTACCATTCTTAGCATATTCTTTATTCAACTTTTTTCATATGCAATGCACTGCTTTTGTTTATTGTACATTATTTGTAAATATTTTATCTCAAATTAATTTTTAAACTATATTTTAGAGTGATATCACTTAATAGTTTTTAGAAAGTTTCAGGGATGACTGAGATATATATATATATATATATATATATATATATATATATATATATATATATATATATATATAAATATATAAATGGTTTTTAAACTATGCTTGAACCGTTTTCTGTATTAAATTAAAAATAATCGAAACTATATACGGTTCGTTTTCGTGCAATTTGTCATTTTACTGAATACTTTAATTTAATGTATTTTAAAGAAAATTACATTATCATGCCGATCTTCATAATTATTTGTACATTTACCCAAGACCAATTTCATTTAAAACACCGAACCACGGAGTTATTTTGATGATTTTTTTCTTGTTTATTTTTGTAATAGTAGTATTGTCATTAAGTCTGTACTGCGTGTACTACAAAAATGAATTTAGGATATAAAACTGTAATAGCGCAATTTAAAGCATCGATAAGTTTCTACGATTGTATGTAACATAAATGGTAATTCAAATAAATTCAATTCAATCAATTCATTTTTACTTGTGTCAATTATTTTATCCCAATCAAGTATATTATAAGAAAGTCATCTCAACACGCTTTACTCTACTCTTGTTTTTACAAAAGAAAAGGAAAAAATAATTATAACATACAAGAGATCACGAGAGAGATGCTTGCCAACTAATTTCATCTAAACGCAGTAAATAGAGCGATAATAGTAACAACAATGATAACACAAGCACACAACATATAACGCCGTGGTCGTGACGCTCATACGACAAGTTCGAACGAAATCGCAGTAAGACTACACCTTGACTTAGCAAGCAGTTCTTATTTATTTTGGTACTTGATAATGTTCGAGATACTCGTATGTTACAATATTGAGCCAGTTCGTAAACTGTAATGATGACAATAGTAATAATAATAATATAATAATAATAGCAATAATATAATAATAATAATAATTTTTCTAAGTATAACCTAAACCTAACACTAGAAAGTGTAATATTTAGTACCTATTAAACTTAAACGTTCTCTGGCATCTCAGGCCTTGCTGTGAATCCATCGCATAAAGTCTACTTATTAGGACCTGTGATCGCAAACTTACATACACTCTTTCATACCTCTCGACTTGTTTATCTGTAAATCAACGACGCGGAGTGGTCCGTTTATAAAATGCTCAGTGCCGTATGGGGCAGATTGACGAAAAAGAAAGACTTTGCGGCTCATGCCGAGCTTGCGCTGCTCTTAGCAAAAGACAAATAGAAATTATCACTGACACTCAACAAAAATAAATTCGTATAAAATTTATCACTACGTATATTCATCGATCTGCCCGACATCATCAGCAGCATATCATCATTTTATATCCCAAGCGAATCGTTGTGAACGCTTTTGCGCTTTTTTTGTGTACGTGCAAGACTGCTTTGCGATTTTGTAACCTAATTCAATAACTACGTACAAATTAAAAAGTCCGAGTAGCGTCCTCGCAACCTTTAAGAATCCCATTGCGTGCTTCATATTCGAAACAAAAAATATATAAATATGAGTACTCGAAATTCTTAAAAGTCATATACAACATCAGCAGAACTCTAGCAATAGATACAACTTGAATGAGGAAAAGTATAACAGTGGCTCAAAAGGAACAAAGCGTCACAGCACACAGATATTACAAACATAAAATTCTACAGTAATAAGTTCGGCGAGTGATTCGCCGATATACACATACTATACATATATAGCCTTCAACGACACTCGGACTCCTTAACTGAGTGTAATAATTGCGATGAGTGATTACGCGTGCGTGTACTTCCCCAATCATGTTATCCGTCCTCGAATACACACTCGATTCGATTTACAATGGGGTTCTACGAAACAAATAATCACGCGAGTCGTTCAGCGCAGCATCGGTCATTAATTGTCCCACAGACGCTCACGCAACCGAGGCTGGGCTTCGTGTTCTCTTGTTTCACGGCAACGAAGAAATACAATTTTGCTGACTTTAAGCGACGACTGGTTCGGGACTGCAGGGCTTGAGCTCGGGCTCGTTCTGCGAGTCGCTCGAGGATTTGCCGCTGCCGGGGCTGGACGAGCTGGAGGACGAGGATGAAGCGTTGGGGTCGGGGTCAGGCGTCACAGCCGCCCACTTGGTCGTGTAGGGCGCGGCTCGCGCCTGCCTCCTCGCGCGCATCTTCTCCCGCCGCTGCTCCATCACCAGGCGCAGTCGCCTCATCTTACCCTTGGTTGCTTCGTTTTCTTTGGAAAGTTCTGAAATGCAAGTATATTATTTTTCTTTACGACGTAATCGACCAATCACTTTCGCCACAAATGTTACGAGCTTCTTGGTGAAGTAACCGTAATTGGTATATCAAAGCAGAGACGCGGACTCACCACTAGAGTATCCAGGAGTGGACGACACCGGGCACCCGGGCGTGGCCTCCAATCCAGCAGGTGCGTGTCCGACGGTCGTCGTGCCCGCGGCAGCGCCCGATGACACGGCAAACATCGAAGGCGCCTGGGTCGCGCCAGTGGACGTCGCAGCCGCCGAGCCGATCGAAGCCGCGGACGAGGCGGAGGCGCGGTGGTGGGTGGTCGGGTGCCTGTGATACCTGTAGTGTCCGGCCGTTGTAGCCGGGGTCGCGCAGAGCAGGTCGTTAAGGATGTGAATGATGGTGCTGATGTCGCGCTTGGGCCTGCCGTGCCTGTCCTGCAGTGCCGGGTTGAGAGTGCCGCTGAACGTGCCCGTGTACACGCCCTTCCCGTGGTGGTGCATGCTCTCGATTATCGCTCCTTGGCGGCGTTTTGCGTTCTCCTAAAAGCAATCGAGTGCAACAATAATTAGTCTCGTACGCTGATGTCGATGCGAAAGTAGGTCGCTCGTTCTCAAACTCACGAGTTGAGAGAGGCCTAACAAACTGAGTCATGCGACTCGCTTTAATCGATGACACTGCGCGCGCGCTGCGTCGATTGAAAACGACACAACCGTGCGGCCAATGACATAATACATCGATACAGCCATTGGTATGTACTCGTCTTTTGAGCAACTTACCTCCGAGGAGAGCTGCTTGAGTTTCTGGGTGAGGTTTCTGGAAGCTTCAACCAGCGCTCTGGTGTCGAGGGTGGCGGTGGGATTGACGGCGGGATCGCCGGACGTGGTGTCCGGGCTCTCGGGACTCGTGACCGGCGTGACAGGGGTCGTGGGTGTCGTGGGCGTCGAGGTAGCTGACGCGCTTGGCGTCGTCGCTGCGGCTGCAGACGCGCAGACTTCCATGGCGCTGCCGGAGGTAGTGCAGCTGGCCTCTTGTGGGATGCTGCTGTTGGCGTGGGTGGCGCAAACCTTGTTCTTTGGTGATAGCTTCGAGCAGTCGCACGGGCCGAGAATGAGCGACCAGTCGGAGAACTTGCAATTGCTCGTCGCCAGTTCAGCTGGAGACGTAGGGTTGGACTGTTGCTGCGAGGCTGCTACTGCCGTTGTTGCTGCTGGCGCAGAGCTGGAGCTAGAGCTCGGGCTGACTTCGGAGGCTTCGGGACATGATGGGCAGGACTTTGGCGCTGAAATTTGTTGTTTACGTTAGTACAAAATTACAATGCCGTATAGAGTGTATGAAATAAACAATGGTCAGGGCGATTCGATTTTTAATCAAAGCTTAAGTATGTATAAAGTACTCGCGAACTTTCCCATCGGTGCCCCTGTGTACACACTTGCACACATAGGAGGGAGAGATCGATACACAGCGGACATACCTTGTGCCGCGGCAGCGGTGGCGGCGGCCTTGGTGGCCAGTCGAGTTTGACGATTGAGATCGAGCAGCGAGTACGGGTAAAACGCGTGCCTATTCGGACGCACATGCCTGTACTTGGGCGGTTGCCTCTGTTGCTGTTGGGCTACGGCCTGTCTACCGGGTGGCGTCACGGGCGGCGTCTCCGGCTGAACGAAGTTCTGCTGCTGCTGCTGTGGTTGAGGCAGGACCGACTGCTGTTGGCTACAGCAAGGTGCCGCAGGCGAGGTCGGTGTGTTGGGTGGACTGGGCGTCCCGAAGAGACCCGATGCAGCGGCGAGCTTGCTCACGAGCGACGAGGATAGCGACACCTTCGAGGCGCTCGTCGTCGTGGCCGAGGCGTTCGATGTGATGCCCGATGCCCGTCTAGAGGATTAGAAAAATAAAAAATATGTATGAATATTCTGCGTTAGTCTCATGCTCGGGTCGGGGTGAAGCAAGGGTTTTCAGAGGGGCAGAAGACGCGTAGGCGGCATCAGAGCAGCCCCCGAGAAAATCGATCTAGCGCCTATAGAACCGGCGCTCGCTCGCTCTGACACACTCCCACGCGCGCAAGGGGAGAACAATACACACACACACCGCGCCCAAGTACTCACCTCGCATCGAGGGCCGGCTGCTGCTGCTGCTGTATCTCCTGCTGCTGCTGCTGTTGCACTGGCTGAATAGACTGCTGCTGCTGCTGCTGCTGCTGCTGTTGGGGTAAACTGGCAGGAGCAGCTGCCGTGCTGGCGTTGGCTGGGGTGACGGTCGAGAGCTGGAGCTGGATGAGCATCATGTGATCGCCGAGTCGCATGGTGAGGTTCAACGGGGCTTTGCCCGAGAGGAAGTCGTTCACCTGGGAGTCGCTTAAGCTTTCGAGGGCCTGCATGACGCTCTGCTCCGGGCGCTGGGCCTGTAACGAGAGCACGCTATGCTGTAGGCCTCGTTGGACTTGGTATCGCGGCTTCTATAACGTCGACAAATAGTGGTTTTCTTTGGTCAGCTCTCAGTCATTTGCTTCTATTTACTGTGTATAAAAATCGTGTCTGTGTGTGTATATAGTATAGTGTTTCTGAGTATATTACATTATAGGAAAAAGAGAGATTCATTTATATATTAACTATTACTGAAATGTTTTCGCATTTCACCCTTTTCTTTTATTTTTATTTTTCATTCCCGCAGCTCGACCTCTCTCACGCGCGATTCCCGTGTAAATCGAGGTGCAGGCGGCGCGCTGCTTTTTTCGCCCGTCGACTGCTTTAATACATCTCGTGCGTCAGCAAACCGGTTGAGCCTGACCGCGGCGAGCTACTGCCGCGTCTCTCTCTCTCTCTCTCTCTCTCTCTCTCTGTGAAATTGGCGAAAAGCTGCTGCGCTAAAAATTCGCGATCCGCTGCTTCTTATCGAGAAAAACAAGCTTTTCGAAAAGCGAGTCACTGTCAACGAAAAAAAAAGGATTTTTCTTCCTTCGCGTATATTACATAAATCAGCTCGCGCATAGGATCTACACGCATGCGGCAAGCCGCAGCGCAAAAAAGAAAAGATCCCACGCGCGCGTGCATTGTATATATGTATATATGTATATATATACTGCAGGCCGCCGAAAAAGTCGTCATGCATCCTCAGACTGCGGTCATGCTCTCCTTTCGCGATGTGCATTCCCCCGCATCGCTATTATGCGTCGTTGTATTATCCCCTCCTCTATATCCTACTATTCTATCCAGCTCGTAGTAGAGAGGTGCATATATACATATAGCACACTACACGCGGGCGCGGCGTTACATAAGCACGATATATGCACAATGCGTTCTTTTTTTATTTTAAAACACTCGCTCCGATCAGCTGTGTGATGAGTGAACAGGAGGAGAACTGCCCCGATGGGTTTCGTTGTTATGCGAGAATCTTGGTCTGTATGTAATCATATAATGATTATTACATCAGACCTGCGTTATATTTTATATATATATATGTCTTTACACTAATTGAGCGACACTCATTGATAAGCGTTATATCGTTACCCAACAACTCGCATTGTTCAGTTCACTGAACGTATACACAAGGCTTATATAGCGCGTCGCTGTCTAGGTCAGACAGACGACGGACCATTGAAACACTGCCAAAGTCAAGCCCACTGCAGAGGCATTTCTCTCTCTCTCTCTCTCTCTCTCTCTCTCTCTCTCTCTCTCTCTCTCTCTCTTTTCTGCTTCAATCGTCATCGATAAATAATCAATATCACCTAGCGTTCAATTATTTTCTTTTCTCTCAACAATATACCAGGGTATAAGGATTCCGGAGCACACAGCCATATTTTATCAACGCGTACACACGCACAACGGAGAGAGAGAGAGAGAGAGAGAGAACAGTAGCCGCAGCTATATACATATATATATACACAGTAGTATGTATAGGGTAAGTACACGGGGGAGATGAGGGAAATCGATACACGCGCGGCGCGTCGCCCCCCGACGACATCGCACGGACACAAATATGTACACGTGTGTACGTGTGCTGCGCGAGAAGACCTGCAGAGGAGGAAGAAGAAACCTCGCCGCGAGACTCGCGGGTACACCTGACGGACTTCCTTTCGGACTATGGCGCTATGTGTGTGTGTGTGTGTGTGTATGCGCGAGGATGCGACGAGAGAGAGATACCCGACGAGTGACCCGCCACCGCGACGACGACGACGACGGCGGTGGAGCCGGCTATATATGCTCATCCTCTTATACGCGCTATGTGCGCTCTTTCGATAGGCGAACTGGTATACGGCTGCTGGGGCTTTAAGTCTGCACCGCAAATGTTTCTTTCGAGTCTTCTCTATATATCTCTCTCGCGCAGTACTATGAACGAGCATTTGCTTTGTTCAAGTTTTTAAAACTTTCCTTTTTCGTTGATTATATATACCAAAACACACATGATTTTTTTTTCAATAATCATCGGGCGCCATATGAATTCGCGTAATTAAAAGCTATATTCATTATACATATTTATTCCCAAACGTGACGACGACAAGCGAATTCATACTTCGATATCCGCATATACTTGATCGCACCTCTTTCACATACAGCCCTTCAACTTTTTCCCGTATAATGTACACTTAACGCATTAATTCGTCGCTATCGGTTACAGTTGAATTTAACAGGTTTCAACTCCGCTGACCGTTACAGCCCGGTCTCGCGCGTGTATAATACATATACATATATATATATATATATATATATATATATATATATACAGAGAGAAGAGAGTGCGGAGAGTTTCTAACTGTCGAGCTAACGGAGAAAAAAAAGGAGCCTGAATTACGCGCTGCGCTGCCTCTCAAATCCTCATCCCGCCGGCGTTATCATAACAGTTAATTGCTAATAATAACCGTCGCGCGTTAGAGTTAATTAATTAATTACATTAGATTACGAGGCGCTCGATGTGCTATGCAGCGCGCGAGAAAAAAACATATATATGCAGTACGACCACTGATGCTGCTGCGGCACACGGATTTCCGGCGCGCCGAGAATAGCATGACTTCCGAAAAGCGAAAATCGAATCGACCTTAATTGTTTTCTTTCTCTCGTTCTCTCTCTCTCTCTCTCTCCCTCTATATATATATACTGTAGTGTGTATATGTGCTGCCAAACGCAATTCGCGGATGCGGGAAACGAGTCAGAGGAGAGAGGATCGACCCGCACCGTTGCGGCCAATGAGTGAAATGGAACGCTCGTGTCCGGGGCAGTTGACTTTTTATATAGCTGCATACGCGTATATATATATTTATAATATTCCAATGCTAATTACACCGACGGAGGTGTATGCAGCAAATCGGAGAGATATATTCCTATTATAATATCGCGCATATAATATGCGATAATGCGCTGCCGCCGCGTATAGCCAGAAAGACAGTAAGTATATATATACGGCTGCCAATAGCATTTGCATCGGGGAAAATCGAAGAGCGAGAGAGAGAGAGAGAGAGAGAGAGAGAGAGAGAGAGAGAGAGAGAGAGAGAGAGAGAGAGAGAGAGAGAGAGAGAGAGAGAGAGAGAGAGAGAGAGCGAGAGAGCGAGAGAGAACGAGAGAGCGAGAGAGCGAGAGAGAGAAAGAGAGCGAGAGAGCGAGAGAGCGCGAGAGAGAGAGAGAGAGAGAGAGAGAGAGTAGGGAAGTATGTCTCTCTGCAGCAGCGCGAGAACGAGGCAAGATGGCGCCGCAGGGTGGGAAGAAGAAGCTGCGGCTACCGCATCACACACACACACATATATATAGACACATATAAAAAAGAGACGCCGCAAGCTCACGCTTCTATAACTAGCCGAAGAATGGAGATCTACTTTTGATGCGCACGCATACTATAATATCATCGGATGAATTACATCCAAAACTCTCATACACATATGTATATAAAAAAGAAATGCGTTAAAACGGACAAGAAGAACAAGAGAAAAAAGAGGAGGCGTCCCTCTCACATTATATTACATCCCCGCAGCAGCGTCGTGTCGACCCACGTGTGTGTATTATGTGCGTGTGTGTGTCTGTATGTATGTGTGCTTCAGGAGGTCCCTATATACAGTCCTCCCTCGCACATAGCCATCGCTGCAGGCACCTACGCGCCTTTGGCCTCCCACATTTCGTTATAGCAGTAGAGAGAGAGAGAGAGTGAGAGAGAGAGAGAGAGAGAGAGAGAGAGAGAGAGAGAGAGAGAGGGAGAGAGAGAGAGAGAGAGACGAGCAGTCGCCCCTATATATGTATACGCGCTCTCTCTCTCTCTCTCTCTCTCTCTCTCTGTCTCTCTCTCTCTCTCTCGAATGCAGCGACAAAAAGCAGAACCTGCTGATGGCTTCCTGATGCGCCGACAGCGAGAGAATTTACGTGGAATTATTTTACACTCAAAGTCACAGAGATATTTAGCATCAGTATATATAGCCCGACTCGCGATTAAAATTGCTGTTTGTATTTTCGCGCAACTCTTTCTCTCTCTCACGCACGCCAAGGTTCTTCTGCGCCAATTTGATCGCGGAGTTTATCGACTCTTATATTCTCGTTGACTCGACAATAAAGTGTGTGTAAATACTGCAAGTATATATACCGCGAATTGAAAATAGTCGAGGCCGATAAAGATGATTCACATTGAGAGAGTGATGAGACGAAATTGCGCGAGGAGGAAAAAAGTTTTTTTACGTGAAAACAGCCGTGACTCTCCTTCTATATAGACTTTCCCACGAGTAATAGCAGCAGCTAGCTTCGATAGTCAATAACCTTACAGAGCCGCAGATATAAAGAGGGAGAAGAGCGGCGACGTATAAGCAAAATCATCGAGCCGTTCCATATAACTCGCGGCATCTGTCTTGTTATATTATATATACAAAAAGACGGAAAGCGGGACAAAGCTGCCATCTTCTCTATCCCTCTTGCTCTTTGTGTGTGTGTGTGTGTGTGTGTGTGTGAGTGTGTGCGCGCGCGCGTGTGTGTGTGTGTCAAAGAAGCGACCGAAGAAAAGAAAAGTGTAAAATGGGACCGGCTAGTATTGTTATTAGACGATCGTGGGTGGTAGTACAGAGGGGGAAGAGAGAGAGAGAGTCTGGACGTTCGGCTTTAATCCGAGAGAGCCGCTCATTTATTACCGAATCACGAGGCAAAACTACGCCCCCCGCCACGCCGCCTCTGCGAGTTAACAGGGGACTCTTAATCAGCGCGGCGACCCCCCTATGAGCCTAGTGTATACATACACGCATATATACGCGCACTTTCGTCACTATTACTCTAACAGCGCGTCCGGTACAAACATTCTCTCTCTCTCTCTCTCTCTCTCGCATTTTTTTCACTGTGATGCATCGACATTTCAAGCTTATTAAGTCTCAATCGAAGCGCGTCAATTACGAAAACGAACCACATAAAGCGCTTGCGCAAGCCTCCGGAATTTCATGATGCGATTAGATAACGCAAACGAGATAAGAGGAGAGAGAGAAAACCCCGTCACGCCGCCGCTTCGAAAAAGTTGCGAGGGCGGTACCGGCAAGAGCTCGGGCAAGAGAGAGAGAGAGAGGAAGCCATGGCCAGCCCTGAGATAAACTGCGGCGCCCACGACTCGTACACATCGGAGATAGCGTGTGTGGCATTCCAAGAGCGAGGGATCGTTCATGTGCGACTTTTCGTCCCAGGGATATATATAAAGAGAGAGGGAGACAGAGAGAGAGAGAGAGTTTAATTGTCGCCGCAGAGTTTTTTCGGAATGAAATGCTGGCGCGGTTTGTGTGTGGGAGGGCGTAGTCGACGCCGTCGCCGAGCTATGGGCTATATTTGATTTGCGTGGGGTGCAGATGATGCCTCTGGCGCGGTGTACATACGCACGAAACGTCGAGTTTGGCTTGTGTGTTCACTAATACTGCACTTGTTTTCAAGCGCGATATATGTACACAGCAGGTTGGAAAAGACAAAACAAGATGGTGTATGTTATTGGGATGTATAGCCTTTTATCGAGTCGTAATCAGGCCGACAATCGAGTATAGTGGCAGCACCGACGTCGTGTGTGTCTGTCGTCATATATATATATATATATATAGTAAAGCAGAGGCGATATCTTCGTGTATATTACGCTTTAATATCGTCGAGTTATATACACGAGAGAACATCTTCTTTCTTTCTGTATGTATTAAAAGTAAATAAAAACGCCAGACACGCGCAAGCATCGAAACACGTAATCCAAGAGATACATACATATATATATACCGCGCAACAATGTGACAAAAAAACACAGAGCTTATGTACAAATCGGACACGCGCGCTTTTCTCTCTTTTTTATTCTTTTTTTCCTCGTCACGATTATCGCTGCTATTGCGGTGGCTATACCGCAAACTCTCGTTCTCGAGGTGCACCGTTGATAACCAAAAATAAATTTTGTACATGTATATTTTTTAAGCAGCGTACGTCTCGCAAGAGATAGAACTGCATCTGACGCACAAACCGTTTCGCCGGTATATGACACACGCGCGATCCGGAGCGCCGATAAAAACATATATACGCCTCCCCGAATATATATATATATATATATATATATATATATATATATATATATATATATAGTATCAGTTGAAAATACGCGCGGAAGGCTTATATACTTCCCCGGATTACTACATATATACAGAAGAAGAGAGTGATGAATCGCTTCGTTCTACGAGATTTTATTATATATACATACAGATGTGCCTATACAGGCTATAATTTATTAAGGCGAATCGCGGATAATTAACGTGCGCGCACACGATGCCGACGTGCAAATTGAATGTCAAAGTCATATTTTCGCGGCAATTTATAGCAGCCGGTCTGCGTTGTACATATACATATATATGTTGCAGTATTTGATTTCTCTCTCTCTCCCTCCACCTTTATATGTTTTGCTGTATTTATATATACATATAAAACGAACGAGTAAACGACAGCGAGAGAGTTTCTGTTATTTTGTTGGACTTCATCGAACGTTAAAGCGGATGCACCGGTATGCCTATTCGATATCGACGCGCAGCTGATGTGCACTCATGCGTGTATACCTATACACTATAACACATGAGCATCGCATTTTTTAAAGGCAGTGTCGGGATCAGTTTTTTCCGCTGAATAAATATCGAGAGTACAAATATAAAAATTCGATTGAATCTTCGCTCTTTAAGATTAAATTTTCGATGAAACGTATAATAACTCGACTAAGCTAATCCCAACCATTACAATTTTACACCCGATCAAATTTATTCCGATCAGGATGAATCATCCCCCGGCAATTACGCAACTTCCTAAAAAAAATGTCTCTTAAGCCGCATCCCTTCCGCCCATCGTATTAGTACGTACAGTATCCTCCCCGTCAAGCGCAAAATCAATCCCGCAAAGAAGCTTTCCCAGCAGTGCAGAGCGCAGCCCAAATAGAAGAGAAGAAAGTGAAAGCTCGCTGCCGCTGCCGAGCGAGAGAACAGTGATCGGTGCTTAACGCGCCGAGGAGTAAGCAACATCCAGCGGCTCTGCTCTACCGTGCGGGTAAGTACAGAGAGAGATAGAGAGAGAGAGAGAGAGAGAGAGAGAGAGAGAGAGAGAGAGGGAGAGAGAGTGGGAAATTCGCCTCGATCGAGCGGTTCCCCGTCGGCGCTGCTGTGAAGGGTGGAGAGAGAGAGAGAGAGAGAGAGAGAGAGAGAGAGAGAGAGAGAGAGAGAGAGAGAGAGAGAGAGAGAGAGAGAGTACGGGGGAATTTGCATGCAGATTGCGCGCACACCACTACACACACAGCAGTGGAATATACGCGTTATATACAGTAATGTACAGAGAGGGAGAGAAAGAGAGAGATGCAAAAATCGAATTTCCAAGCGGCTCCGGAAAACAGAGAGCGAGAGAGAGAAGTGGAATGGTTCATCCCCTTTAATGCACTTATCGACGCGCGCGGCTGCGGACGATTGAAATTCGTTAACTTTAACTACCGTTGCGCTGCGTTAAACGCGTTTGTTTGATCAAACTTTTCGATGCTGCTCTCTTTCTCCCCACCTCGCATATGTGTGTGAATAGCAGGATTTTCACGACAATTAAAGTACAAACACTTATAGACGACGGGAAATAATCAATATACATATATATATATATATATATATATATATATATATATATATATATATATATATATATATATATATATATATATATATATATATATATATATATATATATATATATATATATATATATATATATATATGAATCGTCCGAGAGTGGAAATCACGTACATAAGTTTGGAGCCACTCCTGCATAATGAAACGAAAGAATCAGAGAGAGAGAGAGAGAGAGAGAGAGAGAGAGAGAGAGAGAGAGAGAGGGAGAGAGAGAGAAAGGAAGGGCGCACATAGTAGCTCGACACTTGCGCGCGCATGCTGTTGCCAGCTCGACTCTCTCTCTCTCTCTCTCTCTCTCTCTCTCTCTCTCGGAACACACCCTCCTACGAGGACGCAAGCCTGAGAAAGACTCGCCCCTGTAGAATCAGCTGATGCCCTTTTCTCTCTATAATATAATACTAGCAAAATCCATCGCGCTTCGCGCGCTTAGTTTTATTCGTCGTATCTTAAACCTCAAAAACATAAGGCTATATTCAAAACAACGGAGATTACAATGTATAAGTTTCGAGATTCAGAGGTCAGTTTTTTAAGAGAGGGCTCAATCTAAATATCGTATTTCTTATTTGCGTTCCTAAATTCTTAAACCAGGCTATCAAACAGAGCATTAAATGCTTCATAAACACAAAGGATATCACTTTTTTAAGAGAATCATGGTCATCATGGAACACTGGAATTTGTCCAGAAGTCCCCATACAAACGTTTTTGACAATTATTTACTTATTAAATAGTCTTTATAATTAATATTAAAATTAATTTAACTCTTAAATACTCTTTAATTATTTTATTTATATTTATTATAAAATCAAATTTAGAATTTAGATTCAGCGTTTTGAATCCAGCTTAGATTCTGATTCGCGTTCCTCAATTCTTAAACCAGGCGATCAAACACGACATTAACTGGCTTCACAACATTCACTCATGACTTTTTTAAGAGAGGATAATAGTACATGGTATAAATCGCACCGATGCCCCCTCCCATAAGACCCGCAAGTGCCGCTGCCGCTACTGCTTCCTGCGCCCAATCTTTTTTGCGCTTTCTCCCGCTATACGCACACTCTGCTATACTCCGTTACTCCGTACTGCTGCTGCTGCTGCCGCCGCTTCTTCTTCTTTTCGTTCGGGACGCGAATGGTGCGTGTATTTTTAAACCATAGCTATATACATGCGTCACTCACGGCGAGCATACGGAAAGTCAGCCGATAAGTGCGACAAACGCGATTGCAGCGCAGTGTGTATAATTTCGCAACTCCGACGAAAAAAAAAAATAAGCACCTGTTGTGAGCTATATTCTCGCGGCCTCAGGCGTAAAAAATATATAAGCACGCTGCAGCATTCTCAAATGTACGCATATATATACAACTGCGCTAATACACTAAAGAGCACGAGGGGGGGAAAGGTACAATGCATATACAACGGGTGATGCTCGAAAAAGAAAGGTCGCCGACGAATTCCATGCAGCAGGAGCAGCGGAGGTGATAACGGTACGGCGACCCAAAAAATAGCGGCCACCTTCGATAAGATTGCTAAAAAATGTACATATGTATGCGTATGGGCGTCATCGGCTAAAGTCACGGTATATTCTTTGTGTATATATACATACATACATACATACACACGGTGAATTATATATAATATATAGATGATGTATATCTATATATATATACGTACAGAGCGCGAAAAGCGTCGTCGTCGCGCGGAGGATATGGCCGAGAAACCAAGTGACCTGAGCGGCGGCGGCGGCAAAGTTAACGGAGTTGTTTATCCAGGGCTCTCTCTCTCTCTCTCTCTCTCTTGCGCGCGAACGCGTTCCGCGTAATCTTCCAGCGCCTGCACCGAGAGCTGCTGCTGCATATCGGTTTCAGGATAGACTACCGTTCGCTGCCGCAGCAGCGGTGAATTCTTACATTACATTACACGCTTATAAGGAAATATTGTTGTTTGTTGCCACGAGAGCGTGCGCACAGGCCAGAAGAGTCCTTTACATAACGAAGGTGATGATGACGATGATGATGAGGTGGAGAGCTATCGTGTAATTATATGCGCCACTTTCGTTTGTTTGGCTTTCTTTTTTTTCGGTTAAGTCGACAGAGAGTGAGAGAGAAGAGTTGAGAGTTTCTTCTTTGGGATATGATATAAGTGCGATTTTACGGGCTGTAAAGAATCTTTTTTATGGCTTCGAAACTTTGAGTCTATATACCTACACAGAAAAAAGGGGCATTCAGACAGCATAAATTGTTTAAGTGTATGTTTGTTTCAAATGAATTCGTGAAGATATCGCCCAAATAATTTGTGATAGATCCAAATGACTTTTTACTGTTTACCGTATTATACTAGAAATTGCTCTTTACGCGCTTCGATTGTAAAGCAATTGATCTGCTCGACTATTGAATACGGGGGAAAACGCCACTTGGCACACAACAACCGGTAATAACAAATTTCAAATCTAACTGATGCAAAGCCCATAGCTCAATTATAGTTATCCCCCGATATACATATGCTTACAAATTGTCATTTTGTTTGTTAATTTTATCCTATATTAAATTGCTCATAACTTTTGACTGGAGCGGTCATTCTCAACGAGTATTTTTCAAATTCTTAGCCCCAGTTGTTCATTAAAATTAAAGAAAACATATTTGCTCAACCAGGAAATTAGAATAGAATAGAATAGAATAATAATTTAGTTGATATGTCAAAATTTGTACATCGTACGTTCGCTTTAGAGCTGAATATCACAGCAGTCAATCACGGGTAGTTTACATATACATATATATGTCTTGTAGATTATTACAATGTACATTTGTCACTTATATAATTACACTAATTAATTACTCTAATTAATTACAATGAGAATCATTTTTAATAACAATCACTATGTTCTATAGTAAAGGTATATAACATTTTTACTATAGAACATAGTAGTTTTTATTACAAATTTTTCTCAGTGTAGTAATTGACCTGAAACTTTTTATTGGCAAACGGTCTCGACTGGCTTCTCTTCTGCTTTACATTTTATACGTTCTAACAAACCTAGGGCCTCAAAGTGTCCGAACTCTCTTAGAATGTAACATTCCGACTCATATACACCGCGTATGTAACGCCTAATCAATCCTCTACATAATACATGTATATATATATATATATATATTACACTTATATCTCGACTTATACAGCTGCGCACAAAGGCAAAGCTGCGACGACACAGTGAATAACGCAGTGGTACGGCAGTGCGAATAAATAGCCGCTGATGTACGCGAAAAGAGAAGATGAGAAAATACGAGAGTAGTGAAGAAATAATTAAATATGTGTATGTGTACGTGTACGTGTATGTAGATAATATATGCGTGTGTTGTAAAAGCATAAGAGGGCGTCGTTGACGTTACTTACCAGCAGTCCAGTCTCGACGCTCGGCAGCAGCGTCAGTCGGCTGCCGTCCTGCAGTCGGTTCTCCTCTAGGGTACCGTCGCGCAGCTGCCTGAAATCACAAAGTCAAAAGTCTCGATCAAGTATCGGTACTTGTGTGCAAGTGCCTCAATATATATACTACATATATAGCTGTATGTATATATATATATAAAAACGCATTGCACAGAGAGGCTGTGGGAATTTCGAGGCAGCGGACGGCTTGTTTCGCGCTTGACTGCAATCGATCTTTCGCGCCCGGGATGACTCGCCGGGTTGCAGGCCCCTTTTTCTTGTGCGCGAAAAATCAACCGCTACGTACAACATATATCTATATATACACTTTTATACTTTCTTGCGAGCGCGTATAATTAAGACGCCTTTCCTTTCGAGCAGCTATATCGCGTTATTATATATAGGCACCGCGTGTCGCAACAACGAGCGTAAAGAACAAATTAATCGCAGGATTGTAAAATTCCGGCCCAGCGCAGCTACATTGCAGTTTTTTTCGATAGAGAAAAACCGCGGCGGGCATTCAACCCGTATATCAAAGCGCGGCTTCGTCGCGCGCGAGGCTATTAATAACTTCCTAAAAAGACACGCGCAATTAAATGCCTCCTTAAGCTAAATACCCGAGAGCTACCCAAGAAGCCGCCGCTGCTAATATATATGCTGCAAAACGCAAATGCTGCACTTACACGCACGAGCCCGGCGCCGCTGCCTACTTGCTATATACGAGAGCATAATATAGGAAACAGAGTGTGTAGGGAGAGAGAAAGAGAGAGAGAGAGAGAAGAGAAGGAATCGCGGGCGCGCACGCATTATATTTATAGCCGGAGGCGGCAAAAGCCAGGCCTCATAATGCGCTTACAAGTGCAGCGCACCGCCTGCACGGCGGCGGTGGCGGCATACTTGTTTCGCACCTTTATTTTCAATTAATAAAATCATCGCGCGCGCGAGATGTACAATACCTTCATTTGCATTATATACGCGTTCCGCGAGCGGCGCTTAGAACCGGAAACTTCTTCGAGAATGGATTATACATACATATATATATATATATGTTGCATGATATACGCACGGATGAGAGAGGGGTGTATATATTATATACGTATCAGTGCGAGCGCATGCGGACAATGCATCGGGTTCATACAAGCGCACACGTTGTTCTTGGGAAGTAGGTATTATAAGTGCATAATGGTCGTGAGCTATTTGCTACTGGTTTACAAGCTCTGCAGCGCTCTCTGCAATTAGCGACCGTCGACGATCTTTTTTTTTGTTCGAGCGTATTGTATAAAGCACACTACATATATATGAAAAAGAACTGCGGACGTGTGTGTGTGCAGGATATTATAAGCGAGAACGATGCACGACGGTGTGACGACGACGAAAAGTCGTCGCAGCGTGTAAATCCTTATCAGCAAATAAAGCGCTTATGGCAAAATGCCTTGGATAAAGGCCGAGAGCGCAAGCAAGCATTTTATTGTCTCCCCCACTCGAATCGCGCCTTTTCATTCCTGCCACGTTATCTACCTCTCTTTTTTTCTTCTGCGCACCTCGAAGAGTATATACACGTCGCGTATATACATAGATATGCGTTCAGCACGTATGTATATACACGCGCTCGTATAAGAAGTCGGAAATAACGTTTACGTGCTCGTCTTATTGCTGCTGCTGCTCTGATATGCGCCGATTCAGGCTAATATGTCTATATCGGTATCTCAAAGATAAAGAGCGAAGCGCGACAACATTGTCGATGGTGTGTTGGACTTGAAAAAATGTAGGGTATAGTATAGATTAGTGTACGCGTTGTATGTGTATATATATAGCGTTCAATAACCGATTCGCGTATATATTATATGGGGTAGTTTATAAATAATATTATTATATAATAAGCACTCATTATAGATATGCTCACGATGTAGTGTTTATATACGCAATAAAGTATATATTTTTAGAAAAACTTTTCCGAGCCGCCGGTCTATTACCGGACAAGAGCCGCCGCTTATAGATTCGCAATAAATTTCCAATAGATCGATGCCGCCGAGGAAAATATCAATACATAAATAGGCTTCTTTCATCTTTCATTCCCTCTATAGCCGCGCTGCATCAATATAATATATAAAACTCCATCTATACAATACGCGCAATAAAGCGACATCGATCACCATCGGATCAATGTTTCAGCGAATGCACTATGCGGCGTTTCCTCGTTAGATAACGCTATACGAGGCTTACTCCTGATGAACTTACACCAACTTCAAACTTGCGCTTCGTTTTCGTTTGCAATCGTAACAGTGTCGCATCTCGCTGTATAATACGCGCATAATGGGCACGAAATGTACACATTATATGTAGAAGGTTCGACTCACGTAATACGTCACTATATATATAGAAAATACGAAAACCGATTTCATTGAATTTTCATTCTTAATCGCGCATGCGCACGTATTATATTATAAGGTGCACACACAACGCTTTAATCAAAACCGCGCGCGCGAGAGAACAAAACAATCAGCTCTTTGTCGTCGTTCTTATCGCTCTACTCTTCTCTTTTTTTCGCTCTTTACCCGTCTATATATACCGATGGACGTCGTCTCTGCAGAAGCTACAGTTTCGACAGAGAGAAAGAACAGTCCTCGCTCTTGCTGCGAATCAAGACTTTCCACAATCTCCGGAATGACTTTGTATACGCTATATATACTGCAGCGATATTTTTCGTGCTTGATTTATTAATTGAATTTACGTGTTCCAGCCGGTGCCATTCTGACGTCAATCTCCTGCGGATTTAGCAACGAGTATACACAAACACACACGCACACACACACACACAGAGTACAGGGGGGGGGGTATATAATATAGTGATCGAAATAACTTTATATTTTCAATACACGATGGTATATACACATCATACGGTTGAGCTCGTCGGATGATGATTGTTATCATCGCCGCCGAGGCTCTGGTTATGACGAGCGCGCATATATATATATATACATATATACGCTGCATAAGTTGTTCGTTAGTGCGCGCGAGATTAAACCCGAAAATAGCGCAGCGCGACGATAAAGCGACGAGGCGTCTGCATCGACGCGTGCAGATTCATCTGTATATTCGCGAAATTCTGTCTGCAAAGGTGGGAGTTCCTCCCGTGACGCATTATCACGACGACAGTACGATATATAAATATATAATCTACAAGTCTCAATATTAGCGTATAAACACCGCATACGCGCTCATAATTATAATATAAACTGAACCGACCCTATGTATACATAAACCCAAGGCGTATATACCGCCGCGCGCGTACGTCTATATTAATTATATATTCTCCTGCTTTCGTTATTAAATTTGCATAAACAGTTCGTTCGCGGACAACAAGACATCATCCTCCAAATTAACTGCAGCACTATATCCGTCCTGGTGCGTCTCTCTGTGTGTAATATTCGTTCTCCATGTTCTGCGTACACACATTCGCGGCTTATGGAACACTTCCCTCTCTTCTCGCTCTGCTCCCGGCGATTACGCACGCTCGTCGCACGCACGGCCAATTATACTTTGCATGCGGCAGTAGCGCACATATACACACAAGAGTTGCTGAGAGAGAGAGAAAGAGAGAGAGAGAGAGAGAGAGAGAGAGAGAGAGAGAGAGAGAGAGAGAGAGAGAGAGAGAGAGAGAGAGAGACGCTCGTGGAAAAGTTCGATGTTACAACGTCCTTCGCTATACGCTATAGCTATATGCTGGGAGAGACTGCGGGATTTTCGGAGCGAGTGAAAACGTTGGTGCCGCCGACGAAGGAGAGACAGGTGTTGAGAAACTATACTGATGTATAGTCTCTCTCGCTCGAAATATATACTATATAGATACGATTGACGGATGAAGCATTGTGCAAATTATCATAAATTAGTCGATCTTTTGCTACTCTCGGGATTTCGAAACTCTCGGCTCTCTTCTCTTTTTTCCCTCACTCTCTGAAAACGAGAAAGAGGTAGATAATGTGTATTAATCGATCTTGTGTACACATTATGCACGTGCACAACACACACAGACGCATATAGTTATCCGCTTAAATTAGTGTCGCTACGCGACAGGTGCAGCCTTCCGAACAGTAGTCAATACAAGCCGCCGACAAGAGCGCGAGCGCGTCCAAATAAACGTATATAGCCAATTAAGATCGAAAACAAAAAACCCGCGAGAGTATGAAGTATGTGCATAAATCGAGCGATCACGCGAGCGAGATACGCTCGTGTACTTATACTACAGCGCAGCATCGCCGTCGTCGCAGCGACGAATGAAACCAGCCGCAATAAAACGCTTATTCAAAACGTTAAACATCGACTATATACTCGTGAGCTGCCGAGCAGAGCCGGTCAACTCTTCTGTGTACACACACACACACACATGCGCGAGCGCGCCTCCGAGTATATTATGCATAAAAAGGAAGAGGAAGAGGGAGAGAAAGAGAGAAACGCGCGTATATATGCACATAACAACGCGACAAAAAGAACCGGACGCGAAAGAAAGAGTAACACACGGAACGACGAGCTATACTCCGCTCTCTCTCTCTATATATATATATACATACACACATACATATATATCGAAGGGGGACACACACTGCTGGAATTGATTTTCATACAATCAAAACAGATTGTCGAGGTGAGCGCGCGTATATACGTGTATATATACGTACGCACGTATATATATATATTATTATATATACGCTTGGAGTTATTCGACACGGGGATCTTGTCTCGATTTTCCACTACATTAGCCGCAGATAGCTCGCGCTCTCTCGACTCGGTAAATACGAGCCCTCCGAGCGCGCGCAAGGATTACACAGTCGCTCTCCCGCGCGCGATTTCGATAATTAGCGCACCGGCGGGGGGAGATTTGTTCATTCGTTCGTCGTGACAGAATTTGCAAAAAAAAAAAACGACAAATCGCCTCGCTTTCAATTATTGTCTATATACACACAGCGGTCGTTTCGGCGCAACGTTTTCGTCACGTGTTGCTTTTTCGTCGGACTCTCATTTTTTTCTCTGGAAATCGCGCTACTGTTGGCGTCCTTTAATCGAGCGGATATACCCAACGCCGGAGAGAACCGCCGAGCGGAACGGGCCGCTACTTTTCTTTCCGGCTGGTGTACAACGAAACCGCGACGCGAAAACTCGAGGTGAGAGACGCCACCGAAGTTTGGCCGCTGACGAGAGGAGACACACAGTGAGTGAGTGAGTGAGTGAGTGAGTGAGTGAGTGAGTGAGTGAGTGAGTGAGAGAGAGAGAGAGAGAGAGAGAGAGAGAGAAAGAGAGAGAGATCGAGTATGGAGGTTTCGGGTGCGAGGAAAAAGAGTTTCTGCTCTCGAGGTGAAATTCGATTGTCGCGAGCGAACGATCATTGTTTCTTTTTTCTCCTTCTTATATTCGAAAGCGTTAGCGGTGCGGATTCGAGCCTTCTAAGGTGCATATTATACGTATATATAGTAGCCTGAAATTTTATGCGAAGAATATATAAGAAAGGTCAGCTTACAGACCGGAAATTCCTAAGAATCGGCGTCGAATTATCGTACAATCCCCCTCCTGAAAAATCTGAAGACGCTGTGAACACAATTACTCGATATTCATATATTTATATAGTCGCAGTGAAAGAGACATGCGCCAAGGGTCGATTTATATATCCTATAGCGCACGTCTCTCGCGCTCGAGAGATAGTATAATTCAGCGGCACACACGCTTTAAATATATACACGGCCGAGATAATCTAGTCCTCTCGTCTAATCTCAAGGTAATCTTCGGCTTCCAGGTATACGCGCGCATATATACGTCCATACGTCTGGCACGTCGCGTATAATAAACGCTGTGTGTTTCGAGCACATGATCACACATATACCAGAAAGAGAATTTTAGGGTATATATACCAGCATCAGCAGCGGCAACGGCGAAGGAGGAAAGTCATGCGACGACCGCAGCGAACAGTACAAGGCTAACGGTAAAGTAACCGTAAATCGGCGGAACCCGCGTGTATATACAGCGCGTACACACACACATATATATACTCGGCTCTTCGCTTCTGCGACTCTTTCTCTCATGTATAAATACATATACATACTTGTGCTGAGTGAGAGAATCGAAAATGAGAGCTGCTATCTATATATATTATATATATATTAGTCTGGAACGTCGATTAGAGCAAGTATGCAGACGGATTCGCGGGTGTTATCTCAATCGGCAGTTGTTGTATATATATATAGACGTACAATACAGCGATAAAGGCGATTGTTTCGCACCGCCGGTGCTACGAGATAAACATTCGATGTCGCGAGGTCGCAAGCATCGGCATAGTTATAAAGCCTGGTTATGTGTGCGTATCACGGCCGAAGAGAGGATTATTACGATTTCGCTCTTTAAAAACGGATGGATTTTCTCGCGGAGACTTAGTGTATATATACTAAACAAGCGTATATATATATATTACGAAAGTCTCTCGGATTGAGAAATAATATTCCTTAGAGGTTCGAGAGAGAGGCTACTTTTTTCGAGAAGATCTTTTCTCGCACCCAAGGTTAGCAACGCAATATCGGCGAAAAAAAAATGCACAGCACTTGCGCCGTGTAAATACGTATGTATATATATAGCGAATAATGGAATATCTAAAATTAGCAGCGAGGAAGTCTCGACGGAAAGCTGAATCAGGCTAAGGATCTGCGCGACTCTCCGAAAACCTCGAGAAATAAGAGAGTCCCCGAGTGCGCGCGTGGTGTATACATCAGCAATGTGTTCGTAAAAGGGAAAGAGCCTTGCGCATTCCCCATGAAAAACGTGTCAGCTGCAGCAGCGCGTATTTGGAAAATATATTGCAGTGGCGAGGACGCAAACACGTGCGCAGATTCCTTTCTATAAGCGCAGCTCTCTCTCTCTCTCTCTCTCTCTCTCTCTCTCGATCTGTACTATTACATGTGTTTTGTTTTTTTCGCGGGAACTTATCGAGCGCGGGAGGATTAGCTGCT
This sequence comes from Muscidifurax raptorellus, assembly GCA_020010945.3. Lineage (NCBI taxonomy): Eukaryota > Metazoa > Arthropoda > Insecta > Hymenoptera > Pteromalidae > Muscidifurax > Muscidifurax raptorellus. The sequence continues at coordinate 17,360,645 of CM052077.1, read as the reverse complement.
CGCGGGCCGGCAATCGATTTATCGATTCGATTTAATTATAGCGTGCGTTTTATGCAGCCTTCGAGAGCTAATTTCGAGTGACAGTTAGTTTACCACGCGCGCTCTAGTTCTCTCCATATATATATATACACACATACGGGGGTGTGCGTATGAATAATTCTCGAAAAATTACACATTTTCGAGGTAAACATCGATGCTGGCGAGGGGATGACCCGGAGAGAATTTTCGATCGCACATAAACGAGCAGCACACGATTTTCCTTTCTTCTCGAGCAGCAGCAGCAGCGAGTACAATACACATCCCGCATGTGTATCTCCTTTGCGAGGCAGACGGGTCCCCCCATATTATCTCGTGGAAAATGCAGGTCCGTCCGTCCTCGTCGCTTTTCTTTTTTTTTCTTCTATACTATACACGCCGGTTACACACGCTGGAATATATAAGTATATATAACGAGGACGGCTCTCGTAAATAAAACCCGCTGCTGCTGGTCCCCAGGTAAAACAGTCGTCTTTTTCGAAATTCAGTCCTTCTCCTCGTGCTATACATACACTCTGTAATATAGGCAGATGGCCATTTTGTGCGTCTCGCGTCGAGTGTAAAAACGTACGTATATCAACGAGCCGCTAATCCCACGAATATATGCATATGTATTTTTCCTTATTTCCACTTTTTTCAACAGTCCGATCCGTCAGAGAAAATCCATTACACGAGCGCCTGTAATAAATTTTCCAACAACGAACATATACATATATATAAAATATCTAGTTTACAGTCGCTACCGCAACTCTCGCCAAGAGAGAGAGAGAGAGAGAGAGAGATAACAATAAACTGCATCAGGTAATTTTCATTTGAATATCCTCTCAGTGGCTGCAGTATCTCTTCTCTCGGCCGGCCTAACAGGTATACGCGTATATATACAACAGAAACAAGAAGAGAGAGAACACGACGACGACTATGGACTGGACTCGGCCGTTCTCTCTCACCAGCAACTCCATAATGGCGTGCGTGTGCCCGGAAAGGCCGAAATTCTCCGGTCGATGATTCTCTTCCCCCCCTCCTCTCCTCCCTCTCGCGAGAAGGTAAAAGAAAATATATATACGTATATACAATACAAGAGGCGGCTGTGGTCAAAGGACCGACACTTGTGCCGTTGTGTGCGTCTCGGGAATGGCGTAGGCGAGGCTCACGTGAATCATAGCCCCGTGCGCACGAAGCACTGGATTATACACGCACACATGCGCGAGCGAACGAGCGCGGATCGAGTAGAGAGAGAGAGAGAGGGAGTGAGTGAATGAGTGAGCGAGAGAGATTCAAGGTTACAGAGCCGCGCGCCGAGCGCGGACTTTCGCTCTCTATGGATTATTTCTACGATTTACGGAATATATTATTACGCGGCAAAGGCCGCGAGCCGTCTACGTCTTTCGTTGTGTGTGTGTGTGTGTAGGCTTGTTATATACACACAGGCGCAGCCTCTGTCGTGTATATATATATATATATACGTGTATACCTGCTTGGAATGCTGCAGGAATTCCCTGTGTGCGCGATTCATTGTTGATGGGGAGAGATGCGCCGCTGCGGCTATAGAGAGGAGTCGTTCTTTTTTTTTGCGCGCGTCCTTATTTTTCGATGGACACTTTTTTCTCTCTCCCCCCCTCTCTCTCTCTCTCTCTCTCTTTTTATCTCGGCGTCGTATTCAGCGTGTATATTACTCATTATCTCTATACGCTCCATAAACATTTCTATGTTATAATAATCGCGTTTTAAAAGAAAAGCAGCGCCGAATCTTATCGCGATATACACAAATTTTCCCGACGCTTATCTGAAAAATAATATTTCACAGAGTTCCGAGGCCCCTGCACGCGCACGCTCTGAATGAAACTTTATAATATAACGTCCAGACGCGCGGCCGGCGCATCAGCTTCGCGCACATATAGTCGTCATCGCAGCGCGAGAGAAACCCGATGCCCTGAGACGAGATTGAAGTCGAGTATATATATACGTCGCAAGTGTATATACGATGCTATATAGCCTGCAGCAGCGATAAGCCCCGGATATTTTTCGTGCGCGTTCGTCAAAACACGCGCGGCAGCAACTGACTTTTACTCGCTCGTAAATGCGCGCGCGCGCGAGAGAGAGAGAGAGCGCGGCGGCAAATCTCTTTGTGCGGTTGCGCGCATTGCTCGCTATGAGCACAATGCGGACTGGCTTTCTCGCGTATTATTACACACTTTTTACGATGATTCCGATGCGCGAAATATATATATAATATCCCAGCTCGCTCCGAAATTGGAGACCGAAAGTGAGGATCGCACGCGGAGAAAAAGGAGCCGCGTCAGCGCATAACGCTATATACAAACACGCACACAGAGCGCTGATGATGCATTTATATATACGTGTGTACATAGTCGTGAGGGCAAGGCGAGCAGGACTATGCTTGTCGCAGACGCCGCTGCCTTGGGCTGAAAATCTCAACGCAACGGTTCGTTATCGCGGCGTGATGTATTACAAAGATAAGCGTAGCTATCGAAAGAAAAAAATTATTCGTTTATATACGAAATACAAGAGAGAGAGAGAGTGAAGAATATCTCAAGGGTTTTTCCTTCTCTTTTCGGGAGATGATCGACTCTCGGTATCCAGGCAGCGTGAGCGCGGTGGCCCCCTTTTTGTTGGTGTATGTGTGTATATATACATGTAACGAAGGAAAGGGCCGCCGTGATTTCTCGCGCTCGCTCGCGGTATCTCGGCAACGAAACTGATTTATCGAGCGGTACGAGCCGCAGCAGCAGTTATTCTCTCTCTCGCGGGTTTGTTCGATTTGGAAAGCACCCGCGAGTAAGTGTATTATACACGAATATAGCTGGCTTATATACCGATGATTTGCGGAAAAGCGTCTCCCTCCCCTGAGAGAGCGAGACTCGCGCCATCGATTTCTCGAAGAGAAAAATAAAAAAAGAAGAAGAAGAAACGAAGGAAAAATATATGTATCCTCCGGAGAGAAGGAGAGAGAGCTGGCCACAAGGCTTCGTCACTTCCGACCTTTGCAAGGCAAGTAGGCAGCTGAGAGAGGTATACAGAGAAGCCAGCGGCGGCGGCTTCAGTAAAGCAGCATATATATATAATGCACACATGTGAGAGAGGTGCACGAGAAGAGCGAACCTGCATCACGCACACACATACAGGCGCTTTGAAAAATCGAAAGAAACGAAGCCGGCAGCAGTATAGCGTGTGGGGTGACGTCAGTCTCTCTCTCTCTCTCGCAGGCTCGAGATAAAGAACCAAACGAACGAGAGAGAGGGAGAGAGAAGAAGCAGCAGCGGCGGCCAGGACAAAAGTCGAGAGGGAATCCAACAGGGGGAAACGAGAACCAGCAGAAGCAGCAGCCGCAGCAGCAGCAGCAGTGGAGGGCGTACCTGCGCGAGCCTGGAACTGGCCCGGCTGCTGCTGCACAAAGAAAACGAGCAGCTCTCGCAGTTGAATAACGAGTCGTCGGGGCCAGCAACCTCGAGGGATGCACCGAGAAAGACCGGCTTCTCCTTCTCCTATATACACCTCTTTCGGAGAGTGTATACACACGGCTGCAGGTATTATATGGGGATCGATGAGCGAATTCTCTGTTACGCGTGCAACGCGTCGATATAAATTATATACTTGTTCGGGACACACACGTATACGCGCGCGCGCGCGGCTTGTGTTGTTAAACCCGCGCAACAAGTTATTTACACGAGCACAAGTGCAGCATTTATATTATATGTATATATATGCGGAGAATCTCTCTGCTAATTAATGCTCTTGCGAGCGATTTTTCGCTGGAATCTCTGGGACACACACACACACACATACACACACACGCACACAATACACTCGGCCGTCGCCTGCTGGCTCTCTCGATAAAAAGAAAAACGGACCAAGCCGAGCCCGAGATATATAGTATAGGGGAGAGGAAGAGATTCAGCAGCAGCCTACGCTCTTTCTCTCTGGCTCTCGTTCGTTTTGCCCGCTGGCGGATATTCGGCTGCGACTATTTTCGAGTTTCGTCCGAGAGAGGAGTATAAAGAGCGAGAGACAGAGCGAGAAGCTTTCAGACGTTTCGAGTATATAATTATTATTTCGGGTCTGTCTGTATACTCCTTGATTGCGTACAACGTAAACATAAGACACGCACTCGAATCGGCTGTCGATTTGGAATAAAGGTAAGGAGAAAAGTGAAAATGAGAAATTTCTCCGAACAGAAAGAGGAAAAGCAGTTCCCGCGCGAGAAACCTTGATTCGCGCGCGCTATACGCTGTGGCCGGCGCCGCACGCTCGCGCGCGCTTGGTATTCCACGCGAGAGAGCGCGATTTCAAAATATGATTGCAGCAGCAGCCGCTGAGCGCACACGTGTGCACACGTCAAGGCAGCAGCAGCCGCAGCAGCAGCCGCTCGTACTTATATACTTACTCTCCTATACTTGCAACAAACACACACACACACACACACACACACACACACACACACACGACTGACATATATTTTATATATAGTACGATCGCCGGTTTGACTTTGATTCGAAGTGTATTTATTTCGACGATGCCCGATATATACACCTTCTCTTTTTCTCTCGATCGACGTGTTACACTGCGTTTACAATACAAGATACGCGTTGAAGCTCGCGATATACGTGTATAACGAAAAAACAATGGGCGTTCGCACGCGCGCGCGGATCGAAATTTCCAAAGCGCAAACGGTTGTTGATGAAAACAATAAAGGATTAGCCGCTTTTTTCGGCTCGCGCACTCTCGATGCGCTCGCCGGAGTGTACAAGCATACATTTCGCCAAGTTTGCATTCTGCTGCAGAAAAAGGAATGTATTATTCATACGCGCGGTGTGCGCCCGGAGAGTTACGCAAGTACAGGCTGATATATACGTTGTTTTGTCGTGCGCGCGCGCGCGCGCGAAAGACGTCTCTTTCGCGCGCCGTTCGATCACGGCAGATATTATGCATGTGTACTCTCTGTGTATATATAACATCGAGGTGTTTTCTCACGCGTTCGAAATTTCAATCACAATAGCATAATAGGCATATATGTGCGCGGAGCCGGCAGAAAACGCTCATGAATAACCGCAGCCATTTCCCGAAATATCACAATACAGACACGCGGCGGCCGAAAAATAAAGAATCGGAGAGAAAAAGATCATGAGCAAAGCGCAGTAGGTCCGAATAAAGAACGAGGCTCGCGCGGGGGCAGCAAAAATCAGTCCATCCGCCTTTTGCCGCCGGGAATAGCCGAAAGTGCGTAGGGGGAGTGTTTGCGTGCGCGCCCGTCGCCTCGCCAAGATATAGAAGCCGCGCGCAGGCGGCAGCGATAATTTCGCGCGCGAGAACGCCGTCGTCACACGGACGCCCTCGACAATTGCGCGCACGTTTTACATTACAAAAAACGAGGTGGGTGATGCGCGCGCGCGAGAGAGAGAGAGAGGAGAGAATATTACGCGTCGGCCAAGGTTGCGGAGGAGGTTGCTGCTGCTGCTGTGTGCCCGTCGTGGGTTGAACAGAATTTGCTCTTGTTGCGAACGAATATTCCAGCCGCGCGTGCGTTGAAATTCGAAGCGTGATACTCGTTTATATTGCTTAATTGAAAATAAAAAAAATCGTCGAGGAGGAAGATCGTCGATGAGGATTGAATTTTTGTTTCTTTCTTTATATCGAAAAAGAAATAACAGTCGCTCTTATCAACGAAGTATATACACTCGGTATCAATTTCCGCGAACTGCGCCGCAGCTTAACACCCACGCGCAAGCGGAAAAGCTCGTTCGATATATACAATATATATATGTATATCCCTCGAATTCAAAGGAGAGCCAGCATCGTGCACCGAAAAAGAAGAAATATTCCGGCGCGACGCTTTGCATTCGAAAGAGAGAAAAAGAGGCACGCCTGCCTACAGTCATTTAGAAGAGAGAGAGAGAGAGAGAGAGAGAGAGAGAGAGAGAGAGAGAGAGAGAAGCCGCGCACACATGTGCGCGCGCGCGGGTGTACAGAACGACGTGTGGGTTAGAGCTTCGCCCGGACCCCTGCCCACAGCCGCCGCCGTTGAGCTTCCCACGTCGAGAGAAGCCTCGAGAGGGAAGCATCACGCAGCCGTCCGAAATACTGCATCGTTGCTGCTGTTTCTAGCTTAGCGCGTAGGTCGACGTTTAATCTACTACGCTGAGCGAAGGACGCAGACGTTTGCTTCTTCTTCTTCTTCGTCTTCCCCGAATGCTATGTGCTGTGAGAGAGCTTTTTCGGCCTAGGTGCGTGGGATGATGCGGTTACGCGTAGAGAAATCGAACTCTCGACTGGCTGATGCCGCGGTTATGATCGTTATTTCCCCCTCTCTTCGTCTCTGTGATTCACAGATTCGTTGTTATCGGTGAAATTAGGCGTATTTGTCGAGAGACACGTTTGCTTCCTCCTCGACGACGTACGAGAAAAGCCGGAAGAGTGACGCGTAGCTACGATGCATCATCGGAGTTCGTTACATTATAAGTATTATGTACGCTATAGTTGTCAGTCTCGTAAAAAGAACGCGCGCGCGCGAGCGCCTTTTAAATGCCCTTTAAAAAGAAAAGAGGGAGAATTCTCTCCCCCTCGCTATATTACAACTCTCTTTATTCGTGTCCAGAGAGTCTTTGTTTTTGCGTCGAGCGATGTCGTGTTATTAATAACTCATTCGGTCGTCGCCGCTGCTTTCCTTGTGTTGCTTCTCCAAAGAGAGATAAGCGCGCGCGCGCGATTCGCGCTCGTCGCGCGAAAAATTGATCAACAACTGGCTTCGCTTTCGCCTGTTGACTCCGCCGCGTATACGTACGTATATATATATATACATCGGAGCAAAAATATTGCCCGAATTCTTATATTATAATATACTTGTCTCCTCCCTCTCTCTTCGATGAACAATAATAGGCAGACAGTTATAGGCCCTGTCTTTATATATTTGCGCAGTATATAGACTGCTGTGTGTTGTGACGCGGCGTGCTTATCAATCTAGAGTAAGCATCGAAAACAAAAACAGCTTACAATATGTATAATGTATACGCGTATTCGAGATATGAGTAATATAACTGAACTCTGAAATTTTCGTCTTCGACTGAAGACTGGCTCTAAACATACACGCGCCTGTGTATTATTATACGTATGAGGTATATATTACACACGCTTGTAATAACGCGAGTCAATAAACTCGGATAGATATTATAGCCTGTGCGCCTAGTATACATATAGTATACCTAAAGATGAGGATAAAAAGAGAGCAGTGAACGACATAGTGTATATATATATACATACATACATACACACACACACACACACACACAATAAAGAGCATCAACGACTATGCGCAGTTTTTAAAGCGCGATAGACCGGTCTGTCGCGTCCGCGTATAAAAACCCGCTCCTCGAGGGTAGTTAAGTATATAATGAAAAATCGCATCTCGATACCTCTTGGAATTCCCCAGCCCTCGCACAGTGACTCATGAAACATACGAGAAATACATGATACGACTATGCAGCTTGTAAAACTCACCTCTCGCGATGAAGAAGGCAAATGCGCTCCTTGGCAACCTTCAGCCTCTTGGAAATGATCTTCTTGAGGTTCTCGATGCTCTCGTTTTTGTCGACGGTGATGTCGAACTGGCCGCCCGTAGTCGGCGTGATGCTGATGGTGATGGTAGGGTCGGAGCTGGTCGTTGCGCCGGTCAGCTGGCTTGACGTGGCCGTGGGCGAGGAGGTTTGGGGCTGAAGGACGCAGCCACACCCGGCCGTCCCGGCACTGCTCCCGGCGTTGTTGCTCATAGCGTCCGGCTCGAGGTCCGGCACTCGTGAGTTACCCTCGCTCATGACTGTGCTTCTGATACTCTTGTCTCGTAGTAACCGAACAACTCACTCACTCTGTACTCTGTACTGCTTTTCCTCTCTTTATTATCTTGCTGCTGACGACGGGGTGTGCGCAGCTGCGGGATTAGTACATAAAGAGACGGCGAGTGTGCGTGTGTGCGTGCTTGGAGGGTCGCGTGACACTCGGAGCTCTGTCACGAGGACATGGAGCCTGGGGGGCGGCGTCCGTCGCAGTGCTTATGGTTCGGCTGCTGGCGCATGCCCTTTTCTTACGTACATAGAGCCTCGTTGCAATGTACGAGAACCACGAGCGGCAGTAGTAACAGCAGCAGCAGCAGCAGCAGCAGCAGCAGCTTTTTCCCACGTATGATACGCTATAGCGCTGCTCTTTCTCTCTCTTGGGTCGCGCAGCTGCACCTGTCCTACGGCGTTGCCCGGTCGAGTCTCCCTCTCTCGCTCCGATGCGCAGCAGTACGCGAGAAAGGCCGAGCTCGCGTACGTTCCCTCCCGCAGCGGGTATACGTGTATACTGTATACGCGGCGGCGGCGGCGGCGAATTCAGGCCACGCAGAAGCCGCGGCGGCCTATTATCCTTGGGGCGCTGCTGCTTTCTCTCCCTCTCTCTCTCTCTCTCTCTTCTCAACGGCGGCGTCTCGAGCTACACAGGGTGGTGAGAACGAAGGTTTGCGCTCGATCGATACGACCAGCTGCGAGGATCGCGATGAGGCTCTCCAGCGAGCGGAGAAGCTATACCGCTATGTTCTCTTCCTCCCTCGATGGCGCTTATCCCCCTTATCGCAAGCGTCGTTGCTACTTCCCAAGAGAGAAGCTCTGTCGGGGCGTCGCTACTGCTTATGTAGATACAGCTGTATACATATACACCACGGAGGCACAAGGCACGCACGCAAGCACTGCGGTCTCAGGGGATGAGGCCAACGCAAGTGTTTTTTCCTCTGCAAGCCCAGCTCTTATGCTCTTTTTTTTTCTTCCTCTTCCTCAACTCGTTCGTATCGTGTGTATTATAGCTGCGGCTGCACTCTCGAGCTGCGATCCTCCTCTTCGCGCTGCCACGACGCACCGACGACTGCCGCGCGCGACACGACTGAGCTCCGCTCTCCCCTGCGGCTGCTTTACTCACTGGTTCTGACGCTGCTGCTATCCCCCTCCCCTAGACCGCTGCCAGGCCGCTCGAGATAGCTCACAGCGAGCTCGCGGCTCACGCTGCTGCTGCTTCGGCGATGGCCTGAAAAACGCGCCCCCTCGGAGCAGCCTCTATATTATCAATACTGTATATAGGTATATACGGGATCAACACGGTGGTGATGTATATACATAACGGAAGGGTTTCTGTGTGATTATAATTTTTTGCCCGCCAGGTGCCCTCGGAGGGGTCGGCGAGCCACTTGTACGGCACTGACCTCGGCCCGCCAACTCTTGCTCGTTTTTCCTAGGTTAGCCGCTCGCCTCGGCGTTGTATTGATTTTCGAGGCTATTTCGTGAATTTTCGAGGTTCTCGATGAAATTCCGAGTGAGAGATGTTCCAGGATTGATTTGAAACGTTTTCCAACATTTCGGAGCAGATTACTTGGCTGACATCGTTGGACAAACATCAGCTGATTGCAGGCGCTTATTTTAAATTATGTTTCCAATATGGCCGACGCCTCCCCGATTTCGGCAGTGGCGCGTCGAGCGATTCTGGAGCCCGTTCGAAAAAATTTGTTGGAGTATAAGTAGTGCGGGTTCATATAAGTGCTTTCATTTAACAACAATCGACTTTTCTCGGAATTTTTTTGTTTTATTGTGAAAAAATAGAGCCGATCTTACATGATTGTTCCTATTCACATCTATTACAGACGGACATTATATGATTTCTTTTGGTCGAATTTTGCGATTCAGGGATTTTGAGCTGAAAGCTGTAATATATAACACACACGCCAACTTTCGGGAATGTCTTATATGAAACAAATTTTTTATTGTCCAGCAATCCCAAATACGTACATATGCTTCAACATATATATTTACAACGAATGTGATCTACACATAACAATTACCACCCAATCCAAATATAAAACCCTGTTGGCCCGAACGATACGACGAATACAGTGAAACGGTCTATCTCATTTGGCATTATATCGTACAGACGTGCTCCGAAGTTTATGTGTCTGTCAAAACTCCGTAAAGCTTCCGAGGTTTTACATAGGACATGGTATATAGAAAATAACGACAACAGTTGTGTATTTAGACAAAAAAATATCGTTGTGCATCTTTTTGTGACCATAATTTTCAATTTTTGTTCTTTCCATTGCACGTATGTATAAGTCATTGCAGTCTCCTCTTCAAGATCTAGAACTTGTCTAGCTCCGAACAGCTTTTTAACTCGCGAGAGAGTAGTAACAAAAAAGAAATTGTAAAAAGAGGAGTCTTATATACAATCAATTGTAAAACTTAAAAAAAGATATAGAATGTAGAGTAGTAAATATTTCAGTGCCTTACACCATATTATGTAAATTATTAGACTAAAGCTACTATAAAATGATGAGTAACCATGAAAAAAGTGAACAACAACGACAAAAATGACGTATAAAAACATTGATACAAAAATACGACTCATCGCGCACTACAGTAGCTAGTGCCATGATTTTAGCTCTTTCTCTTTCCAAATCCCGTATTTGTTCAGGAACGAAGACGCAACATTCGTTCTTTTGACGTAATTTGTGCCTATTACACGAATATCTCCACAACCAGTTATAAAAAAATGTATTATGCTTATAATCATTCTAAGATTGGCATTTCTTTTGTAGAAATTAAAATACGATGTCAGAGCATCTATCGCTATGGTAGAGAGACGATAATTCATGATCCAAACTCCTCGGTATCCGGTTCAATTGGCTTGAATTCAAAAGAACCCCGTCCATCCATTTGTAGGTAGTACTAAAATTATATATTACATACGTTAATTAGAAAAACCCTATAGAAGTGTAACTGCTTTCTAAAGTATAAGAGCTTCCAAAACGAAGCATACCTCGTGGTGTTTCCAAAGAGATCGTCTGTGAGATACGGTGAACAGTGTAATATTGGCCTTTTTACAGTAAGAATACATAGAATCTTCAACATCAACACTAACAGCACTTGTACATTCATCGAGTATGGCGAATTGTGGCTTGTGATAGAACAATCTCGCCATCTACGGTAAAAAGTTTCAATGTCAAAACTTGCCTACAATAGAAAAGGAAATAAAAATATAAGAAATTAAAAATCATACCGCGATTCGTTGTTTCTCTCCACCAGATAAGACATCCATCCAGTCGGCGACGGTGTCCCAGCCATGGCCTTCACTGCCTGGTTGAGTTTCTCTCTCGAGCAAGTGGCCTAATTGTACTAAATCCAGGTATTTTTGTAAATCCTCGTCTTTCGCGTTACCTCGTCTAATCATCTCCGCTCGAGTGTGCGGGTAAATTACTTGATCTCTCAGCGTTCCCAGAGTCATGTAAGGTCTTTGTGGAATGTAAAATAGTTTACCGCGAGGTGGCTTTGTCATTACACCATTCCACAAAGGCCACAACTATATGAACGATTATTTTGTATTAAAGTCTTAATAAGTACCAATAAAAATAAAATTAATAATAAGTACTCACTTCACCCAAGATTCTAAATAACGAACTCTTTCCGCATCCATTTGGTCCGCAAACCAAAACATTCATACCGGACTTGACTTCAAATGAAAGTTCTTTGACAAGGACATCGCCATTTGGTGTTACCAAAGGAACACGCTCGAAACGAATAATGTTGTCTCTAGCAAGAATTTTTCCTGCTCCTGGAGAGCCAATCGGATTGTTCTTTATGTCAATCATCATCGTTCTTTCGTATTTATTGTCATTCAAATCAGTCAGAACCTTTCTAATTTCAGTGACACGTGCAGTGAAACCTGCTAATCTTGTCATTTCTCTTCCAGCAAGAACTAATCGTCCAATAGCCTCTGCTAACTTAACCAACATTCTTCCATATGTGTAGTAAGATTTGAACCTATGATCTGGAGAACCAGATAGCAGTGGGTGATTCTTTTTGAAGAATGGAATGCTTACAGCGTAGAATCCAACAACAGTTGCTACATCTAGAACATAAAAAAGAACAAACAAGTTATCACCAACGTTATCAAGGTCAGGAAGAAGTATTTAGCAATCAAATGAAAATTATTATCTTACATTTTCCAATAAAATTATCTACAACACCAATCGCGACTTTGAATTCTAGGAATTTCCTAAGATGTGTTATCTAAAATTGAAATTGCAAAATCTTATATACATGTGATACACTTCAACTACATTGAAATGTACTTTTCAACTCACCAATTTATGGAAACTGGCTAGAAGCGTTAGCTTTTCACGCGTGTTTCCTTGATAGAAAGCAATCTCTTCTGAATTGGTAATCAAACGAGAATTAATGTGTCTATACTCTCCCTCGAGCCTCTGCTCTTTGACTGTTAATGCACCAATGGGTTTTCTTAAATGTGTCAAGAAACCACCAGCAAGAAGAAGATACGACAGCATAATAATAGGAGTCTGAAATATTACACATTTTCATAATTTTTGCTGAGAAAGAGAAGTATTCAAAAACTGAATGAATATAAGTCAATGACTTACTTGGCCACCAAGTGATGAGGTAAGTCTGTAAACATAAATGAAAATATCCAATAATGGTTTGGCAATATTACTGTACAAATCTGTACAACTTTCACAGAATTTATCTACATCCGTAGTAAGTAATTGATCAGGATTAACAATTCTAGTGTCTAAATTGCTCATTTTGTAGTAAGTAAATCCTCTGAAAAGTAAATATAATCATCAGTTTAAATAAAAATCTATTATGAAAAAACATTGATTAGTAAATTTGATTACTATTTAATTATATAATAAACATAACAATGACCTCTGAGCTATATTGTCTTAGTCAGCCTATTTGACCTTGATTGTGAAATGAATGCGCTTGTACATATTCAGGAGGTCAATGCAACACCGGTAGGTCAGACATCATTGAGTATTGCTTTTAGGAATAAAAAGATGATAATTCAACTTACTTCAAATATTGATCCAGTAGAAAACGACTTATGTTGGTTCGTAGCCTTAGTTTCATTTCTCCAAGGCCGTACTTTAATATGTTATTCACAACCGATATCTAGAATGGAAGAAAGAATGGTAATAAGCATTGTACATTTCTAATTGGAATAAGAAACCAAAGTTATATAATAGCCCAAAACAATTAATTGTAAGCTTATCTCTGAGGCCTTTTGTTATACAATGTGATTCCTTGAGAAAATTATCAGTATATACATCCACTAAGTGTCAATGTATTTCAATGTATTGTCAAGATAACAAACTAATATATACCATTTACCTAATGCATCAAGTAACTATCCAGAATATTCAATCACACTTACCACAGGCAAGGTAGCCGTGAACCTCAACAATCGTTTTTTAAACAATTCTGCGTCCATATTGACTATAGATCTGAAATATACAACAAATCTCAAAATCTTCTTCTCATATATACATACATATGTCAAATGCAGGTTAACAGATAACTATTTACTAACGTTTCAATAAGTGTGCCAGTGTGAATGAGCCACAAATCACAGAGCGACCTGGCCACTAGGGCAGCAGCCACCAGGAACACATATCCAGCTTCGGGTGTAAACACACCGGGTATACCGATGGCCAGCAGTTGTCGCAACTGTTTGAAGAACTCCCCGTCCACATGGGCCTTGGACCGTTTGGGCTTATCCTGCAACCAAAACAGCAGGATAAAAACAAAGTCTCCCAACGGAAAGTCTCAGAACCGCTCGATCCTGCATTAGACACTCACCTCCTTGATGACATACTGGATGTCATTGTTGGCCGGCCAGGGATTCCTGTGCAAAAGTGGAAAAAAGTCATTGGTGAGAAGAACGGAAATAAGGAGCGAACATGCGCAAGCGTTGTCAGCAGTGACTCGTGAAAAAATGATGACGGCCGCACGGCATGAGGCAACGCAGCGCAGACACGCATCGGATAGAAAGAGTAAAAATGAAAATATAGTTGCGCATATAAAGACGACTCACTTGGGCTTGGTACCGCCGAAGCGTTTCTTGCTGCGCTTACGGCTGAGCAGCCAGATGACGGCGACGACGGCTGCGGCTGAAGCCGCGCTCCTCCTGGTGACGAGCTTGCTCAGGGTCGGAGCCATCCTGGCTGCCTGTTACGCTGTCCGGGGTTGCACTGCGGCCGTCTGGTTTTCGCCACGGGTTTTCGCCGCCGGGAGCGCTATACTCGACCGACGGCCTACTCGCGCGGCATCAGGAGAGTGCGGTGGGGGCGCCAATTACATTCACATTTCGTTTCGCCATTACAAGACTGCGGTCTTTACTAACATGCCATGCCTGATGCTATAATGCTATCTACTGTCTCTTTCTCTCTTTCTTGCTCCTGTTCTAGACCTGGATATCACAATTTGCTCGCTATGACTGTCTAAATTTTTGTACGGAATGCACTAGTTCGCTCATCCGCGTAATATGCAATGTTAATGGCTGTCGCGTGAGTTCTTTTTGCTTTCTTCTTCATTATAATACGCTATTTATATGCCTATACCTTCTTTGTGTGTTTTTTCGCCACGATCATATAGTTAGGTTCTTCGAAATGGCGCGTGACATCACCTTGCAGTCTCTACGGGCTATAAATCGGCAATTTTACGATTGTGATGATGAATACCTAATGATCGTCCGCGTCTAAATCGCGTGTAATATTCTTTCACCCGTTTTTAGATAAATCGCGCCTCGCAAAAGAAATTGTCTAGTCACTCCGTTATCGCGCGCGATTCCGATAATCGTTGTTCAATAATATAAGTAATTATAAAAATGTATAGTCATATATCACATTGATAGAGCGCGCATATGTATTGTACATAAAAATAATATGCACACGTATACGGGAGTGTGAGTTAGCGATGAATAAATTGAAGAAATTTCTTCGTTACGTAAGCCATTTCCGAAGGCTTTTCGACAGCCCGTAATAATATGATAGTAGTATAGTGTATATATTTGTGGCGGTCCCGCAGCCGTCATCGACTGCGCCCGACAGTCGGCGCCACCTCACAGCACCGGAGAGCGACACGAGCGCACGGCGAAAGCGTAAGCAGGTTCTAGTCCCTCGCGCGGACTTTTGAGAAAGGCAGACTAAGTTAGACTTCCGGGCTGATCGCTTATGCCTCCTCTCGCTCGCCGCAGCTGTAGCATATCTGACGTTTCAAATCATTTAAATTATCATTATTGTCAATAGTATAACCAGGTGAATAAATATTAGTTTTGTAGTGAAATCACTTTACTTTGGATAGTCATACTCCACCTCTCCCATCCAATCTATAACAAGACAAGAACATTGGTGACCCACGACTTAAGTGCAAACAAAGACTTATCAACGACTTCAGAAAAGATGGGAGAAAACGAAGAGCTCAAGAAACAACAACAGGAGCTGCAAAAAAACCTTGAGGACCTTCAGCAACGCATGAACGTACTAACACAGGCCAACAATAATGCTCAAGAAACTTCTGACGAAAACAGAAGCAACGTGTCGTCTATCACCGCCAACATCAAGCTTCCGTCTTTTTGGAAAGATCAACCGAAATTGTGGTTTCACACGATCGAGTGCACCCTCGATAACTACAAGATCACTAGCGACAAAACAAAGTTCAGGTATGTCGTATCGAACCTAGACCAAACAACGGCAATTTACGTGGCGGACATAATCGAAAATCCGCCTGAGACGGATAGATACAAGGCGTTAAAAGACCGCATTATTGAAACATTTGGAGAGACCGACGAGACCAAGTTAAGACGCTTGCTTCGCGATCAGACAGTCTCGGATGAGAAACCGTCACGCGTGTTGGCCAAAATAAAAAATTTAGCAGGCACGCAGTGCAACGACACGATTCTCAGAACCCTTTTCTTGGAACATCTTCCAGAAAATGTCAGAGCACACCTTGTGGTCGGTGAAACCCTAGAACTCAGCAAGCTCGCAATGCAAGCTGACAAAATCGTCGACATCATAAAACCCAGTGGCTCTATTGATGTTTGTCCGATCAACAATTCTGAGAACAAGACTCTTTGTGCCTTGGAAGCTAAAATCGAGAAGCTAACGCGCGAATTCCAAGAATTGCGCCGAAGCCGCGACAACAATCAACAGACTCGCAATCGCTCGCGTGCTCGGTCGGTAAGCAAGACTCGGAATTACAAGACTGATAATCCAGATTTCTGTTATTACCATACGAGGTTTGGGGAGAAGGCGCATAAATGCCGATCACCATGCTCTTTTAAAGAGAAGGAAAACTAGAGGTACTGCCACCAGACGAGGCAACGGTTGGCAGTACGTCAGGCAACCACCAAGAATTTCGCCTCCACGTAAACGATCGCAAGAATGGCAGAAGATTTTTGATTGACACTGGCTCAGCAGTCTCCGTCATCCCCCAACAAGAGGTTAAACGAAAACTCGCCACATCAACGACAAAGCTCTACGCCGCCAACTCAACGATAATCAGAACTTACGGAGAAGAACTTTTAACGCTTAATTTAGGACTCCGACGCGAAATTAAATGGCCATTCATTGTAGCCGATGTAAAGGTCGCCATCATAGGGGCCGATTTAATTTCATTTTATGGTTTGCTTATAGATCTCAAAAAGCGCTCGATCATCGACCCAATTTCAAACTTATCAACCTCCGGAAACATCCAACCAGCAGAGCACCACGGCATCCTAACGCTCGACGCGAAGACTCAATGCGCTCCGAGATACGCTCAGCTGCTTGAGAAGTTCGCCGATCTCACCAAGCCGTCATTCTGTCGACGCCCCCTGTCCGAAACGACGGTTGCACACCACATTGTTACAGAAGGGCCTCCAACAGCAGAACGACCACGCAAGCTCTCGGGTGATAAGTTGAAAGCAGCGCAAGCAAAAATCAGCACGCTGTTGGAGCAGGGAGTTCTTAGACCGTCAAACAGTGCCTGGGCCAGCCCGCTGCATATGGAAGCCAAGAAAGACGGTGACTGGCGACCTTGCGGCGCCTACAACAAGCTAAATGCCATGACTGTTCATGACCAGTACCCACCAAGGCTCATTCAGGATCTGTTTCCGATGCTCCACAACAAAAAAGTTTTCTCGACGTTGGATCTAGTACAAGCTTACTATCAAATTCCAAT
This sequence comes from Muscidifurax raptorellus, assembly GCA_020010945.3. Taxonomy (NCBI): domain Eukaryota; kingdom Metazoa; phylum Arthropoda; class Insecta; order Hymenoptera; family Pteromalidae; genus Muscidifurax; species Muscidifurax raptorellus. The sequence goes on along the minus strand of CM052077.1, from coordinate 17,343,570 downwards.
GGCACAAGAAGACATCCCAAAAACCGCCATTATAACGCCATTTGGACTTTTTGAGTTTTTGGTTATGCCTTTTGGTCTACGCTGCGCCACACAGACCTTCCAACGGTTTATGGATTCAATATTAAGAGATTTAGACTTTGCCTTTTGTTATGTTGACGACATCATAATATTTTCAGAATCACACGACGAGCATGAGAAGCACCTGCAAGCAGTATTTGAAAAGCTTCGCAAACACGGACTGGCCATCAACCCCAGTAAATGCAGCTTCGGACAGCCCGAGGTCACGTATCTGGGATACCACATCAGCGAAGGTGGCTACAAACCACCCCAGCACCGGGTGGAAGCCATCGTAAACTACACGAAGCCCGAAGACATCAAAGGTCTAAGACGATTCTTAGGCATGGTAAACTTTTATCGTCAACTGATTCCAAATGCTGCCGAACTGCTCAGGCCTCTCACTGCATTCCTTACGGATTCAAGAAAAAACGACAAGAGAAAAATCAAATGGAACAACGAAGCCGAATCAGCATTTGATAACACCAAAAACGTATTGGCAAATATCGCTTTGACCACTTATCCCGTTCCAAATTCGCCACTCATACTACGAACTGACGCTTCGGATACCTGTATTGGGGCCTCCATAGAACAACACGTCAAGGAGAAGTGGACGCCCATGGGATTTTTCTCCCGCAAATTATCTGATACTGAGAAAAGATATAGCACATATGATCGCGAGTTGCTCGCTATATTTGCAGCAATAAAACATTTCAAGCACCAACTTGACAGCAGAGATTTCACCATCGCAACGGACCATAAACCACTCGCATATGCATTCAAGCAAAAAACGGAGAAATTCTCGCCAAGACAAGAAAGACAACTGCAGTACATCTCGCAATTTTCCACGAAAATCAAGCATGTAAAAGGATGCGAAAACGTGGTGGCAGATGCTCTTTCAAGAATCAGCACCATCGAGATGCCAACAGTTTTGAGTGCACAAAACATCAGCAAAGCGCAAAAAAACGATCAAGAACTCCGAAACTTGTTGAAGAACCCGAACTCCTTAAAATTACAACAATTAATGATAGAGAATCATAAGATTTATTGCAACATCAACAATTCAATTATACGACCATACATACCAGAAGTGCTCCGACGTGCTGCCTTCGAAACAGTGCACGGTTTGTCACACCCTAGTGGACGCTGCACTACACGTACTCTCCGAAGCAAATTTGTATGGCCCGCAATAAAAAAAGATTCACTCAAGTGGACAAGAGAATGTCTCGATTGCCAACGAGCCAAAATTCAGCGACACAATCGCGTCAAACCTCAGGGCATCGACGTTCCTGACACTCGTTTTAACCATATCCACTTGGACTACATACACTTACCTCCTATTGACGGATATAAGTATTGCCTAACGATGATAGATAGATTTTCACGGTGGCCAGTAGCTGTTCCACTTAAAGACTGTACAGCGGAAACAACAGCTACTGCGCTCTTTAACAACTGGATAAGCCAGTATGGTTCACCGTTGACCATCACGACTGATCAAGGGCCACAATTTGAAGCTGAACTCTTCAAAGCTCTCACTAGATTCCTTGGCAGTCAAAAGACTCGTACTTCGCCTTACCATCCAGCCTCTAATGGGATCATTGAACGTTGGCATAGAACGCTGAAGGCTGCACTCATGTGCAAGTCAGAAGTTCCCTGGATTCATCTGTTGCCATCCGTCATGCTTGGTTTACGTACCGCCTACAAGGAAGATCTAAATGCTTCACCTGCTGAAATGTTATATGGCACCGCTCTACGATTACCCGGCGAATTCTTCATACATCAGGACGTTCCTGCCAACGCAAAAGATTTCGTTAAACAACATCGAACCTACATGAGAGAAATCCGACCAACGCCTACATCTCACCACTGTAAGGTACGCATATTCAAACAGAAGGATATCGACTCGTGCTCACATGTGTTCATCAGAAGCGATCATATTAAAGCGCCGCTCGAACCGCCCTATCGAGGACCGTATCGAGTCATTGAACGCATCTCGGATCGATTATTTAAGATTCAAGTAGAAGACATGGAAAAGAATATCTCAATAGAACGTCTAAAAGCAGCCCATTACACTGAAGCAGACGGACCTCAAGCAGATGAATCTCCAGCAGACGAACCTCCAAACCCCGCACCGACTCCAATAAAGTCTGAAATCAAAGCTTCACAAAAACAGCGAAGGATTACTTTTAAATCGAATTCCAACCAGAATTCTGGAGGGGGAGTGGATGTGGCGGTCCCGCAGCCGTCATCGACTGCGCCCGACAGTCGGCGCCACCTCACAGCACCGGAGAGCGACACGAGCGCACGGCGAAAGCGTAAGCAGGTTCTAGTCCCTCGCGCGGACTTTTGAGAAAGGCAGACTAAGTTAGACTTCCGGGCTGATCGCTTATGCCTCCTCTCGCTCGCCGCAGCTGTAGCATATCTGACGTTTCAAATCATTTAAATTATCATTATTGTCAATAGTATAACCAGGTGAATAAATATTAGTTTTGTAGTGAAATCACTTTACTTTGGATAGTCATACTCCACCTCTCCCATCCAATCTATAACAAGACAAGAACATATTAGTGCCGGATAAGTGCATATATACACGCGATGTCTTGCGCAAACTCGATGCGTCGCGTCGACGTCTCGCATAGCGTCTAAACTGCGCCGACGAAAAGTCATTTGTGGAAGGGTAATGAGAAATTTGCGACACATAATTATCGCGATTCTTCGCGTGAGCGAACTCGCACTGTGTGCCGCGATGTTGAGCTACTGCGCGAAAAGTTGAATTTCGCGCCACCTGTTGTTTACTCGCAGCTGTACCGACGCTCGGTAATCGCGAAAAAACATTCGAGAAACAGTACGTTCCGGCTCATCTCATCTAGAAGCAAAGTGCAAAATATAATGTCGTAACCCGTCTTTTTCTCGGTTAAATCTAGCTATATGTATGTACCTATAGGTACATGCAAATCGCGAAATCTATCTTGGGTAGCGAGCCTTGATGCTTGAAGACGAGCAGCTGCTTTGAAAAATTCCGCATCAGTATATACTACTCAGCACCGACTAACCCAGCCTATTCGTCGCGTAATACGCGTCGTACGAGTCAAAGGTACGGTTAGGAAGGATATTCTCACTTTTATAAATAAATCGTCCAGTATACGAGCTATCTTTTGCGCAGTGCCTCTCTTTCCTCCTGACGACAAAGGAAGTGGCTCTTGTACTTACATATTCGCGCTGTGTGACCGCGGAATGTTTTTTTTGTTTACAGTGGCATCAAGGCTAGAAGGAAGCGAAAATTGAGGCTGCACTGCTGTCGACTTTGCCTTCGAGCCTGAAGGCCTTCTTCTGGGGTCCGAGCCTAGCCCGTTGGGCGCTCGCGGCTCCGGAGCGCGGAGAGATGTCGATTAGGACGGCAGCCCAGCGCCTGATACAAGATGGTCGTCTTCTCCTGCGCTCCCTCAGAAATCCGGAGCACTATCGCAACACGACCAGAGCCCACTTCAACAAAATACACGTTGCACGAGTAGGCAAGTAGTGTCTCGATCTATTTTCGTCGATTGTCTTGACTCGTATGGAAATTTTGTTGTTGTCATTGTCTGCTTTATGCTTCGACAGGCGAGTCCCAGGGCCATGTACCCAAAGGTACTGGCGATGTATCATCGGCTCGGAGTCACCTTGGCTTCCTGGGAGCTCAAGCACGGCGTCTGTTTGTTGACAACGTCCTTAAGCGTGTGACCAATACCCTAGCTGCTGACCTAAGACGACGTGCTGCCAGCAGATTGCTCTTTGGTGGTGACTCTGCACCGTTCTTTGCTTTGGTAGGAATCTCACTGGCATCCGGTACAGGTATTCTCACAAAGGAGGATGAACTCGAAGGTGTTTGCTGGGAGATCAGGGTGAGTGCTATACGTATAGGTGTGAGTAATGTACATGCAGGTATGTTTCGATGACTCATCGGATATTAATGCGATAACAATTCTCAGGAGGCTGTTATGAAATTACAATGGAACAAGCCAAGAAACGACAAAAATTACGAAACAACCTTAACAGATGACAACCAAATTAGTTTGCAAAATTTTGTGGTAGGGCCTCTGATAGCAAAAGGCTGTTCTGCAGTAGTGTACGCAGCCAGAACAAAGAACAGCGATGATAATCAAAATAATGAAGAGATAACGATAGATAGAAACAGCGATATAACTTCTTTTCCATTAGCGATAAAAATGATGTTCAACTACGATGCTGAATCCAATGCAACAGCAATTCTAAGAGCAATGTTCAGGGAAACCGTTCCTGCCTGGAAACATTACAAAAATGAAGAACTGTCTCATTGGGAGCAAAAAATGGCAGACAACAAGAAAACCTTACCAGCCCATAGTAATATTGTGGCCATGTATTCCGTCTTTGCTGATAGAGTACCTTTCCTACCTGGCTCAATAAAAATGTATCCCGATGCTTTGCCAACAAGACTCAATCCAGAAGGTTCTGGCAGGAACATGAGCCTTTTTTTGCTAATGAAACGGTTTGCTTTCGATCCATTGACGTTTTAAAACTTTTTGATAAATTCAATAACTGACATTTTTTTTATATTGCAGATACGACGTTACACTGAAGCAATACGTCAACGACCGTCAGCTTAACATTCGAGAATCCATTCTTTTATTTGCGCAATTGCTAGAAGGTGTAGCTCACATGAACTCTCACGGGATCGCCCATAGGTAAGTTTAATTATCTTCTCTTTTGTACAATCATTCGATTCAGAAATTTCACACCAAGTATTCTGTTACTAGGGACCTTAAAGCCGACAACATACTTCTTGATATCTCGGAAGAAGCTGACAATTGTCCTACGTTAGTGATCACTGATTTTGGATGCTGTTTGGCAGACAAAAATCATGGGCTATATCTCCCTTATAATACGCATGACACTGACAAGGGTGGAAATGCAGCGCTTATGGCTCCAGAAATTGTTACTGCTGAGCCAGGCCCCTTCACTAGTCTCAATTATACCAAATCAGACCTTTGGACTATTGGTACTATTGCTTACGAAATTTTTGGTCTGAAAAATCCTTTCTATGGAAGTGCCAAAGAGAAAGCTTCGCTAAAAAACTACGACTACAAAGATGAGGATCTTCCCCCTCTACCTGAAGCGGTCCCAGAAATAATATCAGCTCTTGTTAGAAATATTTTAACGCGAAGTACCTATAAGGTAGGTGACATTCAATCTTCGAGAGTATAGATAAAAATGATGGAATTAAAGACAGTAGTTATTGTACACAATCTGTAATTTTAGCGTCTAAGTGTGGAGATGGCAGCTACAATAATGCAGTTGTATCTGTGGGCACCTAGTTCCTGGCTTCAAAAAGACAGTAAAATTCCATCTAGCAGTGAGGTGAGTCGAAATAAAAATTTTTTAAATTTACTGGAATCGCTCAAAAATTAAATATTTTGATAGATTTTACAATGGCTGTTGTGCTTAACGACGAAAGTATTGTGTGAGGGACGAAACGATTCTCTGGAAGAGCGAAAAGGTATCAATGATCAAGCTAAAGAGTTACCTGGTCAACCCTCCTATCAGCGCTCGTTGTCGACGCGATCCTGCGGACGGCGTACTATGCCAGAATACCAGTTGATAGCAAGCTTTCTGGGAAGAGTAAGCTTATTTAACATTCGAGAAGGATTCAAATGGATTCAGAGAAACAACAATCTCTAAAAAAGAAAAAAAAATTGCCTTTGAAGTTACTCTTTAATCGCCCAGGAATCAATTTAAAATTTTAGGCGCAAATCAAATTATGTGTGAATATTTTCAAAATCATAGCGTGATAAAAAAGTGGCACATCTTCCCAAGTTTATTTTTGATACTTATAGAAACACAAAAGAGATTGAACTTTCGATTCAATATTCGTCTTATTCAATACCGTTTAAATAATATATGTGGAGTTTTTTAAAGCTTTATGAAAATGAATCGAAATATGCTCTTTTGTGGTTCAAGTGCCTTGAAGTCTCTATTTGCAGAGCTTGAGAATAAATTTATTTTTAAATTATTTAATTTGTTTAGTTCTATATTTATGTTGTGATCAAGCTGATGAAAACTAATAATTGTATATGAAAAAAACTACTTATTGTCAATTTTTTATGAGTTTTGAAAATTTCACTCTACACTACTTTTTAGAGTAATGTTAGAAGCGAAGTTTTTCTGTGATTTTTTTACAATGATCATTTCTAATTGAATGTTTCTGCTTGTATATCATGTTTTAGAACTTTCAAAATAAAGAAACTAAAAAATCAGAACTTCTATTATAAAAACCATCTGCAATATGATGTAAATATAATATTGAAATGTTAAATTTATGTAAAGAGAATAATTTATGTAAGAATATGGTAAAAATAAAAAATGTATATAGATTGTGAGTATAAAAAATAACTGTAATATATTTTCCACCTCAACTATTGTTTTTGTTTGTTTTGGACTTCTGCTGGTAAAGCACAAGTTCGTAGTTTATGTTTTAGATCATTGAGCTTGAGCTTCTTAATATCAGTAAGATCTCTAATGTATTCCAGAAACTCCTTGTAGTTAATTGTTCTCTTACGAAATTTGAAAAAACAAAGTCCAATGGCTTTAGTTGCTACGTTTTGCATATCTAATATGTGAGCTTTGTATAACCATTTATCGATTTGAGACAACGGCAATAATTCGAGGTTCATTGCACTTGAAATTGGATCGAGACGGCAGTAGACTAAAATTTGAATAAATTTTCAGCCTATATGGTCAAATTTTGACAATCATAAAATAAGTTTGTGAGGAAAATAATACCTTTGAACATGTTGTTCAAAGAAACTACTTCCGTCTTTTTTCCTTGTTGGCCAACATTGGCATCAACGTCATTCATTCTTTATTTCCTTTTCAGATATAAATCAATCTTTTAGTTAGTTGCTAGGTTGTTGTTTATACCATGTTATTAGTATAATTTGTATCGTTAGGCTTGAATTCGGATCAAATTTCTGAAAATGAACAAAGTTGGTGTACACGTCGATAAATACGGATACTTAACATTTGCAGCACCAAAAGCGAGCAATGTTGACTCGAGCAACGAAAAGATTGAAGAAAGAACTTCGTTTTCTATCGCACATCCATCTGACAGCATTCCTGTGTGTGGAAAAAAACGAGAGAACGGAAAATGCACATTTATAATTAGAGATACATTTTTTGCTTGCAACTGCAGGAAAAAAGAGAATGGAACTCGAATTTTGATTCTGAATGGAAGAGATTTAGATATCAAAATCGGGTGAAATAAATATATCAATTATTAACATGTTTTATTTAATAACTTACTATTTTACGATGAAGATGAAAATTAATGATTGATTATTTTTAGGAGAAGATTTAAAAGTTGGGATGTTCCTTACTTAGCTATATTTTTATCGAAAAATAACGACGTAACAAAATTGCATTTAGCGTCTAATCATATCGATTCCGCTGGATTTATTAGCTTAATCGACTACGTTATTGTAATTATAAAATGATTTTATTTTTTTTTTAATTCAGTGCAACTTCAAAAAACATTATCTTTTCAGTCTCACGATTACATCGACGAACTTGATTTACGAAATAATAAAATAGGAGAACCGGGAATCAACTATATGTATCGCCACCAAGACAAATTAAAATTGCGTGTTCTCCGATTAAGCGGAAACAAAATCGGCGTCAAAGTAAATTATAACTGGTATATTTCTATTTATCAAATCATACAAGCCTTTAATTCAGAGTTCAAAAATAATAGCCATGGCGATAGCGAAAAATATGTCACTCAACCGTCTCGATGTCGCTGAAATCGATCAAACTGAATCGAGTTTGGTGTATTTTACGACAGCGTTGAGATCAGATCAGCATCGATTTAATGAAACTCTCAAAATTTTGGATCTTAGCTGTCCCATCCCGCAGTGTAGATATTCCAAATTTGATAGCTCGCATATTGCTTCTGCTATCGGATTGATGTTACGTGTAATGCCTTTATAACGCAGTTTTAAATGTTCTACTTTGGTTGGTCTTTATTGTTTCATTGATATGATATTGTTTCATTGTTAAGTAGTACAACGTAAATTTGGAAGAGTTGCATTTGCAAAAGTTCCATTTTTCCTGTCACGATGTCGAAGAGATGATAACAAATGCGGAGCACAATAAAACTTTGAAGATATTGGATTTATCATGCAATAATATAGGTGATTTCGGAGCGAAATCGATTTCTACTTGGCTTGAAAAACGACCATCGCTTAGAGTACTTTTGCTAAGTTGCAACATGATTTCTAATCGTGGCATAAGGTAATTTTATTGAATGTGCTTGAAGTGAATTCGTATCAGTAAAATATTTTCAGTGAATTGTCCAAGGGTATCAAACTTTCGAAGCTGGTGATGATTGATGTGTCCTACAATCGTTTCGACGACGTAGGCGGAGTTGAGCTTCTCTGTTCGTTCAAAAAAACACCGCTTGTGAAAAATTTTAAAATTTTTGGCAACCACGTTTCTTGTAACACAGCAAAAGTATGGGATTGTAATCATGATAAATTACTTTTTTTATACTTACTAATAAATTTATGGTACTGCATTTTTAGATAATTGAACGATGGCTTCAAGGGAATATCATAAATCAAGGGAGTATTGATGTAAGACCCTACCAATCAGGTGATAATTTGCATCTTGCACATTATCAAAAAGAAAATTGAACCCCAATGACAAAGTAAAACTTTTATTAAACGTTTATCCTTCACTGCCTCCACTGTAATTTGAGAAATATCAATCTGTTTCAAACTTATAATAAATCTGCATACAATTTTTTTTTATACTAAAAAATACGTCGAATATGTTTGAACAAACTTAATTATACACTATATTTATTTATAATATATATTTTACCTAAACATTTACAATACTGATAAACATTCTTAAAGCATATCATACAAAGAAAAATTAGACTTACAGATAAAACCAATAGATAAATCTAATTTAAAATTTTTGTAAGTCAACAATTTTTAGAATTTTACAAAGTCAACTACTTTTACTTTTATTATTAAATTGTGATAGGAATAAAATTGCACTTTACCGCAGCTGTTCAAGTTTTTGCAGCAGTAGTGATTATTTCGCATTTACTTACAAACTCAAAAGCACTTTTGTAATTTAAAATCTCTTTTCTCAATATTTTCATCTCTTCAATGGCAGCTTTATGGATTTTGGAAGTTTTTCTTTTATATCTCGCTGCAGTTATCATTTTATCTAGTGTATAGTCCAACCATAATACATTGGTATACGGATTGAATTGTTGCCAGTCATTACTAGAATAAAAAAAAATGGTAGTCTTTATTGTACAGAAAATTTGCTTTAGCGATACTTACTTGACATTGTCCCTCATCATTCTATAAATATCGAATTGATATTCTCCTTGCGCAGTGAATAGCGTAGGATCGGCTGCTAAATCGTTAAAAATTTTACATCCTTGGTACGCCATTCTCGATAACGTGAAATCGATCACAGAAACCTATAGAAAGTATTTTAACTATAGCTATATATGAACACACTTATATATTACTATTCATATATTTATATATGCTTACTTTAACTCCCTTAGTAGAGAGTGCGATATCTTTACAACCAAGTTTATAAGTTGATTCGCTGTTATCACATTTCGAAATCAATATATTCCCCCAATGTAGATCACGATGTTCAAATTCCAATGATTGTTCAGCCACAGCCAAAGTAAAAGCAGTCTACATAATTAATAAAACATGTTGCTCTCAACAAAGTAATGCACTTGCGAATTAGCGCCGGTCTAATAAAATCAGATAAAATTTAAATACCTGCAAGAATATAGAATAAGATTCTGAGGCATTTTGAAATACATAAGCTTCTAAATCTTGTCCTCCATGAGCAAGTTCAAGTATTATGTACAATTGATCATCATCAAACATGGATGGACAGTCATTTTCAGAGTTCTTTTCTTCGTCATATGCATTCCAGAGGTCAATTAATTTCTCTGGATATTTTCCAATTACGCACATAATTCTGTTTACACCAACAAAACCATTTGTGTTGTACTCACTTCCAAATCGGAGTTTGTGCAATTCTCTAAAAAGAAATGATAAATTAATCATGGAATTGAATGAATTGATTTTATACGTACTCAGAAATAATAATTTCGGAGAGAATTTCATGAAACTTCTTCTGCCGTTCACAATTCACTAATTCATCACCTTCGATTGGTATGATTTTAATAACAGACTTTTCGGTTTTATTTTGGTAAAGAAAAACTTCGCCATATACGCCTTCCCCGATCTTCCGGCAGTTTTCGATGTAACTAAAATCACAACAATCACAAGTATTAAATAAAAAAAAATTGGCATCAAATTTAGTAAATCTAAAAGATAGATATTTACGAATCAGGGAAGCAATCACTGAACTGCAAATAAGATGTTTGTTTACAACGTTTTAGTATAATATCTTTAGCGGATCTAATAAGATCCTCTTCAGTTTCGATTAACGTTTCTCTTCGAATTTCTAATAAAGGTGCACAGATATATTAAGTTGTATTTCTAATACTCACAACGCTAATAAAATAACCAACACTTACTCAATGAAGTTTTTCTTGTCAATGAATTTTGTCTCGTTCTATCGGATATACTACTACTTCCTCGTGAATGGGTAAAATCATCTGTGAGAGTGGATCTCTTGCCATCTGGTATAATACGTATCGAAAAACGTGAGAATCGAGACGGACTAGTGACAATTGTAGAAACTCTATTCGATTCCCGCAGTGGAACAACTGGCATGCTGAAAGAATGTGAATGCTCATCTTTGTCTTCAGAGCTCTTTCTTGCAACATCTTGAATATTTACTACATTTGGAAGGACAATCAAGAAGTTATTTTATCTATATTGTATAAGGGTAAAATAATCATCATAGAAGAAATAATATATAAAAAGTACCTTCTGGTTGCATGTTAAGTACAGTCTGAACACTATGCCTCCAGCTTTTCCCTCGGCCAACTGCCAACTGATCCAAATTTTGTCCAGTATGGAAATGATTTATTATTGATAAAGATCTCGCCCAAGATTTACCAGGTTTTAAGAAAATAGGATGACTTTGATCATCTGCTGATTTGTTGGCTTCAGATTCTTCAACTAAAGACTCATTTACAAGATTTCTGTTAGTTCTCCTTGATTTAATATTATTTTCTTCTTCGTTTTCATTCTCTTCTTCTTCGTCAATACGAGAAGGTTGCTCTACAAGATGCTCTGTGATAGCTGCTAAGGGCCTTTCCAATCTATTGTACGGATTTCTTCTCTTTATAATTTTTATTGGATCAGTTAATTTTGAAAGAATATCACACAGCTCCTCACTATTAAAACTTGCATTAACTTCAATTTTCTTTTGAGTATTGCTTTGCTTCGTTGCTGTTAATGTCTTTGGTTCAACACCAGTACTATTATCAAGCTTGATTGAATTATTTTGTTTAGTATCCATATTAACAATACCATGTTCAACAGTTGTAATAGTGCTTTCATGTTCGCTTTTATCTTCATTTCCATGTTCACTGATACTTTTTGATTTTCTTGACGATTTTGTTTTAATTGTCTGATTTGTATTCTTCAACATAGAAGTAGAAGATTTATTTTCCATATCTGAATCTTGCAATTTTCGTACAAGCACACGCGATTCTTTAATTTTGAATGTTTGACAAAGGTTTTTATATTTATCTTCAGTCTCTTCTAATGCAGCCTTATTGTGAAGAATCCCATTATTAGCAATATCCATGGCATAGTTTTTACAAATATTCATTTTTTTTGTAGAAGTTCTTGTTGATTTTTTGAATGCCTCCTTATTAATTTTTTTTTTCGTTACTCTTCCAGACAGAACAAACGATCTACTTTCACTACTTTGATTATGTAGTTTTTGGGAATAATTAACTGCCTCCTGATCATCTAACTTTTTACCAACATTGTTCTCATTATTAGATACAGTTTCTTTAGATTTTCTTCTGGAAACTCTACTTTTCTTTACATTTGTAGCTTTGATTTGTAGTTTTTTCCTTTTTGAAGTCCTTGGTAGAAAAATAGGCGATGACTTATACGAATCAGGTGATATCCTTGTGAGACGTATAATAAGTTTTTGCCCATTAAGCCTTTCATTCACTTCATTATTTTGAATAGGCTCTTTAATTTCATTTATAAAACTTGATTCACTAGGCCTACTATGTTCATTAACTTGATTCTCATGGTCCACTAAATTTTGTTCAATATTTTCATCCATATTTTCTACCTTTTTGCTTTCATCAGAAACATCCGTGATTTGTTCCTCTGATTGATTCATTATAGATTCTGTATTCTTTGCATTTATGGAACTTGATACATCAGGCCTGGTACATTCATCAATTTGATTCTCATGGTTCACTGGATATTGTTCAATTTTTTCCTTCAAATTTTCTATCTTATCACTATTATCAGAAACATCAGTGATTTGTTCATCCGATTGGTTCACTATAGATTCTATCATTTTTGGAGGTTTTAAAGAATTTTGATCTTCAGTACTAGGAGAATTACTTTTTGTGCTGGAAGTGTTAGATTCTATGTGAAGTTCAAAGCTGTTTGAATTACTACGAATTTCCTGAATTATATCAATAAAATTGTCGTTTTGTTCACTAATTACGTTTTCTGTTTCTGAAGCATTGCTTTGTTCATCACTAAATTCATTGAAAAAAATAAAATTATTAGACTCATTTCTAGGATCGAGAATGTCAATTAGTTCTGCTACATCATCTGTCTTCTGCAATTCACTATTGTCACTAATTTGTTGTTGAGAGCTTTCATTTAAATTACGTTTGGATTCTTTTGATAATTCCCTACCTAAAATTGTATTATTTACGTTAATCTGACTATATCCATAGCTGTTTCCTAATTTACTTTGTTCAGGACCTTCTGTTCTGTTCACCACAGTTTTATTTTTATTTGTGAAATCTTCATATGAAGAGTCATAATCATTGCTCCATTCGTGTGGAGAATACGAAGACTCATTATAATTTTCACTTCGAGTATTCTCTAATTCTGCTTTGAGGTTCTTAAAGGTAGCAGATTTTTTTTTCCTTGTATCTAAGTTTTCCAAATACTGGTCATTTTTATCTTCTGGAGCATTACTAATATTATTTGATGCAACTAAAGAATCTTTGTAATGTTGATTTTGTTTGCTGTCTGTGTCATCAAATAGTAGAGGAGATTCAGCAAAGCTTGGAACAGCATTATGTCTTTGGTTTCTCCTTATTGGTGTTAGATTAGAAAACTGAGTTTTATCATTTGATTTTGGATCAGTAGTTACTTGTAATACATTATTTTCCTGTCCATTTTTATTATTGTCTATGCTAGCATCAAATACTGATAAGGCATGGGTGCTGGACTGAGTTTCATCATTATTTTCCTTTACTGCATGGTCTTCATCTCCTGTTTCAGATCTTCCTTTTCTGTTTGAAAGTAGTTTTGTTGGAGTATGCCCACAATTGTCATTCTGAACATTACTTTCAAATTGTACTGATTTACATTCTAGAACTTTACTGGATTCTTCAGACGAAATCTGAGATAAAATGTTGTTCAAATTTGATTCTCTCAAAAGATACTTTTCTTTTGATATTGGCTCAATATGTGCAACTGATAAATGCTCTTTGTCTAGCATTATAGGTGACAAATTTTGCATATTCACAATTAATTTCTGTTTGTGATCCCTAGGAGTGCTTGTTGGAAAATCATGTAGAAATTTCTTTTGATTAACATTGCAAATATCTTTTGACATTTGAATTTCATCGATGCAACCTATGGAACAGTCATTCACTATGACTGAAGAATTCAACTGGCCATCTTCAGTAATAGTCAGATTATTTTCTTCAGTTGCAAAATTTGTCTCTTGCGTTTTTCCTTTAGCAAGAGAATCTTTTTTGTTTTTTTTAACAACTTTTTTAGTTTGCTGTTTGGGCTCCTTAAATTGAGTAACTTTGGTAGACTGTTGATTCGTTTTGGAATCATCATCCTCCTCGTCACTGCTATTGTCCGGCAACTTCTTCCTCTTGACTCCAGTTTTTTTGCTTGTGGCGACCTTCTTGTTTTGTTGCCTCGTTTTCACAGAGTTTTTATCCAATTTCAGATTTTCCTGCTCCCAAAACTCATCGCTCAGTCGTTTTTTCTCTGCCTCTTCAGCTTTACTCGGCCTTTTGAAGAAGTCAATACTGCTGTTGTCGCTGTCATTGCTGTCGCTACTGTTTGAATTGGCATACTTCTTCGGAGACCTTACACTAACAAAGAAAAAGACAAAGCAAACAATTAACAGAGCTGAAAACTATGAGTATGCGAGAAAATTAAACTTACACAACTCCTGTGGCAATCCTATCAAAAGTGTCCTCGAAAATGTTGACCACCAGGGTCTTGTCGTTCAGCCTCGACTCTCTGACGTAGGGGTGTTCCGTGGGATTAGGGAAGCTGGGCACGAGAGCCGCGGATGGTTTGTAGTTAGTGACCGGCGCCTTGCGACTGTATGTTTTAATCATCTGTCTGTCCATCGTACTGCATTGGGTATTTATCGTCGAACTCGATGAACCAACTATCACTTTCACTATACTTATTTGTTCGCACTAATGTAGCGTTTTGTTCTTTTGCTTATTCAAGAGAGAGAACACAAAACCCGCGAGTTTTTCTCTTCACAACTTTATACTTCGGCCGACTTCATCTTCGCTTGCTGTCGACTGAATCCCGCGTTTTTCGTGTTCGTACGCGCGTTGCGCATGCGCGTTTGCCGAATGCGCGGAATCGCCCGCGAAATTCAAATCTTCAAGTATCACTGACATACAAAAAGTGAAAGTTAATTTATTATTCGTCGTCAGAGATAAAAAAAAACACCAATTGGTTCATATCGAATGAGACTCTCTGTGCCGCGCATTGAACTCCAATCAGCGATCGACGCCTTGTCACTATACTTTTATACGATGAACGAATGCCAATTGCTCGAGTCGCGATTTTCATAAATCCTCTCTGCCGCGTGAATAAAAGACACAGGCGCCAGTCAATCAAATCGTCGTGCGTTACACGAATACCGCGCAACATTGTATTATAATTATATTATCCATCACTTTATGACTTACGTTGTTTCTCGCGCATATGCGTATAACTCGTTTGCACGCTGAACTCAACTTTTTTGTTTGTCTGTATTCTATCTGTTTGTAGTGTATGTAATGTAAAACGTCGAGCTTATACATTAATTTATTGGGCGTAGCCGCATTTGCAAAACAAATATAGAAACTCGATGAAAATAGAGAGGCCCACAAAAGTATTACTCTATGTACACAAAATCGCTGCGACTATATATGTATTAGTATAATCTGCTTTCTCAATCGGAATTATGAAGTATCAACCGCACTGCACATCCTTGAACGTGCGGAAATGCTAAAGCCGTGACTGCAGTGAACCGAAAGATTTAGCGAAGGATGCGAATTTAAAAATCCTCCCGTTTTTAAGATAACAATAAGAAGCTTCGCATCGTCGTGGAAAATATATATACATATATAATAATGCAAAAGCTGCGGGATCATTGACCAAAATATTTTGTGCGCAATGCGAGCCTTCTCTTTGCGACACACACACACACACACACAAAAGTATTTTAATCAGTTCGAGACTCTCTGGTTACTTACATACCTATAATATTCATGCAGTCGGTTCAACAATAGATTTCCGCGCGACGCACATGCTAATTTCCCCTCTGTCTCGTCGCCGCGCCCCGATGCTGCGTATATATCGTTTCTATATAAATATACATAGGAAAAGTTTCTTTTCTGAAAATTTCCATTCTCCGAAATCCTTAGCATATACATATAATATTATATACATGAATTATATGCGATATACATGATATATGTTACCTGCTCTTTTTTTGTATTATATTATATATGCGGGTATAATATTCTTTTGAAAATGCCCTTTTGGAGTTAGCCATTAATAAAGATGAGTTTTAAGAAAATTAAAAATTATAAAATAAAATGCATCTGTTATATATACTATCATGCTAACGAAGATACGAAATGGTATCTTCGTTAGCATGATGGTATATATAACAGACGCATTGTATAGTCTCATACGTAATATATGTACAAGCTGTAGTATTCAATTTTTTGGAGTCGTAAAATATCTTTGCATAAAAATCAGCTTTCCTCGCGAGAAAAACCAACAAATCATATATAATATACTTATATGCATTTATACGGTGACATGTGTAGCGCTATTCTTCGAGGCTTTAATAATAACAAAACACGCATACATCCGATCGCCGGCAATAATGTATATACGCATATGTACTTCTGGGAAAACGCGCTTTTGTGAAAATTCATTCTTCTGCGCTCTAGGAAAATAAAATTGCCGGAAGGCATGTATGTATAACGTATACATATATATACACCATATAGCGAGCAATTACGAGCGCAATGAGCCGTTGCGCGAGCGCGAAACGTCATCTTGTCCGATTATCGAAAGGCAGACGGAGCCGGTGCTGTGCAGAGTATATACTCTGATTATGCATTTATTAGTAACGCGAACAAGTGATTTATACGCTTATTATGATTTGCTAATTAACCTTCTTTTTGTGGAAATATACAACGTTATATAAATTTTATATAGATATATGTATAATATATATTATACTGTTAATTCGACGTTCATTAACAAGGATATATAATTATTTAGGTTTTTCCGAGTTTTGTTCTCGCGCGACGATGCAATAATAATAGATACACTAAAGTACTGCAGACTAATATGTTAAACGCGTCGGCTTTCATTATTATGTCAAGTATATAAACTTATGTGTATATATATCCCCATATAAAAAAGTCATGACCGGATGTTGTGAAGCCAAGATAGAAGTTATGTGATTGGCTCATGTAGTGCGCATGCGTCTAAAACAGGAAGTCTAAACGTCTTCTAGGTTAGGGCGCGCAACGCGCGCTTTTCAAACTCTAGTATATATAGGAAGTTCATGATTAATGTGCGCTCGGCGTGTCGCGCGTATGAAAGGAATACAGATGCTTATCAAAAAAAAAAATATATATATATATATATTCGGGGATGACCGGTGATGATGCTGTACTTCTTTATCGTTTCGTATTCTTTTATCAAATTATAAATTAGTTTATATATGTAACGGGGCAGGAAATTTATCGTGTCAATTAAAAAGCTCGCACAACCTTGATTATCTCGCTATTTTTCTTTTTTTTTACGATTTTTCGTGTATATAAAAGCAGAAAATTTAATTGTCGGTAATTGCGTTTATTGCAACAATGCGAGCGTTACGTTTTAGAAAGCGCAGTATATTGTTCAATAAAAATACGCTCGATACATACAATTTGCGGTATAAAAAAAATAAACAAAGGCATAAAATTTTATTTGTTGCATTTTTCTCAACTCTAGCGACTACTTATTTACCGATGAAACGATTTATTTCTCTATATACGTTTCGTAATTCTCGAATCTAATGCTCTGTATATATAACGTCTAAAAAGATATGTATGCATTCAATGAGACACATTTTTTCTGTGTATATAGTATAGCATATAATAATAGCACATAACAATGTGTAGATGGAAAAAAGTCAACAAATTTCTGATTAATATATTCTTCAAAAAGGACGAAGTAAAGCGTAGATCTCGATATTTAATGCTGCAAAAAAGAACAGAATTTAACGATCGCTCGTACTCACAGCGATAATATAATATATCACAGGTCAATGATACAAATGTGACGGATAAATTTATTATAAAATACACATTTCGCAGTGATATATAGAACAATAAGAATCAACCGATTTTTCTTCAAAATCGTAGATATAGTATAAACGATGCACATATATCCCGATCAAAATGAAATTCCCGCAATACAATCCAACGAACAAAGCACATGTGTGTCCGATCGCTTATATGTATATATATATATGAGTCACCAGCAAAATCGGT
The DNA here is from genome assembly GCA_020010945.3 of Muscidifurax raptorellus. Taxonomy (NCBI): domain Eukaryota; kingdom Metazoa; phylum Arthropoda; class Insecta; order Hymenoptera; family Pteromalidae; genus Muscidifurax; species Muscidifurax raptorellus. The sequence continues at coordinate 17,325,515 of CM052077.1, read as the reverse complement.
GCACTACACATATACCGATCCTCGTGCCGGTATAATTATGGCGACGCGTCGCCGATCCTCTGGGGGCGCAATTACCTCGAGAGAGCAGCCCGTCGACTTCCTGGATCGTATTGAGTGCGTATCGTTCCGTCTAAGTCGACGCGGCGCCCGAAGATCGCGGTGCGGTGGCGCTGAGAGAGAGACCAGAGCCTATATATACTACTGTAGCTATAGCCCCACTTCGAGACGCCGATCGACTTTAAAAGCGACGCGCCGGCTCGACGCTCTTTCAGTTTTCGATTTTCTCCGTCGGCAGGCTGTCCTTTTCGTGTTACACGGGGGGCGTGTACTTTTTGCAGCAGCCTATGCCGTGGTGCTTTTTCGATTATAATTTTAGGAGATATAATCGTCGGCGAGGATATTGCAATATAATATATATCTAGGAAATAATACCTGCTAATCATCGTTTTCACGGTCATACATATACAGTGCAAAGGGTAGAACAAAATGATGGACAATCGGTATAGTGAATAATCGTGATAATAACGTCAGCGAGTTTATATATCTAACACTGCCTATATATAAAACGACTGGTCGAGCAAAGGATATATAATATAAACGCTTATAGTTATATAAACAAAAAATGCTAATCCTCAAATGAGCCAAAAATTCCAGTAACCCATCAGTGTCCAACCGCCTCAGGCGGCGAGGCTGCTCGTAAAAAAAAAACAAAAAGTGAAACCATCTGCGACGCGCCCCCCCGAAGGAAAGTAACAGTATTACAATCTCATCGGCAGCTCTCTCTCTCTTTCTCTCTGAAAAAATACCCATCGCACACAAAATACAATATGCGTGTCGGCTACATATTCCCCTGTCTGAGGGGCTCGGACCTCCAGAAGGACGTACAGCCTGCCGATAAAAAGCTGCCGGTCGTCAGTATAATCGAAGACGCGGCTGTGCAGACAACCGAGAAACCTGCGATCAAGGAAATCGAGATTCTGGAGAACGAGGATGCACATCCCGAACGCGGCGGTCTCTGGCTTCAGTTTGCCTCGGCTATCAGTGGTTAGTATATACCGTATAATATTACGCATGAGTTTATCGGCTTTTGAAAATTCGTCGCGTCGCTTTAGTGAAAAAAGAGGGGAAATTTTCCGGAGCAAAGTTTATCTCAAGCGAGTAAGAGAGCGCGTTTTTTAAGCGCTACAGCCGCAGCCCCTTATTTTCATGAACTCGAGATTAGATGCACCAGCGGCTCCGTTTCGTAAAAAGCTTTCGAAACTGTATAACTCGCTCGTATCCCACGGGAGAGTCTAGCTGGTGACGGTACGTTTTTTCTTCTCCGATAGCGAGACGAACGCGTGTACGGTCGAATATGTAGGCGATAACTGCAGAATTTTTCCGGTATAATGCTCTCGGTCGTTCGTTAGGTATCGAGTGTTAAACGTTTTGTTCTTCGCGCTGTATACGCGTGCTTGCGCTTATTTGAAAAAACACAAACGAGTGTATATACAGGTACTTTTCCTCTCGGCGAAGAGAACTTTTCGGCGAAGCCGTATATTATACACCGACGTGCGGATTACTTGCAGTTTTTCGCGCGAAAAATAAAAGACAAACTCACCGGTGGGCATCGCGGATACAAAGCTTCGTGTATAATTACGGAGGAGGAGGAAGACTCGCGCAGGCGAATCGTATATATAATGTATATACATGTACTATTGATTAGCGACAGTAAAACACTTTTTGAAGCTCTTACTTCTGGGAAATAATTGAGAGCCGCGCGGCTCTAATATAACGACGCATTCCTGCGGCTGCCAGAGTTGAAATAAAAAATCGTAACTCGCGCGCTAACGACAGTCGTCAATGTTTCTCATTTATGCGACTCGAAAATTCCTCCTTGACGGCGTGTGTATAAAAGTCTATATAGCCGAAAGGAAACTATCGGATTTGGTTGCGGTATATAGCATAATCGTAATCGTAGCAGAGACGTCAGTCTTGAAAAATAACAAGAAGATTATATAGATGTATTCATAAGTGTTGATTGTTTTTAAAACTTTGTAATAATATCCTTTTAAATGGACGCGTATATATATATCAATGGATATAAACGTCACACTATGTACTACGCAGACTTGTACGACAATTGTTTCGTCCGAATAAACGGTGGCGTGACATAGAGACGCCGTGTGCGTATATAAAACATAACAAGTCAATCCTGATGCGCCTCGGACGACGCGATCATAGAGTCGTGAAAATTAGAAAAATCTCGGCCGGTATGACGTGCGCGAATACGGGATCGATCTTAACTCGAGCGAGAAACGACTCTACGAAGTATAGATATCTATATACTTAGATAGCGCTCAATTTACGAAATCACGCTGCTATTTTTTTTGCATTACATAAAAGTGAAGCGCATTCGCGTTGCAGTGTGCGTTATGACTTCGTTTTCTTAGATACGGTTATACGGACGACGAAGAGCTTGCAAGCTTATAATACATGGAATATATAAGTGCGGTAGATTACACGCTCATTGGAAAATTGCGGCCGATGATGAGATTTTACACGAGGATTCGTCTTTTGCGATCTCCGTTCACGGATTATTAAACTTTATCGGAACAACTCACTTAGCGGTTAATAGCATATTTTTTAATTAAAGCCTCATCGCGCATCAGACGAAAGGTTGAATAACACGGAAAGGATATATAATTCAAATTACAAAATACCAAGATTTATCCTGGGTTTTTTCAAAATTCTTTTTCTAATCAATTCAACGATGCAGAAGGAAAAAATCACGTAAACTCGAAGTCATCAACATCGAAATTCAATACGACTATATACGATATAATATGCAGCGGCGGGCGAATAAAATCCTTGAGCGAAAAAAATCTCATCCACATAATTACATGCGTAAGCGTCATTCCGCCCGCATTAGAATTCACCGCGACTCGATACCCCGAATTCAGCACCTCGCCGCGAAAAAAATCGAATCCTCGATAAATCAAACTAATCGCATTCCCGACGCGTCATCGCCCGCCGCTCCAAGGCTTTCCCGACGCGCGAAAGGCCGCGTAGCGCGCTTGTATATATACATGGGGTCCCCTTTTTTGGGACCAACTTTCCTATATATAAACGCACACACTCGCGATTTCCGTTCTGGCATTTCCGCGCGAGCGTAGCCACCTGTACGTGACTTGCGGCTCTTCCGCGTGTATATGTGTGTATTTTAGGTCTCTGCGGCATCTAATGTGGGAATGTGCGGAGTGTATACAACGGCTGCACGCGCGCGTGGATTTGCTTTTTTTTTCAGAAGCGCCTTATTGTCTCGCCGTTTTAGCGCGCTGATACATATACGCGTGTTTTTATTGAGCGTATGTATATGCACGCACATTTGGGAGTGTAATACGTGTTTTGCTTTTCTAACGCAATTATTTTTCAAATGCCTCTGCAGCGTCGAAGAAACACCGCGTTCTTCTCGTTGATAATCGAGAGGCCGAGCAAATAGTCCCGATATACGCATTTGCATTATTTCCTTGTATGATCGTCGCGCAATAAACAAAAGCATTTTATACAAACATGCACAAACACACGCACGTATGTCAAACTCGTCGTCCGAAAGAAGCCTCGCGATGAGAAAATGAAATTCACACTCTTGGCCATAGCGCGCATCGATTAACATGACATATCAGACGGTATACATATATACACGCGCGCGCGCGGGTAACGACCACGAAAGCCTCGAAAAATCGCTCTCCGAAACAATCGCCGCGATCGAGATTCCACGCTTTTCGACAGTCAAATTACATACAATAATACCCGCGATTTTTCGCTCGCATACAGTACAATCCACGTCATTCGGAACAACGATCGTCGCGTCGCAATGACGCCGATTTGTTGCTGTAGCCCCGCACGACGTACTTATATATCGTCGCTCAGGGATTACGTTTGATTTAGCCTGTGCGCATTAATAATTCATCTGCGACGGCGTATATTTATATGTTATACACACACACACACACGTGCGCGCGCGCGCGCGAGTTCCTCGAGTATAATTCCCTTACATAACAATGCGTGTGTGTGCTATAGTCGCCGCATTCCGATGCAATATATATATATATATATATATACTTGTAACCGCATGGGAGAGTCGGAGTACAAAGCTGACGGATGTCTGTGATGATTTCGTTCTCATTAGCGGAAAAAACGAGTTTCTTATTATAATAGTATAATATACGCGAGACTTTTAACCTTTAAACTGCCGGAAAGCCGAAATATCGGCTAGACCGGTGATATATGAACTTTGTATATAGTTGGTACGTGATATAAGACATCAATTTGGACACTTTTAAAGGGCGATTTTATTTCCAAAATCCCGGTAGTCTAAAGGTTAAGAGTTTTGGGTGTATAGTGCGATATGTGCATCGTGTATATATGTAGCTATATATACGAGCGGCGCGATTACGCGATGAATAAATAATTAGTCGTCTATATAGCTTGGCGAGAGGCGCGCTTGATTGAGCGATAAAGCTACGTGCGCGCGTGCAATTATCAAAATTAGCGTCGTTTTATCTTCTAACTCAACATCGCCCGTAGAGTTATAACTATTATGTCACGTATTTCCACAAAGTTCAAGCTCGCGCCGTCAATTAAACCTATACTACTTTCGCGAATGGAAACTGCCGCTTCGAGCATATATATATATTTACGAGGTGTATATATAACGAGGATAAATTATTCTTACAGCGAGTTTCGCGGTGATGGCCTGCGGCGGCTACCTTGGCTGGACGTCGCCGGCTCTGCCGCATCTCGAGGGTCCGGACTCGGAGTTCCCGGTGACGGCGTCCCAAGGCTCCTGGATAGCCTCGCTCTACACCCTCGGCGGCATCCTCGGCTCGCTCCTCAGCCCCCTGCTGATCAATCGTCTGGGCCGCAAGTTCTCTCTGCTGGCGTTCGCCATACCCCAGCTGGCCGGCTGGGGCCTGATAATCGCTGCCAGGTCCTACCTGATCCTCTACGTGGCGAGGTTCGTCGCGGGCATAGCTCACGGGGGTATCTACAACGTCGCCGTGATCTACTTCGCCGAGATAGCCGACAAGGACATCCGCGGGGCGTTCGGTACCCTGCTGAAAATGTGCACGAATCTCGGCGGGCTCTTCGTCACGACGGCCGGGGCGTACCTGCCGTACGAGAAGCTGAACCTGGTCTCGCTCTGCCTGCCGCTGATCTTCGTCGCGACGTTCATCTTCATGCCCGAGTCGCCGTACTTCTTCCTCATCCAGAACCGGGAGGACAGGGCGACGCAGAGCCTGATGCAGCTCAGGCGTCTCAAGCGGCCCGAGAGCGTGAAGAAGGACATCGACGCGATGCGGGAGTCCGTGATCGAGGGTCAGCGCAGCGGGCAGCACGCGCTCCGGGAGCTGATAACGAATCGCGGCAACCGTCGGGGTCTGTGGATCCTGCTGAGCTTGAAGGTCACCCAGCAGCTCTCGGGACACATGGCGATCGTCGCCTACACGCAGGAGATCTTCAGCCACAGCGGCTCGAAGCTGGCCCCCCAGTACGCGGTGATCGTCTTGGGTCTGGCACAGCTGGCGGCCGGACTCGCCGCGGCGAGTCTGGTGGACCGGGTCGGCCGAAGGATCTTGATCCTGCTGTCGGGCTCGTTCGCCGCGGTCTCCCTCGCGCTGGTCGGCCTCTTCTTCTTCATGAAGTACAGCCTCGAGGCGGACGTCTCGATGATCACCTGGCTGCCCATAGCCGCGCTCATCGTCTACGAGATCATGGTCGCGCTGGGCATCGGCACGATTCCCTACGTCATCCTCGGCGAGATCTTCCCGACGAACGTCAAGGGTCCGGCCGTCGCCTCTGGCATCATCATCGGCTCGATCTTCGCCTTCATCGTCGGTCTGGGCTTCCAGGCGCTCAACAAGGTCGCCGGGATACACACGACCTTCTGGTTCTTTTCGGGCTGCTGCGCTGCTGGCACCCTCTGGGTCTACGTCATCACGCCCGAGACGAAGGGAAAGACCCTCGAGGAGATCCAAGCCATCTTCAATCCCAGGAGGGAGAGGAGGGACGACGTGGCCTGAATTTTGCAACGAGAGATTTATATGTTATTGTATGATTGATATCGTTGTAATAGGAGCTGACGCTGATCGCGCGTTCGTCGAGTTTCCGCTATGTTTTCCATCAGTGGAACGGAGTGGATATATACTCTGAAGTGTACGCGTGACACGGACGCGAGGTAGAGAGATAGATATACGGAGACGTGAAATTCATATTGTACATATTCGACGTTGAGACGACTTCGCCGAGCGCCTGTATACTGCGGTGACACTGTTATATATTCTAAAATCGTTTCAGCACTTGCCGAACCTATTTTATTATATATTGTCACATTTGATACCTCGCGCCGATTCGCCGCGAAATATCTTGTAAATATATTTATACATATATAGTAATCGTGTATTATATATATATGCATCCCTTGGCGCACAGACTGTTATAGTTTATCGCACTCAAGCGTCTACTCGGATAATATATACTTATACAAGTATATGTGCAAGTTTAATTTAGAGTCGATATAATTTACTCCGTTCCGATGATAATCCAGTTAGCGAGTATTTGTTCGATTAATTGAAAACCACAGTCATCTTGCCCACAGCAGGAGTAGTCATTATTCCGTAAACATTAGCGAGAAATTACTTATGTAAATCCGCGGGACTTGTGAAAATTCCCGCAAAACGCCGAGCCGCGCGCCGACTATCCAATCATAAATGCAATTTCGCGTGACCTTGCGATGCTCGGTAGACACGCAGTAGGTACGGTACATACACGTCAATTATCAAAAGCATCGGTTATTATTACAGATCTTTGCTGCAGACGCGCGGCGGTATGGTATTACGCGTTTTCAATAGTTCGGTGTGTTTTACTATACATAATACACTGCGAGAATGTGCTCGGCGAATTTTCCTGCTGTTGGGCTTGGTACGATTGATGATGTTACGGAAAATTAGCCGAGTGCACATTTTGTAATTCATTAGTCATCCGAGAATGGAATGTTGGAGGATCATACTTTGCGAAGGAGAAATAAAGGACCTGAAATCGTCTATTATTTTTTTTTTAGTAAAATAAGTGAGTTTATTTATGCTACAAATACAATACATTTGTACAATTTTTATGTCACGATTAAAGCTAAAACCGATGTATTTTATTACAAAGATAAATAACAGAAATTCTCAATTCCTGACCTGTTTATTCAGATCTAATGAATATCAAATTTTGTTTGTACAACTATACAGACTTACAAGAATTGTCTAATCACGCAGCCATGACATTGTTAAATGATGAAACAAATAAAAAAGATAAACAATAATATTTAACTTAGGTTTCACTGAAAGAAACCTACTTCAACTTAAAAATAATCATGCCGATTTGTTGTCGTAATCGACGAAAATTATTGCATCTATAAATATCATCTCATTAAAAGTGCTTTTCCCCACGTGGCATGCTTTTTTCAGCAAATACACCCTGGTAAAAATTTCACGGACTGTTGGCCAACCATTGGTGAAAAATTACAATTCTTTACCAGAGCACGCAAGATTGTTTTCCTCCGCGTGTAGCGATATTAAAAAAAATTTAATATCATCAATGATTTCTGAGTTAGTACTACGTGGTACATTCCGTGGCCGTGTAAATTGACTGATTCCGCCGCTTAAATTTTTTCGTATTAGGTTCGGCTTTGGCATCTGTTAAAATGAGAATATAGTGATTAGTAATCAGCGAATATAAGTTTAGTTAATTCGATCATAAAATTGGTGAAAATTTGAAGCTTACCATTAAACAATTCTTCGCATTCTACGTCATCTAATTTTCTTGGACTCTTGGAAGAGTTTGAAAGAACTTGCGTTTCATCTTCTTTTTCATCTATTGACGTGCTCGTACTTTTGGCAGGGGGTAACTTCAAAGAGGACATGACTGCTCTGGGAACCAACTGAGGTGCTACAATATCCAAATTCGTACTTTTCGGAGAATTTGTTTGATCCTGTACTTTCGATTCAGTTTCGTCGTTTATAAAAATGGTACTTTCGTTTTTAGCAGTGGGCATTTTTAAGGGCGACATAACTGTTCGCGAATTGTACGTCGGCACCGTATCTATTACAAATAGTGGCTCATCAGATCCGTCTATGGAATTTTCATCCTCTTCTGTAGAGAGCGAAAGCTCAACAGTTTGCGGATGTCTAATTGGTGTGCTACTTGCAAAGGAATTGTTAATTTCCTTGTTATCATCAGGAATGTTTGCGGTCATTTTTATCAATACGTAGGGGTCATCGATTCCTAATTTATTACAAAATTCAGTAGTTTGATGATTTACTGATAAATTTGGTTGATCAATGCGTAGATATGGATTTTCTGGATCATAGCGCTCCACTGTTTCTTTAAAATTCAATGGAACAATTAAATCATAGTTAAGTTTATGATGTATTCTTTCCTTTTCTTCCTCGGTAGGAATAAACTTCCATCTAACTTGATGATGAGGTCCGGGCATATAGCTCAAACTATTTTTAACACTAAGTAAATGGTTTGTCAAAAATAATATTGTAAGCCACTCTAAATCGTAGGAAAGTTTGATAGGCAAACTTTGATCATGGTCAATGTCTAGGATTTGTAGAAATTTTCTTCTTGGTAAACATTTATCTAATGCCAAAAATTTAGTCGTCTTACTGCAATTCTCATTCGGAACAACAGCGGCAAACTTGCAGTGCAAATGTGCTGCAAACCAATGAGTTGGGTAATGTTGCTTCAGTACTTCCATTGCTGGTGGACTACCAAGAGAGTTACTTTCAATATCTTCCCTACAAAGAATAAAAAAAAGAGTTATTATCTATAAAATAAAATAAAATTGCTAGATTAGTTATCAAATGTTGATTCCTACTTGAAGAAAGCTTTCTTTCGAAGCAATGCTTTTACGTTGCCATACTCGGTGATTCCTAAGGGCCAATCATGACTGACAATAATATCAATATTACCTGAGAGCTGTTTTAGAAACATACATGAAATTAACAATCTTTTATAAAAGTACTTTGATATGCATATAAAGATCGATGAGAATCATTACCTGTTTCAACCTGAATATATCCAAGTTCCTGATATGATACGCACTTCGCATGGTATTGTTATTATATGGTGGATATTCGTGATGGCCTTTCATATAATCATGACTTTTGTAGATTCCTGACATGCCGGCTATCCTTATTCCCGCTACTGTCACAACACCTGCATAACCTAAGTAATAAATATTTGGTGCAGCCCAGCCACCGTATGATAATTCTTGCAGATAGTTTGAAGCTTCATGATTGCCACCGATGAAAATTGTGAGCACAGGAGCTATTTTTTCTCCAGTATAATATCTAGCAAAAAATATAAAGATGATGTTGTAAGAAATGTGCTTATGTAAACAAAACGATTGTACGGAAACAAATTATACTTACTTGTAAAATGTGCCCATTTCTTTGTACTTATCAGGTACAGCCATGCATTTGAGGTCTCTCAAATTTCTCGTAGCTTGAAAATCTCCGCAGCAAATGAGTAAATCCACTTTTTTACCGTCGACTTTTTCAGACTCGATGATGGCATTGTAAATTGATTCTAGCTCGCCGTGAGCACAACCTTCTATGGCGATCCTCATATTTCTTAAAATATTGAATAAATTATGTCCTCAGAAAGTATTGCACACACTCAAATCACTGTCAGAACTTCATTTGTATTCAATAACAGCAAAAGAAAATAAGGTTCAAAACACACAGTTGGGAGACCTAACCTACAAATCTGTAGCTTGGTGCAGTTTGTTGTACTAACGAAGAATGTTCACATACAACTATAATGCAAGTAGCTTGCTCAAGACCAGAGACCAGACTGGCCATGCCGTGTTAAATGTATATCTATACATATACCCTATACGTTGACGCATGCGCAGTTCGACGTCATGGATTACAAACGTCGGTAATGTGTCGTTGGTGCTGTCGCACTCGTCATTATAGAGATAAGTCGTTTTTATTACGGTCAAAATATTGACCGTAATAAAACGGATTAGCGTGCGACAGCCCAACATCAAGAGCCAGACAGTACTCAATTAGTATATTAGGTATCCCTCGCAGCACCTATAATGGTATAATTACCTACTATACACACTCGAGATGCTACGTTAATCTCTTTACCTGCATAGACCGGCTACAAGGGTTCTCAACCAATTCGTATTTATCGCTCGACAATTCATTATTGCAATTTCGGAAATCATCGTTTTTAACCGGAAAAAATGGGTTTCCAACTTTGAACATGCATGTGCATGTCTTAAATCGTAATTTTCTCGAAAAACAACGATGACTTTTTCAATATTTAATATTTTTTTATTTTTAGGTTCGCGAAGCGCGATCTCTGCTTCACCGACCAGACATGCACCCGTTCTCGCTCCGTATTTTCGCGCGGTCGCGAAACGCTTTAAATCATAACACATTCAAATAAGTTGATTAATTTTTTAAGCGATTTATTTATAAACTTTAATTTACGATCTAAAACATACACATGCATGTTAAAAGTTGGAAGCCTATTTTTTCCGGTTAAAAACGATGATTTCCGAAATTCCGAAAATAAATTGTTAATAACTTTTTTTCTGACCACTTTGGAGACATGCACCCTCGAAATTCGGATTCAGCAGGTGAAAATACATAAAATAAACCTTAGTGTTGGAGGCAGGCTCGAAATGCCCACGGCAGGTATTGTGGGCCCCCGGACTATTAGAAGTTTAGCTCGGAGACGAAATTTTTTTTTATTTCAAAGGCCGAACCCCGCTGTTGGCAATTTCTCAACAAATCTCTATTATATTACAGTCAGTATTTCATTTCTGCTTACATTATCTGGTAGATATACATTTATCCTCACCTACGCCAACCAATTAACACGAACGGTTTCGTCCCTATATTCAAAACCGCCTAACTTACGTGCACGCAAATTATTAATATTTATTGAACAATAATAAATTTATCATAAAAATAATAATGGCAGCAATTTCGGCAAATTAAAAGCTTCAATTAAAACCTTAGGACTTTTACATTGTTCCAATATTTGTCCAGAAAATCGCGTTTGTTTTGGGGGCTAAGAAAGCACATTTTGTTTTCAATTATCTCCGAAACGCAAATGACGCAAATTGTAAGACTTGTCAGAGGATTTAGAGTCATTAATTAACTATCGAATGCAATTATTCAAGTTTATTCGGGAATCAGCTTCGCGTGGGTTTTACCCTGATATGCTATCTGCTGCAAAAACGCGTTGCGGGATATCTGAATAAAGCCGCTTGTAATTTTAATTACCCCCGTCATAACTCAACCGATCACACGTAGAGAAGGTGATGGGAGATAGTTTTTCATGCACTGCAAAAAAATTGGAAATATGTAAAATAGCATTCACATACCTTATATTCAAAAAATATTTTATTAATTGGAACTATAAATTTAGTTGGAGGAAGCTACGTGCCAATGAATTGGCAGCGGTTTTTTATAAATTTTTTATACATACGTAACACAACTTTATCTTTATTTGAGAATTTTTTTGGCCTATTTAGTCCTAATGTAGTACCCTAATGAAAAATCAAACACCGAAAAGCACTGTCCACACGATTCCAAGACAATATACGGGTCAATCCGGCTGAAAATTTGTTGACATACTCTTAAAAGCACTAGTTTTTTGGTATGAATGGAGGAAATGTAATTTAAATGCATTTAATTGAATTTAAATGAACTTTTTAAAAATAAAACAATTAAAAAATTTAGTTGTTTTAGCTTGTTTTTCATTATTTTTGACTTGTTTTATTTTTAAAAAGTTTTCTATTACTTTAAATTAAATTTCCTCCATTCGTACCAAAACTAGTGCTATTAAGAGTATGTCAAAAAATTTTCAGCCGAATTGGGCCGTATATTGTCCTGGAATCGTGTGGACAGTGCTTTTCGGTGTTTGATTTTTCATTAGGATATATAATTAGGACTAAATAGAACAACAACATTGGACTCAAATAAAGATAAAGTTGCGTTACGTATGTATAAAAAATTTCAAATCAATCCAACTTATCTGTGTGAAATTAAAAATAATTATTTTTTCGAGTTTTAAAGGTGGTGTGTCCTCTTAATGTATTCGCCCACATTTATTGTGGATGCAAGTATTTATATAAATTAGTACTGTAATATTCACATAGCTTGTTCTAGGAAAATCAAGTTTGTAATTTAGGTATAATATATATGCAGTATAGGTATTGCATTACAATATTATTAATATCAAGATTAATATATGGGAATAATTAAACAGTAATGTTGAAATACACACACGTAATGTATTTTTTAAATAAAAATATACATTCATAAATAATTAATTATACTCAACTATATAACGATAATTTAAAAATAAAATAAGTACAAGAATCACAATAAATACGAACTATACAATGGCAGGCTTATCAACGAGTAGATCTTGAAGAATATTTGCTCAAATCTTATCGAACTAGCTCAGAAGATATGACCATTCTTCGCAAATCAAATCACGCGGTAAAACCTAAGTTTCGTTCGTTCCACTGTCAAAAATCCGAAAATTCCGAAATATACCTACATTCGTCACAGTAAATTAGAGAAACTCTCCAGTCTCCAACTCCAAGTTCCAGCCAAACAGTGTACATTCCACATTCCTCTTCCATATATCGTAGGATAAGCATACCAACGGAATCCAACTATACCAACATAGTACAGATATAGTGATAGTATGTAGATAGTATAGCTCGCCTCTCTATAGATATATAGATATAGTACGTGGGCATCATGCGTGTATTGCATTATCTTTTTGACCTTCACGCGCTTTATCGGTTAAAAGCGTAGCGCCGCAGCTCCGACATTTCCAGTGGCCGCTCAACTCGAGACTAAAAAACAAGCTTCGCTCTACTTACTCCGAGCTACTCGCGAAGGCAACACTCAACGACAAGACACAAATATCTACCAGCAACACACCCGAGACTCCAAAATGGTGAGTTATATTATCGTTATATTACCCCCTGGACCTTTAATCCGCGGTTTAGGCTCGTATAGGTATACACCGCTTACCGGGTGTCTTATTTCTTTGATGGACAGGTTACAACGATTTTCTACATTATATATGTACTTCGGTTAGTGCCGCCTCGAGATTATTTTATTGATAGACGATAATAGATTCGCTCATCGCTTGTTCCGCGGTTCGAATCTCCGCATGAAAATAAATCGGACGATACACTCACAATGGCCTTACACGATGAGAAAAACTTTTTTCGAATACTTGCAGCATAATGAGAGATGCTTTTACGTAAACTTCATAAATTATTATAATATATTGGAAGAATTCTTGCGTAACCACCGCCGGGCCATGTCGGCAAGCGACAAATGCACTTTCCGGAAAACGATGCTCGTGCATTTTGTATTTTGATGGGATACCAGTTGCACAGGTCATTGGATTCGTCGTCGTGCCGTGTGTATTTGTGTACCCACATGTGCATGCGTTTCGATTTGTGACGTTGTGCAACTACGGCTCAATGAATGTATAGGTATACGGCAATTGAAGCAATTGATCTGTTGGACTTGAGCATCCCACCCAAGCAGTATTATTAGTAGAGTGCACTTTTATACTTTGTTGACATTGTGAATGAAAGAAGCTTAAAATGGTACTGAAAGCTAAATATTTTTAAAAACGAAGTTAGAATATAAAGAATTATTAGACGAATACTATAGTGACTGATAATTGTATTTTTGCAGGCTGCACCCATTAATGTTGTTGTTACTGGAGCAGCTGGGCAGATTGCCTACTCCCTGCTGTACCAGTTAGCCGCTGGTTCTGTATTTGGACCAGACCAGCCCATTAATCTGAGATTGCTGGACATAGAGCCAATGATGGGGGTTCTCAAGGGAGTTGTCATGGAGCTCGAAGATCTTGCTCTTCCGCTACTAAAGGGTGACACAATTGATATATAAAGGAAGAAAATGTTTCAATTAACAAAGATCAGTTGTGTAACTCTAGTATTCCATTGCAGATGTGCTGCCCACTGCTGATCCAGAACCAGCATTCAAAGATGCAGCTGCTGTGTTTCTTGTTGGATCCATGCCCCGCAGGGAAGGTATGGAACGCAAGGACCTTCTTGCTGCGAATGTTAAGATTTTTAAGATCCAGGGAGAAGCCCTTGACAAATTTGCGAAAAAGGATGTCAAAGTTTTGGTTGTTGGTAATCCAGCCAACACAAATGCTTTGATCTGCTCGCACTATGCTCCTTCTATTCCAAAAGAAAACTTCACAGCTATGACGAGGCTTGATCAAAACAGAGCTCAGGCAGCTATTGCTGCACGCTTGGGGGTTGGAGTAAGTATAATCTATCATTTAATAAAGAATATATCTATTAGAAAAGAATCCTTACTATTTCATTTAATTTGTTGCACAGATTGAAAAGGTGAAAAACGTGATCATTTGGGGAAATCACAGCTCGACTCAGTATCCTGATGCTGCTCACGCCACAGTAGAAGTTAATGGAAATTCGAAACATGTACCAGAGGTTGTTAAGGATGATAAGTGGTTGAATGAAGTATTTGTGGAGACAATTCAAAAGCGTGGAGCAGCTGTCATCGCTGCGAGAAAAATGTCATCTGCCATGTCAGCAGCTAAGGCTGCAGGAGATCACATGCGCGATTGGTGGTTTGGAACTAAACCTGGTCAGTACGTAAGCATGGGAGTAGTATCTGATGGAAGTTATGGAATTCCCAAAGACATCGTTTTCTCACTGCCAGTAACCATTCAGAATAAGCAATACAAAATTGTTCAAGTAAGTAATTTACGATTTTAACGTTGCATTAGATTTTACGAGACCGCGCATAATGAGTAACATGTCATTCTCTTACAGGGACTTAACATTAGTAGCTTTGCAAGATCAAAATTAGACTTAACTGCAAAAGAACTGGAAGAAGAACGAGCTGAAGCCAACACTGTCCTTCAGCAGTGACTAGATGGTCCAAATAATAAAAGTAATGCAGGAGAAAAGACAATATCCAAGTTATAACGATTAATTGTAGAGTATGTATGTTTTACTGCTGTGATTGAATATGTAAATTGTTGTACCAAGACAGCACATATTTTGAGTATGTGTGGGCCTTGACCACCATGTGCATTTAGCAGTTTTCACATGGTATCAAAAATATTTGGAACACGAGAATATTCTAGAAATATATTAATAAAAACTCGTTACTCGTAATACATTTTGTTTATTCTTATTACCCTTTATCACAATGGTTAAAATAAAATAATTCTTAAGAATGCTTTTTACTTACAATAGTAATTATGGATAATATAAGATTTGCAATAAAACTAAGTTTATGACTTCTATTTAAAAACTTTATACATAGTGTTAGCAATAGATATAATTAAATACAACTATTAGATATATACTAAACTCAGCCATTGTATTCATCTTTTACAGAATTATTAAAAGGACAATTTTTGTAAACTTTTTCTGTATCACATTAAACAAATAAGGAATTATAGACTAACAAAAACTATTTTTTTAATATTTCTATATTTTATTTTATTCCGACTAAAGATGCATATTTATATGTATTCACTACTTACAAAATCAACTTATACAATAATAAAAATAATAGTATCTGTCGATAACGTATTTTCATTTATTCTTCTCTCCCCAAAAACTTGATACAACAATATTAATATAATAATAATTTACATCGCTGTAGTAGCAACTATAGTTTTCTTTTATTTTGATGCTGCTTTAATATTCGCTCTCTTTCTCTCACACATTTGTATAATCTACATCACACTCAACACGGAACGTGTTGACATTCTTGATGCCAGTATACATACTTTTGCCGGCCAGATTTCATTTTACCGTAGATATATAAATAGTCTACTATAAAGAAAAGGAGCAACAACTATTAGTATTACTCTTCTCAAGTACACTCCTTTTCTGATGTCACTCAAAAATTTGATGTTACACATTCATCACGTTTATATCATAATATTCATCATATTAGAAACGCATAATGACATCTGTGTAACAACCTTTTGAGATTTGAAACGCGCGAACTTGGTCTGGTAACATCTTTGTGTATATTTCATAATCAATTGTGATGTTTAGAACTTGATTTCGATCACACCCTTTGCTTTTTTTTATAATTGTAAGAACTATTCAATTATATTTTCTTTTATAATTGTGAAGTCACCCAAACACGTAAGAAATGTATGTACTCTATTATTAAAATTAAGCATAGGATCAGCAGCAGGGAGTGAAGGGGTATGCACGCGCTGGTCAAGGTATTTTACAAAAATCGACTATGTCAATAGTAATATGGACGAGTTTCGCGGTTATACTTAATCCCGCAAGCGTAGAAAAATTACCCACTGTATAGCCTTCTGCTATAAACGGTACTTCCGACACACGCTTATCAAGTAATACAATTTTTCATTTTGCTGGACACACTCGAATCCGATGATTAGGATAAATCATCGTACGTAAAATGTGCTTCTGTACGTGCATCATACATCCAACATACATCAAGAAAACAAAACTTGATGAAACTTTGTACCTTTACTACTTGCTATCCATTCTCGAAGATGTACAAAATGATCATTCAACACTTGTATATACTATTATTAAAATAATAATAAAATTTGCACAAAAAGTTTCTCAATTCAGGTGGAAACCTCTTTCGCGAGTAGCAGCGAGAAGTCTTTCTTTAAGAATTTCTTCTGTTGGATACTCGGGTAGCTTTAAGTAATGTACACAAGTATTAACCGATGGATAACCTCCAGAACCTGCATCGACTTTTCGAACTACAGTCAGTCTCGGATGTAAATTGCACAATCCACCTGGAGGTAGCGCTGAACAGCCCGTGGCAAATTGTAGAAAAGCTTTTCGCTCTGGGCCGTTGAGGCATAACAAAACGTTGATAAATCTCTGGAAGCCAGGGCTAAACACAAGATTGTTATGAGTTATTTCATTTTATATGAAATATATATAAATATATGTATTTGTCGAAAAGTATTTACCTTTCTCTGGTATATCCTAATTTTGGCTCTGTATAATTTAATAAATCTTCTCTAGTCCATTGGGGGTTCTGCTCACCACAAAGCATAGCTCTAATTTCTTCAGGACTAAAGGCATATAATTTTTCCATAGGGAAGACCTTGGAGAAACCTGCTTTGAAGGCTTCTAGCTGCCTGGCAATACCGCGATCGAAACAATAATTAATAGTCAGTTCAGTATACTCTTTAGCGTTTTCTATTGTAACAGGAACATCCATGCCTCCTTCCTTCAACTCGACATGATCATATTTAAATACTTTAGAGCTAGGCGAATAAGTCATTGTTAAAGCTAAATCTTCGATGGGGACAGATGTTCCCGAGGGATGTGATATATAAAGCGTTTCTCCGATAAAACTATCCTCGGCAGAAGAGGAGTGGCCTTCTGAAACAGCTCGCTCTCGCTTTGAAACTAGTGTCTGTATTTCTTTTAAGAATTCTCCTCTGACAGGGTCCACTGACACAAGATCATTGATATCTAGAATACCATCGTACCAAGGTGAAGGTTCCAAATCGAACTCATCCTGTTAAAAGGAAAAACCGTAAATTAATGTCCAAATTTTATTCAATGAAAAAAATTGATGATTTTGTACGTTACATACCCGATCGTCTTGGTCTCCATCATCCGATATAAAGCTGCTCGCCATGCTCGATGACATACTCTCTTGTGTTGCGACATTTGACGTTGTTAAACCAATTCGTTCGTTGACGTTATTTGTGATATCGCCTCGGCACATCAGTTTTAAGAAAGGTCGCGAGAGCGGCAAATCGACTAGCCGATTGTCCTGCAGAACTTTGGCCAGAAACACTCCCAGGAACCAGTAATATCGAACCGATCGATCGCAAGCTTCCGAATTTTGGGGAAGCGGCGCAGGAAATAGTCCACTTGGCCGGGTGACGTAGAAACCAGCTGATCGTGCGTGATCATTATTCTCGGATTTGTACTCGCCATCTAAACGTGGATCTTCGTCATCGCACAACCACAGTCCCAAATCTTTGCGCTGGAGTTCTGCTGCAACGAGTGCGAAAAACTCGAGAGTTGGGCCCAAGCCGGTACCTTCTTCGCCGACAAATTCCACTTCTAGAATGCTCTTACGACTTGCGTGAACCTAATCAGGAAAAATTATTATAATACTTATCTTTAATCTGTGTACCGTCGAGCAAGGATAATATACAAGTTAATTTACCTTAAGAACCTGCTCTGCCCAATCCAACAATTTATCACCTCTTGGCACACTTACTCGTTCATGCTTCAATCTACCCACTCTGAATTCGTGCACATCATCCCGTCTTGGACTAAGCCCAGGTGCTCTTTGCCTTTCTAGAACGGCATCACGCTGCGTCTGTAGCCAAACTATCGAACGCGATGCTCCAAAAGCCGTGCAACTGAAGTAAAGACGACGAGTCTCGAAGGGCAAAAGGAAAGGACAACTTCTTGCCAGCTCCTCACACCAACTGGGCAAAGCACCGGCAGCCAAGGCCAACGGATCCTGGATCTGCTGGGCTATCTTGTTCGTGATCTTTTTTGAGGTGAAATCGTCTGGGTGCACCCAGTTTGAATCGTGCTCTTCTTCCTGATGAATATGTATCGTTCGACTGTTGTTGAGACCGACACTGCTGTTGCTCGTGCCAAGTACGTATACGTGACGCAAAAGTTGCAATACATCCTCTACGGTGCAACCGTTCGTATTTTGATTTACGTTGCGAGAATACAGATTAACTATAGGGGTAGCCCGACCTGATGATTCGTCATCTTTAGCTTCTTTATATATTATACTGAAAAGTATACGTATATATAAGTAAAAATTGAAGAGAATGTTAATTATTTATATTTATAATAATACTTACGTGTAAATTGGTTCCCATATTCTCCTGAGCTTTTCCTGTTTGCTTCCTAATTCGGTAAGTTGCATCAATTGCTGCACTGATTGGAAAATACTAGCGTGAGGTTCAACTAAAGGTATTTCTACGTCAGCAACTCCTGGTAGGCCAGGCCCTTTCAAGGAAAGGGATAGTTTTGGTCCAGTTATCGTTGATGATCCAGCATGTGTCGGCACTCGAGCTTCACTTCCGGGTGGCGGAATTTCTAAGTCAGTAGTCTGAAAATATTTTCAAGAAAATAAAAGATTAATTACCTCTATCAGATTGTAAAAAATATTATAGCAATAAATGAATAATTACTTGATTGACATTGGTTCTTCCAGGTCTTGGATCGAAAGCAGGAATCAAAGCAGAAAATTGGCGTTTCAGTACAAATTCATCATCCCAAGCTCGTCTCTTGCTACTTGGCGGTGCTGCCTCTTCCTCCATAAATGCAGCGAGTAAATTACGACTGACCATCACTTCTTGATATTCTCCTTCATCGCCGCCTTCCTCTTCATTCTCCTCGTCATCATCCACCTCCTTGAAAATATAAAATCAAAATGTTAGTACGATTCAAAGAATACATTAATATTGAGTTTAAATCCGTATGACTTACTTGTTCATCATTCTCATCGTTATCATCATCTTCCTCGGCTAAAACTCCATCCTCATCGTCTTCCAGCTCAGTTAAAAGTGTTGGTCCACCTACACGCGCTCCTCCAACACTCGAAGCTGCAACCTCACCACAGGCTTCTAAGAATTCCTCCAGACTGACCTGTATCAAAATATATATTAAATCAATTTTTTTTAAATAAGTATATTGTGCAAAGACATTTTTTAAAACAATGTCAATGAGTCGTAGTAAATACGCGCGGAAGCCATTGAGTATTCGGCATCGCAGTTGGATACTTGCCAGTTCGCTGTCGCTACTTGTACTGGTCAAGGACATGGTAAGAGCCTGTCCTAGACCACCACCGCCAACTCCGCCCGAGCATGTCGTTGTACCCGGAATTTGGCTGCTGCTCGTCAAGCTTGGATAACTCTGTGCAGTGCCAAGCAAACCACCTGGGAAGTTTGAACTGAGAGCTAGTCTGACTAAACTAGAAACTGGATTCGACCCTCTCGAGTTCGAGCTGGGAATGGTGTTTGAAGCTATATGCTGGCTAGCCGCTGGACCTGTAAATAATTTTTAATATAAAAGTCACGTACAGCACGCCGACGTAGAGAATAAAAACTATTGCGCTCATTTTACTAATCATTCTAAGATTGTCAAAATATAAAGGAAATCTACTGACCTAGAGTTCGCCTACGAGCCATGGCCGCGAAAGTTTCAAGCAAACCAGATGCTGGTACCGGCTCCATGGCATTGTTAGTAGTATCACTACAAGCAAGATTCGGCACGGATACGGACATGGGATTGGTGGTTACGACGACAGGACATCCTGCTGCTGTATTTTGCGAGGATGAGCTTGCGTCTTTGTCGCGAGGACAGCAATCCTTCGAGCCTGGACGCGGAATTACAAAATAATGACAATGATAGTACAGTAAATGAAATGAAGACAATAAACGTGTACTATGCAACACAAACAACAAGTTCAACAATACAGCGAAATGTAAATGGAGATGTACACCCAACAGTTAAATATTCAAATGAGCCAAATACGTGGTTATGAAAATTATTTTACAATAATTTCAATATTTGAAGGGAATCAAATAATAACTATAGCGTACGAGTGAACCTGTTAGTAAAATAATGAAACTTACCTTCACTAGCTCCAATAGCTGCAACAGCTGCGGCAGCCGCCGCGTGACTTCTCGGAGCAGGTCGAATTCGCATGGAGTTTTCATCTGATTCACCAGACACACTGATCCTAACTGGAACTAGGCCAAGTAACTCACCACTTAGGAAACTGTTAGTGTTATTTCGTAGTCTGTCGGCTCCCTCTCGCATGCGGTCGAGTACTTCTGCGGCTTCTAGGCTGAATAAACCACTGGCAGGCTAGACATTGGCAAACAACATTAAATTTGCAATGTTTTTTATGGAATTAAATTTTGATCGATAGGTTGATTATAAATGGAAAATTTCTTACCTTGTTTCCACCACGAACAGCTGACAGTAGAGGCTTAGAGCTGTTCGATGTTCTATTACTGTTTCCATTCCCAGACACTGTTGCCGAGGAGCAATCTGTATTCAAAGCTAAGCTTTCAACAATCGTGGCCAAATCACTGGTAACTGCTGCAGTATCTGGTCTTGGGTGCAAGACAACTGATAGCTCTCCCGTTGAATTGACACCGCTTTCTCCGGTAACGGCTACTACTGCTTCGGCGCGGGCCACCGAAAGGACACTTTCTGCTATGGACTCAGCAGCCTGCTATAAAAATGACGGATGATTGATCGTATATTTTCAACGGAAAGAATATTTAGATGTACGAATAAGTAACTTTGAGATTACTTACTTTAGCTGCAAGATTATCAGCACTTGCAGCTTGATCCGTCGAAGCAACAGAGCAGCGAATTCCTGTATCAGTGCAATAATCAGGTAGACTAGGAGTACTATTAGATTTACGGCCCGTTAATACGCCACTACCGTTCTTAATTTTGGAGGCACTATCAGTTGAAGTTTCCATACTAGTATTACCGCTGCAAACAAGTCTCAAATCGTACTTTCCTTCCGCGCCCATTCGATACGAGTTTGAACATCCATTATCCCACGTGACGTCAATCCATCCATTATGAAGTTCTCCTGTTACGGTTCCCTCGCCTATGCGAAAGATAAATACAGAATTAAAGTAAATAAAAGCGTATTCGTGTAAACGTACCAAATGAATCAAATTACTCACCAGGAGGTACGCCATCCTGATCTCTCCACTTCCAATCTAGACCACGAGCAACTCTGGCGCCTGCTACCAGATGTCTTAGAACTTGAGATCTAATTAGTCGCCGTTGTCGGCGTACACAAGCCTCAGCTTCTTTAGCAGCTCTACCTAAGTCTTCGCAAACGCCGGTGACTTCGCCGTAAACCTCGAAACCCGATACCGACAAGTAATGGGTTTGACCTGAAGCATTTTTGCCTGTCTGTTGCAACCTCAAATGACGCCAGCCTTGCGAATCATCACTTAATGCTGGTGGCTCTAACGTCCATGTAGCTGTACTTCCCGGTTCGGTCAAGGAACAGTCGTCTACATGGGTGTAAATTGTTGTCCAGTTTATACCGTCTTTAGATGCCTATTTTGAACAATATATGACATTTCTCATTGAATTATTTGAACAAACAAAAAATATCACACAATATTTCATACACAATTATATGGTTATTACCTGAAGCATCCAATTCCTTAAAGCACTTTTACCATAGCCTCTTGCATGCCTTAATGTATACGCTGTTGGTATAATCCAAACTCCTAAGTCTATGGAGAACCAGGCTCTTTTATCATCGTTGGTATGACAATTCATAGCAGATGGGTCTCGGCTGAGAATATCTTCAAGGTGTCCATACGGCAAGTTACGACCGTCACTCGAAGTAACTATTACGAGGCCATATTGACCGGGATTCACCCATTCAGGACATGTTCTAAAAATGAAGAATGTTTGGTTAAACATACAAAGGTCGTTGCAAATTCGTTTTAAAAACTGCAATTATTTTTTTCTTTTCTTACTTTGCATTTGTTCCTATCCAATATAATACTCCATTTTCATCAAAGTCATGTTGATATTTAAAGTTTAATTTATTGCTTTCTTTTAGTTTCTTAACAAAAGTAAATGTAGCTCTGTCATGATCGTGCCATTGCTTAGCGACCATTTTTAATAAATGATTTTCTAATTGCTGTACAGTACTAAGAGGTTCCATTTTTAAATTTCTACCAGTTCTATCAATCAATGCACTTTCACCTGCTGCCTTCTCTAATCTAAACCTCAGCCGTCTCGTTAAAATCTGTGAATAATTAGACCATTAAGTACATAGATTCATAATAAAAACTTTCACTCAGCATCATTTTATCATTAGCTTCACTGTAAGGGCGCATACCTGTAATCCATATCCAGATCCAGGAGTATCATACAGATAAACTGGCAACTTTTCGATGGATTCTAGCACAGATACAAGTTTTTGTACGAGTATCTTGGCAAAGTTGTCACCCTTGGTCGTATCTTTAGACTGAAAGCAGCTCTTGAAAACGGCTATTCTCTGAAGCCTCAGCTTGTTCATTCTCGGTGAGAACTGTTGCGCGCTGGTATTAGGTGGTGCAGCAAGAAGTGCTAAGAGCGCCTGAATGAGGCCACTGGAATGCAGTTCATAGGCCGATACCTTACCCTCCTCGTTTAGCAGGACCTTTAGCTCATCCAAAGCGCTCTGTAAGATTGTGCGCCACTCGCGGCTGCCAGATTGTTGTTGTTGTTTATGGCAGGCCTTTTCGATCTGGGTAACGATTGCTGCTAGTTTGGCTACAACTCCGCGTGGTTGGGCCTGAGCTGCCTTGAAGTAGCACTCGTAGATCTCTTGTGCCTGGGTCTTTACTTTTTGTTTTATTGCTTCCATCTTTGAGCGCAAACGCTTGCCTCGTTTTCCGGCCCATCCCGCAGCGAATTCTGGGCCTATTATATTTTTTAAGTAAATAAAATATTTCTTTTTTTAGGGTTTGACGCCTAGTTTAAGTTAAATTTATTATGATATCGTGCACAAACAATCTTAGTGTAGGCGTCAAATACACAAATAAAATTGTCAATCTCAGTACATTTACCTAAACTCGTTTCTGCAGTGAAAGAGTGCTTCGTCCCTCTGTTCGATTCGAAAATGAAACCCGGTAGATCTTCTCTCAAAATCGTTGCCTGCTGCTGCCCATCACTGTTGTGAATGCACAGTTCACTATCTTTTTTGCTAGATAGAGCCCAATTACCGATAACCAGCCTGGTTGGTCCCGGCCTCGACAATACAGGTTGACTGACGGAGTTCGGCTTCACCTGACTACGAGCCCGCTGCAACTTTTCCAAAAATTCGCCGCGATTTTCTGGAATACATATTTTGCAAAACAATCACATTAAAGCCTCTAAACTGATGTCATTACTTTCTGTTTGATTTGTGCCCGTAATATTCTGTTTTTCTTTGTTTGTTTTTGATAATGAGAATGAAAGTCGAAAGTTGAGTTATGTGTATGGAAGCTAAACGGCCGGAGGCCGTACCTACCTTCAGTGGTCAGAGACTCGGTGTTTCTCCCTCCCTTTCCTGTAGGCAGTCGGTAAAACAAGTTATTTTCTAAGCTTTTCTCTGCGAGTAGAGATCATTAATCGTATTCCCAACAGAGAAAATAAAAGACAGAGATAGTGCGAGACAGAGAGAGGTACGGGTAGCGGATAAGATGCAATATGATTTGTAACACGGGCAGAGCAAGTAAAAAACATGCAGCGTAACAAGACGCACCGCATACATTACATTTTTTTTACCGTATTATGTAACGGTATTTCTAATTTATATTCAAAATTCTCAACGCGTCTCATTACGCTTCACAAAATGAAAAAATAAAAACGTTTTAGAAATGTCACCACTACCTGTTGTGTCAGTGCCTCCCTCGGGACTACCACTTGAGTACATGGTAGCCAACTTTCCATCTAGGATGAATCTAAACCAGCCGTTGCTCCCATTCGATAGCTCCAGAGCTGCTGCATCTGACCAAACATAGAGACAGTCGCGACCGCGACAGACACACCAATCCCTCCAGTGGTAGGCCTTGCCCACCAGCAATTCCTTCGCATCTTCTAACTTCTGCTCCTCCGAGTTGGTAGTAGTTGTGGGTGCTGTCTGAACTGTGCTACTGGATTCTATTTCTGGTTCTGGAGGAACATCCTGTGGTCCTGCTAAGGCACCAACTTTGGAAAAAACTCCAAGACGGGCAAAGTGCTCCAGGAACTCGTCTTTACCCTTGACCATCAGGTCTTGAATCATCTGTAGTACTACCAGGTGACCATCCTCGTCCTCCTGTGCGCGAAAAATAACGGACAAAAGGTTTTCGATTAGCGGTTACCATTTTAGTGGATTGTAAGTTTGTATTAAACGACATGAATCTCGAGTATTAGAAAATCTAGCAGATGAACGCTTGCAACATGTGCGGTAGGTTACACTCGATCCCTCGAGTCTCGAGAGTCTCTAAGACATAGTAAAATTGTCAAGTCGATTAAAGTACGCAGTACGTCTCCTAAACCAGCAAGCGTTTATAAACACTCGGTCGTTCGTTCTGACACAAGCAAACTTAAACACATAAAAAAAAGAAAGAGAGGAATGTCTTTTTTTGGTAACATGGGAATCTCAAGTGCAAATTAAACTTCAAACAAAGATTGGTTACACATTCGTTAGCTGAGATATATCACGCATTATACAGAGATGGGCGGATGATGCTCGTAGATACATATATATATATTTATAATGTATATATTAAACGGCAGCGCGCGTTCTCGAGCAAGCACGAGAAGGCGGAGCTCAGAAATAGTTGTTTGATGGAGGTCTGTTCGAGAGTTAGCTTTGGGTTAACAGTACAAGTACAAAAAATAGAGCAGATACAGTAAGTAGCAAGAATCTGGGACGGACGTTACCGTCTTGACGAGAATGTAGTACTGGGAAAGCTTGCGCGCGGAGAATGGCATTTTAGGGCCAATAAACGTTTCAAGACACGGAGGCGGCGGTGGTGAGCTCGACGACATCGACGACGGGGAGCTTGCTTTTATATCGAACTCCTGCCGACAGAATTCCGGCCGGGCCGTGAGTATACATGTGCACTACTGTACGCATTCGTCACTTGCGCGTGTTCTCCGAATAACACTGTTTTGTCGTTTGCTTCTAAAAGGAAAGACGACTTACCTCGTTATCGAGTACGTTGGCAATAACTTCGACGAGCATAGCACCACAGCCGGTGGTCTTGTCGGCACCGCAGGTTTCAGCGAGTAGTTCCGGCTGAATGTAATGTACCATCTTGCGTATCAGACTCAAACTCGCTTTCCTCACGCTGGGCAGCATTGTCGACTGGAAAGTCGAGCAGAACACAGGTAGTAGTCTTTTCAGATATACAGGAGCCATCTCAGGATCGCCTTTAGGTTCAGTGAATTCCTTGATATCATTTTCCAACTTTCTATCATCCTGGCTAGGCGGTGGCAACATCCACTCGCCTGGAGATTGTAAGATGGCGGCCACCTCGCGATGGCCCTCATCCACGCGTTCTCGCGCTTTATCTAACGGCGTTTTTCCATCCTCGTCACGGAGATCCGGATTGGCTCCGTGTCTTAACAGGACTTTAGCAATAGCCGGTCTCCCGAAACAGGCGGCATAGTGAAGACTCGAGGAGCGTTGACCTTTGTTCACATCAGCTCCTTTATCACAGAGAAACTCGACCATCTCCTGGGTACCAAAAGCTGAGGCCCAGTTTAGTAAGGTCTGTCCAACATCATCCATAAAGTTGACCTCGATACCGCCAGATTCGATCGCCTCGATCAGAGCGTCGGTGTCCTTGGATCTAATACAGTCTATCAGCTGTCTATGCGATTTCTCTCCAGCACTGTCGAGTCGTCGAAGTCGTGGTAGAAGCGGCCCGGACGAGCCGCTGCTTGCGTTGGCCCGGCCAAGAGCCGACCTGCCTTCAAACAAAAGCACCAGCAATAAATCTACTAATCGCATGGAATCTAGAGCGCATCGCTCGTCGCCTTTCAAAGCTTTCTCAATAGCATCTGGCAGCTCAGAACGCAGCAAGTCATGGGTTATCGAAGCTGAACCGCGGCACAGAGTTGATAAGAGGCTGATGATGGTTGACACGGAGGCACAAGATTTGGCTTCGGGCGCGGGAATAGTCGTAGCCGCGACATTTGGTGTTGATGGAGTCTTGAGGTTTCCTGGTGTGGTGTTTATCGACGAGATCGGACCTGCTGCATTCGACAATCTGCAATGCAGTAAAAAAATTGATTGCTGTCCTTGCGCAATTAACACTCTACTTATATACAGGATCGAAAATATTTGATTGAAAATGTTTTCTCATTTTGCAAAATAGAAATATAAATAACATCAGTAAAAAAACCAATAAAAACTTAATAGAAAAACCTACCTATAGAGCAGTTCAGAAACCAATCCATTGCAAGCAAGCGGGGCCGGATCGGTGCCGCGCCTGGAGAATCTGTCAGCCAGCGAAGCGAAGCAGCGGAGCGCGCCGTCGGCCACGTGGGCGTCCTCGTGACGCAAAAGCGTCGACAGGGCCTCTACGCAGTCGGGCAACGACTTATCCTGGGGCTCGACTTTTCCACAGAGTCGCGAGACTACAGCCATGGCGGAGTGCAAGGTATCGCGATGCACCTGAGCGCCGTGTTCACGGATAAAAGATAGAGCGCAGGAAAGGCCGCCAGCCTCGAAGACTGCACCTGCTTCTCTGGCGCAGACCAGCTCCAGAACCTGGAAATTAAAAATATCGATTTATTAATTTCGCATGCAACTCTTGTGATATGCACGAAGGTTTGGCTGTAAAATGCGGAAGAGAATAATGGGATGCTATTTTAATTACGGGGTCGCCATTTTACTTCTTACAGACGGTATACTATTTTTCCAACAACAAATTACAATTTCGACGCCGGGACGGAATACGGTACGGTTTCGGCCCGACTGTGTGATAACATGTATATATTTTTTTATAATAATGACACAATGCACTTATTAAACATGGCTGGAATTTTTGTGCTATTATTTATATTTGAACCTGGAAGGCATAAATGTAACAGAAAGGTCAAAAGTATAATGGTAGTATTTACTGAAGTGTAATTACCAAGTGTAGTTCCCATTCAATTATTTTATTATATAAGCAAATTCATTTATATGAGCCTACTGCTTATATTATTTATTACGAAATTAATTTTAATATTTTTTAGTTATTTGCATGTATTTTTTGTGTAATTACTTGCAATATTGCATAATCCACCAAAAATTATTTCTGTACATGTGATACAAAAAAGCAGACAAATAGTTAATTTTATCATAAGATATATCCCATTTTCTTCATTTGCAGCGAGTGTTGAGTGCAATATGGTAATGATTTACAGTATATTTTGGAGAATTGTTGGGAGCATGAAAATAAAGAATTCCAAAACACATGAGTCAACACTGTGATTCATGTTACCTCCAAAATCCTGAACAGTTGTAAGTTGCCAGAATTTTTGTATTATAAATACATTTTTTGCATCCATAATAGAAGAAATATGATCAAAATATAATATTGTACTTCATTAAATATAGATAGTAGTTTAATTGATAATAGATAGCAATAAGCAACTACTTGATTTAAAAACAAATGTCCATGCCAAAGGTAAATAACTTTCATTTCTTGTGAATCACTCAATGTGACTCACACTGACCCCAACACATTTTTTACAGTTAAACAATAAATTTACTGCTTTACAATTTACTGTATTTACCTTTATACATTGTTCAGCCAGGTCTCTGCTGGCTCTTGATCCAAGTCCAGCACAAGAGAGACGACTGCAGATGGCCTTGATGGCACCCTCCATAGCCACAACTCGTCGTGTACATTCTGCAGAGACATCTAGATAGTAAGTAATGGCTCTGGCAGTCACCTCCAGAACGCTGTCTGGGGCCAACTCATCCAAGAATATACGACAAAGAGCTGGTAAAAATGTTCTCGGTGGGCAACTACAAAACAAAAGCATGAATATACATCCAAATCATTACGCATCCATACATCTTTCCTAAGCAAACAAATACCTCTCAAAGCATCGATCAACATTATCGGACATAAGCAGCAGCATGCAGAGCTGCTCCAGAGCTATCAGTTGCATGTCTCTTTCATCACCTTGTCCCATGCTCAGCCATTCGAGCAGGGTCTCCGGATCTACCTCTGCCATCTTGCTCTATCTTCTTTTGCTCCAATTATTTAATTACACTGCACTGTCACTAAAAAATACTGGGCAATTCCTCGACGGATAGTGGAGACATTGGCCTCTCTCTCCAGGCCAGGGCACTTGTGTAGAACAGCAGAGACAAAGCGCGCTCGCGCGTTCACCGTGATTCAGGCCAAATCCAAGCTCTCAGGTCAAATCTAGAACATTGAGCGATCCACAAAATCACGAGTACACTGCTGTAGTTGAGCGCGTTAGGTCTGACGCGAGAAAAATGTTGACATTCTAGCGGAGTCAGTCTCGAAAAATATCAACATTGACCTCCCGTCACTCGATCCTGAAGTCGGTCTTCATCCGGGGTCTCTCTTTAGATGCACAACTAGCACAACACGCACTCTCTCTTACTGCGTGCAGGTATATATAATATCATCAACGTCGTAGTGTCTCAGCAGGCGAGTAGTAGAGAATCAGCTCTCCTCGCTTCCAACAGCAGCAGTAGGAGCATCGTCATCACGTCACACAGTATAGCGCACTGCAACGGTGCTTCTCGCCCTCCGCAGTGTACGGAACGAATTTTCGTTCTCCCTCTCGCTCGCTCACGTTGTCCTCCTTATCTCTCTCTCTCTCTCTATCTCTCTCTCTCTCTCTCTCTCTCTTGCACTCACGCGTGAGCCACTACTTATATACTATGCTGCGACACGATGGTCATCAGAGACGAGACACTGGGCCGAGGCGGACATGAAAATGCCGAGAGCCAGGCTCCTCTTTGTCCGCCAGCTCGGAGTTTTTATTTTTGCGCTGCACACAGTCTCTTATACCTCTATACTCCGTACTCCCCCTCTTCTCTCTCCAGAACTCGCACGACGACGAGCCACACACTGTGTGTGGAGAGTCGCGTCCCGATGTAGCAATAGGCGCTGCCCGAAGTATACTGCCGAGGGTATATACTAGCTTGCGCTTGCGGATGGGAGACGACGACGTCGACTCGTAATTTGTAATGGAAAATGGACGTCCCGCCGAGGACGCTCGATCGGTTCTTATTTTCTCTTACTCTCCCCCCGCACGGCTGGCAGCAGCTACTCTTCAGCTCTCATAACGCTATATAGGTATACAATACACTAGCTTATACTATATACTCTCTGCTCGCTGCTCTGCTCTGCGTGGGCGAGCACCAACACACGACTATACGTAGTTCTATATCTTTCCGTCTCGCTTCATGCACTTTTTGCAGTCGTCGTCGACGTCGTCGTCGTCGTCGCGTGAGTGGATTGGATTATTTTTGGACAGAGCGGGGCACGGAGAGAACATGAAATATGCGCCAGCATCGCCCCCTACACTACTTCGGGCTATTTTTATTTTTTTTGTTCCTCTTTTTTGTCAATTGTCAGGACACAATTAATCCCGCATATTGTTGCGATCGATTTTTGGATATATACATATTTCACCTTATAATCGTATCTATAGATTGTCCGGTTTGCTGCTAATTCGGCGAATATCTTGAATTGGATTGGCAGTCGGTAAATACGGTCGCGAGCGAGTGCGAAAATATGAATATCTGCATTCTACTCCGAAATGGAAAAACGATCATAATATGGCAGATGGGATTGAGTTCCATAGAATTTTCCAGAATATATAGTGATATCGCTATCGAAAATCATGTAACTCGCTCACGCGTGAATATCGCAAATTTGCAGTTGTATATATAGTTGAGAATTCCATTTCCACCGTACCGGACTCCAGAGAGGCCGATGAATTTTTCCATCCAATCGGCGCATCGGCTTAGCAGAACGAACCTATCTTGTAGTATTATTAATTATTATATACCTATACATGTGTCCCTGAAGACGGCAAAAACTTCGCAAGAAGACCTGAAGACTGATATATGTATCATCATATATTATAATTATAAGCATATAATTATAAGGTACACATACTGCTGCGCGTTCCATATGTGTATATACGTGTAATTAAAAGGCTATACGCGCAACTGCTGCGTTAAAACGAAGAGCAAGCTCTGCGTGATTCGCGCAACGTGTAATTTTCTTTTCCAGGCTCGTCGTCACAATGAGCAACGCGCACTTGACTTTTCAGCATACGAGTTGACAGTTATTGCGTGTGTGTCGTACTTACCTGTAACCCCCTCCCGATCAGGATTCATCTGTTTTTCACTCCATAGTCCATCGCGAGGAGTATACCTAAGAGTCGCGGTCAGCTGCTGCTGACTGCTGCATTTGTAAATAGGAGAGGAGGGTCAAAGGGTTACACGTTACATTCCAGGCAGTTCTCTGTTGTCGGCCTGATTTTGTTGATATTAATAATTATAAGCTTACATGCATTAGTAGTTTTTCGGTGTGATTGTAAGTATACTAATTGAAGATTTGAAATAAGATGGCTGCGAGCACTGATGTTTACGATGATCTTTATTTGTGAGTATTATAAAGATGATTTTTTTAATTCCGACTGGCTGGCCCAGTTGTGATGAATGATATTTTAATGACTCCTTTTTCATTTTCAGATATGCAACTCCAGACAAATTTTATATAGAACCTGTTGGAACAAAAATCTTGCTTATTGTAGATAGGACAAGTCATCAGATTTATACTCAAGGTAACAACTTTTTCAGTGTAATGGTGCTTGGTTGAAAAGTTTGTGGCAGTTTTCATTATACAGTATTGTTTTATTTTTTTCAGTTTCAAATCCTAGTCAAATTCCACAGACTGCTAGCCGCAGGAAAATATGGGGTATCATTGGAATTGTTCGACTATTAGCTTGCCCTTACTTGATAGTTATAGATGATGCACAAAAAGTTGGCACCTTGGCAAATCAAGACGTTTTCAAAATTGTTTCCACCTTTATAATACCTTACACTAGATCAATGACTCATTTGGATGAAAAACAGATTCGCAATAACAATACCTATTTGGAAATGATAAAGTCTGTGTTGAGTACACCTCATTTTTACTTTAGTTATACATATGATCTAAGTTGTACAATGCAAAGGCTTCACAATACACCACCAGATTTCCTTCAAGTGAGATAATTTATATAGTCAAATGAGAATATCTGATGCTAAAAATATACCATTCGAAACTTTGTAGCTAAAATTTTTGAAATTCTATTTTAAACAGATGCCACTGCACGAGAGAGCAGATTCCAGGTTTATATGGAATTCATATTTACTACAACCCCTCGTAGCCAGACCAGAACATCACAAATTCTGTCTTCCAATCATACATGGCTGTATCCTTTTTATCATTATTTAAAATAATCATATAATTTATAAAACATTATACATAAATAAGTTTCCTTAATTATTGAAATATAGTTGTTTCTTTAAATACTATTGTGGTTAATGGAACTCCATTCAATTGGGGTATAATATCTAGACGCTCAATTCATCGAGCTGGTACAAGACTTTTTTCTCGTGGCATAGATAGTAATGGAAATGTTTCAAATTTTGTTGAAACAGAACAAATTTTAGAAGTTAATGGTAGTAAGAGTTCATTTGTTCAAACTCGTGGTTCTATTCCACTATTTTGGCAACAAGCTCCCAATTTAAAATATAAGCCAAAACCACAGATAATCCCAAATGAAAATCATTTGGTAGCTTGTGCGAGACATTTTGAGAGTCAAATATTCCATTATGGGAAACAAATTATAGTCAATTTGGTAATATTTTCAAGTATTGTTCTTAAATTCTAAAATCTTTAGTTGGCTTTAACATTATCATTACGTTCTCATTCAATAGATTGATCAGAAAGGTGCGGAAGCAACTTTGGAAAGATCATACAGGGATATTGTACAAGAATTGAAGAATCAGAATATAAGATATGAAGCATTCGATTTTCATGCAGAATGTCGTAAAATGCAATGGCATAGACTTGACATACTGATGGCTCGTCTTGCTCCTGATCAAGAACAAATGGGTTACTTCTTATTAACAAGAGACGGAGTATTAGTATCTGTTCAAGATGGCATTTTTAGGACAAATTGCATTGATTGTTTAGATAGAACAAACGTAGTACAGAGTATGTTAGCCAAGAGGGTACTTTCAGATGCTTTATCTAAATTGGAAATTTTGAGGAATGTAGATGAGCACCCTTCAGTTGAATTTTTATTTAAGCAGGTATTAAGTCTTAAATTTGTGTTATTCTTAAAACAAAGCATCAATGATTGTTAATTTTCAAATACACTTATACACCTTTTTAATTTTACAAGGTTTGGGCTGATAATGCTGATGTTATTAGTACTCAGTACTCTGGAACTAGTGCACTGAAGACAGATTTCACTAGGACAGGCAAGCGAACTAAAATGGGAGCTTTGAGAGACGGCATGAATTCACTTACTAGGTATTATAAAAATAATTTTGCTGATGGTTTCCGTCAGGTAAATACAAAACTAATGATTATATTAAATAATAATATTCTACAGGTTTGAGTTTCATACTAACGATAATTAATTTTAGGATTCTATAAATCTATTTTTGGGAAGATATATGGTGCAGGATGGTGAATGTTTAACAGTTTCGTGTCCCCTAGAATCCGAAAGAAACTGGAGATATGCTACATTCCCATTAATTCTTTTGGTGGCTTCTGCGATGCTAGCTGCTCAAATGATTATGCCTTCGAGATATACAACAGAAATTCTACTATACATGTTGTTTTGGGCAGCAATGGTGGCTGGCACATTTACGACAATTGTTCATCATGGCAAGCAATATGTTGACAAGCCAAAGCTATTGTAATATTAGTGATAAATCTAATATTGCGTCCGAATGATGTTAAATATATATTTTATTTAATACCTTAAAGAAAAATTGTATTATTATTATCATTATTATTATTATTATTGTAAAAATGTGCAAGTCTCGATTAAAGATATTTCAAAATTTTAACAATTTATAGCTGTATATTACAATCCATTATTAAATGAAACTCAGAGAAAAAGGCTGACGCATGGTTCGATACATGGTTACATATGTGTACATTATAACTTGTATTATTTAACAAATTCTGCAAAACTTTCGGTTTATTCAATTTTTAGTCTGTCACTGTTTTAAATCAATTCTTTTTTAAGATAGCACTCGCGCACAATTGTTCATGAAATTTATTTGTTATGCATAAAGTCATTGTGTGGTCGAAGGAGAACCACTAGTGTCAAACTGGCTTTTGTTTCTTAAGAGATAAGAGGCCAAATAATTTATTGGATCGGGTGGCCTCTCCTTAGCCAAACTAGAAAGTGCCTGTAGTAGAATAGGTACAACTGTTTGGTCTAGATATTGCTTGGCTGGCAGAGACTGGACCTCTACTCTGGTCTTCTTTGCTGGAGCACTTCCAAGATCTGCGTCTTTGTCCATGATTATTGATTTCTAAAATAAAATGAGAAAATACGTACTTAAGTAAGTATATTAGACTGAAAACGAATTAGTTACAAGTCGGTCTCTAGGCTTATAGGTTAGCTTACCTGTGTGGCATCCGGTAGAACATTTGTTATGGATGCAGCCGAGATCGTTTCGCTTCTATCGTCCGCCGTGGTCTCTAGTGAAGAGCAAAAATGAAGGCAGAGCTTTTAGTGAAAGGTATTATAGGCAATATAAGAGAAAGTTGGAAGCATTCGTATACGAGAACATACCACCAGTTGACGCCATTACGTAAACAAAACTTTTGGTAACGTTCCTTCGCCTTCGAAGGCTCCAAAAGTTGGAGCTTGAATTAAGTTGGAGAGAAATCGCACTGCAATTGACAGAAAATTGTGATATGCAAAAAAATATATAGATAAGACTTTACGTACGCATGTATATAAGTGTACAATTGTATATATATTCAAGCTAATCGCATAAACTCAATTAGAATCGCGAAATATCGCGTATAAGGGACGAAAATAAAATGCTGAATTTGGAACGCTGTTTTTTGAATTGCATAGGAATACGAACATCCTTCTGAAAAAAAACTAAAATATGCAATGTTTATTTGTGTTCTGAAATGGTACATTATTGAAAAACTATATACGATGGCAAATGATGATAATGATAAAATTGAAGAGATAGGGCAACAGAATTCATTATTCATTACACATGCATATGCAAGCTTGATTCGAAAATAAAAACGTCATATAATTAATTTAAAATAGTAATTTTGTTAGAAGGATATTTCAATTATAAAAACATGTAAATTAAGTAGATAAATGACAATTAATATAAATAATAGCAAAAATTATAAATATCATGCATACATTTATTTTTACATACCTTTTTACAGTAAAAGTTTTAAAAGATAACGACTAGTGACCTTTCTTTTTATAAAAAATTGATTGTTATAATTATATGCCAAAATTCGACTTTTTGAATAATAGCGATGGAACAACTACTTGCTTGAAGTTAACCGTTTGATGGAGTTAGTCGCCATAAGTGACTAATTTCGCACGAAAATACAGTGCATATGCAAGTATAACCTAAATTGGTAAACAAGTTGGATGATGTATAGCGAATAGCGATAGTCTTTTTTGTTGACAATGCTATCATTTGGTTTGACTGATTCTTTGTGAAAATTACTCAAAAAATAATAAGCGTATTTTTTTCACCTAAAATATATGGCATAAAATTTGCATTTTCAATCTTCAAAATGTAGCAGAGAAATTTTACAAAGAATTGAATTTTGCAATGTTTAATGTAAAATAAATAATATTTCTTAGTTAAAAACCATGTGAAATGATATTTGTAGCAAATCATTTTACTTTTTCACTGGCAGCACTTAAAATTGTATGCAAAAGTTTATTTTAACTTTGCTACATATTTAAATGTTGTATATTGGAATAAATGATTATTGACAATGCCAGTTTTTCAAGAATCATGTGCAGAAGTAAGTGTTTCATTTTTCTTTTATGTAAATGATTATTAAAAAAAATAATGTATCATAATGTTTATTATTATATTAGCAAATACAAGCTCAGACAGTAATCATCATCCATCCTGGATCCAGGAATCTACGTATGGGAAGAGCCTCTGACGTGAATCCAAACATAATCTTAAATGCAGTTGCTAGAAAACGCTGTCCAAATGGATTATCTTATCAGGACTCATTCTTACCTCCTTTGGTTCAACGTACAAAAGAACTTACACAGGCAATGGAAGAGTCCCGATTACAAGTTTCTCATGCTCTTCAGTCCTGCCTACAATCGGATGGTAGAAGAAGATATGCTACACCTCCACAGCAGATAGCAGCATTCAATCGTAGATCGAATCCTGAGATCTTATCACCTACTGTTACAGATTGGGTCAAAAGAGAAGAGGATACTATTGTAGGAGATGATATTTTAACATTGAATCCGGAAGATGGGTACAATATACATTTTCCATATAAAAGAGGAGAGTTGAATGTTCACTCTGGCCCTGGTGGCAGCTTACGTTCAGTCTTGGCTGACTTAAAAACGATCTGGGAATATGTTTTGATAAAAAAAATGGATATACTCCTGCGCGATTTGAAGCACTATCGAGCAGTTCTTATAATTCCAGACATTTACAACAGATTGTATTTGAAGGAATTGACTACTCTACTGCTATGTGACATGGGATTTGGAGGATGTTTTTTGTTACAGGTGTGTGATTTAAACTTTTAGTTATCATAATAATTTAGATCAATAGAATGTTAATTACGAAAATATTTCAGGACCACGTAGCTGCAACTTTTGGAGCAGGCTTGGGTTATGCTTGTGTTGTAGATGTTGGCGAGGAAAAGACGTCAGTATCTTGTGTCGAGGACGGCATATCACACAGAAACACACGAGTTCGCATGGACTATGGTGGTGGCGACATCACACAGACTTTCTTCTGGTTATTGCAAAAATCAGCCTTTCCTTACAAAAACTGTGACCCGGCGAACCGTCTTGATGCGATGCTGCTAGATCAGCTAAAAAGGGACTTTTGTCATGTTGACTTGAACGTCTGCGGCTCGCAGGAAAAAACATTTAGTGTAAAAAGACCCAGGCAGCCAGCCGAGAATTATACTATTCAGGTAGGTAATTTAGAATAAAGTATGTAAAACAAAGTCTTGATTGATTTTCTTGTTTTAGGTAGGAGATGAGTGTCTTATTGCTCCATTGAGCCTCTTTCAGCCAGAGCTTTTCAGAGTTAGTGGAGCTCACAGTGTTCACATTCAAAAACGTTCAATGGGAGATTCAGAAGATCCCCATGACGAAAACTACCTAAGAGAGACAAGTGTATGCATATATAAAATTTAATGTTAAATGTTCATTATGCTCTGCTACAAATTCATTCATCATTTCAGCGAAGAGGTATAAAGGAAAATCTGGAGCAAACCTTAGAAATGCAAGAGGAAACCGCGATACCGGTTGCCCCAGGCGAGGAAGAAGTAGTAGTTGATAACGTGGACTCAGCTCCGATTTCTCTGAACAATCGAGAACTCGATGCGCCAAGGGATTTCGTTGTTGGTCCTCAGCAACTTCTTGGTCTCGATCACGCTGTACTTCAGAGTATCGATAGATGTCGTAAGTACTTTTATACTTAAAAATTCAAGTTTTGTCTTTCGACTGATATTAATTGTTAAAAATTTTGTTACAGCTACCGACGATTTAAAACGTAAAATGTACAGTTGTATACTCGTCGTTGGTTCGGGAATGAAGTTTCAAGGTATCGGCATGTGGCTTCACAATCGGATATCGTTGCAAATCCCGTATATGTATCGGGCAGGTACTCTTTGAAATTATTTCGATATTCGTTTAAATAATGTAGCAGAACATCATGATATTTATGTTTAAAATTTCCAGAGCAAATGGATGTTATAACTATGCCTAAGGAGATTGATCCAGGCATGACCACATGGAAAGGCGCGTCGATTCTGAGTTGTTTAGAGTCCGCGCAGGAACTTTGGATCGGTCGTCAGGAATGGGAGCACACTGGTGTTAGAGTTCTAAGAGAACGGGCACCTTTTATGTGGTGATAAATATAGTTCAAAAGATTTTAATGAAATGTATTTTTTTTAATTTATAGTTAAAAATATATTAAAAAATACAGCTGATTTATACATAGATATAATAAACCATTTTTATACAGATTTCTCATTATATTTCTTATCATTAAGAAGATGTATGTATATAAATAAATCTATTATCTATTATATTTATTATTTTTCTTATTTTTAATAGTTTTTTTTTATAAAAGTATGACAATTAACAAAGTTCTATATAACAGTATAATCTATATAATAATACATTATGCACCTAGGGAGTAAAGTGGGCAAACTACACACTATGGGTAGTATTTACCATGGTAGAGAAAATTGTGGTACTTTCAATGCAAGTATGGAAAATAAGTGTTTTTCCTCTTACTGCTTAAAAATTTTAAAATTTTTAATAGTTTATAAAGTTTGTAATTTACTCATTTCTTTCCCATGCACAAAAAAAGGCCAATTCATGCCCTTATCAAAAAAACCATGGTGTTCAATAAGATGGCTTTATCAGACTCAGGTGATGATTTAAGCATTCGTGTCACTCCAGCTCATAATATTATCACCCTCACTTTAAAAGAATCAATTTTCCTCCCTAGATGAACATTATACTATTAGAAACTTCACAAGTTTATAAGTTTAATTTTAGTTTTATCATGGGGATGAAATTGAATAATATCAGCTTCATATAAAAAATTGACAAAAACTAGAATATCTGGTGTAACATCAATATACAAATCATCTCCGCCTTTGCTCAGTGCTCTTGTAAGAACCTATAAACCATTATCATTTGTCTCATTAATATAATTTGTATTGCTTACTCAATAAACTTGATATATATCTAGCAACTTACACAGAGCAGTTCTTGAAAACTAGCATTGCCTGGAAAAAGGATGTCTACAACTGAAGCCTATGAAATGCAGAAAATAGTTTGTTTTAATGTTTCACTTTTCATTTTTAGTCATCTAAATTTCAATACTTACTAAATCTTTTTTAACTTCTTGAAATAGACGTTTAGTCACAACCATTTCAGCTTCATAATTAGTTGTTTCATTGTCTGCTTTATTTAATGATGCATCTTTAATTTGTTCAAATGCAGATTTTTTCTTTTCCATACTGCCATTATACATAGAATTAAAATTAATTTTGCTGTATGTTGCCAAAGATTTAACAAAATTGTAAGGGTTTGTCTTTAGTATTTAAAAAAAAACTCACTAGGCAATATCAGTTTCTAAATCTGCTATTTCTTCATCTGTGATCTTATCAAGCTCTTCCATCATATACACTTCATCTTCTAATTCTTTTAAGGCACTAGCATAAAAATCAAATGTATTTGGAATAGGAAGATTTTCTGGTTGTTCAAGTCTTATGAATTTATCTATAGATTGAACAAACTGAATTCTTTTCAGACGAATTTCTTCAGCAGGTGTATTGGGTCCCATTTTTCTAACTTCGTTATTCTTAATAATATGCATCATCTTTTTGATTTTTTGTTCTCTTTCATATCTTACGTCTTTCAGATGCTGATAAGTATCCTCCAAAGTAAATTCCGCTAAATTCATATCAACGTCGTCACCACCGTTTGATGCCATTATTATAATAAATTAATAAATTTAATAGACCAAGTTATCAATAAACTAACGATGGATGCTCCACTCCATGATACATCTGACAGTTATTTGGCGGTAGAGATTTGCGTCGACAATATATCACGGAAAAATGCGAAAATTATTATATTGATTACATATCTAAATACAAACCAGTAATTTTTTACTAGCTTAGCAAATCTTAATTAATTTTATTCTCCTATATCAATTACTTTTACACGTAAAGATCACATTTGTCATCATGATGATCAGATCCGAACATTTCTGATGCGTCGTCAACGTCGTTTTCATCCATTTTTAAATTGTCGCCATATTTTTTTATATTTAAAAATGGCGCCGTAAGAACGTGCGGTAAAAACAAATCGTTTGAATTCATCCGAATATATTTGGTTTGAGTTATGATGACAAATGTTTTACATTTTTAGATCACAAAAAAAGTATATTATAAATATGCAACATCTTTACGCTCAAAATACTTACTTTTCTTTTATAAAATTATGTATATTGCAATATGTTTCGTGTGTCATCTGCAGACGACTTCACCGTCGAAGTATATATAGGCGGCGCGGCGCACGTGCATTTCGCCTGCTATGGCTAATGGCAGTGTTTTTGTGTATGATGTTTTACGGTAGTTTGTAATTTTAGCGATAGGAAATAAATAATTATTGATAAACGTCATGCTTTCGCGAGGTCTGAACTTTGGTCTGCGATTTTCGTCGCGTCGAGTAGTAACACAGATCACTGCCAGAAATGTGGTCTCAGGTAAATCTTGCTGTACTAATGTAATGATTTAGGTTAGGGTCTCAAGTACTGATGCTTACAAATATTACAATTTATAAGTTGATGTTTTTAATTACTGACTTTAGAAAAAGGTATCTTTTTTCGATGTTAAACGAATTTATTTAATTACTTTGTAGAACCTGCATACGACAAAGATCCAGCTCCCTATTTTTTCAATGAAGAAATTCAAACGCTCCTCAAAACTGTAACTCGTCCATTACCTGAAAAAGTCTTTAGAAGACAATTAAACAGCGATGAGCTTGTGGAACCTGAATACAAGTTTATGACTGATGAACAATTAGAAAAAGCAAGGCGCAAGGCTAATGAAGAAATGTGGCAGCGCTTACAAATGCCTCCTGTTGTGAAAATCAGAGAAGAAGATGGCCGCGTTTTATCCAAGGATCCAGCATTGCAAGGACACAGTGATGCTAAATTTGTGCTCACAGATATAACATTCGGTGTAAGCAACAAAGAACGAATAATTGCTGTGAGGGAACCTGATGGAACTCTGAGGAAAGCATTCAACCATGAAAGAGATCGCTTGAATCAAATTTACTTTCCTGTCCCTGGTCGCGAAGTATTCATCCCTAGAATGTTTCAAGAAGAAAACCTACGGGTCAGTAATATATAAATTATTATAAATAAATAAATGAAATTCTGAATTTCAAATAAAAATTAAAATATTCTATTTTCTAATGTGTAATAAACTTTTTCACAGGCTGTGCTGGACAGAGAAGATTATGAATTTATATTAAATCGAGCTTGCATTCAATTTGATCCGGATAGTGAAGACTTTCACAGGGTTACTAAAGTCACCTATGATCGTGTATATGAAAAAATGCATTTTGATCATTTAAGGTCGACTAGGCATTTTGGTCCAATGGTATTTTATTTGGCCTGGAACAAAAAAATAGATAACCTGCTGATTGAAAACATACAAACAGAACGAATTGAAGATGCTGCCTTGGTAATACAATTGTATTACAAACTAAATTCAAGTGATAAAGCCATCAAAGAAGAGAATCACATTAAGTTGATACAGCATTTCATAGATACTGATGCAGGTAGTAAAGGAAAGTTAATCCGCACTCTTCAAACACATTTGGAGGTACAAGCAGAACGAATGAAAATTGAAAAAAATGTAGAAAAACATATTAACGAGACAAAAGACAGTGATAAGGAAATAAAATCTTAAACGAGAGATAAGAGGATTTGCATTTTTTTAAATGTTATTCATTTGCTTTAATAATATTTATTATTTAGAGTTGCATTAGTATTGCCTAGCACCAAATTGTACATACATTCTAAAAACAAATTTTTTAATTTTATTTTTAAAAATTAATAACTTTGTATACTAGGCTATTCTCTTGTGACCGAAAACAATATAAATTAAAAAAATAGTGTATTACATATTATTTCATAGTCATCGTCATCGATAAAAAACTAAACAAAATGTAGTCTAAAAAAAGACTATAGCGAGTTAAAAAGTACTTTTTGAAGAATAAAATGTAGATAAAAACTGAAACTAGTCAAACCACAGTCACTATATACTTTATTATTTTTAATCTTTCACAGAAGTTGATTAAATACGAAACCAATAAGATAATACACGGTTTCTCTAATTTATAAAATACAACTGCATAAAGTTCCTCAGTGCCATACGACGGTGTTAAAAACCCGTCGACGAATCCAATCTCACGAGCGTTTTTATCGCGGCCAGGCAAGTCTTGAAAAATTGTCCGAAATACCTTTTCCTACTCCAATTCTTCTGCTCCGATATATCGTGCACGTTATAGATAAGGCGAGGGATCCAGATAACGTCTACGCACTTCCGTCTTTCACCGTAATTTTTCGCACATCATAAATTTCGTATAAAATTCTCCGACACGGAAGAATCGCTCATTTAAATTCGCAACTCTTCCTTGGCTTCCACAAAGCTTGTACCATCCCGAGCTCTGATCTTTTTTGCCAACGACTATATATTTCACTCAGATAAGACACGTTGAAAGGGTAAAACGTTTTTCTCCTATATAGTCTTGATAAAAGACGAGTCTTTTCGTCACGGCTTAGACCCACATACATAGATAATGTTACGCCGGGGATTTTTTTCTGCGCGCGATAAAGCCACCTGAATGCGGATGCGTGTAGGTAGCCCGTGTAATACTTACGCCGATCAATTTTCATTTTTTTTCCTACATAAATACTCCATCAGGGTGTGTGTGAGTCTGTACTGTAGGTACGCACGGGATAGCAAATTCGTGCCGTAACCATATCAAAGAGCGTCTTACCCATCCCGGGTTCATCTACTTAGGCATGTAGTATATTAGACGGTTAGTATAAGCAGAGGTATATAAAGGGTTTTTTCCAGAATTTCTCTGAATGAACATCTTTGCGTGGGATTTTCCCGTTACTTAATAAACTCTCTTAAATGTTTTAGCGCATACACCTAATTGCATTATTAATTTTGAACACCATATTCGCATACGTCCGTCACGAAAAGTGAAAAATATTTCGTTCCAATTTTTCTCAGCTATACACAACGCGTGAAATCCAAACTGCAAATCCCGCTTATATCTTACACGGTCAGTATATTATTTCTCAAACTCGAAAACCATATACTTATACCGTTTTCAATAAGCCTCCCTCCTTAACGAAGAGAAAAACTTTTTCCAAAAAGCCCGATATAATACCTTATACACAACCCCGCACGCACAGGCTTTTCCCCTCTTTCCGCAATCTCCCCTCCATATCAGCTGCCGCAAGGGGCGAGCGAAGCAACAAGTTGGGGTAGGGGCTCGACGAGAGA
This sequence comes from Muscidifurax raptorellus, assembly GCA_020010945.3. Classification (NCBI taxonomy): domain Eukaryota; kingdom Metazoa; phylum Arthropoda; class Insecta; order Hymenoptera; family Pteromalidae; genus Muscidifurax; species Muscidifurax raptorellus. Next base: position 17,282,513 of record CM052077.1, on the reverse strand, counting down.
TAGCAGCGGCGGCAGTGGCGACGGCGTAAGCTCTCTGCTCCGCAGACTCGCTCGGCGTTCCGTATAGTCTCGCCGAAACTACGTCCGGCGCCGGTCGACTGCGATGTCTGCAGCGCGCGACGCCTGAGTTCGAAGACCCGGCCGCGCACTTCCTCTCGCATCAGGATATACTCGTACTATCAATACATATATATATATATATATATATGCTCGCACTCGGATATTCGCTATATACATGTATATAGGATTTTTCGACTGCGACGCGAGCGGGATTTTCGCACCGCGTCTTCCGAGAATCGTACCAAAACACGGGGAGAGGAGCTGCGTGGATGGAGGCGTCTCCCTTTGACAGCAGCACGTGTGCATACACGCGGTAATACGAGAGAGAGAGTGCATCGTATATATAGACGAGATAATAGTTCGCAGGCCAGCGTATATGTTATATAGTGCGCGTGGATAAAGCTAGAGAAGGACAAAAACACTACGAATCGCGTAAACACACTGCGGATGCCAGTATTTTATATTCCACTGCAGAGTAAACTACGGCACAGACTAAAATTGGGTCGAGCTAGTGTAGTAGGAGCCAAGTGGACCTGTCACCGATAAAGGATGCAGCCAGGAGCCATTATTATTATTGTTACTGCCGCCGTTCTCGCTGTTATTAATAAGTAACAACTGCTGCAAACTGCTGCAGTGATTTGCCGTCGATCCTGTCGCCGGAGGTGGCCGCAGATGATATGGCGTTTCCGGGTTTGCGAAAAAAGAAGGACGGCTACTGCAACTTAATCTTTTTCGCCCGGACGACTGGAAGTGACTGCAGCGGCGGCCGATGACCAGCTGCTTTATAGAGACATTTCGCGAAAGGGACTTATTAATATAAGTATATATTCTGAAGTTCGAGGTACATACTGCACTCGGGGATTACCGAACGGTAAGCGGCGAGCGTTTCGTCTTTGCATCGAAGATTTTTTCGGAAAATTCATCAGCGGCGAGATGGTGAGTTTATTTGCTCTTTTCGTTCGATTGTTTACCGAATTTGTTTGTGTTATAGCGTAGTCTATATATTTACAAGGTTAAGAATACAAATTTTTTTCGTTCGTTGAATTATATGCACACATGCTAATACCGAATCGAATATCGAATTTCGAACCGATGAAAAGTGTGTCTTCTTATCTCGCCAAATTCGCTTTTCAAGTTCAACCAGTGCATGTAATGATAATTCAACAATCAAGATGTGTACTTACGTGTTTATTTCTTCAATGTATGTCTCCCAGTCACTGTAGATTGCAAAAGATACGCGAAGAGGTGGAGATTCTTAGATGATATACAATAGAGGATTAAATAACTAGTGTCTCTTTTCATATCAATCTCGCACGAGATTTTATATATATTTTTGCATTGCACGTTTTCAAAGCATCCGGTCGCGCGAGAGAAATCCAGTAGAATACATGCGTACCTAATATAATAGTGTTAGCTATAAATATAACATCGAGCCGATCGATTTTCAAACTTCTACATCCGTCGTAAACTTGCTTATTTTCGACGGGTGTGCATTTAAAATTTTTGGAGAGTGAAAATCCCGGGCACTGACTAGCAAAAAGCCTTTTTTGAGTATTTACTGCTGAGGGAAGCGTAAATATATAGTAGGTTTTACACTCTTCTTGAGTGAATTCTGACTCTGTAAGAGATTGAACAAAAAGAAAAACGAAAAACTTAAATTCTCTCAAAATAATTTTCCTCCGCTGCGAGTTCGATTCTATTGAACTTTTTCCAAAACTCACTGTGTTTGTTCTGCAAATAGATAAGAGAAAACTGCTGCGGATAGTCCATACCCTACTTTTTTTAAATTTAAATATGCAGCTTTAAATGTGCTATTGTAAAAATGTGTTAAAAACACTTTTCATCTTTTACAAATCTTAGATCATTTTCCGATGCCGAAATTCAGGCACGATAATACCTGATGCGGAAGACAACACAGTGTTATCAAAGAATCTGCACAATAAATCAATCCAATATTAGCCATGAAGTAGAATGATTTTATCACAATATACAATATTCATAAAAATGATTTGCCAATCTCGCAGCAGGCAAAGCAAGCAACAACTCTGGTTTATATAATACCATATATTTTTAATTGCCTGATACGATTAAAAAATTAAAACTTTCTAAGAAATAGATTATTTTTAGAGAACATTGTTTAACAACATCTATCTAAGACGTATGCTTTAACAATTTTTTTAATTTGTATTATATTGTAACAAATACACGTCATTCACGTAGAAAAGATATATATTTCTTCTAGCTTATTAGGTAAAGTATATATTATAGATATATCTATGAAACAATGCAAATATATAATAGAGTGTATACTAAAATGCGTTTCAAGAATAATACACGTGGATACATACGATACGTCGTCACTGGCATCGTAGTGAGTAATACTCCGGATGATTCGATATAAATAATACGACTAGCAGAACAAATCAAACTGTACCCATCATTGCCCCGATGATCGATTAATTGCAATACGATAATGATAATATATCTATCTCAGGAGTTTTTCTCTCCCTGTTTTGGAAATTCCCTCGCGCGAATAGTCAATGGTGGTCCGCGATAAAGCAGCCATCAGAATAAAGGAAACAAATGTGTATATATGTATACCCGCGGTGCCGCGATAAATCGATCGCAATGATCGAACTCTATATATACGCATGTATCTAATCGGAAGCCAATGAGCTCTTATCTTTTCTCTTGAGCAGAGATTTCTCGTGTATATACACACACACAAATACGGTAGACTTGCGTCTTTTATTTCGTGAGAAACGCTAGGTAAATATACGAGCGATGCAGCAGCTGCGCGAACTGACGATGATTTTTCTTTATCTATATATATATGTATACACGTTTGCGGGCGGATGAAAAAAGCATACTCGACTCGATATTTTCCTCCTGTTCATGACCGTTAGAGCTAATTGAAGATTGAGAAATTGCAGGTAGGATTTATTTCGATGCGACAGTTATATTATTATTATTAATGTATTATCATAGAGAATGAGCTGAATAATGGTAACCATTATTTGAATTTTTCGAAATAATAGAATAACGAGTATAACATGTGATGCGTTGGAGTCGATACATATATGGCATATGTATATAGTTCATGATAAATAAAACAGAGCCTCGATAAAACTTTTCCGAAACTCTCGTTGCTTTTCATTGCTTCAAGGCGAAAATAATAAAATATATATATCAATGCGCAATTCACTCTTAGTGTTTATTTGACTAACTTTATATGTATATCGCTTACGTATGTATGATGGCTTTTCAATCAGGGAACACACAGTACGAAGGTCAACATATATAGAGATGTTACCTTAGCTTCGAGCAAACATTTATTTTCTCTCTTTATATAATAAAAAAATTACGGAGGCGAGTGCAGCGCCTATATATATAAAATGAACACATATCTTAGTGAAGTTGCAATGTGGCTTACTGTAAATAAACTATCGTTAAATGTTAATAAATCGGTTTATGTTACGTATGGCAGCTACTGTGATAGCGTTCCTGACTCGCTAAATATCGAGATAGGGAATAATACACTAAAGAGAGTAGAAAATTATAAGTATCTAGGCCTAATCTTTGATTATAACATGAAATGGGATAAGCATGTAAACTACATAGTTAAGAAAACGAAATATTTAATTTTTATTTTTGCAAAAATTAGGTATAGAATGGACAACAAGACTCTAAATATGATATATTATGATTTCTTCCAAAGTCTAATTAATTATGGTATAATTGCTTGGGGTGGAGCATACAGTAATTGTCTGTACTTAATACAGGGTATACAAAGAAAATTATTAAAGATCATAAATAAAAATCAATTTCACCAACAATCCCCTCCACTTACCGTAAAGAAATTATTCCATTTAGAGGTCATAACCTATCATTATGCTACGTTAAGAGATAAATACATGAATAGCACAAGCAATACTAGAAACAAAAGTATCCAGTTTCCAATTATTGAGAAAACCATAGGTAAAAAAAACAGCTATTTTGTAGCTATAAATATTTTTAATACTTTAACAGATGATCTGAAAACTCTAGTGATTAGCAAAGTCTCGATCAAGGAGAGACTGAAAAGATTTATAAGAGCAAATTATATTATATAGTTAAAGAGAATTTTGATATTATACTGTTACTTAACATTTCCGGTAATTTTAAAACAGATTCCAATAAGATGACTCAATATCTTGTTGAATCTCATTTTAGTTTTTAGGTTTGGACTTTAAGTTTCTATGTATGTACCATCTCTATGTACAGACAACAAAGTTTGTCTCTTTAGGATGCCTCTTTTATAAGGCATATGTTATATGGTCAATAAATAAAAAAAATTAATAAATATATATATCACTTCGTACACACCGCGCACCAAACATCTATACGTATAGTCTTTTATAGTTATATTTAATTTTATTTAATGATATCGTCGAAGATAAATGCGCCGCGCTTTGATATAATTCTTCCAAGGGGACCTTCGTACAAAACAATCGGCGTAAAAGGTGCGTCGAATCAACTCTTCCCAGTGTCAGCGTTTATTATCTATATATCTTTATCTGTATACATAGGTATACATATATATAAGCTCCAAAATGGCTTATTAATTAAGAAGACAATCGCGGTTTATCGGCTCTGTAGCCGTCCAGCAGTATATATAATACAGTAAACTATCGACGATAAGATTCTTTCGAGTGATAACTTCGAATCACCGCACTGTTGATTGTTATTTTCGCGAAAAATGTGCCGAGTAACGCCGCTCATATTTTCTCTTCCGAGCGTCGAATCTCGCTCGGCAATTGTAGCGCGAAAAAACTGCGTGGGTTACGATTATGTGTTTTAAATTTTATCTATGCGAACGAGCGGGGCCGATTAGTTGTGTTATTAGACTTATTTTTCACTGCGATATTTTTTTATACACGGCGAGCAAACAAACGAATGCCGATCTCACGCAGGATATATAAATTGTAAAATTAGATAATGCGAAATTTTTTAACTGCTTTTAGTTTCTACCGCGCTACACATAAGAATTTTAACAATCATTATCGATTAATATAGCTGTAAAAGTGATTGATTTCTTACATTATTTTTTTATTACAGACATAAATGATCACGCCGGTAATTTTGATTTTTCACATAATAAAAAATTGTACACATAAATCAGGTACTGAGGTACATTACATCAGATATATATATATATATATTAAACTATATACATCTACATCTTTCGACCTGGATTTTCAGTTAAAAAATTCCATGTAGTCCAGATTCCGAGAAACTTTTGTGGTCCAAACGACTGTTCAGCGGACCTTTATACGATTTTAATTGGAAAAACCTGCGACAAACGAGATCTTCAATCAACGCACGATACATCTCGCAACCCTTTGTCCTTTCTTTTTTCTGAACCAGCACGCGTGCGTAACAACGAGGTTGCGGGAACAATGGATAAAATGTTTATTCGATAAGGCGAATTCGAGTACGCGGCATTTTGAAGCGAGGGAGAATAATCCATTTTAGAGAGGTGCGTTATTCTTCGGCCTTTTTTTGGGGATTTTATGTTGGCTTTTTTATTATTACGATAATGGACGGTACACGTTTTACCCAGTTTATATATAGCATCTATAGCAATCATCACAAAGTAAGTATCATTGCATACTTATAACAATTCAATATTTATTGGTATTGAATAAGTAATAAGAATAAATAATCATCGATGTTTGAAAATGTTCATCACGATATTATGCTGCATTGATATGAGCTATCTTTGGACACGGCAGCGTCTAAAAATGAAAACACACCAAGAAGTAAAAAGTTTCGGTCTAATTGTAGATTGCCAAAAAATGGCTTATATTAATTGACAAATAATTAATTACCGGAGTGAGCCAATATTATTTTTCCTCAAAAATCGTTGAGATTAGCCGCTTCTATGAAAAGTTATGATCAATTTAAAATAGGCTAAAATTGCCCATAACTTTTGTGACAGTCCCCTTGTGTCTTACGATAGTATATATATAGAAATAAACCTTATAGTTACTTTTTAGCCTGGTTTACTACAACGTTGCCTCTCAAAATTAAATTTGAACTCGCTGCTTCAATTTATGCATACTAATGTTTGCCTCTATAGTTCAAATTACGTACTTTCGGACAATAAGGCTACATTAAATTCGTCATAAACACGATTACGCATCTCTAATGTACACGTATATATACATACATTTACACTGTACACCTATACACCTCACTCGCATACATTGTAGAGAGCACAAAGAATTAATTGAACCAGCGAGGCAAGTTCCCATTGAGCTCCTTTGCTGCTGACTGATGCAAGTGACGAATCATCAAAGCAAGACACCTATATACGCATAGTCGAATGAACGTTCCTTCGCGTCGCGCCCAATAAAACCGGCAGCAGCGCTCTTTCATTTACAATTTCGCTCCTATATATAACAAACACACGCGCACACAGTGTGTAAGTCGTTAACGAGAATACAGAGCTCACGACGCAATCCAGCGATCGTCGTGCACTTTTGGCACTGATAACGTCACACGGTGCGATTAGAATTCCGCGAGAGAGGGAACGTTTTTCTTCATTATCTATATATATACGTGCGCGGAGGGGCGCAGGTACATCCAATTAACCGGCGCTGCATTAGTAAGCTGCTACTGCTCCCCTCGTTCGGGCTAAGTAAATTCGGTTTCTCGCTCGTGCATACATATAGCTATACTTGGAAAGCTCGTATTTGTCTTTGTATATGCTAGTGTACGGGATCATCATGAAAGTCGGGGAATTGGAGCGTGCGGAGATTTTTCCGCTGCCTTTTTTTGTTTGTTCATCCGCGAGCCGCGCATATTGGAGTAAGGCGAAATTATATTGAATTAAAAATCACGGTTGTCGGAAGGGGAGTTATAGAAGCCTCTGAATGAATAACGACCCGGCACAATCAAAGCTAATTCCAAACTTACAACTCGGCGAATCCCTCGGCATACTTCGCACCCTTATTAAGCGCCACTCCAAGCTATAGTATACATGAACCTCGATTCCAACCCCCTGAAATCTACATAAGTCCTTTCCCTTGCGCTAGACTATCCCCACTCCAATATTCATAGCCAGGGACTGTTCTCCTGATAAAACGGGAGAAAATAAAAAAAATACACACCCATGCGTAGTACACACACAGTATCGCGATATGAGAAAATAGCTCGGAGAGCCAGACGCGTGAAAAATAGAAGGCGCCATCGCGGCCACGATCGAGACACACCGGAGTCTCCTGCGTATGTAATATAAAGACAAAGTGCGGAGACGCCGCCAGTAGTACGAGTCCGGCTGCGCTACGGCGGCGGCGGAGATACGGAAGGGGTATTATCGGCGTATGATTGGAAGCTTACTTTTCATTATAGCAGAGGATTTCGATGGAGGTGTATAGAGCCATATTGCTCTGTATACACTATAACTCATCTCGCGCATCGAAGCGTAAAAATAAGGGCTGAAAAATTGGCATCTCGCGCAGTAAATATTCTATAAACGCGCCCAGCAAGAAACGAGTATTCATGTAAATTATATGTGCCTCTAGAAAATGCGTGCGTATATAAGGAAAGCGTATACTCGGCGACGCGCGCATGCGCGCATAGTGATCGGGTAATATATAATGTTGTTGCCGATGTTGTTGCGCGAGTATATGTTTCCGATAATGGCTGTTCTATATGTGTGTCGATATTAACGATGACAGCACGTGCAGCGCAGAGAGTGTATGTAATCTATATATGCTGCGCGTTAATATACATATATGCGAAATAAAATTTTTGAAGAATAACACCGATATTACTGCAAAGACACAAGAAATAAGGGAAAGCATAAATTTTCCGCAAAAAAAAAAATCCGTGGAACTGCACTCGACGAATAATATACCGTCTGCATCAGCTGTGTGTGCTGTCGAACAAGTTGAAAACTAGGCTGCCGCGCGGCTGTACACGAAACGTGTTCGGCCCGTATATATTTCACAGACGCATATATACATATATATACCGTGCGCATGTAAGCATTTGCATGTGGTTCTGCTGCCTCGGGCGGATTTTTGATCAGCCGCGCATGGGCTAAGTTATGTGCCGCGCGCACACCAGAGGGAGAGAGTGGGCCACTTAGTCTGCTGATGCTCTGCACACAGAGAGTAGCTATATAAATAGAGGTAATGCGCTGCTGCTGCTGCTGCAGCGTAGGTACATTATCAGAGCAAAGTGAGATGAAGCGATACTACTGGCGCGGAGCTGTGTTATAATGAGCTTCTCGAGAACTTACGCACATTTTATATAACAACGTGGAAATATTGTATACGTTGGTATTTGTCACACTGTGTATGAAGAACTGATAATAGTATTGTATGATGATTGAATTATCCGCTGAACGAGGAGAGAATCTTGCGATCGCGCGCAGCTTTTGTGAGTTATCCGACTTCTTGAATTTAAAGGACTCCGCTCTCTGACTCAGCGTTTCTGATGGTAATCTTTCTGTGTGCGCTCGCGATTCGCTTGCGGGGAGCTTAAATTATTCTTTTGAAAAATAGAGAAACGCGAAGAAAAAAAGTGCAGTAGCACAGTTTCCATCTCCTCTCTCAATAAGAATTTCTCTCGAGGCAAACTGCATAATTTACATCCCGCATAAACAAGTGGAGCTGCACATAGCTCGCAATTCGATCTCAAAAAATCGATCACGATCCAATAAACATCCTTCCCGAAACAATTTTATGTATATATACTCTCGATCAAGCGCAAAAACTCCGCCTCGCCAACGGTCCTGCACGCTGTCTCAGAACAAAAAAAAAAAGAATATTCGACATACTATTTGTCTCAAGAGCGTCACGCCTTCGACTGCGCGAGCGGCATCAGCAAACCCTTCGAACGAAGAAATCGATTCCCCGGCGTATACTAATACAGCTGCTTCTCGTTATAGTAAAACGGGCGGTGAGCCGGTCTGCGCGAGGGGGTGTCGATGAACTTGGCCGAGCAGCAAAGTTCCGTGACAACGCGAGTCTCTGTGGACATTCGAACGCCGGGGCTTCGTTTGGGGAATTAGCCTACAGTGCTGGATTACGCTCGGATATGGATTGAGATGGAACGGACCGACGGAGCTATCTGGCTGCACTGGTTGTTGGGGAACGTTTGGCGGGCTTTCTATATACTGCAGTGCTTTGACCATCAGAGCTACGTAATCAAAATGGAGATATATATATATGGGGTCGTATTGAATGATCCGTGAACTCGCCATAGTTTATCACTTGCTCTTTCTTTTCTTTTTATTTTTAAGAAGAAATTTAACCTCGGCGGTTTTAATAGTGCGTTGGTTATTGGGTAATAACGTTTCTTTCTATGAACCTTCCAAAAGTTTAAAAAAATAGACACAAGTTCATGTATATAGACAGTACGCCCTGGTCGATGAACAGATAATTTACATCCATATAATAATGAATACCGACACGCACGATGTTTCCAACATAGGAGCCTCTCGGAGTAAGTACTTTTTAATTCGAATGTGAACAGACCCGTGTTCTGTCACGCAATATATACGATAATATCCAAGATTTTTATCGCCAGTCACTATAAGCTCGTTACATATACGTAAAATACACGAGGGAGACAAAAATTTGCGAGGTCACGAAAAAGAAGCAGGTAATTTGAATATGAATTTTATCCCCTCAGAGGCGGTGCGCCTATGGGCTTTGTTTATGCGTTTTTATTAAGATTACAGCCTTATATATTATTTTTAGAATAAGACCATGGGTACATATGTATTCGCCGATTGCTATCGGTACAAGTACATTTGACCTTTTTACACGTAAATGGAACTTTTTCATATATAAATCATGTATACCTTTTGCTGAAATATAGTCCACGAGTTCTAGGAAAGCGAAAGCGTTTCAATGGCAATTGCACCCTCGGTCACTTCAAAGAAATGAAATATCGTTTATTCCGACGAAATTATCCTTCTCGATTGAATCAAATGACTTACATTTCATATACAAATATAACTCGTCTACACACCCACACACGGATAAATCTATACAATACCATCCATCGGCGCACACGTGCGGATCTAGAATCTTATTTCAAACCGCCTTATCAAAAGCATTTCTCCTCCGCGCACAAACAGCAGCTCAGACGCATCCCCGGCGATTCTCTCCCACACATCGATAACCTCAATCCCGCGCACACCTACTCCTCTCGACGCAGAGCATAGCGTCTATATTTAAACTCCTTGATCCCGATGCCATAACGGATGCGTCCGGATGCACCTTCTGCAAAGTACATTAAGATTTCCATCGCCGCGCGTACACTCGCCGCGGTGAGAGAGGCTATGATGTAATCCGTTTAGGCTTGCCTCGCATCTTTGGATGTGAGAAATAGCTCGCGATTTTTCCGCATAGAGTCATTCCGAGACATGCCGGACTATACTGCGAGAGAAGAGATACGGTGCAGCAGCGCTGGAAACGATTTTTCAGATAGAGCACACACGAGCTTTTTTTGTTGCGATGGGGTGAGATAGATTGAGAGAGAGAGAGAGAGAGTTGGTCTTTTCTGCGGATTATTTGGAAGGGGGAGATATCTACGCATTCGCCGAGATATGGAGCAGTGCGTGCAAGGGATATGGAGCCGTTTACACACTGGTTAGGGTAGATCGCCTTTGTAAGTGAAAAATTTTTTTTCTGTCAGGGGATGCAGCAGATTTATATTCTTTTACAGCGTGCTAATATTTTCGTATTGTTTGGGAAATATGTATCAAAAGTTTTATTGAAAGAGTCATTTTAAAAATCGACCAAAACTACGCGTCTTTAATTGATTTGAGTCAGCGCGATCCTTCGGGCTTAAATATACCCCGAGTAAGAAATTCACGCAAAACCTGTTAAAACAACGACTGCGCCAACCATCTATTTCCAGCACTCCTCTACACACACATGCAATCCGCATTAATTCACTAGCTCTCGATCGTGTCGAGTGAGTATATAATATATATATATATATATATATATATAACACTTTGCGCCCGCGCCAAAAGTCTCATCGATCCGTCAGAATTCAAGAGTACGTCTAAGCCATGCTGTGACTACCTTATTATTATACTCTCGGTTCGGCGAACTCCCTGTTTGTTCAAGGGATATTCGACGTGCGCATATGTTCCCGGGATTAGCAGAAACAGAGGGTATATAGTACCTCCGTATAGATCTATGCTGCAGTAGAATAACATCAAATGTTACTGCTCTTGAGGGTTGACGTGTGTATGTATAGCAGTTTTCTGGCGCTGATGTGTTATTGTACATAAACATGCCGTACAATTATGCTTTGGCATTAGCCACGAATGCAAAAATCTGTGGCGGTTTGTTTGATATGGTCGAGAGCATTTAGCGCACTCTGGGTTTAGGCTGGGATTGGCTTTAATGTTGGCACCTAAATGTGATTGAGTGCTTATTAAAAAATCGAAAAACTTTCCATTATTATTAAAGATGCTTCAGTTGTTTCATTCTCGCTTTTTCTCGCCCTCGCAAATACTTGTTGAATGTGTATCATAATAAGGCATTGGTTATATTTTTTTAATTATAATTTTGAATAAAAATGGTCGCGAAAAAACTGTAATTTTTATATACCACCTTATAATATATAGCCGCAGAGAGTCAGAGAGCGTTCTAGTGAAAAGGAGAAATAAAAGCCAGCGCAAAACTGTTGTGTTTCACGCGGCTACGCTATTATTATGGCTTGGAGTTACTACGGTGTGGGCGGAGCACTTCTTCTCTGCGCGATAGCTGTATAGAGTTGAACAAAAACATTTGTCATTTTTTAACACCTATATAGACGAAGTTTATACAGATTTTCCGTTCATTTCGCCGTATAAATGAATAAACACCTGATCTATACATCTACTCGCTATACATAAATGTTGAGAGAAAAAATTAAGGTATTTCTTGAATCTATATGAATGTATATATATATTTCGAATAGTACACGACGTACCGAAAGGCGAAGAGTTCACGATATAACGGAGCTCGCTATCCCCGAAGCGACGTAATAACGCGCTTGATGTAGATACTACGCAGCCATTGTAAATAGCTCCTGGCTCTTCGTCGCTGTAGAGAATTGATCTATAAAAATACGTTGAAATCCCGAGAAGTTTCAAACGTCAGTCAGATCGAACGTCCCGTAAATCTTTTGTGCATGAGAATCTCTGCTCCGATAGTCAACCTTATATCGCGATCAAATCATAATAGCGCCGTATATTTTCATCATTCAAAAGGACGAAGAAAGCGCGCCACTCTCTTCGAGGAATATAATGCATCGAGAGAAAACTGCTCGACGTGAGTACATTTCATTTTCTACGCGGAAAAAAAACAACGGCGGAGAATTTTCACCCCGGAATTTGCAGAGCGTGAAATTAGGAACAGCTGGTTGTGAATATAATATTTAATTTATTCGAGAATAATTAATTTTTAAAAAACTATAAAGACGGCTCGATTGAAAAGTGAAAAGAAGGCAAATTGTTTGGATTCAATCAAGAATTTTTTTAGTAATCATATCGGCAATCGGTCGCTTTCTTGATGAAGCTACATGGATATATTTTTATTACAGACGGTAATAAGGTTCCACTTGAACACTACAGTACCTCGTGCGGATGCTTGCATTGATTTTCACTTTGGCGCAAGACTATATTTCATCGCGTTTCTTCCGCTCTTTAAACGTGAGAGGCTGCACGTTACTTGTACTCATTTATCTCAGGCAGACACGCGTTTCGTACTTGTCGGCATCGCATTATGTTTGTCCGCAAAGCAATGCATCTTCTTCCGCTACGAAAGTCATTCGAAAATCACTGGTGTTTGATAACGATGCAAACGCGTGACCTGTATTATATACATATATATAGGCATTGTTATGTATTATATATAAAATTCGTATATAACGGCAATAAGATGATTCTACTCGGCTGTATGTATATACGTATATATACAGCACGTTGTGCAACTCCATTTCTGTTATCTTCTCTGTTACAGCAGTCACGCGCAGGACAATCTTCGCGTGAAATATATTACATATTTTTAAGAATGTCAGAGAGAGAGAGAGCAGCGAAAAAAGGTGAATACTGCGGCGATTTGCGAGGGAAAATATACAAATGGTGTTCTTTTTATATGCAACTCCAGCACTGCCGACCATTGGCTACCGCGAAGTGTATATATATTATATATGCATGCACCGGGAATGTATTTTTCTCCCCCGCCACCGAGCGGGTAATGTGGCATTCATTTTAATTAATTTTTTCTCCACTCTCTGCTCCCTACGCTCATTTTTCTCATCCGCTTGGCAAGCATTGTTCCGCTGCTAGAAGGTTTCACGAGCAAATATTCTGCAGTATATACCGTATCACATACAAATTTAAAAATTAATGCTCATTTACGGTGTCGCGTTAATCAAGTATCCATCCCGAGAAGGACATCACGCATATAGCCGCCGAATTAATTCCAAAATTGTATATATACGTTATGTACGACAATCGCACTCTGCGCAGTCCATATATTGCGTGTGCGCATGTGTGTATAGTTACGACGCGAAGATACAACGCGGGTACAGGCTGGTGAACAAATATATGGAACGCAATCGATGGGATAAATTTTCGCGTAATGGTTATTGGCGTTCATCCGTAAATTCTCCAATACACGTTATACCTGCGCGTTTAACGCAAGAATATGTATATATATAGCCGGGTGAGTTGACTTTTGATCGGCGGATTTGGCTCGTTTAGAAGCGCGCAGCTATCGCTGTAGCGATGAATGACTGAGCTCTGCGGATATGTAATCTGCGCAATTTCACGGCTGTTGGATATTGTCTATATATATAATGTGTGCATTACAGTGTAGACCATATCAGACAGCGTTCGAGCTGCTTTCACCTTGGCGCGCATATTTTCAGATCGAAAATAATAGTCTATATAGCTTTGCATGTATTATTGGAAGAATAATAATTAATAATAAAAAGAACAACGTAGTACTCGCGCTGGCATACAGGCGTAAAAATAAAATTGACGATATCCATTGACGAGGTTTGCGCAAAACCCCTGTTGACAGAACTGATGCGAAAAAATATCCATCCCTCGATGCGGAGACTCTTTTATTATTATACTTATAATACAAACGGATTTTTTTTTGAAAAGCAAACCGCAAAAAGCCAGACGAGTCTTTGTTAACAAGATTTACAGTCTGCAGATAATTGAAGAACAAAGGGATCACGATCTGTTCAGTGGGCAGACTAATCGAGTCTCTAATACGAGGACGCTACCTCGACGAATATTTCCCGAGGGATGGATTTTACTTTATACGCGCATCAGCGTCTAATTTTATTTGCCGTTAACATAGACGACGGATATATTTATTAATAGGTCAGAGAGATTTTGCCCCGCGAAGCGCGCATATATATACGTATATGAATTATTCAGTCGTTGTTCTATGTATCTCCATGTATTATATATATGCCTTTGAATGAAGAAAAAAGACTGTATGTATACGAAGAATTATAACGCAACCAACAAGACTGCACGTATCTAGTTAAATTCAATTGCTTCCTTTGCACAACTCGCTAACTGTATATATATATAAGTATAAATGTACATCGGCCTGAAAAGTTAGCTCGTTACCTGCAAATAATACGTTGTAATGTATGTATTGGTGATTGCATTGTACTGCCGCTGCTTTATACATATATACGAAACTTTATGGGCGCAAAAGGAAAAGAACCAAGCGCCTCGAACGTGTTAGCTCCGTATGATAAACTTGTTAAGTATTCGACTTTGCACAAACTGTTCCTACGGTGAAGTTCGCGCCGACCGAAATTCAGTATCTTATTTTTTGCACTTATTATATCTCAGTCGCTTTAGTCATGCCTAATTCTTTTGCATACATTCACGAGTATATAATATATAATATGATACAAAATATATCCAAGGATACTCACAGGGAAAAATTTTAATTTGGACGCGACAACGCACATCAGCTACACTTAATTGTATACATATATAGTATAAGTAATGCTCCCTTTGCAAAACACTCGCACCGCGAGAGGCGTGACTTGCAAGGTATGCCGCACGTACCCAACTCCCTATCTTCAAAGACAATATATCTGCGCGTTATCGTCCTAGTGTCGCAGTCAACTTAAAAATATACACAAGTGCACAAGTACACAAATATATACAAGTGGGTATTTCACTGCGTTAAAAGATTAACGCAGTGAAATACCCAAGAAAACGAGATTTGTTTTTAACTTCGAAGCGAAACATAATCACGTATCGCAAGACAAGAAAGAAAAAGCTTGAACTACAGCGATCTCTATGTATATATTATATATAGATAAGAGGCTCGTCGATGCGCTGTCGATCCGCGCGTGAAAACACTTGTTCTCGTATACATAGAAAAGCCGGGGGATTACGTCATGTGGATGTAATATCAAACTCGCGATTTTCCACAGGCGAGTATAATGATGGCTCCGCTGATGCATGCGATCTCTCGGAATTAATTATTTCTATATATACCAAGAAACCATACGATGTCAAAATTGAATTCTCTTCCCATCGCGTACGCGGAATTAAGGATATAGGGGTATATCATAAAGCCTTTGATCGTCGAACACGTAACAGAGATGCTTATATATATGCACATTGGGATGCAGGTGGATGTCGTGTGCGCATCTGCGGAAGAAATATGCGGTCGTGTTTTTTTTATGTATGGCATAAGCCTTTGCTTCGCGTGGATTTTAATTATTTTGCAGCTCAGTAATTTTAATTCGGTATATAGTAGAGTATTTTTATATAGTGCTTCGTGGAAAAGGTGTAGGCATGTGTATTTTATTTATGTTTCTTTATTGTTCGCCCGACTTATTATTAGTATACACATAATAAAGCATCCCGACCGCTGCTCATTTCGAGATGCAGCTGGAATGATATGCGCGTAATAGTTTATAGCACAACACAGAGTTAAGTTTATTATGTAAAATAGCTACATCTTGTATACAACTAGTATACATATATAGAAATGTCCCACTGCTATACGTGTTCATGAGTGGGTATATGGGGAAATTCATAAAAACCATAAACGACCATTTTAAAATTTTTTTTTTCTAATTCCAGCTCTCTTCCTGTACTATGATTCTATATTATAATACATTTTTTATTTGTGTATAATTAAATAATAAAACAATCAGCAATCCATCAGCATAAAATGCTACTTTTCCCTCACAAGCATTAGAACGTAGCAACCCTTCCGCACATAGTAAACCAATGAAAATTCCAACGTCCATCTCAATTTGCATTGAATTATTATCATATACTATATAGCTGTGCCTATATGATTCTGTGCTTCACGATGCCGCGATGGTCACACGCGCCATATATACCAGGAGTAATTGAGTCTTCTTCGTTGGACAGTATACATCAGCAAGTGACTCTGCGGGATACGCGTATACCATGCGATCGATTCTTTCTCTCTCTCTCTCGACTTCTCGCGTTTCATTGCCTCGAATTAATTTGTTGTAACGCTCAGCCCATTTCTGCCGGCGCTGATCGATTGGCTTTCCGCGAATGAGCTATGAAGGGTGCGGACGACTATATAGTTATCGAAGGTCTGCCTGCTGACGCGATGCTGTATATATATCTTTCGCTTTTTTTTTGAGTTGCGGGAAGTTTATTTTTTGTCGCTGAACGGGAAGTTTATCGTTTTTGTATATATATATATATATAACGCCCGCACACTCCAAAAACGATAAACTTTTCTTTCACCGACAAAAAAACTTGCTGCAACTAAAAAAAAGCGAAAGATATACACACACACATATATATGCACTCAAAATTATTTTATAAGCTATAAAGCTATATAGAAAAGTACAATTTATGCGCTTTATGTTTACTTATTAAGTAAGATGCATTTAGTATAACGAATAAGAGATCAATAATGTCCGAAAAGTTTTTTCCATCGCTCTTGATAAAACGATTACTTTTAGCGCTATATAATTGAAAGTTAAGACAATATCAAACTATCCAAAACCATTTTTGCCTAGCGGCAAAAGTACCGCCTCTCGATTATCGCGCAGCTTTGAAAGAATTCAAACGATTCTCAAAACTTTCCTCATAAAATACGGAGGCCACGTCTTCTTCTTCTTGTGTTTCTTCCAGCATCGTCGTTGGCGGCAAAGTCTGAAATTTATGGGCCATCGTTAATTACCCTCGTAAAGACGCCGCGGGTTTTATATAAAACTCATGGAAAAAATCGAATTTAGACGCGGCTACCGCGTAGACTACACCTACCCGTAATGAAATCATCTCGTTTTCCTCCAGACAGGCTGTGAAATAACGGCGCATTTTTCAGCTCTCGCGTATAATTGATTTTAATTCTGTAAAACGTAGAAGTTGATTCAACCGAAGTTTAACATTATTCCGATCGTATTCGTCGGGCAAGTTAAAAGATTGCGATTGTTAATATATATTTAGGGAATAATGATTACGAATTTTATTCGGAATTTGCAAGCGCGACATATATAATATAAGTGTCGTGTCTGTTTTCCGTTATCTCGATTTTTGCCTTTTACCATGAAGTAAATACGCGCAATCAACGTCTATTTAATTATATATAAACTGAAAAACATGCTGCGCCAAAAAACGCAAATTTAGATCAGGTTGACGGGAATTCATTCCGCTAACAAATGGCAAAGACCTTTAAAGCTCTCGAGCTTAATCTCGTAGGCCGTTAATCTTGGAGCATTATGTACTTTGGCCAAGTGCGATCCCATTCGTCAGAGTCCTGTAAATACTCATAACTTTGTGGTATACCATAGCTGTGCGGTAATCTCGTATGCAAGCATTTAAAAATTAATTAAAGACGAGCAACATTACATTAATTAGCTGGGTGTATAATAGCAGAATAATTAATTTTTCTTTTATCCATAGATTGTATTACTCTAAAGGTGTATTTGAGCTTTTGATGCTTGGATTAATCAGCTCTATAAGAGTTGTCCATCCTCCGGTAAAAATTTCACGGACTGTTGGCCAACAGTCCGTGAATTTTTGCCAGGGTCAATACTAACGTCCAAATATTCTACTTCATCAACAGAGTTCCACTTTAGGCACCGAAGCAATTATAACTTCGCACAGCTCTTGTTTTACTAATGAACACGTTTCAAAATTTGTTTTCCCCGTTATTTCAACTAGACCCAGAGACAGATAAAGTCAATCCATCTCAGCTGCAGCATCAGTCAAAGACTAACTAAAAAAAAGCTCCAACTAGATTAGCAGGTCACCGTGGTATCGACTACTCGTTTCGTTTAGCGCATTGTCTGATGCTGTTTCTGCATCGTTAACGCTGCCGTTCCGTAATCCTGAAATAACTTCTTGGTAGCGTCAGGACTTCGATTGCAATTAATTCGCACAAATCGACGAGCTGCGCTGCGACGCATCGGCTTGCGCGAGGTCTTGAGTGTAAGTTAGAAATGTATACATTGTCGGTACCTACGAAGACTAACGCAGCTCGGATTTTTTTACGCGACATTCGGGATGACATCATCATACGAAAACTAATCAAATTTATACATATAAAAAGCATATAATAAGATTAGCATGTAACAAAATTGTGGGTGCAAAAATTTTACAATTATACGAAGTTTTTCTTAGAATGAACTGCCTTACTCTTCGATGGTCATCTAAGCTGTGTTAGTCTTCGTAGAAATTCGTGGTATATACATTACAAATGGTTTCTGCGATTCTCTACTGTTATTTGCTGTATTGCGAATAGCCGCTGTTTCTTTGCTTTTCGGAGAGGACGTTCTTGCTTCCTTTTATTCTTCAGACTTATCATTTGTACTTGCTTGACTCCATTTGTATTTTTGGCATGTTATATTTATGTCATTGGAGAAGTTTTTTATTTTTACTTTTTTGTTTTTACATTAAACAAAGTTATGCGGAAAGACGCATATTTATATAACGCTTGTATAGAGGGAAAAACGAATATTCCGAAGTTAAATCCTCGTCGAGGCTTCACGATTAGTCGGCGTAGAGCGGATACCGCCAGCGAAAAGTTTCCGTAACATCCACGAGTCTTTTATACAATATATATAGCTGTGTATAGAAACTTTGGAATTGTTTAATGGAACGTTGCTTATAATGTCGCCCTATGTTGACCAACTTGTTTTTGTTGTACTGCTTACATTTGATGGCAAAGAGAGCGAAAGTGCATGATAAGTAAAGTTTTTCAATTTAACAATGACTTTAGTTTTGGAGTAACACTGCCAAACGTTAAACAATGTTATACATTTATCATTACTGCTGGATGACGTAGATTGTTATTTCTGTCTTAAAAAATCATAGGCGAGCGGATTCAATAAAAGGCACAGTATATATAGTTGCTTAATGTGAAATAGTTTATCTAACTGGTCGTATTCTACTCGTAAACGGTAGATGTCTAACAGTCGCTACTGATTCGAAGAATTATCTTTAACACTATGTATTTAGATCACTGAAATTTGTGAGTATATTATGGATGCTTTATTTTATTTATTACATACCAATGATAATTAAGATATTATATATATTAGATTTCGCTGACTCGATCGTACAGAAGCACCGTTTCGATTTCCTTGCAAATGAGATGTTAAGTAGCTAAGTAAGGGAAATCCTAAAAAGCTCACTTATATAGCCGCCCTCGTATCCCCCCACAGTATTTAACTCTCGTATTAATGTAAATGGGAATTTATTTCCACTCGAACGGAAGATTAACGTAGATTGCGCATAATCGGGCGCTTAATGAGATGTGGTCATTACTCAATTCCATGTTTTACAAGTTCGGGGATGATGAATTCGTCTTTGAGGGATCTAACCGCTTTCAATCAGTTTATATATGTGTGTGTGTGTATATATATTTTTTAATTTCTATACTTATCCACCCACAAAACCATTTCGTTATTCGTTCGTTAAACGAATAAATTCTTTAAAAAAATAACACAAGCATAATAATGTCAGTGACGACTTGGAAGACATCATTAGGCATCAGGTGTAAAGCTGCACACTTTGAATATCTCTTACTAAAACCTTTGTATAATAAAAATTTCACAAAAAGCGAAAATATTTGCTAAAAAAAAGCGAGCATTTATATATGGTCTTTTCTCCCCTATACACTCAACCCCAGTCAGATGTAGCGTAACTTGGCAGCCAGCAGAGTAATCAGAAAACAATAGCTATGTGTATAGGCGATATCGCAAAAAACTCGCGCCAACGCTGCTGGCACACAAAGGAGACAAACGATCGTTTACGAACTGCCTATATGTATATACATATATAATACTCTCACAACATCAGAGCGCGCTGGTCGTGTCGCGTGCGCACTCGTGTTCTCCAATTAGAAACTATAGCAGTCGATTGAAGCACTCGCTCTCCGGTGCTGATACGTAAATATATGTATAGAATACCTACTATTAGCGCATCTGTCTTTTCGGCGACACGTGGAGCAGAAATCCGCCACTGCAGCGCCGGCATTAGCTCCGATTAATTGGAATATATATACGAGATCGTGAAACCTACTGCGATATTTCCCTCTCGTTCTCTCCAACAATAGACGCTCGTATATAGATATACATATTCTCGGCTCTTGTTCTCTCAAAGGGGATGCACTGCGCGCAGAAAGAGTATACCTACTCTTTTGAGCATCGATTTTCGTTTGTTTGTGCGTTCGTTTGTAAACGATTGCTTTGAGACTACATACTCCCTGTACACGCGTACATCGTTGGCAGCGTGAAACGACTCGTGCTCGATTTGAGTGCCCTTTGCCGCGTTGGCTCGGGAAAATCGCGAGAACAGCCAAGCGATAACAATTAAACGTCGACGAGAGAGGAACTAGTCGGTGATTATTTTCAGGGGTGCAGGACTCGAGGAGGCGGGACTGAAACGCACTCAAGGCTATGAGACTCAGTTACTCGCTCATTTAAATTGGTAAACAGACGGGGGTTCGAAACAAGTTTCGAGAGAATCGCATGTGTGTGCAGCGAAGAAGTCGCTTATATAGTTTCGACTTGTTGATTGCGCGGAAGTTGACGAGAGAGTAAATGCTACGCACTGCGCAAATATAAGTTGCAGCTGTTCATATATATACTATATATAAGTTTTACCTCAGTACTGCATATAAATGGTACCATTTTTAACAACCTTGTAAGCTGATAATTATACAGATATCGTAATACGTAAGTAGACAATTTCCACGTTCTACCAAGCACATAATATGCGGCCTTGTAGCATTACATTATTAGCAGAGAAAACTTGCTCGACTTTAACTAAAAGCTCGCTTCTCTCAACTCGATCTTCTCAAGCTTTCGTTGACGGAATAAAATGCAAATGTTATTATGCCGCGGTTATTAATCACGCTCTCGTTTTACGCCCAGCGGGAAAACTCAGTTACGATGCGAGAGTGCGTGCAGCTATATCAGGAAACGCCGCAGCTCATATGTCTCTCTCTCTCTCTCTCACTCGCTTTCTTCCTCTCAACCCCTTGTACACGTTGTTGCAGAGCAAACGGTACACGAGGCATTTATCATTCGTATACCGCGCTGCACTATTGCGAGAAGTCTGAGACGAATATAATCGGGATGTTATATATATTATTTTTCACATTCGCCGATATATCTATATATACACGACTATATAATTATTATAATGGGGTCAGGCGAGATGAAGAGTTGTTTAGCTTCGAGCGAAGACATCGCATATATATACGCAAGTGTGTTATAAGAAAACAGGCCAGGGGTAGTAAGTTTTTCTTTTCAGACAGGAGAATCGATTAGTCGCCCCCGCCCGCCCACCTCGTAGTATAATTGTTAGGAAAACAAGCCGTGCAAAATGAATATTATCATTACCTTGACTATATATATATATATATCGCATATCAGAGCTTATGCGGCGTTTCTTCTTTCTCCTTCAACGTGCTATCCTACAGATGATATTAAATTCTTCTCAATCTCCAATACATACACCTCGCCAAAGAAAAATACACAGATATAGTGACGAGCCTTCAACCGATGTCAAAAGTATAAAACTGCGCGACCCGCCTCGGACTCTTCAATCGACTTATATTCACTCGCAGTAGTTTCTCGTATTTGCCCACATCTCACCCCACGCTCGAGAAAAACGACCAGTATATATAGTACATCCGATGCAGTATTATGGTATTAATCGATAAGCTATACCACTGCAGCATCAACATCAGCGACTTCTCGAGAGGTGCACTACGCGCACGTGCGCGTATATCGGAGTCCTCTGAGATTCGTGCTATATCTATATATACGCCGGCGCATTTGAATTTTATCGCGCGTGCAGGGCAGCTGCGCATCGGAGGGTGACAAATTAAGTCAATGAGCACTCGAAAAGTATCTATAACTTCTGAAGAGTGCCCACTCGAGAGTAAAAGGGTTGACTTTTTTCAAGTCTGTTTCGATATGATAAATGCCGGCTATATGATATATATTTGGACGCATACGCGGCCGGGAAAGAAGAAGACTTTCGGCGATGTATAATACTATATAAAATTAAGCTCGTGGCAACAAAGGAGAATCGACTTTGCCTGTACTTATATATTCGTGGAATACATTTTTCCTCTCATCGCGAGAAATGTCAAACGGTAAAAGGGTTTGATTTTCTTTTCTCTTGCCGCTATATCGAAGATAGACCGTATATACACGGAGGGACACTCGTACATATAAAATATTATGTATACTATATGAGGAGCACAAGGATTTACCTTTGCATATTGTATACGAGCTTCTGGTTATAAAAATCTCGAACACGAGAAAGAACGACGAGAGCTTTTCATATTAAAATTATTTGAAATTTTTACTGCAGAGTTAGGAAGATTAATTCTCTAACCGCACACGAGTCAAATAGAGACTGAACATTCCGTAGAAATTACGATTGGAACACGCCCCTCGTACATTCCTAATCAGCCGAGCGAACTCACAAAGTCCCGCGCGCAAGCTTGCACCTGCGCTCGCGCTTCGCAGCTATAGGCGTATTAATTATGCCGAATACAAGGTGTCTTTCCGAGCAAGAGCAATCTATAATCGGATAATTGTGCTATAGATACACATAGCCGATATACGTGCTGCGCATTGCTTTATCTCGATCTTCGAAAGCCGGCGTAGTATATATATATAAGCCGTTCGCGATCTTGCACTTTTGGCGCATATATGTACATAGCGGCAGCTGCGCGCGTGGGCGATATATAGGATTGACGAAGCCGCAAAAGTGCGCCGGGGCTTCCCTCTGTTTTCTCCGTGTGTATATATATCTATCCTAGTGCACTCTCTCTTTTAGCGTCTCTATCTCTTATTGCATACAGTGTATATACTAGCCGTCGTCGTCGTCGTCACGGCGGGAGAAAATAGGTCGACTGATTGGTCAAGTGTGCAGCCCCGCACACCAGATATATATATATCGAATAAACGCTGGGTTGCACCGCTCATGTACTTTTAAGAATGATAGATGGGTTCTCAATAAATGCCATATTACTATAGACGAGCATCGATATTAGAGAAAAAAAGAGCGTAATCCGCTGAGTCGGGGAGATTGCGGCGGAGGATGACTGTGGCTTTTCTATATATATATATATATATATATGCTCCGCGGGCGGTTTCTTGTGTATATATCGAAGCTCTCGGATTATAGAAAGCGCGCGCGAGAAAAAGGCAAGAGCGTAATTTGCAAACAGCTTTGCGTGTCGATGGAAAACATTACAGAGGGTTTATAGTATCGCTATATTGTAAGTTATAGGTATGTACAGTTTTATTATAGCCGAGAACGGAATCGTTATTAGGTTCAACGCGATGTAACGGTGTTCAAAATACGTATACGTATACATAAGGACTGAAGAGCTAATGGGTTGGGACTTATTGTAGGATCGAAAGGTGTTAACAGGGCGAGATTGTAAATTAACAAGCATACTGTATAAAGGAGTGGCGAAATGGACATGCATTATATAATATACACGTGCCGGGTTTGCAATGCTTTGACGATTTTTCTTTTTTATAATCCCGCATTTTCGATCTAAAAGACTTTGCTACTGCTTCGCATTGATGGAAAAGCTTCTATATACAGTCCTTTGACAATGAACTCGAGCTGTATATATATATTATTGTTATACAAGCGCTCTTATATCAAACGAATAATCGCGGAGTATATTATACCCATAATGTATTTGCTTAAAATATTATTTGTGATAAACCTCATATCATCCTGATATGTTGTCTGTGATATAAGGGCAACAATCGAATCATATCGTCGAAAAACGTAGGTATTCATCATCGATCACGGTTTTTGCTTCTCGAAACCCCCATCAGAATCGAATCGTCTGAAATTCCACTCACACCATAGCCAAAGAGAACAATATATCTAATAACTCAATATCTCCCAATAATAAGCTCACCCTTGCCTACCCGCGTCAGCTCTCATCTGATGAAACAAAGCTCGCTTCTATACCACCATCAGACCGCTATATTCATCACTCGCGAGCACATCGCTCTACACCTAATACTTTACTCAGAACCAGCGACGAAGCGCCGAAGAAAAGAAAAAAGAAAATCGAACAGCCCATGCTCTTCGGTTAATTGTTTGATCGGACGCACCCCCGAGCGCCGTTATCCGCAAATTACGCTCGAACCACGTGTCAGCTGCGCGTTACATGTATATATATATAGTCATAGATAGTCATCTATATTGTTTCACAGGGCTTATACACGTGACTTGGACTTTTTTCTTCTTCGACTATATTATCAGCTCTGCAGAGGAGGCCTGTATTTGTGTTACATATAGCACACTTTGAATTAAAGACTCGCGGAGGGTAAGGTTTTTTTTCGTTAGTTTGTAGGCGGCGAGGTGACGCTCCGGAAATAAAGGCTCCGAAGGAGATGAGGTATACTCGTGTGCGTGTGTGAGTATATGGAGAATTTATGCTCGTCGGCTCTTTACGCTTGTCGAGCAGAGATAATAATGTAATCCTTTGTGGCTGAGAATCTGGCTCTATATGCATCAGAGAAATTCGCAATGCCGTGCGAGAGCTATAAAAATAAAAATTGTTTGCTCGATTTATATTCAGGGGTAAGAAGGGAATATATCGCGTCGTCTCGCTTTGAAAATTCAAGAAACGGTAAGAATAATATCGGTATACGTACGTGCAGCAGCATAGTAGCAGCTCCGAAGATTGGAATAAAGAAAATTGGAATACGTTAGTTGGATTCTGGTCTTGCTCGAGAAAATAGATAATACATTATCGGGGATCGAAGTTTCAGCAAAGGAATTTTTCATATTAAAATCTTCCGAATAACTGGCTAGCCTCCGAAATCTCGCGTATACGAATATTAATGAAATATCCGCAAAAGAGTTTCCCCCCCTTTTCCAGGAGAGCGAAATTGCGCCTCTCTCTCTCTCTCCACGTGCCGAGGAAAAAGGAACGTATAGTGCTTTCTAAAAATGCCTCGATGGAAGGCATAAAAATTGGAGAATAAAGAGAGCCTGAATTGCCCTCCTCTTCTCTTCTTTTGATAAGTCGCGTCACGTGTGCGCTGCGGGTTGACGAAGACATATTTTTACCGGATTGTCTACAAATATATATATATATACTTTCCACTTGAGCACGCGACCGCTCCGAGACTCCTTCGACATTCGACTCTTTCTGGTCATAAGCGCGCGGAGAGGAAACAATTTCGACCAATTACAGTCCATTCTCCACTTCGTCTGCTGGGCCAATCAATCTTCTATAGTATATAGGATAAGAATCGTCGTCGTGTGCAGCTATTATAGACCAGGAAAAGGATTTCCGAGAAATTCTCCAAGATGTATAATGGTTTTCTCTCTGTCCAATGATGATGCTCGTCATTATTTTACCACGCGCCGATTCAAATTATAACAACTCTCCAAGTTCAATTTCAACGGCGTCGTGCATCGAACCGATCCACACTCACGCATATATCATATTGAAGAATCACCAACGCGCAGAATCGCGGTGTAAAATCGATACGAGCAAAAGATTTGAGCGATGAAAAGGATGAAATGGCATACCTGTTGCTGCTGCTGCCGCTCAGTATTATGTATGAATAGGCCAATATTGGAGCCTCAAGAGGCTTTTTCATCGAATACTCATTATTCACAGTTTTTCCTTGCACTTTCAACGCAGCTGCAGAGTCTCTTGAAAAACATTCTTTATTTTCGCAATAAAAACTTGAAGTAGATTCAAACGATGCGCTTACGCCTTCGTCCAATTAAACTGCCTTTGTTACTGAGATGAGAGAGATTTGTGATGGATATAAAATTTATTTCTCTAGAACGTTAACTTTTCTATAGAACAATAACCTTTTTGTTGTATAATGCCGTTGCCCTAAGAGGGTCTTGGATACGCGGTAAAAGCGGTTTAGTGCGTCCAAAACGACCATATGATTCCCCTGGTCATAATCGGAAAACTCTTATATTAGGTCTCAGGGAGATATGAGAGCTACCACCCCTGGGGCGGTGGACTCACCTGTGATCGGAGTGGGATCCAGAGTGTGCGAGTTTACGTATTATCATATAGCACAAAAAAACATATAAAAGCGCCGGGAGACACGGGACTGGAAGTAAGCGAGTAAAATGCAAAGTATACGATTATGGATATAGGTTGGGTATTTGCCAAAGAGATGGTGATCATCGAGTTGGAAATTTAACTTTTAAAAAGGTTAGCGAATTCAAGTATCTCGGCATAACTCTTCGTGATAGAAACGAGATTAAAGCCGAGATAAATAAGAACGAAACGTGGGCGCGTACTATAACGTAGGAAAATCGTTTTAAAGTATTCGATAATGAGGTTCTGCGAAAAACGTACGAGCCAAAGAAAATTACACAATGAGGAGCTACGTAATCTATATATAGGCGTCACCGAGTATTACCAGAATTATAATATTACGCAGGATATAGGATGGGCAGGTCACGTAGTAAGAATGGAAGACGAGCGTATGGCAGCGCGTGTTATTACCAGGGATAAGCCAAAGATAACGCGACCACTAGGTAGACCTAGACGCAGATGGGAGCAGCGTGTTGAAATGGATCTAGTAAAGATCGGGCGGGAGGGTAGGTTATGGATGGGCTTATCGCAAGATATGAACTTCCAAGTTCCAAATGCTACTAAAAAAAACAACCTATATAGGGCGTTATAATATTATCAGTGTCAGCAGTTAGTGTCAACGACGTTTGTTGAAAACGCACTAAACTACGCTACTCGTTCCTGGATATAACGAGAAGATATGGTTAGCCATTGATTGAATTTCAATTTAACGACAGCATCGACATTGTCATACTCCAACCGCTAGTTCATATTTCGTTGTTTCGCTCTATACGCAACACTGTAGCCGGTCGTTTGCCTCTATATAAAGCAATTATAATAGTAGCACGACGAGTTTTCGTCCGAGATAGCCTTTGACAAATTTTTGCAAGAAACTTTGACGGTCGCGATAGAAACGTGTTTAGAATTCTATAATCTAGTTGTATACTCACAAACAACTTTGAACTTGGCCAAAAATACCGCGCGAGCCCATATAGCACACAGTCCGTTAATTCGCAGCCAATACAAACACACTCCTAATCAAACAAAGCGCATACACGTGCAACGCTTGCCAACAGTATTATTAGCGCAATATTATTCCATTGCGGTCCTCCGAAAATACTGACAGTTTCAGCTGCGCGTATATGTGTGTATATGTACTGCACACACACACACACACACACACATACACATATGCCCATCGAACTTGCTCGCGATGTCCTTCTAATTTTCCCGACTGCAAGTGTCGCGACGGCCTCGTCTCCCTGTAGACTCGCGTGTCTGTTTGCCTTTAGCGGGTCGAGTCTGTTTATGAGAAGAAGAAGAAGATTAACGTGAGAGGCTTTTTACGCGTAGCGCTTTTATGATATATATGTATCGCGTGATTTCTACAGGGTTTATATAGGTATGTGTGGGTGGTGTAAGCTATATATACACGTTTTTGTTTTTTTATGGTATAGAGGGTCAGTCGACTATTATATTCTTAGGCTTTTGTTTTTATTTGCCTGTTTTTATACAGTCATTATGGAGGGTGACGATGGCGGTTATTTGCGTGTGGATCGCGCGAGAGGGGTATAGCTATACTGCATGTAATATGCGAAGGTGTGCGGGTCGTTCCCTTTTTGCAGTTGATATATTATGGAAAATTATCGTGGGATGATATATTCCTGATGGGAATTGACGCAGGCCGTATCATTATTTTGCAGAAAATTATTCTGTTCTGAAAATATTTGCATACGTTATGACTATGATGACGCAAGAAACGCAATTCGTATATACTTGTCGGCGATATGTTTAGATTGATTATTAATTAATTGTACATAGAAGCAGCACAACTGTTCTGATCTGCATAAGTTAATTGAAATGTAAAATGATTGAAATGCAAAG
Organism: Muscidifurax raptorellus; assembly: GCA_020010945.3. NCBI lineage: Eukaryota > Metazoa > Arthropoda > Insecta > Hymenoptera > Pteromalidae > Muscidifurax > Muscidifurax raptorellus. The sequence continues at coordinate 17,253,963 of CM052077.1, read as the reverse complement.
CGCATATAGAGCGGCTATATATAAAAATTGCGTAATCAATTTTTTTGTGGTGTACAGATCAGAGCCCAGCGGTGAATCGCAATACATTTTCCATTACAAAAGTCGTTAACTGCGGGCACGAATGCATCGCTAATAACTCCATCAAATTCACACATCGGACTCACGCGTCTCAGCTCGAAAATATATGTGCAGTAAACCCGAGTTGGCGTGTGATATATTGATTAGTCCCGCAGCAGTATATAGCAGCGAAAGGCGATATAGAATTACAAACCACCCCGCAACCCTACGATGTATATACGTGCGCACATATATATGCGGCTATTCGCGTCGGGGTAAATAATTAGCGGACCGATAAAAGCTCCATTGACGGGCCGCTGAATTCCGCTAATGATTTACAGCTGCGCGCGCGCGCGCGCGACGAGGCGATTCATCATCGTGTCGTCGTGGAAATCTTCATTATATTATGTACTGCGCATTCGCGAGTGATGTGAAGACGAGAGTCTGCAGTGCGGTTTTATATTATATATATATATATATATATATATATATATATATATATATATATATATATATATATATATATATATATATATATATATATATATGTCGGTGTCTTGTGACTCGACTGGAATGACGGCTAAAAGGGGGAAGATCTGATGGAAATTCGAGGTTCGCGACGATATTGGATGTGAATCATATTCTTTTTTTAAAATACCATAATTTACATACAAACCTTGAATGTTATTTTAACCTTATTGGGTTATATACACGACTCTTCATAAGTCTCCGACAGTGCGTATATATAACGGATATAATAGCGCACGTGCGTGCAAGCCCCTGATCACAATCAGCAAAATAACGCTCAGCGCAACTTTTCTTCCACTTTAAGACCCCGAAAAGCTATACGCTTTCCCTCTCTGCACAATAAAAACGAAGCACCGACCGACCAATAAACATCTCGTCGGCGTATAATACACTGCGCTAATTTTCTCCCCCTATATATATATAACCCCGTAAAGCAACGTCAGCAGTTATACGCGCTCGGCTATGCACATTTAGGAAAGTACATCGTCGGGTTTAATCGGTCACGTGTTATATAGACTATATATTAGGTAACAACATAACAGCACGCGTGTCCCGAAAAAAAGACTAGCCATATATTGTATAGTGTATATAGGTGCCCATCGCGCTACGTCGTCTGATATCCAGGAGTCACATGATACACGCGGAATCTAATCTAATCGAGCACGGGCTGATCGACGCGTGTGTATAAGTATATAGGTACCTCTTAATCATAATAGACTTTTGGCCCGAAATTGATGATCAGGCGGTGCCCCTTGAGATTTCGAAATGGAGATTCTTGTCGACCGACTTGTAAGTTTCGCATCTTCGTAATTAAAAATCGATCCTCGAGGTAAAAATCTTTCCTCGATTAGCTAATATGAGACCGCCGGTCTGCTAGCTTGGAAGTGTATTACCTTGTATACTGCGTGTATACCTATACCCTTTCTCTGTCACTTTCCTTTTTTAATGTGTTTTATATATATATATATATATATATATATATATATATATATATATATATAAGGGAGTAATTAATTAAAAGGCTTTTTGGACTATCTCAAGTCATCTTCTTATCGCTGCGTCGCTGTTGTTAAACCAGAAAAGATATATACGTCTACGGTCATTTGTTTTCATGGAGGTGTTTTTGTTTTGGGAGGAACGAATATTATGTCGGTGACGAACAGGAAAAACCGATATATAACAACGATCCCTTGTTTGCGATTAGTTAGTTGCACGCTAATCAAATTTCGTATAGTTAATTTAGATTGTGGCATTAGTTCTGCTAATTCAAGCGTATATTAGCTCGATAATATAACGTGACCTATATTTATATTATACGCTGATCGGATGATATAATTGAAACTATACTACGCGTAGATTTCGAAGCCTCAGCTCTTTTACTTGTTATTATAATAATAATCTACAATTGATTTCTGTATCGTGATAAAAATGATTTTACAAATTAGTTTTCACTAATTGGATGTCGAATTCATCGTATTAATCTAATAAAATCAGTTCGCAAATAGTCCAACTATATACACCCATATTAACAGTATACCTTTGCGCTTAATCCCGGCTTTCATTATTATGCAGCCAAAAAAAAATTCGCGTTCGTATAACATTCCCTTTTATTAATTCTTTCGTAATTCCCGTGAAATCGCGGAAGATTCTTTTATTTCCAGAAAAAATACAGTCCAATGTTCTAATTACTTTCCGCTCCTTTTTTTTTGATTTTCACTGCCTCCGAACATTCGCAGAACACCGCACCGACCACACGCGCGCGGATTATAAACCGAAATGCTACCGGCAATTAGCGACTCTTTTTTCTCTCGCGGTGTGTGTCTCCATTCGAGTGCAGTGCACACGCGACCATTATATATAGGTATATACGTTTATCGCGCGGCTGTAAAAAAAGTTTTAATATGCGCTGGACGCATCGTCGCGCGCTTAATTTCGAATGGCACCCCTTTATTTAAGCTCGCATTTTGTATATTGTTCCCGCCGAGAGTCTTAATAAACTTTATGGAAAAAGATGGAGATTGGATGCGATGGCCGATAAAATTTGTATGTGGCATTATCTGAATTTATAATGTCGGTGTATCGGTGGTTATTATTATCTCTGTATATTATACGATGTAATCGGAATCGGTATATATCTCATCTGTCTTGTGAAGAAACGTTATGTTGTTGATGAACATCGCTGGATCTCTATCGGAGCTTATGTAAATACAAACGCGCGCACGCTTTTGATTGTAAATATTTTATACATTTTTTTAAAAGCGTTTCAATGTTTCGTTTAATGACAGATAAGGGGTGTCGCATTTTATCGAATAATAAAGCGTCAATTTGGCGTGTTTCTAAATGCACTCAGCGGTGCCATTCAAAATTACATTTATTATCTGTAATAAACATATACTCATGCCTGCACGTATGCAGACTATTACCGCGCTCGTATACGTCAAAGTTGAGATGCATGTACTATATGAAATTGCAGAACACAAGCGCGGGGTAACAGAATATTATTCTCATCAACACGTGCTTCCAAATTTTGCAAAACCAACTGAAGTATAATTTCAATAGCACAACACTTACATCGACTTTAAAATATGTCATTATAATTCCGACAAATTTGTTCAACTATAGTGGAATAAAATCAATGAAAATTCCGATGACTTTATAGCATCAACACCATTGCCCAAAAGCAGTGTCTTGCATTCATGCAGTCCATCACCTGCATTCTGAGTCCCCCCGCTGACAGGTATCGTATATGCGTTCATATATATATATATATATATACTACAGAGTCTGAGAGAGTTGCACAACGTGTACGAAGGCCTGACTAGTTTCACTGTCCTCCACACCTCCAGCTCCCGGCGTTAAAGCTATAACGCGTAGCGCGAGTAAAGAGGAAATTAATTGCAGGTCGGGGGCGTACGAGAGGCAGAATAGAACATTAGATATGCCTAGCGCGAACTTGGATAACGAGTTCATAGTGTGTGGAGACTTGAAATCTCCGGCGGCCAGAAGAGTCTGATGGGATTCGACGAATCTTCAAGAAGTTCGAGGGAAATTATCATGTAGATGTCGTGGTGATAATCGTGTGAAAATATTTTTTTTGTAATATAACGTGATGTTTATAATTATATTCTAATTTGATTATTAGTTTATATCCTCTAATATTGAATCAAAATAGTTTCCACTCAACAACGAACGCTTACATAATAACGTGACTTTAAGCACATCATCAAGAATAAACGCGCGTCGTTAAAGTCGGCCAGTCTTTATATTATACAGACTCGTAAATCAAGCCTTTCCTGCAAAAACCGAAAATCCTCGAGCAAGATCTCGACATAAATTCACAACCGCAACAACGCATTACACACACACACACACGCATACAACCCTCTTATACCCTTATCCAATTTCAAAAGTTACAACAGTCGAGCCGCAAACACAATAACTGTCAGCGCAGATGTGGCGCGGTGAGAGTTGACGATGAGTCGCTTTTGGAGCGAGTTTTCCATCCCTCGAACTTTACTTTCGCGCCGTGAATTCTTCCCCGCACGACGTGATGCAGCCGCAAAGTTCCTACACTTGCGAAGAGTATATGAGTATACGAGGAGGTGAGATTTTTTAATCTCGAGAAAGTTGCCAGAGTCAGGGGTAATTTACCTTTTATCCGCGAACGAGCCTGACAGGAGATGACACTTGCGGGGGTTGATATGAGTGAGCGATATGTGTGTGTGTGTGTGCGCAGTGTAATTTTATTTGAAAGGTTTTTTCAAAAGTTTCAGGTTAAAGGAAAACTTTGAGCAAAAATTTCTACGGATTTTCAATTAGTTCGACAAACTTGTATAATTGAAAATCTTTGTGCTTTAAAAAATATAGTCATTATAATGTGCACAGATTTATTTTAACTCTGTACATACATTATTATAATGACTCATATTTTTGAAAGCACAAAGTTTTCAATTTTATAAATATAGCATTGACGTGGCATTGTAAAACCAGATCAACGCCGAAATATCATTCATATAACGTTGATTTCAACACTCGTATATATATCCAACAGGAAAATCCCATAACGCAGAGAGCTCACTCCGCGCATAATGAGACATTAGCCAGTATAGCACGTGATTCCCATAACACACCTATATAAGTTCAGCAGCGCATAAAAGTCCGTTCACGCCTAAGGGCGAAACGTTCTCTCGCAGGTATAGGTATTATTTCCATTCCATTCGCGTTCCCGAGAGAGGCCGAGAAACGATCTCCTCTATGTCCAGCTTCTTTATACCTCGGTCGTTGAGCCATCGATTGTACAGCGAACTGTCGACCCCCTGGATTATGCACCAAAGCTTGCGAGAAAGAGCGGAAAGACCCCAAAAAAGTACCTTGTCTTTGATGTCTGTGTTTTGCACGATTTTTGGTATGCAAACGCCCACTGATATTTTTATACGGTTGTCGTATCCAAAACTGCTGCGAAAAATGAAATATTCATAGCTATGTATAGCTATACACAAGTATAGTGGCGAAAGTTTATTTTGCTTCCTCGGTTTATTAAAATCCTCGACCGCTGTTTATCAGCCTCCTCCGTATTATTATTAGCTTCGAAACTTTAACTTCCCACTGGCGATTATATATTATCCGTACAATAAATGAACGGCGTACTTTGTCCTTATAACGTAAAACTCTTCCAACGAACCCAAAGCAGCCTCGATGATGCATCCATGCGTGATTCAGACACCGACTACCTGCCTCTATACATCTATATCACAGACGACTCAACGACTGCAGATCACGTAGAAATAATCAAATTAGAGACGAAGCCGAGTGTTTTCAAATGCCATAGCGAGCCTCGACTTTATTGAATCTCCGCGTGGCATCCCTGAAGAAGGCCAGTCGCGTTTTACTGCGCGCGGACCAACTTTTTAACGAAGTTCAGTAGCAACACGCCCAACTTTATATACACTATATATATATATATTTACGACGAAGGGCCATGTGCGCTGGCTGCTGCGTGTGTGTCCGCGCCTCATCTTTCGTCGATCAAAGTGGGTTGCCGGGTGTTTGTCGAATGCAAAAGAGCAAGGCTCTTTTCAGTTGGGTCACGCGTTTCTGCTGGAGGGTGAATTTAATTTTGAAAAACGCGGAATACGCGCAGCTGTAGTTTTGCGCGTGGGGGTTTATTACCGCAATATTCGATTTTTTTTTAATATTTATGCTTGTAACGTGATATTTTCAAGCACGCTGCGCGTATACAAAAGCTTTTCATTTATTGCGGGCATATTGAAACTCAGAATGTTTTTGAAATACGATCTGATTCACCAGCAAGACGAATTCATTTATATAACACAATCGCGTGTATAATAAGATTATTAAATGATACCGCGCCTTTATGTAACGCACTGCATTACTTCTGTGTTTCAGGAGGATGGCGACTACAACAGCCCAAGCATTCAGGAAAAAATCCTTCAGGAACAGGCACAGGAATGTAAAAACGGCTCGAGCTCGCAGTCCGGTACGTATATTATATTGTACAGAGGTCCACCACTCAAAAAGCTCCATTGTTTATACTATTTTCTCTCACTGTACTGGCGGGTCTGCGGAACCGCCTTCTGCCTCTATTGTTCGCAAGTTATAAATCCATCAACGGGTTATTTAAATCACTTAGATACCAGAGGTGCTTGGGATTTTTATTTTTCTTTTGGTGGTTAAATTGACGGTTTACAAAATGTTGAATGATGCAGTAAATAACAGCTTTTCTCAGTATAGTGCAAATGGTAGTGAAATTTCAAAACTTTCCGTCGTTGATTTTGACGCGCTGAACATCTATAGCATCTGATATTCATTTTCCTGCATTCAGTTCGAAGAGAGCAGAGGATCTGTGCCAGACTTCCTATTGTCGATTTGTCAAAGCGCAAACCTCGTGAATTCGTGAATATATATATATATATAAACTTCTCTGTGACGACTACTGAACTGTACGTGCTATATTGTTTGTCTCACAGAAATAAAGAAATATTAAATTTTACTCTTTGACTAATATTTTATACACGTCATGGAACTAATCAAATGCCAATCAAAAGAAACCGACGATTGTAACAACACAATTAGCAGACAGGTTAGTAAATGGTTTTAAGTATAACTAACGAGTATAAATAATGTCTGGCTTATTACGTGACAACAACAATAATCATTAGGTATTTCTTAGTTTGTTACCATTATTAACAAGTCGGCGATTTATAATTAAATAGACAATCCTGCTGAAAGAAGCTTTTACGTTGTAATCCTACTACTTCTTTAAACCTTTTTTTCAAATATTTGAAATTGAAAGACTCTTTCATTGTTATCGTGTGCAGCATAGAGACTTCTTTGGAGTTTTATCAAATCTAAAATCCACGCGACTTGTAAGTTCTATACTCGTCGGTTCTCTGTACTGTCCCATTTTTCTTGAAAACAAAGAAGATTCTCTTCGCAGTAGAATGTATGATATAGTTTTTGAAAGTCCAACAATAAATTACTTTGAAAATGAAAGCGATTCAGTACAGGAGAGCTTATTCTTTTCGCGAGTTACAACTATAACGGAAAACTGTTGACATTCATCATTTGTTTCGAGAACATAATCTATCTTTCTCTCGGAATAGTTTTGTGCACTGGGTTCATCGCGACGATTTAAATAAACGTTCCTCTTGATAAAGTCGAGAGCCAACTGCCGTTAATTTGTAACTGCTGCACTTTATTTCTGTTGAGAACACAATCTTTCGACATCGATGACAGTACATATTATCATTTCATTTAAAGAAATAGTATAATGGTATTATCTATATACTGTTATTCACTTTTAATTATATATAGTTTTATTTATCACAAAGTAGCAAAAAGCTCTTTATTTTCAGAGCCTTTCTGTACGAAAAAAAATTTTCAACAGCGTTATCATAATTTTCATTTGTAGCATAAATGTCTATTCGTTAATTTATATGTTTACACAGGTAATAAAATTCCAACACAAATAAACACCTTTGTCACGCATTTAATTAACGGTCCTGCAAATGTCCAGTAATTTTGATAATCAGTATAAAAGTTCACTGTCTGTCAAATGTCGTTATGGACACTCGCATAATAACCGCGCTTGACTACCACAATTATCCAGGCTTAATTATCTTTTGTCATACAACTCGACATAGAAAAAAAAGTACCAAACAAGCACACATAACGTACGCACGGTATCCGCACACGAGGCCCGCGGCGACAGCCGTCTTTCAATTGGTCTACAAAGAATTCGAATAAATAATTCTTGCAGCTATATACACATCCACCTACAAGGGCTTTATGGCTTTCGGACTCGACAACACACAGACATTCAATTACACGCAGCGACGACGACAAACGAGATTCGAGCGTCACGTACATCAAAGTTTCTCTATCGTTCTCGCCGCAAGTTCTTGCTATTGGAAAGTGAAAATAATACAGTTTACAAGATACCAACGATTCAGTAGCAAAAAAACGCGGAAAGTTTTGAAGAGCAGCTTTTGCATTGTACACGACTGACTTTATGCACTTTTAATTAGCTGCGCTATGTTGCGCTTTGGTCCTGATGGACGCGTTTACAACGCGCAGCTCTCAAAGGTTTTTATTAAGCTTGACCGAGGAGAAAATTGAACATTGCGTTGAGATTATAGAGTTTATATTGTGTTCATTCTTTGCAATGCTTTCCAGCGTCTTGATTCGAATTATTGTTCATTGTAAATGCTTCACCTATTTCTTCTTACGCGCGTTGCAGTTTGCAATGAATTAATCTATATACCTATATACACGACGACCTCGACAACAGCTCGTTACGATTCTCGTCCACTCTCACCTCGATTCTCACAGTTTCTGAATTAAATAAGCTTTTGAAGTATAGTCGCGAGCTGCGAGAGTATATAAGGTCCCCGCGAGGGATAAGGGAAATGAAGTTTCACAGACTCTTGTGAACTAAGCACTGCAGCAGCGACGATATCAGTTTCTCATAAAATGTATGCGTACATGTATAAGTTCCTTTCTTCCCCTGTGCCAGGACACTCCTGCGGGCATGAACTTCATTCCCCTAATGCAAAGGACTTTGATGCGTTCGAGAATAAGGAAAACGTAATTTATTCATAACTTTGAGAGCTGTAGTTAATTTAATAAATGGACGCGGAGTAAAGCACGCGTCGTTGTACATCTTATGCATATGAATATTCATATTTTTTTCGCGGCACAAACTGCGCGCGGATGAAACCGACCCTCGACACGGATCCTGATGAAAAGAAGTTGTAAACATTAAAGCATATGTATTTTTTCCGCATATACTTATTTGTGCAGATTTGTATGCATACTTTGTCTTGCAGCCGACTATATTTTTCAACACTGATGTCAGAACAGTTTATTGAAGATCTAAACTTTCGTACACTGTTGAATGCTTCAAAATTAAAAAAATTAGTCTCAGTATAGGTATTGGAGTGCTACTATCCGGAGAGTATATTAGAACCGAAAATAAGGGCTAAAATTTTTAATTTTAACATCATTTTTTTTTGGAATCCGTATAAACTTTATTAAAAAGTTTTAATTTCTTTGACATATTATAGCTTTCAATTTTGGAGCTACCAAGTCTGGATGGTATGGAAGTAGTATTATATTTGAAAGTATTTGACAGTATAAGAATTCAGATCTCAAGAGGAGTATGTCGAAAAGTATGCATACAAATCTGCACCAGAAAAGATGCATAAAGCGACTGGATCATTAGACTTTGGTACAGTTTTTTTCATCAGAGGATTCACATGTGATATTGTTTTTGATGCGCGTTGCCTTATTTACATGCAGCATATTGAAAGCTCAACCATCCATCGCGAAATAAAAGTCAGAAGAATTAATCTCTTGCAGCATGAAGCGTTCGCATTCGAAGTATATATATATATACAGCCTATAACTCGATACATATTTCATATGAAATATTCTATACTCTTGAGCGGATGTATAGAGTCATTGTTATGTTCATTTTAAAGCTAGATGAAAATTGTTCAAATACTCCGCACATTTTACCGAATCGAATAGATATCCGTATAGAATATAACAATGTTGCTACCGAACAGTCAACCGGAAATTCAGGACGCAATGTATATAACATCCGCCGCAGCAGTTATCGATATGCGAAACCAGAAAAAAGTGCCCTCTCAACACACTCGGAATCGTAAGAAAGGACAACAGCGCAAGCTACACCCAAGGCATTCGATATATAAGTCTCTCGAGCTCTTTACGGGGTTACATATATCTCAGGAAAATATGGCAGAGAAAAGCGTCGCCGTCATATACGGACGATTAAATCTCTTGTGCGCGCGGTGCGAGTATTATCAACGCGACGACGATTTTTATCGGCTGCGCGATATAAAAAGTTTATTAATATACGCGAGAGAGAAAGAGAGAGAGAGAGAGCGAGAGAGATGAGATGGAAGCGCGATTTTTCATCTGGAAATTCTTCAGATATACACACACACGTGTGAATTCCGGATTGTTAAAAACAGCAGCTGAAGCTGTAGAGTGTTTGGATCGTATATAAAAGTGTTTTGTAACTTTGAATCGCGTGTATGGCTATATTATAGGAGATATATGTATATATATATATATTGGATTTTAATGGGAATCGATACAGAGGAAAGAGAGAAAAAGAGTTGACGGCCAATACGGCGCCGAGTCGTAAAAACGTGCGCGATTACAAATTGACGATATTTCTCAATGCTGCTGAAAAGCAGCCATCAAGTTCGACAACGCAGATTCCTGGATTTACACCCTGACTCGCGGATCGAGCCAATAGTTTCCAATTTATAGCGAATTCATACATCGGCGATGATCAAAATTTTGCCGATGGCAAACTTTCTCATAACTCGACTTTAAAAAAAAAGAAAAAAAAGCATAACACATATCTATATAACGAATTTAAAGTCGAGGATGGGAGCGTAGAATCTGGGGCATAAATATAACGCGAGATCCTCGCGTCTTATAGAGGCGTATAATTTATTACACTTATCGGAGATTCGAGATCGAATCGATGTCAGAGCGCCGGTTTAATCGTAGCCATATATCTATGTTACGATTTCTCGTGCGCCGGCTACTCGTGAATGGAAATTTCTTTCCAGGTTGTTGTTCTGCGACGGTTGTATATAATCAGGCCTTCTTAATTCGCGCAATTTTATAATGGACGAACTTCAGTAATTCACAATTAATTGTTACGTTAAAATTTGTTGTCATTTTTAACGCACCGGAGTAAAATAAATTTGTTCGAAACCTAATAAACTTGAAGAGCGAACTTTCAACCAGTATATAATAGCCGAATCGAGTGGGACGTAGTTATATAAAAATGGAGTTTTCGGTCGCTTCGATCTTTTTCTTCTCCTACACTAGCTGGTGTAATGAGATTACGAGTAAATCGAAGATCGCTCTATGTACTGGCCAATAAATAATACATTTGTTCGAACGACTTGGCTATTGATCTACTGCACATATAATTCGATTTCGAAAATATATTAGATGCACATAAAGCTTTTTTTAAAAAAATGAATTTTGTCGATCGCTCGCCTAAATTTTAAAATGAAAGGTATACCGCAGGACCGCGACGCGCGAGTGTCTCCCTCGTATATTTCTCTAGAAAAATACACATAAAAATATAATAAAAATATCGATATTATGCAAAAAGCGAATAAATCTCGACTCACCGCTTTTAATGGCAAATCGATCGCCTAATAGCTCAATCCCCTCGTTCTTCTCTATCTCTCCACAGGAGACGCGCACACACAACATCATAATACATCCTTTCCTCCCCCCTCACCATTATATTTACGCGCGTAGTCTCTCCCCCCCCCCGGAGACAAGCGTCACACACAGAGTCGACGCTTAAATCTTGAATACCGCGATAAAGTCGCCGTGATGCGTCCACTTTAGCGGAGAATAAAATTCCTCGCCCCCTCATATATATATATATATATATATATATATATATATATATTATACATCGAACCTGAAAAATTTTCCGCGCGCGGCGAGAGTTATCAAGAGCAACGCGACTTTTTGCTTTTCTCGCGGCGGGAACGTCGTCGGTGAGAGGGCAAAAATCGGATGATTGCGCGAGGGACCACGAGGGAGAAATCAGGTTGAAAAATCGCAAGATTTATCATATATGGACCGACACGCTGCCATCTGGGAATGCGCGCGAGATCGATGATCAGCAGCTCGTACGACAAGTTCCTCTTTCTTTTTCGAAGACTAGCGTATCGTGAGCATTTTATATAGATACATATATAATCCCAGCATGGCATATATATTATCATCTATATATGCGTGTCTATAATTCACGCTGTAATCAAAGGCGGATCGATAAGTCGTTGCGACTTTTATGCACGACCTTCGCTCGGATGAATCTTCGGCTTGTTATGATACGACACAGGCTTGTTTTTATTTGTCTGGGGAGAGAGAGGGAGTTCGGTCGTATCGAGTCCCGTTTAATTATTGAAGACTTTTCATCCGTTCGAAGCTTCCTCACCCTCTAAGCTCGGAATCGCGTATCTATTATTAGGTATATATATAAGGAAGGGACGTATATAGATTCGTTCGCATTTTAAGTGGATGCAGTCAGGCTACGGTGAGACATGACTTTCACTTGCGATATCTATAGCTGCTTGTTTATACATATGTATATACACTTTCATTATAGTCTGTTTCTTTGACTCAGCTGGAAATTATGCGACGCATTATATTTGTTTTATGATTTACCAGACAATAATGACGCCCACGTCTTCATGATTGATTCCTCCCTCCCTTGTTGTTTCCAGTCGTGCATAAATTCCAATTATGTGTAATTAATAATTTATATACATACACACCTCATACAAGAGCGATAAAAATGATAAAAAAACTTTATATATAGGACATCCTTTGAAGCAAGTGCACTTGTTTTTGTCCTCAGGCTGGTGCCCGACATCGTGGGACGGCATCATGTGCTGGCCGTCGACGCCACCCGGCGAAGCGGCTGTTCTATCCTGCCCTCACTACATCGCCGGATTCGATTTGCAGGTTCGTCGAGCATCCGATCATTGTCTATATATACGTATGTTTGTATACGCCTACATACTCGCACAAAGCGCAGCGTAGCGACTGAAAGGCAGCAGATGAGCGAATTTGCTGTTTTTTTCTCCGGTCTATAATATACTCTCTCATTTTGCAACGTTCCATTGACCGAGCTATTCCTTATTCCCTTTTTTCCTCCGCGCAAATATCTATTATATAATATACATATATATGCTGGGAAACCAGGCTATATAGGATTTTTCTTTTCAAAGCACGAGATGAGTGAGCGTGTCGGAGTTAATTACGGGAGGGTTTTTGCTGATGATTAATTATTATATTGCCCCTTTTTCAACGAGCTTATAATACGACGCTTCAATATCGAATCACAGTTCCGTAAAACGCATATAGTATATATATATGTTATATATACGTACTCCTTGCGCTCCATTAGTGCGCGCGACGCATCGCGAGCATCTCTATACTCATCTCGGCCTTATTTCATGAATCATCTATCACTGCGCGCACATTCCATCAGACTCCGATGGTTATATATACATATATATTTACGTGTGCACTTGGAGAAGCTATTTCGTGGTGATGCACGTATGTCATGCATATAGGTTTGTATGCAAAATTGATGGCATTGTTATATCAGGGTAACGCGACGAAGCAGTGCATGGGAAGCGGCCAGTGGTACTGGAGCGCCGAGCAAAATAACTCGTGGACCAACTACACGCGGTGCTTCCGAGACGAGCTCGTCACCGTAATCATGGAACTGCCGGACGTTCGCTCGGACAACGTCACTTCTGTGGCGGTATGTATTTCGAAATCAATATAGTTGATATTTTAAAATTATATTGTATAATATTGTATGTAATTGTTTCCGCCGACTTAGCCAAAAGCTTACCTCTCAACAAATACCATGTATATAATACCTGGATATATGTATACGAGAAACCAAAGGAATACTCTTCCTCGTCGGTTCAAACGCATTGTGTTCGACTCTCTAACTATAGAAGCCCCATCAACGCGTGCAGCGAAACTTCGGATACCCAATATATATATATATATTTGTATTTATTTGTATAGCTATATATGTATAAGACTGATTTTCTCCGCTGCAGGGAATCGCGCGCGTGGGAAAATGAAGACGTGTGCGGTGGAGAGGAGAAGTGTGTATATATATATATATATATATATATATATATATATTATACGCGCAGTATTGAGAGGCGCCAAGTTTCGGACGTCATTGTCTCCGCTTGATTAGTCGAGGGGCTGCCTGTGCACTATATACACATAGTCGACTATGTATACGACCGGAGAGATTAGTGCGCAACGCCACGTCGTTAATGTATATAATCGAAATCGTGGGTGGATGTCTGCGTTTCTTCGCTGGATATAATATATAACATATGGTGGTTTTGGTATATACGCTCCGATCAAAAAACCTGAAAATTCAGAAAGATGTTTAAACACTCGGCACTTATATATCGTGCTGCAGACTTTTTGTTATTGTCTCACGCGTATAGCATGTAAAATTAGAAAGTGATTCCTCTTGAAAAGTTGACAGAACGAATCCGGGATAATGAACAATCTATAGATATTATATATCGAAAGAAAAAATGAATAAGCTTCCAAGTTTATGCCGCCGCGTTGTATCTCGATCAGCCGCTCGCGAATCCATAAATGTGAGAGAGTAGAGAGAGAATTTCAATTTCTAAGGAATTTTATTCATCCTTTCCATCAAGCTCGTATATATAGAGAGACTTATCGGACACACTAGCGAGACTGCCCGACAAGTAGTCAATTTTTAATACTTGACGTTTGAAAGATCATAAATTATTCGAGAAAGTCGTGCCTTTTTCTCAAGATCGAAAATGTCAATTTAGAAAAAAAATCTCGTGCAAGAGGTATATACGTGAAACCTGTAATTTTCAGGAGCGCATGAATCGCGAAATCTGAAACGTCGTAATCAAGAGCAGATGAGTGATGAGAAACCACACCGGCGACGAGTATATAGTCGTGTGCAATTTTATTCGAAAGAATCGACTGAAATTGTTTTTCCATCAATATTTGATCGTGCTGCATGTATGAAGTTATTCGATTTTGCGATTTATCACTGCACGATTGTTTACCAGAACTTAACGCAAGCTCAAATTTAAATATCATCGCTGAATATTAGCGCCGACGGACGCGCCTCTCGTACTTGCGCAGAAATAATCAATACACATCCATCGGTAAACATCATAGAGAAAACACATATCGGAGAGTCGTTCTTCCATTTCAGCTCTCTCTCTCTCTCTCTCTCTCTCTCTCTCTCGTCGTTTTTTATTTACCCATTCGATTTCCCTGTAAAATGCGCCAACGAACCGCATCGCTTGAAACATATACACCAGAGAGTGAAAGAGAGAGACCATGAAAAACTATGCAAAAAATCGAAGGCTCTATGCCTTCCATACATCGCCCACCTCTGAATTATGGCACAAAGAGGAGAGACAAAGGGTAAATATTTATCGATAGCTTTTGTAGGATATAATTGGCTGGACGAGCCGGCGAACGAAGCGTAAATATTTATTCCCCGGGACAAATACAAAAAGAAAAGCTTGCGCGCTTTTTCTCGAAGGGGCTGGAGAGATATCTCGTTACCCATCCCTCGGCCTTCTATATATATGTATGGCTGTGTGTTCAAGAGGTAACGCGAGAATCCGTCATATTTCCCATCGAGCAGGGGCTGAAATGTTTTTTTCCTGGGTGACATGTAAATACTGTTTGACAACAAATACGTCTCTATCTCTCTCTCTCTCTGTGTATATGTATGCATAAGAAGTTCTTGTCTTTCCTTTTTACAGAAGTATCTGGAGACTATTAAGTACATCTCGAAAGTGGGATACGCCGTGTCGTTCTCAGCCCTAGTCGTGGCCTTTTGCATCCTCGCCAGCATCAAGTGAGTATCTTTCATTTTACACTTGGTATTGGTATTTTTATACGCACATAGGAATCGCGACACCATTTCCAAGAACGAAATCGAAGCAGTGTAGGTATTGTTGTATTCCTAAGAATCCATTACAATACATAATACGTATTCGTATTCGCACCGTGTTTTCGAGGCTACAAAATCAAAGAATGCTTATTATTATTATTTTTTTCAATAAATTTCAGAAAACTCCGCTGCCAGCGCAACATCCTCCACATGCACCTCTTCGCCTCGTTCATGGTGCGGGCGTTTACGTTCCTGCTGAAAAACCTGCTGTTCGTCGCCGGCGTCGGTCTCTCGACTGACGTGTTAATCAAGAACGGCGAGAGCTACTGGCTCACCGACAAGGTCGAGAGCAACTGGCACTGCAAAGCTTTCACCAGCATCTGGCAGTACTGCAACCTGGCCAATTACTCCTGGATCCTCATGGAAGGACTCTACCTGCACAATCTCATATTTTGCGCCCTCTTCGCCGACTCCAATGCCAGCATCGCGGTTTACGTTGTGCTCGGATGGGGTCAGAGAGTTTTTTTTAATTTAAGTGGAATTTTCTATGCGTTTATAAAAAAAATATTTAATCAATGCTTCTTTAGGTCTGCCCGCTGTCTTCGTCACGACGTGGGTGATCTTGCGAGCGGTTTTCGAGGATCTCTACTGCTGGACGACGCACGTGAACACCTGGATTTTCCAAATCATTCGATTGCCCATTACGTTTTCTGTCGTCGTAAGTTTGACAGAGATTTTTCTGAGTTGTACGCTTATACCAATGGATTCCTTCATAACGATGTTTCGCTCTTTCGCAGATTAACTTCATACTCTTCGTGAACATCGTGAGGGTCCTCATGTCCAAGCTCAAGTCGACGGTGTCGGAGGATACCATGCGATACAAGTAATGACGAGTTTTTCTATTTCAGTCACAGTCGATTCCTTGATTAAAAAAGTATGAAGAAAAACGAACCATCAATCTGCGCGTCTCAAATCAAAACTCGAACTGTATAATATATATCCAGACACGAGAACAAAACACGAAGAACCATAAATTACAGTCTTGATGCATACACACGATCCCGAATCAAATCCTCGAGCAGCGCCAGCCAATCTCTCCTTAATTATAGCCCCTCCTAATCCAGACTTCGAACTGTAGTCATTAGTGCCGAAAGTCCGGGATCGATTGTCGCAGCTGCGCGAAAGAAGAAACCATCCATAACATCTCTTTCGCCGTATAATTCCAAATTTTGTCTGCCTCAGGCGATGGGCCAGAAGTACGCTGGTATTGGTGCCGCTGTTTGGCGTCCACTACTCCATCTTCCTGGGCATGTCCTACAGCATGGGAGTTAACGACACCGTCGAGACGGTCTGGCTGTTTTGCGATCAACTTTTCGCCTCGTTTCAGGTCAGTAATATTAGCTCAGCGTGTCCGACTACTGTCGGGCGTTACTACTTGTCAGATGCAAAGTATTTCCGAGACTTTTATTTTTCATGGTTATCGAAAATCTTTATACCGCTATTATACTCTAAATTCTCACCGAATGTATATATTTAATGTATTTACGGATACAACAAAGAAACTTGCACACAACTCAAACGATGTCAAACTCTTTGATATAAAAATAATAAGAACTTACAAAGTAATAAAAAAACTTCTTCTTTGTTATTCTACCCCAGGGATTCTTCGTAGCCGTCCTCTATTGCTTCCTCAACGGCGAGGTACGAGCGGAGGTCTCTCGCGCCCTGCGAGCCCGGAAATGGCCCCGTCTGCCTCGTTTCTGCAGGTTCGGGGCTCGACCCTCGACGCACTCGGGCAGCACTTGCAGCTGCAACACGACAACGGGGAACAAGATTCCGCGCGACGGTTGTTTTTGTTGGCCTTGCTGCCGGCGCATCTGCGCCGCCTACAGACACTCGGCAGCTCGACACCACAGATCCACTCACTCGATGGCGAGTACTCAAGGTCTTCCGTCATTCCCTTATTCTCCTACAGTAGTCGTCGAGTATATATCGCCCGAGGCTTTTTGTGGAGTTTTTGCTGCTTGTCGTTGGTGCGATATAAGTCGCCCATACATATACTTATATAATAGTTTAATTGTTTAAACGCGATATATTATATGCTTTACTCAGCGCGTCGACACACGCTGCACGTAGATTCGAAGTTTCGCGGCGCTTTTGAAGTGTGAAAAGCATCTTTGACTGACTGTAACGCACTTTCGCCTTTATCTGACAATATTCAATATTTCGCGAAAAGTAGGATTTAGAATTCTCTGACAAGCGACGTCCCGACGTGCTAAATGACGTTTGATGCGTAATCTTATTACCAACCGCCGCCTACTACAGTGCTCGTATATAACAAATTTTCGTTGATGGACGTAGCTTCCAAATAGTTTAACGATTAATAAAATATTCATTGCCCGTATGATATAGTCGTCTAATTCGAAGGTTCTCGCGATTTTGTGGAAATTTGAAGAGTTGCAGCTCGCGTCACTCGAGCCTGGGAAATCTGTGGCCGACCACGAGTGAAATTGAAATTTAGAATGCGTTTTATCGAGTGAGAGTCGAAATTTTTCTAACAGCTCTTCGCGTATCTGTATATAACTCTATCGGTTTTCCATCGATTTTACGGAATTTCGCGCAATGGACGATTGGCTTGATTTCGTTTGTAAGGCGCAGATCGACGATGTATTCCATGACTTTTCTGGGAATTATCGCGGGTGTAATGCCGGAGATTTTGTTTTATTTGTTGGCTGTGCTTTTTAATGTCCATATACTCATTTTAAGTATACTGCTTTGAACAAAAAATAATGTGAAATGTGTATTTCATTTTTCATCCATTAGCTGCATTGGAATTCGTCAGCATCAAGGGTAAAAAAAAGTTGTTTGCAAAATACATTAAAGTCAGATTACGTGTTTGCATGTTTTTATCTTCAAGTTTATTTTTTCATCGTATTTAATCGCTGGAGTAAATATAACTGTGAATTTCAATGTAAACGCATGAAAGCTCTGATTATGGGCGTTATTTGATGTGTTAAGGACTTATATATACATATAGATCAAACTGATGCTTTGCGAGCATCCATTGAGCATTAACACTTGACCTGATAATGGAGCTGCAGTGTTGCTAAAAGCGCATTCATCAAATCGAATGTAAACAGTTGAAAACTTCCCCGAGCAATCGAGCAATCTATTCATGGAAAAGCTGCATTCATTCATTCATTCATTAAAATTAGAAGCATGCGCAACATATAGAATAGATTAGTAATTTTGGTAATTCATCGAATATCATAATAAGTACTTACATATGTAAATGTTAATATTATGGAAAGCATGAGGCATCCAACCTAACTTTAGAATCCCGCTGATATTCAAACGTTATACGCAAAATCTGCAGTTCAAAACAATCGTTATAAAAGTAGTCTACTCCGAAAAAAACACTGATCAAATCTCGGAAAATCAACCTCCGGAAACTCGGTCCCGCAGAGCACCGAAAGCACTTCACTGTGTATATCCACGTCCATCGAATCAACATCATCAAATTTCGCATATATCAAGTTACCATCGCCATCAGCACCAGCAGCGTTGGTAATCCAATCTCCGGCGAGCATGGACCACCGCGAAAAATCTCTCGATCATTCATACACATCATCGCAGACGCACACACACCTACATATATATATGTACCACAAAGTAGCGTGTAAGCCACTACTACTAGCGTGTAACACTATACCTGGGCATAGAAGACGAGAAAACGCGCATGTGCGCTGTAATGTAGACATCGTTTCTGGATTTCGCTGGGTCTGTTCACAGATATTGGGATCGGGACGAGGGGCGGCAGTTTAGCCAGTAGCCGAGGCTACCTCGAGGTCGCCGGAACCGGAAACAGCCCGGCCTCAGGCGGAGGAGGACAAGGCGGCGTCACTGGAGGAGTCAATCCCCAACATCTGCTGCTGCAGCAAAGCAGTTCTTCCGCGGCAATCATGGCTGCTATGGCCAATCACAAGAACATGGATCAGAGCCTGCTGTCGTTTTGCTCTAATGTGAGTATCATCTCAGCGAGTGAGATTGCTTTTGAAGTTGGGGCTTGCTTTTTGGTTGTTTTCACTCGCCTTTGCGGGAGAACAAATAGCGCGTTTGGTTTGAAGGCTGCACGAGAAGATTTTATATTGAGTTTCGAAATGCTCTTATTTGCAGTGAATATAGAAAAATATCAGTAAAATGATGATAAAATTATTTGCGAGAACAGTATATATTGAAATTATTATCGATTCACACAATTTAAATGAAAATTCGCAATGTTTACAATGTTAAGGATTTTTAACTTGAATAATTTCGTAAAAGACTGGAAAATTTTAAACATTTATCGATGTTTATATATGATTCATCAATTAAATTGCTGCTTTCGTCGAAAATCTCGGTAGAATATACAGATACTTCGTGCTAATCGATACTTTACAATCTGCTATTAAACAAGTGTATTCATTGAATATCAACAACTATTTGTTATTCGGATTGACTATTTAAACAAACGTTCAGTTCAACTTCAAACACGAATGCATACGAAATTCGAGTAAACCTTTTGAACCAGCGCGTATCAACGGGAATCAAAGAATGTATTTATAATACTGCTTAGATGTTAGATGTAAACAAAATATTATAATTATTTGATTAAAAATACGGCAATCCTCTTATCTCGCGTCAATGTTGCATTTACTCGAATAATTATGTTGAAAGTTGTGCGGAGTTTTTTTCAAGAGGTTGTTAGCAGGGTATAAAGTTATATCAACAAATGATTTTAACGCAAAAACTGTAAATGAACAAGAGAACAAAAAGTAAACAGCCAGACACTCTTATATGCAGAATCTGAAGTCTCGCGTAAAAATATTTTCACCACTTTTGTGTAAAATTTAATAAGCTTAATCTCGTCCAACTCGATTGACAATAAAAAGAATACGAGTTTCATAAAAGTGCACCCGGCATCCTCGAAACTTTGTGTTTAAAAAATCGCGCAGTACAGTTTACTCTTTGCCTCCGAGGCATGCATCTTGATTAAATTTTGTTAAAAATAAATTTATGAGGAACTGGAGCGATCGGTTTGATTTTGTCGAACGAAAGATTTGTAAATAAACACTGATTGAAGGTTATATAGCAACAAAAAGATAATACTTTATTTGTACAATTTGTATCGATACGTTATAGATCTGTATCATAATATAATTGTATAATCAATGAAGGCTAACCCGTTTATTCGCGCATTTCAAGGTTGTCAGCGAATGCGATGCTATATGTTACGTCGATACAGCAGTTCTTAATCTCTTTTGGTAATTAAAAATATTTCCTCGTTTTGAGGATATGGCGGTGAACGATGATCACCGCCGTGATTATTAAAGATATTGATTTAAATCGTAAGCATTGTTTGCACTTGCGTAACTTTATTGTTTGCGAACTTTCCCTGTAACGTTAACGAAGCACATTTTTTCGCTAAGGAATCGTAGATAATGTCAAAAGTACACACGTGCCTCGTGACTACGAGGTGACAATGCGAAGTACAAACGAAATTTGTTTTTCAACGTTCGACGTGTAATCCATGGAGATTCTAGCCTTTGAAAAATAATCCATATAGAAGATGCAAAGTGCAAAGCGACATTGCATTCCACGAAGGAAATGTAGCTACCATATTTTATGTTGTAATGCAGCATATTGTGTTTTTATATTTGATACAAGAAACCAAACCAGACATTTTTTTCCTAATGTACAAAATAATGCGATGTAATGTATTATACTGATCTATATCAGCCATCTGATAGACAAAGCATACCTATACCATTTATCTGTTTCAATATCGATTCTGATACATTTTCATTTTATCTTTCCATTTCAATTCGACATAGCTAACTAAGCTAGGCAAGAGTTGTCCATGTATAAACAGCTCCCACTAATATACTATAGTTTTGTAATACTACAATTTTATACAATTCTAGTTTTTCGTATACCAAATAGAGCAGTAAAAAATAATTTGTTTAATTTATTCTTAGACGTCGGAGATGGACACTGCGACGGTCGGCATTACCAGTTCACTGGACAAGTGTGGTAACCATCGCAACAGCATCCACGGAACTGATCAGGGCTGGTCAGATTCCGAATGCTGTCATCTGGCCTACGAGCTGCACCACTTGCATCATCAGAGCGATCCATGAAAATCACTGCTCAGCTTGCGCCGCAAGTGCTGCAGCGAAGAGAGAAATACTGACTTCTCCGACGATGATGACGAAGACGATAGTACCTGATAATAACGATGATGACGATGATAATTTGAACGCGACAACGTTCGTATCTACCTCACGGACTTGGTGATGATGCTGCAGCTGGTCTCAGCAAATGATATTGTGTATACAACATAAGCATTGTGCGAAGTTTAGACAGAGGTATATATAGAGACGCAAATAGGTGTATTAGAATTCAGATTGAGAGAATCGTTTATATAATAGGATTACATGCACGGTATGGAGTACACTTCGAATGGACTCTGGACTGTAAGAGCGAGTTCGTGTGATTCGTATGGGATGAGTATGGATCGAGTTGTGTATAGGCTAGTTATAGCCTGAGATTTTACGTATATAGCTTTTACACGACTGTCGTAACGTGCGTGCACGAATTTTGTACGCAGCTGACGATACAGAGTTCAAATTTTACATTTAATTAACTATCATTACCGACGCACTGCGACGCTGTCGGCGAAACAGTGGCTTTTAAGGAATGTAGAATTTTTTACGAATTCTATTATCACATGGCGTTAGTTGTTATGGAACATTGCCAGTATCTGCTTTATCGACTCCTTGTGCATAAGTTATTAATTTTAAGTAATTTATACCGTTCAGCGAAGTGACGCTTTCACACCATACCTTATGTATGTATTGTTATGACCCAGCTCGGTGTAGAACGGGAAATGAATTCTGAAGTTAACGCTATGTTTTGGAATTTAACTCTGTTCTCTCGTCCCAGTCCTTCTCATTGAGCTGATGGTTAGGAGCGTGGGTCGTTTGCTCAATTAGACACGAAAACGCGAGAGGTTTTAAATTAATAGATACTTGAATACGTTTAAGACATTGTTTATTCGCACTGTATAATATCACCTTGACGATGATTTATATGATTTATGAAAATGTATAATTGCTTAAAAGCTTGATGTTGACTGGCTACTGGCTGCTGAAGTTTGAAAAAAGAATCGTAAAGAATTAAGAAGAATGATTCCTGGTCCGGCGCAGACCCTTGTATAGGTCCCAGGTGACGTAGGCAAACGTTAAGTATATCACTTGGATAGTGGTACTTAGTTCCTTATTGATTCCTCTGGATCGCTGATGTTACTGGGCAGTACCCCAACGGCTTATAGGTCATAGCTTCGACATGCCCATTGATTGACAGTGAACGGTTCCCTTTCTTATTCATCTTCCCTAATTTATCCCTCAGGCGCGCGTGTGAATTACATTTATGCGTATGAATTATGTTCACGCGTATTAATTGCGTATATACGTATTACTTACGAATTAGTTCAATTTAAGCACGTATTAGTTAGGTTTAATTACGCTTATTCATAATAGTACTTTAATTATACGCGGGAGATGAGCGAGCTTCATTGATGTAGAATCTAGCGTTAACTTGACTGTTGTTGGCCTCTGTATGCTGATCGTTTTTTCTTATAGAGAACATTAACGAATTTTCTACCATTCTCATACCTAAGAATGCTAAGAAAATGTAAAAATGTATAAAAATTAAGAATCATATGAATGCACTGTCACGGACGCGTGATGCGAAAGATTATTTTCATTGAATATACTTAAGTCTGATCTCACATCGACGTTAAAATGGTGTGAGGTGTGATGAAATTTGCCTTTTACCTATTTTTATACGTGATTTAATATGACCACCGTACGAAAGATTCATATCTGAATTAAAACTTATTTTCATATCACGAAACTTATTAGTGTAATGTAAACGTATAACGAATCCGTCATTGCGATACAGTTGTTCGATTATAGCTGTCGGAATGAGAAGCCAATTGATTTATAATTTTCAGGGTGCCAATAATAGTTTTCAAAAGATCATTGACTGTACTTGTTGCGGAACAATTTATGTACAATCTTGTAAATCGGTCTTACAGTCAATACATCCCAAAATCTATTTATCTGTGGCATATTATTGATTTAACATCGAATGTTTGTTAATGTCAATTAACTATGATAAGCTTTAACAACAAGTGAATATATTTAGAATATAAAATTATCAAAGTGTAGATATTACAGGTTTTAAAGATTCGTTAAAATGATTTCTATTGTTTATTGTACCATTCAATATATCAAGCAATGTGATTGTAAGACCAATTACTCTATAAAAAAACTGAGCTGATTTTTATTTACAAAAATTATGAAATGCTGCTGCATTTTATCATTAAAGCTCTCTATGTATTAATTGTGAGATATCAAATAGTAAACATACTGTTACTTATACTAAGTGTTTAAAGAATGTACGTTCAATATTGTAAAATCAAAATAAATTGACATGTCTAAAAGACAAATAAATATGTTCATCCTATATTTAATGTATTACAATATTATGCATCCCATTATCGATTAACCAAAAAAGTATGTACTGTTTATTTAAAATATGTTTAATATTGGCAATTAAAAAAAATTTACATGTTAATAAAGATAAACCTCCTATTTACAAAACTCTTAGTTTTATCAAATAAAGTTCCTAAGCTACTTACAATAATTATGTTGCAAGCTTGATTATTAACTACGAAGTTTGTTTAAGTCCTTTGAAATTTAATTTCGGTAACCAATCTTCATTTTGAATTTTGTCATACTTAAGTTTGTTGATAAGAATACTGCCAACTATTTTATCAGCATCATGCGTTTGACCATAGTAATCAACAAATCCACCCTCAGGATCAATCAAATAAATTATAATTGTATGGTCAACCTAAAATTTTACATAACCATAAGTAATCTTACTTAATTTAGTACGTACTGAAAAATAAAGCAATAGACTGCTTACAATATAATCATCATCCTCATCAGCTGGACCATTACTAAAATAAACCCTGTAAGATTTGCAGACTTTTGCAATTTGTTCAACAGAGCCAGCTAATCCAAGAATTTTATCTGAAAATTCTTTTACATATTTTCCTACAGCTTCTGGTGTATCTCTGACTGGATCAACAGTAATAAATATGGGTTGAACATCAACTTTATGTTCTTGTTCTGCAATCAAATAGTAATTCATAACAATAAGCTACTGATGATTAATGGTTGCATATCCAGTTAATTAGTTCTTTACCTAGTTTATCTACAACAAGCGCTAATTTTTCAAGTTCATCTGGGCAAACATCTGGGCAGTGAGTAAAGCCAAAGTATATCAATACCCATTTACCCAGAAAATCGTCTGACTTTACTGCATTTCCTTTTGAATCGACTAGTTCAAACTTTCCTCCTATGGCAGCTTTACCAATGTGACGATTGCGTTCTTTGGCTAAACGTATTTCCTTCATTTCCTTCAGGTAATACATGTAACCCAAAAGTCCGCCACCTACGACAGTCGCAATCCCTACAGTTTTCCATGTGATAGGAGAACCTCTGACTTTTGTATTCCTAGGGTCCTTTCTGATTTCTTGACATAACTGTAAATCTTTACTGATACTTCGAATCTAAAATAAATAAGACAAAAATGAATTTACTCAGTCTCGTATGAATTGCATCATCTCTTAAGAAAAGCAATGACAATTTTAAATTTGAATTAAAAATGATTACATCTAATTCATTAGTTTATTTATAGAAATTTCCACAACGTTCAAGATCAGTGAATTGTCAGGAAATCACAAGAGAAAAATCGATCGTACAAGAACGATATGAAAACGTAATTTCAAAATAATAATTGCTCGGTAAACAAATTACGATTCTTACCTGATTCGTAGAAATCCTCGTGCACCTCGGCACAAAGGCAAGTGAACGCGCAAGTAAATTCGACATCCTCTCCAATATTTGTGTACTATTAATATACTCCGTATAGTATCTTTGAGGTTAAGTATCACATACACCTCGTATATCAGACATACATATTGCGGTTCGCAAATCTAATAATAATCCTACTTCTCGATCCTCGTAACTTATCAATCACAGCACATAAGTTGACTCTTGCACGTTGTCAGGTAATAATTACACCTAATTTATTATCACCGTAAAAGCAGTAGAGATAATTGTACAGTAATACATGTGAGCCTGCGCCCTGCACTGCACCCGGTAGCCGCACGGAGAAGAAAACCAATTTATAAGTATACCGGGACATCTTGCGTGCGAAGTTGCAACGACGGCGATTGAGGTGCACTTTATCGGCACTTGCGCGGATTTTCAAAGACATCCGCGGTGTTGCTGTTGTTGTCGTTGTCTCCGAGTTATATTTTTATACGCGAAAAAAATAATAACAGGACTAGTCCAGTATTAAACAATATAAATTATGGCAAGGGATTTGGAATACTCCTACATTGGTAAGAAAAACACTCGAACGGAGGTTAACGTATACCTATAATGTTTTCCTCCTTGTTTCACAATTATACGCGTGCGATGTTACAGGTCCTTATTTGCGAGACTGGTTGGAATACGTTCGCGAGAAGAATGATGCTGATCAACAGGTGATTACAGATGGCAATGAATTTCGCGTCCCTTACTCAGGTGATGAATTTTTTCAGACGAGCATATATATGTATATTTATACGTTTCATATAAAACCATATATATCTAAGTCTAGTTTCGTTAATCGACAAATAACAGTAGACTACACGTAATACGTAATATCTCTTAAACAATACATATATTATTCTTTCTGACACTGCCAGGAGTACAAACGGAGATGATACAGATGATATTCGTACTGAGCAGCCGCTACAACCTTGAACATTATGCCAAGTACATGGCGGTTCATCTCCTGGACCAGTACACCGGCTGCTTCTTTTGGGAACTGGTCTCGAGCTTGCCGCAGCTCAACGACGCGTCGATGCAGCAGGTGCGCGACGAGATGTCAAGCCAGATCAAGCTGTCGCTGGTCATCTGCCTGCAAATCGCCAGCAAGGTGGACCTCTACAAAACCGGCCTCGACATTGAGCAGGTGAGCCGCGGATAGAAAAGAGAAAGACGATGGTGGGGAAGGTTATGTTTGAGGAGGGTTATTTACGATATGTATGGGAAGAGCTGATTGAATATATATACATATATTGATTGAAAGTATATAGTCGGGAGAGAAAGTGTATAAGTATATACCGCGTAATGCCAATTGTGCGGCACATCTGTTTATGTAAACGCGATACTCCAGATTTAGTCGAGCATATAATATAGGTATACTTACTGATTGCGGAGATTTTTGTACTATTATTATAAGTTGATTGGGTAATTCTATAATAATATTATTTATTCAAGCAATGTCTTACGTGTTATCGCAATAATTTCACAGGTACACAATGTGCTAAAGTGGATAGATCCAAACAGCCAGTACAACAAATCGAGTATCTGCAACTGCGAGAAACGAATCCTCCAGACGTTGGATTGGCGATTGCCGATTTGCTTACCGATTGACGCGGTAGAACTGTTCCTGGTCTACGCCGACTTGGCCTCGATGCCGGAAGTCCGTGACACCTGTCTACACCTGCTGGACGTCGCGTATCTCCGTCACACGGAACTGTTCGAACAGATGCATCTTTTAGCTACAGGCCGAGTGTACGACAAGAGCCTCCGCAACTGCCGGAACTTCCTCGAACTCGAAACCAACTCAGCCTTCCTCGGAGCCGCAATCGTCGTCTGCTCCAATTTTTTCTTCCATCTGAAGAAAAATATCGTCGATTCTCTGGCGGCTAGATTAGCGAATCTGATCGAGATCAGCGCGATAGATGTGACTATTATGGCCAATATATTGTTCTCGTTCGTTGTCGATGAGAACGATTTGAAAAATCTGCAAGCAAGGCTGCAGTCTGGGAGCGATGACGAGGTCGACTGACGGTCACTGCTGATGAGCTTCAGTGCAATTGTTTATTGTTGCTTATCGCACTGAGAGCTCACTTTTCGGAGAAGATTTTAATTATTTTATCGGTTTTCGTATTTAACACAGTAAGGTCGGGTTAGGTATACGAGAAATTTGGCCTTTGATCAAATTGAACGGGTCATTACATTATTTTATATTATTTTAAATAATTAGCAATTAAGAGGACACACCACCTTTAAAAGTCGAAAAAATAATTATTTTTAATTTCATACAGATAAGTTGGATCGATTTGAAATTTTGTATACATACGTAACATAACTTTATCTTTATTTGAGAATTTTTTGGGTCTATTTAGTCCTAATGTACCCTAATGAAAAATCAAACACCGAAAAGCACTGTTCACACGATTCCAGGACAATGTACGGCCCAATCGGGCTGAAATTTTTTTGACATACTCTTAAAAGCACTAGTTTTTGTATGAATGGAGGAAATTTAATTTAAATAAATAGAAAACTTTTTAAAAATGAAACAAGTCAAAAATAATGAAAAATAAGCTAAAACAACTAAATTTTTGACTTGTTTTATTTTCCAAAAGTTTTCTATTCATTTAAATTAAATGTTTTCCATTCATACCAAAACTAGTGCTTTTAAGGGCCGTACATTGTCCTGGAATCGTGTGAACAGTGCTTTTCGGTGTTTGATTTTTCATTAGGGTACATTAGGACTAAATAGACCCAAAAAATTCTCAAATAAAGATAAAGTTATGTTACGTATGTATACAAAATTTCAAATCGATCCAACTTATCTGTATGAAATTAAAAATAATTATTTTTTCGACTTTTAAAGGTGATGTGTCCCCTTAAAGGGCAGATCTACATTTTCATGTTCATTAATGAGCCAGATTGTTACAGTTATAGATCAAAGTGCTTAAACCGATGAGAAAAATAATTGTTAATTATTATCAAAATTAATTATACAATTTGTTACTTTAATAGTGTTTGTATAATAAATTAGCAAAATGTTATTACATCACTAAAATCTATAATATTGTACGTTTACTTTTCCGACCTTTAAGCTCGTCAACGCACTAGATCAGAATATCAAGCATTTGGGAAACACCAAAATATATCTCGCTCACATTAAACACGAATACAAGAGACCGGAGAATCGGAGCAAAGCACACAGTCTCACACAGTCTCCATCGAGTCGACGAAAGTTCGCTCGCAAAAAATTGTTCACCCAGATTGCGATGATTGCCCAGCATGACTTTCATTTATATATAGTTATATAGCATGCAGCCGCAGCGCGCGGCTATATAACGAGAGAGAGAGAGAGAGCGAGAGAGAGAATTACGAATCGCGAATGATGCGTGAAAAAGTAAAATCCGTACTTTCTCGCTGTGGCTGACGCGTGTTTTGCACGTGACTCGCGGATGCGAGTATGCTGCGCGCGAGGATGTTGGACATTTCGTGCGGGATTTTCAGCTGTCGAGGACAGGTATGCTGCTAATATATATCATATGTTTCGTTGACCTCGAATTTCAAGTGGGTTTGCTGAAGTATGACGACGAGTGCTTTTGAGCTGGAGTATAGTATATAGCCTTTGTTTTGTTTGCATTCGTGTTTAATATTTGAACGCTTTTGACACTGTGTATATATACAGGAGAAATGTCTGTACTCGACATTTTTCAAATAATCCTTTTTTATAACTATTGTTTCTGTCGAAGTAAAGTTTTAAATTTATTGTAAAAACAATATTTCAGTTTTTTATAAAACGCAAATTCCGTGGCAATTTTGAAACTCGAAATTGTTCGCGTACAGACGACGTGAAATGCGCTTTTTCCGTAACAATGTTTCGTTTCACGCAAATAACGCCGGAATTTCATACAATTCCATGTTTACACCCAAGCGGGGTGAATTAATCAAAACATCGCCTAAAAGCGTACAAGTAATCGCTCCAGGACAATTTCTTCTCTTCATTCCGTATTTTAATCAAAACTGCACACGCGCGCACTAAACGCGACTTTTGATCACGCGTACTAGAAATTATGCGATCCTCATCTCGCTCCGAAATGAATTTCGGAGCAAAGCGCGCGCCGGCACTACGACAGCCACACTGTAATTATATATATATATACACGGTATACTCTAAAAATAGAATAGATTGAAAGCAAACCGTATCGCTTTGTAAAGGGGACTAACGCGCAGGTCTTAACAGGAACGCAACTATGTGGAACCTTGATGACGGGATATAAAAAAAAGAGCAGCGGTCTCGGACGCGTCGTACATATAGCCGTGCTCGTCGACTCACAATGTCGCGATGGTACGAGGATGTGTACGTGTGTATGAGACCACGGGAGAATGTATACTTTTGTGTATAGTGAGGATAAAAAACGTGTGTGCGGCGTGCCTGTGAAAATTGCTTGAATGAGAATATCCGAGCGGTGGGAGAAAGCGAGAGTAATGCCGAGCGTACACTTCTTTGCGCTTTTGATATATGTATATATATAGGGATGATGATTATATAGTTAGTACTTCTGCCTATTGAAATGGTTTTTAATTACGCGAGTGATGTATATGCGTTATAAATCGGAGACGAGTAGAGATTTTCTATGTACAGGTACACAGGTACAGAGTTTTGACGTTTCAATATTGTAGTCAAGAAGGTGGTTGCATGAGTACAAATGCCACAGTAGTTATATACAGACAGGGTAAATTGAAGTTCCACAATTATACATCTTTCCCCGCTATATAATCTCTCACTATTATATATCAAGCGAAATCAAATTATTTAACATTATCCGCTCTGCATAACTATATAGCAGTCTTAACTATAATTTACTGCTGTGGGCTCCTAATACCTATATATGAAACTGTCGGGATCAATAGTGCAAAACTCTTTCTTTCTGACGTAATATAACGTAAAATATTTTATGTAAAAGTTTATGGCTGCATTGCGCAACGTTCGATTTATTTTAATCGATCGTCAAAACGCCGAGCGGTTTGCGTCATGCAAAAATGCAATTCCTCGTGTACAAGAATATAATATGTAGTACTTATTCGAACAAGGCAAAGCTGTAAAAAAGGAAAAAAAAAGAACTCAGGCTCGCATATCCCGATAGCATCATTCTCGGGTACCAAAACATCCCCGAATCCACTTATTATGTATACGTATACCTGCAGCGACAAGGAACCAGTAGCCGGTCCATAATAACGGAACACGCTTCCCAAAATCTCTAACGGTCAGCGCCTGAGCAAAGATTCTCCCGCGAAAAAAAAAATCGGAGCAGCAGAAGCCAACTGTAAAACCAGCTTTAAATCACCCGAGGCGGAGGGAAAGAGAGACAAAACGCTATATACATATATACCGGACACAGGACTACAGAGCTATATATATATATATACGTATATATGCAGGTACGACGGTAGTAGGGGCAAACTGCGAAGGAGAGAGAAAGGAAATGCTCCCTCTTTTTACGCGACGACATCAGTGTGTATATGCGCGCACCAACACAGTCACAACTCTGGCATTCCAAGATGGCTGTGGAGAACAACAACGCGCGCGGCGCGGCCGCTCAGTCTTCCTTGGAGTCGCGAACTGTCACCTCGCTCGCGATCCTCCCGAGATACATTTGATTGAATATCCTCCTACGAGAAATTCTGTGCCTACAGTGTGTGTGTGTGTGTTCAGCTGCAGTGTGTTAAATTTCCGATCCTCAGGAATGTAATATCGGAGATGCGTCGCTTTTCTCCTCTGCGCGAGTAGAGAGAGAGCGCCCGGAGGAAATAGTTAATCGTATAAGTATAACAGCAGTGCAGTGGCAGGAGAGAGTGTGTTTCTCCTTTTTCTCGCGAGGATCTTTAAACGGCCGGAGCTGCGGACATGGCCAAGTCCGTGCTGGGCTCGGACACGATGCCAAAGGCGGGCAGAGTCAACGAAGGTGCGTTATATGCTTACTTTATCCTGATATCGATACCTGACAGATATATCAGTATGCTTTGAAAGTCTTGCATGTGTGTATACCAGTGTGTATGTAAAACGACTATGGAATTCAAGCGTTAGTTCCGCGAAAAATTCTTTTAAAGTGAAACAGCGTACACATCACCCACACAGCGCATTCTCTCGGTTGTTGTGGCGCCTGGCACGCGACTCGGGCTGCAGCTGCATTCCCGCTATGTTTGCTACTATCGCGTGCGCTTATTCGCCGCGGAGCCTTTGTTTCGAGAGAGAGAGAGAGAGAGAGAGAGAGAGAGAGAGAGAGAGAGAGAGAGAGAGAAACCGAGCGCTGCAACTCGCGATTTTTTTGTCGTCATAGGTATATCAGATACCTATGCAGGTATGTACTCCCACGTATACGGCTTCCCCTACTGTTCACCTTTATATCATTTCTCCCCCCCCCCCCCCCCGTCTCAAGGATTACACGTTTCAAGTGCACTCGGGGGAAGTTTAGTAGATAACATGATGTATGTACATATATAACGCGCACGAAAGGTATATAACCCGCGATAAATTGGAGTTGATGTGAATGAAGGATGAAGAACCGCATGGTTTTTAGGCTTGAATAGCTATAAAGTGCATTTAAATGACTAAACGCGCAATTCTGAATTGGAAGGAAAGCGTGAATGGTGAATTTTGTTCTTTTTCTTTTTTGCATGCCTTTATCAGGACTTTTGGCTCTTTTACTAAAAAATAACTTTTTTCTGATCAAAATGAGGAGGCGGTACACAGGTAGCCAGCTGATAAACCCTTCTTTTTCTACTCAAATAAGAAAAAAAGCATAAAGACATTTTCAAGCAATGTGTCATGGCATATTTGCATTACTATAGTTTAAAATATTTGAAGACGTATTTCTCTATATAGGCTTTCATGTCATCTCTTTGCAAAAGTTTTCAAAGTATTAGCACAGAATAATTTTGTTCTATTTATTGCAAGTTACTTATCTATAAAAAAATGATATACATAGAGGTTTATGATTATGCATTTTTCAACTAATATACTACTGTACTGTACAATTATTCTTTTAATTATAAGACCATTATGTGTTGGCAACTAAAATTAATGATATTGCACATTATTAATTTTCACTCCTTTTACCTCTCAGCATTCTCCATTGTTCTTCCATTGCATTATTGTGCTTTGTTTTATTTTGTTGATTACAAGAGTAATAATGCCCTTTAAGTAATGATTCATCCTCATATGTGCAGTGTGCAGGGAGTGGTTGGTGCACGAGGATGGAGCATTGGCCTATCGTCTTCAAGATGAAGAAAGTACGTACCCTAACTTTCTCAATAATTAATGACTGTAACAATTAAGGTCTTTAAAATTTCACATTTCCATATTAATACTGTTTTGAACCAAAATATTCTTGAATATTAGATATTTTCAAACAGATGTAACCATTTTTTTTCTCTTTATTTACAGTCAAGGAGCATTACACACACAATAAAGTTCGAAATGCACAGGTGAGAGAAGATCTTCCCAAAGCTCGAGTAGAGCAAGAAATAGAGAAATTGAGATACCTATCTCATGTTCAAGAACAGTTAGTATTACCATAATTTACATATTATGCTTCTATTTTAAGATGTGATATATTTCATAGTCTACATTCAAAAGTTCTCATAGAAATAAATTATGTAAATCTCATATTTTTATAAGATAAAAAATAGAGTAAGAAAGTATATCATTTAAAATTATTTAGAAAAAAAGGAAACATACAATTAAAATAGTAATCATATATTTAAAAAAACTTTGCATCCGTACAAATTACTACTTCAGACCAACTGATAACAAATAAATTAACTAATACTTTTATTTATTTATCAACAGAGAAGAGAGAGATGCACTAGTAGCAAGACAAATTGCACTTTCACTTGAAAGAGAGGAAAGAATGAGAGAAAGAGAATTACGAGAGCAAATGAGATTGCAGCTTCGGTTGGATGACGAAGCAGCAAGATTAGAAGCTGAAAGTGAAATACAGCGACGGATACAAGAAGAAAAAGATCAGGTAATATAGTTAGTTACATATTTCCACATTCTTTGGCATTTCTTTTCAGCTCATATTTATTTATTTATTTATTTATTTATTTATTGGTATATACGGGCAAGTGTTCTTTACAAATTTACAAAATAGGCAATGAAGCGCTATCATGTGCATAACAGAGTTATAAATTGTATAATATTGATAAATTCTATTAAAGGTTTTATTCATTCCACCACTTCTACTGAAACTCTTGATTTAAATTGGCTAGAAATGAAAGAACTAGAAATAATTGGAGATATAAAACTATTAATAAAATTTTCTGTAGGAGTTAGCAAGGAAGCTGCAAGAAGAGGAAGAACAAGTAGGCACAGACACCCAGGATGGCGCAGTGGTGGATGAACAGCTCCTACTGGATCATAAAATTGCGATGGAGGCGCAAGACGCTGAATTGGCTCGCATGCTGCAAGAGAAAGAACGCGCGAAGGCAAAGCGAGCGCGGGAACGAGCCCGACAAAAGAAATTGGAGCGCCAGCAGCAACAGCAGCAGGAGGAGGAGCAGATGTCGGCGGCTAGCGGTAGCTTGGAGAGGCCACAACGACCTGATAAGCTGGACTTAAAGCCGAGTCTGCGTGAGTTATCACTGTTTGAATGAAATTATTTATATCGTGTCTACAAGTGCGCTGACTGTGCCTTGGAGGAACGTTAATTATCGCTGACTAATTTGTACAGTAGATAAGGTCATCGCGATACAGTAAGCCCCCTTTTGCTTTTGATTTTTCAATTAAGGATATTAGATGATTGATTATTATTTACTTAACATAAGAACAAAAATAATAAATAATGTGTTAAAGAAAAGAAAATTGATAAGATGGAAATACAAGAACAAGAGAGCATTTAATTGTAGATTGAAGTTAATAGCATAAAATAGATAGTAGATATGACTTTATATTATTTTGAAATTTAAAGCTCACTTAACTTACAATTATTTAAAACAATTTCAAATTGAGAAATTTAATTAAATTGCTTTTATGACATAGAACCAAAGAATTTATCATATTTCGATTGTCCCGAGTTATCTAAATATTTACTTTCTTCAAAAATTAGCCAAACCACGCCAGATGCGACATACTCGGCAGCCTTCCGACCCGGAAGAGATCCGGACTTATTCGGAGGAGGTGGACGGCGAGGAGGGCGCTACGGCACTTGCTGCAGCTATTTCGGAACCGCAGCCACGTAATGTTGCTGCGATGATCGACCCAACATATAATGGTAGCGCTTACGGTACAAGCTCTTCTAGTGGTGGCTCCAGTACAATCAGCCCTACATATGCATTGTCGACGCCACCACCAGTGCCTTCGACCGGGCCTCACATCGACGTGGTTAGCCTTGACGACGCGGCGTCCTGTTACATGCCTGTACCTGGCACGCGGCGTAATCCTGGTAAAGATATTTTTTTTATTGAAATAAATCTTATTTCTTACACTAAAAACTGCCCATTAATGAATTAGTTTACTATTGTAGTACGATTTGTAGTTTTAGCCAATTACTTATGTGCGCAAAGCTGCAATAAATTATTTATTAATTATTTGTAAAAAAAGTTTATTGTAATTATTTATTTCATTTTGTATTTTTAGGACAGCAACATTCGCCTTTGCAAAATCAGGAGGAGAAACACAAACGTCGCGTTAAAGATAGCTGCAGGCAGCAGTGAACGATAATCAAATGGAGAAATGAAAAACTACTAAACTGGATTGTATACATTTATAACGATTCTGCGTTGTTTGTTGGTGGAAATATTTTTGTTGGCTCATTATGACTAAGGTTGATCGTTGATAGTTGTTAAAATTTTTACATTTTTACGACGAAGAATAATCATTTAGCATTTATGAAATTTTTTTTTAATAGAAATCAAATCATTACTGTACATTATGAGTAAAGTAAACATTTATTTTTCCTAGTCAAAATAGTGGCTAGATACTTATAAACATGAAAAAAGATACAATTTTTTCTATTGTATTATCACAGTTTTGTATTTTAATGACGTGACACATGGTTTTTAAAATGTCATAATTTCTTGGATAATAATCTAAAAAATCATTCTTCAATACTCGCGTTTTTAGAATATAAACTTTACTAAATTAAACTATTTAAAAATCCATGTTACTGCTCAGCTATTGTTGTAACTTAACATTTATATAATAAATAAGAAAAATCTTTTATAAATTTTACAAAGTTACTACTAGGGTCTATGAAATAAATAAAAAAAATCATTATATTGCATAGAAACTACTAAAATTATAATTGTATACTTTTATACAAATATTATACAGAAATATTTCCACCAAGTTCTAGAATATAGCCAACGCGTGTGAGGCCTTTTCATTATTAAAAAATCTACGCTAATGAAAACTCTGCCGTGCCTTCAAAGAATGGGCATCAAAATTCACACGTGTGCCTCGAGTGTCATGAAAAAATCGAAAGAAATGACATTTATAAGATTAATTATAATCTTGCCTCTCTATTTCTACTAGAGTTTAAGCAACAAATTTTATCAAAAATCAATTTATATCTATATACACCCAACGGCGGTAGCTTCCCGCATAAAGAAAGCGTGAAATTGCATATAATCGTGCGCAATTAAATACGATTACGTATGATGCACTTGCATATTGTATAATATTTTAACGGGATTTCATCGCTGATTTTTGGTGACTCCGACATTTTACGTGAACCAATTGTTGCCAAAGATCTGAGATCTTACAGAGATTGCTTTTTACCGAATTCTATTATTGAGAAAAAAATAAAAGTGTGTTCGAATAACACAATTTTTTTATAATCTACCAGTGTGGTCCAAAAAAAGAATTAAGTATTAGTATTATCAGTATCTTTACGTTATATGCGAATAGAAAAATACTTATGTTATGAGCAATAAAGAATTGTGTACATTACATTCCGTGGAGTAAACCAATTCTACTATGATTAAGTATGTATAATTACAACTATAGCTTTACTCATACGGTTTATTACATATACAAAAGGGGTTTTGGAGACATATTTAGAAATTACTAGACTTATACCTTCTTTATTGAACTAACATATGATGTATCAATAAATTATTTACAACAGTATCATACATACTTTTTTGAAAATGCGTTCATTTTTTCCTTTTAAAAAAAATGTTCATTGAAGAGTTAGGTGTACAAACAAAATAATAATCGAAAACAATAAAAAACTTTTCCACAGCATTTTAAATGCGAGACGTTATTACTCGAATTATTTTTGGGGCTTGGTTCGCTCTACTTTTTTCTTTTTTTTGGCAGTACGAAACAGGTTCGAGGGTGTCGCTGGATTCTTGCTGAAGTCGTTCGTTCACTGTCTATCTGAAAGTCGCGTTTCAATACGTTTGTTGTCATGTCGGAAGACTCCTCATCGTCGTCGTAGCGAACTGGCGTTAAAAATCTACAACGATATTCACACACACGTTTGTTTGGTTCAGTTACACATGGCAACTGTTTGTTTTATGGCATGATTTTTCAAAGCAACCCAAGAGGGGTATTCCTCTTGTTTCTCTTAAAATATACACTTACTTCTGTAGTCCAGTTGGTTCAGAAAATTTGAAGGTCGGCGTTCGACACTCTAAAACAAGAATTAATCAAATGAAACACTATACGTTTGTTTAAAAATACTTTATTCAAAATCTGTAAACATCAACAAACCTTCATCGCTCTCCGACATGTTTCCTGCTTCTTCGGGTGGCGAAAATAGAAAATCCTTGTCTTTGCTTTCGCTGACTTTTCTTCCTCTCTTGGGTTTGACTTTCGCTTTCTCTTTCTCAGCCTCCTCGATTGCTTCTACCGACAATGATGTCGCACGTTTCCTTCTCGTATGTTGCTTCTTCGTTTGTGGAGACTTGGGCACCGATTCTTCGGGTATGGTCTCTTCTAAAATAGAGGTTTTCGCGAGAACACTGCGAGTAAGGCGCTTGCCTGTTGTCGGAACAACAGTGGAATCAACACTTGTGGCTCGTCGATTTCTGCTTTCGTCTTTGGGCTTGGTCGTCTTCTTTAAAGTAGCTTTGGAGGTCACAG
This sequence comes from Muscidifurax raptorellus, assembly GCA_020010945.3. Lineage (NCBI taxonomy): Eukaryota > Metazoa > Arthropoda > Insecta > Hymenoptera > Pteromalidae > Muscidifurax > Muscidifurax raptorellus. The sequence continues at coordinate 17,216,267 of CM052077.1, read as the reverse complement.
GCACGCTGATAACTTCTTCAATTTCTTCCGGAACTGACTGGATAGAGGAGCGACGACTACGAGTATTCGAAGCGGGACTTGAGACAGCTGATTGTTCGATATCTCGTGGCAGTTTGCTGCGTTTGCTGCTAGCAGGAGAATCCAGCTGAGACATGCTCTCTTCAAGAATTACTTCCTTCAGAAGACTTGTAGATCGCCTACCGCGCGACGTTAATCTAGGTGGTTCTGAAATATTTAAGATTTAAAATATTCAAATAAATTGTTAATAATTAACCACTGATAGAAATTTCTGAATGAGAAGCTTGAGCTTACCAATAATAATAGCTGCTCCCTCTTTGGGTACCGAGTTACCACGCTTCCGCGTCGATCTCTTGCCCAGAGTATCATCAGCTACTTCCGCGTTACTCGTGTCCTTGGCCAGTGATGAAGCTCTCGTTCCTCTCTTAGGTACCGATTTTAAATCATCTCCGGTAGTATTGCTGGTCTCCTTCGCCAGAGATGAGGCTCGCGTTTTTCTCGTTGGAACTGCAGTTTCGCCCTCTTTAGCCACAGAGGCTCCTCGAGTTTTCCTAACTGGCTTTTCATCGTAAGTTTCCTCATCTCCAGTAACTGATCCAGCACGAGTTTTCCTAGCTGATTTATCTTCTTCATCAACTGCCACGGATCCAGCGCGAATTTTCCTCACTGGTTTGTTTTCTTCATCAACTGCCACGGATCCAGCACGAGTTTTTCTTGCTGGTTTGTCTTCTTCATCGATTACTACGGATGTAGTTCGAGTACTACGTACGTGCTTATCTTCTTCGTCCACTGCCACAGATCCAGCCCGAGTCTTCCGCGCGAGCTTGTCTTCTTCGTCCACAGCGACAGATCCAGCCCGAGTTCTCCGCGCGAGCTTATCCTCTTCGTCCACTGCCACGGATCCAGCTCGAGTCTTTCTCACCGGCACAGTCTTCTCTTCGTGCACAGTCATCTCTTCAGCAGCTACGGAACCGGCTCTTGTTTTCCTAGTTGTATTTGGTTTGACAATGGATGTATCCTTGACCTGAGATGAGGCTCGCGTGGCTCTTGATTTAGTGACCTTCAGGATCTCTTGAATTTCTTCTGGATCCTTAGTTTTCGTCTTAGTCGATTCCTTTTTGGGCGTTGCAACCAACGTTGTATTTTTTGAAACTTTTGGTGGCCTGCCTCTGCCTTTTTTCTCTTTTGGCTCGTCAATAAGATTCTCATCCGCTATGCTTGTTTCAACGACCACTCTCTCTTTCGCCATCGATGCTACCCGCGCTTTTCTTATCGTTTCTTTCTTACCCGCCGTGTCGTTGGAAACAGACCTTGCTCTTGTGGTACGAATTTTAGTAGATTTTTGTTCGTCAGCTAGTGTCTGCTCGGCTGTCTCTTCAAAAACCATTTGACTGATATTCTTGTCATTCTCTGTGATACGACTCGCGTTTTCACTCATGCTGATGGGTGAATTCTCAAGTTTTGAGAGAGAAAAAGGTTTTTCCTGCGATGGCTCGCGAGATGAGGTTCGAAAAGATGTTTGTGGTTTTCGACTTGTCGTCTTTGACATTGTGCTTTTTTGAGACTTTTCGAATTCTTGCTCTTCTTCAATTCGTTTAGACGAGTTGTTGCTTGCGATCGCATCCGATAGAATCTTTTTAATTTCTTTCGTCACTGATGTACCGCGCTTTTCTCTATCCACTGAAACTGAAAAGATTATAATTTCAACAACTGAAATTGACTGCAATATTTTAAAATATTCGCAATGAATTGGCTTACCTTTTCGGCTACTTACAACTGCCTCACTGACTTTACTACCTGGACTCACGGACGTAGATTTGATAGACCGTCGCGGAGTTGCTACTTGGCGTATACTGCTCGCATGTTGCCTATTGCTACGTCTCAGTGAAGTACCCTCTCCTTCCATATCATCGCTTTTTGTTGATGATGACCGCAACCGAGAACCCTGAATATGATCAATAACATAAACATTTGTTGCCTTAAGTTAATAAAATAAAAAGGACTAACCAAATACTCCTTTTTGGGGGTCGTAGATTCCCTTTTGGTTAATCCGGATTCCGACGAAGACTCCGAAATGTCTGATACAAAAGATCTAGTCTCCTTCTCTATTGTAAGCTCATCTCTCACAGCTTCCTCTTCTTGTTTCTCAGTTTCCTCATCTTCCTTTATTTTCGATGATCCATTCGCTTTTAGTTTCTTCTCTAGATCACAACTATCCGAACTAGATAGATTTAGTGTCAACTCAGCCTCTTCGTTTTCTTGTTCTCCCTCCTCTGCTATATCACCCGGCAACGTGTTCAATGATTCCAAACCTGGTTGTTTGAGTTCAAAGGCATCATTCGACTCGTCATCTGTAATAACAATTGAATCCTGAAGTCTGGCGATTCCACAGCTATCAAGGAAGATCGGCTTCGTCAAGCTGTAATTAAAGCTCGAACTGTTGCACTTCTCCAGAATAATATTCTTCGTGAGACTGTAGTCTTGATTGTATTCGTATCTATGGATGGTAGTTCGTTGTTGCATGCTGCTGGTAAAACTAAATCTGGATTCGCGATCAATGTTTTCTTCGAGCTCGCGGATGCAATTTCGAGTAATTTCAGAGGTAACCGCATTATCGGCAGAATTATTAAGGCTTTGGAAAGTGTCATCTTGGTCGACTTCTTCATCTTCCTCCTCAAGAATTTTTTGAGAATGTTGCTCTAATTCTTTTTCTTCTTCGTCTTCGCTGATTTCGTTTTCTTGAGATAGATTATATGCTGAAGATGCAGATTTGTCAAGATGCGTTCCTTCTTCTTGTTCATCATCATCTTCATTCTGAGTTTCCATTTCTTCATTATTTGGATCTTCATTCCGCGCTTCTTTTTCTTCTTCCTCATCAATTTCCTCTTCGAGTATACCTTCGTCTTCCTCGGGTTCTTTACTAGATGGCTCGACTGAAGAATCATTATCCAGACCCGTATCATCGAGTTGAACCACAACTTCTTGACTATCCTCCGACTGATTATCCGACTCATAAGTTTCGTCGTTGTCACTGCGCTCGTTATTGAAGGTGAGTGGCCTTTTAAAAGGAGAACTTTCGATGCTTGTTTCACCAGAGAGGATTGAAGCGTTATACAGCGAGGGCGAATTCAAGATGGATTTTCGCGGACTTACGGATGAGGCGTTTGATGCCTTTTTGCTATTCTCGCTTGAAGTATCCTAAAAAGTCGATTTGCGATTAAATATAAAGTATAGGAATATGCAAGTTTTTGAACTGTCTTAAAAATACAGAAAATTAATGTTACCAATTCTGACACGCTCAAAGTTGTATTAGCTGACGAAGTTGTCTTATGAGACTGATAGTCGCTGGACAGTCCAGACAACATACTAGTTCTTTTTAGACTAGGTCTAGGTCTTGGACCATGAATAAACTTTGTGATACTGCTATCTGACAAAATCGAACTATTCCTCAATGACTTGTTACTCACGTTCGGACTATAAAAAACTTCTTCGGCACTATAAAAATTAAATGCATGTTGTTTTGGCATACGTCTCTTTAGTTGTTACTAAAATGGAAACATTTAAATTATCGGGAACTAACCAAGACTCTTCTTCAATAAGCTTGCTACTAGTACTGTAATTACTTTCTGTATCCGGATCCTCAACTTTGGATTCATTTACAGAGGACGCATCACCGTTGCCGCTCATTCTGTCCATGCTGAACCTGATCTGCCGAGCTGGTCTTCCGTCCCCGGATACACAGCGTGTTAAGAATTCTTCTCTTTCGCTTGCCGAGCTCTAGAAGTTTCAAACATTATATTAATTATTTTTTTAATAAATAACAATTTGACTGAATGACTATCTGATAACTAACATTTTTAAAACCATATCCAGGGGAGTTGGAGTTACGCCTAAGTAGTTCTCGAATCTTGAGAATCGAATGTGGAGTTTCTGCATTTAGGCCGTTTGAATCTCTGATGTCGGGTCGCAATTTACGCTGTATAAGTGGCGTTTCACATACATTACTCATACTCAACCTACGAGTTAATCGAGCTTGATTGTCACCACTTGACATATCCATTTCTTAAAAAATCAAACAAAAATTTGTATAGCAGAACACATTGTAGTTATAGTTTTAATAAAAACACATTAAGGCTTGAAAAATATCTTACCCATTCCACCTTCAAGCTTCCGCCTCTTCTTCTCGATATTTGAATCCACGTTGTCCTCTCCATCAGACATCATATTATGCGTTCTCTTACCCCTGAGTATCTTTCTTTCAGGATATAGAACATTATACGCATCAGTGGACTCTGGCACGTTACCGCTAGCTCTCGAGCAGAAAACAATAGTCGAAGATGGTGCGTCGAGGAAAGGCACATGTTTCAGAGAACTACCAGGTCGGTCTGCTTTAAGACACGTTTCCCGAGTTTTGCTCACGGCAATCTCGTAAATCCCCCTGACTTTGTCGCGACACTGTGACATTGGGCGAGGGTAGCATCGACCACTTTCGGCATTTGCCAACATAGAGTTCGGATCCACAAAGGATAGCTGATGCTGTAATGGTTGAGTAGGCTTATTCGATGAGGAATGAGATGTAGAATTTTTAGCGTAATTTGTAGCAAAACGGCGCGTGATATCGGGTAACGTCGCGTTGAACGCGCTGAGGACTTTCATAACGCTTGGTTGAATTTTTGATGCTGTTGAAACATCTGTACGAATTGAAGAAAGAAACAATTTATCAAGGTGTCAAACATTTAGATGTAACAAATCAAACGTTAACTTACGAGTATTAATCGTCTGATCCAAAGTAAATAAATCACTGGCCTCTGTGTGCCTGCATCTCTGCAGATAGTAGAGCAGTCTTATGTCGTTGCAACTGTTTTCTTTTAAGAATTTAACGAACGCCTCCTCTTCTTCAGTATCGAGCGTCAAATGCAATATGTCAGCGAGTTTGCCATTTGCTTTGCATGCTTCGAAGAATTTGGTAAGTAATTTTGCATAATGCGAAGGCGGTCTTGCATGAAAAGCCGACTCGACAAGGCCTTGCCCTACAGATAGGGAGATCATGGTGCCTTGATCATCCAGAGACGTTAGTGGTGGTTTTAGTATTCGTAAATACGCGAGAGCTAAAGTAATAAAATTGGCTTAAATAATCGTATAGTTTTTAAATAACTAAGTGGCAAAACTTTTATATTTTACCTAATTTGTGTTGATCATTTTTCAAAAGAGACGTAATAGCGAGCTTATGATGCCAGTCTTTAATGTCATTATTTTGTATAAGTTGACCCGTAATAATCTTGAAGAATCCATCGTAGTCATCATGATCGAGTAACCAAAACGCTTGCGTGATCTTTATCAAACTGGGACTCAGTTTAAAAGCTGAAGGATATTTAATGAGTTGATCGACAGCGGGATTACTGCTCTGTAGCAGCATGGCGATGTCCATGAGCAGGTAGATAGTGATACCATGCTTGCTTTCCATTTCAGCTTGATCGAGCTCATCGTCCTGTTCGTCTACAGCAGAGCTCGTTGCAGCGGTCACATCTGGATCATCTCGATGGCAATCCACGAGGAAACTGCGCAAAAGTGATTGCAGAGATGGTGGTGGGTAGTAGCCCCCATGATCTGGTACCTCGTAACCTCAAATTTTAACGATGTTATATAAAAATTGGTAAATCGATTAAACAAGTAAAACCAAATTTAAAAAATAACCTACATGCTTCTTTCTCCCATTGTGTTCTCAGAGGCAGGCAGTTATGGTAAATCAGCTGATCTATAAACAACTTCTCTTCTTCTTTCTCTTCTTCATTTTCTCTACTACCCCTTTTCTTCTTATACAATTCAATTAATTTATCTCTAGGATATGGGATCTTTGATAATAATGAGATCTGTAGCATATCTTCTTCGTCCTCAATTACTTGATTCTCTGGTAACAATCCTACATCGTAAAACCAAAGCAGTACCTGTAGGTATGTAGATATCCTCTTCAATGCCCTTCTCTGCTTCTCCAAGTCAGACTCGAGATTCGGCAATTTAGAAACAACGTTGGTCAGGCACTCTAACTGCTGACAACAGAATCTTAGTGTCTTCACTTCAGCGTCGCCGATGTTAACTCCTGACTGGTCGAAAAGAGGTATGCATAAACTATCTACACACAACTTGAGTTCGGATGCGCGCTGTACACTCCAGCGTATAAACTCAGGATAAAGATAAGCAGCGCTACCGTCCGACCATTCATTGGCGCAGCGAGACAAAAATTTCGTCCAGCGTTGTTCGAGACAGAGGCACAGAAGCATTTCGCGTTGACAAATTTTATCCGCGTCCAGTGAGTAATCCTGTGGTACTGAGTCGAACGGCACCTGAAATTCAAGTAAGATTTCTTTATCAATTAATTCTTAAGAAAAATTGCAATAACAATTTAATAAAGAAACATATTTACTAGCCCAGCAGCAAGGCATCTGCGATAGGTTTCGGTAGGTTTGACCAGCACAATCGGACCAGCGATCGTGATTTCCCTTAGTAACTCTGCTTGCACGCCCCTTGCCAACCAAAATGACAAATTATCGAGCCCAAGCTCTACCCACTCTAGTGTCAATGAATTTGGATAGAAAAGCTCTTCAGGCGAACTTGGTCCTTTCGGGAACTCCCTCAACGATTTTGGAATAAAGCTACAAGCAATAATTCCTTTTCTGTCATCATCTTCCTGCTTTGTCCTGTAGCTGGCCATGACGCTATTTGGATTGCGACACTCGGCCATCGTTCTAGGCATCTGTTCCTTGTACCAGCGGTTTAGATCAAACATCAACAGTCGCTCACTGGTGCCGATGAGTAGAAGGCTATCCTCACCGTGACGAAGTGTGCAGTCAGCAGAGTCACGAGAATTTTCACGTTCGATTGCTAGCAGACTATGAACGCGTTCGCCCTGTTCCAGCTCTAGCTCGAATTTGAGGCTCGGCTCTGACTCCAAATTGAAGTACAGACTGGATTCACCAGATTTATCATTCTGCTTTTTGTTGAATAACATTGCATACATGCGAAGCACAGCTGAAGAATCCCTTGAGTCGTTCTACAATTAAAAAAAACAATTATAATTCTGAAAAGTTTTGTTTAAAAATGACATTAAAAAGATGTATTATGCACCTGACAAGCAATCCATAGATAGTAAAAAGGTCGAGGATCGTCTGAGGGTTCAAGTAGAGCGACATGCGTGACATATGCATTTTCGTCGAAAGGGGGACTAATCCAGCCGATTGAACCGTCATTCTGCCAAATTATAACGCGACCCAGACAACCGGTTATGAGACAGCCGATTTTTGTTGAGCTTAAAAGAACTGAGCAGAGGCTTTCATCGTACAGAGGAGTGGACTCAAATTCGGCTCTGTCAAATCCCATGTACTGTTCAATTTCTATAATAGTTTAAGGTAACAATTTAAAATTTATGTTATAAGAAATAAAATAAATTTAAAATGTATAAAATGTTTTACCCTTATCCATTAAATCATAAGCTAAATGTGTTGGTTCTTTCTTGTTTTGGCTAGTGGTTGTGAATGAAGTTAGGGGATTTACGAATTCTAATTTAGCTATAATATCCATTTCATCCAAAAGTGAATTGGCCCACAACGATCGATTAATATCAATGACTACATGCTGCAAATTACGTAAAGCAGCAAATATTAACCCTGTATTTCCAGAAAGTACTGTGTCTGGTCTTTTCTCATTAAACTCTTCCCATTCTGCTCCGCCATGAATTACGCAAGCTTTCTCAACACCTGCAGGTACCTATTACAATCATGTTGATTTTTTTATTTATACTTTTTATATTGCTGTTGTTTAAAATACATATAAACATGTTACATTAACACTCACTTGAATAGTTGCTAAAATAGTTGTATTACAGAAATTAAAAATGCACAAGTGCCCAATTGAGTCCTTAATTCTTATTGCATTGTTATCTAATCCAACCAGGAGCAACGGTACCTTTCCTGACTCTGTTGGAAATGGAGATACAGAAGTGATTTTGTCTGAAAAATTCCAGTGGCTAATGCACTTCCCGTATCTCACATCTATCACAACCAAGCGAGCCCCGCAACTCAGCCAGGCATATTTACAATCATTGTTCAGAAATCCTCCCAAGGTCTGATCTTGATTTGATTCGTTCGATCCATCTGTGGTCATAGGTTCTTCTTGGGAGCCCCAGATGCTGGATGACTGATTCCATAGCGGTAGCGATAAATTTAATACATTCTGAACCTGCAAATGTGTTTGAAAAAAAAATAAATAAATAACATCAGATTGCAAAACAGATAAGCCCGACCTTTGACAGTAGACACCTATATAACACTCACTTCGCAATTGGTTTCCTCCAGTTCCTTCATCTTTTCTCAGAGAAAATCAGCCAGCGACGACCTCGGCGGCGACAAATTCATTTATACAACTAATTTTCGTCAGTCACACATGTGTAATCTTTCTTCGGATTGTGTATATATTTCCCGACGGCGACGGCAACGAGGTTATGGACGACCTTCCCGCGAAAACAAGAAATCCGTTGTGTACCGCTTATTCGGCGAGTCGCGGATATTTCTGTTGTTACGTCCAGAACTGAGTCAAATATTGTGCGGTCACTAAGTCGGCTAGATTGCTGCCGCGGATGGCTCACTTACGCAAAGAATCTCAGTCGGAAATTCGCGAAAAATTTGCTTAAAAAATCATGCCCGCGATATGCCGCGTGCACACATACTGATCCTGGCCCCTCACACCGCGCGCGCGCACCCGCACTCGGCCAAATATACCTACACGATTTTAAATGTCCGACGAAGAAGACGACAATGAAAAAGGAGCGGAAAGATGGATGTCAACCGGCAGACGTGTGCGGCTGCAATAAAATACTTACTTAACTTTTATACAATATCAAAAAATGTCTTAAAGTTGTTAAATTTTTTAGTTATTTTTTAAAAAGCTAGATATAATTCTGTTTCCTAATATGTATACGTATAATGTATAAATTGCACTCGGAGAAAAATTTTTCTGATAATAATGAACTGATGACATCCAAGTGGAAGATTGCTGATTAATTAAATATGAAATACTATAGGCGATCGCATATAGAAAATCAAAAAAATTAACAATAATAATAAGAATTCGAGTTTGTCGTGCGACGTTTATGGGTGATCGCTCGATCAGTCAGGAGTCACTCGTCAGTCTGTTAACCAATATATATATATTACATATTAGTATAAATAAATATTCGGACATTTAAAAAAAAAAACGCCAGACCGATCCATATATATGACGATATGACCCATGACCGGCTGAGAAATCAAATGCACACATTACCATCAGAGCGCTACGCCATATATATATATATATCCTTAGAGAGAGAGAGAAGAAAAACTCTCTCTCACACGTTCTCTATGATTGGCTGGCGCACATATGCCAATCAATCAGAAGCGTGTGTGAGAGAAATAGACTCTACAGTTTCTCTTCTCTCTCTCTCTCTCTCTCTCTCTCTCACCACCGATCACGCTATATATATGCTCTACAGTCTACAGTGTACCCACGGCGTCCAAGACGAGTAGTAGCGTCAGCGTGTCGGCAACTTAACCTTTGTTTTTTATATAGTGGTGTATATGGTAGACAATTATTATAAATGGGCACAAATTCAAAATATAAAATAATTCTACTCCTTTTTCATATTCATTTTTTATTTAATGTATTCGTTTTTTAAAACTGGATATAGAATTGTGTGCTTATTAAAAACGGGAAAAAGTTTTTTATATACACAAAAAGACAGGAATATAACCATAAAATTATATTCTTGTTCATGTTTACGTATAATGTAAATTAACAGGTGTAAAAATTTATGTTTGACCAATGTGATACGAAACGATAAACTATTGGACATTGCTTTGATTCTGTTTTTTTATCTAGTAACATGACAAGTTTAAAGAATAATGGTACTCCTGGCGATAGTCTGGAAGACCTGGGGGTTCCAGGACAAGCATTTCTCAGTGATGCTTTAACTAGTTGCAATGATCCATTGAAAGCTATTGAAGAATTTCAGGTTTGTAATTTGTAATATATAATAGGAAATTGTATTATCTATTTGTATCTCATTATGTATATTTTTATGTATGTATGTTAACAGTTAGAAAATGGAATCCTGCTACCCTCTTTAAGGCCTATGTTGCCACTTCTGGATTTACATGGAGTTCAGAGATTAGATTTTCACGCATCCGTGCTGGAGGAACTACGTGAGCAACTAGTTAAACGAATCAATGAAATTGGAGCAGAAAGAGGAGAAAAAGGATCACACTCGGGTAGTAAAAGATTAAAGGAGCTCCTATCAAAAAGCTTTCCGGCTGTTAGAGTAGCAGCCTTAAGACCAGTAGTCATGTGCATTTTGAGGAATACACCTGTGATCGAAGATAAATACCTGAAAGTTTTAGTAAGAGAAAAGGAACTGTATAATGATGCAGATACAGAAGTCAAGCGACAGATTTGGAAAGATAATCAGAGTTTATTTGGTGATGAAGTGTCTCCATTGTTCAGTAGATATATAATTGAAAAAGAGCAGGTTCTTTTTGATCATCTCAATTTGAACAGTCCATTTTTCATGCCTTCTCCTAAGGTAACTATTTTTGAAAAATATAGCTCTATAGAAAAATTTTATAGTTAGTAAATAAATTTATTTTAGGTAAGAAGACAAGGGGAAGTAGTACAAAAATTAGCCCATATGATTGGGCATAGTGTTAAATTGTATGATATGGTTCTACAATTTTTAAGGACACTATTTTTGAGGACCAAAAATGTTCATTATTGTACATTGAGAGCTGAACTTTTAATGGCTTTCCACGACTTAGAGGTAAAAAAACAAATTTTTAAAACCAGTCACTACTTTATTTTTATATTTTTTTTTAATATTAATGATTATATTACAGGTACAAGATATCATTTCTGTTGATCCTTGTCACAAATTTACATGGTGTTTAGATGCTTGTATTCGTGAGAAAAATGTCGATATCAAAAGATCTCGGGAACTTCAAGGTTTTCTAGACAGTATTAAGGTATTTGTTTCTTTTTTTTTTATATATAAGTAATAATTATTTTTTTTTGTATGCTAAAACGTGTTTATTCTTAGAGAGGTCAAGAGCAAGTCCTGGGCGATTTAAGTATGACACTGTGTGATCCATATGCGGTAAATTTTTTAGCAAGCAGTGCAATGAAGATTGCACTTCACCTAATCAATGGTGAAATGTTACCTCGTGAAAACGCTGTTCTGGTCCTTCTACTCCGGATGTTGGCGCTGGGTTTGTCGGCTTGGCAGATGATCGATTCGCAGGATTTCAAAGAACCTAAACTGGACAGTCAAGTCGTGACCAAGTTCCTTCCTGCTCTCATGTCTTTAATGGTTAACATAATAATATTTTACTTAGAATATATAAATAAAAAGTAAATTAGTAATAAGTAAGAAACTATTCTAAATTTAGGTAGATGATCAAATCCGTCAGTTGAACTGCCGACTGCCTCCAGATGAGCGTGAAAGTGCGATTGCTATTATAGAGCACTCGGGTCCACCTCCAGATGCTTGTCAGGCCTATGCTCAGCTATCTGGAGTTGCTGCTGTTCTTTCTATGTACTACGCACTCCACGTGGGTGGTATAGGTGCCAGTACTATATGTACAGCCGTACAGGGAAAATCTCGAGGAGACGCACGTGGACTTATGCGAGTTTTGGCCACACTACCGAACTGTCAAGGACAACGCGCTTATGAGGATCCTTTTTTGCATACCTTGGTATTACAATAGGATTCATTTATGAGAAAAAAAGTAAATAGAATGGATAATTATCAATTATGATCTATGATTACAGGTCTTATTACTTATTTTAAATATGTCGGACGAATTTACAAATGAATCTTTCTGCACCGTAATATTTGACGAGTTCTTCTTAGCAGGTATGTCAAAAGATAGTGTAACTCGTCATTTATTGAAATTGCTATGGTGGGTGCATCCAAAATTACCAATTGCTCGACTTCATACACTTGTAAAGTCGCTTGAGCCTACCAGTCAGGTAAATAAATACGTTTTCTTAAATTAAGTATTGTTAAATTGAAGAAAGCAAAATGAAATATATTTTATAATTTTTTTCATAGCATAATGAAGCAGTTCATAGTTTATACCAAGCGCTTAGGGATAAAATCGGAAATAGAACGAGTGATGATCCAGCAGCTCAAGTTGATGTTATGATGGAAGGATCGTCATCGCCTATGCCAAATTCTTCTATACTAGGAACGACCACACTCTAAATAAGAATTATAAGGATTTTATTACTTTTATATATATCTTTTTTGTATATAGCAATTAAAATTTATTTTCTAATAATACCTTTCAAAAAAAGTGGACTGAAAACAATTTTTTGTAATGTAATGAATTAAAGTAATATTTACATAAGTAGGAGTTAATTTAATATATAATTAAGTTTGGAAAAGATCATATTATCTTGGATTTACATTCGGATTATAAGAAGCTACGAGAAGATTTAAATAATCTGGATCTACTTTATAAGATGTTAAAATCATTGATATGTACATATTGGCTTGCTTTGTCAAAAGTAAATTTGCTAGCCACGGGTCCAGCAAACTAAGCCTGTAAAATAAGAAAATACGTAACATTAAATAATTATATAAAAATATACATAAAGATTATTAAAAATATTTTTTTTATTTACATTTTGATGATGACTAGGCTGACTAGAGTCCATTCAGCAGTTTTAAAAATAATATTTTTTGCTGACAAGTTAAATGTTTGAACAAGAGCTTTGACTGCTGTGCATCTCAAGCTTGTATAGTTCAAACATGCTTTCGCAGATACCTCATTATTACCAGTTAACGTTCGAAGGAGGTCCGGTAATCTGCAACCATTAAAAACGTAGTAGTCATCACGTTTTATAATTGTCGAAAAAATTTGAATTTATTATACATACACTTGGTCGAGTCTTTCAAGAAAAATTTTCTGACGAGTCTGAAGAGCATGAATATCTGTTAAAGGCAAAAAGGTATCTATTTCTGCATTTTCATCAGTAATCACTGCTTTTTTCTGTTCTTCTATCATTGTTTTTCCTTTATAAAATGCACGAACCTAACAAATAAGAATTTCTTGATATTTTATTCTATTAATTTAAAATAGAACATTTTTTTAACATTTTTACCTTCAAGTCAAGTTTTTGGCCCTCTTCTTGCAAAACTGCAAAATGTGGAGGAGGTTTTAATTTCGGCTTTTCTATTATTTCATCGTCTTCTTGTTCATCTTGAAACTGTAGCTGATTTAGTTTTCCACATAAAATTGAATATTTATCTTGCACTTCAATTTTCTCAATAGTTTTTTGCTTCACTGAATCATCCCCAAATAAAAAGTGAATAGTCTCGTCAGTTATCCATTCTTCAAAGTTTTGTTCAATCCTGGCAGCTAAATTTACAACTACGTTAACCGTTTGTTCCGTTCGTTTTTTCTTCTTGATTCTTGATTTTTCAGATTTTTCACTGATTTCCTCAGCTTGTAATTCTGATGATTGCAGTTCAATAGTTTTATTTTTGTCAATTCCATCATCGTTTTGGTCATTTTTTAAAGATTTTGTAGTTTTATTCACATTACTGTGTGATTTTTCCTTCCAGTTTAACAAGAGTTCAGATTCTATTGCATTTATGGAACCTTTTTTATTTACATGATCTGTTTGACATACAATATTTAACTCGGAATTGGCTTCGTCTTTAGGTGTTTTTACAAAATAAACCTGTTGCTCAATAATATTTGATTCGTTTTTACATTGAATGATTTCATTAGTGCTTTTAGCTCTTTCAATTCTTTTACTTTCTACAGTTATAGTTTCTGCATTATCATCTTTTTGTTTATTTTCAGGAAGTGCATCTGCAAACTGAACTTTTTTGCTAGAATTTGCATTATTATTCTCAAGGCTTATTATTTTTTCATTTTTTTCAACAATGTTTGTAACTAACTGAGTTTTAAGACTTTCTTTCATGTGTGCTTTTTCCATGTTCATGCATTTAATTGTCCCAAGAACAAAATCATTTACGCTTCCTGAAATTTCATCTTTTTTTGATTCTTTTGATGTTTTATCAGCTGTTTGTTCTATATTATGTACAGCGGCATTACTTGAAGGTTTCTTTTCTTCTTTATCATCTTCTGTTTCCTTTACATTTTCAATATCATCCTTTGAACATGGGCTAATAATAGTAATGTCCACCTCTTCTCCATGAGAAGTCAGAGAATTTTTAGTGAAAATTTTGAACTTTGGGATTTCTTCCTTATCTCTCAACCATAAGGGACTAGTAAGCATTTGTTCAAGTAAATAGTTTGATGCACCAAAGCAGCTAGAGCTGCAAAAATTTTTTCTTTTGGTGACATCATAGACTTTCTTTTCGTTTAAAGAAATATGATAACGTTGATTCATAACAACTGTAATTGGATTTTGACAAAGAACGTAGCCACACAATTTTGTGATAGCTCGTTCCTCTATCACATCTTCCATATGACATTTGTTGATATTTTTCAGCTGTAAAATTTAAATCAATAATAAGAATATCACCTTAACGCAAACAAAGTCTTATAATAAATGTACAAACATTTTCCACAAGCCATATGGGATCCACTTTAGGTTCTAATAATTGCATTACTATTTCCAAAGCTAGAGAATCGCATTCTTTTTTCTTGATAATCGCCAATTGCATTTGTTCTTTCCTGTCAAATAAAAATAAATAACTCTGAAATTTGTGAGTAACTTCAAATAATAAGTAAATTAGCAAGTGCAATTTACTATAATCTTAATAATTGCATACAGTTGACTGTTGGTAATAAACATCAAGGGCATCACATAGATTCGCCAACAAAGAAATACTTACATTAATTACAAGAAAATGTGTACTAAACTTTTTTCGTAGATAATACATTTTTTTTGCATAGTAGCAAAACTGATTAGTACCACTAGCAATAAAACACTACTTATCGTACAGCCCCGTAAGTAAGTAGTCAATTTTATCAACTTACGTTAATTTTTTCTTAACATTTGCAGCTGCTACACTGGAACTCTTTCTCGTCTTCTGCATGTTGGTCTGGTTAACCATGAAGGACAATTACGACTGCGACCACGCAATGCAACAAACAGAGCAAAAAGCATTTATATTATTTTTTATTAACATAACAGCCTTTATACCATATATCGTCACAATTTGATCAAAGAATCAAAGCAAAAGGCGTAAACAGAGCGAATGCAACGCATGCGCCGCGTTCAGGCCGGCCAGCTGGTGCTCCGAAGCGCTGCAGTATAGTATTATAATAGAGAAAACGCAACCAGAATCAGTATACCTATACACATACATATATATACTTTATGTAAATGCTTGGCAAAATAACACACATCTCTTCATCAGGTCGTCGCTTCGTCGGTGTTGTGCAGTGTATAAAATCTCCCGGGCGGTGCGATGTCGCTAATCCGCACTTTATGGCAGTGCACTTTCAGTCCGCGTCTTTATAAATTCTACGAAGTCTCATGGGTAGGGCGTCTCATCGACGTGGGTATAGCTCCTTTAAACCCCCCCCGAGCCCGTATTCCTCTGTGCCTTCGGGTTGAGCGGATATACGCGTGTCTCTCAATTTCGAGGTTAGCAGCGATATTGGCTGTTTTTTATGTTTAATCGTTTTTTCTCTCACGTTGACTTGCAGAAACCGTACGAGGCCAAGGGGCTGGAGAGATGGGGCGACCAGGTTGTCATTTCGGTGAGATTTCATAGAAATTTTCCTGTCAGCTTTTGGTGTCCTAGTTTTTACCAAGTAGTTTCACTTAGAATTCATTAAGTCGTTATACTTATGTGTTGGAAAGTAAACAGTTCCTGTTTAATTTATCAATATTGATGAAATGAAAATGTAAAATGCTACAATAGCTATATCTTCCTCGAAGATATAGCTATTATAGCATTTTACATTTTCATTTCATCAATATTGATTTATTGCATGTATCATTTATTCTTTCGTCACTTTTGAAACTCATTTTCAAGTTAATATACTTCTTTTCAGTTTGTGACAGCATGGTCTTTCACAATTTATGCCATTCCACTAATTGTCATTGCACTATTCAGAAGAGGTTCACCTTTGGCAGATGCATATACAATATCACAGTTTGTTACGGGAGCTGGAATCATTCTAGTGACATCTTTAATGGCTCGGGGATATTCCCGAGCAAAGAATCCAACGTATTTGAAATTCATGAAGGTGTTGGATGATGCTAAATCTCATTATAATGCTGAAACTAAGCAGGAACTTGGAAAATATGACTTTGAATTTTGGGCTTGGCCAGTTGATTTCAATATCTCAACAATAGAAAAGTATGTTTGCAAAGAACTTGCTTGTCATTCATTAAAAAAGTATTTGGATATATGAATTTATTATTTTAATAGGACTGATCACAAGAAAAAATTGACTTTGCAAAATATGGATGCAAGCGACAGAGCATTAAGTCCCAGGAGAAGAGATTCAATACTTGCAGTACCTTGTAAAATTCTGTCATATGGTATAGCTCACACTGTAGCTCAGAAGCTCATTTATCCTGGAAGCATTTCACTTGTCAATTGGGCAATGCGTTAGTTTCAAATATTTTTAGTTTTTGGTTGAAGTAATAAATTAAAATTATAAGAAACATTTTTACAGGTGGAATGCTGTTGCAAGGTAGAGTAGATTTAGTCAAAATTGGAGCAGAAAGATTCAAATTATTAACATCAGATAATAACGAAATAGATACAATATTTTTGGATAGACGCCACAAGTACATTAAATAAAATTGATTAATAATAAGTTAATTTAGCACCAAATTGTTTTTTATTTAATTCAATGAGTTTTAATTTTTAGAACATCAAATGGAGCCATTCTTGTAATAACGTGTGAAGGAAACTGTGGCTTCTATGAAGTAGGCATTATTACCACACCATTAAACAAAGGTTACTCTGTGCTTGGATGGAATCATCCAGGTTTTGGTGGCAGTACTGTAAGCAGTATACTATCTTCTTGCTATTCTATAACCGTTAGTTTTTGTAAATTGCTTCTAAATTATTTTTAGGGAGCACCATATCCAGACCAAGAGGAAAATGCAATTGACTGTGTAATGAAATTTGCTATTCACAAGTTGGGTTTTGCTGAAAACAAAATCATATTAAATGGTTGGAGTATTGGAGGATATACGTCTAGTTGGGCTGCCATGAACTATCCTTCAATTCACAGTTTGGTAAGATGAAATATTTTTTACACAGATCTTTATTCATTATTAGAAATTCTTTAGCCATATAAATGTTTAATATCATGAATGTTTTAATAGCTTTTAGATGCAACATTTGATGATATTTTACCCTTGGCATTAGCTAGAATGCCTACGGCAATAGAACCTATAGTACGAAATGTTATTAGGAATCATTTTAATCTCAACGTAGCTGCACAGTTAAATAAGTACGATGGTAGAGTCTTGATCGTTAGAAGGACAGACGACGAGATGATTTGTGTACCTGATAACAGTTTGGAAGGAAACCGGGGCAACAAACTCCTGGAAAAAATGTTACTTAGGCGCTATCCTCATCTATTCGCAAATTCACTGGACTCATGCGTATACTTATCAAAATTACTGGAAGCTCCAACTTTTGCTAAGAAACGTGAGTATGCACATGATAAATATATTTTTTATATTTTTATTAAGCCATGTAAAAAATTACAATACACATTTTGAAATTCATAATTTTTATGTTGGACTTTTATATTAGAAATAATATTTTCAAAAATACGATTGGGATACAAAATATTTTTTTTCAGGACTGATTTTAGATTATTGCGAAGTTGAACAAGGTCGTTGTATAGATCTCATAGCTGAGGATATTTTGGCTAATAACTCCACTATAAAATATCCATCATCTTTAGGAAGGAAGCTAGATTCGAAGACAAAAGTACAACTTGTATTATTTTTGGTGAGCACAATTACTGTTGAATTGATACAATCAAAAATATTTATATTAAGGAATTATTTTTCAATACGAAGCTTTATTTCTTTTGGAATTTATAATGTATCAAATTTTAAATCAATCATTTATAAATTCATTTAACTAGATTGTTTCACATATTATATTTGTTATATAAAAACGCTTGATGAAGAATGTTTTTTAAATGAGCAATTTGTCAAAATAATTGACATTGAAAAAGGTGAATTTCTTAAGTATTATAAATTTCAGGCAACTATGTACATGGAAGATCAAAATTCGCAACATTGTACACCACTAAGCACCGAACTTTTTCATTCCGGATGGGATCCAATGTCTACAATCAAAGACAAATAATCGGCAATTTCCGTTAACAAAAAAAATATCATGCGGCTGTGAGTCTTTATGAGAAGAACTCTGATTTTTGACGTCGCTTTGTTCCAAAAAGCATCGTTTGAAAACAATAGTGCCTTGGCTGGCAAACCAAGGGCATACACTTGAAAAAAATGACGTTTTTAAGTTTTTTTTTACACAAAAAGAAAAAAATCACTTTTTTCTATGTGTATATTCAACATGCATTTAGACATTAAGATTTATATTCTTAAAAAATTTATGGTGTGTGGAATTGTTATCAATGTTTATGAATTAAATCGAGCGTTTTTTCGCTATGGAATAAAGAAAAACGTAAACACGTGTGGTTGGCACTGTTTGTATATTTAAATTCAATTTAAGCTTTTGATTTTTTCAAATATTTTTAACTTTGCATTTTGCTAGTTACACTGACAATACATTTTTACACGTTTAATACAGGAGATCAAAAAGTAGAAGTTTATCATTTTTTTACTGGTGAGAGTCGATTTTTACGATTTTTTTTTCGATAGCTGATAAATATACACGTTATTTAAATAGCATATATACCTATCGTGTATATGTACTTTTCAAGAAAGTTGGTTACAAATAAATAAATTATCTAAAATTCTTGTAAATAATGAACCTACACAATAATAAACATCTCTCAAAGTGCTTAATATAATAACCATGTATGTGTAAGATAATTTTTTTTGTTCATACGATTTCAGGAGCGTTAGTTAATTTAATGTACAAATAAAAAAGAATTGACTTGCGTACGACCGTTACGTACTTTGAGTTCGATCAAGGGCAGCTTTCAATGATGTTTTTGCCTCTTGGAATGGATCAACCACCCTAGTCCTGCTGGGCTTCATTGGTCTATCGATAAATATCTTTAAAGTGTCTTTTGTTTGCTGCAAGAAGTAGTCTCTTTGGGATACCTTCTCTAAGGCTTTAAAGCAACCCTCCAAATTCCAATCGATTTTGGAAGAATTCTTGTCCTCACCCTTGAACATCAAATTCAAATTTAATAAAATTCAATATTGCTAATATTTATTTCATAAATAACGATTTTTGGAATTTGCCAACCTTTAGAAGACCAAGACTGACTAGTAAAGCATTGTTCAAACTGGGAATTTGATTTTTTTTTACGGCGTTCATGAAAAGTTCTGAATACAGACGTTCTGTTACTTGTTCGGCAGGAACTCTAACATCCATATAGCCACTTGCACAGAGGGCTGACACCTTCATTATAACTTTTAAGACATTGGTTGTTTGATCTTCACTGTCGGGCTTAGAAAGACTCTAAAATAGTTATGATTTATGTATAGAAGTTATATTGTCGTCAGATAATTAATTTTTAACAAATGTTAACTTACTCTTATGTGGTCAATGAATGCCTGTCCCTTATCTCCTTGCATAAGCAGGAAATTCTCTCCAGTAGGTGCCTTTAAGAATTCTTCAACAGTGATAACTTTGCTCACTGGTTTCTCTACTCCGTTTATGCTGACATCATTCTCTTTGTCTTCATCTGCCTCGCTCTTTGTTTCGTCATTGTCAGACTCATCCTCGTCTTCATCTTCGCTCTCACCTTCATCATCGTCCTCATCCTCGTCCAATGTACCCAAGGATTCTATTCTGTCAGAATTTTTCAAAGTTTCTACCAGTATAGCTCTGCCTTCCTCTCCAAAAGCATTACCATCTAAGGCCAGAGTTGTAAGCTGAATTTTGTCGGCCATGGCATCGGCGATGGAACCAGCACCTCGAATCTTGATCTCGTTAAAGCTCAGATTGAGTTCTGTTAGAGATGGATGATTTCCTACAATACCAAGAGCATCAGCCAGTACGACTGCACCACGTGTTTTGAGTAGACAGTCTCCAAGGTTGAGTCTTTCAAGACAAGAGAAATTGTGCAAAACATCTGCGAGGGCTTGAGCTCCTTTAGGACCAACAGTATTGTCATTCAGATTCAAAATTCTAAGACCTTGGTTAACAGACAAACCATTGGCCAGGGCTGATATGCCTACATGATATATACCATTTTGGGGCATTACAACCTCTTCCAAGCTTGTCAGTGTTTTGAAAACCTCGGCTAAAGCTGTGGCACCTTCATTTTCCAATCTGTTTCTTCCAGCAATAAAGACCTTCAGTGCAAAGGGCTTAGATGTGTCTCTCATACTATTGTTGTGACAATCCATCAGGGCTTTGGCAAGCATCTTTCCACCCGTGATACCAAGACCATTATTGTTTAGCCTCAGTTCTTTCAATGTGTAGCAAGAACTGGATCTCAGCAGGTCAGCCAAACCTTTGACACCAATGGGTCCAAAAGCATTGTCACTTAGGTCAAGTTCTATTAATTGGGTTCCTGCTGCACATAGTCCTCTTCCCAGATGTTCCAAGGCAACTGGAATTTCATCTTTCATTCGACCTGTGAACATATCCTTCCACAGAGCTCTCTTGAGTTTAGAGCCATTTTTTTCAATAGCTTTCGAGATGCCTTTTGCTGCATCAGGACCAAGAGTATTCCCCTCAAGGTCAAGATATTCCATGCTTTGGCATTTTTCAATAGCTTCAGAAACTTCTTTTGCTGTATAAAAAAATAGATGGTAAAATTATTATACAAGTATTACATAACAAGTACGCGTAAAACAATAATAAATTGTTTATATATATTTTTGTGAACTATATATCTGGTAGTGTTAAAATTCCATAAAAGAATTATTTATTATAAAAAGATTATAACTTTGGTAATGGTAAGTAAGTCTATCGATCAACAGCAGATTAATTTTTCAATTTATTGTTGGATACATAATTAAATACTTTTAAAAGAATGGATTAAAAATCAATAGAATAAAATAGTTTTTGACTAATTTTATTTTTTTCGACAACAACAAGTTGTAGAATATACAGTTTTACATATTTGTTTATAAATTATAAAAAGTCAGACATAACCTAAAAGTTAAAAAAGAATATCACTTATTAATATATTTATAAGGTGAGTATGAATGCTTATATCGTGATTCAGAAAAGAGAAAAAATAATAAATCGTATTGGCTTTCTTTTATTAGAATAATGCAGAATGTGTGTAATATACTATTTGATTTAGCAAATGATTTTTTATCAAATAGTCAAACAGGTTAGCTCGACCTTGAATTGCATATGATTTGCCATACGATCAGCAAAACCAAAACTCGAGAATACAAAAAACAATTTTCACAAAATAAACCTCAGCTTACCATCATCCTCGGTGTTGAGCTTCAACGACTTCCCGGCAAACGAGACACCGGTACCCTCGGTTTTCTGGCTGGCCTCGTTCAGCGACTTGCCAAGAGAGTTAAAATCAAAACTTGACATTTTCCTCGCTCTTAATTCTTGCAAACGGTAATCACAACAAATTCGTCCTCACTTTTTTATTCGCACAAGTCGTGAGCGTAAAAACAATGCGTCCGTCCACGCTGTGCACACCTTCTTTTTAACGTTTTCTTTTCGTGAACGCAAACAAAGCCTTTTGTAACGGGCGTAATAATATACGTACATACACGCGATGTAACGCGGGAAAAATGTATACAAAAAGTTACGCCATTTTGAGCAACTACGCAGGTCAACGGAGCAGTTGAATCTTTCTCTCTTCTGAACTCGGCTTTCTGCTATTATACGCGTGATCGGTGTGAGAGAGAGAAAAACTTTAGGTAGAGTCTATCTCTCTCGCACACGCTTCTGATAAATTGGCATCAGTGCGCTAGCTAATCATAATAGAGACCGTGTGAGAGAGATAGACTCTACGATCACGCTTTTCGCGGATACACAATGCTCCCTACTCCACAGTCCATCCATATCCCATATGCTTTAAAGCTTTGTGTAGTTTTAGCGTATACCACGGCGTATACTATTTATACTATAGTACATAGTAGTAAGCGGAAGCAACAAATGCATTGAACTGCTAACAGAGTGTTATATATAGTAAAAAGTTATTTAAATTGGAAAATTATTTTTAGTCATTATTTACGAATCAATTTAAAAAAATTACTTGTCAACAAATCGTCATTTTAACGGTCACGTTTGCCTTCTTTCTATACAGTTTCTGACGGTTATCGACGAGCAGGATTGCACGTGTTTACGCTGCAGACGCTGTAGTACACACGTTGTGCTCCTGTCGGGGTCTGAGGTTAGGAAGCATTTCTAGTTATTTCATATTTATAACAATGAATTGAAGTGAACGAAATAGTTATTTGAAGAAATTATAAAATTTGATAAAATTTACCTCTTAAGATGAAGACTAAACCGACTAGGCACAAGGAAACAAATACATTTAAAGTAAGTTTGAGGTTGTCTTGACTTGTGGTAAAGTACTATAAAGTTGATTATTTTCGACTGTATTTAAGTAATTTTTCTAATTTTTTATTTTGCACTATTCTTTGTTTATTAATTTGTAAACAATACTAATTTCTTAATTTTTGTTCTTCATTTTAACCAAATAAAACAATTTAAAACAGTGTATATTGCAGTTCTAAATCTTATTTGGCAGTAATAAATCATTATTAATTGTTTAATAATTATTTATTTTCCATCAAATATTACATTGATTTATAATTAACAATATCGTTTTAATTCACAGTTTAAACCCTTCTCAGAAAGGGTTAATGACATCGATGTTGACGTCTTCCATAAAGTTGCTCATCGTAACGAGATAGTTAATGAGGAAACTGAGACATTTTTCTACCAATGTATCCAAAAATGGAACTTTCTCAATCTTTCACAAAGCTACTCCAACTTCAGAAAAGAAGTGGCCGACATAATTACCCTACCTCAATTACTTAATCGTAAACAATATGTTATTGATACATTGATTAAGTATTTGAAATTAAAAGATCCATTGTGCTTACAAACTATTTTTGAGTAAGTACATTATTTCTTTAAAATAATATTATAAGAAATGAAAACTTAATCGTAATCTTTGTTTTTGTTATCGTTTTTACAGCTTGGTAATTGCGCTAGCTAAGGATTTACAAATTGATTTCTATGATTACTTTCCGGATTTTCTAACAACTATCATAGATTTGCTGCAAACAAAAGATGCTGAACAATTAGAGCACACTTTCCATACCTTGGCTTATCTATTTAAATTTCAATGGCGTTATATGATAAAAAATATTGATACGATTTTCGATCTACTTGTGCCTTTACTAGCTGATACACGGCCAACTTATGTGAACAACTTTGCAGCTGAAAGTTTTGCATTCGTGGTACGGAAGGTTAAAGATAAAGAAGCTTTTCTAAAACTAGTATTAGATGCTTTAGGTAAAAAGCCAGATGGAGTTGTGGGTTGTGGAAAATTACTGTTCCATGTCCTTGCTGGTGTTCCTGGGCAGTTTCACTCATGTGCTGAGTCCATGCTTAATATCTATCTGAGTGCTCTGCAGGATTCAACAATCAACCAGCAACTTCTTTTTCAAGTATTATCAACTGTTTTTAAATGCATCTCCAGTGAAATCCATTCACAGAAGTGCGATGTCTTGTGGAATGCTATATTTAAATCTTTAGACAAGTTATCTGAAAGTTCATTGACATTCCTATTGCGCTTGGTGCAGATATTAATAAATCACAAGGGAGGAGTGATGCTCAAAGATTATATATTGTTGTCCAAAAAGTTAGCAGAGTTTATTGACAAATACGCGACTAATGAGGAACTTTTGGAAGAAGCTGCTAATACCACTGTAGCTATTCTTCTCGCCTCCAATGTCAAACTTTTACAAGAAACTTCAAGCTTTCTTATTTTGAAATTGCTGTCTATTGACAATCTAGATTTGTTACTAAAAATCACGGAAAACCTCATTGCTTACTCGTCATTTGAAACTTTGGTACTGCCACAAATTTTCAAAAAAAGCAGCTTTTCAACTTTAGATGGAAAACTACTAGGATTGCTCACGAAGATCATATATGCAAAATCTCCTCCGACTCTTAACGGTGCAGGCTTTGAAAACTGGAGTAAATTCAGTCTCAACGTTCGCGGTACCGACAACGCTACGTTTCTATCTCAACTTTTAGATTCACTAAAAGAAGGTGAAGTAAAAGAAGACGCTTTAAAAGTGTTTATCGTTCTACCACATCTCACTTCTTTGCAAGAACAGCTTCGGGAGAAATTGAATGACTGCCTCTCGAACTTGTATAAACGTGTGCTTGAGAAGAAGGAGCAGCAGTCGAAGATTAATTTTGCGTTTCTTCTCGCTGTCGAGTGCGTGGCCCGTCTTAACAAGCCAGATGACTTTTATACAGTGATTAATTCCCATTCGGATACGAATCTACTGTCAGCCGTCACCTTGCACGACAACGACGTTTCCATACTGAATGCCTTGGATCTTTGCTTTACTTACCTAAAGAATTCGAGCTACATCGAAGAGTACATAAATCAGAAGATTTTTGACATTCTTCACAATTTGCTAGTTTCGAAGTTAGGTAAGGAAATGCACTTGCTTATTATAGAAAATTTCTTTATTCGTTTATTATCTTTAATCTTATATTTTTTTACGTATTTTGCAGGTTCGCCAAATTCTCAGATCCGTCTCACGATCTCTCACCTCTTCTCCCTCTTCACAAATGTACCGGCTCTCACACACGAGTCCGAAGACTTGAAAGTCCGCAACGCTATTGAACTTCCTTTCTTGGCCGAGAGTGAACAGGTAACCGTTCATAAGTATCGAGACCGTTTACTTCACATTCAGTCATTGGACTTCCACGGGGCTTCGGTGAGCCATCTCAACTCGAATTACTACGATCTACCGCTACACTATCTCTTCGGAAATCTCTACGTCAATTTCTCGTTACTTTGGGAGCCTGTGATACAAGTGATAAGTTCTTATGCAGTGAAGGACTGTTCACAATTCTGGAGCGTGTTTTTGTCAAAGTTGAAGGGAGAGGAAAACGTTAAGATGGTTGATGAACCGAATTTCGAGTGTGAGATTTTAGAGTGTTTGTCTGGAAAGATTTTAACAATGAAGGACAAGATTGATGATGAGAATTATAAGCTGTTGCTCTGGAAGTGTATGGCTCAGATAGTCAATTATTGCGAGGTGAAGAACAGGGATTACGTGGGGTTGTTTATTGACTTTGTGGAAGGAAACTTTTTCAAGTCGAATTCCGAGGATGCCAAGTCTTGCAACGTCAAGAAACGGGAGCAGTCTAAAGAAATTCAGGGTAACAAATATTTTATGTTATTTCATAATCTTTGACTTACGGCACATCTAACAGTATATAATATCACTTTCGTTTTCAGCCCCCGAAGTAGTCTTAGATAAAGCGGATGAAAAGGACTCCGAAGAATTTGAAGAAAAAAACGAAGAGGAAGATGAAGAAGCTAAAGATGAAGACAAAGATTCAAAACCACAGGTTGGCAGAATCGAGCGTGTGAAGCTTCTTCTAGCGATGCTTCAGGTTTTCGGCAAATTCACCAATGTTCGTTCACTGTATCGTGAACCAGAGATTCTGCGGATCTACCTGGACCTTCTTTCTTCTAAGAATTCAGAAATTCAGAAGGCTGCTCTCCATTGCCTTTATACCTATAAACATAAATATCTTACACCATATAAGGAGCAATTAGATAACATTGTCGACGAAAAGAATTTAAAAAACGAGCTTGCTCGCTTTCAAATTAGCGTTGGGGAAGGTATCGAAGCTGTTGTACAGGAAGAACATCGTGAGGGATTAATACCTGTACTAATGAGGATCTTGCATTCGAAGATGTCGCAGAGAGTGGGAATGAGGACTGGTGGCAAAACTGGTGGAATTGTTAGGAGAAAGACTATTCTGAGGTTTGTTATTAATATTTGACAATATAATTCACATAACAGGTCCTCATTTAAATTTTCGTTTTTTAATTATTGCAGATTCTTGGCTGGAGTAAAGGAAGAAGAAATGATGGTCTTTGTGCGCATGGCTTTCAAACCCTTCCAGAATTATCTACCTATACTTGCAGTGGATGAGTCCTCTCAATGTGAGGTCGACCTTCAGCAGATGGTGCAGGACATCGTCAACAACGTCAATCTCGAAAATGTCGTCCCTCCCAAACGTCTCCAAAGTGCTGTAAACCTATTGGCTGTGATAATCGAGCAATTTGGCGGAAAGATGACGGAGAAGCTTCTGCCACATCTTCTTGCTCTACTAATCTGCATTCTCGCACAAGTTGCTGGAATTCTCTCAAAATCATCTGAGGTGCATTCAGGTTATTTGGCTTCGTTGAGGAACGTGAGGAACACCTGCATCAATGTATTGGCACGGTTCTTCGCTCACTTTGAAAATTATGATTGGTCGAGTAGCGAGATTGATGCGTTGTTTGAAGTGGCGGTCTTCCCGTGGTTGAACAAACTACCTGTGGAGGGTATTCATAGTCCAACACCATTGCTAAAAATGTTAGCGGCATGGAGTCACAATCCCAGATACTATCCGCTATTCGTTAAACTTAATGAGGTATGCAAGTATTTACATATCAATTTATTGCTTGGAGTAATGATAAATATTAATTTTTTTTTATTTATAACTCCAGGAGAAGAAAACACCACTGGTCTACATTATCAGGTTACTACTTGGCCAAAAGACGCACAAATCTGTCCTCCAGATGATTCTTGACATGGTGGAGAAGATGTTAACCCTTCAGGATTTCGAAAGAGAAGATCCTGAGCAGATGGAGGTGGATGAATTCAAACCCAAATCCTTACTGCCGACAGTTACGAATAAGCTGGAATTCGAGAGGAATGACTCTATAAACTTTGGCTCGGCTATCTTACTGCCGCACGTAACTGATATTCTTGTGTACATCGAGCGTAAATTGAAAAGGCAGGCTAGACAAGGTGCTAGTCGAACTGAACTAGTCATCCTTTCACGCATCTCTGAGTTCGTGTCGGATTCCAAAACCTGTGACACGCTGTTAACCCTTGTTTTGCCGATTTTACAGAGAAAATCTGGCGATTCTGAAGAAGTAGTCATTCAGTTGTTAACCACAGTCACGAACCTTTTGAAGCACGTTGATGAACCAAAGAAACATCTCAGACCAATTCAACACCTTCTAGCTCAAATCACAACTGCACCAGCTAGAAAAATGTTGATGCATTTACTGATTACTGTTGCCCGGGATGACGAACACATGAAAAATAATCAAGCCCTCCTTGTAGAGCTGAATGCTTACGATCAGAGGTGGATTGATCAGCCCGACTTCCAGAGGAGGCTTGACGCTTTTGGTGAAATTGACAGATTGATAAAGGAGAAAGAAGCGACGCTAGAGTTTGGCGTAGCAGTAATTCTCAACTGTTTCTTCTTTCTGAAAACTGAGAACGACCTGGCTATGAGGGACAGATCCGGCCAGTGCCTCAAGTCTATTGGCCTATATCTTGCCAAAAATTATAGCGATAATTCAACGGACAGGAAATACCTTATTGAAGATACGATTCTCACCATGGTGCGTCACGGTATCAGAAACAAAAACGATAACGTGAAATTCCAGTCTATAGCTTTCCTTGGCCACATGGCAATGGAGTGCCCAGAAGTCCATCCTGTGCTGCGAGACCTGCATGCCTTGACCAACAAGCAAGACCCCGAGGTGGACTTTTTCGAAAACATGCAGCATCTGCAACTACACAGAAAAGCAAGAGCTCTGCTCAAGTTCTGCAGTGTAGCTAAAACATTGACGAAGGCACCGAACCCCAGGACGCTTACGCAGTTCATTTTGCCATTAGCTTCTTCCTACTTGTGCAATGAGAAGTTCTCAAACAAGAATAGTATAGTAGATGCAGCGATTGAGACAATTGGAGTTGTCTGCAGGCTGCTGCCGTGGAATCAGTATGAGATCGTATTGAGATTTTATTTGGATAAGCTGAGAACATGTGTGGAGTTCCAAAGGCAGCTTATCAGAATCGTAGTGGCAATATTGGATTCTTTCCACTTTGATCTATCAAAATTTAAGGGATTGGATGAAGGCATTCTAAAGAAGCGTGGAGAGGAGAGCTTAATGCAAGTACTGGTTGTAGACGGTAAGTATTGCCGATCAAATTTTTTAAGTTAGTCTTCATGTCGCTACGTGCGTTGAAAAGTAATACATATCTTTAATTACAGACCTCAAAGTCGAAAAAGAAGCAAAAGCAGAAGCTCCAAAGGAAATTTCAACGGAAGAAACTCCAACACTTACTGAAGAATCCTCGAAGCCAGATGACCTTACAGAACCCGAAGAGATAACCGATGAGCATCTCGATGAAGCTTTGAACGATGAGGCTATTGCTGAAGCTACTGAAGAGACTGAAGAATCAGCCGAACCCACCAAAGATTTACCAGCAATGGAAAAAATAACAGTACTGTCACAGTACATGGCAAAGCGTTTAGTCTACAGCATCTCGAAAGGGCTGTTGCCCCAGTTGCATAAGGCCATTGCTGTGAGGACACGGCACGAGGGTAGTCACAAAGTGAACAAGAAGAGGATAAGTACTGACCAGGAAGAGGAAGAGCTCATGCGGGTGCCTATAGCACTGGCTATGGTAAAGCTGCTGCAGAAGTTACCACAAGGAATGCTGGATTCAAATTTAAGAGGGTGAGTACATAAGATGATTGCATATGAAAACTTTTTGAGATATAAATTCAAATTAAATTTTGTTTGTGTCTTAGAATATTCACGAAGATATGTACCTTCTTGAAATCGCGCCTGGAATCCGTACGACGAACTACTCGTGAGATCCTCCAAAAGATCATGGTTACCCTAGGTCCGGATTATTTGCATCATTTGCTCAAGGAGATGAATGCATTGCTGACTCGTGGCTATCAAGTTCACGTACTCACCTTCACGATTCACGCGGTGCTCGTTTCTTTGAAACCATATTTCAAGCCAATACATATGCGTTCAAACTTGTCGAGTATCTTAACTGTATGCAAGATCGATCTGTTCGGTCCGACTGCTGAGGAAAAAGAAATTGCCGGAATTGTAAAAAATGTGTCTGAAGCGAGGGCTACAAAGAGTTATGACATCTTCCACATATTGGGAGAATTCATCGATGAAGGTAATCTTCTTTAATATATATATTAAAGTAAATAATTCACGCAAAAGTTGAACGGTAATTAATTGTTGGATTCTCTGTTTAGGTTCCCTGATAAATGCAGTTGTGCCCCTAAAAGACGTATTATCTCGCACTCATTCACATAAGACCGTGCGCAAAGTTACAGAGTCTTTTCGACAACTGGGTCTAGGATTAGCGGACAACAAGTACATAGAAATTGAAAAAATGTTAAACTTCTTGTACGGCGTAGCCTCCGAAAGTATCCCGCAGTTGATGCCGGAGAACAAAAAGAAACAAGAGGTCGAAGAACAGAAGAAGAAAAATGAAGCTGCGAAACAGAAGCCAGACTGTTATTTAATTCAGCCGGCACCAAAGACCAAGATGGGTATAAAGGCTACTGCGAAAACATCCAAGAATACCAACGCGCATGTCATGGTCGAGTTCAGTTTGAGGCTATTTCACATATTGCTGAAGAGAGATAAGGTTAATGATCCGGATTTGAAATCCGTAATGGATCCTTTTGTGCCGATTTTGAGTGATTGTTTGAAATCTCAACATGTCAAGGTATATTCTAATGCTAACAAACTAAAACGTTTTACGAAATTTGGTAATTCTTGTTCTGTATTAATTTTTTAATATGAATTTTAGTTAACCACATTAGCTTTGCAATGTTTTGGTTGGATCCTGAAAATCGACCTTCCTTCAGTACGTTCATCGGTAACGGAGATCTGCAGCTCGATGTTTAAAATCCTCCACAAATATGCTGTTTCTGGTCTCAGTAAAGGCGACAACTACGACCTGGTGATGGCTGCCTTTAAAACCATGTCCGTTCTTGTACGGGATGTCAAGCATTTTGTCATCACGTCCGATCAGCTGAAGGCGCTACTAATTTACGCTGAGCAGGATCTACATGACGGTGACAGGCAAGCCACTGCCTTTGGTCTTCTCAAAGCCATAATTCATCGTAAGCTGGTGGTGCCCGAGATGCATCAGGTTATGGAGAAAGTCGCGATTTTAAGCGTGACTTCAGAACTCGACAATGTTAGGAAACAATCTCGAGCTGTGTTTTACACTTACCTGGTAGATTATCCGCTGGGAAAACTGTTAGACAAACACCTATCGTTTTATGTGACTCAACTCGACTATGAATTGCAACCCGGTAGACTCAGCGTTTTAGAAATGATCTACAGCATTGTTACTGGATTCCCAGTGGTAAGTGTTCATACACATGAAAATAATTCTGTAAGTTAGTATAATAAATGTGAATTAAAAGGATTATTTTTAATTTTTAGTCGGTACTTTATAAACACTCGGGTCTTATTTTCTTGACGGTCGGTGCTAGGCTAGTGAATGACGATGATTCGATTTGCAAGAAAGTGTGCGCCAAGTGTATCAAAGAAATGATAACTCGTTTCTCGCACAACCAGAGGCTCAAACTTTTTGATATTGTCGTCATATGGATGAAGGACAAAAAATTAGTACACCGAAGGCTAGCCGTTCAGCTTTGCGGTATTTTCGTATCGGTAGAAAAGGACTCATTCGAAGCCAGACTCGACAACTTGCTTCCGTTACTAACAAGACAGTTTTACGCCACGGACAATTTCGACGATGACAACCAACCTGGCCGTTTTGTCAAAATACAAAAGCAGGAGGACGAAGTGCACGATGAGAATATAAAAGACCCAGAACGACTGAAAGATCATCACCTCTTCCAAGTATTGCAGCTGCTGCTGAAAATATCAGCAAATTGTCCGGCATTTTTGAAAGATAAGAAGTATCAGGAGTTTGTTGACACTTTCGCAGGTAAATATTCGGACCCAAATATTTAATAAAAATTTAAATGTTAGTAGGTTAATTGTAATTATACATTTTAGAGCACAGTCAGTCGTTATTAGCGCATCCTCACTTGTGGGTAAGACTGTCCGCGTCGCAGTTGCTCGGATTTATTCTTGCTGCCCTTGACGTTGAAAAGATAATCGATCTAATGAATAATCCTGACGAGTGCAATCCAGATGACGGATTCGTATACTCTGAACCGGTGGACAAACTGAGAAGTCTGATACTGGATTCGACAGCGCAGTTGCAGCCAGATACGGAATTCGAAGAACTGTACGACCAAGTCATCAAGAATCTAGTTTTCATTGCTAGATTATTAAAAGTCACTAGCGCCGAACAAGAAAATGAAAATAAAGAAGAAGAAAGCAATAAGAGCGAACTATCGCTACTTTGGCTTCTGAAGAAGCTGAGGAAGTGCATCAATCTTGAAGTATCGCAAGCGCCTAAATCTACCGTTGTTGTAAGTGACACCCGCAGAGATAAGAAGCATACTACTTTTTTGGATATTTTATGATTGAACCGTCTCTAATTTTGTTTATAGAGAACCGCAGTCTTCAAATGGATGGCTGGTGTAATCGCGACGGTGGACATCGTGTCTCTTAAGCCAATACTGTTCCACTTCATGTCGCCCTTGGCCAGGGAAATGGCAACGATCGAAGAATCAAACGCTCCGCTTCGCCAGTTAGCGAAAGAAGTCGCGACGATGATCAAAAAGAAGACGAGCGTCGAGGAGTACACCCGACTATTAAGTCACGCGCAACAGAGATTGGATACGCGACGAGCAGAAAGGAAGAAAATTCGATCGCAACAGGTGCGTATCCTTGTATATAGATACATACAAATTTTTGTAAAAGTACAATATAACAACAATTATATTTGGATTCTAGTTTGTCACCGATCCAGAATTGGCAGCTAAGAGAAAGATTGCTAAGCAACAGAAGAAAAAGGTTGCACGAAAAAGGAAAATCGATAGCATGAAGGGTAAGAAGGGTATGAGGAAAAAAGTGAAACGGGAAGTCGATCTGGAAGCCACGTAATTTTCTGAGTTTCCGTTTCCTTTAATCGTGTAAATATTTTTGGACCATATTGTTTACCTTTGTAACAATAACGGTGAAGTGCTCTGTACATAGTTCTTTATGTCTTCTAATGTTTATTAGAAAAAAAATATAAATATACAAATTTAAGATTGAAGACTTGTCTTACTTTTACCTCGACTTCCGACTTCGTCAAGATTGCATGAAAAGAAAAATAAGTACACATTTGTTATTGAAGTCAACTTAGTCAACCGCTTTTTTTACAAGAAATTTCCAATCATAGACGGATAAACCAAGTATACGTCCTAATTCATCAATACTTCGAAACGATTTATCCATCAATGTTGCTCCGTTATTAGTCTTTAACTACTATAATCTACATCCATAATGTAGTCTCGGATTAGTCCCCGCAAGTATATAAGTTATCGCCTGATATTCAGCCGTAATGTTAAGCATCACCAGCGCCATTTCGCCGATGTAAAAATAAATGATGCGGCAAAAAACTGAACTACTCTTTTGGTGGCTAAACGTCACTGAACGATATATTGTAAACAACGGTTTAACATTGTTGCTAGTCCTTGATTTCATCAATTTTCAATGCGTGTCTAACTGAAATTATGATAGAAAAACGAATGGCTTCAAGAACTTTTTTAATTGTTTTCAATAAGACATTTTTAAGATGGCGCCACGGGTCACTTAACTAGACGAATACGGAGTCAATTTTTACGCAACATCAATTTAGGCTAATATATCAGACCGCTCATCGTAAGTCTCGGCATGTGCGCACGCGGTGACGGCTCTAAAAACCGACGATATACCGAGGGCTGATCATAAAATGATACCGGTAGATGAAGTGTTTTTGTTGCTAATTCTCTTGGCTGTCGTAGCCGTTGCTGGACTCGTGTGTCAAAGCTATTTCGGAAGGAAGAATCCTCCAGGTGAGTAGTATTGTTGAAATTGACTTTTGAATTTTTCTTCTAGCGAATTAATGAATGAATGCCGTCTTGTGTTATAAGCGTCTGAATCGTGTAGCAGAGAAGTTCAGTTTACTTCACACGTACACTCAGATATAATTGCTGCGGCGTCAAGTATAGGTTTGCGTCAATCTTTTCAATTTAATGTTTTAATAAAAACACAACTATTCAACGAAGATCATTCGAATACATTAGTGTAGCTTTTATTGACAAGTACTGTATATATGTTACTGTATAAAACTTGCATCACTGTAGTTTGTTTTTATTTTTTCAATCGACTGTTATTTCTATCATTAAAAGCCGTTTAAAAATCACGCCGTATCGATTACGATAAATTAAGTGATGTTGTAAGTCGCGGAGTCCTGCATCATTACGTGATGCAGTTCTCCGGCATACGTAAGACTACCCTGATGTGTGTCAACGTTATAGAGAGAAAAACACGTGACAGCTCTCATATTTCGTCCCTATACTTCTTTTATTCTTTATTTGCTCTGAAAATAGCAGGACGCCCCCCCCCCCTTCTCTTGCCCCCTCTTCTTCTCTGTCGAACTAAGAAAGCAAACACGTGCGTGGTATGGGTTTTCTTCTTCGGTGATTTTGTTTTTACTTCTGACACGTTTTCCTGCTAATGACCCGCATGCACGAGGACTAACTATAGATGCAAACTCAGCATGTGTTACCTATACTGCAAAAAATGTAGTAGTACGTATAAAATAAATTTTATTTATTGTACATTAATCATTTACTATGCGTACTTTACTACGTACATACATACTATAATGTACTAAGGGAATATTTACTAAATTTAAGCAACGTTATTTTTAAAGTGTATTAAATATTTCCTTAAAATTTTCCTTAATTTCCTAAAAAATGTTTACCAGGACACCAAAATAATTTACTGCAATAAATTAATATATGAACATTCATTAAGTTTTATTAACAACTTAGTGCTTTTAAAAAAGGCAGGCTTGCTTTAAGATTTCTTAGTTGAAAACTGAATAGTACATTGTATGTAGGGGAGCGTGGGGCAAAACTGTACGTAGTCGCTTTTTTAGTTTTTACTTTTCACTAGAGCAATTGGCAAAAAAGCTCCCAGTTTTGTTTTCTGAGCAAATTCAATTTTGTATACTTTGATTTTCCTACTAGAATTTTTTTTGTGAAGAACTAAAAAGCTTGATTTTTAACCGTTTTGCCCCAATTACGAGGTAAAGCTGTACACACGAAATTTTTTAGTATTTTTTCACTATATCTAATTTAATTAAAAAATTAAGTGGACAAAATATAGCTCAGAAACGTTGAGCATTATTTATGTTGAAATCCGTTAAAAAGACTAAAAAAGCGAAAGAAAAATATTGATGAAATTGGGATAGATGTGTACAGTTTGGCCCTGAATTTATTTGATCCTTTAATTTATCGTAGCTACGTTAATTTTTAAGCATTTGAGGCTTATTCTTTTCAATATTTTCATAATTAATTTTACTTTTTACGTATCAGATGCAAGAATAAATATTTATTTGAGAAGAATGGTTAATTAATCAGATCATAAAGTGAAAAAGTTCCAAAATGAATTTTTTAAATCACACCATAATTTTCTAAAATGTTACACAGGCGATTTGTTAACGAAATGGACATGATTACGCAGACAAAAAACCCAAAACGAATAGGGTAACTTTGGGACTCGATTAAAATCGCTAAAATTGATACGAAACGATTAAAATTGAATACGTAAAATAACAATTAAAATCTAGGCTTTATCAACTTTAATTGATTCTATCGATTTTAATCAAGTGCTAATACTAAAAATAGGATTTAGTTATATAGCTTAGTGCGATTAATAATTTAATCAATCGAACGGCATCGTTATCCGATATTATATAAGTAGTTTTTGTGGGTATCGGAATATCTTGATATGTTAATTCGTTTTGAAAGATAGTGGGAGAAACTAATTATTGTACGATTCATGTTTTATAATAATTGCAGGAATATTTTCGTTATATTCGTGACTCAAATATTTTCTATTTTATACGTCAGCCACATACTAATAAAAATGGGAAAAATTACAATACTGTTGAGTAAAATTTGATATAATTTATATTAAATTTTATTTGACAGTATTGTAGTTTTTACTGAACAATTTGAAATATTTACTAGACTCTTCTCTACGTGTAAACATTTCAATATTATTATGCACTACAGACGTGAAAATATGTCCACTATAACTCCGTTATATAAATGACGATGAGCAGATAGTGATATTCGACATGGATTTCTTTATTATCTGAAAAAGAAAAAACCACTTAAAAAAATAATAGTTCGCGTAGTATTTAACCACCAAAGTTACTAAAAGTTCAAAAAAATGTTTGCTCAGCCAGGTAATTAATTACTCATCGAGTATTATAGTCTGTTTTATAGTAATTTGTAATTGGCTTGCGACTTTTGGTTGGCGCATGTTTAACAAACGGAAAAAAAACTTGCTGCGGTGAGCAAACTCATTTTTTTGGACCCTGATGTAGTGTCCGACTTCTTGCAGAACGACGTACAACGTATAAGAAAATCAAAATAAAAAGTATTGCTCTTTCGCAGGACCATTCCCATGGCCATTAGTAGGCAACATGAAGGAGCTCCGCGAGTTGAGCGTCAAACTCGGCGGCCAGCACGAGGCTCTCTTGGAGCTTTCCCGAAGATACGAAAGCTCGGTGATCAGCTTGAAGCTCGGCAGAAGTAGCACAATCGTCGTCAATGGTAGCGAGGGCATAGATATGGTACTCGGGTCCGAGGATTTCGACGGACGACCTTGGAATTTCTTCATCAAACTCAGGAACATGGGCAAGAAAAAAGGTATAGACTTGTATTCGACTTTTTCAGTCGAATCGTATGGATTTATTCGAATTATTGTCTCACAATTGGAAAGGCATAACGATGAACGACGGGCCGGAGTGGCGGGAAATTCGAAGCTGGTTCGTGCGAAGTATGCGCTCGATTGGATTCGCCCGTCGTGAAATGTCCGACTTCATCAAGGAGGAGCTCCAGCAGATCTTGAAGAACATCGGCAAAGGTGGCGTGCGACAGATGAAGCCCATCCTCGAGCCTGCAATCATTAACGTTCTCTGGACCTTTGCCACGGGGAAGAGGTTCGACGAGGACAAGTAATACAAAAGGCATACGATTGATTACTATATATCTGAGGCTTCCTGGAACAAGCATCTAAGTTAAATATTGTCGCAAATTGAGTCGCAAACCTACTAATGTATCCTATAATATTCCCGGAATTTAGTTACATGCACAAACGCCTAAGTCCGACTGTCTGAAATCCATACCTGAACTAAGCGCCTAAGTCCACTTGAATTTAGAATAAAAAAGCTGATGACTTTAGCTCCGATCATGGAGATCAGTGCGAACATTAAAGTCGCATTTTCTCGAAAACATAAAAAATTGACTTAGGCAGTTGTCTCGGGAAGCCATGGATATATTACATAGTGAAAATATATAACCGACATTTCACTGTATGCAAACTGTTCGCAGATTACAGTCCTTCATGAAGCTGATGGAGAGGCGAGGACAGGTGTTCGACATGACGGGCGGCTTGATATCGGCATATCCGTGGATACGACACATAGCGCCTGAGTATTCCGGCTACAATCTCCTTACGACCGTCAATAACGAATTCAAAGCCGTTCTCATGGTGAGCTGTTTGATCTGCATCTATTTTCACGTCCGTCGCATTGTAACGTTCAAATTGAAATACGAGCTGACGTGGGTGTATTGTATTCTGTTTCAGGAGGTCATCGAGGAGCACAAGAAGAACTTTGTGCCCGGAAGCGAAGCTGATCTTATCGACATGTTCCTCAATGAAATGTACACTGGCAAAGGGCCGCAGGCCGGTTTTGACGGTAGGATATACATGAGGAAATCTTTCAGTTTTAGGCGTCAGTAAAAATTATAAATTTTAAAAATAGGAGTATAGCTTATTTCTAGACTGGTTCTTTTGATTGTGTGCGGCACGTACTTGATGACTGTGGGTGCAGACGGAAAATGTGTACTTATGAGGATGCTGAAAGTACAGGAAAAGAGCTTCAATTTAACTATTTTGTTTCTTTCTTCATGAATTTTCAAGCAACCATTTTTGAAGATCTTTTTTTTTCACTAACTATACGCATTTTCTGTTTGCGCCCTCAGAAATCAAGTTCGTTTCATAAAATTTGATTGGTCGAGAAAACGACAGTGCCTTAATACAAAGCGTGTTTCTCAAGTTCTGCTGGTTTTTTCACATTGCACAGTGCGTCACAAAACACTTTTCTTCTGGTATACTATTTTTTTTACATTGAATGCCACATAGATGGAGAAAAATTGGGCTAAAACCGTGTGCCTATACTTTAAAAATTTACCGTTTGCTAACCCCCAAAGCTGGCAAGTTTAAAAACATTTCCTCTTATACATTTACTTACACCGTTTATTTCACCCACGGAAGAAAACAATTCGTTTATTTGATTATGTTCCATGTGTACTTTTGAAAGTTATTTTACGTTTCAGTAAGCGCCTCCGCGCCAGACTAATCAATCTAAACCATTGTAATTAGCCACGGAGGCTCACAATATATAAATACAACGCACGGCATTCTGTCATTACGCAAGCGCGATGCTACACGCAACGTTAAAGATTCTCGCTCGACTTAATACGTACACCTTAATTCGCACGACGCACGTTTTGTTACGCGGACAAAAAGAGCGCGCGGAGAAAGCTGCAGTCGCCCTTTCAGTCGTGTGAATTGCGCATCACGAGCGATTCTCGACAAACATTTTTCTGGCTTTGAATGGCGTGTGTGACTTTTTTTTCTATTTTTCCTTGCAGAGGACCAGCTCGTGATAATACTTCTGGATATCTTGTTGGCCGGCTTGAATATCACCGCGACGACGTTGCAGTTCCTGTTCCTCAACATGCTGATCAATCAGGACTCGCAACGGCGTCTTCACGAGGAGATCGATTTGGCGATAGGCCAGGACAAGCTTCCGGACTTTAGCGATAAGTCAAAGTAAGTTTTTTTTTTGCGGGGTTCAATATCGATCGAAAATCAAGTCGATTTATCACGAGAAAATTGCCGAATACATTGCCGGCGTCGATTTTCGAACGTACAATACCACAAGCTTATATATCCCCTAAAAAAAGACTTGAACAATCCAATCTCAATCGTTGAATCTCGATACTCTCTCTCTCTCTCTCTCTCTCTCTCGGTCGTTCCTTATCAGATGCCTTTGAAAATTTCCCTAAAACAGCACAGAAAGTTGTTCCAATCGACAGGCTCTCTTTCACCTGGCCCCGCAAAAATCGTCGCATGCAAAAGGTGCATAAAGCCGATAAAGGCGGGCCGAGGTATCGGCCGCATAAATCAATACGTCCGAGTCGTGAGAAATGCTCGAGCCGCGATTATCGTGACATCGTCCGTGTATACACATGCGGATGAGATGCGGCAAAAACTCTCGGCAGCTCGTACATGTATACTTATATATACACGTGAGAGAGTAAAAGCAAGCAGGTATACATACATGTGTATACATATATATATACTATATACTATATAGTATAAGTATAGCGAGTCTCGAGAACTTTCTTCGCAGGCGCGCAAAAAAGGCGATGCCGCTGTAAATGTTGCATATCAAATGCAATTGCGACTTAATGTTTATATATACCAGCTCATCGCGTGCGCTTAAGCTCGTGGAAAGTTTTCAGCTACGCGCGCTCTAACTATAATTTAAACTCTTTGATTTCAAGACACTTTCATGTAAAACATAAACGCATTTTCAAAAGAAAAAAAAAATTTTTTAAATATACGCCTGTCGTACTGGCCACCCGTAAACGCACGTCTGTATCGCAGGCTGCCGTACGTCGAGGCTGTGATCTTGGAAAGCCAGCGACTGGTGCCCGTGGTGCCGATCATCGGACCTCGTCGAGTCCTGCGCGACACGAAGCTCATGGACTACGACATACCGCGCGAGAGCTTCGTCATCATGAACCTGTACTCGGTGAACTCGAATCCTAAGCTCTATCCGGAGCCGCGCAGCTTCAAGCCCGAGAGGTTTCTCGTTAAAGGGACTCGAGTCAAGGACGATAATCTCATCGTTTTCGGCAAAGGTGAGTTACTTATATATTATTTACTTTTTTTCAGGAGAATTACGCGAGTTATAAAACGCACCTTTTACACCAGACTAATCAATGCTCTTCCTATAATCTTCGCGTATACATCTTCCTCAATATACGATTCGCACACGACAGTTTCAATATAACACCAGGCACACGGTTACACACCCACGCCTGAAGCTCGAGATAAAATCGCGTGCGTTTCCCTTTCGTTCAGCGGCGTGCGCGCGCGAGAAAACGAAAGTCGCGCGCATATATGTAGGTATACGAGACAAAAGCGCGACGCGCTTCCTAATCAGCCGAGGTCTCATCAGCTAGATTAACATCGCGTTTCCGGATTTTCCAGAGCTATACGTATACGATGGTGAGAAGAGCCGTGCGCACGCGCGTTATCGGCTTGCTGTCGAAGTATATCGCGCGACGATTATATGCTAATTCGCGCGCTTTGCGTAATTCATCTGTTTGGGAGGTACAGCAGGTTACGCATTTGATGCGCTGCTAGTTTCTAGCCTAAGCTCGCGTGTCATTCGTAATTGTATGAAAAAGTTAAACGTTCGTTTTCCGAAGAGGTGTGGAGCGATAAAGAAAATCAATTATTGAATAGTAATTTATTTTCGACTGACTGTAACACCTGTGCCGTGTAAGTGCTGGATGATGACTCTACTATAACTCGTCGAAGTGATTGAATATATTTTTTCACTCACTTTCCAAACCGTTATATTACTTAAAATTAATTCGATCGATGATCGAAAAAAAAACATTTTCTAATCTCAATAACTTCCCGCAGGTCACCGCCAGTGTCCAGGCATAGCTCTGGCTAAGAGCGCGCTGTTCTTGCTGTTTACCGGAATTATGCAGCGGTACGAGCTTCTGCCGGTTCCAGGTGGCGAGCCACCCGGTCTCAAAGTCAAGGTGGGGATCACAATGTCGCCGAAGCCCTACGACGTCCTCATTGTGCCGAGGAACCCGTCCGGCAAGGTCAGAGTTCACTCCTGAAGACCTGCATGTGGAAAATCACTCGGAGATCGAGGCATTTT
Source organism: Muscidifurax raptorellus (assembly GCA_020010945.3). NCBI lineage: Eukaryota > Metazoa > Arthropoda > Insecta > Hymenoptera > Pteromalidae > Muscidifurax > Muscidifurax raptorellus. The sequence goes on along the minus strand of CM052077.1, from coordinate 17,175,857 downwards.
CGATTCGCAGATGAGCCTGGATATAAAATTTATCTGCGAATCGCGTGGTTCGTTGAAGGGAGGATCGATTATGGTTTCAGCAGGGCCGGAGTATGTTCTATATAATAGCTTGCACACTGTTTGTAGATAAATGACTGTATTTATTGGCAGAGTGTGAGATGGTGTCTAACACTAGTTGACTCGACCGCGAAGGAAATCGAAGTAGCTATAATTTACCTACGCGATTATATAACGGATGTGTAATAATACTATATAAGTAGGAAGGTATAAATGGTTAGTTAATTTTTGCGGCTTTCGCGAAAGCTTCGATATACTCCAAATTTGTTGAACCTTGATTGCCGCATATACAGATGATTAAGCTGCATTTGTAAAGGCTTATTGAGTAATCGATGGAACATCGCGCTGTATGCGTTTATTCAACATCATTTGACAAGATCTCAATGACGCTCAGAAATATTGTTTTTTTTTCAACATATATAAATATACAGTATCCGATGACTATAAGCGCTTGTAATGTTTGTTTTTCAAGATTATCCCTTCATTGAGAATTACTGCAGGTAGACAAAGTGAGTCCATTGATAATTTCTCGTTGTAATGAGTAATATATTGTTTCATGTCTCGTAAATGTGCTAACGAGACTCTATACATGGCAATTTCTCGCGAACGTCGCTTTGACGCAAATTTTCAAAGGTACATATACAGCGGTGATCCACATGAAATCAAACGCGTTTGCTTTCAAATAAACAGTGGGAACACGTCTTCCGCCAAGTCGGATGCATCGAAGCGTACGTCGTTTATTTACCGATCCTGATGTGTATGGCTTTCTTTGGCCTTTCATGTGTCGGTTCGCGATGTTGCACACGTCGCGGATATATACACGGAGATGAAGAGTTTGTTATATTTAAAAGACTCGAAAATAATTTTCAAGGCGTTTATATCTTTTATCATATATGTACATTATAAAATTATACTGTGTCTTAGCACTCGCTACATCCACTCTAATACACGTTTTTAAAAAACGAGAAAAAATATCTGACACTCATCTCGTTCACATATTTATATATCAATACACGCAGAATCCGCGACTTCAAAGATCGCGCGCAATTTCAAACAAACATAGATCGATGTATACATTTTCGTTAGCCTCGCATTTGATGCGCAAAAACGACAGATCAGTGGCGAGGCTTGAGCTCGAGGTAGTAGGGCGTAGGCGAAATGAGGAAACCATCGATGCCTTTGAGGTCCGGAGGCTCGTAACCCGAGGCTAATTTCATGTCAAAGTGTTGCAGGACGTAGGTGAAGAATAGGAAAAGCGAGTTACGCGCCAAGCCTTCGCCCAGACAGCGTCTTTTGCCTGAAAGTCGAAGTTATGTATCACAACGTTGTCTCCAGCGATTGGCGATGAACATTTGAAGTACGATGAATGGCTCTTACCTAGACTGAATGCCATAGCGCCGGGTGCTTGCCGAAATTTGCCCTGATCGTCGAGGAATCTTTGTGGTTTAAATTCCTCCGGATTTTCCCATTGCGATTTGTCGGTGTTGGCACTGTAGAAGTTCAGGAGGACGGTCGTATCCTGTAATGTAATGCACGTCTGTTGTAAAACATTCATACGAAATGGCTAGAAAAAAATGCGCGCACCTTTGGAATCAGGTATCCCTCGAGTGTGGTATCTTTTAAAGCTTTGTGAGGTATTCCCAGTGGAGCCAAATGCAGGAACCTTTGTGCCTGTAAAAAGGTGTGTACAGCAAACGTAAACTATACATTCACTATGCAACGCTCATAAATAATAACAATCTGTACGTGTTATGAACCTCAGCTAGGAAAGCTTCGATTTTTGGAAGTAGCGGCATGTCAGCCAGGGTCGGTGGCCTATCCCTTCCGATAACGGCGTCCATATGATGCTGTAGCTCCTTGACCCAGTGAGGATTGAGCGCCAGGAAAGAAAATACCGCCGCCAACGAATCGGTAGTAGTCTTCGAGCCGGCGAGAAACAGGTCCAGACACAGGATCAGTAGATTCTCGTCTTGTATATATAATAGCGACAACAATTTGCATTATTCTACCAGCCAAGTTGAGGATCGATTCGGTGGTTCGAAAATGCGCGATGATGGGAATTAATGATTGGAAATCGGATGCTTCGGCGACTTCGTGTGTGTGTATATCGGAACGATGAATCATTCATCGATTATAGGCTTTTAATCAACGTAACTAAGTGGCCACTCGTCGCTTCGTTGAATCAAACGTATATATTTTATGCTTGAAGAAATAAAAAACTCACTGTCGAAGATGCTCTCCTCGTCAGTCCCGGGCTGTTTAGCCCTGATCTCCATGAGGAAAGCGTCGATGAGATCTCTTGGCTGGTCCTTCGGAAGACTGGTCTCGTGCTCGGCTATTTCCAGGCTCAAAAAGCCCCAGAGATTTTGCAAGTTCGACATGAGCTCGTTGAATCCCGACAGTTCCGGAATGACAAAGCGCAGGAAGGGCATGTGCGACATCACTCCGCCTACCGTGTCGGTCAACCTGCGATTATATATAAGATATAAAAGTGTTATAACACCGACAATTTCTCCGGCGCTGCAGATGTATATGTTTATAAGCCGATCATGTAAATTACGGCGTGTCTGTTTTTTTTTTCATGTAAATCCGAGATAAGAATATACCTCTTGCGAATATCATTTGCATAACTCATACTCGATAAGCTGCATCTCTTCTCTCTCTCTCTCTCTCTCTCTCTCTCTCTCTCTCTCTCTCTCTCTCTCTCTCTCTAAGCTTCTGGTCCAGAAAACGAACAACGAGTCCGAAAAAGTGTCACGCGGAGAAATCCCGATTATTTTTTTCCCTCTTGTTCGACCTATCGCACACGTAATTTTATCGCCGAATTTTATTTCCCGTGCAACGTATATATACTTTTACGCGGATCTCTGAGCAGCTTACGCCCGATACTTCTTTTTTATCCTCTCGCAGCGAGTGAAATCGTTATGGTCAGCGGTTAAATTTTACGCGCGTGAGAACTCGTTACTACTATACACCATCCTGTACATTAGAAGAAAATGAAATTTTTCCCGACTCACTTGAACACCTTGTGAACGACCCTAAGAATTTCCTTCAACTTGAGATCGTCGTACTCGAACCTGTGGCCGGCCAGCATCGTCCAAAGCGAGTTCAAGACCGCGATGTCGAAGGCGGTGTGCATGGGTACCGGTCCCTCGCGGGCCTTCTCCTCGAGAAAATCGACGAGTCCTTGAGCCTCGGTGACCAAGCGCTGGCTCATCGCTTCACCGCCGAGGCCGAAAACTTTGAAATGCCGCATTGTGAAGCGTCGTTGCTGCTGCCATATCGAGCCTTGGGCGAACAGCACACCTGCGTGCGAGAAGCGAGTTTTCCAAGACTTGTCGTTGAAGTTGAAGCGAGGGAATGTTTAGAAAGGATGCAATTATATAAAGATCGACGAAGTGCACATCAAACCTTTCTCTTTTCCAAAGGAGCGAACTCGAAAGAAGAAGCTACTCGGCCTGCCGTTGAATTCCTCCCTCAGGAGAACTTTCTTCACCAGGTCGTGCGTCGAGACGCAGATGAACCGCTGCTGGCCGAGTTTCAGGCCCACGATGGGCCCGTATTGCCGAGCCAGCTCCTGCAGGGCCAGGTGCGTGTAGCCGGACTTCTTCTTCAGCTTGTAGAACTCCGGGACGCAGCCGATGAGAGGCAACCATTTCGGACCCGGCGGGAAGTTCCTCGGCTTGAAGCAGCTGAAGCAGCAGATCAGAATAAACGCGAGCACGACGTAGCCCAGCATCGGCAGCATTTCCTTGCCGCACTCGAAGTAGGACTAAAAATCAGCGGAATCGAGACTCCGGCCTTATAACGCCTCCGGACAAAAAGATTAGGCGATAAGACAGTCGTTGACGCAGACGCGGCGACGAGAATAACCGATTGTTGCCCTGTGGAGTATTATATTATGCGACAAAGTTGCCTTGACTCTGAGAGAGAGAGAGAGAGAGAGAGAGAGAGACGTAGACGAACTTGCTTGGGGCTCGTCGATGCGAGATATGGATTATTTACGTACGGTGGAGGACGTTAGGTTAGAGCTATTCTTGTAGAATGCAACGATGATTTGTATTTTAAATCGATGCGCGGGAGTTTAAATAGAACGTTTCGGGAGCTGACGCGCTGATGATTACGGGTAACGCGTATTATCCGCGATGATCCGTATATTGTATCGTTTGTATGCATTGTATAGCGTTTTTCTATGATATTTCCTTGATACATCAGTGTTCTTGAGTCGTTTATCTGAGCAAAGTAAGTCAAGGCTGTGCAATAGATAAACTATGTTATTAAAAATTCCTATCAACAGTATAGATGATAATACCTATATGGTCAGTTTGTACTTGCCAGTTAAATGATTATTTATACAATCAAAAGAAAAAAAGGTCTCTCATTCTTTAAAAATACCTATATTTGTAATAAATAAGTCGTCGGTATAAGTATACCCTGTTAAAACAATCAAGGTCGACGTCAACCCTGCCATCAGGGTTGATTGAACCACGAGTCAAGAGCAACACGATTTTCAAAAGCTTATTCGAATTTGCATAACCCCATTAGCGTACAAACTTTAAAAAAAAATGCCAAAGAGAATTCGAACGTCCATATATAGCTTTGAAAAACGCTCGCATTCCGTCACACCAGCGCGAAATGGAATAATATATAAGTACGCTCCAAAAAAAAAAGAGTAGAAAAATTCCTCAAAACGCGCACATATAGCCGTATATATTATAGGAGAGAAATGTTTCCCGACGGCTCGCGCGAGGTTACGTGCCCAGAGGCGCGAATATATTTTCGTGTGCTCGATGATTATGTATGCGTGTGTGATTTTTCAGCTTTGTTCCTCGTCCGCCGCTACACTGCTTCCTTTTTTTTCTTTCTCTTTCGAGATCGCGCAACGATGGCGACTACACGGCGAGGACTGCGTTGCGATGTTTGTATAAATAAGGGAAAGAAGTAGGTAGATTTTCGTAAGACGGGAAATCGTTGCGGGGCGCGCTTGGCTGATTTTGGGGCCGGAAAAACTACGGCATTGTTCTCCCGTTCATGCAGTGTATTATTGTTGCTTTTACAGGAAGTTTGTTAAACAATAATACGCATCAGTTATAAAATTTATTTTATATATGCGTATATGTTTCGTTTCGATAGTTCGAATGATAGAATAAGGGCACAATAGAATGGAAGAAAATCCATCAGCGCATAAAAAAATGTCCTCGTCCCCAAGCGCAATTATCGCGACCTTTCCATTTTCGAAACTCCATCCCATTATAGGCCCCTCTGCAATTGCTCTGATTTTCTTAACTGCGCTCTCTAGCGTCCTTCTATCCTATATACTCTCTTTTCAGCGGCTCTTCTACATATACTCATTAGAAATTTAAATCGCGCGCCGCCACGTTTTCTTCCCGCGTTCTTTTTGAAATGTGCCGTCGCGGCAGAAGAGCTATATATATACATATATAGGAAGCATAATCAGGAAATTTTATGCGCCACGAGCATACAATGCGCGGGAAAGAGTCTCGCGCAGGATTTTACTTAGAGATCGCCGGGATGCTTCGAAGTCTACGATGGCTATATAATACGCCGGATGTATATAACCGATCGGCCGATAATAAGTGCTTTGTCATCATAGAGAAAAGATCGAGGAGCGGCGTTACGTAAAGAATATCAGCTTCCTACTGACCTGCATTCCGGACCTTTTTTTCACCCAGTCACGATGAGCACCTACTTTTTTTATGTCTAGTAATAAAAAAAAGTCAACGGGCTAATTTACGCGTATGACATTACCTTGTTTGTCGTTTTATAGGTGTTCGATTACCGCGTCTGATGCGTACATAATTAGTATTAAACGCGACGCTTATGTATAAAAGTGCTTATATATACAGACATGCAGGCGCTCGATTTGTCCGCATTAACATATCTTTCTGAATCTCTTGGAAGCGTATTACGCTCGGATCCTCTCCGACCGCAAAACAATCGTCGGCGCTTTCCTTTTATCAGAACAAATCTCGCATATTATAACGTCAGCAAATTATTTATCAAACATATACGCACCTATAATTACTCGCTATTTAAACGAAAGCCTAAGTCATAACAAATGGCATCGAAACTTGATATATCCCAAGCAAAATCGAATCAGAAGCGAAATCGTCATCATCGCATCATTATCATTATTATCGGCTGTTGGAAAGTCGCAGCGCGACACTTCCGCGCGGAAAGTCGCCGCATCTCTCACCGCTGCGGAAATGATACGGAAGCTTGCCCATACTATACGTCCCTTTTTTGCGGGCCGCAAAAGCGTCTACACATCGTATATGGGTATGTAGGAAACGATTACGCATCTTCTCGCTCGTTAATTGGACTGAGCTCGCTTTCTTCTCAGGCGAAGTCCCGTGTACGCTGCTGCTGAAATGTATAGTCTGTGCGAGGATTTTAGTGAATACGGTTTTGAATTTGGCGGGTTAGGTAATTTCGTTGAGTAGGCTGTTTGGAGATCCGGGTTGAGTTGCGGCTTGTAAATTATGCGAATTGGCCTATAATTGAAAGATTAGCTTTAATTTAAATAAATACTGCAATAAATATCGCATGGATAAAAAAGCTTCGAAAGAATTTCTTATCCGTAATTTAAAGGCATGATATATCATTTTCATTTATCGTGAAATAAAAATGAAATATTATGCGTATATTATCACCAATCGTTGTTTACGAATTCGCTGTGTAAAGCAAAATTTGCTTGCCCTGGTTTACTCTTCAATAGAGTATATATAACAAATTCAGATTTACAGTATCCTTTTCAAAAAGATACGGTTCAAATCGTTTGAAAATTGTCATACTTATAATATATCGTACAGTTTGAATATTTCACCGTATGAAAATTCGAGAAGCCGAACGACATTGACGTCGAATGTTTTGTTTTTGCGAAATCCCAGTCAGAAAGAGTATGTGTACGTCTAAGACATAGACGCGTCTCTGTTGTTGTCGTTTCTAATTTCGCGTATACGTTGAGTATAGCGCGCTAATGAAAAACACGATGAAATAAGAAATTCGTTTAGATTGAAACACCGGTCAGTCTCGTAATATATCATTCAATATTGATCAAAATTCTATCATGCGGTATTCACTTTTTCCGACGTTAATGACACACGATGATATGCTTGAAAACCACTCGTATATAATTCCGTTAATTCTCCGCAAAATTTAAACTACACCACTGAATTATTCAATATCTCCAAAACATATACATATGCACTTTTTTCCTCTCAACAAATGACAACAGTCAAGCCGCCTCGCATCTCGACTCTCACCAATTAAAACTTTATCTCCCTCTCTCTCTCTCTCTCTCTCTCTTTCTCTTCGGAAGCGTGACCATCGGCGAAAAATTTATCAACTTCCCGCCACGGGCAAAATGAAGTCGTTACAATACGAATAATATACACTGCGCGAGTCGAAAAATCACGATTATAAATCTGCGCGACACACACACAGGGCGTCGGGAAAAAATATGTCGATCGAGCCGCGAATCCGTGTTGCCGCCGTCGTAAGTATAAGCTCGGCCGAAAATGAGAAACTGCCACGTAAGTAATAGGCCCCCCGAAAATATGCGCTCGGGTGAAAATGAGCGAGATCGCGCTAATTTATTCGATGTATAGGAATAAAACGGGCCGCGAGGATGATTTATCACCGCGCGGTGTTTTGGTGCGTATATACAGATATATAACGTACGCGCGAGGAAGGAAGGCGCGGCGAGATAAAGTCAGATGTATTTATGCAGTGCAGGCTCGCCGGAGAGAGGCAGTTCGTAAATAAAACTCGCCGGCAGGATTCGGAGCACTTTTGAGCGTGCCGATGAGATTTTTTTTTTAACTGGTTTTATGAGATGTAAATGGTATATAACGTTGAATATTACACTTTCATGTAATGTATAGATGATAAAACGTATTGTTCGTCGCGAATATGATCTATTGCATTTATTGCTGAATACGGCGTAAAATAAAAGGCGGTTGTTATCGTATATAAATAAAGCTAAAGACTCGTAAAAAAAATGTAAATATATATTGGTATATAAATAAGAGTCGAAATCGACTATACTTTTTCGTGTTATATTGGCGATAAGCTTCGCAGATTTCTTTCTATATGGTTCAACGTGAAAAAGTATAACTATACGTGTAATTTAAGACACAGAGTATGTAATTTGACTACGAACACGATCATCGCGTCTAAAAAAGGCGATATTTTATGCTTCGCCGCTTTCACACAATTTTCTAAAATTTTTCCGCTATAATTTCTTTTTCCGAGCTTTGTATATGGGTGAATATAAATTGTTCGTATTATATGCGTTCAACGCACTTGTTATACGAAGAAGTGGTTATAACAAAACTTTGCTTCGTAATCCTCCAAGATAACAGGCATATATAAAAAAATACTTTATCGCATGGAGACCAATTTTTTCTACAAAATCCTAGTTTCATCTCATAACACAGCTTTCATTTCGTCGGATCAGCGAATTACATCTTCGCCACAACAAGATTTTTTTTCTCTCAGTCGTGACCGAAAGCCTCATAATCCTATCCTGATGATCGTGTGCTTTTATTAACGTCAGCTCTCGATCTTATCCCCGGCGTTCTTTCGTCTCTCTCTCTCTCTCTCGACTGCACCCACATCATCTCATAGCCTTTTACATGGCAATTACGCGAATGCGTTCTTTAATTTTTTCTTCCTCATAAAACCCCGATTATTGCCACAATAATAATTCACACGTGCGTATGATAATTCGATTTTAAATTCGAATAAGCACCTGTGTTATATATTATATATTGTTACTCCCACGCACAGTACATAATACAACAAAGCCCCGCTCTTTTCATCGGCATGTAAATCTCCGACGGATTAAATCTCCCAAATGTATGATATATCCATTGTTGTATACGAAAAAGGGTCCAGCCATTTTTCGCCCGACACACAGGCGACGATTTCATCGCTTCACCTTCGCCACTCTTTATACTTATCGCGCGCGCGAATTAATTTATGACCATCAAGCGCAAGTGTGGGTGCCTTATACTCGCTTTCTCCGCGCAATTCGGTTTTCTTCCTCTCTCGGCTTTCTCTCGCGCCTATATATATATATGTATACACCTTTCGCGTGTATGTGTACATACGCAGAGTATATATACATATAATCCGTCGGTTTCGGTGTCGTTGCGTCAGAGCTGCCGCTGGACATAATTTTGGACGCGAGGCGAGAACACGTACTGTTGCGGTGCTCTATACGTGACTGTATACATCTATTAATAGTTACGTAAGGACATATCCGTGTGCAAATATATATATATATATATATATATATATATATATATATATATAGTATATACGGAGTGTAGCAGAGCGCGATTTCTCTCGTCGCGGCGGTGATCTGGTATAATGTTTGTCTAGGCACGTGGGTGGACTGCATTAAATGCTCTGAAGCAATTCGATTATTGAGAGATGCGAAAGTTTGATTTTACCGCGGATTTACGGGCACTTTCTATATGTAGGATTTTCAGCTAAGGACATGGACATGTTTGCGAGGAATCGTATAGTGCAAGAATAGACTCGGATGTATTTTTTTAACAAAAATTAATCAACTTTATTCGATAGCATTAGTTAACAATAAGTTGGACAACATCATATATATAACAACGCGTGCTTGCGCGCGAGTATAAAAAAAATAGTATAATAGAGGAGGGCGAAGTATAAAAAAAAGAGTAATAATAATAAACGCTTGGTCGAGGGCACTAGCTTAGAGAGAGAGAGAGAAAGAGAGCGAGAGAGAAGGAAGATGAAAATACATAGAGTAAGAAAGTATGACAGATGAAGACGTGAAAAAATCGGCGAAAGTAGAGAAGGGCCCTTCAGTCGAGTTACACAGCTTAACGAATAATATGTACACAGTTGGCTTATATATCATACAGCGCGAACGATATAATAATATCTTATAAAGATCTCAATAAGGCAGATAAGTATATAGAGACATATCCGGACAGATAATAGAGAGACGAGTCAGGTGAATAATTTTGTACAGGCTCGTCGGCTCGCAGTCCCCAAACATGAGGTCTTCTTCCTCGCTGTCGCTGGATCAGCGACTGGGGAAGCTGAAGCGCTGCGTCTGCTGACCGGCCGATTGGACCAGTGGCGGAGGTACGAGATCCTGGGTAATGGAGGGCAGTTGAGCCGCGGAGACCGGAGCCACCGCCGCCGCCGCCGCTGGTGCCTGGAACGACCTGTCCCACCTGACCGGGTTCGCGCTGCTCTGCTGCTGCTGCTGTACTGGCTGTTTGACAACTGCAGCCGACTGTAGCTGCGTCTGCTGCGTCAACGTGTCCTTGCGATCCTTCCATCCGTGGGCCTCGTGGTGGTCGTCGATGGGGAACCACTCGGATATCCACACGGGCTTCCAGATCTTCTTCCAGGCCGGTACCCAGATGTCCTTCCAGGCTGGGACCTGGATCTCCTTCCAGGCCTCCTTCCACACGAGCTTCTTGTCTTCGATCCACTCCTGCTTCTGCTCGGTCTTCCAGATCTGCTTCCAGTCTTCCTTCCACTCGAGCTTCTTGTCCGACACCCAGATCTGCTTTTTGCCCGGTTTCCAGATCTGCTTCCACTCCTCCTTCCAGGCTAGCTTCTTGTCCTCGACCCAGATCTGCTTCTTCGCCGGCTTCCAGATCTGCTTCCACTCCTCCTTCCACTCGAGCTTCTTGTCCTCGACCCAGATCTGCTTCTTCGCGGGCTTCCAGATTTTCTTCCAGAGCGGTTTCCAGATGAGCTTCTTCTTCCAGAGGTCGTGGCTGGTGTATTCCCAACCGTGAGAGTCGGTGCCGAGGTGTTTCTCGCCGGGGATACCGACCTTGATCCACTCGGGTATCCAGATCTTCTTCCAGGCCGGCACCTGGATGTCCTTCCAGGCGGGGACCTTGATCGGTACCCAGATCGGCTTGTACACCTTCTTCCAGTCGGGAACCTTGATTTCCTTCCAGGCCGGCACCTTGATGGGCACCCAGATCGGCTTATAGACCTTCTTCCAGGCCGGGACTTGGATCTCCTTCCAGGCCGGAACCTGGATCTCCTTCCACACGGGTTTCCAGATCTTCTTCCATGCAGGAACCTGGATGTCCTTCCAGATGGCCTTCTTCGTCGGCACCCATTCGGGTTTCCAGATCTTCTTCCATCCTTGCTTCCAGATCTGTTTCTGGGCCTTCTTCCAGATCTTCTTCCAGCCTGGCTTCCAGATGAGCTTCTTCTTCCAGTAGCCCTTCTCCTCGTGGTGGTGGTCATCGTGGTGGTCGTCGTGTCCACCACCGCCGCCGCCGCCGCCGTATCCGGTCACGTCACCACCGCCGAAATCGCCGCCGCCTCCGTGACCATCACCTCCTCCTCCGTAGCCACCAAAGTCGCCACCTCCACCACCGTGGTGGTCACCACCGCCGCCAGCTCCGAAGTCGCTGATACCGGCGCCGTGACCGCCACCAAAGTCTCCACCGCCGCCGCCGTGACCACCTCCGAAGTCGCCTCCTCCATAGCCACCACCACCGCCATGTCCGCCTCCGAAGTCGCCGCCTCCGAAGCCACCGCCGCCGTGGTGGTCTCCACCGCCACCACCGCCGTAGCCGCCAAAGTCGGCGCCACCTCCGTGACCGCCACCGCCGCCACCACCTCCGAAGCCGCCCCCGCCGTGGTAGTGGTCACCACCGCCGAAACCTCCTCCGCCACCGAAATCACCTCCGCCTCCGTAGCCTACTCGCTTCTGAGCGACTGCTTGCGCACTGTAACTGTAACATTATTTCCAACATTAGATCCAATTTCAACGAGTTATTATATAATACCTGCTTAATATATTATTCGCAACCGCAAGCGATCTCACGGCAATACGTGCGAACCGCCTATAAACAAACGTCTGCTTTATACGTTTTATGCTATTATACGTCTGCTCTGTGGTGTCTCACACACACACACACACACACACACATAGTGCGCGGAGAGGAGAAAAGAAAGGTCGACTGTCTAGAAAGACAAGCTAATTGGCCGTGCAAACTAGTTGAAGTTTATAAAAGTGCATCAGCAGCCGGTCTCTAAACGACGACGAGAGCCTGACGAACGGGACGTGTCACTTTCAAAGAGTAATTAGCGAGTCGTGCGCTTGGGATCGAAGAAAGCGAAACCTCAATGTGTATTCCATATATAAACTGATATACGCTGCAGATATAAACTTACGGGATTTGCTGCTGTGACTGCGGCTGCAGCAGCTGTTGCTTCTGTTCCAATGCTTTGCTCGCCACAAGAGCGACCTGCAGTAGCAGCGCTAGCGCGACCTGTAAACAAGCATACATGCGTAAATGAATAAATAAATAAATCTATATACATATATATATAGAAATCGCGGGAAGGAGATTTCCACTGTGTAACGCGCGCGCGCGCGCGCGCGCGATTTCATGCTTTTCTACGCTCGATAAACTTTCTCGATCGCTCGCCGCCGCTGCAGCGCGCGTGTAACCTTATAGCGATGCAGTGTCGGTGTGTGTATAGAGCCAAAGAGCGCGACGTCGCGTAATTCGCTCTACTTTTTCGCGTCGCGTCCTCGCGGCGAGAAAGTGCTCTTGGCAGAAAGTGACATTGTGCGCATACGAGTATCGTGGATATCGATGAGCTTCGAGATAAGAGAGTATTTATCGGAGGAATATATATATATATAGATGATTTTTCAATTCCGGCAAAAGTGCGACGATCATTTTTATGTACAGATTTGCTAAGGATGGGTAATTATTCTTGAAGTAATGGCGTTTTAATGACGCCCGTCGCTGTATAAATCACCTCGTGAACGCGGCGGTATAAAAAGTGTCGCGAGTACTTCTAAAACGAGTATATTATATGCCGCAGGAAGCTGTATAACTCGAACGAGCAAATATTGACGCGGCTCCTTATATATGTAAGTACGTCGGGAGAAAAGGCTACTGGTTTTCCGAAATGCAGAGCGCGGTTGTTGTATGCGAGTTTTTCTCACTGACATATACGCGTACGTCAGTGATGGGCGTTTATATCGAATCCAGCTTTCTCGTATATATAGTTGTTTTTTTATTTACGACTGATATGATAAAATTGTGTTTATTTATATACAAGCTTATATATGTATATAGGTACACTCGAGCAAAGCAGTGATGCCGCACAGTAAACAAGTGTGTTGCAAACTCGCTCCACTATATATATGAAAATGCTATAATATTACCAGCAAAAATATGCAAAAGAAGCATAAGCAGAGAGAAAATAAGCCAACACTGAGCAACAAACTTTTCACCGTCAGTATTCAATGTACAAAAGTCTGCAACACACTTATCGTTACCGCACAACAGCACTTTTATCGTCATCAGGATTAGCACAATATTTTCAAAAGAATCAAAATTATTTAAAGAAAAAGAAGAGGAAGAAAATAGGATTTCAGAGGCAAACTAACCGCGCATCCCGGGCGAATCCTCATGCTGAACGGCCAGTAAAGCCCGCTGGGGCTCGCGAACGCCTTGGGGTGTTGCCGGTCGCGGGAAAACACGGACTTAAACTTCGGCCAATAAGCCGGAACGCCGAGGTTTTATAGGCGCGTATCCTCCTCTATACCCCACGCTCGGGCCCAAAAAACGCTCCCCCCCCTCCTCCTCCACCATTGCTACATTATACACGCGCGTCCGGAAGAAGAGGAAGGTGCTCGCGTGGTCCCCTTCCAGGAGGAGATCGTCCTTTCCTTTCGCCTTTCTTCGCGCGCACCACTGCTGCTTTCTTCGCTCGAGAGCGAGAGTTGCTCTGCTCTCCGAGAGCTGCTTATACGCCGATGGAGCTTCTCGAGGGTTCTTACGCGGTTGTTGTAAATTGGAGGATCGGTATAGAGCTGTGAGAGGGTCTCTTTGAGTTTTCGAGCGCTTGTATAATAGTTGTATATAGTATGTATGCATTGTGCGAAATCGCACTATATAGAGCTTTATTTTTATATTTATAGTTGATTTTTTATGGAGTTCGGAAGAGCACGCGCATATACGTGCATATATCGGTGGGCGAATGAACAAATTATTGAGCAAACGGCGAAAGCTCTCTCTCTCTCGCATATGTACTATCGTCGTTTCGAGTAAAGTGCTTCACTCGACGGACCATTGTACGCTTGAAAAAAATATAAATAACTCGCCGAAGTGGATTACAATGCACTTTTTAAATTGCGCCTTGCGCAACGCAACTCTCTGACACGCGCAGTACATAAATTCGGCAAAAACACGAGCGTTGAAATTATCGACACGACGCTATATAGTTGTGTATATCGACATGTTTTCGGAAAATATTTTCACTGCGATGTAAAAAGGTGTGACGTTAAACGAAAGTTTGCGACATATATATATATATTTTTTTTTCCTCGGCTGTATAATAAAGTATATATACGTATGAGAGTCTACTGACGCTTTCGATTTGACGGGCTAATCGATCACACGTCATTTGATACCACAGCTGAGAGAATATATGTGTAGCATTTTTTTCAATTCTATATAATAGCCAGGCAGCCGTAATTTAATGATAGTTTGTCGCTAATTGAACCCTAACACGCCTATCGCGCGCGTCCGCACACTTATACAGTTTCTATATACACGCTATTTAATAGACATCGCAGCGCTCGAAGGGGTCCGTTCCGAATGGTTTACTAAATCTAATTAAACGCTCTCGGCATGCATTATATATACACGTTAATAAAGACATAATACACAGCTTTGAAAAATCGCTGTGTACCCTGGATTTCGCATTTTTCGCTTTTTTCAACTGTAACATGTTAGATATCTAACACGTCAATTAGTAATGCTATACAGCAAGTTTCGTTTTCGTAACGTATAAAAAAATACAACATGACACATATATATATATATATGGGTTTCTCTATTACGAAAACAAACAAAAAGTGCTACACACACACACGTATTATTACTCCCTCATACATCGCCACCCGATTTTTCCGTTATAACGATCACTCATGGTTACATATACACGTAACCGGTATCTCGTCGCTCCGAAACATAAAGAGACACGTCGAAGTATACACACTCCATGGAGTCGGTATATATACGAACGAATTGTCGGTATTATTAATGGGCCGATTAGAGGTTCAACAATCTCGGCGCTATTTTATACACGTGAAGATGAAAGTAATAATCGAGCGCCTTTCAGCCGCGTAGCGAGTCCCGGGAGCGCAATATCGTATCATCTTCGTGGAAAGCTTCTTTTCTCTTGTATTTATTGGGATTTTTGCCGCCGCCTGGCGCGAGTTTATATATAAATGATTTCAATTTTCTTTCTTTCTTCCCTGCTATAAGCAGCGGGAATTTCTCTCGGTGCGTACATAGATGAGATTGGATTTTCAAGAGGACTCTGCGGAGATTACTGTTTCCGATTCTCTTTGTTTGAACTGCTATATATATGCGTTTTGGCCATTATGTGCTTTGAGCAACGGGTTAACGCTCGAGGCTATCTATCGGTCATTAATTGATTCTACAATTGAGATGCGGTATATAAATCACCGACGCGGCCGGCATCACTTTTACGACGATTGATACGATGTTAATTGATTTCGTTACTATTATCATCATCGTTATTATATTCACAAGAGCCATATAAGAATGCGACTTATATTATATTCGTATAATACACACGCACTATAAAGCGAAGATTTATCGTCGCTTCGAGAATCTATATATATAAGCAACATACATATATCGAGTAAATTGCGCGCATACAAAAGTCGAATTATAATACCTTTTCCTCTCATTGAGAAAAAAAATACGCTTTCATATTCAACTGATCCTGCTGCTGCTGTGGCCGCCGCAGGAGAGATATATCAGCGCGTTGAATCATTATATGCATCATATCTCGCGGACGTTCATACTTATATATATATTTACGACGTCGGAATGAATTTCTCGACGCGACCGCGCGCTTTTATTGTGCGCGGGACGAGACGAAAGCCGCGAGCGCATCGCGCTTATATATGAGAATATATATATATATATATATATGTGTGTGTGTGTGTGTATTTGCGAAAGAAGCTGCGCTAACGAGAGAAAGAGCCTTATTGCCGAAAATTCATTCGTCGAAAACAAAAGCGCGGTGAAGATGAACTTTGTATGTTAAGGTACTTTCTTTGCGAAAAATAATGTGAGTAGAGAGTTGAGTGTGAGTGTATTTAAATTCTTCGGTATGTGCGCAATGTTTCGTCTGGAGCCGTCTCCTCGTTTATTTCGTTCAATTAAAAACAAGTAAATGTATAATGAGAATAAATTACGGAAAATTGATAAGAATGGGTACATTGACAGTTATTGTCTGGGAGTTTATATCCTTGTAATTGATCATAATTACAGATTTCATTTAGTAAAATTTAAAATTCACATGTTTATCTTCGAAAAAAATGATGACTTCCTGTTTTTATTCCAAGTTTGAAACCCCTGCGATACACGCGTATATAAGATCGTCTGGATCTCAATTCGAAAAAGTCTCGCATACCGCAAACAATATAAAGTCGTCCAAATATACACTTCGAGCTGTACAATAATACTCATCGGAAACATTGTTTTCCCCGTCTCTCTTTTGACGCCGCGCTGAAACCGCATGCAGCAGAGGAGAAAGACGAAAAAAGAGTCCCGGAAAAAAATTCAAGAGACACGCCGGCGACGAGAATGAAAAGTGAAAGATGCATCGGAGAGCAAGTGCGGGGCAGCAGCTCAGCGCCGGCCGATATGTATATATATATATATATATATATATGTTTGTATGTATATATATCGGTAGCCTTTTGCAACCGCGAGAGAAAGTGATCGAGAACAGGACTGACCAGCCGTCGAGAGAAAGACACTTACACACACACACACACACACACACACACGCATATACCTATGTACATATATACATCAAAGCGCTGAAGTTCACGCGCAAGGTTACGTAGCAAGGTTATACTTATACCCCGTGTTTGAATATATATATATATAGTCTCTGTTTTGGCGCGCTCGACTTTCGACACGTTCCGCACCTATAAGACCTAGCACGTTCCACGTTTTTCGCTTTCGTTATATGATATATTGGAGAGCTCGACTGATGTTGCGTTAAAGGCTATGTATATAATGATACGACTAATGTAGACAGGCAGGCGTTATTTATGGAGACGTTGATATAATTCCCGGATTATGGGATTCCATATGAGCGACGATCTAGCGCTCGCTTTTTATTTGCAATATTAGCTGGATAAATCAAACGCGCTCGCACGATTTTTACCGGTTTCGGTAACGGTACATTTGTATATATGTATACATATACTTTCGTGAGCGATCCGATCTGTTGGCGGGAGTGGAGACACGCTTCTCTCTCTCTCTCTCTCTCTCTCTCTCGGGAGAGACGTGTGCAGGTGACCAGACACGCATTAATTTTGATACAAATGCATGGAATTTCAATGTTAAAACTGAATAATGATCGATTCGCACCAGACACGCGGTTAAAGTGTATAGTATCGAGTTAATTCTAGCCGCTAATATAGAAGCGTTTCTAAATCACGTACAGCTGCGCGAAACAAGCCGATCGCAGCTGTACGTATATAATCACGGGGCATCAGCCGAATCCCGATCCATCAATCAAATTAAATTTTGATTAGCAAATTGTACGCTTCCCCATCCGATCGCGCGCGGAGAGAGAGAGAGAGGGAGAGAAATGCCCTTTCGCCGTAATTTTCCATACATCCGACCGGATACAAACATGGAAACTGACAGCTACGATCTGTGTGCATTCGGAGCACGACGCGATATATATACATCAGTGGTAAACTGTGCTCGGAACCGGTGCTTTCGCGGAAAATAAGATGAGAGGAAAAACAGCCTTCAGGTTTGGTGGCTTTTGTACGCGTTGTGACGTGCACCGCGCGTACAATTTGTCAGGCATCTCGTTGCTGACGGTGTAAACATTTTTCTAGTTCGTAACTATATACGTATATGAGGCGAGATCTCAGTTGTTTTCCGAGCTGGATTGCTTGTAAATCTTTTGTTTCATTACACACGCACGACGCGCCGTGCAAGAATCGTTAAAAAAATCGGTAAGCTCTCGATTCGCCAGCCATCAAAAGAAACTTCGTCAGTATGCGTATATATATATATATATATATATATATATATATATATATATATATATATATATATATATATATATATATATATATATATATATATATATAATACGTCTCGCCGAAAGTAGCCGGGCGCGCGCATATCAGCTTTCCGATTCGCGAAAGAAAGGTGCCCGGCGCTGCATCTGCGCGGGCCATTTTTTCAGTGAAATTTCGCGCGCGGGACCAGCTGACTTTCATCGCTCAGCCGAAATTCTCGCTGTATAATTGTGCGCGCGCGCGGAAACGGCGTTGTTATATTGTGTCCGCACCTGCGGAGGAGAGCCGGCCGCGTTTTATTTTTTAACGAGCGTTTAGGACGTAATATGGATTACCATACAAAGCGCCGGACTTCCTATACTTATTATTCAGCGTTGTTTTTTTTTTATGTAGACGAGTTTTTAGGAGGATCGAGTGCAGTAATTACATGGTGTGCTAGGGGAATATCATGGGAAATTTTATTTTTCCCGTGTTTAAAGCTTTTTCGCGCATATATAAGTATATCAGCGCACGTAGAACGCGGTGTGGACTCTTTATAATCACCGGGAAAGTTAAAGAGAAGAGCGGATTATAATACATGTATTCAGCATATATTTACTATATATATATATCTGTTTACGCCTCCGTTTTCTTTCTCAGCTTATTAATCACACATACCCAACTACGCTTCTATCCACTTACCGTTCCGACATTCGGCTCCTCAGCGACAAAGTTATTCCATTCATTATTACAAAACCGTTTTCCTCACCTCCTCGCAAAGAATCTCCAATGGCTCACGATTAGTCAAAAAATTTTGACACACACCATCGAGCCCGTCATCCGTCCAGCGGCGAACGTCACTATATTTACACAGCTAAACAGCCGCATAAAAAAATCCATCAAATCATCATCGCGCACGGTGTCTCTCTTCATCTATCAAAAGGAGAGAAGAGACCATCATATTGTTTTCGTTGGCTGATGGCTCGACGCGCCGAAAGAAAGTCCCGCCGAAAAAGAGCCTATTACGATATACACACAGCGCGCGTAATCCCAAGGTCGGCCGAGGAGCGCGCGAGGCCGCAGAAAAGTGAAAACCGCGTGTAATAATGTATCTATATACATCGTAGCAATGGTGCCCATTAACGAATGTGGAGCGATGTTCGAGAATTTTATCTTCGTTACACCTAACAGGTCATTTCGACACGACGCGATCCTTCCGCGAATATGACGTCAGCGATCATTCCTTCGTGGATTATTAGAAAACCGGGTGGGAGATCGACAAACTCACGAATATTCTCGCGCCTATTTCGCAATGACTCGCGCTACAGGAGCTGTATATGTATATATGGATTTCTATTTCTAATTTCTCTTATATACGGTATATGAATCGGTTTTGCGAGTAATTCTTTTCGACTATTGCTCGCGAGTTTTTTCACAGGAGATGCGTGTATATATAGCTACTCTTTGTACGCAAATTAGGCGAAGTTGGGCAATTCAGTTTTTGAGTGTGGGAAAGGTGCTCACGAATTTGGGGGAATTTCGCGATGGAGAACCGCTTTGTATGTACCGATTCATTCAAAAATATATCCTCTTATTTCGATTTTTAATATAAAATAAAGTAGGACCAACGTAGGTCACATATGTAACGTATAATTTCTCCTCTACGCATTAACGAACTCAACACACGCGTACACATCATCTTATTGATAATTTTCACGAGCGATCGATTGGTCAACTCGTCGCAATATATATACTATACCATATATACAATATATATATACCGAACCAGTTGCTCACGTAGTATAGGCCGCATTAATACGCAGCGTCGCGCGAATCTATCGAACTTTCTCATCGCGAGAGCCTATACACATACGATTCATAGAATTTAATAAAGCGCCAATAAGAGACAAGCTCGCGCGACGTCGTTACCGCCTCGCCGCGTTTTCACCCGAGATAAATCAATTCCGATATGCTATATGTATATATATAGACACCCCCGAGGCTTGCGCGATGCGCTTGTGCAACCGATTTTAAGGGCCGCGGGAAAAAGAAAGGCGAACTTGAGCGTGGAGAAAGGAGAAAGACAGCGGTTGTGTGCTCTCTGAACGGTTCGTGCGCCGATTGCTGTTTGCGCGAAGGGTTCTTGCGTAGTTTTTTTTACTATATATAAGAATTATTCACGCGATCTAGTGTTTTTTTTTTAAATGAAGAACAAGCTTCCGTTAGATGCTGCTAATTTGCCGCGAAATCGGTTAATATCTTATGTTGTCTATATATTCGAGCGCTTAATTTACGATCGCTTCGAGTCTAATAGCGGGCGATTTTATTCCGGAATATCCGATTCGATGAAAGTGTTCCACGCGACTAATTGGTATCGAAAGACTGGATTTTTGAAAAATTGACCTTTTACTTTTTTCTCCATTACGTGCGCGTATAATTGCTTCGAAATATATCGTCTAAATTATTACTTTTTTCTTCAGACACGCAAAGTTCATAGATCGACAAAAGCGAGAGTCGTATATATTGTACAAAGTTAATAGATCGATATTATTCTAACGAGTTTTTTTTCTCCCACACTTAATTCGTATTATACATCAAACGCACGATCCGCGCGGATAAACGTATAATAGCAGTCAAACACAGTCCAATCGCTTCATCGTAATCCCTATATAATCCTGTCAAATCCAGAGCATCTCGCGTCTAATATAACGCCGTTAGAAAAGTCAAAATTAGATACGACACTCTCGCGCGCACATTATTTTATATTCTTCACGGTTATATTTTCCTATATATACGGAGGCAGGTATATCGGTATATATATCCGATGTCTATCTCGCCGTCGACGGACATGCCGGGGTGATCGGTAAGCGGAGAGAAATTTCGCCGAGTAAAATCGTGCACAAGCATTTCTTTTTGTCTTCTTCCTTCTCCTCTCTTTCATCGGCGCTAGTATAGCTTCTTACGTAACGCTGAAGTAGCGTAATAATCGTGGCTCCGGGATGCTACACTTTTTCTTTCTTTTCAGGAGAAATGGAAATCGCGAGTAAAAGTGAAGGTCGAAAAAACGAAAATCGCGACGTTATTACACGATAATGTGGACCGAAGGAAATTACTCGGTTTGCGTGAAACTGCGCGTACTACACGCGGCGTCGATGACGAGAAATCGGTGGACCAAAAGTTTTGGCGGGCGTATCATAAGCGCGGGACTTTCGAAAAATTTCACTCTTCTTTCGCGCGAAGAGCGGAATATCGCATATATATGTATATAAACAGCGCGGGGATTGATATATAACGAGTATTGGATGTCGCGGTCGAAAATGTCGTTGTGTCGAACCGCTACTCGCGTCAAAATTTGCTGTAACTCGAAACCGGAAGATGGCTTCTCGAAAATGTTCGTTAACGATTTCGTTAGTCATTTTAGCGGTTAGAAACGCGGCGACTTTCTCTCCAGAGCTTTTTGCAAGTATCTCCATCCCTTACACACGCATGTAGACAACAAATTCCTATAGCGCGTTTCTTTCTCTTCGAATAATATAATATACCTGCTCTCCCGCCTATTACAACCGGCCCACACACACACAGGCACGCTAATTCCCCGAAATTCCAGACCGACGCAAGATCAGATCCGCCTCCGTATATATATGTATATATATAGGTATATAAAGAAAACACACCTCGATATACTTTCTAAAATTTTCTTCTCAAGAGCAATGGGTCAGCGATTCTTTCTCGATTAGTCTCTCTTATCGCTGCCCCGCTAGTTGCGTCACACTGTGTATATATAACGAATATGTACCTATATATAGTCTAGTTTAGCACAGCTTCGATCGCAAGTGCGGAGCAACGTTATACGTTATTTCTGTCGGTTAAGGTCGCGAGATCGAGTTATACGCGAAGGTAAGCGCTTTGCCGATAAGAAAATTTAATGTCGTTCGCGAAAGTTAAGAAAAAATAATCTTCGGTAAAAGTTTCGCGCACTTATCACGTCCACTGTACTATCCTTTTTTTATTATATATCAATTTTTCTTTTTGAGCACGTACGAGCTGTAAAAAACGTATTTAACGGGTTTTTATATATGGCAAAAAGAAAGTTTAAGTCTGTTTACACACTCGCGATTAATATCGCGTACCTAAATGCATACTTATACCGATGATATTATCCAATCGATTTCGAATAAAACTGCACTATACTAGCATAAATAGTTGTTTTTCGATATTCTGAAATCGCGTTTAGATCTCGGCGAGGAATCCATGATTTCACAGCGGAAAAAAAATAATCGATCGCTAATTAAGGCGATCTTTACGACGCGTATCTCTTGATTTAACGATTCTACGGCGGTGTAATTATTCACATAAGTCGAAGCGAAAATGGCTCCCATACGTATAATGTAGGTGTGTCCGCTAATGAACTAAACAAAATATGAATATCCAGATTCTGCGCGTATTTTTTCTCGCCGCGACGTTGTTTACGACGCGTTTAACGTCATCTTTGATCTTTACGGTCTGTATGTATGTGTGCGTGTATGGAAAAATTGACGTCTATGAAAAGTATAGAAACGTGATTGATTTAGGGCGTTTTTCAAAAATTCCATTTCCTTCAACTAAGAATCGTGAGATTTTGTTATCGCTGATTTACGCAAAAAGTCACACTCGTCGTTGTCAAGGTTTATGAACAATAGAACGCGATGTACAATTTCTTAATTTCCAGCTACGTACCGTAGCTTCCGAAAGGACGCCGCGACTTCTTTCAGTTTCTTATATTATATTTTATTTCAATCGCATCGTTTATAGTATGTAATAACCTGCGTATGCACATACTCACAGTTGCGAAAAGTGAAAGTCCATAAGACTCGTATCTGGATGAATGTAATATTGATTAGATCGGAGCGTATTCATTCACACGGGATTTTTTCGACGCGCCGCGCATAAATTAATAAGAAAAATTCGGTCGTAATTCAAAAATTACGCTAATAGATTTTGCGCGTGGTACTTTCTTTCGGAAAATTTATTTTGCGGTAGTTTCCTGATGGGGACCGGGAAGATATAACTGCTTTAACGACTTGTATATAATACTGATATGGTCTGTGATAAAGTGGGCTTGCGCTTTGCTAAATAATTATTTCCGTTCATAGCCGAGTTGTTAATATATATATAGTTAATATATATGTAGAAGCTCGATGACGTTTTCGGTGACGTGCTTTTATTGCGGTAGGTCATCGTAAAAATGTAAATTATATATATATATATATATTTCCGTTATACTGATTAGCATGTCTCTTAACATTTGCGATGCGACACAAACATATATATATCGTCAAACTTTCATATCCCGCAAATCTCCATTCCTATTTGTCTCCCCGCTCCGAATGAAAAATACCGATTTCTCATAAAAAAATCTCATTCTCCGCGCAGAAAAGCAATGACAAAAACCGCCGCATTTCGCGCGCGCTTCGAGCAACATCAGCAGTACACGCACCTACCGAGATTCTCATTCCGCGAATGGTCCGCCTCGCGGTGCTGTTGTGCCTAAGCCACACACAGAGATAGGTATATAGCGAGTCGATAAACTCGCGCCTCGTTGTTTCTCTCGGCGCTATTTTCTCGCGGGCGCAATTAAACTTTTTCACCGCCGCACCGCGATGAAAGTTCGCGACACTTCTCGTGAGATAAGAGAGCTTATTTCGCGATTTACGCAGTCGTTCACTCCCACGTTAATTAGACGGATTCGCTGCAGTGTGTTTTGACTGCGGGATTCCTTTATCCTTATATTTTTTTTTTATTGTTATAGTTGCGCGGAGGTTTACATTGTTTTATTGTTGAAGAAGGTCTGGATGGACGACGCCGTGTCTTTTGCGCGTTAATTAATTCGTTTGGTGTATTGAGTTCACGCCAAAAATTTAAAAAACAACAAAAAAAAAGATATATAGGCGCGACAAAAGCAAACTGCATGCTTAGGACACTTGTTTTTCCAAGGTGCGCGCACACACACGTGCAATTAGAAGGTGAAAAGATTCTATTAACCGATTCCACTCTCGCTTTCTCGGTCGCCTGCGCGCAATGCCTTCCCTTTTCCGCATCACTCAGTCCGCGTGTGTACGAACTAAGTTAGCGACAGATCCTTCAGCAATTTGCCGAGGATGTCGCTCTCCTCGCGCGGTTAATCGAATTTTATACGTCTACGTAATATAATGTTTTTGTTGGGTTCACATGCCTCGGAGACGCTATTAACGAGTTGTGGGTATAGCAGAGCTCTAAATAAAAGTGGCTTACGAGTCTAGGTGCTTATTTCAATAATACGCAAGAAAGATACAAACAAGTGGCAGCTTCGCGGGCTAGGACGTCCGAATTCACTAAGTCTGTGCCCTGTTTTGGTTCGTATATGCTGCTCACTGTACAGACATCTGAACGCTATTTATTATTGTGTCGCTATTTAGCAGACTTGCTCGACGATGTTTACACCTATATCAATATGTATTCACATAGCCAATATTTATATACGAATGATGTCCTAAGTATGTACTTTGCTTTCGTACAGGAAAAATAACGGAGACTCCCAAACCTTAGTCAACACCCATCAATCCGTCGTATGATAATTTATTATGTCCAGCTTTCGTTTTCGAGAGATTCGCCAGGTTTATCGATGAAAATTTTTTTTATTTTCCTAAAGTTCTTACGGAAATTAATGACAGCGACGAATCATCACGTGTAATGACAGTCCCGTATATATCCTCGAGTTTTACATAGCGAAAGCAAATAACAGCTCGTCAGCGTAAAAACTGCCATTTCCCGATCTCGAAACGGACCTCCGATCTCCTTCTCGTATCGGCACAACTGCGCGCAGTGTATCTCACCTGTCGATTGGCGAACAGGCGCAGTCCTATATGACTGAAAGAAAAAGAAAGACGTCCTCGCGGATGCCGTAATACAAGCCGTCGGTAATTTACACACTGCTGTAGCGAAAAGAAAAAAGATAAATCAAGCGCATTAAACGAAATGGAAATACACGCGGCAGGCGAATATAGTTTTCTCTGGATGAGCTTCGGGATGTATGCGATATCTTATGGTCTAACGAGAGATAATTGATAGTATGGGTAGGGGAGGGATCATCAGGAGCTTGACGACTCCGTGGATTCTTCGGAGCGCCGAGAGCACGAGATATTTTGTTTTCATCCGTGCGTTTGCGATGTACAGGTAAAATGATATTATAGGGCTTGGCGAATACTTTCGACTTTTCGTATAAATCGTCGTAAATATCTATACAACTTCCTCATGTGTATAATAAGAACTATACTTACACGAGTTGATGAATTTATCGCGAACTGTGGCAAGTTTATGAAAATCATACTGTCATTTTTATTTGGCCGAGCGTAGATGCATATATGCGTGGAATCATCGCGAGGGTAATGGTTTAGAAAGGAGGAAATGAAACGATGCAACGTTCTTTCTTCTGAACTTTAGTAAAGGAGGAAATCTGTTTAAAATCGGCATAATGGCAGATTTTTACAAAAGAAGAGCAGCTTTTTGAAAACCATTGGAAAAGTATAGCCTTTGATTTCTCGCGTTTCACTGCAAGTCATTGGTATCATTGTGTATACTACATACAACAGAATGAACTCAAAAAATTAAACTTGAAAGGTGTACTATCCACTTTTGACCTCTCTAACTGCCTCTAATGTGCTTAATATATGAACCAAGGCCGCAGTTATTTTTTTTTTTTAAATACGAGATAGGAGAAATGAAATCCATGCATTTAACTAAGATTATACCTCGGATTATACTTATAGCAGAAGAAGAATTATCCTATTCGGTCTATTATCAAATGGACATATCTTAGATATGGCTCTTACTCAATTGTGACATGTTGTGGTATTTAATTATTTTATACGTATATTGATAGACATTCAAACGTAAGATTTTCATGTTGTAAAAAGTCATTTATTTATGATTGTTCACACACAATTACTATATACAATAAACAGAGAAAAATTATTATGTTTGATTAAAAAATTTACACGGTGATCAAATATTGTATAACTTAAACTTGTAGGGTAAGATACAACAATCGTAGTACAGATCACGCACGCGTTGTTGTACAGTTTAATGTATTTCTTATTCGCTAAATAATATAAGAAC
The DNA here is from genome assembly GCA_020010945.3 of Muscidifurax raptorellus. NCBI lineage: Eukaryota > Metazoa > Arthropoda > Insecta > Hymenoptera > Pteromalidae > Muscidifurax > Muscidifurax raptorellus. Next base: position 17,149,519 of record CM052077.1, on the reverse strand, counting down.
AAATATATAAAATTCGAAATAATCGATCGATTTGATTATATAGATTGCACGTAGTTGTAGACGAAACAATTGCTACATTGGTAGCAACTAGGCTGTTCCACGGGCACTTGAACTTTTTCTCGCGATAACACTGCACGGACAATTTTCAGAAATGTGTCTGGTCGTAAATCAACTATTATATCTAACTCTGGCCTTTTCGCCACGCCTGGTCCATTATAAACAATAAATTCTATCGCACTCTCTTTCAGTCGCTGGATCTTGTATAACTCTGCTAAATTAAGGCTCTCTAAGACGTTTTCGGCGGACATGTTGGTACACAGGTGCGACGTACACAAATCTGTCAGACTATTAAGTTTATATTTATGGGCTACAGGTAGCAGTTCTTTTGCGAGTCTTTCGAGGTTGTTCACTTTACCAGCATAAATGAACCGCAACGTTTCATGAAAAACGTCATACTGCATGTCTTCTACTACAATCGTGTCCCCTTTCATAATTTCACTTTCAAACGAAGAGTAGAATACCGGACCTCTGGCCTTCAGTATAGTCTTGTTCGCTTTTATAAATTGTTGTTCAACGCTAAATACTACGTCACTGAAACTTGGGTTGTCAAGAAGAGCTTCATATTCTTCCAAGGCTTCTAATTGAATCATTCTCTCCTCGTCAATGATTGGGTCGATATCGTGTTGATTTTCCATTTTTTCGATTCCGTTTCTTATATGAAGATCACCATTTGTCGTTAAAAGCCTCTGTTTAATAATATATATATTTTTTTATGAAATGTACTATAGAATTGTTCTATAAATCTCGTGTCACTTTCTCGGATACAGCTTTAGATGAATAAAATCGAATAAGTCTGAGCCTTATTCTAACGAGAGTTGAAGAGGACTACCTCTCAGGCTATTCAAATAGTCGAATGTTGCTGACAATTCTGACTTAAGGAGAAGAAAGGAAGGGGAGCCTTCCCTTTCTTCCCGACCGAAAACGTAAACAGGCTTGATGCTTTGTTTACGTTTTCGGTCATTACACGGAAATTCACGCGGAGTTTCTATATGCTTTTCTATGAGTTCTATGATGCACCCTATAAGTATGTCCACTGCTTGTTTTTTACCATATCCCACAGGAGCTCGTGCCTATAAGGAACCGCACCGGTGTGGCGCAGTAGCTTTAAAGTTCAAGAACTCTGATAGTATACGTATAAACTGTTTTATAGCGTGATCTGCCTGATATTGTGATTGGCTTATACGCATTAGTTTGCACATACTTTTCATACGATACGACAGCGCTCTCTCTAATCATTCGTGGGAAACTGATTATTAGAACAGAAATTATACATAAACAATATATGTTGTCAGCCATAAACAATATCCTTGTCAGCCAACAAAGGAAAAAAACTAGTGGAAATTTTCAAAGGTTATACCTATTATACGTATATAGTATATAGCACGCGGGTACCTTTTTACAAAGTTTCTAATGTAACTTTGCCCGTTTACACCCTTGACCGTTTAAATAAAGAGTTTACTTTGTAAATATAATACTTAGGTTTTAATATACCGGTGCTTACTGCTTTATATAATAACATAACGCAACTGCTTCGAAACACAGTACCGGAAATTTGGTATTTTTGCCTTCGTTAGTGCGACAATTTGTGTATAGATGGGTAGGCTGGGCTAAACACGTATTCTACTTATACATTTTGAACAATATATACTTAAGTATTTTTATAAATCATCTCTCTTTCGCTTTGTCTTCGATCACAGCATATGGATTTCTTTCGTTTCTCGCAAGAGGGGAACTATATTATACGCCCTCTCTGTCGCACATCATCTCTCTCGTATTACACACAAATATATTATTATTATCATAAAATAAAGTACATCTCAGTTTTAATTTAAAATAAAAAAAAATCTAGTTCAAAGTATTTTGTTAATTAATCTATAAAATCATTTATCAGTATTATCAATATTATTATAAATAACAGATTGATGCATGAATAACATAAATCGAAGCCAGTAAAAACGTTTTATTTTATAATCGTGGCAAGCCGTAAAATACATTAAAAATACGAAAAATCATAATAAAGAATTAGACACATTTTATGATCATAGTATGCTAAACGATACATCGAAAAAAGAAATAGCATTACATGAAAAGACATAATTTTTGAATTCACATAACCTATATTCTTTCTTGGGATAATGCAGAACGGACGACTTCTAAAACTACGTCTCCATGCAATTTTGATAATGAGTTGAAGTCTGGTCTTTTCACAATTTTCTGTCCATTTTTTATAATGAATTTAATTGCTTTCTTTCGAAGTTGTTCAACGTTGTGCATATCGGCCAAATGAAGGTACTCTATGACGTTATCAACGGACATTTTTTTATGCATGTGAGTAGTGCACATTTCTGTCAGACCTTCGAGATCATACTTATCGGCAACAGCTAGTAACTGATTTGCGTATTCCTCTATGTTATTCACCTTTCCAGCGTAAATGAACCGTAGCGTTTCCATCAAAACTTCGTATTGAATATCAGTTATGTATACAACGTTCTCTCCTGCTTCCTTCATATTATGTTTAAACATAGCCGAGAAAACTGTGCTTCCCAAGATCAGTATAAGTTTGTTCGCGTGTATTGTATTGTTGTTTACGACAAATTTTACATCACTGAACTCTTGATTGTCAAGGAGAGTTTCTAATCGGTCTAGCGTTTGAAATTTGTAGTTGTCGATATTAGGAAGTTTGTATTTATCAAGATTCTCTAGCTTTTCGATTTCAAACGCTATTGTGAGATCTTTATTATCTTTTTTTAATAACATAAATGTTCTTGCAAACTGAGTTACAACGAAATTCTTCGTACTGTCCATATAATTTGTGAATAAAGGCTCATCTTTGGAGCCGTAAGTGTACACTTTAATTTTTCCCGAATATGATGTAGGTAAACCTTCCATCCCGATTACTGCATAGCTGTCTGCAATTAACCTTAAGAAAAAGGCATGTGTACACAATCCGAATCCAGGCATCCGAAATGGTTCAGAGTATAATTGTACTCCTGGTTCTTTAAAGATCATTGGATCATGCATAGTATAATACGGGATGCGCCATGAGAAATAAATAAATTCATCATAATCATAAAAGTCTACGAAACCCACTACGCGCGACGCCATGTTGAGATAAAGCCGTGACACCAAGTCTAGGTCACAGGGCCTCAGTATAGAATATATATCTATTCTTGTGGTAGACTTAACTACGATGAGATGTATTTGACGAATGATGAAATACTTATAATGCACTCGGATTTTAACACAATTATGATTTAGAAGCCGCAAGCGGAGTTGGATCAGATTCGTCCCGCAATCGAACTGCTCAGTTCTGCACGTTATGTGCATATAATACTCAAAGGCTCCTCTCTAAGGTCTTTCAGTTTAGTCTGTTTTCACGCGGTGATGCAGGCTGCGAGCTTCGATGGACCGAGTCGACTGAACGTGAAGGTGAACAGTACATGTGGGGATGCGCGGTTGCCACGTCTTTTTCCGGTTCGATTACAGTAAATGGGAATGATAAAGAACTGGACGAGTCGACGGAACAAGCGAACGTCAAACTCAAAGCTCAGCTTCTTCTTCGATCTTCTTCTTTCTATTAATGGCCGAAAGTTTGAATAAAGCACCGATATGCCACAGAGCAAATTTCTTCAGATTTAATAATTAAGTGTATGGATGATTTGGTTACTTCAGATTAAAATTAAAATTGATCTCGATAGGTTTCAGCGATGTATTGTTGTGGTGCGTCGGACTGTGTGTAAAATTGATGAGATGTTTAGAAGTGAACTCGAAGCTCGCTACATGCGTCGCTGTGAAAACAGAGTAAGTAGAGGACTGTGGGCTGTGGGTGCGCTCGATTTGGAAAATATGCACTGGCGTGACATTCGCTCGTTTCGTGTGTGACATGGTATATGACATGGTATATGACAGCTAGAGCTCCATTATAGTATATAGTATATTTATTGGTGATCGATTCCAGTTGCGTCCCATTTGAGTGCAATCTCCACATTTAAGAGATAATTCTTGAGGTAATTTCTTTGCTGTACTTGACTAATTATTTTATTTTCGTAAAAGTTCATCATTTTATATTGTATTGCTATATAGCGAGTTAGAATACTTTAAATCACTTCTAAACTCTTTGATATAATCAAATACCCATTTCAAGAAACCTACATGTCGAGTATGTTCAATTAAACGCCTTATTCGTGTAACTTATAGCTCTACATAGTCGATGAAATTATAACGACACATAATAATTTTATTAAAGTATGCGTCGAGCTTAATTGAGTCTTCATATTGTCCGATTTGTGTTAGTTTCCTAACGTTACTGTATACTTTATAAAGATGAGACTTCGAGGTATTTCGAAATACCTATATGCTCAGTACAATTTTAAGATAATTTATATCTCATGTACTTCCTACATACATTTCTCAAACAGAATTCACGCTAGAGCGTATCGCACAAATTTTCCTTAAAGCCATATCAACGCGCTGGAATCGCACATCGCGAATAGTATATACAGGTATAAGTGTAGACCATATGCGACAAATCGCGCTTTCACGCGACTGAAGCAGTCTGCAGAGACGCAGTGAATATATATATATAGTGCGCAGTGAATATATATATATATAGTGCGTCTCTGTAGACACACATACATGGGTGAAGGGATTAACGACCCCGAATTTTTCCGCGGATCGAGAGTATATCGGAGTAGCCACAGTAAACAGTTAAATTATACATATACTGCAGTAGGTGTGTGCATACATACTCAATGGGATAGTTGATTGGGATCGCGTGCAGTGCATGGGAGATTTTTCATTGGAGTTTTGTAGATCATATAGTCCATACGCGAATTGCTCGATTGCACTCTATATTATATTCATGAAATAATTCGCATGCACTTACAATACCTCATAATTATATTGATTCAGCATTTTCTACTCGGAAGCTATGTAAACAACGCTATTTTTTCAAATAAATAAAATGTTTCTCAGACAATGGATTCCTTGATTCGCCCACGCTATAAAAAAAGAGCTTCGAACAGACTTGCAACGAAAGTTCCGCAACCGTCGGGAAAACCACGCCTCTATAAAGTTTCATGTCCCCTCGTATAAACGGACACGTCGAGCTGTCCACATAAACGCGCGCCGTGCAGTTATTGCGCTGGCAGCTCGTTTACGGTCCTCTTGTCTGCGAAAGAAAAATTGCCCATGAAACATTTCTTTTTATACGTTCTCTTATATATACGAAAAGATAAAGGGACAATCGTGATCGTTCGCTCACTGTGAAAAGAGGGTAAAATAAAATCAGATATACACCTGCAAACGAAAAATCTCGTATATAAGGTATATATATATATATATATATATATATATATATATAACACAATGTCGATTAAAAGACAATATAGATAGACGCTACCGTAATATCGATCAATGCCAGTGATCAATCGCAGGTATTACGTCGGATGACGTGTATCAAGATCGTGATACTAAACAATCTAGGACCACGAATGAACGGTTATTTTATTCGAACAGGATATCTCACTGCAACGCGAACGCATCGAAAGGAAAGCAGCTGCGGCGACGCGTTCCGCGCGAAATCTCGTTACAGTATTATATACGGAATCGAATGGAGATCGGCATGATCGATGATTTCACCGCGGGCGGCTCATCTCCCGCCTCGAGATTGATGAACGGAACGCGTTCGAAAGTTTTCCTCATCGCGAGCATCAGCTATGCTCTCGGTACGTCAAAATTGGCTGGACGAGAGCGAGGCGTGCGAAAATATTTCGTGTCACTTTCGTGATCGGTTGGATCGTGGTAGGGCAAATAACAAGCGAGAATTGTATATATATTGTATCTTATACCTTTGTAGAATTTATCTGAAATATTATTGTTGCTTCGCTATATTGTCGACTCAAACAAACGCAAATATTTATAAACCGCGAAAGTAGAAGATAAATGAGCATACTTTTATTCACTTTAGGTGTCCAATACGGATGCTATATATGCATTTCTTCGATAAGCGCGATTTCTCTTCTCGTATAGATTTCCGCAATCGCATTCTACGACGCATCAACTACGAACAGAAGCATAAACTAAAACGTTGTCGCACAGACAACATGTAAATATTCTCACAGTCATTATACGGATATAAGTTTCAACACAAATGCATAATTGCTTCACCAGTAATTATTTATAATTTTCAAACGTGTATACGAGACACGCAAAGTAGCATCTTATTACATAATTATTTTTTTATGTCAGCCTGTAAAACTCTCGAAGTAAGCGCAGTTGTATTTTTGTCTGCCAATGAAAGTATATAGGTGCGCTACTGAAAAGCAAATTTTACGTAGCTTCAGACTGGCAAACAGCTGAATCTTATCTTTCGTATCAGTGGGTTACAAAAGCTTTACGCAAACAGCATCGCGCAACGACTATACGCAAAGTTTATTCTCATCGAATATCGAATTCTCCGCCTCGCTGTATGCATGCACTTGCACGCGCAGGCGCGTTGTAGCGCATGACTCACGACGCTCGTTCAGCTAGTCAGCTGATTTTCCTCCGTAGTTCACGCGACAACTTAGAATAATACGGACACAAGCTTGCACTACTGCTGCACAATGTCGCAATCGAGCAGGAGTGGTCACAGAGGATTGACAATACAAGAAGTCACCGATTTAGTCAGTGACATTTTCCCATCGAAAAATCCGGAAGTCGTGAACTTCAATCTAAAGCCTTTCTCTTCCGAGAAGCTCGGCTACTTAGGCGTTCACGAACTGCTAACTGTCGAGGCGCGTGCGCGTGGCGGCATAACGGAGAACGTAAAAAGCTTGACATTCTTCGTTAAGTCAGTGGCGCCAACTTGCAACGATTTCGATCAGATGATTTTCCGTGAAGAAGCCAACTTTTTTGGCAAGGTTGTGCCACGGCTACTTTGGGATGAAAGCCAAGAGTTTTGGGCTGCCAAGTGTCACTTGGCGCGAGACGATCTGTTGATCTTGGAGGATCTCAGGACACGAGGCTTCAAGGTCAACAGCGATCTCTTGCAGGACTGCCAACTGCGCGCTGCGATGGTCAGTGTAGCCCGCTTCCACGCCTCCTCGATGTTACTAGAGGAGGAATCCCGCGAGCCTCTGATCAAAGTCTACCCAGGATTCTTTAAGGAGAAGGTATTTCTGAACGATGATGGTGGTTTTGCTTGGAAGTGGCTGGTGACAGGTATCGAAGTCGTCGAAGCTGTGGCTTTGAAAATTGGCCTCGAGCCTAAACATGCTTCTGTCGCTTATCGCATGATGCTGGAGAGCGTGAAACCCACGAGGGATCAGAGAAATGTTCTGTGTCACGGTGATCTCTGGTCCAACAACATGCTTTTTAAGGATAACGAAGAAGATGGGATTAGCAGCTGCAAACTTGTCGATTTTCAGCTTGTGGGATATGCCTGCTATGCAATGGACGTTATGCAATGTTTGCATTTGAACACGACTGCAGCCACGAGACAAAGATTGGAGAAGGAATTGATCGAGCTGTATCATTCCGTACTTGCGGAGAACCTACGAAAGGGAGGTGTGGAAGAGAACAGGATTATCAGTTTGGAGGAGGTCTTTAAAGACACGGAGAGCAAGAGAATATGTGGCCTTGTAGCTGCAGTGCAATATTTCCCTATCGCGTTGTTGAACAAGGAGTTGGCGTCGGAATATTGCGCAGACGTCGACAAGTTGGAGGAATACATGTACGTCAGTCGCAAGAATTTCGTTCTTCGGGCAATGACACTAGACGAGAATTATCGCGTCCGAGTTGAGGAAAGTGTTAAAGAGTTGTCGCGATTCATGCGAAACATTTGAATCAGTGTGCTATTAGAAATCAAGAGATATAAAAAGTGTTCATTTTTACACATCTATTAAAAAAGATATATGTATACATCTATATACAATTTTATGTATATTTTTATACTTTTTAATGTTTGAATAAATCATTTATACTTTTCAGAAAAAATGTCTTTTCATTCCCATATTTTCTTTTTTGAAAATATTGTAAAAAAATAATTTGAAAATTGTTTTCACTACCTATTGTAGAGAATATTATATATTATAACAATTTGTATTTTTTTTACGATTAAGGGAGTCAGGTACTGGCTGCAGTATACACAATATAAATTATATTAATCATGGGTTATTGTAGTATATATTATTTAATTCTTGCTGCATATACGTAACCATGTATATGCAACATTAGATATTAAGAAATTCCTAAATCAGTTAATTATTTGATGTTTCGCTGTGTAAAAATCTGCCTATTTTTTATTATTGGCAGGTAGTATTTTTAATTTAACGATTTTAATATGTCCATTCGTTAAACTATTAAGAACATTTCAAAGACAAATTCATAGCGATAGCTTAACTCACAGCTTAATAAATCGTTTCTGTTTAACGCGTGTCGATTACCTCGCTAGCCGATGAGGACTAATCTATCTTTTTAACAAGTTTAAAAGGTTACGTGGAGGGGAATGCCACGCTGTTAGGAGACCATTATGAACGATATCTCAGTTTCTATGTAAAATATACGAAGCGCCAAAGCTCTTCTCATTCAAAAAACCGGTCGAGTATCACTAACATCGCAGAAGGAGTCGAATACATTTGGTAAAAAAGTGGCACAACTTATCAAACAACATATTATTGGAGAATGTAGTAACGCACATACTTAAGGATGCGTGAATTTCGCAAATCTATTTAGATATGCAAATTTGAAGAAAAAAGACCATAATTTTTTTCTTTACTCTAACCTCGGGAAGATATAAATATTCGTGATCGTGCCTGATCAACATTTGTTTGCGATGTCTGATAGGATCATCAATTTGACTTGTTTAACGAAGACAACGGTCTCCTCTTTGATCGCTGATATTTTTCCATCGAAACAGTTAACATTCTCAAATTTCCAAGTGAAACCTTTCTCTGATGAAAAACTTGGCTACATGGGTGTTCACGAGTTGCTGACCATCGAGATACGCGTGAACGACGAGATTCAGAACTTCACGTTCTTCGTGAAATCGTTGGTACCAAGCCACAACGACTTTGAAGAGCTGATATTTCCCGAGGAATCCAACTTCTTCAGAAATGTAATACCTCGATTGCTCGAAGACCACCAAGGTCGGGAAACCTGGGCTGCCAAGTGTTACCTGTGCAACGATGATTTCATAGTTCTAGAAAATTTAAAATTACAGGGCTTCGATGTTATTAAGGATGTACTTTCGATCGATCATCTGCGATCAGCAGTGACTAGCTTAGCACGTTTTCATTCTTCTTCGATACTTTTAGAAAACAAAGTGAAGAAACCACTGAATGAAGTTTATCCAGGATTTTTTGAAGAAAAACTACTGAAAAAGGTTGGCAACAACTGGAAGTGGCTGTCCACTGGTATTGAGGTCGTCGAAGTTGTTGCTCGGAAACTAGGTCTGGAACCTAAACACGCCGCTGCTGCTTATAAGCTGATGCTGGAGCAGATCAACCCAACAAAAAAACAGAGAAATGTCCTATGTCACAGCGACCTTTGGTGTAACAACCTCATGTTCAAGGATAACCAGGATGGGACCACTAGCTGCAAATTCGTGGACTTTCAAATGGTGGCGTACAATTGCTACGTCATGGACCTGGTTCAACTGATTCACCTGAATACCAATAGGGATGTCAGGAAAAAAGTGGAGAAGGGATTGGTTCAACTGTATCACTCAGTGCTCACGGAGAACCTTCGCAAAGGCGGCTTGGAGGATGGCGAGATCATTGAGGTAAAAGAAATATTTGAAGATCTGGAAGAAAGAAGGATATTTGGCCTGGTCGTAGCTGCCCAGTACTTTCCGATTACACAACTGAACAAAAAACTGGCTGCAGAATTTACTAAGGATGCTGGTAAGCTGAACAGATACATGTACAGCAGTCGAAAGGATTTTGTTCTGCGATGTATGAGGCTGGATCAGAATTATCGCAAAAGGATTGAAGAGAGCGTGACAGAACTGATTGAGTTTATTGGAAGATTCGGGACAAGCGCATGAGTAAGTTGGGCAATACAAAGCTAAAAAGATCCATGATTATTATGAAACCCGTACTATATATATAAATAATAATCGAAAATTCTTATCAATGACTGTATTTACCCAATGTAATAAATTTATAATAAATAAATTTTATTAAAAACTAACAAGAAGTTTATTTTGAGCGACAAAATGTACTACTAATCAGCGACCCAATAAAAAGTTTAATTTTTTCCAAATTAATGACGTAAATTATACATGTCTTGTCCAACACTTAATCCTTGTATATTTCCACTCGCATCAGCAATTAGAATCCCACTGCTTCAACAGCTCACTGTATATATAGATATATAGCAAGCAAAATCATGACGGCGTTGAATCGGATAACTACTTCTCTCTCTTTCTCTCTTGTATCACACCTATACTATATTACGCCATCACTGGTGAACTACGAGGTACGAGACGCTATCCGCACATTCATACAGCGTACAGTCTCATTAAAAAGTTAAGCTCTTTGGTCGACGCCTACCTCCCATTATTTGTTTTATTATAAAATGACAATATAATAAACCGATTAAGGAAGAACCGCGTGTCTTATGAAAAACGCTGGCTTGTGTTATACTTTTAACCTTTTCGACAAGCACATGTAATTGTCACTCTTTGTTAATTATCTGTAAGACCGGCTTTCGGCACGTCGATATAAACTATACATATAACATCCTCGCAGTTTGTCTGAGACCACGAACTAGTGCGGATTGTATATCGTCGAGTGTTTGTACACAAATTGTCGCAGTAAGTAGAATTATAGCTCGGGATAAGTATATAACAACCTTAAATTTTTCTCGTCAACGTGGGCGGATAACAAAAGAATATGTTTTGGTTCCTGCAGGTGATTGGCAAAGATATGGCGATGAATAATAACGGTTCAATCTGCAACGTCATCAGTGTCGACGACGTCTCAAGCATCTGTGGCAAACTCTATCCCTCAAGAAACGTGAAAATCCTGAATTATCAGCTTGAGCCATTCTCCGACGAACCATTTGGATATTTGAGCATCCACTATCTGCTGACCGTAGAGATGTTGGATCTCGGCGAGTCACGATCTAGCAAGTCGGAGAAACGAAAAATTAGCCACACCTTTTTTGTTAAAAAAAGCTTACCTTCACCCACGGAATGTCAGAAGCTGTACTTCGAAGAAGAGTCCAAGTTTTTCCGCGATGTCGTGCCGCAGCTGCTCGAAAACTACACTTCCGAGTTCTGGACAGCCGAGTGCTATCTAGCCAAGAAAAACGTGATGGTCATGGAAGATCTGAGAGCCCAAGGCTTCCAAATGCCCTCCTTTGATCTTTCGGAGAGTCAGCTGATCTTGTCGATAGCCAGTATCGCTCGATTTCACGCGTCGTCGCTGCTGCTGGAGAAGAAGCTTCAAAAGCCTCTGAGCAAGATGTATCCAGCTCACTTCGAGGAGAAGGTTTTGAAACACGAGGGTCCAGGTCTACGATGGCTAATCACAGGAATGGAAGCCATCGAGGCTGTGGCGAGATTTCTACACTTAGAACCGAAGTACTGCTGGTCGGCTTACGAGCAGAGCTTAAACAAGGTCAAACCCGTTCAGGGTCAGAGGAATGTCTTATCGCACGGAGACATCTGGTGCAACAACATGATGTTCCAGGACGAAAAAGGCAAGACCAGAAACTGTCGACTGGTGGACTTTCAGATGGTCGCCTACAGGTACTACGCCGTCGATATCGTGCAATTGATGTACCTGAATGCCGATCGCGAAAGTCGATCTAGGTTGGAGAACGACCTGATCCAGGTATACTGCGAGGTACTGAACGATTGCCTGAGGTCACATGGTTACGGAGATAATCTCTTGAGTTTAAAGGAGCTGACCCGGGACGTCGAAGAGACGAGGGTAGTCGGACTGATTTTGGCAGCGCTGACGTTTCCGATCGCTCTGTTGAAGGGAAAATTGAAGGACGAGTTCGCGAAGGATCCAGAACAGCTGAAACAGTACATGTACGTCAATCGCAAGGACTTTGTGTTGAACGCTTTTACGAAGAGCGACGAGTACAGGGACAAGATCGTCGGCATCGTCAAGGAGCTCACGGAGTTTATGAAGAGCTGTTTTTAGGCCTAGTCTATTTTTACGAGTATATACGTTGTTTACGTCAATTGTACACTTATTTATTTACAGAACTATGGTCATTTTGTTTAGTCCGCATAGATTTTTATTTTTATATACTGACGTCGATTTTGTGTATTGTATACTTATATTTATTTACAAAACGATGGTTATTTTGTTTTTATTCCAATAGAATTTGATTTTTATTTGCTGGCAACTAATGACTTACTCGAGAAACCCGACTATTGAGTTAACTGCGATACGCATATACGTCGACGTATAGCGGAAGACAATAATTATAGAATCCAAGCTTGTTCAACTCGAGTTTTACCGTGCCTCTCGTGCGATCTATTTTCCTCGAATAAAACATGAAAAGCGACGGAGAAACTATTGGATCAAATTTCAAATTCCAGCTCTACGTATACAATTCCCTTCATACATAAAAGCCTCGGGAGCGATTAATTCAACCATAATCGATTTCCCGTGCGCCTATATATATAGAAGTAAGCAGTGTGTATGTATATAGATATATAGTAATACATATGGATCCAGGAACTGTACACGCGACAAGATGCGTCGCGCACGCGTGTATAATACCTATCTCACAGCGTAGAGGAAACTTTCAAGTCCGCGTGTATACACACGTGTGCGTCTTCCGCGTTTTCCGTCGCAGCAGCAGCAGCAGCAGCAGCAGCAGCAGCAGCAGCAGCAGCTCTTATCCAATATCTCGAGCTCTGCTCGTGTGCGGGTAGGATGTATATACGTATATATAGGATGCGATGACGATCACGATCATCAGCGTCACGCGGAAGAGTCGGGCTCATCCTCTCTCCCTCATCTTGTATACTGCAATTTGCAATCTCGCCTCGATTCTCCCCTCCATCATACACACGTGTGTATGTATGTATATATATATATATATATATACCACTTATAACTCGCAAGTCCGACTCTCACTCGGAGCGTGTATTATGCAGCAGCTGCCTCTATACCTATAAGCTCCTTTTTATCGCGCAGCTAACTGCAGCGCACCGGCCTATATCGTGTCCGCGCGCTCGCGATGACTTTCCCGTTCAGGAGGAGCTGCGACGTGGGAAAGGAACAGAGGAGATTGTTTGTGTGTGTGTGTGTGTGTGTGTGTGTGTGTGTGCGTGTGTGTGTGGATGGGGGAAGAGAGAAATTTTTTCGAGGATTGATGCGAGAGAAGCTGCTTGCTGTATATAGTTACTTCCACGAGGATGTACTATACCGCGTGAGGTAATTGCGCGAATTGCCTGTGTGTTGGTGCGCCTTTCCAACTCGATTATGAGCGCGCTTGTGAATATGCCAGAATAAGAGACAATGTGATTCCGGGATTTAGGGATCGACGATCGATTGATGCGATTGTTTTGTCATGCCTGTGTTTTCACTGCATATTATACTCGCATGTATTATATATCTTATGTATCAATATTTTCAAGGTGTATCCATAAATTTAGATAGCCTTTTCGAAACTTGCACAAAGTATACATTATATGTACGAATAGAAAAGTATACGTGAAAAATTCGAATGCAAAATAGCTGACGTTCTACTATCTTCAAATTTGCGGGCGCGAGACTTTTTAATTGTGCGCTTAATTATACGTCGGCTGTAAACCAGGCGGTTTTAATCGTCCTGTAAATATCGTCGGGATTCATGAGATAAGCTCTCGGATTAAAATTACTCTCTCGAGGAATTTTCCTATTAGATGTTCATACGAAAGCTCGCCGCGGCGCGATGTAAATAAACAGAAAACGAGAGCGCGCGTACAATATAGGTATATTTACACACACGACTTTTACAAAATAATTTATAGCCATCTCTCGAGCACGACTCACAATACAGTTATATATAGGGAATAAAGAGACTCGGGCATAATTACTCGTATACAATAAAAGTGCCGTTAATTCGATCGAAATATCTACAACACCGGCCAGCGATCACAAACATACCGAAAGTATCTATAAGAGTTGTATATAATACAGTGCATTATATTCGCGCGGCGCAAAGAGGATACGCGTCTTATAATTCGACTTATTAATAGGGTGCACTTTCACTCGTTCGCTTTACGTAATTATACACATGCAGACGAAGTGACTCTGTGCGTCCAGTCGAATTCGGGCTCTCTCTCTCTCTCTCTCTCTCTCTCTCTCTCTCTCTCTCTGTCAAAAACTACGTCTCCGCAGGCGAAGAGAAACGCGCAATTAAGGGTATCGCGAAATTTAAATGCAACGCGCGTGCGCGCGAGGCGACACACGACGAACTTGAAAAAGCTCGATAAAACGGCGGCCAATTAAATAGCCGTCCAAACGAGTTTCTCGACGAGCGGATCCTCTTCTTCCTGGTGTTCGGAGAATATTTGTAAAAATATCACTCGACAATTTTAAAATTCGATTTTATAATGCCTTTAAAATTATGTGTTTTTATATATACGCTACGCTGATTTCTAATCTCTGCTCTTCCTCATCAACGCTGTACAAAGAGAAAAAAAAGCAGCGACAACCCCGACCAGGAAGGAAATTCTCGTGTGTACATATACATCCGCGTGTATAGCTCGGCGAGGATAATCCAGCATCACACAGAGCGCAGCGGAACGGCGATTATCATTGCGCTGTCGCAAAAAGGAGCCAGCGCATACGGCGCTAACTGGAACGACGTGCAATTACACCGCGCGGCCGCCAGCGGCAGTTAATGAACTTCACTTTCGAGCTCGTCTCGTTACGAAACGACTGATGCAGCGTATATGTATGTATGTATATATACGGGGATAGAAAACGTAATGCGCGCGCGTGTTATAGCTGTAAAAGGAGAGCGAAAATTTGCGAGGAAGGTATTCTGAGGTGAATGTGTATAATCGTCGGATATAATGTATATATATAACGAAGCTGAGCTTCATTTTTCGAGCTTGCGCTCGTTTGGATTGTGTAAGTGCGGGTAATGAGATTGCGAGCGATAAGAATTTTGCATGCGCGCTTAATTTTTATTCGTTATTCTCTCTGCTGTTTATATATATACACCTATTAGTTTAAATGAGTGCTCGAGAGAAAAAGTCTGTAAAGTATATTATACCCAATTACAGCGTTTTTTGCGCACTTAATTTGTCACCGTATAATTGAATTACACGTCTACAACGGTGTGAAGATTTTCCAAATAAAACATTTTCGAGTAATAGCAGGAATTTCTGACACATTCAATCCAGTAGTCCGTGGAATTTCACACACTTTTTAATATTAACAACCCGCGAAATTCAAAATCCCACGCGCACGGAGAGCGACGCCTTTAATATATTCTCGAGCGCGAAAATTCGCGCGCGCTCGTTTATCTTCCGCGTTGTATCTGCTACTTTGTGATGTGAATTCGCCGCGAATTATGCTAATGGCCTGCGCTTTTATCTGGTTCCTTAAGTGTTTTAAATAGCGAGACACTTATAATACCTGTAATATCCTGCTCCACTGGCTTTTTAGTTCCGGTCCGGCGTCGGTTTTTTGAAGCCAATATTTGAACAGCTTTCTCTGCTGTGTATATACATGGGCAGGACTATGATTTATATTTCGGAGATATTGTTGTTTGTTCGACAAACATTTTTTAATGCACACGAGGAATGAACGTTATATTGGCTATGACTATAATGTTCTACTATTTATTTATTTATGGGTATAATATTCTTCGAATGTTTATTCGTATTCAGCGAACGATCGTTTAACAAAAATCTCAATACACGGTAATCTTCAATTAACCCGCATTTTTCAACTTCCAACACGCGACTAACGTGACTCGCTTTCCAAGTCCCCGCAAAATTACACGTGCCATACACCGAGTCGTTAATCGCCGAAAAATCATCGCCTCGCGCCGACAAGATGCACCGAAGAAAGAAAGAAAAAAAAAGTAATCGAACACGAAGCGTATACAAACCCACCCGCGATAAAGATCGCGAAACCGCGCGCATACAACAATGAAATCGTTACCTTCGCGTGCGCGCCTCTCGACACG
The DNA here is from genome assembly GCA_020010945.3 of Muscidifurax raptorellus. Classification (NCBI taxonomy): domain Eukaryota; kingdom Metazoa; phylum Arthropoda; class Insecta; order Hymenoptera; family Pteromalidae; genus Muscidifurax; species Muscidifurax raptorellus. The sequence goes on along the minus strand of CM052077.1, from coordinate 17,133,319 downwards.
ATACACGTACACGTTATCCGCTTACGTAAGGGAAGCTATATTATACACGCCAACGCACATACGAGCTGTTTACACATGCGGAGCGCAGAGAACGACTCGCGCGGACTTTCTTTATTACGCGCGTGAGCTGCTCCTTTTTTCTCTTTTTAGCCGTCCCCGTGAAGGTATTCTATATATATATACAACACAGAGCGTTTAGAGCAGTCGGGAGATTCATAACACGCACGAGAGCGAGGTAAAAGTTCGCGGGGATGGATTAGCCGTAGACGCACACACACATATAGGCTCTCCGTGTAGTCGTGATTTATTTTTCTTTTATTTATGAAAAAGGGGAAGTTTCTCCGCGCGAAATTCGCAGCTGCGTCCGCGATAAAAGTCGAGATGCTTGGGTTTTTTCAATTGTCCGCCGCGAGCGAGTTATTTATTCGCGGAGACGCGCTTTTTTTGGTTGAGACACAGAGGCGTGTCCGGCTGTACTCGGTATGCATCTACTGATCGAGGCAATTTCTAGTTGATCGATTTGCATGTTTTTTTAGAAATTACGACGTGTCCGGCTCCGTTCGCGACCTGCATCCGATGCTAATCGGTTTACGTGGATTCTTTTCTTTTTTTTTATCCATGAACATCATCGGCTGTACATGTGTTTTTAGAAAGGACTATACACCGCATTCCAGGAGAAAAAAATATGTATATAGGTATTATGTTATATATGTAGAGAGAGAGAGACAAAACCGAATTATTCGCCGTGTATAGTGGCATAACCCGACGCGCGCTTTCGGAATGTCGCGCGCGCGCATCCCACACGTATATATACATATAGTTCTGTCGTGTTTACAGGAGGTCTGATTCGATGCCACTGGGTCAAGCGCGACGAGAAAGAAATTCTGAATAAAAATGCCGTTTCTGAATTTTTTAGTCTCGTTATACTGCCGTTCCGCTGCTTTCACGCGCTCGCCGGACAATGGGGCGTAGGGGGAGTCAATTGCGAGAGACTTTCTTTCGGCGCTTCGATGCTCGACGAGAGATTTTTTATATATACGTTCGGTCATAGGCGCTGGTGTGTAGATAAAAGCGCGTCTGAATGGGAATTGTGTCTGTTGTTACTTTCGGTTGCATTTGCATGAATGATGTATATAATATAATTAAATATATTGTAAACTCGAAAAATACGCGCGTGTATCGATTTTACAAATAGAAACAAAAAAATATTCCATCGACTCGTTAATCTTTCCGACAAATTGGAAAGCTATACGCACAGGACGTGCGCCAATGACAGAACATTCGTGTTCGATTACGCGTTACATCTTCTTCTTTACGACATCCGATCGCGGCCTCGAAAGAAGAAAAAAACCGTTCGATTCACGCCTGATAACTCAATGAGCTCTTTTTGTCGACAGACCAAAACAGCCGCGTAATATATTATCCGCTCTCCTATAACACATTCATATGCATTTGGGAAAGTAACATCATCGGATAGCACATACATAATCCAAAACAAGCTATACGTGACTTTTTGAAAAACGAAGCTATACATATATATACACACCGGGGCGTAATGAAGACGTCGTAGGCGAATTAATCGATGAAGAAGTGCCGTGTATTTACGCCTCCGTAGTGCCAGCCTCGTGCTATCCAGTTTCGGGATTCCAGAAGGAATCGACGGCTTTTTATGGTAATTTATGCGCTATTGCCGCGGTGACTATGTGCTGCGGACTTGTATGCAACGACTGCGTTTCTCGCGTCCACGTAACGTGACGAGTTGTCAATTAGGTTTGATGTTTGCGTTGTGGTATCGAGAAAAGAGTGTTTAGGAAGAGGCTGCAATTAGGGATGTGTCGTGTAATTACGATATGATTATGCGAAACTTATAGTTAGGAGGATTTTATGGAATTGCTTGTTAATTAAGGAAATTTGACAGCGAATGTGTTGTAAATTAAAATTCTTCTTACAGGTAAATACGACTTGGATATTTAAATGTTATATGAAGATACGTTTGTAATTTAGTTTCATAAAGATAATCCGCGTGTATTATATACACAAGGTTCATTGTTTCTCTTGTCGTTGGTAGTATATATAGTTTATGTCAAAGCTGCGCTGAAAAACTAGTTATAAACAGTCGTTGAAAAGCGAGCATTGGACCTGCAATTTTTCACTGTTAAAAACGCACGTGATATAGCTATACCAACGTTATCCCTAATAATCACGGCAGGTGCCGCTGTCGCGCCTTATCCTGAGAAATTAAGCGTGAAAAAAATGCGCGCTTATACTCCTGCTCTCATGTGTACACCATCTATATCGTAAAGTGATTTCTTTTAGTCCCTCAAATTCTCTATATTCAAGAAAACAGAAAAGTATCATAGTCTATATTACTGAAATGTACGTATGATCCATCTACCGTATCCTATACACCACAATCATAAATCATGCTAGAAATATCCCGCTCGCGTAAAATATGCGCACACCGTATAAGCATATATATATAAGATGCGCGCGCGGAAACTTCACGTATATATGTGCCCGCTTTCTATTGAGTAACTCGCTCGCCGCCATACATAAGGCATGAACTGCACGAGCGACTTTCGATATACTTATATATATATATATATATGTTCTATACGATATTCTGACGGCTACATATTTTCCAAGCGGACACCCTTGCGGAGTCGCCGATGGAAAGCGCGTAACCGAGCGAGCCGAGCCTTGACCATGATATATATATATAATACAGTTTGAATTTCTCTGTGCTGCAGCTCGTGAATATTCTCGCGGCGGTAGTTTAGAGCTGCCGCGCAAGCGATGGAATTGCAGTTTTAGTATATATGCTGCTGCTGCGGGAAGAAAAGGAGCGGATTGATATGTTTATTGCTGCGAAGTGAAATTTAAGGGGAATGCGGATGCGTTGATTGGAAAATAACTTGGTTCTAGAGAGATGCTTGAATAGAGCGCGTTGCAGTGCTTGAGAACTTTTTGTTCGTTGACTCGAAAAATACTCGGAGAATAAGCAACTAACATCGATTTTTTTTTAACATCGCGAGTTCCTACGATTAACGCAAATTTCAGGACTGCATTATATTTTAATATAGTAGCGATTTCGCGAAATAAACGACGGAACACATAAACGGAAATTTATTCAATCGACTATAGAAAAAAAATTAACCCTCGATTCACGGGAAATTAGTTTGTAACAGCCCGGACAGTTTATGGGAGCCGCGCGACTGTTTACTCGAGCGTATATTACAGCCGTTGTGATTCTAATGAATTAGCTGTCCTCCCGTAATTTGTGGTCGAGCTATTAATTCCCGGCGAGGAAAATCGTCTCTATTGTTTGCGCGACCGCTCGTACCGGTAACCTCTCGAGCTGAGCCGTGATACCGCTGCATCTGAGCCTCGCAAGTGGGTCAGGATTGACCTCAGGCTTGTTCCACTGGAAACAATAGACTGAGATACAGGCAGCTCTTCCCGATAATCGATTTCTCAAAAACCCATGCACACACGGATATTCCAAACACCGCACCTAAAACTTGGCCGATTCTCCGCCAGGTGTCAGTCGTCTCCAACCGGTGTATATACGTCTTTCACCTCTTATAAAGCGGGGCTTCCCCCCGCAGCGCGCACACGAGTAAAAAAGATCTATGAAAAGGAACGGCGTTACGTACGGTACCTCGCGCGTGGCGGGGGAACATAGCGGGATCCTCGTCGACGTGAACACAGAGAGGTAAGAGTGAAAGAGGATCCGAACGGGAAGGACACGGGAGGGGATGGCGGGCTTTAAGTGCCAAGAGCACCCGCTCGGCCTCGACATTCGACGTTCGAGTGTCGTGACGCGAGGTTGTTATATACATACCGTTCTGATGGTCGCAGAGTTTTTTTGATATTTATGTGCTGGAGGTTTTTTTGAGCTATTATTGTTATTAAGATTAAGTTCGCGATTTACTACGCCTTTATACCGATTTGCTGGTTGAATCATGACGATTTGATTTTTCTTGTAATTATCTGTTTTGCATTTTATAACGAGCATGTAGTCATCATCAGCGACTTTATCAGATTTCGATACGTAATATGCGTATTATTATATACCAGCGATTATGTTGCAGCTCCCATGCGATTAGCCCAATTATTGCAACCTACTATTTTTTAATCGTAGATCAAATATACTTATTGTATTATACGTACAAAACCTTGCGAATCAATTAAAGCGAATAATGTAAATGCCTACACACACAATTTAAACGTACCAGAGAATCATCTCTCTCGTTCGAAATCCCAAATATAAACATATTGCGCATAAATATTCCATTGCAATATCCGAAGAATCACACATCCGCAGACACCCCATTAACGCTAACCCGAATAATCATCTCTCTTTCCCACAGGGAGCCACACATAAATTAGCCGGCAATTATGCGCGCCAGACGCATACACACTGCGCTGCGCATACCGTATATATATAACGCACTCACGGAGCCTCGTAAATCGCCGAGGCGTGATTTACGCCGCGAAATTCGCGACGCGCGCAGCACTACCGTCTGCGCGTGCGTGTGTTAGTTTGCGCGACCGGAAGAGCGCGTATTTTAGCTGGTTGATTTACGAGGAAAGCCGTGGAAAATGACGAGCTTGTCTAAATAAATCGCTGACGCGCGCGAGAGAGATATCGCGTTGGGGCGTTGATATGTGTAAGGCTGGCAAACGAAGAAATTTTCGAGGAGTTTTATTGTAGTATTTTATGTTCTTATTTAAAGAAAAAAGAAAAACAAGATGAAATCGTCCACTGGTCGAGCAAGACGAATCCCGCTTTTGTTTTCTACATACCATAAAGCGCATCAGTCCGCGGATCTCAAGTCTAAGGCCGAGAGGAGCGAAGCAACAAGTGCAACCGGTGAACTTTCACTCTCCGCTCGCGCCAGTGTAAATAACGTTGCGCGCGCGCAGCTCTCGCTCTCTAAGCATCGGAAATACCCGCCGCGAGCTTTGCCCCCTTACTTCTATATATATACAGGTATGTATCGTAGAGTCGCATTGCGGCGAGTACAGCCTGGGGCAAAAGTATCCTACGAAGGTCTAGAATTTTTATCGTTTTTCTTATCATATGGTATTCAATCGCGATACAATCGGAGAGATGCAGATTGCTTTTGTTTTCTTTCGTTTGTATATACCTGTGTATAATATATGGATCGAGAGTTATCAGAGCGCGACGCGCCTTACGCAATTTCTCTTTGCAGAAACGAAAATTTTCTCTACTATGTTACGCGATATTATTATACCGTGTTCAACATTGACCGTCGCAACGATTGAACGCACACAACTTCCTATGTATACCTGTACTCAAAACCGCGAAACTCGGTTAGAGAAGGAGGAAGGAATCAGTCTCGATGTACAGCACCGTTTTTCGCGGATCGCGTAAAAGCCGTGCACAGGAAGAAAGGGGATGGATATCCATCGCGTTCGACGCTCGTATAATGTTCAATTCGTATATATTAGAGGAAGCGTGCCGTTTTTACGCTCGTTAGTCGTTAGAGCAAATTGAGCTTTGACGTTGTTTACTGCACTGTGCAGTTCGCTTCATATATTGCCAGATTTTACAGTGTTCGGTTGATTGTATACTAGGAAATCGATCGATTTGCTACAGTTTACGAAACAATCGAATTTATTATAGTAAGAGTTTATAAATAATAACGTATATAGGAATTCATAACTATAATATAACCTTTTATAAAAGACAACACGACCGTGTGTGAAAGTTTCCTTGTTCGTGTCTCTCACACGCGCTTTTATCCATAGAGTTCATTTTTACGGATCGCGAGCCAAGACACTATCATCAACGCGGCCCATGCCTGCAATTTTATCACTTTCTACATTATAATTGTCAATCAATTAGGCAAATATAAAACTGCCGCTCGATAATTATAATCAATGAATTTCACGAACGAATCAATTCCGCCGCGAAAGTAATTAACTGTAGGTCTCGACTCGCGAAATTTCACCTTTCAAATTTAACGTTGTATACCGGAAATGAAATTAAAGCTGCCCTCAAATCGTCACTGTCGTAAATTTTCAGCGTCGATCCATCACGTCAATAACTATCATACGGCTGACGTCTTCTGCAGAAGCTGCGGTGAAGTGTCGCGCGTAAATGTACAGTGTGTATTGGGTATATATAGACGTATCCCAAAGAGAAGCGTCAATTATATACGAGCGATGAACTTGGTTTTACGAGCGACGGCCTTTCGCGGAGTCACGTCGCGAGATTGACGCGCGCTTTTGTATGCGCGAATTACCGGAGCTTCAGGTGTTACGAGCTTGTTATTCGATTATGTTATTGTTTTGATTAGCGTTTGACGACAAGTTTACATTTTTTTAGCGCTGCGAGAGAAACTTTGATTTACGATATACCCGACGCCGTTGTGTTTTACGAGGAAAATTACGAGGTGGACGGGCTCTTTACATTTGAACTTGGTTAACCCAAATCTCGCTATTTCAGGTTCAGCGAATTTTATGGCCTACTACTCGCGGAGAGTCTAACTGCAGCGTAGGAAAAATACTATACGCGAATTTCTTTCTCTTTCGACCGCGGGAATGTTTGGAATTCTGCCCCGAAAAAGTTTGCTTTGTTGTTCGAAGAGAAAGCTTTGCATAAATTATTATATATTCTAAATTTTTTACGAAGAAGTCCAGAGCGTGTATATAAATTAGATGACGCGTCTATACTTAACAAACTTTCGAGTTCGAAGAAGAACTACCTGCAGGGAGAATAAAAGATATCCAGTGGAATTCAGTACTTGCTGCGTCATCTCGCATCGATACTACTTACTTTCAATTATATACGTAAGCCGCGTATAATTACTTTTTACTTACGCATATCATTGTGACTGCGTTAATGTCGCGAAAATTAATTAAAAATTATGTATGTTGCTATAACTTTCTATGTGTATGTAATTTCGAATTGCACTCTTCCTTTCATTTATAATCGAATATATTATAAAGTGCGAAGTGAATATTCATTTTCCAGCGAAGATTTCACTTCGCGCGAAATGTGTAATAAAATTCTATTCGTTTCAAAGAATATTTCTGCTTCTCTGCTTTACATATAGGAATAAATCCCACGGTAAGAAGCGCATTAGCACAAAGATTCATTCGTATATATAGATGCCCGTTTCGATAACATATAGCATGAATACAATGATCCCACAATCGTACAGAGAAACGAAGACTACAGTCTGATGCAAAATTATCGTCAATTAAGCGCAAATATATATGGGCTTATATACACAAGGAGATGAAAGAGATTCAAGGGGGATTTTTCCGCCTGTCATACCGCACTTGAAATGTGCAGACGGAAAAGAATTTGAGTAGGTGATGGGAAGTATTTACCATTGGCGGGATTATATCTGTAAAGTTGATTTTTCTTTGATGGCGAAACTCGCGATTTGCATCATCATACGGGATTAGTTGAACATTACCTTGCATTCGATCCTTTTTCCATTTTGATACAAAATTCAGCCAGACACTTATATAGTACACCCCTTTATAGAAAAAAAAACAAAGCTTTCCTAATCAATTTCCAACGAAGAATACCACTTTTGTTTACATACATAAAAGCCGCTTAAAAACTTAAATTACGCAACCACAACAACAAACAACAGCTCAAAACGAGTTTCGAAGAAAGCTGATAAATCAATGGCTTTGCGCGCAGCTGCATCCATCCTTAAACGCTTCCTCGCGAATCCAACGCATATATGACTTATGAACTTTCTCGAGCAATCAATTCACATAGCCGCGAAAATTTATACGTTTACTCCCAACAAACATAAAAATAAGAGACGCCAACACCCTCTAAACTCGTAAACAACCACCGTGAAAGAAAAAACAAAGCCAAGAAAATTTCGCCTCGTCATCGATCGAATTATATCGGTTGTATTATAAAGGCAGCAATAGCACGTATATGTCGTCGCCTGAAGCGCGATATTACGAGGCTCGCATATACTTCCGGTTATTCTCGTGCAACTTTTCTCTCTGATACGTTACATTATACTAGGCTATATATCTATACTTCTAGCTCTCGGAGAGAAAGTAAGGTCACGGGTTCTCTTTACCGACCCGATAGAGACTCTCGGAGTGTAGTGTACAACACGACCCCGCATCGCCTCCGGCCAAAGCGACGAGGAGCACTTGATTATCCCGTGCTGTTCAACATTTTTTTAGGCTTGTTTATAGGTATGAGCGAGAGCCTGCCCGATTAGGCATATACAGTACGACGCAGAAGTATATTCTCCGCCACGCGATGACTGAATTTTTATTTTACAACAAACTTTTGTCATCGATACGATGATAAAGCTTTTCCGAAGATGTGGTGTACAATAGTCGATCTGACCTATACTTCCTATATATACAGTAAAATAGATACGCGAGACCGTAAAAGGCACGTGGAAAATATCATTCTGACCGGCATAGCCGACAGGATTTTACCATATTGTGATCGTTATCACAGTAGAAAATATTATCGCTCCTCGAAGATATCCCAAAGCCGGTTGAGTGTATACGCGCACCTTTTCCCACAAGCTGACACGGATATCAACGTGTTCATAACGATCTGGAAATTGTTTCGTCCGTTGCTTTCACGCAGTCGAGAAGCCTTTATATTTTTACGAGGAATTAGAAACAATATAACCGAATCGTTAGCACTGCCAGTTTTCTCTCCAAAAACTACCGTATACACGGAGAAATTCTCGCTGTACGTATATATACACATGCATATAGATAATGGCTTCGTTCACGAAAATTAAGTGCGCGATAAAACGCGCGCGATTTTTTCAAGCCCACGCGTTTCGCGGAACAATTACTCATGGGATGCAATAACTCGTCGACGTGTACAATTTGAATTTCTCTCTGCTGATATACGCAGTTGTAGGTATATATGTATAGAAATATAGGAAAACGATACTCGCAGCGGCTTCTCATATGCATATAATGATTCCGGGAAAATACGCGTACGTCCAAGGCCGCGTCGATGTGTAACGAGGCCCTATATATAAGCAATTTTCCGCGATGCTAACGTGTGTCGAAACGAGACGCAGCCTTGAGAAGTCATGTGTGTGGAAGACGTGAACCGGAAGCGACTTACGCTGGTCACATCGTTATTACAACGAAATTGAGTTTCTTTTCGAATTGCAACCGCGCAATTACACTCGACTTTTTCGTCTCAATTTGGCAATTAGAAGTATACACTATTGTCGTTGAATTTATAATTATCGTCGTAGTTGGATGATACATCGAGAGACTAACGTTAGAAATTTTCAAAACGAATCGACACGTTATAAGCATGTTTACATATATTATATCCCAGCGAATAGTCGGTAATTGACCAGTGGATTAATGCCTCCTACGTAGGCAAATTACCGGAGAACAAACTTCCTGCGCGCTTGCTCTCAGGCGCGATACGAATCTTTTCCTCGATCGATTCGCGTATAATATAATTCATAATTGGCTCGGCTCGTTTACAAGTCCGATCGCGTCTACAATTACACGCTCGCTTTCAATGAACATGATACACGTGGTTTATTTATATTTTTTTTTTGTATAAAAAAAGTTTCGTTTTTATTTCGTATAGAAAAATAATAATTGCGATGGTACAAAAATTAATATAACATTACACATATAAGGACACTACGAGCTAATAAAAAAAAAGAACACCTCGCGTTATTTGACAGAAGTTATTTACAGTGGGAGGGAAAACAGCGGCAAACATAATAATAACTCGTCGGTACATAATAATCGTACACCTTCCTTAACTATAAGACTTACCGGCCAATTCGTCCCCTGTGTAGTATAAAGGGGATGTAAATCGTCGGGGCTTATATACATACACCTTCGATTCGCACATCATTTCGTTGAACGAGTGATACTAATCTCTGTAGTGGTAACTTATCGCTCGACGACCGATTTTGGAAGACACGCGTAGCTTCTGCTGTGGTGTAGTATAATCGAGGTATACTTCGATCATAGCAGAAGCTTACTTGACGTGTTATTGTATAGAAGAGTATAATGATCCATCGGTCGACGACTTTATCGCTTAGAGAAATAGACGTCCTCGTCACTGCGGGGACGACCGCATATAGAGTATAGACACGCGCGACTTCGTCTCGAAGGAGCGTCCACTTAGTACTTGTATCCCTCGTCGTGGTTCTGCTGATGCTGGTCTTGCACCCAGACGTTCTCCCAGACTGGTTTCCAGACCTGCTTCCAGTCGGGCACCTGGACCTGCTTCCAGGCTGGTACCCACCTGCTCTTCCACTCGTCCTTCCAGACCTGCTTCTTCTGGGTCACCCAGACCTGTTTCTTCTGGTTGTCCCAAGCCTGGACGGACTCCTCTTTCCAGACGAGCTTCTTCTCCGTGTTCCAGACCTGCTTCTTCTCGCTCTTCCAGACCTGCTCCCACTTGGCCACCCACTCGAGCTTCTTGTCGGTGGACCAGGCTTGCTTCTTCTCGGTACGCCAGACCTTCTTCCACACGGGCTTCCAGATGAGCTTCTTCTTCCAGAGATCGTGGCTGGTGTACTGCCAGCCGTGACCGTCGGTGCCTAGGTGCTTCTCGCCGGGGATACCGACCTTCACCCACTCTGGTACCCAGACCTTCTTCCAGTCGGGCACTTGGACCTCTTTCCAGATCGGCACCTGGACCTCTTTCCAGATTGGCTTCCAGACCTTCTTCCACGCTGGCACTTGGACTTCCTTCCAGGCTGGCACTTGGACCTCCTTCCACACTGGCTTTTGCACCTGGAAATTTCACGATAGAAAGCTTTGATCCCCGTGTAAAAATTGAATCCCTGTGCAGTATTGAAATTGATAGCTCAGCAGCGTATAATCCGCCGATAACCCAACTTTCTCCAATATGCAAACCACGCTAGAACTCTCACCTTCTTCCAGACGGGCACCTGAACGTCCTTCCAGATGGGCACCTGGACCTCCTTCCAGGCTGGCACCTGTACCTTCTTCCATTCCTGCTTCCAGGTCATCTTGTTCTCGGTCTTCCAGACCTTCTGCCATTCCTGCTTCCAGGTGAGCTTCTTCTCCCAGCGACCCGAGGGTTGATGGTGTTGCTGCTGCTGTGGGGGTCCGTAGACTGGAGCCGGAGCACCATATTGGGGTGCGGGTGCTCCGTACGAGTCAGAGACGTGGCCGACCGAGCCGGAGCTGGCGAACGAGCTGCTGCTGCTGCTGCTACCGCCGAACGAATGAGCCGAGGCCGAGGCATCGGAGAAACCGATGGCCGGGGCACCGTAACTGTCGGATGGAACTCCGTAGCTCGTGGATGGTGCCGGTGGTGCACCGTAAGAGTTGCTCAAGCCGGCGTCCGGAACGCCGTAGGAGGCCGCTGGTGGGCCATATGTGGAGAGTGGTGCTCTGCGGGTTGTTCGTTGGATTATTAGTTGGGGGTATATTTTTCGGGTGAGTCGACGTATTTACAGTTTTTATTTACAAAGGATGAGGTCGATATTTACAGAGGATACGATCGATATTTACAAAGGGCGAGGTCGATATTTACAGAGGGGGTCGAGGATATCTTTTATAAAATTTTGATAATAAATTATTTTAGTTTAGACACTAGCTACACAATCTAAAAATAACAATTTTAACAAAGAAATCCACAATTTTTTTGGGAACCCCCTAATTTAAAGATAAAGGTAAATTTAAAGTAAATATTATTACAAGTCCCAAAAAATGTTAATTTAATCATCGTTTGATTTAATCGCTAATAAAAAGTTTGCCAATTCATTGATTTAACAGCGACATCGTTGCTGTCAATTTCGTTAGTTGTATACGTATATGTACATAAAAATCGTAGATTATTAATTTCTAATATCATACAAGCATAAAGTACACTAATACTTATTCACTTGAATGAGCCGGGACTGATGTGAAAAGACTGTCATTTATAAAATGAATGTTTGTGAAGACAAAGAAAAATAAAATGTAAAGCTGACACTTACTCTTTCTTCTCCCTAATCGGCTCCGCGAAAGCGACGGAGGCGACGAAGAGGCACCCCAATAAAATCTGAAACAGACAAATACTAACAGTCAGTCATCGCGAATTCATTACGTCTATCGTAAGGCACTCGTGTATACAAAAGGCCAAAGAAACGTCAAGACGAGAAAGAGAGAGAGAGAGAGAGAGAGAGAGAGAGAGAGAGAGAGAGAGAGATAGAGAGAGAAAAGTGAAATCTTCAAGAGGCATAAACGTGTCTCGATATAGCTCCTAATGATTTTTATTTATTAAAACGAGGCGTGTACACACTCCTCTCTCTCTCTCTCTCTCTCTCTCTCTCTCTCTCTTTCTCTCTCAGCCGGCTTATTAAGTTTAAAACAGAAAGCTCGTCGCCGTTCCTTTTTCTTTTCGTCTCCCGCCGCATACGATTATATATACGAGCGTATCGCACTTCCTCGTTTTCATTTACATATTTTTGCTCTCAGTCGGTCGCAGGGGGCTGTGCTTCTTTTTATCTCCTCGTTCGATTTGCATTGCGAGCCTTGTTGCCTTAAAACGTGTTACATACCTGATGAATCGAGCTATGTGTATTTTTCAACCGTTAATATATATACATCGTTTTTTTAATTCGACACCAATGCGCTTTCAACATTTTTCTCGGAGCGGTACGCGGAAAAGTAAGTAGCGCGCGAAAAACGTGACAAACTGCACAAGACGGCAGTTGAGCGCTTCCCATAAACCCCAAAAAAAAACGAAGCTAAAACGAGCTCCTACTCTAACGAGCCGCGTCTCCTCACGGCTGCATAAAACCGTCCGCACCAATTATACACATAAGTACGCCGACTTAAAGAAAAAAAAAATCTTCACGAAAACGAAAGTACCTTTGCGCATCAGCAAACTGTACCAGTCGGTCAGATCAACGGCGGCCGGATGAAAGACACAAGCTTTATTTCGAGGAAGCGCACGTGCGAGCGCAGTGAAAGTGGAGGACTCCGTGCGCGCGCGGAGAGGATATAGAGGCAATTATTTCACGGTGGACTCTTACGTCAGAGGAGGTCTGTATACACACAGTTTTTCGTAATGCGATTGTGCGAGCGGCCCTTTTTCCGCCGGATCTGTATATAGGTATATGCATCAGCGAAGTGGGATCGGAACATCGGTTGCGTTTTTTCTTTCACCGGTCGGACACTTAGCGCGCGCGAGCTAAATGCCGGAAAAAACTCGGATATTACTCAACGAATTTCGGGAGACGCCGCGAGCTTCCATATATTATACAGTAACAGACGTGAGTAGGCCGGACGCGTTATCTAATACACATCGTGACACACATCGAGGATCGTGTCATCGCACTCGCGGAGCCCAATTTCTCTACGCACGGTTGTTAATTCGCGAACGCTCGTTTTTCCTCTATATATATATATATATATATATATCAGCTTAATTATAGACTCCGAGAAGCGTTGGGCATCGGTCGAAAAATTCTTCCGGTGAAACCAAGAGAGAAAAAAAATCAGCATCGCTAATTAAAATCCGAATAGCCGAAACGCGCTTTCGTCGCGATGTGTCCAGCTCCATTAATCTCGCGCAGCTCATCGGTCGGATCCCATTATTATTCATCGGCGCGAGTTCGGGTTGCCCGGCTCTCTCGCGCCGCGGATATATAAAAATTCGTTTTCCGCAGTAGGTGACCGGTGAAATTCGCCTTTCTAGGCTCTCTTTCTATACGTACGAATGCTTTTAGAAATCATCGTCCGAAATATATACGCAGTCATGGGTCATAATGTAAGTGTGGGCTTTTTTTTTATTCGAACGACGCCTCGCGCGAGCAGCGATTAATGAGCCGAGAGTGGAGTTGACGCTAATCGCATTTTCGACCGCGTTTCTTATTTGGGGTTAGTGGAAAAGTTACCTGCCTCGACGCGTATATTTGTATAGAGGTGAAGTTGAAAAGATATCGGGAGGAGGTATTCTAGTTGGCTGGTGATTGATTTTCGGCGCGCATTTTTTTTTCGAAAATGTGGGAATTTATAAGAGATGCCCCCGCGGTCGAGATTTTTTGTACCGTTATGTTTGCTATTTATAGAGGTGGTTAGCAGGTTGGATTGAATTTATAGATGGATTGGTTTTTGTAAATTGGTATGCGCTTTCGTTATATATATAACAGAAAAATGTGTGATTGCTTATCAATGCTTTAAAGATAATGTTTTGTAATTAAATTAAAGTATATACCGAGTGCTTTATTCTTAAATGTGGATCGTAAATACGAGGAACGATGTCACTTAATAATTTCGTATTCGTATAATTAAGGCTGATTAACGGAGTTTACTTGACGATTGTAAATACTGAATTTGAGAGATTGATTAAATTTTATAATTTCTAATTAATTATATTCATGATTCTCAAATCAAAATAAAATAATTCAATCGCGTTATCGTCTGATGAAATCGATAATTACGTTATACGATGATGTGCGAGCAGAAGGTTATACATTACCGTGATGCGATTGATTTTGACACACATTTTCCCGCACTTGTGGATACAACGAATATAAATACTGTGAGGTTAGCAGGAGATGCTTTTTTAAAAAAACTATTATATTTGACAAAATAATATCGGTAAATTGACAACATAAAAAGCATCTCATGCGTAATCCCAACTGCGGACAACCCCGACAGTTCCAAAAGTATTGTTATATATACATGATCATCACTTCAGCAACTGAACAACCAAGACGTACACGTCGCTTCGTTTTCGCTTTTCTCGCGTATATACATACATGTATATATATATATATATATCATCAGTCGCCAAACATCACTTCATGTCCATGTATACAGTGCGTACAAGCACGAGATAGAGCTTTCACGAATATGAGTGTCCTCTGTCACTCGAGACCGATGCACTTGTTCCTCTATCCGGCGCACTTTTTCAAATATTCGCGTCATAATTCGAAACTCTATGTACACCCATATCCCAAAGTAAATCGCGCGAAATCACGATCGAAAAAAAAAATCACAAGTTCCGGCGATCGATCAAAAAAAAAAAGCGCGAAATCCGCACACAAATACAACACTGACCAGGGCTGAGCGCATGTTGTATCTTGGTCCGATTTGGGGGTCCCAAGCGTCGAGTCTCTCTCTCTCGATGAAAAATCCCTGTGTGGACTGGCTCTGCTCCACACAATCGTTAATCTAAAACTCCTCTGGCGAATCCGTGGTGACAAGCCGGCGCTTATATACTTGCGCGAGCTCCTCCAGCCGGTCCGATGGTCTAGGCGTGTGTTGCCACTGCCAGTCGGGCTGCATGGGCCCGACGCTTCGAAGGTGGGGCGAACCGCCTCTCTTTCTTTCGGCCCGCTCGCATTTTTTTTCCAACGGCGAGTCGCGTGTACACGGCTTATTAGGCGGTGGGGGCCCGAGGAGCCTGTGGGCTGGGGAGGGAAGAGCCGAGGTCCTTTTCGAGATCGACGCGCGTTGTTGCAGAGAGGATCGCGCGGGAGAAAGGTTCGGCGAGGGTATTTTTTCTTTTTCATCGAGGAGAAGTTTGCATAAGAGCGAGGATTCAATTTGGGGATTCGAATGGCGAGGATCGAAATGCGCTCGGGGGAGAATTTTCGCCGGGCGTTGTGTAATCCGCGGCGATTCCATTGCGATTAAATTGTATTTTGAATATAATACTCCGGCAGACAGCAGAACACTTTTTTCGGGCTGCGGAAGAAATCGGCGACGAAGCGCTTTCTTCCTGCGTGTAATAAGAATCGTTATTTATAGACTTATTTACGTAATACTTGTCTTTCAATTGGCAGCACCTGTGAACTGAGTAATTTACAATTCGGGTGTATACTATAATATCGCGAAACAATGAGCGAACAACGATCGCAAACACCTGCTACTTTTAAGCATAAAAAGATTCAACAAATTCCCCGAGCGACGCATCGTTTTACTGCTCCGCTAAAATATACAGCAGCAGCTCGTCCATAAACAATCGCATCTTCGCATCGAATGATCGTTAAATCGTTCCTCTCGGGACAAACTAGCCGATCGATCAGCCGAACTTTTACTCGAATATATGTATATACAGAAAGACAAAACCGGCGTAGTAAACATTTCTAAAAAAAAGAACCTATTAGCCTTCGCTAAAAGCCAAGGCTCATCTCGTCATGGATCAGCGGCGCGAAAGTGAAATTCCAGACAGGCTACTTATACATATCTGCATTCTTTTTTACAACTCAACGGAAATTTTTCTCGATAGAGAAAAAAATAATCGTTTCTGCATCTGCTGTCGAATCGTTGACTCGATCTATCATACGCCCGGTACACTTTCGAGTTTCTATATATCACATAACCATATGACGCAGCAAATTGTCTATATTGAATATCGATCCGACGTCATGTCCTATACGAAGAAAGTAACTTCATGCCGGTTTGAAGCTTAAAATATAAAGCAACCTTTAGCCCAGACTGCAAGGAAAAGTGTGAAAAACACAGCAAACCTCTAGGTGGGAAAACTGTGAAAAGTCGCCTCGGGCGCGCCAAGTGCGCAAACGTCGTGGGACCCGAGGCGGTGAATAATGAATGCGGGAGTATATATAGTTATACACACACCGAGGCAAGTTCATGGACGCGTGTGAAAATTCTGGCCTTTTTCACTCGATGTACCCATCTTGTTAAATGCGGGATGTTTATAGGTGTTTTATTTTTATTTCAATCGAGCGGAGAAAGGTGCCTCATTGTTCTGGCAGTTCACCTTTGTTATTTCACGCGCGACTATATACTGAAAAGAAAATTCGTTTTCTGTTCTGATTGCAGTTTACGTTCACGGCAAATTCCTATATATATATACACACCATGTAAGAGCAATTCGCTCTCAGCTGCAAATAACGATCGAAGTTTATAAAGACCCGAGCGATTCCACGCGTATACCTTCACGCGCAAGTGGATAAAGTCCGAGTTGGGTAAGGCGTGTTCATAGCTCACATCCGCGCAGTTAATAATTCTTCGAATCCGCGCGCTCTTCCTGTATAAACAACGAGTTTTTATTAATCTATCCGCGTTATCGCTATTGCGCAACGTTCTCCGCAAAAGCACACGCTCAAATTCAATCAGTCGACCAAAAAAAGCAACACATATTCCCGATCATAAAAGCTCCGCGTACTGCACGTTTATGCGGTAACACGGCATCAGGGGGTTGACCTTCTGCACTTTCACTCTATACTCCTCCAGTCCCTGCGTGACATATATCGATACGCGCATATACCCAGCCGCTTATGTACCTGTAATACATCTCTACGAGTATGAGAGAGAAAGAGAGAAGAACGAAAACGAAGAGGAGCAGATGCGAGGTGGACGGAAGCGATGCTTTGTTTACGCCGTCAATTTACGCCGAGCTCGTGTGGCGCAACGGCCTCTCCTTTAATTGCATGTGCAAGCCGCGATGCGCTCGCGGAATTTCCAGCTTTCGTTTTTTCCTCGCGCGGTATTTTCTGCGCTCTCGCGAGGGAATCTCGTGCGTTGTCATTCAGCCGCGCATTGTTGTCGCGCGCCGAGAGGGGAAGGAAGGAAATTAGTCGGAGACGGACGCACGTGTACGGCGCTGATGGCTTTTGAATTGCTTTTGACCGAAGGAAAGCAGGAAGAGTCGAGCTTCCCGCCGAGTTATGACTATTCGAGAAAGAAGCTTATAGCTTTCGTTTGTGTCTTGTGTTCGCGTTGTAGCCGAAGTTTTAGAACGGAAAATCGCCGATGATATAACGACGCGCGTCGCCCTTTAATTTTCACAGCTCACCGACTATCGATCAAGCCGCGTTGTTCCGAGCGTAACGCACCGCAATAACGCGGTGTATGTATGTATATATATATATATATATATATATATATACACTCTAACTTGGCCACTTTAACGCTCCGCCGCCGAGCAAAGCTTCCGTCAGTGTCAATATCAGCCGGCTAATAGGTGCGCATGCTGCAGTACTCGAGCGAGCCAATAGCATACGGTCGAGTCTCGGAGAAAGTCTGTCGCCGTTGATGAGGAGGCTGCTGTGGGTTATTGTCTTGCGGGACGAGTTTTGGTTATGATGGCCGATTGATTTATTTGATTTTTTCCAATGAAACATACTCTGATCGATGTCAGCCTAATACGCGGATCTATTTACATCTAATTATATATATACGCCTCATGATCGTCTCTAATCCAGGCAACTATACTGCGCGGAGTTGAAAAAGCTGTCCAAAAATTCATGAATCCCGACGTTTACACGCGGCGATTCGCCAGAGATAACGTCAGTTTATTGAAATATTAACAGCGCCGAGCCCGAGTGACATATCCAAAGTGATGAATAACTTAAGCCTTGTTTATCTTTGATCTATCCGACCTGCAGCCGATCGCCGACGTGTATATAGTGCGTGAAAGCTGCGAACGTTTTGATATATATACGTGTAACCGTATACTTATGTATATACTCGCCGGAGTCGCGACTGTGACACGTAATATAAATTCTGTGATATTATTAACTTGTATAAAATGATTTGACTTCTATAGAACGTTCGATATAATTTTCGCGAAATGATTATCATGTATATTACTTGAAGTATAGAACAGCTGCACTCAGGAGGATTCCTCGTCGACCTATTGACACAAAATCGTTATCGAAAATGGCACCGATATTCAAAATAGTAGCCCGAAGCGCGTATATATGGCTTTTGGAAGGCCGCGGAATGTTTTCGCCCATAAACCATACAGACATGTATATACAAAAAGCCTCATCGATTCTCCATTAGCATGCGTGCGGGATATTATATCCAACCGATTATGGCGTCTTCTTACGAATAAAAACGCGAGTCGCGAATTCAAGCATCGGTATCACAAAAAAAAGATCTCCCTGCGGTGCCTCCTATATAGACTTGCGCAACTGATGCTTAATCTATATAAACTCCTTAACGTAACGCGAGCGATCTCCCTAAAATTTCGAAGCGTTAAGACCGGTCAATTAATCAAGCTTAGCCGAGATGAGTATAGGGAAGGCTTTACTCTCGTTTCGCTCTCCGCGCGCTATACCCGCGTTATTACGCAATTGCAGCCTTGTTTTATGCTTGTGTGTATGCACGAGCAATATATGTTGATGTTGAGAAAAAAAAGAAGAAGCTTCATACGCGTACGTATGCGAAGGAATCTCGCGCGGTCGTAAAGCAAAATGAGTTAAATTAGCATACGCGTAATTAATGTTCGATGTTATGTATGAGTTCGATCGATGCATCACTGTAATTAGGTCTATTTTACACCTCGAATTATATCACAGTATGAAAGTGCAGCGTTTAATAGAGCTATAAAGATTAATAGGCGGCGAAAAATGTCCAAAAAAAATACACCATAGAATTAAATTTCTCCAAAATCCAACGGCGACGACCTTCGCAACGTAATAACCATAACTCGCGCGAGAGGATACAATAATTTTCCCGCGAAAAGAAACACCCTCGGCTTATGCAGCAGCATCGACAAAAAAAATGCTCCATTACGCAAGCTCGACTTTATTCGCTGACCGATAATTAATTTAACCCGATGCGCATCCTTTCGAGGAATCGAAATAAAAAAGAAGAGAAAGAGAAATTACGTCAGCTCCGGTCGAGATTCTCCGCCGAGCGCGAGAGCTAATTAAAGCGCATCGGTCTGTGCTCGAAGTAGCGATAATAATTTGTCCGTTATTTACTCGAGGGATACCGCGATAATGTCGTAAGAGCGTCAGATCTGCGATTCTCCCGGCGTTTCTGTACACACGCTCGAATACTACTGCGTTATAAGATTCTTTCTAAACAAGCCCAAGAGTAGAGAGAGCTACTTTGCGTCGTGATGTATTTATAAAGAAATCGCCGCTATAAATCATCGAAAAACACACAGGCGCAGCTTTATTATGCGCATTACAGCGTGGCGTGATCGGCGTAATGAACGTTAAAAAAAAGCGCGTCCTTTGCGCAACTCAAAAAGTGTATCGGCACAGAACGTTCGAAATCTTACATCAGGCCGGCGAGTATATTCGTACAAAAGTAGCCGCGAGGAATCCTTTTGAAACCAGAGCAGTTAACCCATTTCTCTCTCTGTATACGCGTGTATGCATCATCGTAATATGCGGATCACGCCGCGGTGTTTCCTTATACTCGCGAGATTTTCGGCGCGCGTGCATATGATTTTCATTTTTGAGAGAAGCTCGCCTCATACGCGTCTGATTTTTTTAATTTTTCGGACTACCATATACTTGTATTGGGTAATACCAGACGAGCTAATCTACGTGACTGTATTCGAAGAAAAGGGATTTTCCGCGTGTCCACTTACAAACGCTCGTTTTAAAAGGATATATAACAAGTGCGATGCTCCGCGTTATTCGACTATTATATACTTTCACCGAACAGTACCTCAGCTCCGAAGAGTATATTAAATTTTGTGTAACAAGAGCGTTTTAACAATTCGAGCATATAATCGAGCGCGTGCGTTACGTGAATAAGTATATATACATCGTCTTTCTTCGTCGCGCGCGGAGTGACTCTTGCGTCTTCTTTTTTCGTAATCCCCTTTCGAGACGAGCCAAAGAAAATCGCTACCGAGAAGTGCATCTCGTGCAGTATAGTGTCTTCGGCTGTATCCGAAGTTACAAAAGCGGCTTTTCGCCGGTCACTTATTTTAATAACGCGTCCGGCGCTGGCCGAGCAATTTCGCGGAGGAGCTGCGCGCGCGTTTTGAATTCTTTGATTGACGTGCGAATTTTCAGCTTCAGGTTATTCGCACCTCGTGTGTAATTATTTAATAAGTTATAGGTGTCTGGACATCGCAGTCGAGGATTTGTAGATGACGGTCTTAAAAAAAAGGGAGAATCATTGGGTAACGGTCGAATCCTGATCGTATATGAAATCTCCTTTCGAGCTTCCTTTCATCGACCCCAGATCCTGGCAAAAGCTCCGGAATATAATAAAATCCGACAGTGACATTGCGCGCGTGCATGTATATATATATATATATAGACACTATGCAGTCACGCGCCAGCATCAGCCTACCGAGACGTGGTCATAATTAAAGTGCGCTTCGGGGAACGAGAGAAGATTAACGGGCCCGTGTCACGAGATAGCGCGCACCTGATGCGACACTTTCCCCGCGGAAGCACGTATATAGCCGAGATATTCCGATTCGGCTATGTGTGTTTTTATATTAATAACGAGTTTCCGCTCGCGGATTTCGACTAATTTGTCACGGGGATTTTTGCATAAGTGCGGCTGGACACTTTCTACTCTGTATACGCGCGACGCGAGAGAGGTGTCGGCCGATCGGTGTATCGCGCGCTTTTTTTTTCTTTTGGACGGGGAGACTAGAGCGTTCTGACATAACTGGTCGGTTTAATCTTATAGGAGCGACGGAGAAAGTGTTCTTTTTTTAATTTTGGGACGGGCTCACTGTGGGAATCGGTTGCATACCAATCACGAGGGGGATGAAAATATCGATCTTTTATATTCGAAAGACTCGCGAGAGTGCTTACAGCTTCCGTTTCCTTCGAGACACAGAGCAGAGAAAAAATCAAGGTATATATCGCGACACCGTGTAAAACAGTGAAAGTTTTAACAGTAGCGCGAAATATACGACGGGTTTTGCAATATAAATTTGCATAGTCCTTTGTGATACTATAATACACTCGGTCGATTTACATTTGACGCAGCTGGGTGTTCGCATAATTTATAATAAAATTATATAAAGACCTCCCCGGCCGGTAAAGTAGCGAGGTGTCGTATATCAAATCGCTTGTTTATTATAAAGCGCCAACGGTATATGTAATGCGTCTGTATATATCGGCCCAGAGTGTGGGAAATTCCGGGGGATTTGCATGATTTTCGCATAATTTTTAATTCGTTTAATTATATTCCCCAAGTATATAACGTAGCCGGTGTGTTGCACATATATATACACACGCGAAAATGTGGGGGAACCGCCTGGCAGCAATAAAACAGCCAATTAGCATAATTGAATTAAGAATTTTTCAAATTTCTGGCGCGCTGCGTAGGCAGTATTCGAAAGCCCGAATTCCACGGGTAAAAGTAATCCAGATATCTCACTCTCGTACACATCCGTCACTCAAGAAACTCCAGAAGTAGTCGTTGATATATACGTACACGTTGTACGCCTTTGTTGCATAAAACTCTGCCGTTTTAACGAAGAAAAATTGAACCGCGCGCAACGAGTCGTACATCACACGCCGAGAGATAAAAGTCAGTCGGGAAAACGCCTATATAGCGAGAAAGTCCGAGGAAGGGTTCATTAAGCAATTCGATACAATCGATTTATCGTCGCGCGGGACACTTTTTTATGTTTCCGATTCTATATACGCAATAGTTACGGAACTTTAACTTGGGATCCATATCGATAAATTCTTATATACAGCACTGTATAATATGTCGTCGAGCTTGCACTTCGTACTTTCATCGCGATAGCGCGATCGTCGGCTGACACTCCAATTAGAATATATATATAGAATAATAATGGAATGGTGACAAAATTCTCAAAAGTTCGTGAATATTCATCGCCTATATACACATCTGTATATATAGACCTAAAATACCCCGAGTTTTTCTCTAATCAAAGCGTTTCCGCAGAGTGTATACGCGGACGGTGTCAAGCTCGTTAGCGGGCAACTTTCCAGTAGCGCGATAACATATACAACAGTCCCCCGTAGCGACAGCTCGTAAACTCGCCGAGAACAGCGCTTTGCTTCTGCAGCCCTCGGGACTCGATTATACTCGCTCGTCTCTTGTTCTAAGTGCACAGCTTTTCCGTAGGAAGTGCATGTATATGTATATAGGGCTTATGCAATATATACGCGTCAGGTGCTTTCACGAGCAGTCGTTCGCGCTTTTTTTCTCAAGAGACGCTATTTTTGGACTTCGATTATGCGGGCGGCCGATGATTGTTTTTTTAATTTGCGGTTTTTTTTCTGCGAGAGGATACTTTGGCCCGCGGTAATTTACTCCTGAGACGAGTGATTAAAAGTGTCAATTTACGCGCGTTATCCGGTTTCTCGTTTTGAGTGCTGTTACAAGATATCCATATATATATATATATATATATATATATATATATATATATATATATATATATATATATATATATAATACGCAAGTATATATTTTATATATATATAATAAACGGTATTTTTTTCAATTTTTTCCGACTGTTAATCGACAGACTGGTTTGAATGCAATGAAATCTTACGTACATAATAATGAATTCAAAAACTTCCAAAAACGTGAGAGAAAGCTACGACTTTCAAAAAAATGATTATAAAACTACGATGAAAAAATGCGCAGTGTCTATACCCAAATGCGCAAAGATAAACTTGATTCGAAAAAAAATTACGCAGATAATTACGATCGATAGCTTTCTCTCGCGACAACTTATATAGTATAGTGCAACGAATCGACGCAATGAAAACATCTCCTGCAAAAATTTCGCGCACCGCCTGAAATTAATCGGGACAATTTGTTTCGGCCCCGTAAAATGCCGCCGATTCATCATATCGGCGCCGAGCGTTAATTTCGCCTCTTTATAGGGGAATGTGTAATTTTTAGGCACGCGGTGCATAAAGTCGTTTGTATAACTCGTGTAAAAGTGTGTTTTTGGGGGGTAATTGAGATGCGGACCGTTTGTTATGCGAGTTTAATTAATGTTGAGAATGTAGTGTGTTGGCGATACACTGCGAGTATATCCATCATTACGTATTTATCGTTTGTCAAATATTTCTTGGTTATTTTTCAAGCAAAAAAGTTAATCTTATCAAGTTTCGAATCGATGACTTTTATCACTGAAGCATAAATCATGAGTTTTATTTCTGCCGCAGTAAAAGATTATTTTTTAAATGTCATCACGGAACAGGAGAGTTACACTAGCTAAAGAAGTATATAGGTATGCATAAAAAACAGCAAAATAAAATATGATTTATATACGATCAGTAAAACTAGCTTAGCATAGCTGCGTTGCTTCTTTATAAAATTCTCTATATTATTCCTATATATAGTATATATAATATCTACCGCGCGTGAATATCACGAAACGCGTATAGCCGCAATCACACTCCTTCTGATTTCTACAAACGGCGGTTATGTGTATTTTCTAAAAATATACCACCCCAAATCCTATCTTACAATTTCACCTCCTTAAAATTCGCTTACATAACTATGCATCTCGCGAGCCGCAGCCTCCAAAATCGCGTCTATGTACACTCATGCCTCAGCAGAAGAACCTAATTTAATTGTGATGTCAGTAGTTCATTACGCGCACAAAATCGGCTAACCAGTCTTACGAAATTCGCCGTCGAAATAACTGGGCTTGTATAGGCGAAGTAGCCCAGGCCTAATTAAAGGAGGTTGAAAAAGTTCGCTACGCACGCACTATTACACTGGAGAAAAAAAAACGGCAAAGTATAATAAATCTCTTGCGGCGCGTGTTGCTCAATTAGACGTGTTTACTGTATATTCACGTTGCGAAGATAAAGGAAAAAAATGACGCGCGCTCGTGCATATGCATGAGGTGGCGACGAAAGAATAGTAGAAATTTGGAGTCCGCAGCGCGGTGCGCTCCTGCATTTTTTACAGCCGCGCGCGCCAACGTATCGCGGAGTAATGTGGAAATCGACGAAAGAGCGACAAGAAAGTTGGTGGTGTTGTTTTTAATTTTGTAAAAAATAAATCACGAAAGAATAAGATTACTGATGTACTTCCTTCACGCAATCCACCCGAAATTCGAACGCATTATAACTGCGGCTATACTCATTAAAACGAAAAATCTGATTACTCCGAAATTGCCTATGCATGTGGCCAGCGATGCGTTCGCTCGGGTTCGATCCTCTTGAGAAACCGCATCAGCAAACATGCGGTGAAAAGGGCGCGCATTTCCTGCGCGTGAAAATCTCGCAAGTTTACGTACGCTTCTCGTAATTGCAATTAACTAACATCTCTTACAAAAGTCTTATTTTTTCGAAATCGTAGCGCATATCGTTGTTACACTTGCATTATTACGTATTCTAATTAAAAGAATTGACCTATATAGTATATACAAGAAAGTCTCGAGAAGCTCTGGAAGCATGCGCGCGCAGTTTCTAGAGCGCATGCGCGGGAATATAGGCGTGGTTCGAATCCACGAATGTCGTGTGGGGAGGCGGGCCGAAAGCTCGGAGCTTGCGGTGTCCGTCTATATTGGGATGTGTAAGATGTGTAGGAAGAAAACGTTTGAGCTTTTTTTAATTATATATACTGTACGTAAGCGAGACGCACTATTTTATCGTGTTGTTTCTTTAAATATTTTGCTGGGGCTGTGGAGGAATTTTTCTTATGTTTCGATGAAAGAGGCTTCTCGGAGTGTAAATCAATTTGGGCATATATATAACAAGTTGGGTTTGCGGATTACGCGCGAGCGATTCGAATTATGAAATACATTGTTCGCGCTTACGTATAGAAGCGCGCTTGAAAAATTATGATAATTTAGTACATCGTTATTCCATTTTTCGATATCTAGTAAGATAATATGCTGATTTGACTAATTTTCCGTTATTATATATATGCACATTGCTATAATGCGTTATGAAATTAACAAAAACCTTTCATTCTTTGTTTTATTAGTATATAGCTAGTATATGTAATAAATACAAATATATTGAAACTATAAAGTGTATGATTGAATCATCAAAATTCAACCACTTTACTACATATATATATATATTAAATACCTCGATTTACTGATCAATGCCACACGATCCTCGCGCGCAGCAACATACACACAACACGTTTCAATTACGCTTACACGCGTCCCATCCGTCCTATCAGTACCCGACGATCTCCTCATCGTCATCCGAGGTATTCCCGCCGCCGCAAATTACAAATCCTCGGAACAACGCCGCCGCCATACGAATCGCCAAAATGAAAAAGCAGCCGCTCACGCGTCGGTAGGGAATCTCGTGTACATATATACAAATAGAAAATTCCTCCTCGACGAAATTGGCTCGTGACGCGAAGCCTTATATTGTCGCAACGACTACCCGCTAGAATTAGAATTAGCAGTGGTGTATCGGAGGAAAAGCGCGTGCGAGTATAGGACACTCCTCGATTTCGTCAAATTTTTCATTCTCCGCCGTCATCGTTGCGACACGGACGACCGGTCTTTATTACATAAAAAAATCGGCATTGTCACCACCCACGCGCGAGCTTTCGATTTTAACGAACAGGATTTATGAATCCGTTTCGCGAATCGATGAAATCAGAACCAGACATATTACGCTCGCGATGTAGCAGGTGGCGTATGACACGAGGGCATTTATATTCCAAGTGGCCGGAGGTATATTCTAAGTAGGCTCGTGTGCACGAGAAATTCTAAGCGGCGTATGTGGTGACGAGCTGGACTACTTTCTATTATGTAATATATGGACGCGTTTCAAATGCACAGCGTCGGTTTGAAATTTACAGGGAAAAACGTGTAATTGGCTTCGTTTATTGTTGCTTCTTCAATATTTATAGACGCATTCGGGTCCGAAAATATACTCGGCCGGTGTGATTTCATCGAGACGTATAAATAATACGGAAAAAAGTCTATTTTTGAGATTAAAATAAACAGACATGTAGCGAAACGATCATTTTTTACTCGCGTCTCTCAGCCGTAGATTTATATATCATCGTCCGATATTATCCTCTTTGTTTTACAAAAGCATACTTACGGCAAACAAAAATTTCCTTAATTCTCCAATTTAAAAAAATGCAATTCATTAATTTTTTTCGCTCTACTCTATCAATCCTCACACTCGCCGTATCAGCGTCATCCTGCAAAATCGAATCCAGAATCAAAATCAATTCAAAGCTCGGAACGAATAAACAAATAAAGATTGCGGCATCGATACGGGCCCGGTATATCTTTTCCACTAAGGAAATCCCACCTTTTCAAGAGAGACATGAAAAAAAATTAATTCGACATTCCACCGCGTCCGCAGAATAGGTCAGAGGTGTGCGTGTATATATATATATATATATATATAAATACGCGGTGGGTGAAAGTTTAGAAATGGGCGACCTTGACGATTATATTATACATATACGCGCCGAATCGTCCTCAGCGTCTTCGTCGACGTATAGACACAAGACCTTGAGGAGTTTCTCGAAATGACAAAAATTAGGACGGATCTAAGTCTAGGATATAGAGGTATATGATGCAACGTCGACTCTTTATAGCGAGTCGATGTCAGCACGAGGCGTATGTAATATCAGGCAAGACTTGTCGTCTGGAGACAAAGTGTACGGGCCGATTTGTATGTAGATTGGGTGTGGAGATTTTTTCGAGGTGATACACGCGGAGATTTTGGAATCGGGTGGTTTTTGCAGATGGCTTTGAGAGATTTTGCCAAAATTCGAGTAGTTGCAGGTGACTCGTTATTCCACGTGTGTGGAAGGATGATCAAACAGTTTTCGGTTTATCTCGCAATCTTAACGCGTATACGTGATAAACTCGAGATAGACCACCATTAGGAATTGAAGCTTTGAAAAACTTGTATGTATAAGAATGTGTATAGAAATAGATGTTTCATTTTGGTCGACGTCTGGCCGTTACTGATTTGCGGATCGTTCGATTTGAGAAAAAAAGTTTCACAACACTTTTCAAGAATGAAACGCATTACTCGTATAATTATATATGTATTTTACACATTTTTATTCGTCACTTATTACTCTATTTGCATTGCGAGTCGCCAAATGTTTTACTGTCCCTTATTGTATTCAAATGTACATATAGAATATAATTTAAACAATATTGCGTATATTCACGCGCAATTATAAAATTAGCATCGCAAATCACACCAGCCGAGTCCCTATGATATAACAATGTCTATACCCACAATAGTCAGCCCACCAATATCACGAGCCACTTTCCATGTCCCGTTTAGTTGCAAAATCTGCCATTCATATTATCCCGAAGACTCCAGAATTCAACCGATTTTTCCCAAAAGCTTCATAATCTCCGGACCATAAATAAGTATCAGCGTCAATAGCACGGCGAAATACATCAAAAAGATTGGGTGCGACATGCCTATATATATATATATAGGCATGTCGCACCCAATCTTAGCATATATATATATATATATATATATATATATATATATATATATATATATATATATATATATATATATATATATATATATATATATATATATATATATATATATATATATGTCTGTGTGTGTGTGTGTGTATATAATAATCCAGATATCCTTCTCGACTCCAAACAACCTCGTGCGCAATTTCGCCATAGTTCTCTCTAACGTCCAAGATCCGAATCATCATCTTGTCACCTGTTTGCACGCGCAGATCCTTGAACCTTTGCTCATTGTTTCACTTTTAATAACGCCGACTTTACGGTCCGTTCTGAGAAAAATACGAAGTTTGTGTATACATGTAGGCTTCGACTAGACATAGCAGACGTTGGTATTACGAAACGAGATTTAATGTGCATCATCGTAATTTCGCTGTTGTCAAAGACGCCGATGTCGTGAATATAAAAATTGGGCTTTTCTAGCTCAGTGTGTCAGGGGGGGTTACCTAACATTCTATATGTACAGGCTTTAACTAAAATTTTTAATAAAATCTCTTTGACGCGATCGAAAAATTTCATTCATTCATCCTTTGACGCTCTTAGAGAAGCATCTCTCTCTCTCGGCGCTGTATTCGGTGAGTGAAAGCCGTATAAGTTATGACGAATGAAAATCGGCGTTTTTCCGAGATAAATCGTCGTCGAATGAAAATTTCATGCGGGGATTTACGCGTCGGGTTTTTTGAGGTTGTTGTACTTTTGGCCTCTCGGCGACGAGCCGATACTCGAGACTTTGAAAGAAGCGTAAAGACGTATGTACATGACGTGCGCCGGTATTCGTCCTATGAATATTTAATTTGTAAAGCCAGTAAGGATGGCTGTTGTAATTGCTTATACGCGAGTGTCTGTGCGTCGACTTTAAAAACAGACGGTGAGGATAAAAAAGACTTTCGATGCGGGAAGCTTCTTTTAAATAAATCTCGATGTTTCTTATAATAATAATAATAATAATAATAATAATACACTCGAGAAGTGCATGAAGTTCGATTTACATAAGAAACGTCAAAAATCGCAAGCTGCGCAATGATTTGTATCAGAAGCGTCTGAATAAGCTTCTCACATTACACGTATAGTACAAATACTTATATATATATATATATACACCCGACAGAACGTGAAACTTCGAAATTAACAGGCGGCAATAAAAGTCCCGAAAGACAACCACGACATTAACTCGCGTTTAATTATGCTTCCTTCTTTTTGCAGCTAAGTCAAAAGTAACGAGCTGTACACATTGCGCAACGCGAAAAATTTATTTTCGAGTATTATACGCATGTTACACACGCGCGCGTCTTATCGAAAGCAATGCAAAATAGCGGAGAAAGTCGTCGTGCTCGTCGCATCGACGAAAATTTCGATCTCAGATTTCTGCGCGGCTTTCTACTCGAAAAACAAAAACCGCTGGCGTGCATTACTTTTTTCGAAAAAAAAAGACTCTACGGAACCAGACAAGCGCTTTGCAAACCCGCTTCCTGTGTGTACACGTGTCCAGACGAGCTGTTTCACTTTCAAAAAAAGCTTCTTTTTTTTGTCTCGATCTTAAAATACGCGGTTACTTACCTCTTTATTGCGATCAGCCGAACTATACTATATTATGTGTATACTCAGTAGTGTCCGTATACGAAAGAAACCACTTCTTATCGGTCGTCCAAATCGCCGAGTCATCAGGTTTCTCTTTCGGAAGCGACCAGTCGATACATATACCTATTTTATAAGTAGAATTAATCGATGTCGGTACGATGCTCGCATCATATTCCCACTGCGAAGATAATTTCTCAATTAGCCGCTGTCCGACAAACGAGACTCGTGTCTCTCATTGTGATCACGGATTTTGGGACTTTCTCGCGCGACTATTATATGTCTGATCCGCTACTGTCTTTAATTTGTCTAATATGCATGGACGCGATAGATGTGTCTCGTTCTCATTCGACAACGGAAATAAGATGAATAGAAGAAAGTGCCAGTGTGATCGGGATGATTGTATCATGGAGTCACACTTGTAATTAGGACTGATATTATTGCCTGCGGTGTAGATATGATTTTTGGTAGCTGGTGGACTAGAAACTTATATATATAAGAGAGCTGGCTTTTGTATGAAAAAAAAATTATCTTTTCAATTAATTTTCGCGTGGATCACTATAGCTCAATACGACAGAATGATTCTATTGCACTAGATTAAAATTTATTAAAATTATTATTAAAAGTATAAGCAATGCGAGAATATATAGTGACACCTCGTCTCGTCGAATTCGATCAAAACACGCGCCACCTCTGAATTTTCCAGAGTCATGTAGCCGCTAGCTCGCTATAAAGACGACGTTTCGCACTTTCCTTTTCTTCCCGCACAGCTCGCGGCGAGCATCGAAAATCATAAAAAAAAAACGAACTCACGGTGCCGCCGCCGTCGATGCCTTTTTCATCGACTCGCGCCCGCGGCCCTTCTTCACCATCATGACTATGCGCAACTTTCTCTGCGTCATGCGTATTATATACATGTATATATTACACACACACACACACACACGATGTTTGCACATGTATACGCATACCGTAGATGCACCAAGTCGTATATGAAATATTCTCATTGTCAGTGTCAAGATTCGCGCATAATTAATCGATGCGGCTTGTGCAAAGGGCCGAGATGATATATAATGTTTATGCCGCGGTTCGAGAACGTCTCGGGAATATTTAAACGCCTTAACGCTGTAGTGTATATATACATGTAAGTGTATCTGCAGGAGGTTGGATTCAATCGCACGCGAATAATTGCAAAACAGGATTGAGACACTGGGAAAGATTCTTGCGATTTTGTCAATATAAGACACAGACACGGCGGGAAACGGCTATCCTATTGAGAAATATATATATATAACGTGTATATATAGTACGTTTGCGTGCCGGACGTGTATAAAGGTGACAAGCATAGTTCCGTTCAATAAGAGATTCTTTTGCATAGAGTACAGGAGCTATATATACAGTATATATATATATAGAAACTCAGGGTTTACCCGCATGCGAATCTTCGCGTGTCGACGCGTAGTGTAAAAAATGTGACCGAGAATCGCGACACTTGACCTTATTAAGCGTTATTAATGTCGAGCTTATTTGGAACGACGAGCAATTCACGTTATAATTTTTGTCCCTCTCCGAAGATTCAACCTCCTTACGAAATCGTGTCGTAAGATCGAAAAAATTCAATCAAGGATGCACCGAAATGATCTCACGCTTTATATAACTTTCTTTCGGTTGTATATATATCTATCCCACGCATATCCACACACTGAGAGGAAAAGAATCTATCGACTATAACTTATATACAAAGTTTCGGATTTGTAGCATAAGATAATATTGGTGAATGAAAGACTCTCTAGCATGCTTCGTTTGTAATCCTAGAAAATGTTATCCAAGTCCTCAAAAATGTTTATACAGCGATGTAGCTTACGTTTTCTAAAAATACACTCGCAATGTTTATATATATATCCCTACATGGTACTGAAAAATCAATTTTATCGGGAAATACGCGTCCTGCAGAAGTGTCACTATATAACGCCCCCGTGAAAGCGAAAGTTTACAGTCGAAATTGACGAAAATCAACTGCGAAGTGGCCGGACACGTCTATGAAAAATGCCTATATTCGTTATTTTTTATGCATCTAGCGGACACGTTATTTATCCCTCTAATACGTATACATATGCGCTTTGATATTTTGTACTCGTTTTTATCGAACGTTGTTTTCCTATCGTTTCACTGATATACTTCCATTATGCGGGAATTATATTTCCTGTGCTAAATACTGTCTTCTCTCCACTCGCGACAGTACGTAATAATCGTAGAAAAATTTATGAAGGTGAATAAATTTTCGCTGAATAATCTCGAAACGCTATTTATAGACGGTGATGATTTTACACTCGAGAAAATAAAAGTACAACACTATTTTCCGCTTTACCATCAATTGCCTATATACACCCTATTATATGAACTATACAGATCGGCTATCATCGCTCATAAAGCAGTCGCGCGCGAGAAATTTCACAGATTGCGAAAAAAATTTCCCCCATATATATAAGAAAAAAAAACCGGCGGACCTCGCGTAATTAATCGAAAGCGAAAACATAATATCGCTACATCAATCCGTGGTGTATATATATATATAATGGGGCGAGATTTTGATTTCGCGAAGGACCGGATTAGCACAGCGGGACCCGAGGAAATTCCCATTGGATTACGATAAATTAAACGGCGACTAGATATATGTACGTATACATATTCATTTCGTTCTATCGACGTGAACTTGAAATTTTATGATAATCGAAGAGAAGAAAGTGCCGGTGTTCCATTTCTCTGTCTTCCGCGTATTATATGCTGCTTCTGTGAAGACTCCAGCATGCATAGGCACCGAAAATAAAATTAGAAATTTCTTTTTTCACGGATTCCAAGAGGTGCCGTAGATTACCAACAGCCGCGCGGCAGTTCGTGTGTTATAACGTATTACGGCGTAGAAAGCGAGAAGATTGTTAGGATAATTGATGCTTTGGGAGATTCGGTATCGGGTATACGTATATACAGGTGTAAAATCGGTGTATATAGATGCTGAAAATCACAAATTGCTCGAAATACCGCAGTATCATATAGAAATCAAACGAATCGATTAACGCGATTCGAGCAGAATTAATACGTATTTTCAGCGTAAAATCATAATTACACCGTCAAAACATCGGTCAGCAATAATCAACGTCTCATTATGCCAAAACAGCGGCTCAATCGAGCCGAATTAACTCCTTCGATATACCGATCAATCTCCGCATTTCCTCCTCGATTCACCGGGCGCTCATCGGTCATTTTCCCAAATTACGTGCACATTACACTCCTTTCCTTTAATCCACACCGAAGAACTTGTTATTAAGAGGCTCGAGCCTGTGGGAAAGACGGCGTGGTTACACGAAAGAGATAAGTGCGGAGCCAAAACATCGGCTTTCATCATCTGCGTAATTTTTTTTTATCGCTCGCCGACTCGCGATTGAATAATCGCCAAAAGATCCTTCGCGAGTCCCGGATTTTCGAGGCGTAATGCAATAATGCTGTTGTTGCGTTACGAAAGGGATCGCGGCTGCAGTGTATAATGGGTCGCCGTTTTTTTTCTTACGGTATATATAAACTTTGGTATGAGGAACCAGTTGTTATTTGTGTTTTTTTAGTACACCCGCTATGTTTATAATCGAGGTTCAATAATACGACAATTCTTTTTCTTTATATATCAAAATTGAATTCGATTATGCAAGTATTTTAAAAGCACGAGGCGTTCCCGCCCGGTTCATTCCGATTAATTCATGAGCCTCTTGATACACGCACTTCCCGAGACAGAACAATCATTCCGAATAAAGCGCGCTGCGACGTGTTCCACGTTAAATAAAAACTCCATAGCCATCAGATAGCTCGATTACGTTATAAACCCCGAGCGATCTTTAAATTGTCACGAGCGATTACCCAAAGGACTTTATACGCCTCTTAAAAAGTTACTTGTCGACGAAAAAATAAATCGACTCATTCTTCGGTCGAGTAGAACAGCACATCACGGCTTCACGAAGTCTCGCTCGTGTCAAGCATATTGTCAGCGCCCTTTTTACGGGCCATTATTCTCTCTCTTTTCGTCCGCGGCGGAATGCGCCCGTCACAAAAATTATGCTCGAGACTCGAATAAAGAAAGGAAGCTGTGCATCGAAGAAAGCTTTATCTCTCGACGCTCGACTGTACGTTATATATATATATGCATAGGTGTATACATACAAGCGCACGTATCCGTTGCGGCTGTTAATTGGTCGCTTTCTTCGCATACGCGTGGATACATACAGAACAAAGCCCAAAGGAGATTGTCGCTCTTTAGCACGTGACGGCCGTATATATAGTTACACATGAGAGCTGTTACGTAAGAACTGTGCTCGTCTTTTTGGTCTTATTTTCGACCGGTCGGAGTTTGGCTCTTGTTGTTGTGGTCGGAGGAAGTATATGTTATGAAGGCAGAGAGGCGATGGTTATTTTTTTTTTTAGAAGATGCCGATCCGGACAGATACGAGAGGATTTTATGGAGGCGAATTTTTTGCGAGATGTGAGTGAAAGTGATCGATATAGGAGGACTGACTATTCTTCGCGGATTTCGATAATCTTGACGTTTCGGGCTTTATCGAAGCTGCGATCTGATACTCGGTGAGGTGCTTATGACGAGGCAGAATTATTCGGCAATAATATTCGTAAAAAGTTTCTCGCAATTAAAAATTGAGAGATTCGATGATTGATTTCGAGCAGATGTCTATGCATATAGCGGTGTATGGATTTCACAATACAGACGGAATTTTTTTTTGTTAAGTAAGAAATTAATTTTGTTGTAATTGGCTCTTCTATATCTTATGTATTATTCCTTTCGAATTTCAAGCGGATTGATGATTCGCAAGTTTACGCGAATGAATGTAAATGGAAAATGCTATTCGGGTGAAAAATATCAACGAATAAAAATGCAAGCCGCGCGGGAAACACAAAATTATCAATTAGCAACGAGTCAGATTTTGAGATAACGAAGAATTCAGATTGCTCGATAAAAATATAGTGATACTACTCGCCGATAACATCTAAATGAAAATATAATACATCGACATCTCAATATCTTCGTTCAATGAATTGCGTGGTCAATTTTACAATCGGATACGATCGACAAAAAAAACGATAAGAAAAATGAACTCGATTGACTGCTATCGAGAAATTGCTAACGAAAGCAGCCACTTTCTTTCAAAATAATAAAACTTAACAATATACCTATAGACAACAACGCAATGTTACATGCGTTTCATAACGCACCGAATCGGAGGCACAGTGACCCGAATCCGAAGACTCATCATTCCTCATCAATCCTATGCTGAAAACAAAATTAAAAGCTCCATTTCATCCAATCAATTATCTCGTTACGAAAGAGCCGCCGCTGCTGCACTCAGCATAAAAACGCAGCGATAAAACCGTTCTAAAACCCATCGGTCCGGCTTAACGATCTCATCAGCCTAGTATAATCCATATAGAGTAGAAAAAGACCGGTTCGTAAAATTTTACGACTATTATAGGTACTGCGCGGACTTTCGCCAAAAGAGAAGACGAACTAAGAGTTAAAAGAAAAAAAAGAAGATCACTTGCCGATCGCACCTGAACGTAACACTGAAATAAAAGCGATAACCGAAGACGGAAGTAAAAGGAATCTCGTTTCACTTTTTATTATCAACCCAGGCATTTGGTACACCTAATAAAAAGAGTTTACGCACGAATATATATAGATATACAGGAAATACAATATTTATGCGAGATTTCTCTCTGTATAGGTATGTATGTCTCATCGCGAGAGGAAAAGTGGTCGAGGATCAAAAGAGACGATCGCCGTAGGCTATGATTTCGTTTGACGACACGGTTTTGGCGCTTTTCGACATCATCAAACTTGACCTTCCCGAGAGAGCAGGTGCGGTGAGCCTAGTTGTCAGTGAAATTTTTGCCAAAATAGGTCTCGTAGCTGAATACATATAGTTATGTCAGGCCGTGAATTGATGTGAGGGTGAACAATAAAATTGAAAGATGATTATTTATTTGAATAACGACGATCTACATTGGCTTTATTTAAAAAAAAAACAGATCGAAGAATCGAAGATATCCTTTGTTTGTCATCGTAAGGTGATAACTGAATGTTAATCTCGATATGTAATTATAAATATTCTCATTGAATCTCAAGTTCATCAATCGAGGGCAACAGTGGAATGTTCGTTTCTCAAAGCCGAAAATAATTTACGATACTGACGTATGTCGAGAAATTTCTCTATGGGCGACTATACCTGTGAGAACTCATTAGAAACATGTGTCGAAAGAACTGTCACATAAGATTACTTCTCAATGCTTATATTAAAATCGCTTTAATCAAAGTTTTACGACAATTTTACGGCGCGATTTGTGAAAAACGTGCGCTTATGTTTGATTAAATCGAATGAAAACATGTCAACGACGAGTTTCCTCAAACCAAACGAGTTCTTATTTATGTACACGCGTAAAACGCACAAATTCGTTTTGGATTGATAGAAAAAAAAAGTATTTTCTTCAAATCAAACGGTTCGCGCAAGTGGAATAGCTAATGCGCTCTTAGCAATAGTATTTAAGCTAGAAACCAAACTATACCACGAGCACTACTGCTATACGATAAGATAACTTACAATAGAGTTTCATCGCTACCTGAGCGGAATGCAACATCTCAATAAGGAAATAGGTACAACTTGTACATACTTGCCAGTACCTTTAGTGAAACTTCAATCTTAAAACGCAAGCCAACAGAACAAAAGTATATTGAATCTATTAAATTCCCTGGTAGGAGCTTAACGATAAATTAGCTAATTTCAATACGCTAATTTATCGCTATTGAAAACCTATATATAAATAAGGACTAAAGTACACAAAGATATCAATTATAAAACAAAGCCGACTATAATTATCAGCGCCTCTATGGTAAAACGTCTCTAAGCCCATCAGCGCGTAATCTAATCTCCAGTGGCGCAGATTACCTATTAGCGCGAACAAAAACAAAATAGGGGTAATCCTCGGGTATACCGCGAGAAGCTCACTCGAACACCGTCAGTTATCGATCATTCCTCGTCGCGACGATGACACGGTTCGGCGTCGTCGGTTTTGTGGTGGCTTGCCTCGTCTGCCTCAGCAACGGTAACATTAATTTTACATAATAAATTCAATTGGATTTAGATTTAAGAATGCTGCAATCAATAAAATCGAATTGGGCTGATAGATCGACAAATGATGGAGGCATCAAAGCAAATCGATTTCGAAATCGCAAATCAAAACTTCATCACCAATCGAGTCGCATCAAACGTATAACGGCACCGAATGCAGTAATTTTTCACCGAGCCACTCAATTATCCGCGCATATTCACGAGCCTCGATTTTTCCAAACTCACCTCGCTTTCCTCTCGTTAAGTCGACGTGTATATTCGTTTACTCTACGGCGTTTGCTATTCTCATAACGATCGAAGAGGTACCATAGACGAGTCTGAGCCGAAGGCAAATATTTCTACGCGCGGAAGTAGTGGCTACCGGCTTTGAGGCTCTCGAGTTTTTTTTGTCGCGTAAAAGCCTCGAGCGATGTCCCACGCGATCGGAATCGAAATCGCGAGTAGGTTGGTATATATCTGCTCCGGGCATCGATGCACGGAAATGCTGATAACGCGGACGTGATCGAGTATATACGAGATTGATATGTCCAGTTAACTTTACGCAACGTCGGGTATGACGTTTGTTGGATATGTAACGTACGATTTGTATCTAGGTCTTTTAATCTGGATGTGAGATGTTTTGTAATGGAGCCGAGATGTATAGAGCGCGTATATTATGCGCTTCGCTGTGATTATATCATAAATAGCCGGAAGGCGTGATTTAGATTCGTGAAAATGAAATTTTATTGGTCAGGCGAATTAATTTTGCAATTATTGCGACTAGCATAAGTGCAGCGCAAAGAGAACAAAAAGGGTTGAAAAACTTTATTTTTCACTTTCAGTTCAAGCCAGGGTAGGCGTAGGCTCAGGTGAACAGGAATGGGGTTACACAACGGTGCGTCCTGGCGCCCACATGTTCTGGTGGCTGTACTTCACGACCGACAAGCAGGTATCGAGCTTCTACGACAGACCCTTAGTTATCTGGCTACAAGGAGGTCCAGGTGGATCATCGACCGGTTACGGTAACTTTGAGGAACTCGGACCTTACGACGTCAACCTCAACTACCGTAATTACACCTGGGTATTGTTTTTGTAATTTGAGTAGCTAAAATATTTTGATGAAGGCATTAGCGGAATCCGTAATACGCGCTTTCAGGTTTTTATATATAGGTCGGTAATAATTCTTTCCTAACCTCTTGCCACAATTTCGAGCGTTTGAAAGATTTATATAGGTTTACGGAGTTTTAAGTAAATAGCTCGGGCGAAGGTGTGGATGTGAAGTATTTTAATGGACGTTAGATTTAGATCCTCCGATCGGTTATCTGCGCGTCGTTTGAAAAATCGTATAGAGAAACTCGATCTTGAGTCTCTGATATAATCTTTGTCGGATAGCTTGACTCGCGGTGATATATATGCCTCGGGAGCGTCAAACGCCACCAGAACAATTTGTTATAATACAGTATATTAAAGTCACTTTGTTATGATAACTGTAACCAGGTGAAGGACTACAACGTCCTGTTCATCGACAATCCAGTGGGTACAGGCTTCAGCTATGCTGACAATACAAATGCATTTGCAACCACAAATGCCCAGATCGCCGCCGATCTTTTAGAAGTAATGCGCGATTTCTATAAGAGGTTACCGGAGTTCCAAAATGTACCTGTCTACATCACCTCCGAGTCCTACGGTGGCAAAATGGCCGCCGAATTCGCTTACGTCTGGTACAAGGTATACCGATCGTTAACTATTTTTCAAATTCAAATCATCCGAGTTACGAATAAAGAATTGGCAATTTGATGAACAGGCCCAGAAGTCAGGATCGATCGTGAGTAACCTCAAGGGCGTCGGTCTCGGTGACTCCTGGATTTCGCCGATCGACAGTGTGCTCACTTGGGCACCTTTCCTTCTTCAAACCGTAAGTCTCCTCTGATCATCACATATAAACATGTCACATTTTAACTAATATTAATAACTGCATTGCGGTTTACATGTAATCAGGGTATGGTAGACACGGAGGGCTACGAACAAATCCAGAAGTGGGCCCAGAAGACTAAAGACGCCGTAGACGGCGGCGACTGGACGACCGCCACGAGCCTTTGGGGTCAGACCGAGAACGTCATCCTGAGGGCCACGGGTAACATCGACTTTTACAACATCCTGACGAAGGTTCAAGGCAGATACAAACGACAAACGAAGTTCCGCGATGCCAAGTCTGCCACCCAAGGTAGTAGCATATATCGTTAGATTAAATATCATTATAGATTCTTATGATAACGATGATTTAAACAATCGATCACTCTGCAGCGGTGTTCCGTGACACGGTACTGCGCGACGACGCCAGTCTGAATAGGCTGATGAACGGCCACGTAAAAAAAACCTTAAATCTCACCAAGACCTGGGGTGCACAGAGTGGTCCAGTCTTCTCGATACTCTACGAGGACTTCATGAAGCCCGTTACCAAAATTGGTACGTATATATTTATATGGAATAAACGATTCGTGACAAAGGAGTCTCTGCAGATGAGAGAGAGCTGATCCAAAAATAAATCGCTTCCGCGAGGTAAAATACATAATTCGACGATTATCCAGGAAACTTTCGTATATTCACATGATACAATCTTCGCAGTATAGATCAGCTCGCTTTCGCTCCCCTACCCCCAATCCAAGAACCGCAAGTTTTTTCCTCGTCTCTCACACGTGCAATTTCACGTTATGTATATGTGTTACAGTGGAACAACTGCTCGACGAGACGGACCTCAAAGTCTTCGTGTACACAGGTCAGCTGGATCTGATCGTCGATACCCCAGGTTACCCACTTTTGCATTATATTACTTCCATGCATCATGTTATATATTGCATAAGTTAATATATACATATATAGTTAAGTATATACGCGATATGTTTTATCGACCGCGTGTAATTTTCGAGCGCCAATACGCGAGATTTAACGGCGATGCCGGTCTATCCTTCTCTCTTTTCTGCTTCATATATATTATATATCTTGTAATATGCTTCGCACGTGCGTATTACGAGGATTACGATCGAAATGCGCGCCGCTCCGATAATAATATAAGCTTCGCGCTTCGCGAGTGAAAGTTATATCGCACCCGGATTATTATTTTGAAGAAGAGAATCAATTATTGGTTTGAGTCGTTGAGTTATCGTTTATTGAAATGGATTTTTCTTTTATTGTAAGTTAATTTTACGGTTTGTATACAGATATATATATATATAACGGCTGGACCGTGTTTGTTTGTTTGCTTGTTTGTTTGTTTGTTTGGAAATTCTCAGTCTAACGGATTTAGATCTGCGATTTGCGTAATCGGCGTACGTATAGACACCGCGATTATAAGAAATTGCAATCAGGACTGATGAACGTCGTAAAAATAATTATATCTTCCGCCTTGGCATACTAAACTGCGTTTCGTAAATTCACATGTTACTCGTCGAAAAATGAATACGCATATATACTATACTACCTCGCAAAATTTTTCCAAGAGCAAAAGATTTATAATTGATATTAGGAGCACAGCGCAATTGCGAAGAAGCTATATAATTCTCTCTTCCTGAAATAAAACAACGTTGTATACCCGCGCGAGTAGTGCACGTGTAATACTATTACCGGCAATTGCGGTAACGCTTACCATCGATTCAGCCGCTCGTAAAACGGTATAAATATAATTGTTTGAATTACTCCGTGTCCTGACTCTGCACCTGCGATTCGCGCAATAAAGTATATATCAACGAAATTGAAAATATCATCCCGATACAACGCGGCTTTCTGTTTTCTATACAATCTTCACCTGCGGAATGCAGTCGTCTAAGGTTTTCGAAACAGGGAAGCGTCGATTGCAGCGAACAATCACACAGTTGTGTACAACGCTATAGCGCGTCTAGATTATATGACTTTGACACTTGGCCAAATCTTGATAAACGGTATGTATAAAGTTGGACGCGCGCAATAACTTACTTTCGTTTTTAGCGCGCGTCGCGCAATAAAAAAAATTCCGCCGTTAGAAGCATTGATACAGAGTCGGAGAGAATTAGGTTTATTGCGTGTAAAAGCGCGAACGTGCTAATTATGTTTCGAAATTTAGAAATTTCGTGCGTCTTTGAATATTTAACCCGCGCTGATATTTCGCTATAACTTTGAACTTGAAACTCGATACGCCCGCAGGAACTCTACTGTGGGTCGAGAGACTCAACTGGAAAAACATCGACCAGTGGAAGACGAGCCAAAGGACTTCAGTCGTCGTCAACGGTATAATCGAGGGCTACCGCAAGGCCTACAAGAACTTGTACTTCTACTGGATCAATCGAGCCGGACACATGGTGAGAAGCAAAATATTATTGCAAATTTGCACGAGGCTTCGGAGACGTCGAAAATATTCCATTGCCCGTCTCATTGTGCAACGTATAATTGGAGAACACAGTTGTCGCCAGATAGACTTTAAATGTCTTAATTAAGTCGCTGTAAAAGGGTAGTCGTTAATTTCTTCGACTTTCAGATGCTCGCTATTATTATATGTATATACTACTTTCTGTCTGTTTACGATTCAACGCTGGTGCGCAAACTACTTTCGTGAGATTATATATACCTAAGTGCGCGCGCAATCGTTTCGTTATCACACACTTGTATACTTCCTATTCGCAGTGTTTTGAAATTGTTTGGCGCGAAAAAAATAAGTAAATAATCAGCAAGTGAAAATAAGTGATCTTTGAATAACTGGCCACCGGATTAATTACTTGTATACGTATACGCGTTGCATTTCCGCATCGGAATCGCGAAGCCGGTTATTATAGGCGCGTTTTTTTTCTCCTTATTAAGTGCCGGCGCCGAGTCGGAAACGCTGAAATAACAGCTCGGGAGACAGTGAAAAGCATTTAAAATTTTTATAAGCAGCCTCGAGAGTTTATGAGCGACTGTATACGGTATGTAGAAAGGCAAAAAAAGGAGGAGGCGGCACACTGAAACACATATGCATTATACGATCGAAACGAAATTGTATCGCTGACTATTGATTATTACTCAGACATGTCGGTTTCATTTACCAATATCATAGCGATGCATGAATATTTTTTCTACACACGCTACTAAAAAGCGTCAAAATTTCACCTGAGATACAGTGACAAAAGCAAACAACACGGCATTGTTTTCCTAACGGCCACAAGAGTACCCCTTAGCCTTAGAGAGTCACTCATCTTCGCTTATAAAGTTTCACCACACATGTCGTCGTTTTCTCTTCCGCAGGTGCCAGCCGATAACCCCGCGGGTACCGCCGCCTTGCTCAAGGACCTCACCAAGAATTAGAATAAATAATGCTCGTCTCTAACTCCTCCTTCGATTTCTATATCCGTCGCGTCGCCATATACATATATACGACGACGCACGAGAGACGGTGTAGACAATTTTCGGGAGGAGAGGATTTTACGCGTACAAGAGCCCACGACAGAGGGAGCAGAAAGAAAGTCGAGCCTGAATTCGGGAATGTAAAGTAGCGAGAGAGCGATGCGAAGGAGTTTCTATAAGCCGACTGACTTTTTTCGGGCAAATATTTTAACGACGATTCGTACGATTCCGAGGATGTGTCGTATGTGTATGCGAAGGAATTTGTGTAAATACGCGCTTCAAGAGATGAAATATATGTTTGTTGAACAATAAACTGTCTGTGTTTGCCTGTGCTTATTGCTCCTCTTTTAAACTGTATATATACACAGAGAAAATTCGTCCAAACGGTCAACCAAAGTAAACCAAACAAAATGTTTTAGTGACTCTTAAATGCCAAAAATATAGAATAAATAAGTTACGTTATACATTGATTCAGTCGCTCGATTGTACAAATTACTCGGCGCAAATTGCTTTATATAAAAAATCAGCCAGCTCTCCGATACGACTGTGCGTAAATATACGCGCCGCGCATTTCTCGAAGAAAGTTCGCCTCTCCACATTTACATAACGCGACGATAACACATTATCCTACATATTTCCCCGTCAATTTACACCTGTAATAAAACCGATAAAAACAGCCCGGCGACGGTAAATTCCTCGATAATTGCTTTACATAAAGATC
This sequence comes from Muscidifurax raptorellus, assembly GCA_020010945.3. Lineage (NCBI taxonomy): Eukaryota > Metazoa > Arthropoda > Insecta > Hymenoptera > Pteromalidae > Muscidifurax > Muscidifurax raptorellus. Next base: position 17,090,382 of record CM052077.1, on the reverse strand, counting down.
CATCCAATTACAGAACGTATATACACAATGCAGTAATAAAGGTGAGACGACGAGTATAGCGACAAATCCGGCCGAAAGAAAGCGAAATCGACGGGAATTTGGAAATTCGCGGGAGCGATATAAATATTTCGTCGCGCGTAAACGCGGCGAATACCAAAGAGGGGAATAAAAGAGTCGCGGAATTTCAATGTGTATAACCATAGCGGCGGCGCGGCTTTGATTGAGTCGGGCGTAAACAGTTTCGACTGACGCGTGGAATGTTCGAAAAGTTGTAATTATTTCTGCGTGCAAGTGTGATGGACATTCTTATTATCGGTTATAATTATTCATTACGCGTAAGGAGTGAAAAATATGTTTTTTATAAACAAAATCAACGAGTTTCATGAAAAAAAGCTCGTAAAATCTGGCCGAATAGACAACGATATATTATCTCGCTGATCGAATCGAATGAAAAAACAGTCAAATCCTTTCTTCGTTTCTGCAAACGTCCATATACAAGTATACGTGATGCAAAAGACTTTTTTGCGCCAAGAGATTTCGTGACGATTGCCTAATAGATTGAGAACCGTTTTTATTGTCGTGACCGCACCGGTGCAGCATCTTAATTCGTTTCCGCGTGCATAACACGGAGAAGATCCTTTTCGAGGATACGCGCGATCGAGTTGTTTGTTTTCGGAATGGAGGCTTCTTTTCGATTTCGCAATTTTTGGCAAAAAAAGGAAGGATGGGATTTGGAAAGTTTCTCCTATACCCTAATTCTTTTTCTTCGCTGTAGCTTCGAAATAATGCATCTATAATGCGACAGACGATATTCGCGATTTCGATTTCTGACCTACTGCAGCGCGTGTTTATATTTTTAAACATTCGTATAGCTAATATATACGCTGCATTTTGATTCATCGAGTTCCAGAGTCGCCGAGATTTTCGTTCGTAATACGAAGGTATACACGGAGAAACTGAAGCAAACGTCGCATCCGAGAATCGCTTTAAAAATAAGCGTCCCTTGCGTCGTCGAGGCTCTCTATATACATTTTTTATAAGCTACTCCCATATTCACAAAGATTATTTCAAACTTCCCCTTTTGTTTTCCTAAAAAATCCTTGGAGCTCGTATACATCATGCACTGCGCGGACGTCTAATCCGACCGGGTGTCTAATTTTGAGTCGTGTTTTCATTGCGATTAACGCGACGGAGCAGTGCGTTCGTTGCATCGGGATATATAAGCGGGCGAATGTTGATTCTGTTTTTTAGGTGCCGCGTGGGTGCAGGTACGCTGGGCAGTCGACCGATGCAGGTTTTCTTTGATTTGGTAAATAAATAAAAGCCGTGTGTGCTTTTCCACATAATTTACTGCTTTTCTCTTGGAAAAATTCTGTTTTTATTCCATCATCGCGCGATACCGAGTGTAGAGTAGTGTATTTTTAAAATGGAATCGATTCGTTAAATAGTTAGTTCAAAGAAATACAATGCACTACAAAAAGGAAATCTGAAATTCAAATCGCCTGATCTTGAAATTTGTTGCATTTTCAAATATTTTTTATGTACGAATAAATATATTTTTAAACGTGTGATTTTTGTCCGTACAAACGAAAGACATTAACTTTTAGAATACTTTTTTAACGAAACTTTTGGGCCTAATATATATATGTTTTTTAAATCGACCATTCTGTTATACATTTCACTTTACCACTTTTGTAATCGAAAAAACGAGACCAAATCACAGCGTAATCACCCACAGAAACTCATTGAAGATCCAGAAAAACATCATAAAAAAAAAGATGAAACATCATCGCCTTCGAAGAAGCTGCAAGCGCACATGTGTACAAACAGCAATAAAACCGTCGCCTTCGAGCTTTCGTCTCTCGAGGGCGGGACTATACCGAAAAATCCAAGAGGGCGGAGCTAAGCTCACTCGAAGCTTTTGCCAAGAGAAACGATGTTCAGTCGACGGGTAAATCTTTGATCGATAGATCGTGTGTATGAAAATTCAGTGCTTCGAAAAGTGGAAGAAAAAGCGAAACCGTACGTATATTATTCAAATCGATCTCAATAGCCCGTGAAAAACCTTCCAAACCACCCATAAAATCGTAACCACTTCCCGCTCCCATTGTCTCGGGCATATCCGAGCTCGACTTCCTATGCACTTATAACGATCTCAAACATCATACCTAGTCGAAACTACCTGTACACGAGCTATGTATAGACAAGCATCGCCTTCGCTCGTTCTCGTACCGCTGAGTGTGGGTATATACTTTGTTGTTGATGGATACACTGTCGGTACAAGCTGCTGCACTCTTGTTTCGTTTTTTTTCCTTTATACTCGGTAAACTCGTTGGGAGAGCATTGTTGATCGCGCTAATTTATGCGGAAGGTATATTTACGAGATGTGTAGTATACTGGGTTATCGAAACCCACGAAGATCCGAGAACACCGTTTGAGCACTGATTTATACTGTATACACCGGTAGGAGATTAGCGACTTGAAAAATAGTATATTATGCAACTAGGGTAAAAAATTAGCTTTTTCTAGCGAGAGTGCGATGTTTTGAGCACGAGTGGGAGGTAGGCACCCTCGACTCCCACTCGAGCTCAAAACATCACCCGAGTCTGAAAAAGCCACTCTACCCTTGTTGCACACCGTGCTTTTTTTAACTAGGGTAAGAAAAATAAGCCCGATTTTCGTGTATGGGAAAGTAATGGGAAATTGAGAACTGCGAGAAAGAGAATATAAATTTGAAAACTTATAATAAATTTACAGAATTTTGAAAAATTTTTTAAAATATTGAAAACTTTAAAAACTAAACATTTTAAAAATTTGAAATAATTTTAAAAATTTTGAAAAATTTTGAAAATTATTAAAACGTTAAAATGTTTATTAATCTTGAACTTTTGAGCAGCGGGAGGAAAAGAACTTTTCCTCCCGCTGCTACTTTTCCACACGCTGCGAGAAAAACTTGATTTTCCATTAGTTTCTCATGCACAAAAAAGGGCCTTTTTCTTGCCCCTGTTGAACAAAATTTTTTTTTTAATAATTGTGATAAACGGAATTGCTTCAAGGAGAATGTGTAGTGACTATTTGATATAATTGGATGCATGCGATTTCTGTTGTAAAATCTTCGAAAAAGCGATGAAAATGAGACCACAGTACTCCCTTGAGTTATTTAATAATAATAAATAATATAACGTAGAATTTTAATCTAACTTTCTTTGTTCGCTTCGTTACAGACATGCTCCTGTATAATGAAGGCATAAGAGTATAACGCGACATATAACGCGATTAACGCTGATTAAACATGGAAGAAATGTTTCCAAATTTATCATTACTACCGAGTTCCTACTACTACAGCTGTTTCAACATAGCTCAAGACGTAACAAAAGTTCCCCAGCAGATGCCATCGCCCCATATTTCCTGGACCGCTGTGCAACAGCGCTGGTACGATCGTAAAATCGAATCTCCAAATTAATTCATTATCATCGTGCATATAACATCGTTCTCTACCATCAGGGAACAACTGACCCGGTATCACCTAAACCATCAGAGCCACCAGCCAACGACGCAACGCTACGAGAAACCCGCCTACTCGTACATAGCCCTCATCACAATGGCGATCGAGTCATCTCCGAAGCGTCGGCTCACCCTCTCGGGAATCTACCGATACATAATGGACAGATTCCCCTACTATCGAGACAACCGTCAGGGCTGGCAGAACAGCATCAGGCACAACCTCAGCCTCAACGAGTGCTTCGTCAAGCTACCCAGAGATAAGCTCCTGGACGGAGAGACGGAGGGAGAGGGTCAGGGCTGCTGTGGCAAAGGAAGCTTTTGGACGTTAGACCCGTCGGCCAGTGGGATGTTTGAAAATGGAAACTACAGGAGGAGAAAGACGAGACGACAGATGCAGCAGAGGGTCAAGAGGCTGGGACAGTGTTCGGTGAGGGTATTATTTTTTCCTCTACATTAATTGTATTTAACTCGTTTGCATTTAACAATTTAACAATTCCATATATAAATATGGAATAGTGAATTATACTTTTTCTTGCTGATCTACAGGTTTCCACTCCAGACTACCTGAAAACCGGCCTCGCCAACGTCAACCCCATCAAGATCAGTTCAAAGTCGAGTCTCTTCACCATCGACAACATCCTGAAGAAATCAACGCCACCCTCCAGCTGTTCACTCCGCTGACACACCGCAAAACTATTTTCGCTCAAAGACACGCGGCATCTGCGCCTGTGTTTGTTTCTCTTCGAGGCATCAGGCGGTGCGCCGCCTCTAAAAATCTCTTCTTGGAAGTTCGATAAATCACGCGCTCGCTGTTCAAATACGCGCGATAATTTGGAACTGATGTGGATCGAGAGTGACACGATCATTCATTTTTAGTCGTACAGATGAATTTTGGTAAAAACGATAAGTGACCGTACAACATCCGAGTGAGAGTTGAGGATCCTCGTAAAAGTGCATTTACTCTTGTGTGCAACTGTGTGGATGATGTTAAAGTATTGCTAACGTTATTTGATTGTTATACAAATTCAACTTGTGCTTGCGAAGATGTTGCAGCTACGTAACTACGTGCGTATCTTCATACATTAACTAGATTCGTTGAAATGCGATAGTAAACGTCTTTTGGTGATTTTTTTAATCCTTTGTGTTTTAAGGGCAGTAAATTATATTTTGCTTTCTCAAAAAACGTTCGTTATTCGATGAAATTTGTGCTGTTGGAATTTTGTATCATGTATAAATAACGATTAAAATTATTTTTAACTAAAAGAGCTTTTGTACTTTAAACAATCTATATAAGTAATAAACCGCAGTTTCATTAAGTGCAAAAAATATTACCCAAAAAAAAAAAAATAAATGATAATGTATTTGTATATTATGATTTGTATGTTAAAATCATAGAACATCCAATAAATCGTGATACACTTGGATGTGTTGAAACAAGCTGCAATCCACCGGCTATTTCATGTTCTCTGTATATTTAACATAGGAGCATTTCCAATGAATTCTTTCATTTACTGGCTATTTTGAATTAGGCAGAAATTCAATAAAACTGCGCCAGTTTTACTACGAGTCGTAAACACACGTGCGTTAGTCGCCAGCTTAAGGGATTACGATATAATGACGATGAATGTAATTGATTTTAGCTACGCATGTTTACTTCATCGATATTTATTATTTACAGAGGTTAAAAATATATCTTACGCTAGTTAAAAGTCAATAAATGGTCATTAATTACTCGACACATTTCTTCTGGTGAAAACTACGTAAAAACGTATAAAGATCATTGCACATATGAATTTTAGAATTTCGATATACTACGTGATGAAAATAGTGAAACATTTTGAATACTGTTTTAAAACTGAGAAAATACAACAATACACAGGTCACGCCTCTATATACAATTAAAAAGAATTATCTCGACAATTAAAAAGGTTGAACAAATGGAATGTCTCATACTTCCACTATTTTCATTACATTTTATCTGCAATTTGTAATAAATTTTATACGTTCAGTACAAAAATATTTTCCCCAGGGTAATCTCACACATACACGAAAAAACATATAAATTATTCTAAAACAAAATATACACTCTTACAGTTTTGCACCTTGAAATTTCCACAGCATTCGAGTGGTTTTCATAACTGTTTGCGCGAAGTTCAATAAAGATCACACTGGTTTAAAAAAAAGTCTTCCTACAATTATGCTACTGGATTTTTTCTCATCAATTCCAAATCAGCAGTCATCATATCAACTACAAGTTCCTGAAATGAAACATATGAAATACTTGTTGTATCTTCTTTTTTATTTGTATCTACTTATATTTACCTGGAATGACACAGTTGGTGTCCAGCCCAACTTTTTTTTTGCTTTTGCAGCATCTCCCATTAAAAGATCCTATAAATCACATATACAAAAAATGTTATTTTCCAGTGTATTTAAAGATAGATGTGTATAGAAAGTTGTATCTATTTAAACTTACAACTTCTGTTGGACGAAAATATCTGGGATTAACTTTTATAAGTATTTGTCCACTACTTGCATCTTTTCCAACTTCATTTACCCCTTCACCTTCCCACTTAATACTTCTACCAACAAATTGGAATGCTTCTTCAACGAATTCTCTTACACTGTGCGTTTCACCTGTAGCTATCACATAATCATCGGGTACACCTTGTTGTAGCATTAACCACATTGCCTATTTAATCAATGAATTAACTTATATTTTACTGTAATGTGTTCAATAGAAATAGGTTTTAAGTATATACTAACTTCAACGTAATCTTTGGCATGTCCCCAATCTCTTTTAGCATCCAAGTTACCTAGCTCTAATACATCTTGTAATCCTAAGTGTATTTTTGCTATTGTTCTAGTGATTTTCCGAGTTACAAAATTTTCACCTCGTCGTGGACTTTCATGGTTAAAAAGTATGCCATTGCTTGCATGCATTCCATATGCTTCTCTGTAGTTTATAACAATCCAAAAGCTATACATCTTGGCACAGGCTTTAAACATAAAGAATTCATTTTTGTATGAAATGCATAACACTGATATTTAATACAAATTCAAAATTAATTACCATAAGGTGATCGTGGATAAAATGGAGTCTTTTCATTCTGGGGTACCTCACTCGCTTTCCCGTAAAGTTCAGAAGTGGAAGCTTGATAAAACTTGACAGATTTTTCTAATCCACATGTTTGTACAGCATCTAATAATCTTACTGTACCAACAGCATCAACTTCAGCTGTGTATTCACTTAAATCGAAACTTACCTATATAAAAAATTATTATTAAAAAGAATTAATTAAAAATACAGAATTATTTAACTTTAATATACCTTGACATGGCTTTGAGCAGCTAAATTGTAGATTTCGGTAGGTTGAACTTTACTAATTACTTTGACAAGACTACTAGAATCTGTCATATCTCCGTAATGAAGTTTCATCTTTCCCTGTCTGTGACTGTTAGGATCTTCATAAAGATGCTGAATTCTGGTGGTATTGAATGAACTTGCTCTTCTAATAATACCATGAACTTCATAACCTTTTTCAATAAGAAACTCAGCCAAATATGAGCCATCCTATGCAAAATATACACTATTAGATTCATGTTAGAATTAAATACCAATTAACATTTCAAAATAAATACTTCTAATTTTAACCTATAATTAGTTGAAATAACTAATACAAACGCTATAACCTAATTTTGTTACAAAAAATGCGTTATCGCGTACACAATAACAACATTCAATAAATAAAAAAAATGTTAAATAAAGACAATCAATACCTGCCCAGTGATGCCGGTAATTAGAGCGACGCGTCTCTGATCTCCTGTTGCCATAGTGAAATTGTGAAATTACCACAAAAAATTACCAAAAAGCAGGAAAACTCAATATGCGACTGAACTGATAAAGTATCTATCGCTAGGACAGCGAATAAAACTTTGCGGAAGAAAAGATTGGAGTGAGTACGTGGGAATCGTCGCAACCCATCGAAGCTGTCACTGCCACGCGTTTGTATTGTGTTGATTTTCAGAGTTGGTCATGGCGTTGTACTCGCTACTGCGGCGTTGATAACAGCTGATCATTGATTGGTTACGTTGTCCTTACATTCGGTGTTATTCACATTGTCTATAAGGTCCAAGGATATTTATAATTATATCACCTGAAAGCTCTATTTACCTGTAAAAATTTCATTGACAGTGAAATAGACAAACTCATAGCAATTTTACAAGTTTTTTGTACCATTTTTCTCTTTGATTAATAAACACTGACTACGTAAGGTAAATGTAGAACTATCGCACAATCGGCACAATTCAAAATGCAGGCTTGAAAATTGATGCCCGGTGTTTTTGGTGTGAACTGCAAGTTTGGGCTTAATTTTAATATTTAATAGTTCACAAAGATTCGAAACAATTTTACGCTGGTATTACACATTTTGTTTGTTATAAATGAGTTGGCGGCGTATTCTGCAGCTTAATTTTACAAATGGACATTGTCTACGACGGAGAGCGCACAATTATGCTACAATTTATGAGTCGAACGATTCTAAGAATGTCGGTAAAAAAACCAAAGTACAGGTTAGAACAGTTAAACTATATTCTCACATTGATGCTTAACAATGCAATAACCGCCATTTATTCTTGGAATTTTTTGAACAATAAAATCTCTTTTTTCTTTTTGTACTAATATGTTCTTCATAATGATTGTTTTCATTTTGGACTTATCTCTATAGTCTAATTATTACATAAATTATCAAATTTCAACACAGGAAATCACTTGATTAATAAAATTATACCGTTATAATTTTAGATAATTACAATAAAATTTTAACATAATTAGATTCTATAATAATTTGAAGATATTGCTTTATTGATTGAAATAAATGATACTTTAGGGATGGGTCAGAGCAATGCGAAAAATGAAAGAGACCATTTTTCTTGACTTAAACGATGGCTCATCTAGTCAATCACTTCAAATAGTCTTGAAGAAGGATATAAAACCAGAAAAATTGAGTTATGGCTCTAGTATTGCTGTTGAGGGTGAAATTTCAGTGGCTCCAAACGGTAGGGCAGAACTGCTTGTTGAAAAAATTGATGTTATTGGTGGTTGTGAGCTCGATAACTATCCCTTCTTACCAAGAAAAAAATACTCTGAAGACTATATACGCCAATATCTACACCTCAGACCCAGAACGAGAGCATTCTCCAGTACCATGCGTTTACGAGACTTAGCAACAAATGCAATCAGAGATCATTTTAGAGACCAAGGTTTTGTTAACATACACACTCCTATTCTAACTTCAAATGACTGTGAAGGTGCTGGAGAAGTCTTTAACATACAGCCAAATTCTAAAGAACTTCTCAAATTAATGAAGACTGAAGGAGTGGATATTGAATCGACATATTTTAACTCAAAAGTTTTTCTGACAGTATCTGGTCAATTGCATTTAGAAGCTTGTGCTAGGTAACTATTATGTTTTTTTTTCAGATTTAAAATTGTAAAATATTAAATTAATAGGAGAAGATATGTTTCAGAGCACTTTCAAAGGTGTACAATTTTAGTCCAGCCTTCCGAGCAGAAAATACAAAGTCTAGACTTCATTTATCAGAATTTTACATGATTGAAACAGAAATGGCTTTCATTACATCCCTGAAAGAACTTGCTGAAGAAGCTGAACTTTTAATTAAGTCTGTCACAATTAAACTTATTGAAAAAGGTAGCTCAGATCTCCAAGTACTGGAGGCTCCAGAGCCAACTTGGTTAAACAAAGATTTCGGTTATATTACGTATACCGAAGCATTAGATATTTTAGACAAAAATTCAGATAGACTAACTTTTCCAATTAGACCTGGAGAAGGACTTGCAAAAGAACATGAGTTATTCTTAGTTCATCATCTTGGCGATGTTCCCGTTTTTGTAACGGAATGGCCAGTAGATAGTAAACCTTTTTATATGAAAGAGTGCGAGGATGATAATTCAAAGGTATACTTTGTCATTAAGTTCAACAGAATCTCTGATTAGAATGTAGCTTATACATTTTTCCATGTATTTTAAGGTTCAAGCTATGGATCTCTTAGCCCCAACAGTTGGTGAACTGATTGGAGGAAGTGTGAGAGAAGATGATTATTCTAGGCTGAAATCGAAAATACCACCTGGATTAAATCTTGACTGGTACTTAGAGCTTAGAAAATTTGGCAACGTTCCTACTGCAGGCTTCGGAATGGGATTTGAAAGATATTTACAGCTAGTTTTAGGTGTACCAAATATCAAAGACGCGATTCCTTTTCCTAGATGGCCACATAATTGTAGATTATAGATCAGTTCTGTTTGATAACATAAAATATCAAGTAACGTAAATTACGATATACGTCGATGATTTAAAATATAGTTGTTATGTTATTTATGTAGATAAAATTTTGTAAGTTACTTTTTGTAACAAAAAATAAAATGATTGAATAAATCAAGTATTACAATTTTGATTAAAGGGGCTAAATAATGAAACAATTATTTTTGTGGTTTAATATACCTTTATTTGTCACCTTACGAATTTTTCAAAAGTTAATTAGCTAGATAAAATTATTATTTTTAACACTCAGTGTCAAACTTGAAGAAAGAAAAAGAAAGATTTAAAAGAAAATTTTAGAAAGATATGAAACATTCTTAAATTAAATATTGAAAGAAAAGATCATTTATAAGCATATTTTTGTTCACATGAGACTGCGAAGCGAAAAGAGGGGAATTGTATACTTAAACATTATAAGAAACAATGAGGGGGAGATAGGAAAAAACAAAAAATTCTTTTTTATCATGTAAAAAAATAAAGCTCATTCTGATTCTTGTTATACAATAACGTGAAATCGCTGTTATAAACATTAAGTAATATTTACAAAACATCACAGTACTTGAAAAATATTTACAAGTATTTGAATCACTCAATACTTCATCATTACTGCCATTTCTCGTCATACCCAGAACAGAAACTCAAGCACGTTTAGCGAATTGAAAACATTAAAACTGCGAGCACCTTTATGTTCTCATACGCACACACACTCATATCTCTTATCAAAGTAATGCTATATACACAACACTGCATAATTTTATTTACATAACCGAACATAACGCAGAAAGTTCAATACCCTTGTCAACTGGCGGTAGAACCGAGAGATTTCTGTCTCGTAAAGCAGGTTTTATCGATGCTGGTACCAGAGGTGCTATCACTTCTGGCTCCTGTTCTTCTGGCACTGGCTCTGCTTCCTTTTCCTCTTTAGATTCTTTTGGCGAATTAAGTGGTTTTGTAATATTTAATTTGATCTTCGACGCAGTTGCTGGTATCGTTGATGTCGTAGATTCTAACTCAACATTTCCATCAATTGTACTTTTTACCTCAACTTGAGTTGAATCAACAACAGCAGATTCTATAGGTTTTTCTTCTGGTGCTAAAAATAATAATATATCAAAATAGTAACAGCTTCAAAATAGTAAACCAAAAAATAACGAAACTAAGAATTTGATTTTAGATAAAATAGCTTACCTAATTCTGATTCTGAAGGCTCTTCTTGAATTTTGCTAGTTTCATCCGTTATCTCCGCCTCGGTAGTAATATTTTCAGAATTATCTGTAAACATATTTTCCAATTCATTTGATATAGTAAATGATATTTCCAATTCACTCTCTTCATCTTTTGTTTCTTCTTGCTGAGTTGATTGTTCAACGTTATTCGCTTCTGCTACAATTGGTTCTGAAAATAACAAATTTATAAATTGAAACTTTTATTCGTGCATAAATAATAACGTAATTCTAATTATAAAATAGACTAACCTGTTTCTAGTTTGACTGGTTCCATTACCTCAGTTAAAATATTTGCTGTTACTAGTTCTTCTTCTGGTTTGATTAAATCTTTTTCTTGAACCTTATCATCCTCACTTTTTACATGCAAGCTTTCTTCTTCTACAACATTCTCATTATTGATATCCTTAATATCTCCATCCTTGTTAGTTTCACTCGATTCAGATATATCAAGGGATGTTGCCAATTCTTCTAATGTCCGCTGAAATGTTACGAGAATTGCTATTATTAAAACAATTTTTCTCGTGATATATTCAATACAATTGATTACATAAACGAAAATCTAAAATCTAACTTAAAAAATGAATTATTAACATGTTCAACAAGAAATTATTTAACACAGAATTTGCTAATGCATAATATTTAAACACTCAATAATGCCTTCAAAACTAACATACCGCCAGAAGTTTTTCCTTTTAGTAAGATTGAAACAAACGAGTATGAAACATTATTATTTTATTTATTAATGTGATTTAGTTTGGAAAATAAAATTGCACTCACTTTATGATCTTCTAGACAGATAGGATGAAAATTTTTGTCTTCATAGGAAACAGCTGGTCTTAAGTGCCATTCATCCTTTTCATCATTATAAAATTGCTCGAAAGCTTCGTGACATACTTGACAACAGGCGTCTTCGTCCGTACCTGTGGGTACACTTGGCTGCATCGTTTCTGCAAAGAGATCCTCTGCCGCTGCATTTTCGATCTCCATCGTTTGTTTTTCCGTTTCAAACCAACTTTGTGCTAAAAATTGATCAAAACGTGAAACTGTAATATACGTTTTCTCACAGCGCGTTAAAAAAATACATCAAAATGGATGAAATATATTAAGATACCTCTATCCTCAAGATCTTCAATTTCTTCAAACTGAATCCAATCACTGACATCATAATACCAAAGTCTCGAGTGGGCTTTTCTAGAAGAATCTCGTTCTTTTCGATTCTGTCTGAAGTGCCAGTCTAAGTGACGGCTATAACGAGTTGCTATTTCCAACGCAAATCTAGCTCCACATGAACTGCATTGGATCCCACTATAAAGGGCATCGACCATAGTTGGATTTTTTCTGAAAATAAATAAGAATTTTTCAACGCGTGTTTCATTAATAAAAATAACAAGGTCAACATTATAAAAGTATATGTACATCTTTAGTGTTTCTGGCTTTTCGAATGAAACTAGAAGAACCTCTGGGGCTTTCTTCTCTTCCTCCTCTGGTTTTTTCGTTTCACTCAAGCTCGAGAATATCCCAGACTCTACTAATCTTTTGAAAAGCTCGTTAAGCGGTACCGCTACAGTAGAGGCGACAGTAGCGTTTTCAGAAGGCTCAGCTTGATATGATAGTCCTGATGAGGGTGCCATAGCTGAAGATACAACCGAAGACAACACATCCAGTTGTAGATCTAAAAAAATTCGTTTAGTTATTATTTTAAATGTTTTTGAAGCTCGTGTTTACACAAATAGTTTTAAAAACAAACCTGATTTCAATGTATATGAATGATCCAAGCCGTCTTGAGAAGTTGCTTCTGATTCGACTGGCGATGACACACTTGTAGTACTGCTTAAAGTTACATCGGACTGAATTTGGCTAGTGATAGCATTATCAACAGAAGTCTCTTTGGGCTGTTCACCCTTCATACCAGCAATTTTAACGTAACCAGCGCGGAAACCGCTTGGTAATACAGAGAAACGCACAAAGTGCTTTTTCTCTCCTATGAGAATTGGCTTGGGTAGACCACCAAACTCCACGTTAAACGGTCGGCCATTCAATAAGACTGTCTGCAGAGCGTCACGGAACTCCAAAGTACAAGGTCTGTCCTCGATATGAAAACTGCAAAGAGCATATAATTTTATAATAAATCAACGTTAACAAGTTTTTTGATAATTTTAATAAATACTTACATTTGGGGCTTAGAATCCAGGAATACTGGAACCATACTTCTTGCATTGATGATAAGGTTGATTTTTCCTAAAACGAGATCTGTGCGCCTAGTAGTTCCTATCTTAACTTGAGGGGGCGGTCCATCTAATTTGACACTAACTTTTTTATTTCCTAGATCAACCATAATTGTTTGGCCGCCAAAATAAACTTGATACCATTTATCATCAATATACAATTCTCGCGTAGGTGCACCAAGTTTTATTCTGCAACAAGAATTTTATTTTTAACGAATACCTAGGTGGAAATAAAAATTCAAGATCAATAATAAAAAACTTACTTATGAACTTCTCCTTCGTAAGTAAACTCGCGGTAATCGTCGTTAAAGGAGCAAACGACCGTATCTTTACCATCTATGGAAATCCTTCTTGCACCGTTTTGAAATCCAATATCTCTTGGATCATCCCAATTCATGAAGATAACCCCCGCGTGTCCGTAATACCTAATCTCCCTTGGTGTATCGTCAATATTGATTGACCTCGTGGTATCTTTCGCTATCTCTTCTAAAAGAATAGGATCCGCCGGTGGTAGCTCATCGCTATTAGGATTGCTACTCGAGTTGAATTCCTCCTGTTCCGTCAACTTTCCGTCACCAGTACTTCCAGCACTAGAGTTGAACGGCGAACTCGACCACGTTGAACCATCATCTCCAATAGAATTCGGCGAGGGTCTATTTGGTATTATGTGTCCACCATCTCCCCGTATTATACCAGGTGGAAGAGGACCTAATGGTCCACCCATTGGATTCATAGGTCTACCGGTCATTGGATTTATCGGTCCATTTGGCAAAATGGGAGGTCCGTTCGGACCCATACCTGGGTGACGAGGGCTAAAGCCACCATGGAATTGATGAAAATCTGGACGTACGGGTCCACCGCAAAATCGCGGATGCCAGGAACCCATCGGCCGGAAATGACCCTGGAACGGACCCGGTGGACGAGCCCATTGCTGGTGCCAGGGCGGCGGCCACCTTGGACCTGTTTATAAATGAATGCATTAGTTAAAACTAATAATATTTTTTTAAATGTTATGCAAATAGAACGAACAACTTACCAGGTGGTCGAGGATGCATGCTATGCTCTTTCATCCTCATGCCCTTATCACTCCTATCCCATATTTTACTTTCTCTCTCCTTTCTTTGAGCAGCCCTCAATTTCTCATCCTCGCTCATGTGCAAAACATCTTGTATCAACTTATTATACTGCACTTTAGTAATGGTCCCTTGATTCAACTGTTCAGCTGCCTCTTTCATGATAATTTCTATATTTCTGTCAGCATTACGTTCGTAATCCCTTCCACCACTGCGCCTTCCTCGATCATCAGATTGTTTATTGTAAAATTTAGTGCGACTGGATCGATCCCGGTTTCGCTCAGACGTTGATCTATCGCTTTGAGATCGACTGAAGGAGTCCGGTCGAGAACTACTATCTGAAGATTTAGTCGGTGTTTTGAACTTAGCCCAGCTGTCTTTATCATTGGAGATGACTGGAGGTGGTGGCGTTTGCGGCTGTACATTTTGTGCTGCAACCACCTTTGGTGGAGCCGGATTCAAAAGACGAAGGTCCACGTCTTCTTTGCCGAACAAACTGCAACAAAAAAATTCATGATTTGTTACTTATATATATATCATCAGAAATATGTTAATCAACATGATGACTCTTACTCATCAAAGATTTCTTCTGTTTTACTTTTTTTTACTGTTGGACTTTGAAGAGCTTCTGTTGACTGGCGTTTGTTGCTTGCCATAGGAAGTACACGTAGGTCCAAATCTTCTTCTAAAAAAATAATCACGATAATTATTCGTATGATTTAAAATTCAAAATTAAGATCCATTACAATAGTACTGCTTAATAATCTTTGACATCATATTCAAACAAATTTAATTTGCTAGGTATAAGTATCAAATTAATGTAAAAATCGAAAAAATAAGCGAAGTAACTGACTTGTCTCAATTTTTGACGTCTTGCTGCTACTCGTACTGGCAGCAATTAACGCCGCTCTGAGATCCTCATCCTTGCTACTAGTGCTATCTCTCCTTTTCGCCGCTTCATCTTTACCACTTTCTGGACTTCTACTTGGACTACAACTTTCTCTACACGATGATTTCTTAGTTCTATGTGAACTGCTGGTACTGCAAACGCTGTCTCTTCTATCTTTGAACACATTAACCGTGGGTTGCGGTGGCGAGATAATCAGCGAGCCAAACTGCTCTTCCTCGTCGACGCCTTGCTGTTGCTTGGGCGACTGCCGGTGGTGATGGTGATGATGAGAACGATGATGATGACGTTCGCTGGTGAGACTTCGTTTGCGGGATTTAGATGACTTTTTGTGCCCAAACGACGAGGAAGTGGATTTACGCGAGGATTTTCTCCTGCTGTCTCGCTGCTTTGAAGAAGATCGTGAAGATGAAGTTTTCTTAGATGAATGCTTTTTCGACTCAGTGTCACTTGTCGTTGCTTGTTTTTGGCTACTGCTGTTATTATTACTAGATCTTTGGGTCACTCTCTCAACATCCGTATTTTTATTGTCGTTAGAAGCTTGCGGGCTTTCAATTTTATCAGAAAGGCGCGGAACGGACGTTTCGATTTCTTTCGGTCTAGCTTTCACAGGAGTTGCGGTGAAAGTCGACGAGCTTTCACTGCTACTGAGATCAGGTTGACTATCCGGAGCAATATCATTGGGCGGATTGGCGCTGATGATGACACTGCCACCATTCTGTAGAGCTGTCGCCGTTTTTATTCTAGGATCGTGGGGCAGAATGCTTGGGACAATAAGCTTCGGCTCGCTGGGGACTTCCGCTACATGTGTAGGACTTGATGGCTGAAAATCAAAAGTACAATTTAATAGGTACTTATGGGGTGATAAACAGCATACCGAGAATAAATTATAATTATTTGTTTACCAATTTTTCTGGTGACTTTACTATATCACAAGGCACTGTGGTCAATATTGGTTTTTTTAAAGTACCATCAGCAGCAATCTAAATGACAAATCAAATTTAAAAACATGATAAAATTCAGTGAAATTAAAGTAATAAAATTGAATTTACCAATTCAGGTTTCACATGAATTCGATTTGTTTCCAAATGTTTTTGCTCTTGCATCATCTTCAGCTTTTTCTTTTGCAATGCTAGCAACTCTTTTTGTTTTTTTAAAAGCTCTTCTCTCATCATCTGTTCTTCTCTCGTCTGCTCATCTGGAACTGATTTAGAATCAACTACTGGTGTTTTTGGTGCTGTGACAACTCGTGATGATCGTGATGGTGTCTGCGTTGATCGTTTTGATTGTTCGACTTTTTGCTGCTGTAAATACATAAATTACATATCAATATATTTTGTGTATATTTGTATTAATTCGAATAAAGTCAAAGAATACATTTTTACCATTGAAAAAAACTTAGGATTCACATGGATTATTGATTTTGATTGTGCAGCAGCTGAAGGTTTAGACGATATTGGCCAAGCAGGATCAATGCTGTGCACTTGTACATCCAAAGTATTTAATTGATTGGGAGGGAAAATTTCACTCCATGTTTGTCTTAACTTCCACATTCTTGCTCTTGTACTTTCATCCACCTTTTTCATTTGCATAATTCATAAACTAAATACTTATTAATTCATTATTTATAAAATTATAAAATTTTCATAAGTTTTACCTTTTCAAATACGTTGCAAAATGTTTGCACAATATTTTTTGAGAAAAGATTTATATAGGATCCATTCACGTTCTTGATTATTGAATCAATAAGGTACAGTACTGGAAGTTTGACCTCGCTTCGCACCTAATGAAAACATAATACTCACTCTATCCTTTGCTTGTTTTTTCCTTTTTTTCATATATATATATATATCTTTTTTTTTTCATAAAAATAACAACGCAAGTATCTGAACAGTACCAAAGTATGAATTCAAATTGTAAAGATTGTGTTTCTCTCCTTATCTCCAACACTTTTATATTGTATTTTTTAATGCTAAATTCTTCCTGATAGCATAGAATATATTAACGTAAAGTTTAACTAAATAAAAAACTGGAATCAATGGTGTTAATCGACAGCAGTGTGGATATTTACGCTTAACAAAAGAACACTTTCTTTTCATATAAAAATGTCTTGTACGTATTTTTTTATTCTTTATTTACAACAATTTTATAAAATTAAGTAGAATATCACAGGAGATCACTTATGGTTAGCTGTATATCAGTTCCCACAACATACATCATCTGCTCATTGCTTTCATAAAATATGTTGATATCAAACTGCTTTTCTTTATATTCTCTTTTTGTTTGAAATTAATGGTATCACAGGTATTAAATATGAATAAATTATTAAATTTTAGAACTTAGTTTAAAATTAAAAAAAAAAATTAATTTTAAGTTCTTCAATCAATATAGAAAAAAAATTCTAAATTAGTTTGTCATTTGATTCCGTAAACAAATGTAAAATCTATGCGGGAAATAAAATATTATTATAGTTTGTTACTAAAGTTAGGAAATTAATCTTTTAACATCAACATCTCATTCATATTATTATAGTTATCATACTCTCAAATTTTTTAAATCCTAGCTACCAACACTGAAATAAGTATTTTTATTGAGTTTAAATAAAGTTTATCAATAATAAAACATCATTAAGGACAAAGACAGATAAGATTTATCGTGATCAATGTTAGTAAATTACTATGATTCTGCAAACAACATGCACTGCTATATAAATATCTAAATATATAAATAAATAAAACACAAAAAATTAGATATAGCTATAAAAACCAGGTAAATTCAATAGTATAGGTAGCTAGGATCATTTATCAACAAAGGAAATTAACCTTTTGTAAATGGGCTTCTACTGCTTCAACTATAGCTGATGCAAATTCGATATAATCTTCTGCTAGTATTGTAAGCAAATTAATTTGAGGTTTGCTATTCGTTTTGAGATCTTGGAGGGAGGAAACGTACTCCTCAACGATCTCCATTGCTTTACTGCTTCTGGTATGATTCATGTCGGATAGCATACTTTGTCTACGCCTGCTACCTGCCTATATGTGAATCTGAAAGCAAATGAAAATTAAAAGTTAATTTTCATTAACTTATCAACTCATGCTTAAAACTATATGATCATTATAATCAAAATCAAATATTCATTTATCAAAAGATATATTGTATCCAAAACACTGAAATTTTGTTAAATAAAAAATATTTGTTTTATAGATAATTCTCATATTGTTTACACTGTTGTCATGAGAACAGTTCATTGTCTTCGAGATTGCATGGAAAAATATATAATGATGCAATACAAAATCAGGTGAACATATCAGAAAATGTTTAATTGATTATTGAACACTGATTCAAACAATAATCGTTATCAACTGATTATAACACTAACATGTTACAAATTTATGAACAGGTCATACTTTTCACCAAGCCCACGCAAGCCTGACTCTACTCTAAACATAAACAAATAATAGATTTTCAATGAAGCTTATCACAAACCACAACGAGTCCCTTTTCTAGCGAAGAATACGACCTTCGCTAACGTATTCTCCAGGTTATATCATGTCGTAACCGCGTCTCATCATCATCATCATCATCATCATCATCATCGTCGTCGTCGTTGTCGTCATCAGTAGGGCACGCGCAACTTGATGGAAAAAAAGAACTGTTTACCTTTTACAAATCACGTCGCGTTTTCTGCCATCCAAACAAAAGTCATCGACGTCGTAGCGCCGTCGTCCCGAGCAAGGTCCCGAAAAAAGACGCCGCACGCCGTAGGCACTAAGTAGATCCTCGAGCTCTAATAATTCGCGACGAGAGTTTGTCTGCTGGCATGATCCGCAGGCAAATTTAGGCGATATGTAGGTACGCGTATGTATATAGCTATATATGCGATGATATAAATGATATGTATATATAAGCTTGTAGAAGACGTTGGTCATACAATGTATAGTATATATATATATATATCGTATCGGTATATAATATCCCGCTTTCATTAAGGACAATCTTTGTTTCCGCGGGAAATTCGAAAGTGTTTTGTTTGT
The DNA here is from genome assembly GCA_020010945.3 of Muscidifurax raptorellus. Classification (NCBI taxonomy): domain Eukaryota; kingdom Metazoa; phylum Arthropoda; class Insecta; order Hymenoptera; family Pteromalidae; genus Muscidifurax; species Muscidifurax raptorellus. The sequence continues at coordinate 17,071,075 of CM052077.1, read as the reverse complement.
CTTTCGTTTTTTGATTGTTTGTCATAACTATTTATTATAGTTGTGAGTTTGCCATTTCGTGTGAGTCTCACCTGACTATAAGAAACAGTAAATACCTATACATTATGCTTATTTATGTACCAAGAGAGTAAAGTCGTCGATTATTCCCGCGAGTATGAAGTAGATTTACCGTCTTCGCTTTGCACGCAACGTATCTTACCATTTTGTTTATGAAATCAATAAAAGTGTAATATGTTGTAGAAATTATATTTATGATACCTATGTATTTTATTTATTTTTTGTAGTTAAAAAAGTAAAATACGAATGATTTATACGCGACTGTACTGAGTTTAAAAAATCTGCATTTCGATGTTATTTAAGCAGTATTTATTAAAACCTTATAGCTATTTACCTGTATCGCTTTAAATCTCCCGCACGAAACTCATCGAGCGTCCCTCAAGTCGCATTTTCACATGCTCTATAAAATAACCACAGAGCCATTCGCGGGAACTCGAGGAAACTTTCGGCAATTGCCGCGCTCGCGAGTCTCGCGACACTGCGCAATACAAGTATTATAATCTATTCAATGGAAAATTCCACTATGCTGTCCGTCCGGCGGTCGAAGGCTAGTCCATTTTCTCTATCGACGAAACGTGTGTAACGTTTGAACGCTCGACCATTTCGTCGCAGACGCCCCTCCGACGATGATCCTCCTCGAGCATCTCTTCATCGACAAAATGGAGCAGGATTTTCGCCCGGAGTATCGGGACTTTTTTTATCACCGCTAGATGTACGCTGTTAAATAAGAAACGACGAGGAGCACGAGGAGAAAACGTGGAGAGAACGCAGGTTAGTGGCGTTTCTTAGCTTTTTCTCCGTTCGACCGCGCGATCGCCATTTTCTTTTTGCCTAATATCCCCTGCAACGCGACGCCATAAAGTGAAAGAGATTCTATTACTGGCCCGTCGTTAGAGAAAAACTTCGATAACGGCGAGCGATGAATGGCGATCGTCGTAATTAACGCTTTGCGAGTTGATTTTCACGTGTGCTTGTTCGTTCTAGGACTAGATGACGATGGAGAGAAGAGAAGCTACGTCGCGGACTGTGTGCGCCGATGATGATTGAGAGATACTGTTTGAGCGAAAGAAGAAAGAAAGCCTTCTTTAGAACCCGAAGAAATCTATGCGAGCGCGGAGAGCTATAGAATATTTATTTATTCATCGCGACGCTGTGAATCGATCTGCCCAAGTGCTTCCGGATGCTATACCTGCTGCTTGTGGAGGAGTGATCTTTTTTCCTACACATTATTCAGAGGAGAAGATTTACACCAAGTACTATACAATGTAGAGACAGAGAGTACAGCCTTGTCTCTATCTCTTCTTGTACATGCTAGAAAAATCGATTGTCATTCATCTGATGCTTTACCATGGAGCAAGGTGTACATACATAATGATGAAAAATGGAATACTTACCCATTTGATCAATCAGAGGCATTGGAACAATTTTTTAAGACATTTCATACATCGCTTTCCATCTTAAGAAGCGCAGGATAGATAAGTTACAAGAAACAAAATTTTAAAATTCAATTGCAAAGAAGATATTTTCAGAAAGAGCACATCGACATTCTGAACAACATTCTTCTGGTGCTGTTGAACCTGCTGAACTGAAATAAGAATGATGCAACATTTGCAAGGATTTCATTGAGCAAAGGTGAATTCCCTTTTTTTTATTTCATTCAATAGTCGGTTTATTTTAAAATGTTTGCATCTTAAAATACAAATTATCTTAGTTTTAAAACTAAATTAAGAATTAAAATTAAAAGGATAAATAATTTACCATTAAATACTACATCTCACGTTATACATATAATATACAACTATTTAATGCCCTATTTAATCAATTGTTCCAACAGTTTCAGGACTTTATTCTTCTGGAGCAGTTGGTGGTGACCAAAAGAAGTATCAGTCATTATTTAAAAACCATTGGCAATCTGCGTTTTCCTATCTTCAAATTCAAATATTTTTATCACTGAGTTAAATTATTTTTTCTAATTGGGTCAGGGTATGGCTTGAAATGCTTTTCAAAAAATTATTTAGTATCTACAATACTATACAATTTGAGAATGTCTTGACACAGGTGTCATTCAATGGCCATATGAATGCTATTTACTAATAAAATGTTTAAGACACCCTTTTTCCCAACACACTTTCCAGGTCAACAAGGAAATCATTTGGAATTTTTCAATACTGGAGACTTGCCAAAATCAGGAAACAAAAAATGATGCTTTCAGGTTCCTTCAATATTGGTCTACATCGTTGGGTTGATCTTAATCTTTTCTCTAAAGTTTTTAGCTTTTTTCCAACTAATAGCTTTGCTTATTTAAAACCCACTTTTAAAGATAATTAGACTAAAAAGTAAAAAAAAAGTTAAATACCGAAATATTAAAAGATAACGTGTATTAAAATTATGTAAGGAAGGAAAAGTCCAAGGAAAGGTCAAGGAAGGCAAATCTCAAGAGGAGTTAATAGATAAACTCTTGTATAAATATTTAATATTTTTTTATTGCAGTTTTTAAAATTTAATAATTTGGAACAAATTTGCCAATAATATCTAAATTAAAAAAAAAAAGAAATAATTCGAATATTGTAAACTAAAAATCGCTAATAACAATACTTTAGTCCTCGCAATAATATTCAAAACTTTAAAAAAAAAAAATTAGAAACCAATGCATGAGTGCTTGAACGTTTTCGCTTAAATAAGCCTTGGTATATAAAAAAAATAATCCATTTTACGCAAGTCAATGGTCGATGAGACAAAATAACTTTCGTACACAATTCTCAAAAAGAAGAAAAAAAAGTAATGTTTTTAATCGCTTTATATATCGACAACGATATTATCATCCTTTCCTTTTGTACAAGAAAAATAATGCTCTCACTTTCCTAATTCGCTTATTATGCTATATCGGTATCCGTCAGCACGTTTCTTCAATTAATAATTTTTAAATAACTATTTACAAAAATCATAGTTTGACGTTTTAAAATCGTATGTACAAGCATTTAAACAATGATCTTGCGCTCTCGTACAGCTCACGGAAAGTAAAAAAACAAGAATGTATTTGTAAGTCGCTCGCAGAATCGTACAAAAATTATGTGCATTATCAATCGCCGCTTCGATTAGGAATGATTCTATTTACAATGCAGTCACGCGGATTATCTTAGTCTATGTATATAATTTACATAATTGAGCAAAGTCCCGAGAGCTCGTGACCTTTCTCTATTGTAGGAAGTATCGACAGTTTCTTGCCTTGTAACGATGGCTTGACCGCCGCGGGTATTAGAGGCTTCGCTGGTACAACTTCTGCGGGACACTCAGCTGGCTTCTTTACCTCTTTTTTCGATGAATCGTTTACCTTATTAATCACCAAAACCTTCGTAATATTCAGCTTGATCTTAGATGGTGCAGTAGGTATCGTTGGCGCTGCGGAATCCAACTCAACGTTCCCGTCAATCGAACTTTTCACTGCGACCTGCGTTGTGTCTACTGCTGCAGCTTCAGCAATAGTAGTTTCTTCAGCTTCTAAAAATAAATATTAAGAAAAAAGTTAGTGACAACACAATCACTTTCTGACTTACTTAAAAAAAAAATTAAACAGTAATTTACCTATCATATCATCAATCGGTTCTTCCTTGACTTTGACATTTTCGAAGATAAGAGGAACATCGTCCGGTATTTTTTCTTCGGATTTTTGGCGTGATTTTTCAACAGATGCTCTCTTAGGTCGTTCTTTCTTTGTGCCGTCTTCATTCTCCTCATCAGATGAATCTTCAATTTCTTCAAGTTCTGTAATATTATTATGCAATGTTAGTTAGTTGGTAAAATTTAATATAATTTGTTTTCTGTTGTACTAATTGTATGTAACTTACCTATTTTTCTTGGCAGTGGTTCTATAATTTCTATCGGCTCTGAATCATCTACATCCATATCTTCTGCTTTATTTTCTTCACTGTCTGTTTCTGATGGTTTATCTTCTGTTTCTTCTTCCTCGTCTTCTTTCTCTGCCTTTATAATTGGTTTCTCTTCATCTTCAACCTCCATTGCTACATCTTGATCTTCGGCTTGATCTTCATCTTCTTTCTCTTCTTTTATATGAACTTCTACATCCTTTAAATCTGCCTTGTTTTCGGCATCGTTCTCTTCGTTACCTTCAACCTCTTCTTCCATTTCCGTTATGCTTTCCTCCAGCGCCAAAGCCGACTTTTCTAACGCTTTCTATAAATATCATAAAAAACAACATTGATTAAAATGTAAAATTTTTACTTTTAAAATATATAAAAACTAAATCATATATCAACAAATAAATAAATATTCGAAACTTTACAACAAACTACTCTACACATCTAGAATAGTATGAGATTATGATTCTCAAAGGACGTACCACAAGTAATTTCTCCTTTGAGTAGCAATGAAATGAACATATTGATGATCAGTTAGTATCGCTAATATCTTAAACCGTTAAAGTAATAAAAATGTTTACCTTATGATCTTCAAGACATAGTGGATGGTAATTCTTTTCCTCAAAAGATACAGTCGGCCTGAGGTGCCATTCTTCTTTCTCCTCATTATAGAATTGCTCGAACGCCTCATGACACACTTGGCAGAAACCATTCTCGTCAGCGCCCGTCGGAACACTCGGCTGTAGCGCCTCGGCTGTATTGTCTTCTGCGGCAGCGGCATCTAACTCCGCCGTTTGTTTTTCAGTCTCAAACCAACTTTGTGCTGTAATACATAGAAAAACCACATTATTTTACCAATCTTAAATTTAATTACCTGAGAATATTAAATGATTTAAAGATTGCCGATAAACATACCTCTATCTTCAAGATCCTCAATTTCCTCGAATTGAATCCAGTCGCTTTGATCGTAGAACCACGGCCTTGAGTGCGCTTTTCTTGCCGAATCCCGCTCCTTGCGATTCTGTCTGAAGTGCCAATCTAAATGGTCACTATAACGAGCCGCCATTTCTGGCGCAAATCTTGCTCCGCACGAGCCGCATGGCATACCACTGTAGAGCGTTGTGACTAGAGCTGTATTTTTTCTGCAAAGGAAAAAGTATGGTGTTAGTCTTCTAACGGTACACGCAAATAGTTTTTGAGATATCAAAATTAATAGTACTGCTTTCAATTACAGCTAAATTATATGGAAAAAAAAGTAATACATACACTTTCAGTGTCTCTGGTTTATCGAATGAGACAGGAATGATCTCCGGCTTCTTCTTTTCTTCTTCCACAGGCTTTTTCGTTTCAGTAAGGTTCGGAACAATACCGGTTTCCACTAATCTCTGGAACAGCTTACTGATATTAAATGGTAACGCCAGAGCCGGTACTGCTGCTGGCGGATTTTCAACAGGTTCAGCTTGGTACGACAATCCAGAGGATGGAGCCATAGCTGAAGGCACGACCGATGATAATACATCCGACTGCAAACCTAGACAACCAGAATATAAAGTATTAAAATATGTGGAAAGTACAAAATAATTATAATTAGACTGTGGAATTTCTCAAGTTTCTTACCTGACTTAGAACCAGATACAATGTCCGTACTATCTTGCGACGTCGTATCCACGTCTATGGCATGGGCTAGATTAGTTACAGTCGGTACTTTAGCGAGAGTCGACGAGGACGTCTCCTCGGAATTCTTGCTGGCTGCTTGCTGCTTAGCTAGCTCAGTCATCGACTCTTTGGCAGGCTCACCCTTCATACCAATGATTTTAACATAACCAGCCGTAAAACCACGTGGCAGTACAGAGAATCGAATAAAATGCTTTTTCTCGCCAACGAGAATCGGTTTGGGTAGTCCGCCAAACTCTACCTTGAATGGTCGACCATTCAGCAGAACAGTTTGAAGGGCATCAATAAATTCTAAAGTAAATTGTCTATCTTCAATTTCGAACCTAGAAAAGAATATTGATTTAGTTAATTATCTAAAATTACTTTTCGGTAAAAGTAACGTTGACTTTATGTAGCGGTTAGAGAACTTACATTTGTGGCTTAGAGTCGAGGAAGACTGGAACCATGTTTCTTGCATTGATGATGAGATTGATCTTTCCTATCACAAGATCTGTGCGTTTCGTATTGCCGATTTTCACTTGCGGAGGAGGTCCTTCCAATTTCATACTGACTTGTTTGTTACCGAGATCAACCATAATCGGATGTCCGCCAAAGTAGCATTCGTACCACTTATCATCCACGTACAGTTCTCTCGTCGGTGTGCCCAGTTTAATTCTGGAAAAAAAATTATTTTATCACGAGTTTTTTTTATGCCATAATTAATAGACAAAACACGTACAAAATTACATATTATATATATAGAGAGCAGTGACTCACCTGTGAATTTCTCCATCGTACGTAAACTCCTTGTAATCTTGATTAAAACTACATATAATAGAGTCTTTTCCGTCGATAATAATCCTTCTGGTACCATCTTGGAAGCCGATGTCTCGCGGGTCATCCCAATTTAGAAACACAACACCAAGATTTCCGTAATACCTAATCTCTCTGGGTATGCCATCTATGTTGATCGACTTCATAGTATCGTTAGCGATTTCCTCAAGAACTTTAGTATCGGCGGGCGGCAATTCTCCATTGTTTTTCATCGCGCTTGAACCACTTTTATCAGTCTGTAGTGTAGCACCAGCGGTGGTTACGTTCGGCAAGTTGACGCTACCGCTATTCGTTGCAGAAGCGCCAGTGAGGTTCGGCGATCTGCGTTTCGCCGTATGATCAGGTCTCGCGGGTCCGTTGCTCAGCATCATGCCGGGGCCTATAGAGTTCATAGGTCCCATCGGATTAATCGGGCCGTTGGGCATCATGATGGGTCCGTTGGGTCCCATTGGTGGCGGGCCCATTCTATGGTTGTAGCTTCCAGGGTGGAACGGCGGGTGGAAGTCGGGCCTGATGGGTCCGCCATACATCCTCGGGTGATTCTGCCAAGGTGCCATAGACCTGAAGCCATCGGGTCCGCCAGGAAATCCGTGGGGCGCACCGGGGAATGGCGGTCCATGAGACCAAGGTTGGTGCCAGGGACCTTGCCACCTGGGACCACCTGGTCCTGGTATCCTTGAATGTATACCCGGATGGTCCTTGCGAATATTCTCGTCGTTGCTGAAGTTCTGGGCCCCATTCGGTCCGTCCTTCTCCCAAACGAGCATACCAATCTCCTGCTCCTTGCGTTGAGCTGCCTTGAGTTTCTCGTCCTCGCTCATATGCAATATATCCTGGATGAGCTTGTTGTACTGGAGCTTTGTGATGTGACCCTGGTTCAACTGCTCGGCTGCTTGCTTCATGATGATCTCTATGTTTCTGTCGGTATTACGCTCGTTGTGCTTGTCGAGGTCGCGGCCCATCGGCAGGCCTCGGATGCGACGTCCGTCTTTTTGATCCTCGGGCGAGAGGCCAATTTTGTTGTAAAGGCGCGGTCGACCCAAACGATCACGATTGCGATTGTCGGACAAGGGCTTGGGTGTGTCGCGCTCGGATTTCGTAGGACTCTTCAGTTTGGCCCAGCTGTCCTTCTTCTTTTCGTGAGAGATGAGCGGAGGCGGAGGAGTAGATGGGCGACCGGCTTTCGGGTTCGTTAGAGTGCGTAGGTCTACATCCTCATTACCAAACAGCCTGTGAAGTTGACGGTTTTTTCTGTTATTGTGGAATAAGATAATTTTGAATTTTAGAAACAGATCATAAATTTTTCATAAAGGAAGCCCATAAATGTTTTGCCATCACCTGAAAAAATTTCATGCATTCATTTAAGAAAAAAAAAATCACTCGTATTACTTACGTATCGAATTTATCAGCCTTCTTCTTTAAATTCGCCGATTCTAGAATATCCGATGCCTGTCTTTTATTGGACACAGCAAGAACTCGCAAATCTAAATCTTCTGCAAAAAATGAAAGAGAACTTGCATTATAATTACTGAAGCAGATTAAACGTAAGATATACAATATTTGGCTAATCATTGCTATCACCACCTCCAACTTAAATTTTTCATAAGAGAAGATAAGTGTTATACGCTTGCAAAGTGTGTATAGAACTACAAAAAAGTGAATTGATATCAAATTTTCGTTGGTTCTTCATCTACTTACTGATGTTTTCGAAGGTTTGAATATTTTAAATTAAATACTATACATATAAACTGAACATTTTAAAAAAATTTTTTAAATTAAGAATAAAGAAATTTGGAAATAAACATTATGAAAAACACAAAAATAACTACAAAATCTTAGGAGGCCACGTTATGTGTTATGATTTTGTATAGTTGAGTCCAACCATATGTTGCAAATATCATGTATTTATAGTGTCTGTGTACCCTTTAATTAAATGTGGTTTTTCGCTGTCGATAAATTGCAAGTTGGTGTGATGAAATATATTACTTTTCATGTTTTGATTGTGTGAAAGAATTGACGAAAAAATGTTAGTATATGTTCGTGTTTAAAGAAAACGTAGAACAGGTAGGAAGTCTCGCTAATAGTAGTTTCAAAAACGATGGATTAATTGTAAATAATGATAGAAAACAAAACGAGGATTTTTTTAATTGGAAAACCCTTGAATACAGTCAAAGTAATATAAATATAGTCGAACAATCTTTTGTAAAATTGTAATTTTAAAAATGACTTGATTTTTTACATAGAAAAATAATAACAATATTTTTTTTAAAAGTCGATATAAAATAGAGACAATTGTTTGAGGATTTTCAACTTTCAAAGTAATTTAACTGTAGAGAAATAACAATTAGTCCTTCTGTACAATAACAATATCTACATTCTCATTTGAGTTTCGATCAAAACTTTGAAGATGCAATGTATCTTATAGCACATATTAATATTGAAATATATTTTTAATAAAAAGTATCACAAAACTAAATACTTTCAAATTCTTGACTAGTTTCTTCCGAATGCATACATTACGATATATGCGTTTTATAGTATAATTAATAAACAATCATCATTAAGTAACGCAGTACGCACATATTTTAAGTATTAAAGTGCAGTCTTTTTTGAGAAAAATCGTACATATCGTGTCATAACAATCAGACAACACCAACTACACAGCGTACGATCTGTCGAAACTGTGCCACCAGAAATGCAATTAAAAAAAACCACTTGTGTCCTCCTAAAAAAGGTGTAAACTCCACTCTCTCTTTTCTTTGAATAACAAACTCACTCGTATCAAGCGCAGCGGCTGGGCCAGCTGCGGCCGCGTTAACGCTAACAATCGGTGCTCTCAGATCCTCGTCCTTGCTGGCATCTGGCATGGCGACATCCTTTTTGCCATTGTCAGTGATTTCGGGGCTACGACTGGCTTCCTTGTTTCTCCTCACGTAGTTCCTCATCCTTGTGTTGGGCCTGATCTCCTTGAAGCTCGTGGACGCCGTGGTTGCAGGTGGATGCGCTAGCGATACGATTAATGATCCTCCCGATTGCTCTTCCTCGCCCAAACCCGAAGACGCTGCAGACTTATTATTACAACTACTAGCCAATGTTTGTGCTTGGCTTGGCGTTACCTCTTGAGCGATAGACCGTCTTGGTATGCGATAGGGCATTTGGCTAATAGCGCCGTTGATCGTCGTCGTCATCGACGTCGGAGGGGCCGGGCTGGGGCTGTGAGTTTTGCGGGACTTAGACTTTTTCGAAGAAGTAGAGAAGGAGGAAGATGAAGGTTTGTCCACTGAAAGGGACGAGTTCTCCTCGAGCTTGGGTATTTTGTTAGGCAATGAAGAGGAAGATGACGACGACTTCGAACGAGACTTGCTACCGGATTTCCTCGACGACGAAGACGAAGACGAGGATGAGGTTTTCGAGGATGAGGAGGAACTACTACCACGGGACGAAGAGCTCTTTGATGAAGAGCTCTTTGACTGATCTTTAATACTATTGCTACGCTGAGAGGTTATAATGTTTGTGGTACTAATGATGTTGGGATCTTTCTTTTGGGAACTATCTTTTGCTCTTTTATTGTCGAGACTTTTATTGTTGTGGAGTTCGGACTCGCTCGTCGTCTTTATCGCCGGATCATTTAACAAGGAACTTTGTTTTTGCTCGCCGCTCAGTTTAGATTGGATATGAAGCTGCAGTTGATGCATAAGCTGCTGCTGTTTAGCGAGTTCCTCGGGAGTGAGGCTGCTGTTTGTCGCAGGAGGGGCAACCATCTTCAAGCGGGGATCGCGAGAGGCAACGGGCTTCGCTGAAGCAACAGCTATACTGCTCGCCGGAGCTATCTTAACGCCACTTTTATTCTGCAAGGAGATAAGAAATTTTTCATTAGTTAACATATTCTGGCATTAATTTTTTTATATCTTTCGTTTATACTGAATTAAAGGTGAATAACGTCAAAGGGAAATCTAAATATTTGATAGCAATAGAAAATTTGTATACGAGATAACGAATTTGCTTAACAATCAGAACAAAATTCTCACGAAAACTCACCTGTTTCTCTATCGACTTTAATACTTGACTAGACGCGGAAATGGCTGTGACTGACTTCTCTAAGGCACCATCAGGTAAAGTTGGCTAAACAAAAAGAAATAAATTTTATTATTACCTCTTGTAATACACGAAATTATTCACTTGAACAGAAAAGTTTACGACATGTAGGAGAACTGTAACAGCGATTTTGTAACCGTAATTTATCTCACTTCGCGAATCATAACTGCTTACTTAACTGAATAAAGAGGTCGGCTAAATAATTGCATATCGAATGCTTTTTTAACATTAAAAACCTCGCTGAAAAGTCAGTATCATTGCGATTCTACTATTGACGTTTCGTAATTGTCATCCGTCCAATGCTTTCCATTCCCAGTTTAGAATGTATATAAACAATAATTTTGTTACATAAATACGTTTTCGAATCTCTCATGACACAACATTTTACAGCTTATTTTATTAAATACCGGAGAAATTTATGCAACGCAGCGACTGACGTAATACTTTTTACGCTCAACTGAATAATTAAACTAACAAAATAAGTGATTTCTCTAACTCTTCGAAACCTTTCACTCGAAAGTTGAAATGAATTTGAAAAACTTACCAATTGCACATTCTGTTTATCGAGTTGCCTTCGCTGCTGCTCGAGACTTGCTTTGGCCTGCAGTAGCTCAAGCTCGACTTTTTGTTTTTGTAGTTCTATCAACTCTTTTTGCTTCTGCAACAGTTTCTCGCGCATTTCCGCCTCGGACGATGAGACAGACTTGACCGACGGAACAGTTGGAATTTGCGTACTGGATGACGGCGTCGGCGTCGACGTCGGAGCTGTTGGTGCCGTTTTTGCAGCACGCTCCTGCTGTTGTTGCTATATAGAGGAAAAATGAATATTTCTTAGATTCGCGAGTCCTACTTAACCGAAAAGAATGCGCAATTTGTTAGTTTTTATGCCTTTTATAATGACAAATAAAGTCAATAAATATAATCGTAGTAAAATGAATTTTTCGTGATGTTAACGTGAGAGGCTGTGGTTTTGCGCATTATTTACATATAAGTGATGTTCTATAGATAAATTTGGTAAGAGGCTTAATGTTTTGATTCTACTGTTAAAATTACTTTCCAACACCATATTATCTACTCATAAAATTATATATTTTATCAAGATTAAACATATATTCCTAAATGATACGAAAAGTGCACATAGCTTTCTATAAGTAACAAAAATAAACATTAAAAAAAAATGAAAAATTTTGGTACTATAAATCTTTTATAAACTATACCTTAAACTATATATATATATATATATATATATATATATATATATATATATATATATATATATATATATATACACACACACACATTCATTAAACAATACTATTGCTTTCAATGAGACACAATTTTATCTTAAAATGCTACTAATTCTAATTCAAAAATTGTGCAAAAAAATGTAGTAACTATACATGTAGGAACTAAGAAAACTACTTATAAGTATATATGCATGCAGATTTATATAAACAAAATTTTTACTCTCCTTAAGATGCACCTCAACCAGCTCTACTATATCAATAACAAGACATATATGTACAAGTATGTATATATATGCATACCCATATATATACAAATAGTTAAGGCCATCGAGCTGACTTTAATTTACTTCCCAGTTTACTGCTCGGAATTGGTTAGTCTACAATCTAAACAAAACACTTAAGCCTCTTACCGTAGTAAGAAATTTGGGATTTACATGAATAGATTTAGCTGCAGACACGCTGTTGGCAGGTAGCGGGGCGATGGGCCAGGCTGGATCAATGTTGTGCACTTTTACATCTAGTGCAAAAAGCTTTTTTGCTGGGAAGACTTCACTCCACGTTTGGCGCAGCTTCCACATACTGGCTCTCGTATTCTCATCTACCTGTTTTTTTGTAACACACGAAGATTGCATTTGAAATAGATGTATAGACATGAGCTTTTATGGAAACGAGATTTTAAAAAGAAAAGTTATAACTCAAAATGTGCAGTTTTTTTAGAGTCAAAGTAGAAAGATTTTTCTTGAAAAATTACTGAAAACAGGATAGAGTTGCTATTACTACCAAATTTTCTGCAAGACAATAAAAAAAATGTCAACATTACCTTTCCAAAAACACTGCAGAACGTATTCACAATGTTTTTTGTGAAGAGACTTAGATAGGCACGATTAACATTCTTCACAATCGAATCAATCAGGTAGAGTACTGGTAGTTTGATCTCGCTGCTCACCTAGTAGAATAAAAAAAAAATAAATACTCACACTATTTTCCTTGTTTTTTTTCACTGTTTTGTACTTGCTAGGTATTTCTGAGTTAAATGTATGACTAGTTCTTCTGATTAAAGGTTGTTGAAAGCAAAAGCTTCCTTCGTGCAACCAATCACTTGTGAATATATGAGCACAGATATTGCTTGTCTCATAATATTTTCATGTCGGCATAATGACTCCAAGAATCTTTCTTAAAGGCAATCTCAGAATAATAATGTTTGTGCGAATAAAAAGAAATTGAAAATTCTAATTTAGGCACTTTAAAGCAAAAACCTACAGCGTTTTATTTACACAAAGTTTTTAATTACGAGAAATGAACAGTAATTGTTATATTGAAAACAAAAAAATGAGTCATTACCTCAACATTATGTATTATTGCTATTAATATTAGTATTGCTTATATTATTATAAGAAAAAAACGTTGAAAAACAAATGGCATCAGTGTGGATATTTGAATGTAACAAAATAACACTTTATTTCCACATAAAATCTGTCGTATATTACTTTTATTTTTCATTTATAAATATATTTTTTTTTATAAATAGTTAAGTGTAACACAGACAAACGTAGCTGTTAAAGAATATTTTTATCTTTTAACTAAACACTTCATTATTACGTATGTTTATAACTATTCTTCTTTACTGATGATTGCAGAAAGACTCTTGTGAGCCTTATCCCTTCAAGTGTACAGAAATAAATAGTGTATTTACATTCTTAATGAAAACTATGTTTTGATGTTACTGTAAATTTACAGAGAACAGTTAGGAACATATTACATTATTAAATAAACTTTTGAGAAAGAATGTATTAAAGCAGTGAAAGTATTCTAAATTAGAATTTATGCTTTATCTTTGTAAATCTAACAAATTATGTAATATTTCGTAATTTTACGTAGAAGTACGTTTTTTAAAAATCAAAATTATTTAAGGAGTTTAATTTGAGCCAATTAGAAAAAAAATTGTCTTTTTAAACTTTAATGGTTTTCTTTCTCACTTCTATAAAAAATGTATTCCTGAACCTTAGACATTACTTGTTTGACAAATATTTTGACAAAATACTTTGGTCTTAAGCTTAATACTGATTTAGTTTGTTTAGGATTGTATATTATAATTTTATAATATAACATATGGCAGCAATTAATCTTTATCATATAATGATGTAGAGTATCACAAAATGCTGATATTAATTTCATATTACTAATGTTACATTTTGAATTACCATGAAAAATAAAAAAAAAATAAATTATAGAATCTTTGAAAATGCAATTGTAACAGCTTGTTCTCAATATCATGCAATGTAAAATAGAGAACTTAAAACTGTTATTTTAATAAACTATTTTTCATGAATTCGTAATGTAAAATTAGTAATCTAACATCAACATCGAAGTGTTAATAATATAATAAATATTGATAATCTTGTGTTGTAACTACAAAAGATATTAACCTTTTGCAAATGGGCTTCAATGGCTTCAACTATGGCATTGGCATGTTCAATGTAATCCTCTGCTAAAAGTGTAAGCATGTTTATGAGAGGTTTACTGTTGATGGTGAGATCCATCAGGGATGAGGTGTACTCCTTGACAATCTCATCCGAATTGTGATCTTTTGTACTATTGCCTCCGGCCATCTCTGTACAATTTCCCTCTTCCTCTATATAATCTAATGTTTTGCGTTTGATTCTGAAAAAGGACAAAAGAAAATTAATTTTAGTTACCTATTACAATCATAACAAAAGTATATTATTTAATAAACAGTATTTTCAAATTTTAGAATTAACAATTTACTTATTATACTGGCATGAAAAAGATTGATTGATTGATTGATTGATACATGAAAGGCATAACAAAAATATGTTGAGTCATTGGATTTACTAACACTTTCTCCCTATCAAAGTATTATTCAAGAAATTTAGAATACTAAATTTCCAAAGTCTAAGCTTGGCATTACATACTCTTTATTCTTGAAAACAAATGTGCATCTTTAGTAAACGATAAAACTGAAAAGAAAATAGTTTCCCTATTCATTTGAGATTCAAGAAAACCAAACTACTTTTGTTATTAAAACCCAATAACTTGTTTTTCTCTTATTTTTTACAGCTAAGATAAGAATTAATTTAAACATTCTTCGCATTATTAAATATAAGAAACAATCAGAGTCCCTGATAATTTTAGTATGCAGAGAGGGGTATTAGCGTTATCTTACAAAGCATAAAATAATGCATACACACGTACAAACAACTGTAAAAGATTTTGTGTGTCATATGACAGATAACTTTTACAATGTTTCAAGTACAAAAGCATTATCACTAGAGCACAAGGACATTTCAGTCAACTCTGAGTAGCCCATTGTATTAAAGCTGTAATCTAAATTTTCTTCACATTGAAATAGACTTGCATTTTATCTATTAATACAAAAATAAATCGTAGATTAACTAAACTGGAAATCAGCTTAACAAGTGGGATATTTTTGTACGTATACTCAATGGTAATCTTTGCAAAAACTCAAGCAAAGTCTTGTGAATAAATCACTTATGCAAATGAAATAAGTAAAGAACACCTGAACAAAGCCTGCACACTGAGAAAATGATAACTGTACAATACCTTTCCAACATACGACAATTATATTCTACGCGATTACCTCGTCAAACAATAGCTCCCGTTGCTTACGTCGATAAGGAAATCAATAGTCAGACTCATGGTCTACAGCAATAACAACAAATAACATGATGGGCAAATTCTATCATTTACACACGCGAGCTAAGTACAAGAGAAGAGAATCCCCCATTGCGTCATCATGCGCCAGGCACTGTAGACTACTGTAACTATAGTCGAAAAGAGAAACCAACTAAAGAGGGCAGAGCACCAAAAAACGTCGAAAGTGCAGAGCGCTGGCGTGCGACATTTTTTCCTTTTCTCTATCTTTGTGCGATATGTTGTCTACTAAACGGCGCTTATCAGCTATGTATGTCTAATCTCTCCGAAAAGGAAGGTTCGTGGCTATCGAAAAGCATCGGGTTTACTATAAATACAAAGATACACACAGTCCTTATGTAAGTCGAGAAAAATCGGGGCAGAGAAATAAACCGAGTCAAGAAAGCGCAACAGCAGCTGGTGAAAATCAAGATATGCACACACGCGTTTAAGTAACAGCTACATTTCGCGAGACTATATACCTACTATGCGTCAATAAAAAAGGGAACGAGAGAGGAAAACGCGCAAAAAATTATGAAAAAATTACCTATTCCTCATGAGCTCTGCAGCGTAGACCTCAATAGCATGATGATAAGAATCTCCGCCTTTACGGAAAGCAGCTGCGTCGTCGCCGATCTCCCTCTGGGGGAAACCCAAGCGCAGCGTACTTTCCTCGACGCTCTTGCACGAACACAGAGCACAACACTTCACGATATCCAAGTAGAAAACAACGATAACTGGCAGATATTCTCTGCTGCTATCTCGGTTTTGTCTCGTTCGGCGAGTGAGATACGAAAATGGACTTTCCGTTCTCTCTCGCTTCACGTCGCTCAGCTAAAATGGCTGCCAAGAGAGCTGCGCTCACTTTGCCGTCGTTGCTCTGCTACTTCACGAGTCTGCGCTTTGGATCTCTCACTGTTATATCTATATAGATGGTGCCTCGGCGCTGTACAAGCGTGGACTGGTGAGTGGCAGCAATGACGACGCTAGCTAGAGATGCCGAGCGAACCGAACATGTACTGGTAGCGACCTCTGGCGGGTGACGGATTATGGGGGTGGGGAAATAGAAATTTGAAAATTACAACGTATATAAATAGGGGAGAGTGGAGAGTGGAGGGAAATTGGATGGGAGCTATAGGTAATACTGTTCACTTTGAATATATTCAAATGGAATAACAGGAAAATTCCACAAAAAATATATGTTTATTTTCTACGTAAAAGGAACGTACAAGCATTATTCAGTTAACAAATTACTTGTGGAATATAATTTTAAAGGTCTATTTTAGAACTTTTTAATAAATAAATATTTATTCGTTCGTCTGATACATAAAAAGTAAATGTCTTTATCAAAATTTTGACAAAATTAAGCCTCAAATGCTGAAAAATTAACGTAGATACGGTAAAATAAATTTAGGGCAAAACTGTACATATCCGTTCCAATTTTATCAGTATTTTTCTTTCACTTTTTTTAGCTTTTTCAACGGATTTCTGTACATAAATAAGGCTCAACTTTTCTGCGCTGTATTGTTGTTCACTCAATTTTCTAATTAAATTAGATGTAGTAAAAAAATGCTAAATAATTCCGTTTTCGTCGATCTCCCATTCAAAATACACGTATACCTATACGAGCGCATACTCTATAAAACGTATTGTTTATTTATAATATCAAACTATGTAACCTTATTGAATTGATATAGGTTGTACCGATATATATACACCTGTAAATAAAATAAATTGAAATTTTGTACATTGTAAATAAAGTAAAAATAGCCAAACCTATCAGTCCGCCTGCCACACCCGGACAAAGCGTCTGACTCGCCACTTGAATTTAGAATAAAAAGTGTCCTACATGCGAATTCTCTTGATCATCATCGATTTTTGCAATTTTTAGGCATATCAAACAAAATAAAAAAGGTCCGGGAATCGAAAACGAAAAATAAAAATTTCGAAATTCTGTACATACACGGCAGAGAAAGAGTGCATTTTTTATCTTGGATATCGTCAAATTGACAATTTTTAGGTCCAAACTGATAGATGCTTTCAAAATTACGGCGTATTCATCGATATTTACATGATAAGGGCCAGATTCGAGCATTTGAAAAGAATCCAGGTGAAAGAAAATGAAAAATCAACGTTAAGCAAACGTAGACTTAGGCAGTTGTTGCGGGAAGCCACAGATATATTATACAGGTATATAACTTTAATCTATACTTATATTATTGACGCAGGGAGGTGATTTATTTTCCAGTATATATTCATTTTCGTCCTCTAATCCCTCATATAATATAATATAAGGTGACGATCAGAGCTAGTGGAATATATATCTGCCTATCTAATTTGCGAGGGTGGAAGAAGGGAAAAAGTCGTCGGAAGAGATTTCGTAGGATTAACGGATATTTGGAAAGTTGTCTCTAGCTATGTCTCTATGCATAGATCTTACCGTCGATATAAGGAAATACCGGCTAATGGCGGGCGACTAATGGCGGGGGGGACACAGCTATTGTAAACGTTGGTCGGGTGCAAGTCTATACCTGAAATTATTGCACTTCCTGCCCATACTGAATATATGTATATACGCCGCATATAATTAGCGTAATGGTCGCGGGAATCCGGGATTTACCCCAACGAATATAGTATATAGTACTGTCGCCGACGAATAGAAATGGTTTTAACTTCGTGACTGGCACCAGACCGGCTTCATCGCTATGTTTCTCGATCATTCGGTAAGCGTTGGTCCCTCGAACTTTTACAATCTCGTGGGTGCCAATATCGCACAGCTCTGCTCTCAGCTTCAGAGGAAAATAAGTACCTGATTCCTTTTAAACGCGTAAATGCCAACCTTGTTGCACCGCGATGTCTTGTCTTATTATTCCTTGGTGACATCTAAATTATTTGTATAATATATACGCCGAAGACTCTGATAATAATACGTTAAAATTTTAGTCACTACATTAAAAAAATGTAAAATAATTAGGTATCTTATATATATATATATATATATATATTGTTTACATACATGCAACTTAACTATACTTTATATTTCCAATTTTAGGCGAAAGAAACTGGGCTTTCTGGCATTATTTGTTTGAAGTTACTTTTGAAAAATTGGATCGTATATGTAAATTACCTTAAAAGATTAAAAAATATATAATTTCATTTATATTTAAAAACTAATTATTATTTTAACGAACAGCGTGTGTCACCCACATGCCCGTCATATGTCTATTATATATAATTACAACAGTGAAACAGTCTCGGCGAGACACTCACATTGCTGTATTTTATCCTAGTAACAATTCAAAAATGTCTATAAAATTATATAAGTATATGTTAAACAACAATAAATATAATATACTAAAGCGATAGTAGTAGTGACAATTTTTAGGTCCAAACCAGTAGATGGTTTCAAAATTACAACGTATTCACCGATATTTACATGATAAGTGACAGTTTCATGCATTTTGAAAAGAATTCAGGTGAAAGAAAATGAAGAATCAACGTAATTCATCAAAGTTCCCGGAATAACCCACATCAAGGGTTTGCTGTATTTATCGAAAAAGCAAAACGAATTTCAGAGCCCCGCGTGCATGGTTGATAAATAATCTTTAGAATAGCTGGTTGAACTGCTAACTTATCGCGCCTTCATTCAGTAGCTCCGATCTTGAAGATCAGTGCAAACATTAAATTCGCATTTTCTCAAAAACATGAAAAGTAAATTTAAACAGTTGTTCGGGGAAGCCGAGGATTTGTATCGTCCTTGTATACATACCGATATTTTACGATACTGTAGTCCCAAATTAAAATAACAAGTGGCAAAACGTAAATTGTATATATGCAAGGATGGATATATATATACGAGTATATATCGTTACCATCCCTACAAAGACCGCAGTATACATTTCAAAACGTGCGTTGAAGTCGACTAGCACATTTCAATGTTGTCGCTAAGTATAGCACGTTTATATATTTTGTAGTATTATAAAAACTTCTGATAATTAAATAATTTTTGTATTTGTATGCACGCGCTATAACACTGGTTCTAAATTTTTGCAATATACATTTTATAATCTTGGTAGCTTGAAATGAGTCTTATAGTCTTTAACACACGTTTTGGGAGTGACAATATGCTCGGCCCGATTAAAAAAATAGGAATAATGGAAAAGGGCATTTTCATGCACATATTAAAAAATACATTTATTTTAAAGAAAACAGACTGAAATGAATTGATCTTTTTTAATTTGTTTCAATGCTCTTTTTCGAGATTTCGGAAATCTCGATAAAAAGATTTCGGAAATTTCCGACGTACTTAAACTCATTATATATACTTTATATATTGAGCCTCGAAATTCGGACGTTTAACATGGACCCGCCCTTTTGTAAACTTATAAGAAAATGCTCTAAATATAATAATGGACTATTATAATCATATTTTAGTTACTTATCAGTCAATGAATGTAAAAAATATAATTATTATGTCTATGAATTTTTAATTACAAGTCGTACAAAAATACATATACTTGTAATAATTTAAAAAAACGTAGAGTTAAATTATAGGGTAGGAAAATTGTTTTTTAAATGTATTTTCGTATTTACTTTCAAAACTTAGGGATTATAATATACTAAGTAAGGCTTCAAAAAAACTGCAAGAATTTTATTATTGAATAAATCTTTTGCTTCCTCCTAAAGGAAGCTTTTAATTGTAAAATTTTCGACTTCGTCAAAAACAAGTAAGAAATCCATTTTGAGATGTCTGGAGTTCGAATCACGTGTTTTTAGAAAATGTCCGTATGGATGTGTGTGTGTATGTATACCGTAATATTTCTGGAACTACTCAGTCAATATTAATAAAATTTGACATGTATATCTATTTTTGGATTCTGAATTCGGGAAACGCAGTCATTATTTATTTCGCTAACTGGTTTTCGTTTTATGGCCATTTTTTGATTTTTGAAAAACACTATTTTGCGTTTTTTTCAATCATCCCAATTGTATTACAAACAATTCAGCTATAATGAATTTGAAAGAGAATAAAATAACCTACGTTTTCCCGTTTGGTCCTGGGGATCGACCGCACTGTTTGGCAGCAAAAATGAAAAAAGTGCTTTTTTTTGAAAAATTCATATTTCTGAAACTACACATGTAACCTCACGAAAAAAATTATGTTGATGGGTCACGTGTCAAACTATATCCCATTAAAATTTAAAGTTATTTGACTACATATTTATTTAGTAATAAATCGAAAACTGAAAAAATACGATTACGGATGTAAAAAGGCTTTAATGCTCTTGAGATTTTGGAAAAGGTAGATATTTTATGTGTCTTAGTTAAGTTCTTTTAAACTGCGCAGCTTTTAAAACCTTATAGTTTGTAAGATATAGTTAAATAAATTTAAAAAAAATTTTTTTGAATTCTTTATATCTTCAAAACTAAACAGTAGACTGCTTCGAAAAAAATTTGGTGATTTATCATAGCAAAAAGTAATTACTGTTAAAATTTTTGTTGATTGGTTCCTGAGTTATAAGAAAATCTCTAAAATTCGATTTTTCTATACAGTTTTGCTTCCTCCTCTACCATTTGAATTTCTCTTATTACATTTGAATGTTACATATATTTAATTATTAAACTGCGAATTTTTATAACTTTGTATAAAGAAAATATTTAAAAAAAAGTATTAACATACTACTATGTATTAAAACAATATTTTATTTATTAAAACTATGAATTTAATTGAAGGAAGCTACATGCCAAGGAATTCGCATCGTTTTTTTTTTAATTTTTGCAATAAGCCGTTACTTTTTATTGAGCACCTGTTTTTAAATAGGAAAATATGAGTGAAAAAAAATAGAATTAATCAAACTTAATATTTGAGTAAATCTTTTGAGGAATATTTTATTTTAATTAATTGCTGAACAAAACATAAATATAGGCTGTCGATGCAAAAAGCTGATGTTATATTAGAATAAATTTTGAATTGTTCAAAAGCTAGGTAAAATGTGAGATAAATAAGTCTTACTCATTAGAAAAATTAAATTTAAAAGTGATAATTTAAGATTGCATCATATATCACAATTCTTAGCTGGACTCCTGGTTTTGTCTCCTTTGTACCATTTCTCTAATATTGTTTTCACTTTCCTTTAAATTTCGCTGTAAATATTGTTTATTATTTTCCAGAGTTTTTATCTTTTCTTCTGCTGTTTTTGTTCGTTTGTCAAGATCTGTCTTGATAGTATCTATGTCTTGAAGTAAGAACATGCGACCAACAGACTCAAACGTTCTTGTATTTTCAGGCAATGTCTTTAACTCTACTTGTGTGAGCTCAGCCCGCTGCTTCGTCCTGCGAAGTGTTTCAATTTGCACATCTGACAATTTGAGCTTTTGCCTAGTGTCAATCAGTTTTTCATGCAGCTCTGCAAAAGCCTTCTTTAATTCTGCATCTGGTACACAAGCCATGATTATGGATTTATTCTTTATGAATCTAAAACAATACGGATTTTATTTAATAATTTGAATTATTAGCATTTACCGGGGATAAGACGTGACTTTTTTTTAAGAAAAAAACGATTTCCAAATTATTTTTAGTCTATGTACAAAAGTAAATGATTTTCCTTTAATAAAAGTCTTACTTAATTTAAGCAATAAAACCCGATAAACTGTATAAATATAATATTGGTTTATAAGCAAAACTGAATCAATCATCAAATTTATCTATATGAATGTAATTACCTTACCCAATGTTTGTGTATTATTAATAATTGCAGCGTTCAGTATAAGACTCTATAAAAGGCGATGGAAGTAACGAATGCCTGATCGTGGAAGTGAGGTTATTTGGCGATGTTGCCAAGTTTTCATTCATGACACATTGGCGGTTGAATTTAAATTTCATATAATATATATTTTTAGAGATAGAAAACAATCCAAATTGTAAAAAGATAATATTTGTTCAATAAGTCTTTTGTTGTTCAGGCTTAGCTTTAATTGAAATTTTTTTAAAGTTAAGCAAATTACACGCTTTCACGCTTTTGGAAATATTGGCTGTATACTACTTTCATTCATTCATTTCATGATTTCAGCGTATGGATTATGGATGTAGTATATCTATATATTAATTACATTTATATTGTACGTACCGATGTCGCCGCAAATTCACACACACATCATATCGTTTGATATAGGTATCCGGAGAATTTTCAAAACATAACCTAAAATACCGGAGATAATTGGCATAAGATTGCCATTGATAGAACCAGAGAATTTATTGAGAATTATTTAAAGAACCGCGAAAATGGCAATCGCAGCAAGGATTAAGCTTAATCTACAACTGCGAAGTATTTTTAGAAACTGTGAGTAACAAAAAGACATTTTTTACTTTATAAATTAATAAATTAAAGGGTCAAGCTTTTGTATGCTCCAAATATCATAACCTGAATAAAAATTCAGGTTATGATATTTGGTAAAAACCTTTTTGGAGCAGAAATGCATGAATTAATCAATTATATTGACTATCAATTATTGTTGTAGTCACACACAATAGTTGCTGCATGTCAACATCAACAGCAGAAAAAATAGATGATAATGTCAGTGAAAATGAAAAAGAAAAAGAACAACCTATCAATGCATCACACGAACTTTTGAATTATCGTTTTGCATATCCAGAGTTTTTGCCTGATCCAAATCCTTTGCACCGAAATAAGTTGAGAGAAAAATTGGAGAGAAAAGATATGTTAGCAAGAAGGTCAAACATAGAAATTCCAGAATTTTATGTAGGTTCAATTGTAGCTGTAACTCATTCAGATCCACATGCTCCAGGAAAAACAAATAGATTCCTAGGAATATGCATTCAAAGGCTGGGATGTGGTTTAAGAGCTAATTTCATTTTGAGAAACGTTATCGATCATTTAGGAGTTGAAGTTCATTTTGATTTGTATGACCCTACTATTCAAAAGATTGATGTTATAAGGTATTTAATAAAACTAAAGATTATTTTATATTTTTATGCGCTGCACAAGGGTTTTTATAATTTTCATTTTATTTTCACAGACTAGAAAAGAGATTGGATGAGGAATTATTTTATCTTCGTGATGCACCACCAGAATATAGTACCTTCCCTCTAGATATGGAACCAGAATATCATGTAGAAGGTACAGAAGTGCCAGTGAATGAAATGAAAGTCCCATTGAAGCCGACACCTTGGCTGCAGAGGTGGGAAAGAATGAACATGAAAGGAATCATTGATTGTTTACCCCAAGTCAATGAGAAGAGAAGAAGGAAGGCAGCTTTGAAGATTTATCAGAAACCATGGGAGAAATATGATCTAATGAAGATGTACAGGTAAAAATATATTACAATTAATTTCATTTCATATTTTCACCCTCAACTAAGAAAAAAAAATATTACGAATATAACATAACTTTTTTTATAATCTACTTAGTTTTAATTAATGCATAATAAATAGCTATTTACAAATTTTATTCTTTTTTCAGGGAAACTATTCCTATGGAAGAACAAAGCGAAATCTTTGCAGAAATTCATTCAAAACTCCATGAATTAGAGTTGCATCGTCATAAGATGAAACGCAGTCGAAATTTCGTAAAACCAAAGAAATCTGGATGAACAATTGTTTTGTACATTACTTGTTATTACAAATTTTTTAAAAATAAAGTAGATAATAAAATCGTTGTATATGTCTGTTCATTAAAACTATTATTGCATATAAAGGATACTAGAAGGTATTATAAATAAAAACATGATTAAATTGCAAAACAATTTGTTTTATATTACAAAGTATTCCAGTCACAGATGATTCTATATTAAAATTACATCAAAAGTCAATGAAAGCCATTGTTTATATATACAAAAAATATTTGTAATATTTTGAAGTCACAAGACCTACTTATTTATGGTATCTAAATTATTCGGCTTCAACATGAATTATAAAGATTTATAATCTACTGATCTTGTCATTTTTGTCTTGTGTACAAGTCAAGATACTTAGAGTGATACAAAAACTAAAATCTAAGGAATACCGACTAACGTAAATTCAAACAGTTATAAAAACTTAATAACACGATTTACTTACAAAGCTTTTAAAAAAAAATAAAAAATTACGTGTTGAGTGGGTACAAAAACAAAATGGCATGGTTATTTATACAGAGCATAAAAAAAATCATCTCTGTAAATAATCAGAAGCTACGATTTTGAAAATCAAACCGTTTTTCAACTTATGTATAATGACGAACGATAGGAATTTCGTAAATAATTTACATATCGGATACACGTGGTATGAAAACAAGGTATTCGATTAAGTTCAAAGTTAAAATCGACGTCGTAATTAACTTGATAAAAGAGCTACATTTATCTCTTTTACCATTTTAATACGATAAAGCATCTTTACGAGATGTTCTTTTGCCAATGGAGAAGTCGAATACCAAACGGGACTATCTGGCACGCAGCTTCGCTCTGGCAATAAGTAAAAGACGTCGTTCCTCGTTTTTACACTTTCAGGGCTGAAAAAAGTTAATATCGAGTAAATTAAAGCGCTTTCATTTTTAATAAAATTATTTTACAAAACAATAACTAACCATTTTGAAAGATAAAATTCGTATAATTTTACAGGACATCTCAATGGATTATCTTCATTTTCCTGTTGCTCATAAACTTTTTTCTTCTTTGAATTAGCCTCTGTAAATACAATTAATCAACGTTAAAAATATTTTCGGCTTCATAGATAATACATTTGCGACAAAATTATGTGTATAGTAGTTACCAAGAGCAGACTGAGGAGGGTAAAACCGTAACAAAACGTTTCTTGAACCAGGTGCTTTACCAGCTGTTGCAACAGGCTGTGCAGCTGGATTTCGTTTCCAATGCTTCATTATGTGAGAAAATGAAAGCTGCATGTGTTCTTCAACTGACTGTAAAATACGTAAAATTATAAGTCAGATTTATAAAAGGTCAATTCAATAAATAATTAAGACAATAAAAATATTTCTTACGACTAAATTAAAGTGTTTCGTATTAAAATACATAAGCGTATTGAGCAAAACGTGTGGCGAATGCGCGCCAAGTTGTTTACATTCCCACAAATGTTCTTCTTCCACTCTGGTAACAACATACACTGCAAACATATATTGATAGTACATTGTATACATACGTGATTATTAACTTATAATAATGAAGATCCTTTGACAACTTACATGCTTCATTGTAAAGTGATGTAAACTTTTTGGCAACTTCGTTGAGACAATCAGTAAACTTTTCATAGTAAGCGTCCGTAAAAATATTGTCTATCCTATTGTTTTCAAATAGATATTGTTGAATTCCTAAGCAGAGGTAATAAATTGTGTCTGGTGCGTATTCAGCGCCATTTGGTTTCCGAACTTCTTTGACAAACAAGCAGAGCGAGTAATTAAGTTCATCCGCTGTCAATTGCAGTAGCTCCGTTTTGAACAGTTTTAACTTTCGTGTCGGTGTGCTTTGTTTTTCCAGCTCGGCATTTTTTGTAATTACCTGCTCAATTGTTAAATATGTATTTGCTTCAATGTATCCTGTCATTTTTTACCATATGCATTAGTACGTTTAACAACTGTCTTTAGACAGTTGCTAAATCATTTTTACATACCCACTGCATCCAGGCATTGACTCCAAATGTATACTTTAGAGCCATGTTAGCGTCGGGCTTCTCAGCTGGTTCAAGTTGTAAGGACGATGATACTTGTGAAATTGGCGGCGGTAACATCCTTGAGTCATTGGTACTTGCGCTTCGTCTCGACCGTTTGTTCGGTGATCCGCGACCCCTAATCGAGCCACGCTTTCTACCCCTTGGTGTATGTATCCTTTCTGGAACTTTATTTAAGATTTTCATGAACAAATTTATTTATCAAATATATTTGAAAAGTATCTTGTGTACAAACTGTACAAGAGAAGAAACATATTTACACATAATATAAGTTAATATATCTAATTAATTTAGTGATTATTTTTTACCTGTCTATGCCCGCGTAAAAATCTTATATGAGATCTCATTATGAATTTCAAACATATGAGATCGATATGTGATCTCGAATAGATTTTATTAGATCTTATATAGATCTCATATCGATCTCATATGTTTGAAATTCGTAAGGGATCTCATATAATATTTTCACGCGGGTGTTTAAAAGAAAAATGTTTGGAATTATGATTTGGTACCATCATTTTCTGAATTTTCATTCTGTGGCCGTTGGGGCGTCTGTATTGTGTTAGGTGTCAGTTCCGTTTCGAGATCAACCGCAGCAGGTTCGTCTAGTTCCCCGGTCGCCATCTTCAGAGCCATCTGCAGCATGTCATCACCGAAGGTGTTCGAGGAATCGACACCTTCGGGACTATACGAATCAGCGGGTGTGCCGTCGTTGACCTCACTATCGTCCCTGCCGAGAAAACACGTTTAATTAGTTTTTTGACGCTACTGTAATCTTATGAAAATCTGTATATTGTAATAACTAGATTTTCTCTTTATGTATATATTTATATACAAATGTGTGTCGTCATTCATGGTTAAATGTTTTCTAATTAAAATTTATTTTATTCTATTTTTATTGAATTAGACAATATCTTAAATGTAAAATTATTTAAATTGCATTAACAATTTTTTCAAAATCATATATACTTTAATGATGGTATTGTATATTAAACTAAATGTAAAAATATTAACACATCATCACAGTAGCATCCTACATTTATACATTGATAATTTATAAAGAAAGATATTAATAAGCGTAATTGCTATCGCGGAAAAATGTTTAACGTGATGCTACTATCCTAGAAATGTCAAACGAGTATGTAATTTCTATTAAATTTTTCTTATTGATATCTGTTTTTGATAATCCACTAATGAGTAATTCGACATTTGTAACATATTTATAATATTATAAAAATAAGTGAAAATTATTATGTAAGTAACGAGCTGTTTTCTCTTTACACAAAATAAAAATTACAACTTTAATGGCAAAGGATTATGAAATATTACTACCTGTTTTTTATGCGGGTTTTAAATGAGGCAACTGAATTATTTTTTTAATTTCTACATATCCATTTTTTGATAACTACCCATACAATTCTACATACCCAAGAATGATTGATTATTATTAATCTACTAACTATTATCTCTAAGCTAGAAGTAAAAAATTCAACTAACCTGGCCTCATCGTTAGAATCTGAATCGCTTTCAGTTTTCTTTTCGGTCGCGACCATCTCAGCCATCATAAGCAACTCAGCTTCGAACGGATCGGACGGCATCTTCTCCTGTATCCGTTTGATCTCCTTGAAAATACCCTTAGCGCTATTCCTTGTTGTCGGTATGAAGATTGGCACCGGTATTGGAATGGGTATAGGTACAGGGACAGGGAATGGCATGCTGTACATGTGACATGGGAAGGGTACATATATTGGTACTGGAATGGGAACAACGACTCGATCAACACCTTCAGTTTGAGTTGACTGGTCACAGGGAATTGGTCTTACTGATACTCCCTTAGTATGCATCTGTGGCCTACACTGCGTCATCTTATTTCCCACTTCTATGGGCGATGTGGGCCTTGTGACTACTTGCTGTTTGTAGATTACCTGTAAAGATTGGTTCTATAAATATGATTATCAATTATACTTAAAAATAATTTTGTTTTCACAAATTAAACATTATTTTGATACATTTAATAATAAAATAAAAATTTTTAATTCTTACAGGATGATTTCCCTGCAGTGTAATAGGTTGCATAGTATTTCCCATGCTAGTTTGTGCGTTGCTCAGCTGTACAGTGTTCTGTACAGACTGTCCATTGGCAATCGCAGCGAGGCTCGTCACAGATGAAATGACAGGCAGTGTCTTCTTTGGCGCGATTTGAGGATGCTCTGAGACAGCTGCTGGCTGTATTGGTCTTGGCAGCTGAGACGGGTTAACAGATATCGCACGTTTGGGTATGCCAGTGGGTACTGGATCACCCCCGCCTGTGCCGCTACTCGTATCCCCTGTTGGAATCGTGATCGGTGATTTGGTATACTGAGCCTGGAAATTCATCACACACTTGTACGAGCAGAAATTGCGGATCGTTGCATCTGACATTGTTAGGTGGTACTGTGCTTGAGAATTCTCGTTACAAAAGTCGCAATTTATGCGTCGAGCCGATACTGCATTAATCGAGACCTGTATAAAATTGATGTTATAAAATACAACATTTTTAGGTAGTTTTTAATTTTGATTTGTTAATCCTTACCTGATATAGCGTTAGACAGTTTAAACTGCACATCATCATGATTTGTCCAGTTTTCAATTCCTTTTTTATCATATCAAAATTGTACTTTTTAACTTTACACCAGTTACAAGGAACAATTTTACGATTTGTAATGATAAAGACATTTAAGCAAGTTTTGTTACAAAAAGTGTGAGCCTCGTCTTCGTAAAATACTACAAAGCCTTTCTTTGTGGGTAACTGAAAGTATTTTTTACAGGTAGAACATTGATCCGGATCGACTTTATTGACAAACTTGAAAGCGGCAAAACAAGGTTCACTACAGATTGCCACAGAAGGATTTCTGTCAATCTGAACTTCACAATGCATGACTTTTTCCTTTAAAAAATAGAATAATTTATAAATTATTAATACAATTTGTAACAAGTATTATTAATAGGTTTGAAGTTTACCTCTTGACAGACACCACAAACTTTCTTTTCAGTAACCGGTTGCTCAGTTGAATTCATTTTAGAGTACTTTTCCATGCAATCTTGTGTGCAGAAATCTTTAAACTGTCCTTTATCACCAACAGGAGCTAAGAATCCTTCAGTACCTGCACTTATGTCTTTTTGACAGTAACTACAAACTTTCAGTCCCTTTTTGAATTCTTCCAAACACGTTGAACAGCAAAACTGTCGGACATCATACCCAAATCGTACACAGTATTTTCCTAAGCTGACAGGCTGAACAGCACCATTACAATTTCGACAGTAACTGCCGTATTTAGTTTGAAATTTACCCAGACATTCTTCATTACAAAATTCCATGGTTTCCCATGACAAATTTCTTTCGTCTTTAGCTTCTACTATCAATAAGCAATTCGCGCAACGTTTATCTCTTTTTGAGTTTACTCCTTCACTAGGAATGTCAGTTGCTTTATTGTTATCCGTAGTAAAGGCAGTTTTACAAGTCTCGGAACACACATTGTAACTTTTTGTGCCCACTTTTACTTTAATTGGGCAAGCTTTTTCCTCTTTGCACTGTTTACAGACTTCCTTGGAAGAAATTTCTTCGATCTCAGGATTCTTATTATCATCCTCAATATCTATTATGTCTGACGTCAAAATACATGGACCATCTGGTGGTGATTTGTTGATTTGTATATCATTGTTTCCTGTAGTCAAAGCTGCTACTTTCAAATCCTTGGATTTTTCAGCAGAGTCGGAATCAGTTGTATCTTTGTCCTTTTCACTTTCATCAGGGGTTTTATCCACTTGATCAACTTTATCCTCAGCAGTTGTATCTTCCTTTATCTTATCATCACTTTTTGCCTCATCCACTTCATCTTTATCACTAGCCTTATTTTCTTTTGTACTATCAGGAATAATGCAAAGTTCGTCATCTTGACCTGGTAATATCTCTGTACTTCCATCTTTTTTACTTAAAAGCTCTTTTGGTGATTTAGCAGCTTCATCTTTCGGTGACTCTGTAGTAGACTTTTCAGACTCATCCGATTTCTTATTAACTTCTTCACTTTTGTCAGAAGGTTGAGTATCCTACACAAAAAAAATATAGGAAGAATAAACTTGAAATAATTCCAACAATTTGAATGTAAAATTATTCAACAAACCTTTTCTTTTTCTACTTCTTTTTCTTTTGTATTATCATCATCATTGTGCTTTGGACTGTCAGACTTTGAGCTTTTATCTTTACCAGAATCTACTTCCATTGGTTCAACAATATCATTTTGAATATTAAGATTATCAGCAGCGAATGGATCTTCAGCATCGGGTTGATTTTCCAATTGTGAATCGTCCTTCTCTTGGTTGATTTGAACAAACTCTGTCTTCTCTACTTCATCATTTTTTTCACTAGACAGTTGTTTTTCACCTTCATTTTCTATCTCAGTACTGAAACATTTCAAGTTTTCCTCTGATGAGTTGTTTCTTGAAGATTTTTTATCACATTTCTTCTGTTGTACAGTTTCAGCATGATCATCTGTCCTTTTCTTGGCATCCTTATCTTTGTCAGATTCATTTTCTTCATCAATAGAGCTATCCTTTTTACTGCATAATTCTTCTTTACTTTTAACATTGTCTTTTGTTTGTTCAACAGAACTTTTTTTTATACTAGTTTCTTCCGTTTTACTAGTTTCCTCAGTGTTTTCAGATGAATCTTCTTTACTAAACTGTTTCTCACTCAATTCTTGTGAAGATTCATCTATTTCCATCGGTGTTTCTTCATTTGTATTTTCAGATTTGTCATCTGGCGTATTAATTTCTTGTGAATCTACCATGTCCATTGCAGCTTCAGGTTCTAATGTTTTTTTGTCTACATTTGATGCAGTATTATTCATTAACTTTTCAGATTCTACATTTAACTCTTGGCTTGTTTCTCTGTTTTTTTGAATAACTTCTTCATTGACTTTATTCAAACCTGTTTCATCCACAGTATCAGTTGTCTCTTTACTCGAAGGATCCATTTTTGTCTCTTACCTAAAAAGTAAATACAATATAATTAAGAACTTCTTCAAATGATTATCCGATAAATGACACAATGAAAGTGTTTGATAAATTAAACTGAAATTATAAGGTATAAAATAAAATTGTTGATATTTGCTACCAACAATCAGTCGTATCATAAGAATCTTAAAAGTTTTTTGACAAATCTACAGTTAAACTTTTTAACAATGGCTGATATGTAAAGAACATAAACGATAAAAGCAAATAACGTGTCAGGTTATTTTGCTAAACGAACAATTCGTAAAAACAAAAACGCGCCTTGCTAGTTTATAGGTTATATAAAGCCGGCGACTCGCGCTCTACGACAAGACACAATTATTATTGAAAACAGCAAATATAAGCAACAACGCTAGATGTATATGACAAATACTGACCGATACTTATCTAAACTTCACGAAAGCAACAGGCGCTTATTTTTTCGTAAAAACCATCACAATTTGCGGAACATTGATAATAAAAACCAGTGTTTCGCGGCGGCAATTTTCAGCCATCCATTGTCGGACATAACCTTGCACTACCCTGATCATCCATGCGAGACCTACAAATTCTTCTGAAAAATGTGGTATTATATATCCTAAAAAACGCAAGCTTCAAACAACTAAATAATTATGGAAAAAGCGATAAATGGCAGAAATGATTTTCAAAGACTGGTCGTTTTAGTTTGTTAAAATCAAATGCTATCGATTCTAGGTTAAATATAGCCCGCAACCGCACAATGTCCGAGGCCATATTGATGTTGATAATGCAAGCCCCGCGATTGGTCGTATTGTTTCTTTTTTGTTGAAACTTGATGAGCCAATTTGAAAAATTTCTAATCATTTTTATACGAATCAGTTAAGTAGTGTCTTTATTATGACTTATTACTCTACTATATTGGTTTGGCTCTGTAAAAAACACAACTCAAACTAAAATATTGCTAACAAATCATTTCTGAAAATTTTCATTTAATTTAATAGAATTAAAAACATTATTGGCTTCATAAGACCTATCAGGCAATTGAATTTTTTTCAAGTTTTGCATGATTACTTTCTAGATTTTTTAAAATTATATAAATTATAAAGTTGATAAAATTGAAAACCCGTTCAAACGAAAAAAAAAATCTGCTTTACATTTATCGTAGTAAAATTATTATACGCATATTCAAAGAGAAACTTTTTTTTTGAGATTATTTGTATATTATACACATATAATTTATTATGTATCAATCAGCCCTCCGTTTATCAGAGTGCAAATCATTTCTGCCTTTTGTTCTTGCTGCGCGCATGATGTGATAGTTAGAATTCGTCACGGTGTCACTCTGTAGATTATCTGCATAAAGGGCTTTTACTCTGTAAAGTTACTATATATTTTATATTTTATATTTCTCTACCGAGGCTAATGAATATATTTGTATTTTTTTAATTTTAATGCGCCTAAACTATATGGGCGACTATATTATATACGCGTAGATATGTTGTGAAGTTGGCCAAGTATGATAACATTTTGAAATTGGCAAAGTCCGCAACCGCAAGTGCACTCTCTCTTTTATAGTCTATATATATATGATATATATATACGTATATATATATAGAACACAGAACATCAGAAATACAACACACACATCTAGCATCAGTCAGCTCAGCCTCAGCCGTGAACTAAATGGATCGGCGTACCACCGCCGCGGACCGTCTCACTGCCCTCATCGATGACTGCGTCCGCAAAAAAATTCGTGTAACACGTAATTCCTCATAAGTACAACTACTTATAATCTAACGGAGAAGCACGCAGAGAAAGAAAGAGTATAGGTGTCCCGGGGTCGTTTTGCGCGAGAGCTTTTTGTGCTGCCTGCAGTGAGAAAGAGAGAAAAAGAGCTTTCGAAGCAGTAGCTGCGTTGATATCCAGATATGAAGTCACGGCTGAAGTTTGTGATCGTAGGTTCCGCGAGAATGGCGGTGCCGGTTCTATTTTAGGTTAATGCTCGCGGAGCAACAACGCGCCCATCACCCTCATCACTTTCGCTCTCTCTCTCTCTCTCTCTGTTTCTCGGATATAATATCTATCGTTTCCTCTACTGATCAAACGCCAATCGAACATGGAGATCTACGATCCGGACGAGGATGCGATAAACGACGAGATCTTTCGGGACCTCGATCCGACTACGTGGACACACGGCGAGGTCGACTATGACTTGGACGACGCCAACACGTTCTTCCACCGGGTTGACTCCGATCAGATCATTTACGAGGAGAAGAAGAAGTGCAAGTATATTGGCAAGTATGTCATGGGAGACTTGCTGGGGGAGGGTAGCTATGGCAAGGTCAAAGAAATGCTGGACTCGACTACACTCTGCAGGAGGGCTGTTAAAATTCTAAAGAAGAAAAAGTTGAGGAGGATACCCAATGGGGAGATCAATGTACAGAGGTAGGTAAGATGGGGTGAATCATTGCTCAATATTTATGAGGGAATTGTAGTCTGAGCTTTCAAGCCGAATGTATATAGCGTGTATTCAAATTGTTTATTCATTTTGTTTTTAATTTGTATGTTAATGAGGAGGGCCAGCAGCTTTTTAAGTGATTAAGTGTGAAAGGAATGAATCATTTTTTTATTTTTTGCAGAGAAATACAGCTGTTAAAAGTGTTGAAGCATAAAAATGTTATCGGTCTTGTTGATGTCTTCTACAATAATGAAAAGGAGAAATTGTATATAATAATGGAATTTTGTGTTGGTGGTCTTCAGGTAAATACTTTTCAAAGCTTTCACTATATGCTGAGCATTTGCACTTTATACAACAAATACTAAATGAATTGTTTTGCAGGATATGTTGGAAAGCACTCCGCACAAAAAATTTCCAGTTTGGCAAGCCCACGGTTATTTTTGTCAGCTATTAGATGGTTTAGAATATCTTCATGGTAAAAGCATTGTTCATAAGGATATTAAGCCTGGAAATTTACTTTTGACACTTGATGGTACCTTAAAGATTACTGATTTTGGTGTTGCAGAGGTATGAAAAAATAACGTTTATTCATACAGTCTATTTAGCTATTACTAGGAGTTTGTGACAATATTTGTTTTTCCCCACTATTTAGGCACTAGATATGTTTGCTAAAGATGATACATGTACAACTGGTCAGGGCTCACCAGCTTTTCAACCGCCTGAAATTGCTAATGGCTGTGAATCATTTGCGGGTTTTAAAGTAGATATATGGAGTAGTGGTGTTACGCTGTTAGTACAACTTTATAAATTTTTGCTAGAATTATATTTTGAAAATAAACATTAACATTTATTTTTTAGGTACAATTTTGTAACAGGAATTTATCCCTTTGAAGGTGATAATATTTACAAATTATATGAAAATATTGGTAAGGGAGAGTACACCATTCCATCAGAAGTAGATGACTCGTTAAGATCCCTCTTAACAGGAATGTTGCAAAAAGATATAGAAAAGAGATTCACATTGCAAGAGATCAGACATCATCCATGGACAATGTGTAGACCACCAAAGACAATGGAAAGGGTACCAATACCACCTTTAAGAGGAGATGAGTGGCACTCTATGACTGTATTACCTTACCTTATGGATCACATTTATGGAACTGACAGTAATCCAACATATTATACAGAACGAGAGCTCAATGGTAAAAATTATCTTCATTTTATTCATTTTAAATTGATATTTATGTCTATAAGAGTTGAGTTAGAAATCGATTATTGACAATGCATGCGTTAATTATTCAATTATAATTTATTTACAAACACTTATTTAAATATTATTCATAATTATACTTAAATATTGTTGCAAAATAATAAAATGTCATATACAGGACTACTAATGATAAAATGTATACATCAAATGACTCAACTCTGTAATTCTCTATAATTCCTTATGTAGATGAATTCCTGTAAGTGATAAAAATGCGCACTGTCTTACTTCTTACAATTCCATCTTTTCTATATTTGTGTAAAAGATTAGTGAGCTCAAAATAGTGGTCTCACTCAGATTGGTAAGTGGGCCAATAATATCACAAGTATGGGATGTGTGATCTTTTGCACTTGACATTAACCAAAAGTAGGATTTGCAGCATATATAATAATGATTGGGAAAAGTTCATTGAAAAAGCGCATTAAAAAATGGAGTTTTGTCTGAATTTTGCATTGCAGATTGTAATTCCAGAACGGATCGTGTTTGGTGTAAAAATCTGATGGTATTCTTATCGAAAACATGCATCATTTTGTAAAAATCATAAGTGCACATCTCAGTTTTGGAGTCTGATGGAGTTCCGCGCGGGTATGCAATACTTGACGTAGTAGACGTTTTGTCATGTTGCAGTTTGGTGAACTTTGATTGATTTGGTTATTGCATGTCAAGGTTAACGCGGTTGTTTTGCGCTGCAATAGTTTGTTGGTCACTTTGAAGATTTGTGAAAATATCACCAGAGAAATTCCAGCTTTTAAAATGCTTTAATTATATCACCCCATTTCGTAACAACTAATATTCAACAATTATCTTGCTTGACTTACACTACTAAGTTATTTAATAATATAAATGCTTAAAAAACAATAAGCATAACAAAAGATTTAATGATTATAAACAGTTTTACAAAATTAAGCAATAATATATCCATTTTAACTTACGATTCGGTATTCTGAAAATTTCAGAGGAGGTAAGGTATCAAGAATCGTCGAAACAGAACGAAAAGGAGACTAAGAATGTTGAGCCTAGTCATGTAAACAAACCAAACGGACGACAGGGTGGCAAGTCGAGGTGGCGGAAACCAATATCCTGCATTGGTGCGAAAAAATTTTCCTCTTGTAAACCATCGTGATTATTCAACATACTTGTTAGCTCGTGCGATTTCGTGCTCAAATTTTGCTGCCAGTGACAGCTGTGAATTATTTCTCTGTATCGGAGAGATGACTTTTAGAGAACATGATGATTTAATTAAGAGTGCTGAGTATCGTTAAAAATCAAAAATTCACAGCTATACCGATACAAATTACGCGACGCCTTTCAGAGTTTGGAAACTAAGCTTGCTTTTTTAAAATAAAAGCTTACTATGTAAAAATGTTCTATACTAATTCATAGCTTTGTGATGATAATCTGGATGCAAGCAATCGTATTATTTCCAAACGGAACTTAACCATGATTGCAATCAACAGGACATATCTTTGTAAAAATACTATTCTAAATAATTATAGTTATCATATCTGTATTATATTAAAAGTTTTAAATCAACGACAATTTTTATTTTATGGATTGTATATCCAGCACTCTTAATTCATCTCGCGTTACAAGAACGTTGTATCTTAATTTGCGAATAAAACTGTTGTTAAGTTTTTACGCAAAGCACAAATGTTGTATTGTCAAGCGTGAAATTTTAATGGGACTATTATGGAAGCTCAGTATTATAGATGGTATGAGAAACATGTAAAGACAAATTTTGTACATCATCATGCGTTATAAACTGAAACGAATTGAAACAAAAAAGTACTAAAACGATTCATATCACTTATGTCGATCTGAATATTATCTATATACCTACTGCCATTATTTGAATACATAAATTGAAAGTTTGAGACTCTATGACATAATGTACTTTACTTACTTTTTAACCAGATGGATGATGAAATGCTTTATTTTTAAATCTATTAGCTTGTTTAGTTTGATGGTGTGTTGTCGTAAAAGGACATTAAAAAGTGCGGTTGTATGTGTACATACATATGTAGATTCACAGTAGTCAGAAAAATGACAAACATTTCGTTGGAAAATCGGTAATGGTACTTATAATATAAATTTTTTGTTAACAGTTCTGTAAGTAATTTTTTAGTTTAAATGTTAAATTATTAGTTTAATTTTTGGACAAGTCAATCGCTTCATTTGGAAAATTGTTATACCTGTATCGAAGTTGATAGTTAAAAGACGCATATAATAGTCTGATTATTATGCGACGAGAAATAAACTGTCTTATTGTAAATATATATGATGTAAAAAAAGTTGCAAGACGTTATTCAAAGCATTAATAATAATAATAATGAAGAAATTATGTTCTGAAGGTGGTAAATATTACAATAATACAAATGTTAGATTGCATCTTCAATTGTGTTATATTGCAGATTGGTTTTCTTTAAAAATGTAATAATTGTAAATCATCTCTATGTTGAAAAAAAAGAAATTGATGTGCCATATATTTATTTATTAAATCTTATTATTTAAATGGGCTGCGACAATATAGAAGGGATAAAAATGATAAAGAACCAAAAGGGGTTTCAAGAATAAAGTTTTTTGTCTTGCTTTAAATATCTGTTTTTATCTTAGTGAATCATAAATACCTGAAACCATATATTAACTTGTTTCTAGCATTACCTAATTTTTTGTGAAGTTTTTTAAACTACGGGTAGAGTTAATTTTTGCGACTAGAGGTACTTATATGTAGACATTTATTAATATAATATAGCAGCAATAAATACAGTTGAAAACATATATAAGTATTATATGTACGAATTGACAAACAATTAATTTCTCTTTATGCAAGACTGAGTAAAATCTTGCATTTTATAACAATTGTACATGTTTAAACAAGTTCAGAAGCACTAATGATTTTTTATCAACTTTTATGGCATAAGTGTTAAGAATAAAATAAAATTTATTACAGCATATACAAGCCAATTTAATAAAACGTTAAAGAGGAAAAATTTGGAATCATGTTTTTTTCACAAGAACATATACTCAATATAAATATATAAAATAATAAAATAAAATAGCTTTGTACAATTAATTAATGGAATGACTTGACAGATCAAATCTTAGTAGACAGTAGTAGCTAATATCAAACGCCATTTACATTTCCAGCAGAGACAATCTATAAAATGTTTCATATGTTATGAATTGACACGGTATATAATGCTTAAAAAAATAATTCTTTGGGTGGCAAAATGCTTGAGTCTGATTTAATCTAGATAACGATCTCGGAATTATTAAGATCATCTTTAACATTTAGGTTATTCTGTTCTAAAGTCATTAAATAAACATAAACAAACTAATGTGTAATTTTTACATTACCAAAAATCTATGGAAGCTACATGTCATAATCGACTTCAAAATATGTATATCTTTTTCATCCTCGTGTCTCTCCTTTGTCACAGCTTACAGTTTATTGCCAAAAATTGAGCCAAATAAATAATACTTGATAAATTTTCCAATAATAACATAAAAAACGTAAAATTAAAAAATATATATTCACTGTAGGAAATAACTAATGGCTCAAAAATATAATTTAATCTACAAACCTAGTCGTGCTTTTAATATTCAATCGTGCTTACACTTATCAACGCTGTACATTTATGTTTAATTATTTTATTTATACAGGAGATCTATTCCTTTCAAGACTTGATCAACAAGTAATTTTTTTAACTTTGAAGAACACTAGATGTAATTCACGAAAGAAACAAATTCTAGAAATGCGCGAGGCATCTCTATGTAAGTATATAACAAAGTCACAATAATTATCCTCTTGATTAATATAGCCCGAGTCAGACTTTGTAATATAATAATAATAATAATAATAATGTATTAATATTGTATTACTCAAACCTATGTGGGCGCGTATTTGTTGGGAAAGTTATCGCCTATTTATGCTAAGCAATGCTGTCTCACTAATATAACTAGACATCAGATACTTATAAGTACAGTTTACTCGAGGCCGCCTTCTTCCTCCATCTTTGAGAGGAATTTGATCACTCGATAATTTGGTTGCACCTGTCGTGTCATGTCTATCAAACCCAGAAGTTTCTTGATTCCAATAAAAACCCTGAAATAGATTTGAAAAATTGATTATTAAATTGATCGATATTTATGTTAGGGAAAACCAAAATGATATATTTGGCTGAACGTTCATATATGACTACAAACTAAAAATGTATTGAAGATTGTATAGAGAATTCAAAACAATGAAAAATATAAAATTTTTTTAAAAAATACAATAGTTCTAAAACATAATTTTGTACGCCTTTAACGTTGTTTCAAACAAAAATGTTTAGGATGGTCTACTTTCAGGATTTAAATATTAATTATTATTTCCGGAAGTTGCATACAATTTTGACGTGTTTTTGGACCAACAAAAATAATACAGCGACGGCTTATCAGACCTATTTAGTGTCTGAAATATTGATTATCCAACGCAACGAAAGAACGATACAGTGAGAGCGAGTCGAAACTGCCCAAAGCTTCCCACTATCTAAGCTACTATACTCTATTTTAAATAAACTTGATTAATTATTACTTGTTATAACATTGCCGTGGCACATTTGCCTTTCGATTAGGAAAAAGCCAGTTTCTGCTCCTACGTTTCATGAAATATTGCAAATTGTAAAGAAGTTTAACATTTGTTTTTTTATATTTAATTATTAAACATGTTGAAAGACATTAAAATAAAACGACGTACTATGCATTTAACATAATTTTTCATTCAATATGCGTAAAGAAATCAAACTTTGGCGATTGTCAAGAATTAAATGGAAAAATGAAGTATGAAAGGATTGATCTTAACTTACCGTTTTCCTTGAAGTTTTCCCTGAAGTATTGCCATTTCTTCTTTGCTGAAGAGGTCAACTTCCTCTAATACTGATAAGAGATGATCTGGAGTCGACAAATTGGGGACGTGAAGAGTAGTGCTGAATGCCGTAATAAGCTCCATGTCCTCCAATACTTGTCTGAAATAAATTAGTTAATAGTACATCGTTTGAGCGCTAATACGTACATATTTATCTGAGTTACTAGTTATATATAATGAAAATTTCCGTCAAGCATACCTGCGACTAGTGGTACATAAGATCAACAGTTTACGGCCACGAGGAGGTAGTTTTTTAAGCAATACCAAGAGGGCCTGCAAGGTCAAGTTCGAATATCGTGGGCCAATCGGACCATAATCTAAGAGACGCTCGATGTTATCAACTACGATACAACTAAGCTGTGAGCGATATGCATCATCGAAGATCTGCCAAGTAAAAAAATAAAAATTAATTTAGATATATTCAAATTAATTCATTATATTTCATCAAGTTGTATACCTTTCGGATCGATAAGCATTTGGCAGATTCCGTGTAGCCAACCATGTCCTCTGGCGTGCAAACCTTGACAAACGGAAAGTCCGAGTTCTTGGCAATTTGGGCAGCAAGTGCAGTTTTGCCACTGTTGGGCGGTCCCTCCAGCAAGATGGAAACGAGTCCCGAGCCTTCTGCAGAACGTGCTTCCTGAATGTATAGGTTTCCGTCTGCGAGAATATCGGCGACTGGCTTGCCCCAGTTGATGACACCTCGAATGAGTAGGTGCTCCAATGCCTCGGCGCTCGTTCCAAAGGCCTGAGAATAACAAGTAGTTTTTCAATATTCCATTTTATCCAACAGAAGTAAAT
This sequence comes from Muscidifurax raptorellus, assembly GCA_020010945.3. NCBI lineage: Eukaryota > Metazoa > Arthropoda > Insecta > Hymenoptera > Pteromalidae > Muscidifurax > Muscidifurax raptorellus. The sequence goes on along the minus strand of CM052077.1, from coordinate 17,030,528 downwards.
GAAGTAAGTAAAAGAATTTAAAGTATAAAACTTACAGGCTTGATATCATTTTCCAATGCGTGAAGGAAATCAGTTCGCGATACCATGAGTTTCTCCATAGCAGCTGGGTCTACCTCGACTTTGCTAGATGCTTTAATTAGCCTATTCATTGCGGTACTCTGGGCAGCTCGGACTAAACCTTCCAGTTCAGCGCCGCTGAAGTTTTTGGTCAGGAGTGCGAGTTCCTTCAAGTCTACGTCGGGAGCAATTTTCTTGTAATCTCGCATCCTGGTTGTGTGAATATTCAGAATTTGATGTCTTCCATGTTCATCAGGAAGACTAATTTCCATTTGTACCTATTTTTCGAAGAGAAAATTGATTGATGTTATCGTAATATTCATTTTTTTTTAAATAGAGTACTGCTATGTAGGACTGTAAAAACTTGCCTCTAATCTGCCAGGTCGAAGCAAAGCCTCATCGATCATGTCGCGTCTGTTGGTCATGCCGATAACCAAGATATTATTCAACTGTTCCACACCGTCGATTTTTGCAAGTAATTGATTTACTACAGTATCGTGAACTCCTGTAGCACCGGCGACACTTCCTCTCGCTTTACAGATGGCGTCAATTTCGTCGAAAATAATTATATGTAATCCGCTATTTGGCCCAAGCTAAAAATAACAATAACAATGCATAAATATCACAACGATTTCTTGGCCAAAATGGAGCACAAAAATTTAAATGCAAATGCCTATACCCTTTTCTCTTCTTCTTCGGCATCAGCAAACAGTCTTCTAATATTAGCTTCACTTTCGCCAACATATTTATCCAAGATTTGTGGGCCATTGACAATTTTGGGTTCTCTTGCGTTCAACATATTACCAATTTGCCTAGCCATCAATGTTTTACCTGTTCCAGGTGGACCATAAAGCAGGATACCTTTGACGTGCTTACATCCCAATTGTATAACTACTTCGGGAGGAAATACTCGTGATGCGAATGCTCTTCTGAAAATAGCACTAAACTCTTTGTCTAAACCACCAATTCCCATCTTGTTGAAGTCCCAGTCAGGATTGATGATTGATTGCCGAACAATTTTGCCTTGCTTGCTTCCTGTGAGATTCAAACTTGAATTTGGAGCTTTTTCAAATTGTATTGCAGTATCTCCAAGACAACGACCCATCCTGGTTTTCTTTGGCTTAGCATCTTGTCCAGACTTGATAGCTTGTATATCTGCAGCCTCTAAACTTTTAACAACAAGACCGAGCATTTTCTTATCTTGAAACTGGAATGCCAATTGTTGACCAACTGTAAATGCTTGACCAGAAAATTGCATAAGGAAATCCTTAGCCATTAGCTCTGTGTCATATGGTTCTAAAGTTGTTCTGTAAATAATGTTTTATATTTACAAATTATTTGTAACTAAAAATTATTTGTAGCGATGAAAAGTAGTTATAACTCACGTCTTCTTTTGCAAAAAATCTGCTTCTAGGGTGATATTTGAAAGGAATTCGGAAGCAGATGTAGGATCGAAATAGTAGGGCTTGACCTCGATTTCCTGATTCAGGGACAAGGTCGCCCATTTTCTCTGAGGCAAACTGAAGCCCACTGTACCTCTGTCGATTTGGGGACATGATTTGATGGAAAATATAAAGTGTTGGTTTGCACCAGAATATGATACTTCGATATGTCTGAAAACAGAAAAATAAAGAAGTAAGTTGTATAAGTAACAAAATTCATCTATTTATTTCAGACTTGTATTTTTGAAGTCTTTTATTTTTGTAATTTGCAATGACATCAGACTCGAATATAAAAAACATGATCTATACAATGAATTTACTAATCAGAGTGGTCTCTATACTCGATAAACATAATCATAAAACACAGATCATAAATGCCAGTATTGATCTGCCTGTCAGCTGCAACACTCCTTGTATTGCAACCTTTTAAGCAACAATCAATGAAACCCTAAGATCACCCAGCTGGAGCATTTTCTTCCTAACACTAAAGAAATCAATAAATTTCCAGTGCAACATCCACGTATATGATTCGCGGATATGCTTGAGACTTGCCATCAAGGGAGAGAGCAGACGTCTCTTTTTTTCTTTCCTACCATATGATGAATGAATGAGTGCAAAATAAACTCACTTTACGTCATCTGGAAAGTCCGATTTGTTGACAATGGCACAGTTGGTGAGACTCAGCTCATCCGTAGTACACTTGACCGCTTTCATCCGCTGTAACAGAGAACGAGTTACCTCGGGTTAGAGACACTTGATCGATTTCGCCGACAGTACGAGGGGAAAAGGGAGGCTATGGCTCAATAATACAGGTACATTGATGCGCGATCCCATTCGGGCGTAAAGTGTATGTGTCAGACTTGGACGTTTCTGGGAAGCTTGACACAGAAGCTCCAAGAGTCGAGTTCATTGAGTATTTAACAGGAAAATGATTGATAGAAAGAATGAAAATTATGCTCACCATGACTGACATACTTCGACAGCAGAATCCTCGAGAATACTGACGACTGGCCCCTGAATGATGTGGAACCTGCAATGCGCAGGATAGTGAGGCTGGACAGGCGCAGTTTTGCCAATCTGAGCTGCGCAAACTTACCAACTCGATCGCTCGAGTCGACTCGCTGGCAGCTCACCTTCACCTTTCTGCGGCTGCTCTGCAAGTATTAGGTATACATATACATGGCAAAATAAGCGACACGATTATTCTATATGTTATTCTCCGCGAGAATGAGACGCGCACTTGCGCAGAAATATTTATTTTCAGCTCTCGTACGCACAGCTACGTCTTGTATAGAATAAATATATATACTAAACAATATCGATGGAAAGCCGATGAATTTTGGAGTTTTTCAGAAACTATAATGGAAATTATGCGGTAGACATAAGTACTACGGTTTGAAATTCTCTTCGAGGACGATTATATTCCATTATAACAGTACCTAATATTGATCGAGCCGGAACGTTTTATTATTGGAAACGAGTTTTACAAATTAGGATAGATTTTATCTTTAATATATATATATATATATATAAACACTGTTGTAAAAAAAAGTTTTTTTATCAAAATAAGTTATAAACATATCCAAACTTTGATATACTAATAAAAATAAAATTAAAAAAAAAATATTGATAATCGATATACCTACCGTTCTAAATACGGAAAAGCCAGTCAGTAGCTCTCCGCAATGTCAGCGAGAAAAAAAGATGCGGACAATCAATCGCCCCTTCTCCCCTGCTCCAATTTTTTTCGGCACATACAATCTATATAGGTATACATATATGGGTATCAACCCCTAATCGTTGACCTACTTAGATATGGACATATATATATACATACGTTTCTCCGAAACCTTCACCCCCATCCGCCAACGCACGTGTCTAGCGACATTCTTAGCTCAGGTTGTCTGCATTGTCAGCCTCTCATGGTGACTTTTCGTGCTCGCAACTTCTCCGATCAAGCTCCGATCAACACATCATTCGCTCTACTCACGCGTCTCGGTCAAAGCGATCTCGAGACACTGTCTGAGAGCCCGCAGTCATCCGTCCAATTAGGAGCTCTCAAATATCGCCGATTCGGCCTGATAATGCGCGAGTTTCGGAAGCCGACGAGGAAGGCCTTGCTCTGGAGTTGTAGCTGCGACGTGTAGTAGTGTAATTGTAAGTTCATAGTGAGGTTATGTGTTACGAGGCGGTGGAGGGTCAAAGTAGGTTTGTTCACGAAGTGTCCCTAGGATGAATTTGTGTCTCTGCTGGAGCCTGGAGCATTGGGTGGATGAAAGACGTGGGAGTGATACGAATGTTTGGCATATGCAAGGGAAACAAACCCGCGGTAGACGATTGTTGACATTTTTAAATGTTTTATATTTTGGAGTATGTACATATTACATATATTTTGGGGGATATTGATGCTTTTCGTCGAATCATTGAGAAGTTTCCTAGTTTCTTAAGGTACTACTTTTTTTTAGAGATGTGTCAGGTATACAGAGTTTTTTTGCCTTTTGTTGCAGACAGTGAGTTAAGAAAGATCGTTAAAAATAAGTACTCAAAATGGAGAGGGGCAAGAGTGGGACCGGTAGAGGTTCCAAAAACAAAATTGCTCCTCATCCGTCTGATTTCATAGCGCTTGGATCTAAGAGTACTAGAGGAGATGTACCAGACACCAAGAGGCCTGGCGTCGGCCTTACCAAGTCTGGCTCAAGCTCCACCAGCACAAGTAAGAAAAATTGTTTTCTGTATTCTAATGATTTTAAGTTATATGCTATTTATGCTATTGTGAACAAATAATGTTTGTTTGTAGGTAATGATAGGAAAAAGGAAGCATCATCTTTACAGTCTCTAATCCCACCAAAGAAACCTAAATTGGCTGTGCATCCAGCAGCACCAGTCAGCAGACCATCAGTTAGTTATTTGGAAACCTGGGAAGTTGTTGCAATTGACTGTGATCCAGCAGATCTTGTACCTATGGTATTAAAAGCTAATGATGGTGATGATGGGGAGAAATTAATTGGTCTTGTTTGTGGTGCAATCAAAATCTTAAAGAATTCGAGATGGAAACCAGATCCTGTAGTCTGCATGGGACTTTTATATTTAGTCAAAATAAGACCTTCCATATTTACCAATCATTGTATTTTGCATGCCTTGGCCTCACTTCTGAAAAGGGATCAAAGTCATACATTCAAGAACAAAGGCAATCCAATGGTATCTGTACTTGTAGCTAATTTGTTAATGAGAGGCTTTCATGAAATGAAAGAGTGGCCTGAAGTGTTTGTAAAGGTATTTTCACAATTTCTTGCTGTCACTTTTCAATCATTGTTACTATAAAATGCATAAAATAACTAATCTTTCTAATTACAGGTGTACATTGAAGATGCTCTGGGAGAAAGAGTATGGGTTGATAACGAGGAGTGTAAAGGATTTGTAGATAATATTTTAACTGGTTTTAATACGAGAATACCGCCCAAAAGTGTTCTACAACCAGAATTGTCTGTTATGGCGTCAAGGGACTGCAATAGTCCATCAACATTACTGGATGATGAATCGTCTGGTACATCAGTGATTCAGATCATAGGTGATAAGGACAAGGTCGATTTGCCTGTCTGTCCCAGATATGCTCACTGCGTTGAAGCTGTGGAAAACTTTGTTTTGGAGGTAGTCAAGGAGCAATTGAATCGACGGCAACCGGAAACAATAACGAGAAATTTTCTTAAACTACTATCTTCCGCGTGTGGCTTTGTGGAAATAAGAAACATCGCTGTACCAAGACTAGAGATGTGGCTGCACAATCCAAAATTGATGCGACCAGCACAGGAGCTCCTTAGCTTTATTTGCTATAACTGTACCTCTCATACGCAACGGGATGTCGAGGTCATTAGTCAACTCGTAAAGATGAGATTAAAAACCAAAGCTGTAATTAATTTATATCTAAACGGCGTGAAGGAGCTCATAGGTTTACATCCAGAAAACCTATCTACCATATTGAAACACACGATATACAATGAACTTTCCAATGCCAGGAATCCCAACAACATGCCAATGTTGGCGGTAATGTTTCAAACAGCTCCAGAAGCATCCGCTAAACTGTTGGCTGAGATATTCCAGGACCTGCTGCTCAACCGGGAGGATTACCTGAGGCCGTTACGAGCACTTTTGCGAGAAATCGTGCGAGTTTGTCGGCACGACATCAATCTGTCTATTCTAGCGAGGACTTTGATGACAACACGGCTGGAAGTCATACAGCAACTTGCTGGTTTTGAGTTTAAGGACCGAATGTTTATCGCCATCATCGATCTCATTTCTTTGTGCATGTTTTTGGCCATCAGTCCTCAAGTCAAGGATGTCGCGATTCAATGTCAAAGAGGTGACAAAAAGGATATTAGTCTCTTGTATCAGTTCCAGCATCTTGTGACTTGCATACAATATGAAACGGTCTCCTGGCTGCAGAGTTCAGCAAATCAGATTTACGGGATGATGCATAAAGAACAGATGCTTCACGCACTGCACAAAATTATGATGTTAGAGTCGGCGGAACATTATTATAAACCAGACAATTTTCCACCGGAAACCGACAGAGCCTTCTACATGAGATTGGTTTCTGAAGTACCTCTATTAGAGAGTACTTTTAAGCTCTTCTCAATTGGATTTATCGGAAAGCTACAATTTATTGGAAAAGTAAGTTCGACTTTAAAAAAATATTTTTCTGCAAATAGATTCAATGGGTAAACCAACTAATGCCTAATAATATTTACAGGACCAACCAGTTTCTATAAATAATCAAGAGATGATAGAACTAACCGACCACTTGGTGCGACGAGCAGCAATGAGTTCGTCGGAAACTTTTCCACTGTTGCGTATCGAAAATCCTGAAATATTTGAGCTGGTTTTCCACATGTGTACCTACCAACCTCCGGCTGCGGCGTCGATCAACATTCCGTCAGAATATGTACCGCCAACACTTGCCGTATCAAACTTGTACTGGAAAGGCTGGATTATGCTGTTGATGATGGCGGCGCACAACCCATCAAAGATTGGCGAATTAGGTTGGCAGCAGTATCCGATCTTAAGAATATTAATGGAAATGTGTATCACAAAGTAAGTATTTATTTAAAGGTATTCAGAGGTAGTGTTTCATAATCCATACAAACTAATTAACGTTTGGCCTTTCAGTCACTTTTCGTACCCACCGCCGACTATGGCACACCCAGAGATAGTCGAAGAGAATCGTGCCAAAGAGTTGCGCCTGGAAGCTCTCGAAAAACAACAAATTCTTCACTACGAATCGTACTTGGCCAAAGCTTCTAATCCCGAAAGGCAGATCTGCGAGCAAACCAGCCTGTTGTTGACGCAAACCATAACCATGGACCCAACGGGAATAGCGAGAACGCCACCCCAACATGTCCTCGATCTTATTCAATCTCTAAACACAACCCATCGTTTGGGACACCTGTTGTGTCGCTCGCGTAAACCAGATTTTTTACTAGACATAATCCAACGGCAGCAATCAACTTGTTCTTCTCAGAGTATGCCCTGGCTCGCTGGCCTAGTTCAGAACAGCGAGGGCTCTCTTAGTCAGCTTCCCGTACAGTGCCTCTGCGAGTTTCTGCTCTCGTCGACCATAGGACAAGCTGCTGCTGATAAACAGTCTAGGCAGCAGCAGTTGTTGGCGCATTTGCAATTGTTATTGACAGATCCATTGCAGGACTCGCAACATGCTTACGAGGTGTTGGAATATTTTCTCAGGAGGCTGAGTAGCCAGTCGAGCTCTAGCAGGTTACAGGCGATCACGGGGCTGAAACTCGTGCTTAACTCCATACCAACCGAGGAAGACTCGATGGAAATCGATGGTGAAACGTCACACCAGCATCTGTAAGCAGCATATTTTTTAAATATTTGTAAGTTTGAGTAAACAAAATATCTATAAAATAGTATTGATTGATATTACAGATATACTTCGAGCGAAACGTGGCTTTTGAAAAAGCTACCTTCGATTCCGCACTTTCATGCTGTACGCTCACTCGTGTCGAAAGCTCTGCGTAGTGCTTGTCAGGTAGAGAACAATCCAGAGCTGGTACAAGCTTATATCGCATATTTAGCTACTCACACTCTCGACGATGATCATGAAGATTTGATAATTCTGGTGAACGAGATTTCGCAACTAGTGGTCGAAAGAAACACCATCGTAGCAGCTATTTTACCACAGCCAGATTCCGATAGTCTGCAAGCTAAGCAGACTCTCTACGCTTTCCTCTCCATTTTTTGTAATTATTTGAGCAAGGTAAATAGTTGATATCATTGTTGCAAATTTCTAAATTTAATAGTTGGTATTATCGATCAAATTGATAAAATTGACAACATTTTTAAATTACACTGCTATTTTTTTTGTTTTTTAGGCACGAGCACCAAGGTTGGACGGTTCGCGTTTCACGTGGTCCGAGAGCCAAGATCTGATCCTCGTTGAGTGGGCAACTGGTGAGGAGTGCACGATGCATATTTTAACAGTGCACGCGATGATTATCTTGCTGACCTATGACCAGGTTGATAACGACGAATTATTCAACCAGCTTCTTGAGACTTGGTTCCCAGAGGACGCAGAACCACCCAAAGCCTTTCTTTTAGATACGAGCGAGGAAGCTCTCCTTATACCTGATTGGCTTAAACTTCGAATTATAAGAAGTAATATACCACGACTGGTCGATGCTGCTCTACGGGAATTGGATCCTTATCAGCTGGTGCTTTTTATTCAGAGTTTCGGTGTACCTGTAAATGCGATGACGAAGCTGCTGCACTTGTTGGATGCTGCCGTACAAATAGATCCCGAGTCTGTAACGAGTCACGTTTTGGATAAGACGTATATGGCTCAGGTAGAGTATTTTTACAAATCAAATTTGATAAAAGTACTCAGACTTGCTGAAAATATTTTTCTAAACTTTGCTAAATTTTACTTAACAGTTGGTAAAGATCTTGCACAACAGAGGTGCATCCGGCGGCCTAATCTTCTTACAGCACGTGCAGCTCCAGGCGCAACAACTACCGGACGAGAGTTCACCGCCGATCAGCACCCGCTTAGAGCCTCTGCCTCCGAGCTCCACGTTGCCAAAGCACAGTATCGTTCAGCTTAGCAGCAGCGCCAAGACCGATGTGCCAAATCTAATTAACCAGCTATTTATCGAGAAAATACCAATTAATCAGAAGATGGATGCTTACAGAAAGTTGCACAAGATACTCGCCAAAGATTTGCACAAATCCGGAGCAGAGGGCGATAGGGGGACCGTTGTTTTAGCTATCAAGCATATTCTTAGTGTTTTGAGTTCTATCCAGGTAGGAATAACAATGTTAATTATCAAAGGAGCGTACAATAGTTCATTAGGGATTTCCAAATCTCACAAAAACGAAATTTGATTTTAGGTGAAGGAATTCCTGGCATCCTTGGTCCACATGTCACAGTATTCCTGCACTCTAATGCGTGTCATTCTCTTACCATTGAAACGACCAAGGACCTGTCCTCAAACACTCGAGTTAGCCCACAGTATGTGCTGTAGCCTTATTCAACTTATTGGAGATGTGAATGCACCCATCCTCACAATTCTGCGCGATTTTGCGAATTTGCATGTGTTTCGAGCTCCACGACAGCACAAGGAGCTAGCCGCTCTAACACAGACACGTGATCCAGGCTCGATTTTGGAAAACTCCGATCCACGTGACTTGGAAAAAGTAGGTCGCAGGTTGCTGGACGTTTGCATGAATCAGCAGCAGCGCAATGACGTCTTAGTTGAATCAATGGCAAGGCTGTTGGTCGCCGACAGTGAACAGGGCTCCATCAAACCTAGAACGGGATTGTTGATTGACTGGCTGGCATCCGTTGAGCCGGAGCTAATAGGCACGTGTCCGAATCTGCAGATCAGGTTATTGTTTGGAAAAACAAATGTTTACGTGAGGATAGACGAGAGTGTCGTGAGCTCACACTCGTGCAGGCCGTACCTGCTGACATTGTTGACCCATGGAGCGAGCTGGGCTACGCTCTACAAGTGTGTCGGACATCTACTAAGCCAGCCTCATAATGGTTATGACCCCACAGCCGTACTAGATTTTCTATGGGCTCTGACCTGTAATCCAAAGTTTTGGCAAGGACGTGAAAAATACTCGACCAAAAACGATATTCCTGAAAATATTTTAATGCTTACCAACGAGCAGCTACTAGTTCTCATTGCATACCTAATCGAAGAAGCGGTAATCTTGTGTGAGCGTCAAAATCGCAAGACCGCCATCATGCAGATGGAAACGAGGTTGGATCTTTTGCTTTGTTGTTGTTCTGCTGAAGATGAACTGACGATGGGCGTTGTTAAATATTTAGCCGATCAAATGACGAACCGTAATGGGTGAGTGTGTTAGTCTTCACATCGTCAAACTATTATAAACAATCGATAATAATATAATATGTACTTTGATTTTAGTGTACACGCCGACATGTCCCATCAGTTCCTTCTGCATCTTTACATGAAAGTTCCCAAAATCATGTGCTACCTAAGTTCCTTCCAGGCGAAAAAGATGGTAAACGGCGCAAACATATCTGACTGGACGGGTTCTATTCTCGACTGTATGAGCCATACACTCTTGACGGCACTGGCGGCAACGCCGCGTCAGAAGTCTGGAAGTGCAAAGTCGCGCGAGCTCGAGCTCTGCGCCAGGAAGATGGCTGCAGTACACCCCATTCTTGTGCTTAGACAATTGCCGCTACTCGCGTCATCGCTGATGGGATGGTGCGACCTCGAATTCAGTCGATTTAGGGCAGGACATCATTTGAATTTGTTCACTCAAGTTATGGGTTTGCTGGAGCTATTACAGCCACATCTGTTCAATGAGGAGCACGGAAAAGGTCTCAGAGATACGCTGAATAATTATTTTCATTGTTTTCAGGTGAGTGAAATTTTTGAAATTTCATTTCTAAATAACTTACAGTGCACGGTAGAATTTTAACCAATTGTTTCTTCTCCTTTTCAGAATTATTGTAATATAGACGAACTTACACCACTTTTGAATCGATTCTCTCTACTCTTACAAGCGTACGTAATACACGACGAGCAGCATGCTCTGAAATACCTTCAGCAGCATGCTTACATTCTTCAGTAAGTATACATACATTATATACGAGAAAAGTATATATAAAAAGTTAAATGCTCCCACAAAATTGATGCGGTATACTGATATTATTATTATTTGTTTAAAGTGATTTGCAAGCACATTACCTTGGATTGGAAAGTTTGCGATCCCTCGTCTCGGGGATTCCTATTCCACGAGACGGTGAAAATGGCGAGACCGTTCTCGTTACTTCCACCTTCCACCGAAATGCTCCTACTCCGCCCTTGGCGCACTGGCCGGGTTTACTTGCGACTCTCACAAAAATTCAAGGCGATGGTATGTACAATTTTTCATCAACTATTGTGCGTTAAATCGTAAAATATAATAAATCCAGCATTACATTTTTTCTTTTCTCCCCCTCCCCCTTTTCACAGACGTTTATACTGCCTTGCAAGAGATCGAACATCTATCTTCTCGTAAACCATCTGTGTTAGAGCCAATCATAGACAACATTGCGGACTTACTTGTGTCGCCTCAAGGAAACATCAGAACTCTTGCGCATACTTTAATCGCCAGGGCCCTAAAACATCGTCCTTACCCGAATCTTGGTGTACTTTCAGCTTTTCAGAGATGTCTCGACAGTTCTCGAGCTGACATCCTCATGTCCGCTCTGGACAGGCTACCCGATTACGTTTTATGCATGCAAGGTAACTTATAAATGAATTGCATAAATATTTTGTCATTTTTTAAATTAAATTATTTTTTTTCTTTCAGAGTATGCGTTACCTCTTATGCAAAAAGTTTTTGAGCTTGGAGTAAACTCGAATGTAAATACGATCCCTTATATTAATAAGAGTATAACTCTTTTGAATATACAAAAAGGCTGTTAGTTATATTAAGATTATGTAATGTTTTGATAAGAAAATTAATTTTGGGAGAATAAATTTATAATTATCAAGTTTTGTATTTTTTTTATTATTTAAAAAATATCAAAAATTCGCTTATCAGCATACATGAAAAATTGTATGTCGAGTAGAATATAGTTACATTTACATATGTACATACACAATGTTTGTCAAACCTTGCAATACACTTGCCAATAAAATATATCAGTTTTTAAACGCTTCAATAGGTACTTTATTACTTAGGTATTGCTGCATGAAAGTTTTGATTGCTTGACGAATGTCCCAGCTAGCTTCTTTCAAATACTTATCAGAATACTCGGCATTCATAGTAGTCAATTCTTGCAAAAGTCTAAGTAGCTGGTACTTTTCTGCTCCACTGAATGATATCGGATTAAACTGAGGAACTGAGTGTTGAGTGACAATTTTTAATTCACTTAGATCTACATTGTTTAAACTAGATGGACAATTGTCTATGTGATATTGATCATTGATAATGCAAAATTCATTATCTTCTTTGGCTACAACCATTAGAGTTCTGGTGAACCACAGGGGTGGTACATTGGTTTTTCTGTACACAAAGGGACCCTGCACAAATACCGCAAAACTATTACTTGTACTGTAAAGTAAATCTATGTCTAAAAATTTCATTTTATGAAGAGTTGCTGGCTCACGTCGCAAGGCAGTAATAATTTTTTCTGGTCCATACAGTAAAAATTCAGTGCATTTTGCGTAGTCAACAAACTTCAATAAATTCCTGTTAGTTGCAAAAGATTTAATAATTTGTTTCTGAGAATTATCTGTAATTGGACCAATTGTCATTGAAAATAAAGCTCCAGCATCGTACAATCCATTGAATACTAACCGATCTTCTTGATCATAGCATGTGAAAAAATGTTCTAAAAACTGCTTTACTAAATTGATTTTTATTTTATCCTGAATGAAATGCTTATGATATATTGGTACTTGTTTTTCTTCCATTCCAATAATCTGTCCATCAAGTAGTTGTAAATGTGGAAAATAATATTTAACTGCAGCTACGTAATCTTTTGCTGATGAATAATTACTGCAAAGGGGATTTCCATCTAGCCATAATTCTGTAATTTTATACTCTGAAAATGGTTTAAGTACACTAACATCATATAGCCTGTTATCACGTAGGTCAATTTTAGAAAATATAAAATTAAAAACTTTTTCAGTGAATACAAGAGATTCCAATTTATTATTTCTTAAAATTAAATCTCTTATTGGAAGCTTAGCTTCTCGATTATTGATTGGTGCAATAACTGTTTTTGATAAGCGCAAGATATTATCGAAAACCACTGGTATATGGAGAGGACAGTATACTGAACCAAGTCGTTTGTCAGTTGAAAAATTTTCCAGGTTCAAAGTTTTTCTAATTGATTCCTTACTAAAACGTGCTTTAATAACATTACTTATTATTTGCAACACATTCAAATTAAACTCTTTGAAGGTCAGGTATGAGAGTACTATGTCAAAACAAACAATTTTTCCATTTTTAAGTTTCAGTTGCATTTTTTGATTAATAAATCGAGATATAATATTTGATCGGCACATGCTTAAAAAAGTGGCTTTGCTATCAGTCTCCATTTGGTACCTAACAGGAATAAATGAGCCAGGTGCACACATTTCAATGATAGCATCCAGTATTAAATTTTTGTCTTCTTTTGTCACATTATATAAAATAAATTTGTGCCAAGCATTTATTACGTTTGCTGCATCCTCAACAGACTTATCCATAGAAGGATCCTTGTACGATAATCTTACGGGGTTGAGAAATTTCTTAGTCGTTTTTGTAGTAGTAGTATTACTATTACTATTATTTGAATTAGCTGCATTACTGTTATCTGCATTTTCAGCCATGATTGAGCTTATTTTCTAAAATTGAATTTATTGAAGTCAATCATAAAGAAACTGCTTAAATTTATTATGATCTGGAGTGTATAAAGACGATTATATACTTACGAATACAGGTTAGGATGTAAAATATTATTAGATTAATGGAAAGTACGAATGCATTTCTACGAATTTCAAATAATTATTAAATAAAATGTTAAAAATGAGAAGAAAGTATTCAATAGCAGAAATTACTTTTTCTCGCACTATGCTCCGATACTTCAATTTAAACAAGTGTCAACAAAACGGACGACAAAATGCAAGTTATAGGTATCAGAAGCGCCGCAACTAAGCACTTAACCAAAAAGTGAACTAAGCGTTGATTCGTCAATGTGAATAGATGCCAATTCGCTATAGACAAAAAATTGAACAACTCATGCGTGGTTTCGTTTATAGACAGTCAAAAAATACCATTTGCAAGGGAAAAATAAATAATTAACAAACAATTAAGTTACGAAACTTAAAGCTACTTTATTATTTAATATTGTCTTAATAATTTATATTTTATACAAAAAATATTTTACAAATTATGTCAAAGTATTTTGGATATTACTATACATTTTGTAAGACACTTATATAAAACTTAAGTGTACGAAAACTTAAATTACAAAATAAATCGTTATATTAATCTGATATAAATGTGTAAAAATGGAATTCATTTTTGCTAAAAAGCATCTTTTGGTATTTGCCCATTTTTGTACTGATTTAAAAAATTAGTGATGGCCTTTTTCAGATTCCAATCGACTTCTTTCAAATATTTTTCACAATATTCGTGTTTCATTTGACTGGATTCTTGCAAAACAAGAATCAAATTTTCCTTCTCATTGGGACTGTAACAAGATGGTTCAAATTTGAGTGGGCTCTCATTTTCAATATTATAAGTTATATAGTCTATTCCATGAACTGGCAGATAAACATGGTATTGGTCATTTATTATTTTGTACTCATTGTCCTCTTCAGCAACTAAAATGAAGGTTCTGTTGAAAGAAAATAATTGATTGGTTGCGTTTATTAATTTGAACAATCCTTCAACAGAGATAGTTAAACTTGCTTCACTATAATGCATAAGGTCACAACAAAATGATTTTTGTATATGCTGTGAAGCAGGTAGTTTTTTCAATACTTTCAATATTTCCTCTTGCCCATAGTGCAACAATTGTTGACTATTTTTGCCAAAGATCAATAAATTTCTATTCTCTGAACCAAAAGGTTCGAGAAATTTCTTGCTAGTTGGTGAAGTTGGTGTTCCAACTGTTGTTGAATACCATGCATCATCATGGTACAAACCACGCAATACATTTCTATCCTTATGATCATAAGCAGTGAAGAAGTGTTGTACAAATTGTTCCACAAGTTCGCTTTTCGACCAATTTTTCATAAAACTTTTAAAAATCAAGGGTAGTCCTGCTGTGTTGACTTGTACACCATCTAATTTAATGATTTTTGAACAGTATTTCTTTACAGATTCAACATAGTGCAAGGGGCTGGCGTAATTCTCACATACTGGGTTTCCATCCAACAGAAGTTCTGTGATATTCAATGCTTTCAGAGGTTCTAAAAGTTCAACACTCATCAAGTCATTATGTCTGAGATCTAAATATTTGACAGATTTCAAAGTATTTGCTTCCAGTGTAGAAAGTACATGAAGTTCATTGTTTTGCAAGCTCAAATATTCAAAAGGACCAAGTGCAGTTTTTGCTAACTTTAAAACATGAGTCATTGTTTTACACTGCGAGAGAGGACAGTAAACAGTACTGTATATATCTACATCTTTATGAAAATTATCCAGTATCAAAGTCTTCTTTTCTGCATTATACCTTTTTTTCAATACTGTCAATAGCAAGGGTTGTATATTTATTTTGAGATCATGAATCGAAGCAAATCCTAGAGTGATTGAGAGAATCAATGGAGTTCCATCCATACACTGAACAATTAGACTAGTCTTGCAAAGTTGATCCAATGCTCGATCACAGTTTCTAGCAATAAAACATGAATTTTCACCTATAACTTGATACTTCACAGGAATCAAGTCAGCTGGCTGTATAGATTTTAGGATACTTTTGAGGACAACTTCTTTGTCATATTGAGCACCTCGAAGAATTATAATTTTGTGCCATATATCATTTCTGGCCATTAAACTTCTTTCTTGAAACATTGTGCTGCCCATGTTCAGTTTTATAGCTGTAGACGAATCCAAAACAACAGGAGTAACTTGAGTACTTTGTACTGAAATATTAGGTTGTATCCCTAACAATCCCAATGACATTTGATTTGATTGATTTTGTATAACGTTTACCAAATTATGACGATACATTGTGAATATTAAAATTTCGTAATATTTGGTAGGTAAAGTTTGATTTGATACTCGTATAATACTAATCCTAAAACATTTAAAATAAACATTGTCAATATTATTTTAAGGTTAGAATCAAATATAAAGCTTTTCCTCTTAGAAAAATACAGATTAACTTACACTATGGGCTCATGAAATTTTCATGTATTTCATATTATCAGCTGCACTAAATTATTGATTTTGCGAATAGTGATACACTTGTTTAAGCATCATATTCTGCTCTGATAATCTGAAAATACAACAGTTATTATTATCGAACGCGAGCGCATGTCGTATGCGGCGTAAACGATGTAAATACAGTGGTCACATGACGAGCCCTCAATACCTATACCTAAATAAAATACATGAAGTAATAAGTTTGTAAAAACTCATCTTAAACCAGTCGTCTTATAACTTTTGGTCCCAGCGATCATTTTCAATCATCCAAGGTTTAAATTATAAAGTTCTTTTAATCTGCTATAATTTTAATAAGAATTATACATTAAATTTCTGATTTTTTATTAAGTGTACAAAAAATGTTCATTAATTACGCCTGTTATTTGTCCTTTTTGAATACTGAGAGAAGTATTTCGTTACTATAAAGAAATTATTCGTTAACAGTTAATACGCGAACTTAATGCACTATTATTGAAGTTTAATTGCAATTTCCAGTATGCACAACTAACTAAAAATGTAAACAAAAGTATTCTTCATATTGATGTATAGGTTAACATTGAGTTATTAAAGTTAATAAATTTAAAATGCCGATTATAATCTCTTTTGTTCACACATAATTATTTCTCAAATGTAAACTTCACGGCTGCATTCAAGTTATGTAATAATGTTAACAATAATTTTGTTTACCATTTTAGTTAGTTGTGCATACTAAAAATTGCAATTAAAGGTCAAAAATAGTGTATTAAGTTCGCGTATTAACTATTAAGAAATCGATTTCTTTACTGTAAAGAAATACATCTTTCAGTTAATGCCATGTACATATCTATGTATATATAGGTACTCAACAATAAGTAGGATTCAAAGTCAATTTTCAAACTGATAGTAGAACTTCAATTTTTTAAGTTGGATGGTCGAAGATATAGGTTTGGGTGTAAAAAGTAATAAAGATTTTAAAAAAGTGAAAAATGGCAAAAATCGAAATGTTTATGCTATTTTTAAGCATAGATAACTTTTTACAAAGTATTCTTTTTGTACATTGAATCTCTTTCCCGTGCCTTGATCGTATAATAAGTATATGCATTTTACGTATGCACCCCCAGACATTTATTTCGTTCATTTTTCCCATGTTAAATTCCCATAAGAGAAATTGAATCGCCCAAGTAAAACAGCACTTTTTTCTATTATTCAACATTTTTCAACTCATCAGCTGTAAAATCTAAACAACCAGAAAAAAATGCTACGTGTATCTTGATATTTTCATTTTATTCTTTTGAAACGCCTAAGTCTTGATTTTTTGGGACTAGATTTTATATAGGATTATAATCGATATCTAAAATGCAATTATCGCTCACTTCTACGCGAGTATCCTAACAATTAACCATCACTAATATTACAATAAATATAAAAAAAACACCCCATACCTCACAATACTAGTCTACACCTATATCAAGCACACTCTGCATAACATCGAAAAATCCCCACGAATTACGCATACATCTATACTTACATTAATACGCAAAGGGGGCTATGCAGGAACCCACGAAGGAGAAAAGGCGCAAAGCGCGCCGCTGCGGCATATATGTTATAACAACAAAACCGGTGATTTCGCGGTATATAACACGCGCGCGAGAGTCACTCGGGCCTCGGGCGATCCTCTTCCGCATTTCACATTATCGGAAAAATTTCCTCCTCTTCCTCCTCCTCCTCCCCCCGCGGAGTTGCGCGTGAGCGCGACGACCGCGAGGAACAACAATCCACGCGGGTTATATGCCCGCCGTATATATATATATATATATATATATATATATATATATATATACAAAGAGATGATGCTTACTCTCCGCGCTCGCGCGGTAAAATATAATACTGTAATAAGTACGAAGGGGGAAGCGGCGGCGGCGAGTAATGCGAGGTTTTGATATAGCAAAAGTGTGTGTGTGCGAGGGGAAGATGGTAGGTATCGGCTGGCGCAGGTATATCTGTATATATGGGTAGAACTGATTTTTTTGTCGGCCCGCATGCTTTGCGGGGCTATTGTGTTCGACACGCTTGCTCATTGTAGTCGACGGTCTTTTTTTATTGTTTACGTTTGAGTTTTTGCGTCAGGTGTGCGATTCGGTGCGCATACCGATTTTTCGAATACTTTACAAGATATATGGATTTGAAAGTATCGCTTAATCGAGACGCAGTATTCAACTCGGCTGCACTCTGACAAATCACGAAAATTCCGAGTCACTTATCCCCGCGCTCTTCAAAGCTCGACACACACACACATATATATATATAATGATGCAGTCGCGAGTATAGAAGATCTCGTTCTATATCGACTGCCATATACTATGCTCCGGCTACCGCCGCGACAATCTTTTTCGCATCGGCCGCTTGCGATCGCGATAAAGCCGTCGGACAATAATAAACAATGCGTGAAATGACAAGTAGAGGGGGGGGGGTAGTGTAGCTATATACTATATATATAGGCAACGGTGTTTCGTGAGATCCTTATCCTCGAGCCTCGCTACCGGCGCGCACGAACGCGCCCCCATCAATCATTCGCGCGTATATATGTTATATATATATATATACCTAAACATATAGTCGACATAGCGTTAAATAATGTACAGGCTGTTCGGTGTCGCAAACAACTTTCTTTTTAATTTATTCTTTTAATTTAGCTTTGATGCTTTTATACAACAAAATTGCGTATGGTGTTTTTAAAAGATATTTCGAAACAAATTGGATGGTGAGTGTTGTATAGGTCTCGTTATTCTCGATGAAGAGCGATTACGTATACTAGATCGCATTTATCATAATTAAAATATATATAAAATAAGAATATTCCGCCGTCGAAATATATAATAGTCAGCCATAAAATAATTAATACTGACGCTGATTTACCCCTGACGACTTCTCACTTTAGCTCATCTTGTATATAATATGCACGACAACTCAGCAACTCTTTGCGTCTTTTATTTCCAGAAAAGTTTCTCGAGCTACTCTACATATTATAATTAAACCCATATCACATGCACGCTTACTATTGCACAATTAAACCTTTCGTGCAGCTGATGCAGCTAAAAATCAGTGTATATGAGCATATCTACGAAAAATCAACACTTAATAGGCAGGACAAATGTTTAGCAGTAAAAAAAATAGAGTTTTTTTTTTATTTACGTAATTGAAAAGTAGCCATTGTTCAACAACGTGTCCTTAAATGTCTGGGGAACAAAGAGAAAATTCACACTTATAGGATCAAAGTATCTGAAAAATCGTTCCTTATCTTAAAAGTTGTCTACGCTTGAGAGTACTTGAAAAACATAAATATTTCGACCTATTATATAGAGATCAACGATTTTCCGCTTTTCTAAAATCCTTACAACTTTTGACCCGAAAGTCGAAAGTGAATTACTCAAATAAAAAAACACTATTTTTCGTCCATACTGTTTCCACATTTTTCCTGCCATCTATATGGGATCTAAACCACGAGAAAAAAATAGTCGCACATATGTGCCTCGATATTTTTCATTTTATCCTTTTACAACGCCTAAAGTATCGATTTTTTGTGGATATCCTCATATACATAAACTCGCGGTAGACCTATATACGTATAGGATCGTGAGTCGCATCAGTAGACGACGTGTTTCCCGGAGCTCACTGACGGCTTATGTCTCCCCGCGTGATGGATGAGATTCGCCGGTATCGCTTGTATCTCATCCCGGACTCGCGCGTCTATATCGGCTACCAGCGTTCGCTTATTAAACCGTTCGACTCTTCTCTTTCTGCCTCTCGTTAAACATACGTAAACGGGAGGAAGATCGATGACAAGTGTCGCCGGTTCTTAGGACGATTTTTAATGAGCCAGTATACTGCACTCGCAGACGCTCGTCCAATGCAGTCTACATATAAGAATAAATAATATCATATCGCTAATAGAACAATGTTCGTATAGACCGATGCCTCACCCGAACGCATCGATCTCCTGAGAAAAATGTCTGCTGAGAAATGAAGTTTTTCTCTGCGCAGACGCGCTATATACACACAGAGAGTGAGCACATGACTCCGCGCCATTACATCCGAAAATTGCATTCCCTCGATTTTCTCGTTTGTTGTGTAACGCGACTCGGCGCACAAGATTATTACGGTGAGCAGTATTATTTTCACCTGTTATCAAATTAGATATTGGCTTAGCGGATGTCTATAGAGGTGTATATATACTGAGAGAGAGAAGGGCAACGTTTCCTCGTGTGCACGTCTTACATTGCACGAGCTGTGTAATCTCGCAATAAAACGAGATCGCGCGCGGGCCTATTTTCTCGAAATTCCTCCGGGAATCCGAAAGAATGCCGTAATCGCTCTTCGAGCGATGAGTTCTTCGCGGAATTAAAGAATTTTACACTGCGCGCGCACGTCAATTGTTCGAGCTGATTACATATATAGATTGTTTAGAAATTTTGCTTCGCTATACTTTCGTCTTGTCGTGCTTTTATATTTGTATATTATTGTGCGTTTGTACATATTACAAGTGAGCGTTAACGATTGCTGAACCTGTCGTAAGTTCACTTGATAATGATACTTTTGAAGGGTTCATTTATCTAACAATCCAACAGTTTTCAGGACAAGATTTGCGTTACATTATCTGACTTAAAAACTAAATTAATTTACTGGCAAAATTATTATTATAAAAAATGCGTTTACAACGCTTTCATTGGTACACCGCAGATTCTATGAATAAGCCATAAAGAGTGTCGTCGCGTCGGCGTTTGCATAGAGTATACCTCCATCGACCGTCATCAGTTTAATCGACTCTCGCTCGAAAAATCTCACTCGGAAGGAAGAAGGGAATACGTGTATATAACACAAAGGGGGACCCGCGAGCGCGAAAGTCGACGCCCAGGTACGCACAGGTATATATATATATATATATATACACGCACCTATGTATATATACTGCATATATGTATGTATAGGCGCGCGGTCTCGTTACTACCTACAATAACGTGCTTACTTTTAAAACCGCTTATTACCGTGATTACCGACGCGGAGCATGTGTATACAATTTATGTTATTGAATCGCAGTTATCGGCGCGAGCCGTTTTCCCTGCGCGAGCTTTCTCTCGTCGGAGCTGTACACGCGTATTGGATTCTTTTTTCAGGTGATGGGGTTAGAAAACGCAGGCTTATTTGCATTATATTTTGCCATTGCGAAAATTAAGTTTAACCTTGATAAACTCGAATTTTCATTCGTCCTCGATGGTGTCTGACTGGACTTACTTATAATACACATCTACCTGTATATATAGCCGCGCACTTCTACATAATTCACATCAAGACTCGAAATTTCTGTCGACTGCTTCTGCGTTAGATCTCGGCAAACCTTTGCACCTCGATCAAAGTGGTTACAATGCCGTATGAAAAAATTTATTAAACAGCTACACAAGCCTCGCGCGTATACACTATATATATATATACAAACGCGCTTATTTTACAAGCTTACATATACCCGGCAGCAAAGTCGCCTTCCGCGCGCAAACTGGAGCTACCTATGTATATCTATATATACTTACACGCGGCTAGAGCAAAGAGAGAAGAAGAGCAAAGGATCGAAGGATAGTAATTACAGAAGCGGGACTCGAAGGCAAGCTTGATCCTCTTTCTTTCTCTCCTCTTCTCGTCAAGCCAGAGCTGCGAGGCACGATCACCGATAAGTATAGTAGTTGCTTCGCGAATCTTTCGCGCGTGTGTGTATGTATACACACACACACACACACGCCTATATGTATCTGTATACGGCGTTGTTGCTGCGCACTCCCGCTATCTCATTTTATTGGGTACAGGTCGCTTAAAAAATTTATCGCCAGAACACGCGCGACGCTCAACGAGAGTTCGTATATGTATTTCTGGAAAGTATAATAAGAGATTCCGCCGAGTCACGATTTTGTGATCATTCGTTCGAGTTATCTTCAGTTTTTCATTCTTTATTATAGCGTTTGTTAATTGTTGTAGTTTTTGTCCACGGAGTCGTGCACGTTACATTGATCGTTCGGTTGCGGAACTGCGTGAGCTAGTTGTAGTTTGCTTTAATCGGGATAATTTTTAAATCTATACATATATGCATGTAATAAATACATTTCCATAATAAAAACATATAAGCGCAACTAATATATATATTCGATGAAAATTAATTATATTTTTATAATTAAAAATAAAAATACAAAGAGAAACAAAAATGTTAATTCAAAGCTGCAGTTTTTGCGCTCTAAAGTAAATCCCGTGATGATAAATCCCCGGATATACCGTATAACCTGACCCCGTCATTATAACTCGATAGTTTTACCTCCTTTGCTCTCTTTTTCGCGCCTTGCGCGGGTATTCATACTTTGTTATATACTTATTATCCTTTCTCCGTTTCTGCACACGCTCAACGCTTCTTCTCGCAGAATTTTAATCGATTGTACATATATATATACACCTCTAAATAATTTTCAGATTCAGTATACTACTATTATTTTTTCAACCTTCCATTTCACGGGTTAAATGAAAAATGCTCGTCATATTCTCCGGTCACTTCTCGTCCACGTCCATAAGTATCGACCCCTTGGACTATATATATATATGTATATATATACGCACACTATATACGTAGTAGCAGCGAGTATATATACTTACCGGCTGCAGAGACCGGATTTGTCATTGATTCGAGGGGGTGAACGAGTCAGGGTAGCACAACGCCAAGGAAGTAGCCGCGGCTTTGCTTTTGCTCCCAGGACATCAATACTCGAACGTATATGGCGAATCGTAGTCGCTATATAGAGTTATGGGTCTATATATACATGTAGAGCTTTGGATTTTACTCCCACTATACCCGACGGCTCTTTGTATATATATAGCGCTGTCGATGGATTATTCGCACGAGAGAAGGGGATGGATGGTAGGGGTGCGTGGGATGCTATGCGCGAAGGGGTTTACGCAGTTCTATGGAGGACATCGTCGCATATGAAATTTTCGATCCTTTTAATATGTTCAAAGATATATCAATCTGATCTAACACGTTATTTCTTGTAGTTATCGAGTATGCAATACATCGGGTTTCCCCAGTGATGCTCGCCTTATTTATATTGCTCAATAATTTTAAAATATCCTTATGTCTGTGACTGACAGAGGAAAAACATAATAAGCCCACTTTTCCCGTTTTCGAAGAAAAGGGTTTAAAAGGCTTGAAATTAGAAAACGACATAAGTCTATTTCTCAGGATTTTTCAGAGTCGGAAACGGTAATCGGAAAGATCGTGCCTTTTATATCCGAAATAAACTTTGAAATGTCTGGAAAAATGGGATAAAAAACAATATTTCGTTACAAATCAGCAAAATATTAAGTCCCAGGAAAGTCACCGACGTATAAAAAAAAACTTTAACATGAACTTATCATTATTTTCCGGACAAAAAGTCTTTAAATAACAGATTTACACGGACTATCTATAATTGGTGTATATACGTGTCGTAGCTTCAGGGCAATGTTTTAACTTCTCAAATCATTTTTACACGAAAAGGACGTAATTGAAGATACAAAAATTACACATTTACGCCGATTTCCAAAAATGCGGACATTATTTTTTGTTCTGTCATCCATAACATCTATTATGCGCACCTGCTATTTATCATCGCATTATATTCTCGCTGTAATTATAGGCATTACAGAAAAATATTGTTTTCCAGCGCGAATCGAATGTTTCATTTGATTCAACATTAATTCAGTATACATATAGTGTACCGATATGTATATACATACGAGCCAATGCCGCATTACGAGATACGCGCGCGGGAATGACGCACTTGCAGTGAATTTTCAATTGCGCAATTATGTAAAAGAATGGCATTAAAAAGTATGCACATGTACGTTATTACGGATACGTTTATGTAACTTTTTCCACGATCGAACACAAGCAAACGCGCAAACCTGATGGGTATACACTTAATTCAAAGGATTTTAAGCGGCAGTAGCGGCGGACTATATTCTGGAGTCTCGCGCTTTCTACGAGAGATGGCGCAACCGGTACACAAGCGAGTTCATTCGTCTAATAAACATTTAACAATCGTTCGTAAAAGTGGTAAGTACTTGCGTTATGCTCATGCATAGGCTAGAGTATACGAGCAGTGTATAAGCGAGAAAATGACAATGATGAATAATTCGAGTGATTGTATAATAAAGATTGCATAGATTTATACATTCATTTCTTTTTTGCCGTCGGGCGATTTGTATGGTTTATCTCGTTAATTTAATGACGCGTAATTGATCATTACGCCTATACGGCGAGGATATATTTTAATTACACGTCTTTGCAATATTTCATCTCGCATTATAGACGATGTTTTAATCGAGGCTGAGTGATCGATTGACATCGGTAAAGGAGAAGTTTCTTGCGCGTAATTATTCAAGTATATATATATATATATATATATATATATAAGATACGGTATAAAGCGTATATGTACATAGAAAAGAATTTGCCTGAATTTGGCACGAGCATAGAGGCCGCATCGAATTTTTCGCCCCTTCATAACTTAACGAACAAAACATCAACTCTCTCGATCGAGGCTGCGCAGCAACACATCCCCCGCGATCTCCTTAGCACTTCTGACAGATCGAAAAGTGCGAATCTCGCTGTAAGCACAACGAGCGCACACATACCCGCAACTCTCTCTCTCTCTCTCTCTCTCTCTCTCTCTCTCTCTCTCTCTCTCTCCTGGGGCGCGCACGTTCTAGTTGAGGCGTAGATTTATTGGCGATAGCGCGCTCGATAACCGCTCTCGTGCATTACCACGCCCATCGCGCCCAACACATACCTATATATATAGATATATACCTGTACCTGCGTATATACTATACGTAGGTATGTACGCGAGAGGAAAAAATGTATATATGTGTACGCGTTTGGAAGGAGGCCGTGAAGAGGAGGAGGAGGAGGAGGAGGTAGAGGATGTCTGTGTAGGTTGTATATATGTACGCGCGGATTCCGCGCGTAACGTAACACCGTGGAGTCGCGGGCTGTATGGGCACACGCCTTTTGTTTTCTGGATGTGCAAGCTGCTGTTGTTGTTTCGCACATTTTTTAGGGATATTTAGCGACGAGATTTTGCATATTGATATTTTGAGGCGTTGGAGAGTCTTTATACTGATGCTCTTTCGTGAAAAATAGTTGGGATGTATTCAAGTTATTCTTATGTATGTATAGTAGTGTTCGCTCGCACATCTATCTATCCTTTTCTTTTCCGAGTATTGTAAAGCAGCGATTCTATTTTCATGACGGTCCAAATCGGCAATCTATCCGCGGGGATTTTCTCATTTTTTTACTAATAAATGCGACACCCTTGTTTCTATGGTACTATCGGCTGATCATATCGAAACCGAGTTGTAATTCCGAATTGTGCAGAACGAAATGAATTCGGATCCTCTCTGCTTGTCTAGTTGTCGATAAAATTTCGCCAATTTTACTATCTCGTATATACGAATCTATTTATTTACGAAACCTTGTTATAGTCAATTAGTTTTGACTATAACATACCTATGCGACGGTACAAATAGTGATGTCGCTGATATGGATTTGATGGACACGCGTTTGAAGGCAGTAGTGATTTAATAGACTAATTTTCAAAAATTTGTCTGATTAGATAATTGTGAGGATATCCAAAAAAATTGACATCAAGAAACACCTGTGGAACAATTTATCGTTTGAATTTCCTGAAAAATAGTGTTTTCATTACGAAATTGATATTTCAGCTATTATTTGCTCCCTGTTTGCTTGAGATAAGCATATTTTATTTCCTAATATATTGTAATATATTTAACCAATTGTACTTTTTCTTTAACTTTGAACAAACGAGCTTGCATTTGAAAAATTTTGCATTTCCAGAGTGCCAACCAGGTATGTTTGACGCATTATAAACCTATAGTTTGAGAATCTACCAGTTGGTAGCGCCTTCATAGTGACTAGTGCGTTTTTGAGTATCGATAGCGCAGTACTCAACTTTTCCTCGTAAATTCATGGACAAAATGTAAGCTCACTGTTCTAATAATGAAAAGCACTTTATATTTATGTAACTATGACAAATACGTTATTATAATTGTATATTTTATAAGGTATATGTAGAAATTTGTTACGGAACTGACATTTAAGGCATATTTTGCATTGATTAGTTTTAAATCAGGGCAGACATATCAGAATTTTTAACGTTAGTGTACCGTTGTAAATTATACAACAGAAAAAAATATGGAAAATTTTTTCAGCAATATATAAATGCTCCATATTTGGACACAGAATGTGCAAGTTATGGCGGAATCACCCGTATACATCCACGTATTCGCAACTGAATCAAGGCATTTAAACCCGCGTACAATCGTCCCTTTGTACAAACATATACTCCAGCGAACCTTCCGCATCCAAAAAACAAAACACGAGGAAAAAAAGCATAATCGAGCAAGCTTATATATACCCTCAAAGGCCAACTATACTCCACTAATATAATACATATAATACCACATCGCAGCCGCGCTTACATTCGTGCTCGAGAACAAATTGAAACGATGAATTTTTCATGCACCATAATACACAAACAGCCGATAATAATTCGAATGAAGCAGCAGCAGCAGCAGCTCCCCTCACTGTATGCAGTAGCATCTCGAATAACAATGCTCTCCCTCTCTCTCGCGCGGACGATCGCAGCCTGGCGAAATAGCACAACAAAAGCGCGCGCTGCATCGCGCCGATATGCAATCGGGCGCGAGGGTTAAACTGCGCCGCGCGGAGGGCGAAGAAATAGGCGTGGAAGATCACGACTCATAAATCCGCGATGGAAGCTCGCGATTTTTTATTTTCCCTCTCGGGCCTTCTGCGCGCAGCGTTACATCTCGGATATATCGCGCGCGCGCGCGGCCTTTTTAAATCGAGCGTAAACGAATCGCGATAGCGGACGAGCGAGAGGTACGTGTGCGCGCGCGCAAGTGATTCGCGAGTGAGATATAGAAGTTCTGTGGAGAAAGCGAGTATATATAAGCGATGATTTTCTGAAAAATTGCCGATTTTCGTCTTTTTGTATATATGTATATAATAGATATATATATACGGAGATGAAGGGGTTCTCCGGGAGTCGGTCGGGTGATAACAGACGGAAGAGGCACGATGGACTACTTGAGATAATTTTAGATTTCTCTGCGATGATTGTAACTATAGCTTTTTTATTATTATACATAAAGTTTGTAAAATCAAAGGCTGATGTTAATGTACATTATAACTTATATAGTGATATAAGAAATTTAGCGGTCTACTCGAGCTTATAGTTATAAAAAAGAAACGTAGCGTTCTACTCGAAATAGTTATACCGAGCGATAGAGTCATTTAAATAATTTGTGTATATTATCCCATCGAGATAATCCGCAAACTATCCCATGACAATAACGACAATAACGGCGACGCATTATAAAGTCAAAAACAAAACGCGATAAAAAATTTCGCATATATATAGACGAGCGAGAGCAGGAATGCTGGGAAGGAAGAGCCGCGCGCGCTAAAAGGTTAAATTGGCGCGTCTCGGCGTGTTGCCGCCGCTGCTCGTGAGAAGAGCGAAAGAAGATGAGGAACGTCGCGGGAGGTCGTCGCCGCCGCAGCCAGAGGATTGATGGATATGCGCCGATCGACGACGAGTCGCGCGCTCTTTCCTCTTCTCTACACATACTATATATCCGCTTCGGCTTTTAATCACTGCTCGTTAGCGCCTCCTTCGCCAAAGACTTGCTGTGTGTGCGCGATTTTATGATTCTTCATTTCTTCTTCTTCGTCTTCTTCTTCTTCTTCTTCTTTTTTTCCGTTCGCAAGGACGGTACGTCGATGCTCTCGTCATCAGGTATATATTATAATCATTTTCGTAATGTTATATTGTTTCGTACGCGCGTGCGCATTATTAACTCTGTAGGCTCGTCAAACTCGAAGGTGAGCTGAGAGGTAGAGGTATTTTGGAGGTGACGGCTCTGTCGATTGTTGTGCCACGGGTATATATATATATATATATATATATATACGTATACTCTGGCGATGATTGATAGCCGCACTTTGACGATCGATGTATATATGTAGGAAGGTATACGCCGGTAATGTGCGCTCTAAATTGTTTTATAGACATCGGACGCGGATGATTATACAGTGTTATTATTGCGGTAAATTTTCAATCGAATCCCAATGCGATGTGCTTCGAGGCATCGGTATATAAATAAAGTTCGCGTGTTATCGCACGGCAACAGTTTGTCAGATCGCGACTATAGCGGACGTAAAATCCTTATGCTAATCATATTATATATATCGTCCTCTCAATTCTAAACTCCGGCTGATTCGCACACACATGCGGAGATTTTTTCTTCTGGGAAGAATCATCGTGAGAACGATACCGGCGTCTCTCTCTCTTTCGCTCTTGGACGATTTTATTTCGTCGTCAGAGAAAGAGAAAGAGTGAGTAAGAAGCGCCTCGAATCGACCAACCAATGAACCACAAGCGCGCTCGCAAGAGAGAGAAAGATACGTGGCAGGTAAGAGCAGCAGCAGCAGCAGCTAGGCTCTTGCTTCTCTCTCTCTCTCTCTCTCTCCCTCGAGGGGGAGAGTTAGAGTCATATATTAGAGAGCTCTCGGGGACACCTAACAAGCTGCCAGGACACGTTTCCTGGAATCAGCGACGCTGCTCGGCCTCGAGTATATGTATATATATACCTATATACACACACACGCAGGTAAGCTGTGAGCTGCTGCTATTGCAACCCTTCCACATATAAGCGAGGAGGCTGTGCTCTGCTGCAGTGTCGTATGGAAGAGGGGAGAGGAGGTTGGTCTTTTGCTGCTGCTGCTTGCTCTGCTGCGCGTAGTTCTATACGGATTTTCTAAGAGGAGGAGGAGGAATTTGGCGTGAGCTGGGCGCGCATCTCTTCCTTGGATTCCTGTTCCATCATCGTGAGCTTCTCTCCAGCGATTTTAGCTATTTTCAAGAGGCTTCGTTTTGTTTTTCTCGCTTCGAGGGCTCTCGGCAGTGCGCGCAATTTGTCCACGCTGGAGAATCCCGACTGCGGCATCATCGGATTGCCGATTTCATCGTTGTTTTAAAGAGGCATATCCGGCTATAGTTTTGCATATGTACCAGTTGAAAATTTTCGTTATTACCTTTATATAGCAAGCCCTCGATTACATGAAAACTCATAATCGCCGAAAGAGGCCACTGGCACACACTGGTGTGTTATAACCAAGCGGCTGCGCACACGTTATAACCCTGTGCGAATCTCGGCTGTACACAACATCGGCGTCGTTATCGCAGCCGGGCCGCGTGTAGGACACGATGTGTTCCTGGATAGGCTGCTCCTATATATATATGCTTATATATGTAATATATACCTGCGAGCGTCGCGTCGCCCTCGAAATCGAGCGGAATGCACCCCGGACATCTCCGCACTTTGTACGTAATTTGCGCGTCCGGCTCACTTCGTTTCTTTTTCCTCCTTCGCCTGGAGAATGCAGTCGGGCTATATACAATGCGGGAATCGATTAATTAACGCGCGCGGGTATAACCTATATGTAGAACGGTCAATTATGCGCGCGTGAGATTTTTCAGCGACGAGGGAGATATATCCCGGGAATGCGTTTCTCCCGAAGGGGGTAGTGTTGCTCGCGGAATTTCGGAGGTGCTGATTTATGGAGTCGGTCGCGGGCGTATTGTTGCTTAATTGATTCGTTCGGAGATGCGTCGATATGTAAAATGCTGTGATTTTTTTTTTTCAAGAAAAAAATTTTACGCAAAGTCGCGTGTATATCTATGAGCATCGATGGATTTCCCATCGGCCGATGACTTAAACTGCGCGTGAGCGTGTGCCGGTACGGACTTTCCCATGATTGTATACATATATATTAGCCTTTGGAAATAATTTAACTAACGCGAGAGAGCAAATGCGCTGTACAGGTATATATATATATATATATATATATATATATATATATATATAGAAGTAGCGAGCTATTCTCGCGGCTCTCGAAAGTATTGATCGAATCGAACCTGTACATTATATAGTTGGCGTCTCTGCGGAGTAAGCGATGCCGTTGGGAAATAATAAAAACGTGTTTACAAGCAACGGATACCTATATATGTTCGAGTACATATCCAATAATATCTTACAATTGTCTACATAACGAGCGCATGGTAAGTATACATTAAATATATAACAACGCCGAGCTTCACACCTCAGAATATATAGCAACGAAGGCATTCCGAGATGAGCTCGGCTACTCCCTCGGCAAGTCCTTCGGCGTCAGTCTGTCTCCCGCGTCCCGATGCCTACATCCTCCTCTGCAAACACACACACGCGCTCTCGTATTATCCCGCGGCCAATCTCCGCTGCCCTTCGGGCCCTCTCTTATATGTAGGCATATATATATATACATACACAACACCAGTCGCTCTCTCTCTCCCCCACCGCGAGGTCTCGCGAGAGAGGGAAGAACAGGAGGGACACTAATTAGTGATTCCAGGAACCGAGAACACGAGCCGGTGTGTGTATATATATATACACGTATATACGCGGCTCGCGACTCTCTTAATATCGCGCTGTGGCTATACGAAGAGCGAGAGAGAGGACCGAACATATATACCCGACGACGCAGACAGTTTTAAATGTCGAATTTAAATCCGAGGTTCATTAATTCGTTACCCTTGACCCAGCCCGTACGACATTCTCCGTATATACACGCACACACACACACACACACATGGAGCGTCCTTTTTTTGTCGCGTCGTTCCCTCCTTGAATACGCTCTTATTTTATTCTCTCTCTCTCTCTGCGGCCCAAGAGAGAAAGAGTATAGAGGCTCGACGTTTTTCGTTTCGTTTTTCTCCGCGCGAGCCCGGCTGCTGCTGCTGCACGTGTGTACCTACACGCGTTGCCCTCGGAATATTACTAGATAACTCTCGTGTCCCCTCTTTGCTCCTTTCTTTTTCTTCTTCCTCGTCTTCTGCTCCTTCTTCTTCGGTGTACGTGTACTCCGCGGACCTACGGAGCGAATATAAGCGTGTGTGGGTGGGAGAAGAGGACCGTGAAGATATTTACGAACGGTTCAATTGCAGGACTCGATGTTCGCTCGGTGTACTCGGCTTGCTCGCTTTCGAGAAATTAATTAATTTACATTCGATCGATACCGCGATGCTGCGCGGCTGCGATTCGCCTGACGTTTTCTTTTTTGCTCTCGAGCGCGTGTCGCGGCAAATTTTTAATTGCCAACCAGGTGTATATATATATATACACAAGTATTTCGATTGTTTTCTGCTGATTGGCACGTTGAGAGGAAATTCGTGTTAGAACATTTTGTTTTTATCATTTTTATAAAGCAATAGTTTATAATAGACACGTGCACATCTTCATCATCCTCCCAATGACAAAAAGAAACTCTCGAAACTCGATGTCACCGCAAACACACAACTCTCCCTCCGCATATTATATTATATACTCATAAGCATGTAGCATCAGCTATGACTAATGATAGTCGAGTTCTTTTCTCAAGCCGATCGTTTTATAATACCACACGCGCCTCGTCTCTCGATGTCGTGGGTTCCGTCTAATTAATTATTTATTCTCCAACGGACGGTAACCCCGCCGGCGCCAAGTTTCTCACGGTGGCTCTCGACGGCGCCATTTTCAATTTCGAAGATATTCCTATATGTATATGTAAGAAAGAGAGAGAGAGAGAGAGAGAGAGAGAGAGAGAGAGAGAGAGAGAGAGAGACAAACATTTTGCGCGCGCTGGAAACGTTTAAATGCGCGCACGTCATCGCGAGAGAGCTGCGCGCGTGCGACGTGATTTACGTTTATGCCGGATCGTCTGACGGCTACCAGGAGGCTAATGGCTGCTCTTATGAAATCGATACCGAGTCCGCAGTAGTTTTTTGAGATTGTGGAGAAAAAAAATCAGTATAGGTGTCCGCGTTTTACGAATCTTCTCATAATGCGTTGTACTCTCATTCGGAATGTGTTTCAACAACTACCTACGTAAACTGCGACTCGCTTTATTATACTATTAACAATGTACATTTAACGATTTTTCGAGGACATCGTGTATATCCCGCCTCCCGCATCAGATTTGTCATGTACACTCAGATATGCGCATTTTAATCCACAACCTATGTAATATATCTGAAATAGAGAGAAGGAGAGCCTCGCACTGATTCCCAAGGCGTCGAAAAACGCTCCCACTCGCGCAGCTGATTTGCGCAACCGAGTGTCTATATATTCACGAGCTCACTTGCACACAATATCCCAGTACTGCTCAGGTATATATCCTTACACTTCAATACACGAGAAACTCGTGTGTCGCACGACCTCGATATCTGCAGCAGCAGTCCCCTCTGTACAGTAGGAAGAAAAAGATCAACTATTATATATATATATATATATATATATATATATATATATATATATATATATATATATATATAGAGAGAGAGAGAGAGAGAGAGAGAGAGAGAGAGAGAGAGAGAGAGAGAGAGAGAGAGAGAGAGAGAGAGAGAGTCTCAGGAGCAATCGAGAGGAGATCGACTCGAAAGAGCTCTGCCGCAGTAGCTAAGGGGGGTTGACAGTCGTGGAATGCGCGCCACTGTCTCGTTCACGAATAAAGAGGAGGTGTGTATATATATATATATATATATATATACGCGGGGGGAGGGAGGGCCGCGGAGAGAACGTGACTGGCGCGCGAGCAATTTACGTGGCTCGTCGCAATTTACGTCAAACGCCGGCGCGTGAATCGATCGTCGCGAGGGGCTACCGCGTGAGTCCCTCTTTCTCTCTGTCTCTCTCTCTCTCTCTCTTTGTTTTTCTTTTCTTTGTATATATACGCGGTATATACATGTATATAGTATATACCGTCACGAGAGAGAGCTGCGATATATCGAATAAATTACGATTATTCGCACGCTGGTGACCGCGAAGCTGCGAGACACTGCGTCGTCGACCGCGACGGGAAGCTTTTATATATATGCGTACGTCTCAAAAATAATTGTCAGCGTATGTATATACGCAGTTCTTTATATATCATCGCCGCGATAATTGCCGCCGCTGACGCCGCGTGTCTTTATTTCTCCGTTATGTTTCACGCCGCCTCTATACACTGCACTCACATAATCACTTAATTATACATACGACTTTTCCGCAAGGCAGAACTAAAGCAGCCGGCGATTTCCTGATGCGCGGAGAGAAATTTCGCCTCGGAGAGAGCCGCATATATAAAGGATCGAGCCACCGCGATCGCGCAAATAAACAATGGACGTCTCTTTCGCAAAGTAATTGAAGACACCCAACGCTGTTTCCTTGCGCTATATATATAAAATACTCTACCGCGTGCAGTGTGACGATGCGATCGATTCGGTTCAGTCTCTTTCTCTCTCATTCCCTCGTTCTATAAAGGCTCTTTCTCGAGAAAGCGCCGCGCCGTTTTACAATTGTATAACGAGCCGACGACTCGCCGAAAAGGCTCGCACAATGAGAGGGTTGACCGCCGCCGTAGTCCTCTCTTTCTCTCTCTCTCTCTCGCTCGAGGTTTTTTGCCCAATTGAATTGAATGTAAAACACGGCTTTACATCAATCCGAGCGCCGCGAGACTGAGTGACTGTGCGCGGCTGATTTAAGCGATGCTGCGCGCAAGGCCTTCTTACGTTATTATATATACCTATATCGAGCTTCCTTCTTGTTCTGTATTCTAGAGAGGATCCTCCGCGGCGTTAAAGTACGTATCGCGGGGTCTTTTATACTTATATATACTTTTGACTCGCGTATAAATCTAGGCGACTTTCGCGGGCCGAGGCGCTTTTTCATATATATATGCAGCGGCTTGCGATTTATAAGCTTGATG
Organism: Muscidifurax raptorellus; assembly: GCA_020010945.3. Lineage (NCBI taxonomy): Eukaryota > Metazoa > Arthropoda > Insecta > Hymenoptera > Pteromalidae > Muscidifurax > Muscidifurax raptorellus. The sequence goes on along the minus strand of CM052077.1, from coordinate 16,996,715 downwards.
TATATATCTATATATATATATATATATATATATATATATATATATACTGACGCTGCGGGTTGAATTGTTTATCACAAATTTATTGTCGTGGTAAACTATGGGAAGGAAATCAATGGAATAAGGACGGGTGCAGGGGATTATAGATGTACGCATGGTTAATTAAGCAATGAAATCTGCGGATTCTTGAAATAGAAAATTGCTATAAAATAAAGTAACGCGTCCGTAAAATTTAATAGTGCATTATGCAATATATATACAAGGTGTACAGTGGAGTAGAAGATTATTGTATGCAGCTGTGTCCGAGCAAAACGAATTTTCAATTACAGTTATAATACAATTCATTAAAAGCTTGCATCCGGAAGTTTCCGTGGAGCTTCTTCTATAGCTGTTTCTGGAGTCTAGCGCATACGTATATGTATGCATATAAGATAGGAGGCTCATGGACACTTTCCTACTTCCCTCAACTTATGCATATAATGCAGGCTTTTTTCTCTCCTGACTTACAACCAGCTGATCATCGCGCGCTAATTCAACACCAGTCTTATAAAATTGGGTCATCGAGAAATATCAAACACATCTAATAATCAATCCGAACAATCAAAAATCTCAATGTCGATTACCATCGAGCGTCACGCTCTCACTTTGACATAACTACTCGGCAACATACGCACGGCAAGAAGAACAACATCACCTATTTCTCTCCCTCTCTTTCTTGCTCCGCACACCTCTACATATATACCAACCAGACCTGCAGTGTCGACCGACATGATCGGCATCGTCTTTGCCGCTTTTTATATATACGGAGCAACTCTCGCTTTGTCGCCGCAGACGTTCCGGCTCCTTCTACGGAATATCCTCTCTTTTCTTTAAATATCGTCTTCGAGGGTGGACTGCGATTCTCTCGCTCTCTCGTGCACGCGCGTTTGGATTACTCTTATATACATATATATATATATATATATATATACCTATACCCGCGAGGGAAAGGAGTAGTCGGCGAGTTTATTTACGACTCCCCGGAGATTGATTGCGCGGGCAAAAACGCACGCACGCGAGAGCTCTGATTTGCATGAACTACTCGGGTATTCCTGCACCGACCGCTTATATATACACACACTATGGCTATATCTATATGTATATACATATAATACACACGCGCACACTTTTACTCCGGGGATATATTTTTTCGCGCAGAGACGCGGTGTTGCTTTTTGCACGGCGCCGGTATAGGATAAGCTTTTTGTCGGCCAGAATGAGTGAAATGCGCGCAAATGTATATAGTATATACATGTAGAATAAGCTTGCAGCTTGTATATGTATATAGCGTGAAGGTATGTCTAATGGAAAGTAGATCGCGCGGCTCGCGAGTGAATGACGTCGCGTTTCTTTTGATCCGCGTGTGTGTTGCGCTGAAAGTTTTTGCTCCTCTCTTATATATAATTATCGTCGTTGTTTCGAGAAGGTAGAACCATATATTTTCACTGCACCTACGAATTAATTAAATTCAGACTCGCGGCGCAGTCAACCTTCTCTCTCCTACATCCTCCTCGGAAATCTCTCGAACGCGAGTGTCAGAGGCAAGAGACGACAATTAAATATATATGTCTCCTCGTGGGTGCGTGACGCGAGAGTATATTTACTATATATACACACGTATAGTCAGGTATCGTGGATATAGAATATATAAGGGTGTATATATAGCCGCCGTTGTCTCGGGGCTGCAGCCGTATATTACGTTTCGTTTCGATCTGCGCCTTTCTGCTATATGCACCAGAGGTACGCGCGAATATAATATTGATGGGACTTTGCATGCGCGCAGAAAGGCGAAAAATAATTGTGGTGGTTTTATAATTGAAATCAGGTTGTTGTTACATACTATACTCGAAAATTATAATATCGACCAATTCAATGGTCGAAAATAAAGGAGCGATTCTCACAGCGCGATCAGTATAGAATGAAAAAATAAAGAAACAAAGGGCTGCTGCAGAGCATCAGGAGCGAGTCGCATCGCTCGAGCATTCCACGAGCTGATTTTATTTGTAGGCCGTCAGCTTGGAGCGCGAAGCTCTCGGCGCAGCATTGTGACCATACGCCGGAGAGGAGGAGGGCTATATAGCTGCAGAGATCGGGACACGAGCCACAGCAATTAATTCTCCTCTAGATTTATCGAGGATAGACTCGACGAGAGCTCGAGGTGTCTCTCTCTCTCTCCCTCTCTCTCTCTTACTTTCGTACGGTGTATATAATGCGCTATACCCTCGACCGCTTATTGACGCGCGTGTTCCATCTTTCTTAGTTTATATGCGAGCAATATTTGCGTTTATGAATTGCCCGCTGTACGAAGAGTAAAACAGTCGTCGCCGGCAGTATATATAGCCGGCACGAGAGGAAGAGCGCGTGGAAAATCTCATCGTCGCAGAAAAGCTCCGGAACGTATTAGAAAAGAATCGAGCAACGATCCTCGCGGAAATATACGACGCACGCGCTCTTGGCACACGACGCATACCTATATTATGCAATTCCTGGGTCCCAAAGCCCTGCGCTCTCTCACTCGCGATATAATATCGGCGGTCACGCTGTGCAGCGATGCAACCGGTTGTACTAACGGTACGGAAGCTGTCGTCGTCGATACCCTCCCCCCCCTCTCTCTCTCACTCCTTTAAACCCTCTCTCGCGTCGCGGTAAATTCAGTACAGCGAGGCTATACACACCCGAGCCATAAAGCAGGAGTTATCGTCGAGCCGTTGTCTCGCGGCCAGGTGCGCGCGAAATTCTCCTGTGTATGCTACGTCGCTATATATGTATATACGAAGGTATGTATACATATACACCCGCGAACTCTCGGCGGGAATGTTGAAATTGCGTTATATGCGCGCCGACCCCGAGAATTATCATATTTTCACGAGGCTCTGCGTATATATATATACACGCAAGGGGGAGAGATGCGGTTGTTCCTTTTTTTGGAGGGCGAGAACCGATTGTTTCGTTTTTTATTCTTGGGATTCGGCTGTTGCAGCGACTTGTTGTAGGTACGCGATGAAAGTACGGTGTTGCCGAGGTTTCGATGCTTTTATTTTGTATAAAGAGAGAGAAGAGTCGTGTTTTGTGTCCCTACAAACACTTTCCCGTGTAATAATTCAGAGAGGCGGGACCGAGACTCTGCTTGCAGCGTCTGTGTGTGTGTATATATATTCTTATTGTATTGGGACAGGCGTTACTTTACGCATTTTTGTTTTTAAATAACTCGAAGTTTATACTGTATATATACCTGATTGTGTATTAAAAATCGTACTCAGTTTTGATCGATATTTTTGATGTGATATCATAACCGTTAAGCAACTACTATAATAGCCGGACTCGTTGATAACGATAATTATGCATCTAAATGAAGTTTCGTTTTTACATTAATATAACGCAGACCACTTGCGCTCGATTTTCGACTATATAAGTACCTCGAAACGCAAGCGCACATATAAACGGAGAATCGTCGCGCAGCAGTATATATACCTAAAAGAGCGCCGCGGAGTCCCAAAAAAGAATCGAGCAGAGCAGTTAAAGATCCGCAGGAGTCGATAAGCAGAGCGGCATGTGATCGAGATTCGAGCGCCGCGCCTAAATATCGCGTCGGACCAATTTACCTCGTTGTGGGTGGCGCTGTATACACTGCAATTGAAGTGCCGCAAAGCGATTCTTGTATTTATACGCGCGCGTAATTTTTCAACGGGAATTCGTTAAAATATTGTACATCGATTTTGAAATCTGTGTAACTTTTCAGATTCTCTTTGACGGCTAGCATATAAGCACAATTAATTTGCGCGAATAATGTATGTAGATATATACATATATATATAGTGGTCTGCTAAATATGCCAAAAAAATCCTCGGCAGGCTTGCTCATTGGGCCAGTCGTGCCATAATTGTGGTTTCTCTAAGTAGATAGATGTCGAGTACAGCAAGACGCGAGAAATATTCCTACAATTTCGAATAAAATCCATCAGCAAGTTTATCTCCTCCTCTACTCAAATCCCATATGACCAGGACGTTCCCCAGAACCGTCGCTCCCACGTTATACTCGAAAACCGGGAAATCTCTGCTCGGCGAGGGATTATATAAGGGCAAGCGCGTTCAGGGGTAGTCGTTTTCTCGATCTCTCTCGCATGAATTTCATTCGGTGGCCCCCAATAAAATTAGCCTCCGCTGCGCGCGCGACTTCCCTCTTCCCATATACGAAGCAGCAGCAGCAGCAGCGCAGCAGCGTCCAGAGGAATAAATATCGCAATAAAAGAATCTGCGCTGCAGCGACGACTGCCGCGTCGGTATCGGGCGTATGATCGCGTGCACAGCTTCTCTCTCGATTGGCGCGAGGATATATACACACACACACACACACACACACACACACACACATATCCATACGCGGGGCCGACCCGCTGTGAGCGCTATCGCGAGAGCATCATCGCCCTCTGCGCATTTTCAGAAGCTGCCGAGAGGTATCCTCTCTCTCTTTCGTATTGTATATATATGCACGTGTATGCGTTGAGGTGTGCACTGCTGAGATATTTATACGCGGGGATGTGGGGGCAGAGAGGTATATGTATATGGCTATGTATGAGGAGAGGAGGGACACGTGTGTTTATGCTTATATGTGAGTATGTATATATAGGAGAAGCGCGCAGACCCCCTGGTGAAGGGGGAAGAGTTAGCGACGCGCGGTCTGCCGCGACCGACTCGAGGATATAATATACTCCGAGGGTATTTAGCGCGACGCAGCTGATTCTCTATATATGCGTGTATATATATGTGGTGGGAGTCGCGCGAGATAGCTTTTTGCCCTACTTTTTTACGATGCCTCTTGTTTGCTAACTTATGCGAATTATTTGGCAGTGGAGGTTTTCGAAATATTGATTGATTTATGTAAACAAATTTTCAGCCACCGGATTTCGAGTAAACGCCCGAAAGGTTCGAATAGAACCGCGGCGGAGAGATAAGCGAATACCGCGATCGGCCATGTATATATACTTATACATACAAATGACAATAATTATACATCCTAAAGAGACAAGAGCAGATAGATTTCGGAGAAGAAGCGGAACGCGACGCGTCCGCGCGCGCACACATCCCCAAAAAAGAGCCGACGATCATAAATAACTGGGAGGCCCTATAAACAACGAGCCGCGGGACACGCGCCGGTCGGCATTGATTCCGCGCTTTGCGCGCATATACAGCCTCTCTCGGTCTCGCGGCTGATGCCATTTATCATACAGAAAACAATAGGAACTGGCAAGACACGTGCTTCGCGCGCCCCGACGTGCGGATGCTTTTCGCAAGGTTCGAAGAGAGAGAGAGAGAGAGAGAGAGAGAGAGAGAGAGAGAGAGAGAGAGAGAGAGAGAGAGAGAGAGAGAGAGGAATTACGAGCGAGGAGTAGCTGACAAAATGACGGAATAAAGGTATAGTAGTATTATATGGTATATAGGAATTCTAAGCGGAGAACGTTGCTCGCAGTTTTGTTATAATTTAGGATTGGTAAGTTCTCGTTATATTGATATAGTTGGATCGGTTGCCGATGATAAGTGACCTAGTTGAAAAGGGTGGAATATTGAACTGGATATTTTTATCTGAAAAGTATGTGCGAGTTATTTTTGTTTTTCGATAAATGTAAACAAAAATAGGAAAGAGGGACACTATAATATCCGCGATCGTGTATTCAATCAATCTATAATTGTGAACATTATATTCTATTATATGCATCGTAGAAGTTCCATGAAAACGAGCAGAGAAAAAGGCCGCATTGACGACGAGGACGACAAAGCCAGAAGAAGAATAAATAAACGAAAAAAGGGAAGAGAAAGAAGGCCAGAGAGAAGAAGAGCGATATACGAGTGAAGCGCATGCAGCATAGTCACCGCCGCTCTCGAGAGCGAGACAGAAAGAGAAAAAGGAGGAGCCGCTTCATTTGTTGAGACAATATAACAATTCATTTTTGTCACATCCACTGTCGAAGATCTTTTATTGTCGTCTGGGTCCTGCTGCTGCTGCTGCCGACCGGTTCTCTCTCTCTCTCTCTCTCTCTCTCTCTCTCTTTTGCTAAACTATCCTTCCTCTCTCTCACTCTCTCCCTCGACCCTTTTCAAGACCCCTGGGCTCGCTCGGGCGCGTTATACACTGTATATATAAGAGTCAGCCGCGCGTAAATCTTGTCCTCCCTCGATTCTCCCTCCGAGAGAGTCCTTCTCTCTACTGCTCGCTCGCGCGCGCGCGAGCCTCGACTTACTTTTGCTGCCGCGCTTCCTCGATGCTGGAAGCTTCGCAATCGCAAATAAATTTCGAGCTGCGACGTAGCTTACGTTCCGCTCTGCGCGACCGCCACCACCTTTTATCATTTTGCGAATCGGAGCTGCGCGCGCGTGTGTATACATGTGGGCTTGGAGAACGGGAGGATAGTATGTGCAGAGGATATGCGAGCGCGTGAGCTGAGGATTTTTGTTTGGCCTGCAGTTGGGGAAAAATATCATGAGAGAGTGGAATTCACGAGTCGCTGGATTAATATATAATGCGTACGGTGTGCGGTTGATGCGGTATAGGTGTGGATCGTCGGGATGGAAACTTATGCGAGAGTGGAAACTATTTGACATTGTTCTTATTATGTTTATGTGTGAGAATTCTGTGGATATTATCGCGTTTTGAAATTAATAAAATTGTTCATTGTGGGCGAGGAATGTGGTGCTTCTTTCAAGAGAAAGCTTACTAACGTCAGCGAAAATTGTTAATAATGTGTGTTTTCAGGTATTTGCGAGGAATATGTTGGTTATTAAAATATATGCAAACTTGTGCGTGTATCTCTTTTAACCAACGAATTTTAATGCCAGTCTCGCGCTTTAGCTGGAATAATAATTTAGCTTCATCAAAATAACTCGTGTGTACACATATATACTTTTGTTAAATTGTTCGATCGTACATAAGCCATAAATAATCTGGCATAAGAGCCAAAAAATAATTGACAGCGCACAAGCTGGTTTTGTATCGAGAGACTATACCCAAGAGATCAGAGCTACAGAAGTTTCAAGTGCCGAAGATATATATATGAAACATTTCAGAAGTGCGTATACGCATAAGTATACACACGCGGAGACATGTCCTTAAACGGCATAATTTTATTCGAGCCAAGATGAGAATCGGCCGAGATCAAAATCCATCGGACGTTCGGGACAAATTGTCACGAATTTATGGATCGTTGTGACGCGGCCGAATACATACGACGCGGCGGCAGCTTATCATCGAAATCTCGCGTGTAGTTTCGGCATGAGAGAAGAACGGGAGCGCGAAACGCGATTTGGATTGAGAAGTTATTCGTGATGCATAACGCTGTTTAATCGCCTGAATCTATACATTGTTATTTCTCTATCGCGTAGCAAATTCCGATTGATGCGCAACTGTCTTACACTTGGTAACAAGTAAGCATAAATAATTTTCAACAAAAAAAGTATCCTTCCCGCAAGGCCGTAAAAAAATCTTCCCACCATCGCATGCCATCGCGTAAATGAAAATATTGGCGCCTATATGTGCAGCCGACAGCTCGGCGCGCATCAGAGCTACGTGAGAGCCGTCGCGCGGCGTCGAGCAAAAGACAAAATCCCGCGTATAATACACACACAAACACACACACAGAAAGTCTCTCCGTTACATATTTCACCTAAAATATTTCTCTACCGCACTAGAGAGCGGGAGAGACACGAGCAGAAGAAGATCCTTACCTCAGCCTCTATACGTCTTTCCTTCAAACGCTCGCGGCCGAAAAGTGGCAAGCGCCCAGCTAGATTTCGACGGCGATTGTCGAGATTCGTCGGCGAAAAGAAAGAACGGAGAGATGGAGAGCACATACACACACACACACTGCACTGCGCAGCGTCGGCCGCCGGACGTGAGCCGAATCCAAGAGTAGCCGGAGCGCGCAAGCTGGTTTCCGGTTTCGTGTATATACAGCGCACATTCTGTGTGTGCGCCTCGAGTTTTTTTTCGGCTTTGAGTTTTGTTATGTAGTATATACGCTTTGCCGCCTTTGAGCCGTGTTTTTATGTATGATTGCCGAGTTGTTGTGTACCCTTTTCTCGGGGATTTTTCAGCGGAGACTTAGCGCGGATTTTATGTGCCGAGTTGAGTGATGATTTAAGAAGTTGCGGGCTAAGGAATACATGCATTCGTAACATCCTCGGCTCAGTTTTTTGCGCTTTCTTTGCGCCGGGAATAATAAATAAAGTCGAAAAGTGTATATATATAATTTTTTTTTCAAACTAGACCGTGTGTACTGAATTCTCAAAGTATCGAGTTCGGACTCGAAGTATCTAAAATTTCACGAAGATCAGTGAGCACAGGTGCGCACACGAGCACACTATTCTTCCTCTATATTATATAGCTTCCAGATGTCGAATCTAGGTCCAACATACTTATAATCCATATATATGTATACGCGCTATATAGAGCGTCGACTTTCTAGCTATGATCGCGGTTCACTAAACCGGAATTCCACAGCTAATAATACGATTACGAAGCGCTATCGATCGTAGGTGGACCGAAAGCGTCGAGTCACCCGACGTTCTTTCATATTTCATCGAGACCAAAGGCTGCGCAAGGCGTCGAGAAGTTTGATTATACCAATGCCGTGCCTGCGAAAGAGCAAGAGAGAGAGAGAGAGAGAGAGAGAGAGAGAGAGAGAGAGAGAGAGAGAGATCGAACTGCGAAAGCCTCCGAAGAGTAGAGGATCGGTGACCCGATTTCTGATGAGCTCTCTGCGCTGCCAAGGATGAATTCTTCATTTTCCTTTTCAACTCGCTCTCCACTCTGTATAACATATATATGTATATAAGAGAGAAGGATGAAAAGAGAGAGAGAGAGAGAGAGAGAGAGAGAAAAAAGGCCAATTAAAAGTTTATAATGGGTTTCTGCCTCGGAAATCATATCTCCGCAGTAATCCAACACGATTACAGCGTCACCTTAATTCTCTCTCGCTGGATCAGTTCTCTGCTGTATACGCAGGCGCATGAAGGATATATATTGTTATTGCCCTCGTAATATGCGGCTCTTTCGCTGCGAGAGAGTGAAATTCTCATATTTGGCCGACGGATTATTTCGTCAGGAAGGTCGATAATGACATTTTCATTGTTACAGAGATATTAGAGATTGCGCTAATCCGAACGGACTTTTGATCTTCGCGCCTGTAATAGAGTGTGTATTGTTGACTCGATGTGCTTTTCTTGCGCGTGTAACGCGTGTGTTGACAATGCGGCCGAATGAAACGTCGATCCGAAGAAAAGGATGCTGTAATAGTTTTCGACCTACAGCCGAGAAACGTATATATATATAGGTGTATCACAATATTCAATTTGAAAAACAGTATGACTTCTCTAGCTTTCTAGCCCTTTTGTTATTCGAAGAAGCTAATTTAATCATACAGCGACAGGCAGTATATACGCGTTTGTTCTTTTTGAACTCCGAACTTGAAATACATACGATTAAAACATTATGCTCGTAAGTCCGTAATAGCTTGAGTACACAAATGCCGCAGTTTTCGTCAAAAAGGTGATCATGCTCCAAAAAAATGGCTATAACGGCAAATTCACAATCCATTAGCGCATGAATTAGCAGATCCGAAATACGTGTCAGTGCTCGAGCGAGCAGATATGGCGGCACGTCCGTAATAAACTTCTGTAAATACATCGAATTTACCGACGGGCAGCGCAATCCTTTCTTTTTTCCCTCTCGTTCCATTTAAAGTCGGCTCGCGCGCGCTCGCCTCGCTCACGTTCGAACAATGGTAATTACAAGGGGCAGACGCGGCCATTAGCTCAATATATATATATATATATATACAGCGGACGCGCGAGTGGCTGTCTTTATGTGCTTTTTTATTCTCTGCCGATTTCTTTTTATCTCTTATATGTATACGCGCACGCGCGTCAGAATCGATGTGTCGATGTGCCCCCGGCTGATTATAACCAGTTATTGGACCTCCGTAGTGAAAATTTGTTTGTAGCGATTCAGTGGGTTGAGTTACTTTTTAAAGCAAGCGTATTTTTTTGAGCAATCATTTGCTTATAGAAAATAGCTTATAATTGATGGACATCGACGGTCGATTATCAAAATACTATGAATGTTTTGAATAAAATTTGTAATTACTTTATCAGTTGGTTGGACTAAACATTGTTATATTTATTTTTAGTCCTCGAAGCATCCATCGAGGGAATGGTTCTGGTGAAGAAATTACCACAATCCATAGGTATAAGTCGCTGTAGAAAAATCGAAGTTAGGCATTATAAATTTAAAAAAACTACAAAAACAGATTTAGTAGGTTAGCCTAAGAATTCTATATAAAACAATTAATAAGCTTTTATTGCAAACACTTCTTATGGTCCGCTTTAAAATGCTATTTGCAAAAAACTTTTGCTAAATTTACCATCGTACACAAATGGTAAATGTATCCAAAAATATATGCATTTTGTTTTACCAGATATAAAACTATAATATTAGGATTTATATTCAAACAGATGACTAACCTGGTGCACTCAAATGATATAAAAACATGTTAAGTTAGTGCTCTCTATAGTTGGCCCTCGGCTTCGAGTTAAACCGATTGCCCCGCGCAGGTATATGTTGGGCGATTTTATATTCGAACGGCTTACATATCGGGTTGTCTTAAAATATTCAGACGCGCAAACATCCCGAACAAAATGTATTCCGAAAACATTCATACTTATCACCTGAAGCATACAGCGCTACGTGCTTCGGGAAATCCAGCGATCATTTTCCAATTTCACTTCAATTTGAATCTCTCCGTAATATCGAAAAGCAAAATGACTCGAGCGCGCGCATATAATCCTCGCACAGCGCAATCCCTGGACTCTCGCTCGCGGCCCATATATAGTGATTCGGCAAATATTTCCTATATACATATATATACCCATCTCCTCTCTTTCTCTCTGGCTCTTTTACTCTAGCCCAGAGAGGATCGCGCGCGCGCGCGCGCCGCGGGCGCGCATTGTTTCAAACGGCCCCGCGGGGAGGCTATAGTATGCTCGCGCGAGTCATTCGGGAGAATTAGTTCGGCCGCGGGGGTCCCTTGTTAAAGGAGCAAGAGAGAGACGCGAGCGTTGGACCACTCGTTCGTTCCCTTCTCGTATATACTTATATGTATGTAGTACATATACACAGGTATGAGCGAGAGTTTATACAGGCGCTTATATTACATCGACCTTATCGCAACGCTTCCCGATATCGTTGGGTCTGTATATCCTTTATTCATTCTCGCGGTGCCGTGTGCTGTGCTATGCGTCCTTTATAGTGATCGAAGGGGATTAAGCTTGTGCGAGGTGCCTCGCGCCCTCGCTCGCGCCTTTGGGGCTACCTGTACGCGATAGATTCCCGGAGAGACTGCGATGTGTGCCGCAGCGCGAGCGGGTGGGATTTTTATTGTCTAGATGACAGCTGCGGCGCGCTGTAGAAAACATCAGCGAAGTTATTTGTATTTTGTGGTGTTGTCGTGTGTAACACTAGAGTTTCATCCTTATCAAAATTTTGTGTTGTTTCGCTGCGTGTATATATACTTATAGGTGCCAATGCGCATGCTCTAAATTAATACTTCATAAAATTCTGAGAAAAAAGGCGAGGTTTCGTTTTGCGATTTGCCTCATTAGCTTGAACCAAAAGTGACTCTAACAAAGTGAAATTTGACCTTTTTAGCAGCGCTCCCTTGTAACAGTTTTTAACGATTTAACAGAACGTATCGGTGAAAGATTAAAAATTAACTTTATGAAATAGCCATTACGATTAAAAAGCTTAGAGTATCGCCCTTTTTTGAATTGAATAGTGAAATCGAATTCTCCACATAAGAAAAGTGCGCCAGTTTTCAGATTGTAGAAAGCAACATAATCTTTATTACTTAATTTTAGTCAATGAAAATAATTTTATAATACTTTACGTGGGAAACTCGATTTATAAATAATCAAGATAGCCAATTTATTCCAATAAACAGGAAAAGTTGTTTGAGGTAGTATACTCAGATCCAAGTGACAATTTTGCATTCCTATAACGACAACCTTGTATAAACCAATGTCCAGCAAGCCCGAGGAATGTAACCGATTTTTCTTGATAAATTATACCGCAAAGCCCTCACAATGCATCGTTTGTGCTCGTGTACGGCATTACATCCACAAATACCCGTGCAATTTTGTCAGCCACCTCCTCGCATTATGTCTCGCGCCTCCCAAGAAACACATACTACGTTATAAGAAGAAAGCGGGTTACATATATACCATCAATTTAATCCAGTCCTTCTCAACGCTATACGTATATATATACTTGCCTCCGTGATGCAATGCAATTACAATATCTGCAACGGCGGTCGAGAGGCTCGGAGGAAAAAAGTACTGCTGCTGCATATAGCGGCCGAGGAGTTTCTCATTTAGGCGCCGAGATGTTCGGCCGGTTGTAATTCGAGCGTTTAAGAGCGCCGAGAGGCGCCGCCCAGCGTTATATGTCCCCCGCGGGGTATAATGAGATTCGACGTATTCATAGTCATTCTTGTAATATAACGACTACAAACGATACTAATAGCGCACCGTTACAAAACGCGAGCTGCTCTTCTTCGCGTCGAGAGCTCGTGCGTATGCGTAATAGCAAGTGGATATATATATATATATATATATGGGTGGCGCACACGAAAAACTCGACTTATTGCCAGTGTCAATTGATGGTTTTTCATAAATTGTATAACTACAGAATTATGATTATTGCGACAATAAGCTGGTTCGGAAAACCATAAAAAATTGGCATGTTACCGAAGGAAATTTCGCACAGTCGATTTAGTCGTAATGAAGGGAAGGGGTGTCGGTTGAAGAAGCCAGCGCCGCCGATATATGCGTCGTACAACAACGGCAGCACACAGTCTGCGAGTGATCGAACATGGCAGGCCGCGATATCCATCGGCGGCGCATGTTACACGCTCCCTGCTATCGGCCCTCTATATATGGTAGCTCTACGACGCGCCAACAATGTCATCGGCCCTGTGAATTCTATATACGTGCCGACAGGTTATACTATGCAGGGCTATGTATGTATACACAAGAAATAGCGAATATTCTTCAAATTGCGTATTTATTGGAACATTCGCGTATATTTTTACTACAAAAAATCATTCTGGGAGCTTGGTTCAACGCACACTTGCTGCAAACCCATACAGCAATAAATCCAGCGCAGCGCCAAATTCATTTCGCTCACATATATATATTCTCACCCAGCACTTGCGTAATCATCGCTTTCTCTCGCTTCATCGTCCGTACATATAACGTGTACCAGTTCGCACTGAAAACAGTAGCCGCAGATCTTCGGGGTCCTCGCCGAAAACGGGTTTTCCCGCTGCAGCAGTGCAGTGTGTACGTGATGAATCGAGCTGATGCTCCGCAGCATGGATCTTATATATATACATTGTGGGAGAAGCATTTGTTGAGGGACGAGTTGGTCGGTGGACTGGGTTATTCGATATTATGTGCAGCCTTCGTTTCTGCTGCTGCTGCTGCTGCATGCAAGATGATCTTTTTTTTTATTAATTTCTGTTCACCCCCCCCCCTCTCTTTCTGTATACATAATGAATTGTAGTACTGAGTATTCAAAGTACTTTTCTTCTTATCATTAGTTTTGTTAAACGCCGATACGCGTGAGGCTATATACGTGTAGGATTTTGTTGTAAGTAGCTATACTCTCTAAAATCTGAAGAGTGAAATTTCGGATTGTTGCTCTATTCCTATTTCAAGAATGAGATATCTCACTGTTCAAAATACTAAATATATATTTTCGTAAATACAAACACAAGGTGCAGTAAACGAAAGTTACGTCACACGGCCTCTTCCTTTTGGCATCGATCCCGCGCATTCATCTAATGCAAGCCCGAAGCGTGAGACACCTTCCGAACCACACACATACACACACACACATTCAAGATTCTTTGAAAACGGCGCGACGCAGTTGCAGAGGCAGCCGATCGATCTTTCGTGAACTGTCCTCTCCGAAACTTCCTCGCGTACATCATCGTATACTCCTCTTGGTATATATAGAGGTAATATATATAACGACCTGCACAGCTGAGCGTAAAAAGTAGCTTTTGGAATTTCAAGGTCAAGGGTGCAGAGGAGCGCGGTGCGAGTCGATCCGAGACGCAGAGAAATGATCGATCACCTCGAGACAATGTCTGCGTGTGGGTATAATATATATATATATATATATTTTATATATATATATATATATATATATATATATATATATATATATATATATATATATTTATATAAAAGTTTCTCGCGCTCGTTACATGCGTCGTTCCGAGTTTGTTGACTTCTACATAAATGCGCGGATGACGCGTGTAAGGTGCTTTCCTCGTGTGCTGCAGTGTGCATCAGGTAAGCATAATCGTTTAGGATTGGATTGCAATGCAAAACCTATATTATTATTGCGTAAAAAGAAGTTTTACTACGTACAGTCGAGTTTTTATGCATAAAAAACATGTCCATTTCCGCTGACATTCACATTGCGCCTACTTGACAGCGAATATTTTACAAATTCTCGGTCCTCGACTGCACACACCCATCAGGACCGCAGAAATTTATTCAGCGATTCTAATTCTCGGAAGCCATCCCGTCGTCGAAAGCTCACTTTTTTCCCCATTATTTACGGCGCTTCCTGGCCAATAAATCGCCCCTAATTGCGCAGGTGAACGAGTTGACCCAACGTATAGATGCGTTATATATATATAGAAACACAAGTTTCTCTCTGTGAAAAAATACCTTCACACGACGTCGTCTCGCGGAAGAGGAGCACGACAGACATATAAGAGAGAGAGAGAGGATGACGTCTCTCCTGGGATACACGTTTATAAGTTTCATTCGGGTGACTCACCTGTGAGCCCGCGCTGCATTCTGTGTACGCGCCGAGCCGTGATATATCCCCCCACGAGAGACGGAGAGAATCCGCGCGTCATCGCGCGCGTCGTGACTTTGACTTGACGTACGGTCGCGCTATATGGTACGAAAAAAAAGAGCGAGAGTGGATGGTGTATTGTGTGTACGTGTGTGTGTGTGTGTGTATAATACAGCTAATCGAATTGAAAAAGTTTTGGGAATGATTCGGGTCGATGCTGCTGCTGCTGCTGCGGTGCTCGATCTCGGGATGATGTATTGGGCTATTGTTTGGAATTCGTGTGTTTTACGCGGCTGTAGCGCTGCGAGTGATGGGGTATATTGAGGCTGATTGATGTTGCCAGCCGAGTCTTGTATGTGTATGCGACGAGTGTTGTATCGTTCGAATACTTTCTGATAATTCTCGTAATCTTATTATAATACTCAATTGATCTCGTCTCGAGAAAATCGGTTCGGTGCAGTGTATTATATTAATTCATTTACGCGCAACCAACTTTGCTCGGTATACATATATAATACCATATTATAAGCTCTCGAAGTAATTAAACTTTCACAATCCACACACGCACACACGATTCCACCTGCGCGCTATTATATGCTCTCCCCCGTGATCAAAGCTAGATCTTCACCATATACACTGCACGCATCCCGGCGATCGATCATCAACCCTCCGCGATCTTCTCAGAACTATATATAAGCTTCTCTTTTTCTCTCGTCAGCAACGTCGTATTCCCCCACGTAGCACACAGCTTTTCGGCATCTTCGCCATTAGTCGTCGGTGCAACTTGTCCCGTATATATATATATATATATATACACTGCTATGCAACTGCAGTATATATATATACGTATATATCCACAGAGAGGGTGACTCGACGCGATAGATCTGCGCGCGCGACCGATATCAGATCAAATATCGAGAGGCTGTGCCGCGCGGGAGAGAAGAAAGACGGTAGCGCTGCACTACTGCGCGCGCGAGGTAGGTACCTATATATACGAGTATACGCGCGGCTCTTTCTCGCGACGGCGGCGGCGTCGATTGATTGCAGCGATTGCGCGCTCGAGCTGCATTCCTGCACTGCAGCGATGGCGAACGAATGGAGTAGCTTTGCTGCTGCTACTGCTGGATAGTGCACGTGCTTCATACATCGACTGCGCGGATGAATGCGAGGGTATATATATGTATACGAGATGGGGGTAGTGGGTGCGGGTGAAACAGCGCACAACATCGCGCACAGTGCGAAAACAATGCCGCGGAGAGTAATAACGTGTTAAATGTTGTTGCAAAGAATTATACTCGAATCGATGATTTGATTTTGAAAAATGTTGGAGTCATCAATTATTTTCCCGCGTTCCCACGAATCCTCGATATTTTTCAAATCTCAGCACTCGTGCAATCGCGCCATTAAAGCGCAGTACACTGCACATAGCAGATCTCCTTGGCACATGCGTATATATATATACGCTCACCTTCCTTGTAATTGACAAGCTTACTCTATACCTCAGTCCGTCCCTCCGCGTAAATACACGCATGCATCCTTCTATACGCCGCCGCCGCCATCGCCGCCGAAAAAGGTGTTCTCTTCCTTTTGTCCACTGCGCGAGAGTCGTCGTATAGGTATACTTTCCCAGGCCGCGAGAGAGAGAGAGAGAGAGAGAGAGAGAGAGAGAGAGAGCTGTGCGCGCAATCGTCGGCCGTCGAACAAGTGAAACGAGCGATCCATCCATCGTTCGGGTGTCCGCTCTCGGCTCGTTAACGATTCTGCATGAGTTGTCCTCTCTTTCTCTCCTCCTTCCTTCCTCCTTCTTACATCTCGCTGTGTCCTTCCTTCGCAGGATTTCGCGTCTCCCATCATCGTCGCATCCGCGATGTGGTCCCTCTCGTTCTTCTGACGCGAGGACCACCCCGTGAACCCGAAATCTATCCCCGTCTGTCACTATATACAGATACACCTGCTTATATGTGTGTGTGTGTGTGTGTGGTTGTATATAAACTTATACGGAGAGAGAGAGAGGGGGGGGAAGGGCTGGCGCTAAAGAGCCGCTGCTTTTTTTGGAGCGCCCAGTCGACAGGATGAATTACGCGTCGAGGTGAAAAGGAGAGCCGTTTATATATAGAATATATAGGAGGAGATAGAGGATTGTTGATGGGGATGCTCTTTGTGTCGCTATGTATGCGACTGCTGATGCTTCTATTCTACCACCGAGAGATTTGGGTATTATGTCCGGTGCGTCGCTCGGATGAACGATGATTTATTACGTACTGTGTGTTTCTCTGCCTGCTCTGAAATATTCGACGACTTAATTGTTACGTGCGCCGTCGAGATAAATAAAACAAACAAACTGCGTGAGAATTCCGTCTACGTATGTACATTGCATTTTCATTGGCACGGCTACCCACGCGCGCGACGATTGTCCGCGAGAGAATGTATAAATCCGAGGCAGTATTATAGGTTCAGGTATGGAGAGGTATATATATATAGGTATACCTACTCTATAGGAGCGAAAGAGAGAGAGAGAGAGAGAGAGAGAGAGAGACGGGGCGGTAGTTCGTTACACGTGTTGGATCCGCCCCGATAGCATCTCCCCGCTGCTGTTGCTCTGCGCGCGGGTATATCGATTTCACAAAAGATCGTGTGCAGCGCGGGCGTTGCAAGAGACGTCGCGCGGATCTTAGCGACGCGGTTATGTATACCGACTGTGTGAGTATGCGAGCGAGGAACTACCGAATTTCTCGGTTCTGCGTTCTTGATTATCGCATACGACGAACATTTTTCTAAAATTCTGATTGGCTACTGCAGAGGAGAAAGCCTCGTTAAGACGATTTACACAAGCTCCGAGAATAATATAGTTCGCCAATCGCCTAAACAACATCTGCTCTCCGATTCTCATTACTTTCCAGCCGATTGGGTCTAACCCCTCGGTCGACCTTTCTCTCTCTCTCTCTCGCTCAGAATCGCTCTATATTATATACAATATCGATTATGAAAATCTCTCGAATAAATAAAGCATCGCGCGGTTAAACTCGATCTTTCGCTATGGGCGTTGTGTGCCACAGAGCTCTCTCCCTTTGAAACGATACACACACATCTATATATGATAGAGGAGGAGTCTATACATATCCACTTAGCGCTAACGGTAGTAGTCGAAAGAGTCTCGAGCCAGAGCCCGATAAGCGCATATAAACTGCTGCATTCGCCAAACTTGCATTACATCTGCCAGCCCATATAGACACACGTACAATACTGTTGGAGTTGGTGTTGGCGTGTGTGTGTGTGTGTGTGTGAGAGAGAGAAGGTGCGAGAAGGAGAAAGAGCGATGATCGAGCAAACCGATTCCGATTACCGGCCAGTTTAGCGCTGGGCTCGGATCGCGCGTCGAGATAAAGGGGCCTCGGAGGCGCGAGAAAACGCGCCAGAAATAATTGCTCCTCGCGAGCGAAAAAGGTGGAGAGAAAGAGAGAGAGAGAGAGAGAGAGGAAGACGTCTCTTCTCTTAAGAGGTATATATACGATCCCCTGTTCGTGTGTGTGGTTGTGTGTGTTTGAGCCAGGGAGAGAAACGACCAATCGGAGAAGCGGATCGTAATGAAACGGCCGCCGCTCGCGCGCGAGCTGTAATTATCCCGTAATTAATGAAATATATACGCGGCCGCGAATGCGTTGAGTCGAGCTCGTTGGGATATCTGTCAAAATCGCGTGTATATGTATATATGGATATGTTTGTCGATTATTTTTTCTTCCGCGACGAGATTGCTGCAAACGGATTAGGTTTCGTGTTACCGACGACACCAGCTCGAGATTCTTTTCACCGCGCGTCATTACCACGAGGCTATTATCTCTCGACATATATATATATATATATATTATATACACATATACTACGAGCTATATGTATGTATGTATGTATGTATGTATTTATGCTTGTTTCTCGTTGAAATATGCGCTGATCTTGCCTTTCCTTGTAAAAGCCGAGAAATCAATGTCTTCAAACTCGTGTCTTATATATATAATTAAGCGATGGCTCGTCGTTTTTAAAAGATCGATAACCTTTCACCTGCTGTATACCTGCACACATAATTATAAACTTTCCCGCCTAATCTATTCTCCGCGTATTGAAAGAACAAGGGAATTACACGTCTCCAAAGCAAAGAACTTTTGGTATTTTTCTCTCGCCATCGCATCATTTCAGTATTTATAGACCACGCGCAGGAGGGAGGAATTAAAGGACGTATACGCGAGAGTCACGCACTCTCGAGGTCTTATCGTCGCAACTATATATATATATATATATATATATATATATATATATATATATATATATATATAAGAGAGGGAGAGAGAAAGCGTCTGGACTCGAGGGAAGGAAGGTTGGTTCCCAGGACGCTTTTTTCTCGGCCAGCTTCAATCGGCCCGCGCGCAGAAACCCGGAAGAGAGATTTCGTTTCCAGTTACTGGCCATCTCGCTCTGAGAGTATGTCTTGCACGTGTGCGGGGATACTCTTTTATATACCTATATACACACACACACGCAGCTTGTGCAGAACGACGCGATCTTGTCGCAAAGCGCGTGCAAGTATGTGTATATATAAAGGATGCCAGGTTGGCTCTTTTCTCACAGAGCACCGGGCGTTTGTTTGTTTTATCAACGATTTTAGCAAAATACTAGTAATAATGACGAGCCACCCCAAAGCCACAGTATTAATTTTTAATTGCCCTCGAGTCCACGCTGAGTAATGACCGTGCGACGAAGGCCACCTTGAAAAATCAACTTAGCTCTCGAAAACAATGGGAAGCTGCGAATTTCGTATATATATATATATATATACGACCGCCGCGTGCTGAGTACACTGCGTATTATATATATATATATATATATATATATATATATATATATATATATATATATATATATATATATATATATATATATATACGGAAAGACGCGCGCGGTAGGTGGAGGGTCTCTTTTCCTTCGGCGACAGTCGAGAGACGCAACGTTCAGGGCTAATTAAATAATCCTTTGGGACCCTCCCCCCCCCCAACCCTTCGATGCCCGCGCGCGGGAGAAACAGGTCGATACATCTCATTGTAACAGGATAAACAGGAGTTAGGACACGCAGCAAAGGAGGAGGATGAACGAAACTGAGAAGATCGCGCAGGAAAATAAAAGAAGCGAGGGGGACGAGGTTAAAAAGACGTAGCCACCACGGCCACCGGTCGCTGGAATCCGAGATCGCGTTTGATCGCAATTAAGCCTCTCCCTCTCTCCGGCAGACTACTACTCTTTTGCTGCGAATATTTTATCCTGGCTTTGGCTGTGCTATATATACAAACACAAGGAGAAAGAGAGAGCGAATTTGAATACGATCTTTCGAGACGACGACGGGATTCTGGCTCTCTGGGCGAAACAATGGAACATCGCGGGACCACACGGGAAGCGAGCAAATGGTCGAACAACCCGGGGACATGCGTTCCGGCGCAAGCTTCCAAAGACGAGTAACTGCAGCCGGCGAGCCGGAGGTACGCCGTGACGATGTTCTTCGTTTTTGCCACTCCTGCTGCTATGAGAAAATTATTCTGCCGAGCTTTCAAGCTCGATTTAAAAATTATGGACGGATGAGAATAGTACGGAAACCCGCGAGCAAAAAGCAAACCAAATTTCCAGCAGCAGTAGTTAACAAGCAGAAAATATCGTCAGATTATCAGCGCGAGACAAGCATCTATATAAATCTCGCGTACGCGCGAGGGTACGAAAATGATGAGCTGATGCATCACAGCGAAGAGCCGAGACAAATGGGTCAACGCACGCGGCTGATGTGTGTGTGTGTGTGTGTATATATATATACGTATATATCTGCGGCGAGCCTGAGTCAGCGCAGACGGCTCGGGATCTATGCTAATCGCGACGCATCCGCGCTCCTTTTCACCGCAGCTGATTAATATTTTCGTGTGGGCTCGTTCTCATGCGACGCGAACCACCGGGACAGCTCTTTTTTTTGCCGTTGGCTCGTGAGAGAGTTATTTTGGGACTGCAGTTTTTGCCGGATTTAGAGGCTTATATATATATATATATATATATATATATATATATACGTGTGCGGGGGAAGTGTGAGTCGATCTGTGGTTGTTGCATAATTTTAACTCGACGGCATATCTTTCATCAGGTGTCACAGAATCCGGATATTTTTGAACCGCGCACTATTATACCCCGCGCAGAAAGAGTTACGCGATAACTATATACAATACAGCGAGCAGAGAGAGAGAGAGAGACTGCAGGCCGCCTTTGTTTCTCTCTTCGCTCGCATTGCTATGCGTCGAGTCGGGGTCGCCGCATAAAGCATCCCCCGGGTCACGAGATTCGGCCGGCGCAAACGAATTCCACGAGAGAAGCTGCACACCGGTAACACAGCGCAGAGAACGAGTTAAAGGAGAGAAGTCTCGCCTTACGCCTAGAGGAAAAAAAACAACGATCCTACCTCGCGCGACATTGAAATTCCGTGCAGGAGGTGCCCCGGGGGTAAATGTGTACAACGTTGCTCTTTCTCAGCTTTTATATTCGAGGAACCGAGAGAGGAGGGATACACATACGTCGAGAATTTTCTCTCCGGAGATTCTCGCGCGTACACGACGTATTTACGACGTCGAGCACAATGAGAGATTTTCGTTTTGTTTTCTTACTTTTTCTTTTCCTTTCGTTTCTTCAGGTCGAGAGAAAGACGGGAATTCGGCCCTCGTACGTATGCGCGATCGCTTTATCAACCGTTATGGATTCGAAAACGATAAAGACTTCGGGAGAGAGATATGTGCGCGAGACGTGATCGCATCATCTGATGCGGCCTTTTGTCGTCGAGGTTGTTGCTGCTACTACTTTTTTTCATCAGGGATGTCGCAACGCTTTCACTTTGATAAAAGTCCGGAGACAAAGTGTTTCTTAATTTCGTCGCTCGGAGATTCAATTTCGGGAGATGCTATCGAGGGTATATTGTAGAGGCCTGTTATTTCGAGATGGAGCTTTTTTTCTTGTGTCTTTTGTTAGACGATTGTATTTTCAATTTAATTATATTGCGTTGCGGTTTATCTGAGTACATAATAATTGCGTCCTTCGTCGTGAAGATACTTTCTATATATGAGCGATGGACTATTTTATATACAAAATTGAGAGTGTTACAGGTGTACAATCTTCCTTCTGCAGAATTTCTGCACGTATCAAGATAACGTCGTTATTTCCTTACATTTTAATTACAACCGTCACTTTTTCAACGCGCAGATGGAAAAATCTGTGTCTACCATAAGTATAACAACCTCGTGAGAAAACAGTTACACACACTGCATCGCGAGATCCCGTATCGTCGCTGCACAGCCTGCACTTACAGATTAAAAAGCCATTCGCCGAATTGAGATGATCTCTGAAAAATAATAGAAATAAAACCGAGGGAGAAATAGTCTCGCTCGAGGTGAGCGCATAAAGTGTACGGAAGATGATAGCCGCCGCCGCCGCCGTGGTGACACATGCGCGCTGAGGCGTCTGCCGCTGCAGCCGATAGGCATCTCTCGCGGCTTGTATCGCCGCTATGTGGCTGTGACCAGAATTCCATTATTCCTGACTGAAGGTTGCTTGCCTGGCTCGGGAGTAACACATTTCAATTACGACACCCGCGGATTTACGCAACTGATGCGAGCTGTGATGGCTTTGTTTTGAGAGGAGGAGATGAATTGTGGAGAGGAGTTTTTGCCAGATGATTTTGCTGCTTTCTCGAAGAGACATCCGCGGAATTCGATTATTTATCGGACGATGTTTCGAAATGTGTCAAAAAAGTTGCAAATGTTTCACTTTCTCCAAAATGTTGTATAACGGTTAATAGCGAGTGATTAATGGCTAGTTTATTTTCGAAATATAATTCCTATCATCAAAACTACTGTTTGGATCAGCATACCATGATATAATTGCTATACTGTTATTGTAGCGAGCTTTTTTCAATTACCCAGCCTAAAGCTGAGTCTACTCATATTATGATATAATGTGTTCTCAAAGTGTTCTCTTATAGAGAAAGCAATACATATATACGATCACATATTCCCTACGTATTCTTAGTCAACCAAATTTCTGCCAATTAACATGTTATGACAGGTCGAAGAAAATTAAGCCGTGTACAGCTTAACCCAACGGGCTATACCAACTGCACGCGGAGATCGAAAAACAATAAGCCGCTATCAGATTTCCATCCCGATAGAAATCTCATTAGCTACGTGCGCCTCTTGAGCCCTTTCCGCGCGTCTGATACTCCTGCACATACACTCTCCCGCCTTTATGAGATGAAAGCACCAGATGAGGATCGAATGAAAGGTGCGCGCGCGTGTGTGCTTCTCTCCTTTTCGATCGATTAGATGCGCAGTCGAGATTTTCGGAAAAAAGCTGCTTTACGTGCGCTCTTTTCGGCTGTGTCGTAACAATCATCCGGGTCAGATTTTTGTCACCGAGACGATGGATATTGTATATATGCGTGTGCGTATTATAATACTGTATACTGGCGCGTGCGACGCCGCGAGCTAAGTTTCTTTTTATAAAATCACCGCGCGCAGCCAGAGGAGAACGAGTTTTTTTGTTTCCGAGATGAACGAATATATATAAGCTTTAAATGCTTCTAAAATACTAATTTTCGGCGTGCGTGTGTTGTACGACGGTCTTTCCGAGTAGCTCATGTATAATTATGTCGGGAATGTCTTTCTGAAGAAGATGAAAGTCCGATGTTGGAAGATTTCCAGTTTCTAATGGATGGAAATGATTTTTTAAAGGCTCTCCCTCTCTTTCTCTCTCTCTCTCTCTCTGTCCGGCATAGATAAGCTGTATTTTTGCAAACTGGTATTTTTGCTTCGTCAGCGGACACGCGTTAGATCTTGAGTGATTGCGAAATGGAGTAATTTTGCTTGACAATGAGGAACGTGTGCGTTTCATTAAACAGGTGTTATATAGCATGTCGAATAGAGTGATATACCTGCCTTGCAATGTTCGGCTGTTTCTACTTAGCACACGAGTAGATGCCTTATCTGCTATATATCATTATATATTTTCGTTTGTAAATTCCGAAAATAATGACCAATATTTATTTAGAAACGTAGCGTGTTTTCCCTCGTTTTTCCATCTTAAACAGTTTATTATTCATTATTCATCGCCAGAGTTCCAGCATGTATATACACACACTCGAGTAAATAGGCTGTTCTTGATATCCGCGTCCATGCAAAGCATTAAATAATACATTTCTTCCGCAAACTGAAATTCGGACATTACACATACATAATCGCGTGAATTGGCTGGTATTCGTGACCGCAGTTGGCGCAGGCGATATTTAAATTTTTCAGACTCCTTTATATATGATTGATTATACGCATGTGCAGAGGTAACGAGCATTTATTTATTATAAACATGGGTATACTTTCTTGGCAGCTTATCGTCGCGAGTATATAGAATGATTAGTATATATGAAAGCGACGCACCGAATCAACGATGGAAATGGAATAATAATCGTGGCTATAGATTGAGAAAAAATTAAATACTTAATTGCTTCTGATGGTTTTCTCCGTACACTCGCGTACATACAAGGTTTGCAACATTATTTCGCATAATCCCCGGCGAAAAAAGGCAGTAAATAATTCGGAAAATCGATGCCGATGCGCGGCAGGTGCGTCACGTACATGCGTCATCCCCCGAAATTTTTCCGTGTCCCGCGGCAAACTCGTTAACAACGTGTAGCTACATACCCTCGTCCGCAGAATACATTTTCGACTCTCCCCGCCTTCGCGGCGACTGCAAGCGCAGTCATGCTATCTTATCGGCTCGACGCATCGCATCCGGTCTCTCCGCTACGCATTTCGGGAATTATAACGCGAGTCTATATATACATACGAATACAGTCGCGTGATGCGAGGTGTCGCGCTATGCAGAAGGGCCGGCTGCATCGCGCGGCGAGACTGACTTTTTATGCGCTCGTTACGCGCGACTTTGGCGACGTTTAATTTTTTTTTTTATTTTTCGGGAGGGTTGCCGATCATTATATGCGTAATTGGGAGTACGCCGCGCACGTTGGTATAGTGCGGTGGCTGCTAATATATATTTTCACGATGCGAGTAATTGAAATTTTTCGATCTATGTACTCTTTTATGATCGAAGAAATATTCGAGTGAATTTCCACCCACGTATACACTTTGCGCGGCCAGCTCATACACCGCATAGCAATAAAATACGCGGTAATTTATAGCCCTTTCCGGGACACAGCGCGCTCTACATTTTTCACGAATAAATTTAAAAATTCATGCTCACACATACGTAGAGGCGAGCTCGGCAAACGAGCTCAGCTCTCGCGGCCGATTCTTAAAGCGTAATTGCTCGACGCGTGACCCGCCCTTATCGCGAGCATTAATCGACCCAGGAGAGAGGGAGAGAAATATATATATACGTATAAAACAGCCCTCGCGCGCGGCGCGTTCGAAAAAAAATGTCCTCATTAATTCATTGGCCGTTTTATACGTCCGACGCGATGGAATATCCCGAGCGCTAGCTGACGAGGAGTCACGCGACGCGCGAGGCGTTGTACACTTTAGCGGTTTGCTTTGTACCGCGTGTTATACGTGTGATTGGAATCGTACGCGCATATATGAGAAAATCGAGAAAAGGAGCCGAGGGTCAGAGCTTGGACAGCCTGTCGCGTCTATCCTCGAGCTGGACACGCTATTAGGCGGGAGTAGAGGATTATATGTGTATTATATATAGTTTCTGTTTGGGTATAATAGTGTGTCGTTGTTGCTGGTGCTGGGCTGGACGAAGAATATAGTGGATATGGGCTTGATTTATTTTTTTGAAATTTTTCGCCATTCTTTCTTCGCCAAAGATAATGAGGAATTCTTTTTAATCGGTCTTTTTCAGGATGCGAATAAAAATCCTCAAACGATGAGTGCACGACGTTGACAAAAAACAATTAAAGTGCGACTATAAAACCATGTCACGAAGCAATTTTCACATGTTCCATTGATTTTTTGCACATTTTATAATATAATGAATGAGATAAAACTAGTTAGGAAAGTGTGCTCCCTTTTTGAAAAATTCCCATTTCGCGACCCCAAGGGACCGGCAGATTTAAAAAAATGTCCTCATATAATGCCACAAAATCATTTCAACAAACTACATATACAGCAAACCGGTGTGTATGAAGCCATCGATTGATACTCGTCGGCAAAACAATCCAATCCCAGCTGGCAATTTCTCGAAAATCCCCGAATGATCGATTCGCGCGCGAGCGCAGCGCAAAGTGAGTGAAAAACAATAGCAGTAAATCGGCTCGCGTTCGAGACTATGCATATACCATATATATGTATATACAGCAGCGAACTCGCGTAGCTTTAATGCATTCGAAATTACTTACTCTCGTCAGCAGCCGCATACCCTCACACACACATACACAGTCCTCTCTCGGTTAAATGGTATAGATTCATGGCTGATCGCACATCCCCGATAGCGCACTCGTAATTAGGTGTTCGTAGAGATGGAAGATATTCGCAGCGGCGGCGGCGGCGGCCCTCTCTGTATACATACATCGCATGATTTCAGCGGCACGATCGGCCTCCGCAATTCCGTCGTTTCGCGGAACGGCCGCGGGAAAGCCGAGTTACCGCCTCTATTATGGCTCTCGAGAAATGTCTGTGTGTGTGTGTGTGCAGCTATGGAGTCGCGCGCTTTTTACGAGGGGGCGATTAATTTTTTTACGAGCGCTATCGAACGGGAGGGTGTATGAGCTGAGCGGAGGACGATAAGTTTTGCGGAGCTGCTGCTGGGATTTTTTTATAGGGGGTGTAAAAAGGTGGACTGCGTTTGTGTGCATATATATTATGCGGTGTGTTTCGCTGCACTGATTCTCAGTTTATGCATCAGCGAGTGAAAATTGCGAGGGGGGGGGGGATTATGTGGGTGATATCGTAGAGAAAGGATTTTATGGGGTTGACAATGTGTGGGTAGACGTTTCGTGGTTGTTTATTTTGACTTTGAATATAGAATAATAAAAATGGTAACGCGAGGACTCATGCGGGAAAACGTCTCAACAATGCACCTGATATGTGGAACCGCAATCAGAATTGTGCGCGCAAGTTTTGATTTGGAAAGTAGAAAGAGTCTGTGCGCCACCTATCGCCAGCAGCCAGGAACTAGTAAGCCAGATAGAAAGATTGGAAAAGGATATATTCGGGTCTGTTTATTCTCTATATTTGTCAGTTTTTTGAATGCTTATTTATCACGAAGTACTTTGGGAAGTTATAGAAGAAGTACCCCTAAATTTCTGGATTGTCAAATATTCTTTCATCAAAAACAATACTTACGATTAGCTAATCAGAATTATTAAAATTTATATACTTCGAAGAAACAAAATCCAGCCTCAAAGGGTTGACGATTCAACGCGAGTCCGAAGATCCTTGTCTCCGGTGACATAATGCCCAACTCCACATCGCATACGAAATTACGGTCACGAGCTGCTGCCATAATATATATGGCATATACGAAACGCACAACAGTCTGAATTTCTCGCTGTCGTCGTAAACACTCGGCCACATACGTGATCATTTTTCCGCGCTCTCTCGCCGCGTTTAAACGAAAATTATATCGAACGCCGAACGAATTTCAATCGGGCATCCGCATACTTATACAGCCAATGGGAGGAAAAGCGCAGCTACTCGAGTCTCCTTAGGTATTCGAGTCTCGAACCGAGACGAACCGTTCGGAATGCAGTTAATTTCGAGTGTGATAGAGAGTGCAGTGCGCGCTTTATAATATGCGAGTACTCGCTCTCGGGGTTCTTGACTCGATTCGTGCCGTAAATTAATTACCGATTTATTTACCGCCGAGTTTTATTTTCATTTATGAACTCATTTCAGAATGGCCGTTATAGAACCTTTACACTTTGCAACAGAAATAATTTCGTACACAGCTCAGATGGCGCGGCGATAAAAACAAAATGAATAAGCGGTAAAATTTTCAGGCCCGAATAATTCCACCTGCGCACTTCGCGCCGAATTTGAAAAACCAGGCGCGATTTAATTTTTTTCCCGGACGATAAAGATATTGTTTAACGATCGAGCTCTGGGCAGGTAAAGTATATACGTATTTCGCATGAAAAATATTCTCGCAGCTCTCGGTCTTGGAGAAATAAAAAGAAAGCAGAGAGTCGCGAGGAGGGAGCGCGTGCAGCCGATCAGTGTGGGAGATGATTTCCTTGGAATTATGCTAATCGCTTTCTAAGAAACGCGTTGTTCCTCTACCACGTCGAGAGTCTTCCACGCCACGCGCTTACACGGTTTAATTCCCAAAAAGCCGTCGTTCCGCCGTGTCGTTCACTTTGGTGTAAAACGCGTCACTATGTATAAAATACTGCGGGGAAATTTATATTTTCGATCGACACGGTAATGTTCAAGTTTTCGTGCAGAAATATCAAAGTTAATTCTATATAATGCGATATATAAGCGGCTCGAGGAAAAGTTGCAAAGTATGTGGAGTCGGTCATTGGAAGCTCTCGCTAGGTTCAGCAAAGAGCCATTAGCCTCTCTCGCGGCGTGTCGCGGAACTAACGCCGCTGAATTAACAAGTACTCGCTGTGCGACCATACATCACCGCTCGCGCGAGGTGTCAACCGATTCAGAGAATCGTCTTCCACGATCTCCGAACGAGCGCACGAAACGATTTACCGCCGTCGGAATAAGCCACCTCACGCTCTCTTATATACTCTCTCGCTCAACAGCCTACCTTCTTCTTCTTCTTTATTTCTTTCTTTCTTTAGTTGGCTCTTTCTCGTCGCTCTCTACTTCTCCCGCTTATATATATAGTATACGCGTGTGAGAGACTCGCTCGTTGGGGCACAAAGTATATATATATATATCTATGCAGGGATACTTTTAATTGCCCGCCTGATTGTAAATCACCTTAATTGCATTATGTTTCGGAAATTTCAGTTATTCTTTGTTCTCCTATATTCCGTATACATACGTACCTGACGTGTATATAACATACACGGCCCATACAGGACAATCGTATACATATACATTACAAGCGAAAGAAAATAAGACACACCTGATTACTGTCGATGATAAAATTAAGCACCTCACGGCTTCGCATAAATTAGCGCAGTTACGCGTCATTTTTATATACCGATATTATATGCGTGTTTATAACTTCGAGTCCGTTACACCGCGCGCGCCGATATAAATCGCCGTGAAAATCGTCGCGCCCGTAAATCTCGCGGATTCGCTAATTAACAAATCGACGGGATAAGATCGCGAGCGCTGTATATATACGCACTGCCAATGCCCGGAAAATTATATCACTCGTCAGCCGAGTACGCGGGAAAAACGAGTAATCGCGCGCGATCGCTACAAATTCACTCCAGAATTTTACGCGCCTTATTAAACTGTCGTTTATAATAAGCGCGTGTGTGAGAGCAAAATGTGCGTATATATATATATATATATATATATATATATATATATATATATATGTGTGTGTGTGTATCCAAGCAGCGCGACGTTGTTTTATTGTCATAAATTATAAACGAAACGGCGATGCGGGCGATCTCTCTCTCTCTCTCTCTCTCTCTTTCAGTGGCTAATTAGTCAATGATGCTGTGGAGATATTGACTGGACGGTCCATTATATACAGAGCTGCGGATGAACGAGTCGGTATTATGACTTCCTGAATTGAGTGGATTTTATGCTAATTTAGCTTGTATAATACATAGAGACGTGATGGATAGGGGAGTTTAAAGATCGGTATATATAGGTTATCGTCGAGATTGGTTGCGGTTTATTTCCCCAGATTAAATCAAGAGTTTTTCATGAAATTTCATTATAGACACGCTCTAAACGCGAGCAACGGAGACTGATTCCTCTCTCACATACATGAATAAACGTTATATACAATTTAATCATCCTCTGTACAAGTTATAAAACCGATATCCTACAATAATATCGTCTCGATCTCGATGCGATGTCCACATCCGAGTTTGAATTTTCGCGCCCCCGAAAAGCCCATCGCGCGGGAAATTCAAACGCGGCCTCCGCGCTCGCGAGAAGCGCATAATACCATCAGAGACAAAGAGCGCGCAGAGGTAGGTAGCTACAGGCTACATCGCTACAAGTGTATAATCCACACATGTATCGTCAAGGGAAGGAAGGAACTGAGCAAGCAGTGTGCAGCAGACAAAAGGAAGCAAACGGCAACAGCATTCTCTTCTCTCTCTCTCTCTCTCTCTCTCTCTTTCGCTCTTAGCGAAGTCGCGAGCGCGCGCGTGTAGGAGGAGGTTCTCGCTCGACACGCGATGCCTCGCTCGCTCGCCGATTGGCCGACAACTCGCGGGGCGTCCGTGAGAGCTGGATGCCGATTGGCCGGGCTAACAAGACGGCCGCGCGAGCGTTCGAAACGAAATAATAAACCTCTCTCTCTCTCTCTCTCTCTCTCTCTCTCTCTCTCTCTCTCTCTCGACTCTTGTCTTCTTTTATTTTTGCGCTTGCAGCGGCCGCCGCTGATGATAAAATATAATATAAAAGGCTATTCGTTACCCCGGCGAGTAGAGAGTATTGTCGACGAGCCGCAGACCGGGCAGTGATGCGCAGCCGATGGGAGTATGTGTGTGTGTGTGTGTGTATACCCGAGATTATGTTTCTCCGCTGCAGCAGCAGGCCTCGTTTTAGAGCGAGCGCGATTCGATGTATCGAGAGGGAGGAGGTGACTACGTGGAAAGGTGCATCGCGCTGAGAGAGGATATTTTTTTCGCGGCCCTCCGATAATCTCGCGCACGTGCGCGCGAGCGAGTTGTTGTACTCGGAAGAGGGCTTTTTAATGCGAGAGAGAGAGAGAGAGAGAAAAAGAGAGATAAATAATGTGTGTGTATATATATACGTAGGATACCGTGATTCCGATCAATTAATTTTGGATTGGACGGTTTTTGAAATTTTTTTTCTCTTTTGCTCGCAAGGGGATTCATTATGGGAAATTACCGAGTTAATTTTCGGTGTTTATTATTGTTCTGAGGATGTTATTGGGGGATGATGATAACGATGACGATGAAGATTTCGCGTTGGAAATTCGAATCGGTCGAGGGAGGGGAAGAATTTTAATGCGAATCAACCTCAGATTGACGTTTATGCATATAATATATAAATCAGCCGCTTGATAAATAGCCGACGATTCTTAACAACGTAATTATCGCGCTCATGAGCGGCTAGGAGAACTATTTATCAAAATGCTTCTCACGGCGTGAAATTATAATCAAATTGTATTTTATTAGCTATGTATATATGATCGTGCACTCGCAGCAGTGTAACGTAATGTATATGCGAGCAATAGAATCCATTAATTCTGCGCCGAAGAAAAAGAAAACGTTGCTAAATGATTTATCGGCCGCTTATAATATACGTTATTACATATATACCTGCCGTGATTTACAACGGTTTTGAAATCCTTTACAGCTCGCGTGAAATGTAGAAAATTATTTTTATGTGCACCAACAGTATATACAATACAACATCGATCGAAATATAACAATGCAATTAAAATCTCATCTCTATCCCTCTCAAGTTCGTCTCATTAAAATCAGTTTCTAATTTCACTTTTCACAATCAGCATCTCCGCACAAAATATATATGAAAAATTACGCGCGCGTGCATGCGAGATTATATTCAAATAATCCAAGCGGTCATATCCTCTGAAGAAAAGAGAGATGAGTGCAAGTATCGTATGCCGGTGCAGAGCTGATCGAAAGGAAATTCCGTGCGAAGCGGCAATTAGAGGAAAAAAATGCAAGTTCTCGACTGAATCAAAATGAAGTTTCACCCGACGGCCGACTCTCTCTTTCCTTGCTGCGCGCGCTCACCGTGAAGCAGCTGTTGCCCGTCGGAAGGTATATATACGCACGACTCTCGGCTGCAGTGCGGTCTACACACACATATATATATATATATAGACATAGAAGACTACGCGATGTACGTGCGAGAGCGATAATTTGAGGTCGAGCTTGGCTGTGTAGAAAAAATATGCCTTTGCGAATTGCACCGCTGAGTTTTACACTTTCTTCGGACGATGACTGCGGCTTTCGTTTCGAGAAGCTGCGTGAAAGTTAGTTTCCTTCGAGTATTTCGTCGAGCCAATTTTTAGCGACATCTTTCGGCGTTTTCAACGAGTTTGCGATAAAACGTCCGAACTCGTTAACCGCGAGACGCGCGTCGATGGGTTTATAAAAATATATAATACGACACGCGCACTCGTCGCGACAGGCGAAAAAATAATTGCAGCATCAACGCAGACGTTATACGACATAATCTCAGCGCCGATATTATAATATACCGGTATTACGCGCTGCGAGAGAAACAACAGGCGGTGATGATTGAGCGGTCGAACGTCGAGTCGAATCAGGAAGAATTTATATAAGTACCGAATCACGAATGCAATGCGAATCGATAAGCATAGCAGCGGGGGAAGATAACCGATCTGGCCGATCCTCTCGAACGAAAAGTAACACTTGTATATGAGCCCGCCGACGAAAACGAGAGGAGAGAGAGAGAGACCGAAATTCAAGATTCCGAGAGATCGTGCGCGCGGCCCAAGCGAATGTAAACAAGCCGGGTAATCAGCGCGACACGAGCCATTAAGATTAGGAAGGGGCCTGAAAAGAATGTCCCCGACCGCTTCCGAGAATCGAGATAGACGGCGCGGCGGCGAAGCTGCGCCTGATATGTGTGTGGACAAAATCGTGTGGATGGGATATGTATAGGCGAGCGCGAGTGTGTGTGTGTATACGAAAAAGGGAAATTTCTGATTTTTTTACGAGCCTCGTAATTTTACTTTTTTTTCTCTCTCGGATTTTCTTGGAACTTCGGAGATATGTGTCGGGCGTTAATTAAGCCGATCGCGGAAGAGGAGATGAACACCGGCGATGAATATTATATACTGTGGGTGATAAGCGGAACGCTTTGAGGATCGAGGTGACACGATGCGGAGGGAAAAGTCTATTAATTGTAGGCATTACGATGCGGGACTATAAATTTTGAAGCTCCTGAACGAGTTTTCATTGAAATTTTATATGAATATAGGCTTGTTTTTAGCACGAGCATATAGGCATGTTTGTGCGGATTAACTCTCGGATAGTCCGCAAAATTGATTTGTTTATTATAGTACAAAGTCAAGAATCGACTCTCAACATAAAAATTTTTAGTCGTTCACTCATATCAGAACGCGTTCCGAAGCGTCTTGCGACAATACAATAAACCGAATACACCCACGTACAGCCATATAAACACGCAAACTCGCAGCTCACACCGGAGCAGGTGCCTTCGCGCTCGCTCCTTCCTGGAACCCCCATAATCCCCAAAAAAGAGAAGAAATAAAAGAATAACGAGCTGTACGTGTCGTTTGTCGAAATGTCACCTCCGCTCTGATTGTCCCTGTCCGCACACACACACACACACACACACACACACACACACACACAGGTTCGAAGAGCAGAGGAGTGTTCGCGGCGATACTTTAGATGAAATTGCGCCGCGATAAAGACAGCGGCCGGGTTAACGAGTTCGTTGCTTACCGCGACGATTCTCCGCTGCACGCGTCATTAACGCATCGCGCCGACTTATAAGTATGTATGTATGTATGTATACCTGTGCGATGCGAAGCTCGAGAGAATATGCGTTATGGAGAGCCGGGCACGCACGCGTGCGGAGGTATGCCGTTGCGCTGCACATATCGTATCAGCTGCTCCATATATATATATATATATATATATATATATATATAGCTGCGTGCCGCTGTCCTTTTCGCTTTTTATGCTGATCGCGGCGCGATGATTTTGAGGCCGTTCAGTTTAAAACATTCTTTCCGACGAGATTGCGCATATAGTATAATTTTAAATTACGTTGAGCAATATATATTTTTCAATCTCTCCGTATATATAGGAAAAAAATGCGCGTTGCACAAGCTAAGACCGCCCGCTTTTAATTAAGTAAATTGCCCGAGACTATTAACGCGCATCGCGGTATATTACAGTATGTATCTCGGTAAAAAACTAAACTCACCGCTCGCGAGAATGACGAATTGAAAAATCGAGCCCCCGAGCAATTTGGCGCGTTTAAAAAAGTGAAACCACACCTGGAGCTCATCCTCTGACCGAAAAACCCACACTGCGTCTACACACACACACACACACACACACACACTGTCGGTCTTTAAGCGTCCATTAGGCGACCCGGCAATTATTACCTCTCACCTTCCGTTTTCTCGCCCGTTAACTATATATCCATTCCTCTCTTTCAGCCTAGGCGTATAGTGCCTATTTCCGCGACGAGTGTGTACGTCTGTTTTGTATGGGCTCACGATGACGAGGCTGAATCGCGCCGATTGTTTTTCGGTTGCCCCGAGAAAAAGGTGCGAGAAGTTGGTCATGTTTGACGCGGCGCTGGACGTGGGCTTCATAAATCACTTTTGTCGGGACGACTCGAGAGAGAGAGAGAGAGAGAGAGAGAGAGAGAGAGAGAGAGAGAGAGAGAAATGCTTTTCGAGGGATTATATTGGCGTGATTTTTGTTTGTTGTGCCTGGTGCGTGTGAAGCCGTTTGTCGATATTCCTTGGGGAATTGAATTGAGTGCTTTTGAGTTCCGTGAAGGAGTCTTCTGATGATTTTCTTGAATAGCGTCTGTAAGTGGAAGATTATTGATGAGTGTGGAAATAGGTTTCGATTTCTGAAACATTTGGGTATACGAGAAAAATCAAGTTGTTTAATCTTTTCTCAATTTATATCAAATATTAGTGCCAAATTGCATAGGTCAACAATAATTATTCACCGACAGTACAAAATAACATTATAGTAAAAAGTATGGAAATATTAATTTACATAGATGATGTCGGATTTTCGTTATTATTTTTCCATTAGGTATATACATGATTTGTTTTGGCAGCTATTTTAATTGGGTTAAAAACGATGGAAAAGAACAAAAATTTATACATACGCGCTATAGCTAAAAATAATCAATAAACTCGCGATAACATTACCAATAAATTGAAACAACGCGATTTGCCCCAACGATCAATATATATTTGGATATAGTAAACATCCGTATATATTAATATATAGAGTACCTTTCCCAGATCAGTCGAAAAAAAAGTCTCTCGTTCCAAAGCGCATTATATCGGCGATGATATCGACAAGCGCGCAACACAAATCGCGACACGCGTTCTCTCCCAGAGGGCACGCACGAGATCGAGCTTTTACGAGGAGTCGCGCACGCGCCCGCGGGGACCTGCGACGCCATTATATGCTAATTTTATACGCTCTGCTTGTCGGATGGACCGTCCCGCGTAAATTCGTCGAGATTTACCTACTATATTACATATATACACTAGTGGAAAAAATTAAAGGATCAAAAAAAAATTCTGAATTTTTAGGGGTTTTTTAAATGGCTGTATTTTCCTTAAAAATGGTCGTATCATGATTTTAAAAAAAGCATTTTAAAGCTTGATGTATCTAGTTTTAAGATCTTACAATGATACAATTTTTCAAGCATCACGTACCGCGCAATCCTAAGAAATACTAAAAAAAAATTTTTCTCAAAATTTTTTCGATTCTTTTTTATGGTCCACCAACTTGGGAAAAATTTTTCGAATTTAACCACCATATGTGTCGAATAACTTGTTTATTCAGCTTCAATTTGTTTTTTTTAAAACTTCGATTCGACCACTTCTCGCTGAGATATCGAGCTTTGAATGGAAAGATCTTTTTTCTCTTTAATCATCAATATCTCAGCAACCGCTTATTGTACAAGAAAATGAAGGAGGGTTTTGAAATCTTGAATAAATCTACCACAAAAATCAGCGATAGTTTTTTCAAAAAAAAATTTTCTTTAGTCTTTACATTAATTCGAAAAAGCAAGAAAAAAATGGCTTTTGGTGGCTTTTCGGATAATCAGGCGTTTAGTTGGAAATATCGCGTAAACCTGTAATGTTAAGTGTGCCTTTTACAGTTCAATATACCCACAAAAATCTCACAAAGTTTCAATTTGATCCATCAAACCGTTTTTTTGTTTCATTAGATCGAATTTCAAAAAAATTAAAGGATCACGACTTTGACGGTAAATGATCATAATCTTTACCAAAATGAAAAAAAATGTTTTTTTCAGTCTTTGACTGCAGTTTTATGGATAGAAGTGTTCAAATTTATTAGAAAAAAAACATTTCAAAAAAAAAAAAATTTTTTTTTCTTAACTGCAGAAAATTTTAATCAAAAACAACCGCCGGCATTCGCATTACCCAAAGCGTACCACGTGGAGATTGCCCGGTCGGATTTACGCTTCTTGCATGTGTGTCTGCGTATGTGTGTCTGTATGTGTGTTAGTGTGTTTCTTTAGGAGAAGTGAGACCCAGAGGCTCGTCAGTTCCTTCGTATTTAATGACTCCAAACTCATTCTCCAAAGAGTGTGTGGGTGACTGTGTATGTTAGTGTGTTTCTTTAGCAGAAATGATACCCAGAGGCTCGTCAGTTCCTCCGTATTTAATGACTCCAAACTCATTCTCCAAAGAGTGTGTGGGTGTCTGTGTATGTTGACGTCTCTTCGTCTGTCCGTTCGTCCGTATTGTTAATAACGGGTATTAGCACCCATGTTCTCAATTACGACTGCCAAGCGTTCAGCCATATTGATGCAGCGGGCAATCTGAGGTTGCGGGATAGTGTTCCAAATGCACAGAAGTGCACGCTCTAATGCGGCCAAGTTCTGCAAATTTGGATACTCTCTGGGCAAACGACGACCCATTATGTCCCAAACATGCTCGATGGGGTTAAGATCTGGGCTCATTGGTGGAGGCCGAAGCAGAGAGATGTCATGCCGTTCAAAAAAGCGTCTGGTGATGTTGGCCGTATGTGGACGTGCGTTATCTTGCATTAGAATAAATGCCCTCTGTCGTTGCCATCTGCGCAGTACAACTGGCCTCAAAATTTGGTCGATATAGCATCTAGCTGTTAAGTTTTCACGCACAATCAGCAGAGGTGTTCTCCAATTTCGCGAAACGCCGCCCCAGACCATGACTGATCCACCGCCGTAGGCAACAATCGGACAGACAAAGTTCTGGCGAAAACGTTCTCCACGACGACGCCAAACAAGGGGACGTCAGTCGCTCCCATGAAGGTTGAACCAGGATTCGTCGGTGAATAAAACCTTTCCCCCTTGTCTTAATGTCCAGGCTCGATGTGCGTTTGCATACGCTAAACGAGCTCGGCGATGTCTTGCTGTCAACAGTGGTACACGATTAGGATGGCGTGCATTTAACCCAGTTTCACGAAGACGGTTAATGACTGTCCGGGAAGAAATAATACGGAATTGGTGTCGCTGTCGCTGTCGCTGTCTTTGTCGCTGTCGCTGTTGCTGCTGTTGTACCCGATTTGGGAAATTTCTTGCCACGATGTTCGCATTGATGAAAGGCTCACGTCGAACTTGTCGGACAATTGCCCGATCATCACGAACAGTCGTGACACGATGACGACCTTGTCCAGGACGACGAGTGTATTGGTTCATCTCCTGGTATCGAGCATTCATTCCGGATACGACAGATTGACTAACACCCATCCGATTGGCAACATCACGTTGACTGTAACCCTCTTCAAGCAGAGTGATTAAGCGAGCAACCTCCGGCTCTGTTAAATGCCGTCTTACCATGATAAGAAATCAAAATAAAGTTTTGATTTACGGAAATTTATTAAATTTTTTTTTTTGCAAAAGGAGTAGTTTTGAAAAAAACTTTTTTTTTAGCGTTGTAAGAACTTACGAAAATTAACAATAAGCAATTTCTGAAAAACGTGTAGATCGAGTTCGAAATACGATTGGGTATTTAAACTTCATTTTAAATTGAATTAAATGTTTGAGTCAATTCAGTTTACAAATCAGAAAAATCATGGAATGCAACAACAGAATCATGTTGAGAATGATAAAATATTGTTCTTTTAAATTTTGTGAAGTCAAGAAAAAAAAAGATTTCAAAATAAAATTTTTTTTTTATTTTATTTTTGAAAAAAAAGTTTTTTTTAAATGTTTTTTTTCCAATAAATTTGAACACCTCTATCCATAAAACTGCAGTCCAAGACCGAAAAAAACATTTTTTTTCATTTTGGTAAAGATTATGATCATTTACCGTCAAAGTCGTGATCCTTTAATTTTTTTTTAAATTCGATCGAAAGAAACAAGAAAACGGTTTGATGGATCAAATTGAAACTTTGTGAGATTTTTGTGGGCATATTGAACTGTAAAAGGCACACTTAACATTACAGGTTTACGCGATATTTCCAACTAAACGCCTGATTATCCGAAAAGCCACCAAAGGCCATTTTTTTCTTGCTTTTTCAAATTAATGTAAAGACTAAAGAAAAATTTTTTTTTGAAAAAACTATCGCTGATTTTTGTGGTAAATTTATTCAAGATTTCAAAACCCTCCTTCATTTTCTTGTACAATAAGCGGTTGCTGAGATATTGATGATTAAAGAGAAAAAAGATCTTTCCATTCAAAGCTCGATATCTCAGCGAGAAGTGGTCGAATCGAAGTTTTAAAAAAAACAAATTGAAGCTGAATAAACAAGTTATTCGACACATATGGTGGTTAAATTCGAAAAATTTTTCCCAAGTTGGTGGACCATAAAAAAGAATCGAAAAAATTTTGAGAAAAATTTTTTTTTAGTATTTCTTAGGATTGCGCTGTACATGATGCTTGAAAAATTGTATCATTGTAAGATCTTAAAACTAGATACATCAAGCTTTAAAATGCTTTTTTTAAAATCATGATACGACCATTTTTAAGGGAAATACAGCCATTTAAAAAACCCCTAAAAATTCAGAATTTTTTTTTGATCCTTTAATTTTTTCCACTAGTGTATATATATATATATACATACTACCTGCCTGCCGCCTACTCGTGAGAAAGCGACTCTTTTGCTTGCATTATTTTTTTCATCGACTCCGACGACAAAAACTGGTTTTACTCCAAATGTCGCTCATTTGGAGACGGACACCGCTCACGATCGACGAGAATTATGATCTCTATTAAATCGCTCTTGGAAACTCGTAAATTCCGGCGCGCGCGCGAGGCGACTTTGCGCGTGTGTCAGCCCGTTGAGTTGTCCGCGGGTCTAACGTCCACTTAATATTCAAAATATATCGACTGCCGCGCGGTCCATCCCATTTTATTCGCATTAGCATAATTAATTTCGCCTCGTTATCAACCAAGAGGCTCTTCAGTTCCCATGAGAAAAAATGAATCCATCAAGAATCTTCTCTCAATAAGCTCCTGCTTATATTGAATAAACACATAATCATATCTCGAATGAAAAAAAAAATTTACATAGTAGGACCTCGACGGCGGCGGCGGCGGCGACGGCGGCTTCTTAGGCTGCAGCGATGAGTTATGGGTGTGTGCGGTGAATATCATTTCAGCAGCGAGGCTCTTTTCTCTCTCGGCTTCTTTATTCTTCGTGACGCCTCCTACGCGCGATATGCGTCGCATGCAAAACGCACAGTCGAGGGGAAGCCGCAGCGGACGAGTTATAAGCTCTTTGACGTTTTGTCGCGTTTTTTCCTGCAGTTTTCGCAATTGGTTCTGTGTTATTTCATACATATATAGTGGCGTATAACCCACGAGTAGCATATCGTTCTAAAAAATACGCAGCGAACCATCGGAGCGAAGCAAATCTACATATATCCGCAGCTACCGAAAAGGGAGATTCAATCACCATTAGCATAAGCGCAATAAGTGATATTTACCTTCCGGAAAAACTTTTTTCTATGTATTATTATACTCACTCCGCATTCATACGAGTCCCATACATTCATACAATCGGATAAGCCGGTTAATTAAAATAAAGGATCGACTACCTTTCTCTCTGTCTCGCTCACTCTCTCTCTCTCTCTCTCTTTTTATATCGCAGCCCACGTGGCTTGGATGACACTCAACAATACTCCCGCGAAGAGAGCAAGAGCAAGAGAGAGAGCCAATAGACAGATTAGATCTCGAGGTTCTCGCTCTCTTTCTCGCGCTGCACAAAGGAAGAGATCGAATCGAATATCGCGAGAGAGGAGAGCATCCTCGGCATTAGCATAAACCTAATATGCCGAGGCGTATACATAAAGCGTTATTAAACCGGGGGCGAGGAGAATTGCTTCTTCTTCTTCTTCTTCTGCTGTGTATACAACTTTTATATATATATATATACGTATGATACGCAGACACAGTGTGGAAGAAGCTAAGCAGCAGCTGATCTTCAGAGTCGATACGTCACCCTCCCAGCGGACTCTCGACGCTCTACTTAACATAATATAATTGACCACA
Organism: Muscidifurax raptorellus; assembly: GCA_020010945.3. Taxonomy (NCBI): domain Eukaryota; kingdom Metazoa; phylum Arthropoda; class Insecta; order Hymenoptera; family Pteromalidae; genus Muscidifurax; species Muscidifurax raptorellus. The sequence continues at coordinate 16,956,383 of CM052077.1, read as the reverse complement.
CGCAATCCAAATGCGATTTTGCATAATCGACTAATGGTATATTGTATTGTATATATGTATACCGGGAATCCTCGGCTTTTCACCGCGCAGCTTCCGAGAGAGGATCATCATCGCATTATATCAGAAATTATTCGTTACCGCGGCACAAACGGACAAACACAACTCAGTCGTCAAAATTACTTACCCTTATACATCTCTATATATATATGCTGCATAACTGTACAGCCTCGCCACCGAATCAGGAGCGATTATTATAAAGTCGTAAACGCGGCAGCTCTATATATATACACTCGAGATCAGAGCTTCGGATTGCTTTATGGAGTCTCCTTATATACTCTGCTCGCCGCGCTAATGCAAAACGAGTATATATATATATATATGTCGTATAATGCCATAAAGGACCCAGCGACGCGAGTATATGTTATATTATACAGTATATGCCGAGAATGGATAATGGGAGAAGTGAGAAAGAGATCGTTGATAGTATATCCTCGTCGTCGGCATCGCTTCCTTCCTTAGCGCGCGCGGGAATGATATGCATATTGCATATGCGCCTTCGCGTGATTTCGGCTCGACGCTTTTCACGGAATCATCAACATACATATATAACTGATTGATTTGCGTACATATATATATATATATATATATATATATATATATATATATATATATATATATATATATATATATATATATAATATATATATATATATATATATATATATATATATATATATATATATATATATATATATATATATATATATATATATATATATATATATATACGTACACGTGTATCCTGTTTGACGCGGTGATTCGCGTCGTGACATAGAGGAAATCGTGAGTCATTCATGCGGTATAATATACTCAGTATAAAATACTTAGTCGATGGAAAACGAGCAGTTTAGAAAAACTCTGAAACCAAAATGGCGGCTCGCGTCAGGGGGCGGGAGAGTATACCGATCTCTCTCTCTCTCTCTCTCTCTCTCTCTTTCTCTCATTCTCGCTGTAGAAGGGGAAGAAGTAGAAGAGTGAAATACGGGGAGGCAGGCAGAAATGTGGCCCGTGTCCTTAATTGACAGTTGCCTCCTCTCTCCCTCTCTCTCTTCTTCCCCGTGTCCGAGAGACGCTCATGGCGAGTTCGTGGCTGGACCTCGTTAGTGAGTTAGCTGATCGCCGTGAGTCCGTAGAAGAGAGAGAGAGAGAGAGGATATGGCCGTCAGAAGCCGAGGGAAGGGGAACGTCCTTAAATTAGTACCGACGCGCTATCTGGACTGCTTGATAATACCGCGAGTGTGTGTATCGGCGATACTCGAGTACACATAACATATATATAGCCACGAGCGAATATATAACGTGCGGCGATGTCGGAGTATACGCGGGAATTTCGTCGTATACGTAATTGATTGCAATTATGATCGATTGCGAGTATATGATATCGCTGAGCTATAATCTAGTTGCGCTTATAATTACGAACCAATTTACAATTCGATAAAGTGTGTATATAACCAGTCCTCGGAGGGACAATCTGATGCAAAATTTTCCTATGTAATACAAAGTATATATATAGGTATATGAGAACCGCAGCGAAACACAGAGGAACGAATTTTTACGCTGCACACTACGCTATAATTTCAATCTTCCGATATCGCTCAGAGCCATGGTATATACCTACTTCCAGCTATACTTTGCGAAATATCCGATAAATCGAGAGTAGGCGACAAAAAATCGCGTAATGCACGACAGATCTGACCTTCAAGATTCCCCGAGTTATTATATACGCTATATATATGCATAAGCGTGGAATTATTATCTCCGCAGCGCGTCGCGTATACTCTCACTGCCCCCAATCAAGATTACCGCGCGGTAGCGGCAGCAGAAGCATTTTTTTGTAAAGCTAACAGAAAATCATATACGTCTATTTTTTATACATATGCAGCGGACCGCCGGTAGCGCGGGGTGTCTATAGGCGTATATAATTCAAGGCGCCCCGTCCAATATATTACAATTTGTCTAGGGGAGATCGTCTCTTTCTTTCTCTCTCTCTCTCTCATCCTTTTTTTCCTTCTTCGGCCTATAGACTCGGGTCGGCTCTTCCTCGTCGACCCCCCGGTGGGCCCGAGAGAGGCTTGTCGTCGTCGCGACCGTGGGAGTATTGTTTTCCTCTGTTATATTATGTACACACACACACACACACACACATTTACACGTGACTTAGAGATCGAGCGGATTTTATATTATTATGCTGAAAATTCGAAACGAGATAAATTCAAAAGGTATATATAGGTGTGTTGGTGTGTATGTGAGTGTGTGTATAGACAGAGAAATCGTGCAATCGGTTTTCAACGCCACATTGTTCGCGGTCAGTGTGGATCTTGTGGTTTTGCGGTTTTTGGGATTATATATAGAGGATGCGTAAATTTGAAGCGGCTGAGACAGTAGGACATATTACGTAAAACTGCCGGCTATAAAGGACGAATAATTGAGATTTAAGCGGAAGCTACAAATACACTCGGCTGATGCTGCAATAAATATAAAGGAAACATTCTATTCCCATACATATCAGGGGCGACTCGATTTTTTAACGCCGCTTATATATCTATAGGCACGAAAATCCGAAGCGGCCGTCAGGCGAAATTCGAAGAAGACGACAAAAAGACGAAGGATATATAACCGTTTGACCACTAGAGAAAGGGACACACGCGGGGGCCCCTAATTAGGCGGAAGCCAATTTGGGAATCCGAGGTGCCGTGTGTATATACCCCGGCTCATATTCTCGGAATAGAAAGATAAGAGACAGCGGGAGAAGAATCCTCTCTGCCTCTTCGTTGGGACGAAGCACATACGTGTGTGTTTGTGTGTGTGTGTTTTGGGCGCAGAGGATGAATTATGTGCGAGTGTGGGTTCCACGGTAGCCGGGGAGCGAGCTGCTCGCCGATTAAGATTAATATTTGGCCCCAATTATCGTGGCAGCGGAATTATGAGCCGAGTCAGATTGATTTGACCCGCTGCGCGCGGCCTACCGGTCTTTTCTGCTGCGCGAGCGCGCGGACCGATGATCGCGATTAAATCGTTTTCGTTTTACTATATATACATATACATACGTGTGTATATCGAGTTCTTCTTTTGCCTCGATCTCTCTTTCTCTCGAGGTTAATGAAGCTCGTCTGGTTTTATGATAAATCGTATAGCGCGCAGGACACGGTATATGTTTAGGATCGGTTATCCGAACGACGATCTCGGTTTTGATTGTCACTTAACTGCTGCGATTCATCATTCGTACATATGATGAATATTTCCAATAGACGAATTTATTATACATCGTTGACTCGAGTCGTGCGAGTGCGATTTTGTTTTATTTTTGTTTTTCGAAAATCGAAGTATCGTTACGTAAGGGGGATTACCGATCTTCCGAAATTCCTTACCGATCGACCTGATTACCACGCCGCGTTATATGCACGAGCGAGTCTAGAAGTGGAATCTAGGCAACCGCTGGTAACCCCATAACCGAAATCCGAGAACTCGACCTGTTTCGAGTTTCGGCGATTTTTCAACGAAAATCGATGCCTCTCCGATCTGTATACCGTGCGGCTCGAGTTTGCTGTTTTCTCATATCTCTGGCGCTGAGCGAGTGAGCAGCGTCGGTCTTTTTAGGATAACGGAACCGAAAGCTTTCGGAATCGGCTAATGTTTTCGTGAAAAAATAAGGACACGAGGAAACATTCGTCTCTTCGTGTATATGCGCATCACGCGGAAGATTCCGAAAATCGGTAAAGGATTGCCTTCGCACACGACGGTAATATAACTCACGCAATGTTGACCATTAAAAATTATTCAAAAGAAAGCATAATACATATAGCAGCTGTATCAAAACGGGCAATTCGGGCAGATTTATGCCCGAGAATAGTCGGACGGTTTTCTCGGAACCAATAAAACTCGAGAAGAGGGAAAACACATAACGGCACTGCGCTCCGAGGTTTTCCATTAAAGGTAAAAAAAAGCATCGAGAAACTAGATGAGAAATGTCAGACGTCTCTCGTAAAAGTCGCCCCGACCGCCGCTTATATACCTGCGCTGGGCTCGATTCTTCCGTTAGAAATTCTTAAAACAATGCGAAGTGACATGTCTTCCACCTGTGCACGAGCCTCAACATACATATATATATATATATATATATATATATATATATATATATATATATATTTATATATATATATATATATATATATATATATATCATCAACCGGGGATAGATGTTTCTCACGAGAGAGAGAAAGAAAGGTGCTCAGTGTCGCTTACAGCGGTCTGATTTGTGTTCCAAACCTTTTTCTCGGCCGAGAGAGATGGATACACGAGAGTAGAGGCCGAAATTTCTTCGGACGAAAATCTGGTCGAGCGCGTTTTTATGTGTTTTACGGTTTGTTGCCGGGGAGACGTTAAATTTTCTTGCCGAGGTAGCTCCGTGAAATTCTTCGGGCGACACACGATGCTCCAGTGTGTATAATTTTTCGTTTTAATTTCGAGCACGTATACATAAAACCGCGGAAACTCGGTGTACCTTCACGCGTGCATTTTCCTCGCCAGCTTCACTCTGGCAAATTGTACGTCCTATCATCGAGATCGGCGCGCGAAAAACACTGCCGCGAAGCGTCCCCCGCACATCAGCCGTGTATGTATATAAAACACTCGCGTTCCGCTCGATTGAAACGCGTTCGCGAAATAAAAAGCTCGTCGCGCGAAAAAAAAGCCGCGCACAAAAGCGAACGCAGCCCCGGGAGTGAAAAATGAAAGGAGAGTATATATAGTAGCCGGGGGTCCATAGTGTATATAGACTATAATACCGTCGGTGGCAGGCCGCGGAAAACTAATGATAATACGCGCTGATATCGGGCATTAAAATCAGCGGTACGGTAGCTGCGGAGACTGCTACCTGTAGAGGGCGCTCTCTCTCTCTCTCCCGCTCGCGCACACGCCGAAATAGATGGACCTCGTTACAAATGAAATGGAGTTTGTAATCAGTATCTCTGCGCGGCCATCTGCAGCGAGAGCGAGCTTTTTCGAGCGGGGCAGTTCTCCGTACTCGTTTATATCTCGCGGCGGCCCTTCTTCTCTCCTTCTTTTTCTCTTCTCCGACTCGGCTGTTTTTTTTCTTTTTCTACCGTGCGCGCCGCGTATTTTTTATATATGTGCCCATTTACTGCCTCCCTCCTCACTTTTTCTCGCACATTCGCGCGCACGCCACCCGAGAGAGAGAGAGAGAGAAAGAATAAGAGCTATGCACCAATAAGATTATAATGGTCGCGGGAATGCCGGCACGGCGTTTATTTATCATTGTGGTGCTATTGTTTATATATATATACACCGGCATTATTTGGAGCCTGGGTCGCGCTCTTTTTTAAATTGCCCGCGGCTGCGGCCTCTGCACTCTTCCCACACTTGAAACTTGTGTTTATGTGTTTGTATATAGCTCACATGTGCGCGAGAGATATTGTTTTACATATAAGTATATATTTGTACTTATCTCAGGTGCAGCCTCCGAACCTTTTTCTGCTGCTTCTGCAGCTCATATCTGCGCCCTTCGCGCACGTGGCCTCTTGCTAATATACGCGGAGATGCACTGCACCGGTGATTTACAAGTATATACGTCGAATCGTACATATAACTCGTTTTACGCGTGTTTTGTATAATGTATAATAGATGTGCGATTTCGTTTGATGCAAATGAGCGCGTGTGCTTATAATATATGACGATTACTTCTGCAAAAATTAGCTGCGTGCATTACGATATAAATAAAAAAAGTAAAGCAAAGCACGCAAAAATCTCTGCAACCGTCGGTGCGCAGTAAACCAGCGCATGTAGTTCTGTCTCTCTTTCTCTCGGATATCCTGCCTAGCTTCGCGCATAGAAAATGGCGTATTCATAGACACATCCCAGCAACAACATATCCCACTTCCTCCCTCGACTCGAGCAATATACAGTAAACGTATACATATAGACCCACACGTATATAACCGAGTTCTCGCCGTAGAAAGAGGGAGAGAGAGAGAGAGAACAAGCGCAGAAGAAACCCCGCGGCGCGCGAACTCAAGAAGCGCACATCGACTCGCGCTGCACTTACCTCTCTACGCGCGGGTTGCATTAATATATTTGCATGCCACTATATACCCCGCAGAGGTGTATACATAGTGAACGCGAGAGTGAGAGAGAGAGAGAGAGAGAGAGAGAGCTCACGCGTGCGAAGAAGGGGGCGTGGGGATCCTCTCCATTGGCTCGCGATTCGAGTAATGGTCGCTGCTGCTGCTGCTGCTGCTGCACTCTCTCTTTTTTCCTCCTCGTCGTTATATACCTATATCTATACACATCAGTATGCTCGAGCTGCAGTCGAGTGCATCGCCTGGACTTTTCCCGATTTTCAATTATTAGAGATGAGAGGGCCCCGAATGGACGCTGCACCGATTGGTCGAGGGGATACGTATTTTTTTTCTTTTGTGTGTTTTTTTTTTGTTTTTCGCTGCATGCGTAGCTATATATCGCAGGTGCGGCTATTGTTGCCACATGTGTATGCGAGAGAGATAGGGGGAGGAAGGCAATTGCGACACTTTTTCTTGCTATTGTTTCCGTCTCTGCGCGCGTGATGTGCGTGCGCGCAGAAACTATTATATATTATATATGTGTGCGTGCGTGTATCGATATGAGCAGCAGGTTTGGTTTGCTCTATGCTATATATACGTGGAATACGCGAGGAGTTATAATTGTTGCAAAAATTGGCGTTTGAAATTTTGAATATCGTCGTAAAGGAAACGTTGCGATTATGCAAATCTAAATTAAACTGTCTCTGGCTAAAGGAGTAAGAATATTTTTTACACATTACGTGATTAACTTTTTTTTAATATAAGGAACATACCATCGGAACTGTATTCGCAGAAAGTAACCCTACCATAAAAAGCGGACGTGCTGATTATTCCATTCGCGCTCTCCGCAAAAATATGTGTCCTAACCTAAAATATTGAGAATATACGACAATAAGATCTTTAGCCACTAGTTTAATTAAAATTTCGAAAAGAAAAAAATTTCGGCTCGCAACTTTATAACCCACACGCATCACATATCCAGCGCTGGCCAGTCCCTCCTATTATCTCCCGAAAATCTTACGTGTGCGCAGGGGTGTCGATGGCTTCCGCTGCACGCGCGTACGTATATCGTACACGTATTAGAGGAACCGAAACTCTCCCGCACGCGGGGACCAGGTGGAGACGGTTTTTCGCGCGGTGACTGAGGCGTGACGCGCCGCGCTTGCCACTGCTCCGAAAGATAACGATCCCCCGCTCGCTCTCTCGATCTGGATCACGACGCATCGCGCCACACGAGTGCAACTCGCACACGCATACCTTTGCTGCGCTCTTTGTTGCGCGTGTATACACGCTCTACATGTATTATACTCTCGCATATATATCTTTTTCTTTTTTTTTACCGCTGGAATGCGGGGCAGCTAAGTAATTGGCCGGCAGCCGATTCATATATATATATATATATATACATAGGTGCCCGGCGTTTTTTCGGCGTCCCTGCGGTTTAATTGTTTAATTTTATTATACGTACTGTGCTGTGTAAAAAGCACATTCGGGATAAACTGTGTTCTATAATTGCTTTATTCTAGAGATAGTGAGATGGAGATCTAGATATAATACGGATCTTTGTCTTTCGTAATCGAGGCTCGATCTGAATTTCACGTATTCCCGTGTAGTCGTATACGCCTATAGAGCACTAATCGCAGCCGCGATTCTCCGGTCAGTATATCTAGTTGACGACGATGAACAATGAATCAAACGATTTCGTGTTGCGGGTACACATCGTTAAATAATAAATCGCAGTCGAGAAGAGTCGGCTCACAAACGGCGTATAAATTATTAAATATCAAACGCAGCCGCGCTCGTATGTATTATATACCTACACAGCTCGCTCGGAAAATCTTGGCTGCGCATTAGCGCAGTGCATTAGTACAGCGTAGTAGATACATATACATATATAGACGCACACATGCGCGAACTACGACGACGCGCGCATTTTAAATGCCGGCTTCATTGAGATTCATAAAGTAGCTTCTTTATTGCCGTCGCGCCGCTCGCGGTACTTGAGAAATTCATTTGCATACGGCTAATATTTTGCAGCGGATGGATGGCGCTTTTTTTCAGCTCTCGCCCGTATACGTTATATACGTTTGTCGCTTTCCTGCGCGCGCGCGCGGCTTCTTTTACGAGTCGAGCGGAAAGCGCCGAGTTTGCGATGGACGAGTGTGTGAAGATGTTTTAATATAACACGTCGATAAAAGAAATGGAGGTTGTCGCGTTGCTTTTTTTCTTTTCGTTAGGCGGCCTACGGGAATCGTCGTCGTTACTCTGCTCGATTTATGAAGTTGCGGCGCGAGGAGTTGAGTTTCTGCGCCTTTTGCGGTTGCGCGAGATTATTTGAGATCTGCTTGACGGCTACTCGACTATGTTGTATGAATTTTCAAAGACTCTTATCGGTAAGTAAATAAAAAATTTAATTTAGTATAAATGCACTACGTGCGAAAATGATGAGGGAGATGGAAGCCAGAGACTGTCGACAAAACTGTTTTGTTCTCCATACGCGGGCTAAACAAGAGTACTGCGCTATACTTGGCTCGGAGCATCCATCGGGCCCCGAAAAAGAAGCAGGAAGGTGGGTGAGAAGGTCTACTGCTCCGATGCCTACCCCGCACGAAACTCGCTCGGTCGCGATTTTAATCTCCGCTGCAGCGCGGCATATGGGAACACGCGCGTGTATATATATACGTGTGTACGGGGGCCGTCTACTTCGTCGTGGGACCACATCGCCGTCATTTGGGACGAAGAGTATAGGTATATAGGCAGGCAGAATATATGTATACACACGGCGTGTATACGAGACTCCGCTAATTACCAGGGGCAGCAGCAGCAGCAGCGTAAAGCCAATTTCCAAGAGCGAGTCGTCGCGCGATGGGATCGAGTATGTGTATATACGTATATGTGTATGTATAGCGCGGGAGGAAGAATCGAGAGGACTGCTGCTGTGGCTTATCGATAATTACCCTTGCACCGAGCGAAATTAAGGAATCTTATACGGGTTGCGCCGAGTAAGTGAGCTCTGGCCGTGAGCCAATTTTTCAGAGCTAAGGAGGGTATATATAACTTTACACATAAAGGCTGCTCTGTGTGAGATGGAGTCGTTCCTTCTGCGAGAGGGTATTTATTGGGCGAGCGGATAAATTACTCTGCTGTATAGAGAGCTGGGGGTTATTTGAAGGAGGATGTGCATGATAGAATTATAATATAACTAAATCAATCTATATCAATCTGTCTCTCTGTTGTATCGATGGTGCACACGGCATTATTATTATTATATATTTACAAAGATTCGTAAGTTGTTCAAACTGTCATCTATGCTAAATAATCCATTTGGTCTATATTTGTATTAACAAAAAATAACAGACAAATGTCGGAGAAATCGTCGGAGGATGCTAGGAATCGAACTCCGGGTACGAGAGAGACGAGCGCCCCGACCACTAGATCATCTACACGTTATACGAACTGCTATGGAAGGTCGCCGACATTGGGGGGATTCATTTCCATACTTCGAGTGTTTTTAGCTTAACAGCAAATTTTACTCAGTTAAAAGTCAGCAATTCTTGCACAGCAATTTTCGCTCTTAATCTCTACCGTTCGTATACAAATGTATATAACGGTTGAAACGAACCAATAAATATATCTCTCTTCTATACCTTAGTAAATACCTAGATTTTCATGCTACGAAAAACCTACATAGGTTCTATAAAAGACCGAGCCCTGCACTCGATCTTAAAATGAATAAATTTATAACGGAGTACTTTGCAAGCTCTTTTCGACTGCAGAAATTGCACCTTGCCAAATTCATCCCACTCACTGACACTCGTCTTTTGTAAATAATTTAATTTGTAAACATTCGACTTTTTACTTTACTCAACTATAATTCAGTATCGCGTGAAATATTATTGTTTATGTTTGCTGTACTCCGTAGCAACTATACGACTGTAACGGACCTTATGCATCTCTGGTCTATTTGCGTGAATAAATTCTAAATTCTAAATTCTAATTCACATCACTGATGCGAAAAAAATGTCAAACTCCATCCCAATAACGAGGCCGAAAAGAGCACGCGCCCATATCGCATCGAACCCTATATACGATCGTTGCCCCGTTGTTTGCCCGGGATATTCGTTCCGCACTATATATCCAATATCCATCCATACACATACGTATATATACCGTATACACGGACGCTCTCGGACCCGGACACACACTCTTGCCGCATTATTCAAATTTATTAGAAATCTGATCAGCCGGATCGGCGGCGCGCGTATAACCTATATTTAGCGCGTTCTCGAATGCCCTCAGCTCTATGGTCGCCCGATGTTGTATATAATAATAATAATAATAATAATATTATAATCCTTTTTTTCGCTCGTCGCCTATATATATATACATACATACATACCGAACTGCGCGGGGGATAGATTGAAAATTATAAGCTCGCGTGCAGCCCATATTGTCCGGATAAAAAGGATGATTATTATATCAGAGCGATTTCAGGATTATCATATGCAGAAAATAAACATGATGCGCTTTTGCGATGTGTTATATATATAATACGGAAATCATTTAATAACATAGAATAGTGAACGCGCGCACGTCGCGAAAAACTGCCGGCCGATCAGGCTCGGCGCATCGTAAATATAATCCGCGCGCGTCTCGCTCGGACAGAAAAATGTGGGATGGGCGCGAGTTAGCGCAGCATCGAATCGTGACCGGAGGCTGATGCACATGTGGAAGTAAAAAAAGAAAAAAAGAAGGAAAAAGAGGAGCTGAATCGCGCGATAAACGCGCGGGGGTAACATTATGCAAATCCGTAGTCAATACCTAATACGAGATAATCATAATGATTATATGGATCCGAGGGAAGAGGGCACGTCCCCCTCGTCGCGCGCGACTCTGTATTCTATATATGTGTGTATATATATACCTCACGGAGGAGGATACGCGAGAGCTTTTTGTTTTTTAAATCGGGACGAAGGTTTTGTTGCTCCTCTGAAGGTGATGCTCGTGCATATGTTCGGGCCTTAGGGGAAGTCATGGGAGGTATATACGTATATATAGAGACGCGCTTTTTCGGGGGAAATCGTGTGAACCTTATTGTGGAATGCATCGAGCAAAAGATACAAGTAAAAATCTACGGATATATGCCCCATGGATAAATTACAAATATAGCTTCAAAACACTTGGGGCCCGGATCTATAACCGCGCAGAAAAAGCTCTACATCCAATTCCGCAAGTTTCAGCATATGCAGCATACTTATTATAACAGCAGCGGCCGCGCAATAACGATAACAATAAAAAAGCATAGCCTGCGCAACTTTTGCGCAACGCGCGACCGGCGAAAAAAAGGGCTGCGACGAGGATAGCCTGCAGGCCTCCGCCCTGCACATACGCGCAAAAAAAAAGTGCTCTCTCTCTCTCTCTCTCTCGCGCGCGCGCGACTGCCGCTGTTGCTTATCATAAAATATGCTCGCTATGCAGCTCGAGTGACTGCAACGCCGGGAGGACATTGCGCGAGTGAGCGAGAGAGAGGTTTGCTGCACCCCCGGGTGCCACATAACATTATGTGCTTCCTACATATGTGTCTTGTCTCGAGAGCCCTCTGTATATATCGTACGCAGGGTGTATATAGGTATACGTACTCCTTCTTTATTTTTCTCTCCTCTCGCGCTCGCGCTGCAACGGCTTCCCCGAGGCCAATTGGAAATTGTCCCTAATAACAGGGGAACGGCGCACTCGCTCTCTTTCGGTGTATATACATATATGCTCCTGCTCTCCAGTGTGTAAGGATATTGCGCGCGCGCGCTTCTGAAACGTCTCTTTATAGACACGAGCCCCAGGCGCGCAAGACGGCGGTATTTTCGTTTTTCAAAGTGCGTATATACGCGCTATACTGCTATCTATATATATACATATATAATTGTCAGTGGTCCTAGCGCTGCGGGGGCAGAGATTATTTCCGAGGCTTTCATTTAATTACCGAGTTTTATGATATGGCTAATATAACTACGATTCGTTAGTTATATATTTACAAAGTGCTATAATACAAACCAGAATCAACATCGAGCGGAACTTTAGCAACAACGAGAAAAAACACACACACACACACTCGTAAAGCACAGAACAGGAAGCGAGGGGCGAACACACGCGCCTCTGCTAATTAGCGCGCGACCAACGACTTTACCAAACTGGGATCCGCGTTATGACTTTTTTGCGCGCCGACAAATTGCGCGCCGCCCTTTTTAGGCCTCGGCGAGCGCGGTATGTATGTGAATTTCGAAAATTATTGTCCCGACCTCGCGAAGCTAGGCGATGTGATGGGCGACGTGAAAAAATAAGCGGTTATATATCAGCTGATAGCGACGAAATCGGACTTGGTCCTCTTGGTATATAATACAGAAGGGAAAAATAAAATGCTCTGCAATCATCTCCTACAATGACGAACCATCATTATGCGTAGCCCGAGAGACGAGAGTATAGAAAACTGAGCTATAAAGAGGTCCTTTACACCGGAAGCATAACACACAGACACTGCATCGGAACTTTGGCAAAACAGAACCAGTAATCAGCGATTAGGCGTCTCGTCCAACACGCGTACCTACACTCACTTTGAAAAATAAAACGTTCGTTCCTCTCCGCTGCTGCCGCTGCTGTCTTTCTGCGGTTCCTCGCGCGACGACGAGCGGCTGCGAACGCAGGAGCGCGATATCTCTCGCGAGAATCTGAGATCCCGGTTGAGATAGTAGCCGGCAGCACTGCGTATGTATGTGTGTGTGTGTATACGCATATTACGAGGGCCCCGACGACGACGCAGACGACGACGAGCAGATGCCAAGTTCGGTTGAGCTGCCGCCGGGATGTAGGTTTCGTTGGATATCGTGTCCGGCTGAGGATATGTGTGTGTGTGAGAGAGAGAGAGAGAGAGAGAGTTGCGGGATTATTGTACGCTTGAGCTGGGGCTGCTGCTGCTTTATGTATGGTATACGCGGTGTGGAGAGTTTTTTTTCGTTCGGCTCGGTGCTGATGGTGTTGGGTTTTTGATGTTTGCTAGTTTTTGTGCAGGGAAGCTTGCTTTTAGGAAATTGAGTATGTTATTGCAATTATGAAGTTTTATTTTGTGACGTTGCCTCGGGTGTTATTTCCATGTATCTATTTTTTAAGTATATTACGAGTATTTGTATGCCCCCCGATATTTAATTCAAATATACTAGCAGTCATTCTTGAGCGGGATCCATATGGTAAATTAGAAATTCAAATTTCGCGCACTAAGTAGCAAACAAAAAAGCATAACTTGTTATTATTATAAGAAATAATAAATAAAAGCAAGACATGGTACCACCTATACCAAAACTGCCCAAATTGTGTTGAGTTGTTCATAATACAACGAGACTCTCGAAACTTATTCGATGTTGTTGATTCAGTACTACTAGTTCCAAACTAAATCGATGTGCATCGTGTTGCTACCGCATGCGGTGTATGTCAAGGGAATGATATTATTTGACTGTATAATATAGTTCCAGAGATATCATGGTATACGCACACCCATATGAACATCTTATTTAAACGCTTCATTCGAATTTCTAATACACCAAAACATATAATAAAATATAAACATATATAATATACGAAAACTGAAAATTTTACTATTACAAAGTTGCCTCTAGGTGGAAGCAAATTGATCAATATTGCTATGATAGTTATTGGGCAGATATTTGATAAAACGATTTCTTTGCAAAACCCTCACATTTCCAGAAGTAATTGATAGAATGACTTAAAAAAATTAACGGCTATGCAGAATAATAATACCTATGAGCTGTTAAAATTTCAAGTCGATCCATGGATTAATTCTCGAGTGAAAATAAAAATAATGAGTTTTCTAGCTCACCTTCACTTGAAATTTGGCGTATAAATACAAATATTTTGATTACTTCGGCTTTAAGTTCTTTTACAGCTCACGAACCCATTAAATAAAAATATATCAAGGTCCCAATTCTTTTTCTCGCGATTCGCACACACCATGCATAAATGGACAACTCGCTAACTAAAGCTCAGAATGTTTTAAGAAAATTACATATAAACATTTCTCCGTGAAAAAAAAATTCCTCGAGAACCGCGCCTCATTTAAAAATCCATCGCATAGCAAAATTTCCGCAATGAAAAGCCGCGCGTATATAGCAAAAGCAGGAGCTGCGGCAGCAGCAGCAACGGCAGCGTATCCGTCGGGCCGTATAACCCGAGCAGCTTATCGTCCTCATCGTTCCCCGCCGCTGCCGCGACAATGGCAGTCGCTTCCTCGATTCCCCGCGACTAACGCACAATAGGAGTATATAGAGCTGCAAAAAAGTCTATATACGCAGCCCGCAAGGATGAGAGAAGCATCGATATACCCCGATTTTAATGCGGAATTAATTGCTCCGACGTGCGTATATTGCTCTATTGATCGACTTTCTGCGCGGTGATTCATTCTTTTTTCCAAAATATCAAACCAAACCGAGAAAGCGTTGTGTACTCGAAACGAAAGATTCGAAGGTATATATCCACACTCGAGCGCGGCTATACATACGCAGCGGCGTCGGCGGGTGAGAATTGGGCCGATGATTACGGCACGCGAGGCGGCCGCCGCTTCCGTTATTATAAGAGCCTTGTCGCACCTTTTGTTTTCCGGCGATTTTTTCCCACGTGTCCCGCTCTCCTCCTTTTTTTTGTATTTTTCCTCTCTCTCTTTCCCTCCTCGAGCTGGGCAATTATCAATTTTTTCTACGCGTGAAAGTAGCAGCTCGAAAGACAAAACGAACCGCGGGCGCGCGGTGAAGAAGCACAGATTTTATAGTCGAACAACGAGAAAAGCGCGCATCCTTCCATTTTCGCCCTTAGAGTCACAGGTTTTAATTAGAGAAAAGCGGCCGTAAAGACAAAATATTCCATTAACTCGGCGCTGATGGCACTTCCAGAACAAATAAGCCTGTCGCGCGCATCTTTTTACTGCGCTCGCGCGAGCCGACTCGTCGGTCTAAACGCGAAGGAAGAGATACCGCGCCGATAACTCCCCGATAAAGTTGTTAATAGGCTCTACACACTCGCTCTCGTTTCTCCGGCTTCGCGCGTACAGCGACTCGCGAAATTAAAGGCGCTCCCGCGCGTTTTAACGAGAGAGCTCGCTGCGCGCGCGATATTTAAAAGTATGATGAGCGCGCGGGATTTAAGCTCGCCAGAGAGAGAGAGAGAGAGAGAGAGAGAGAGAGAGAGGACTTTTACGACAGGACGGCGTAAAAAGCCGGCGAAATGAAGCCGTTTACGTGCAAAGCGGGAGAGAATCGACGACCGGCGCAAAAAAGCATGCCGTTCTCTCTCTCAGTGTGTGTGTGTGAGTATACATATATATACGCGCGGGCTTTCCTTTCGAAAGAATGCTAGATAAAAAGGAGCACTGTGTGTGCCATTGTGCGCCACTCGTGTATATTACCCCGTAGTTTCGAACGAAACAAAAAAAAGAGGGAACTGAAGAACCGAGGGAGTATAGGCCAGAAACAATAAAGGCGCAATAGACATTACGGATGACGAGCTATCTTTATAACGCATCTGCGGACGGCCGATTTTTTTTTGTACGGTACATATAAAAGTGTGCGCGACTGGAAATCCGCGGGCGATAAAAAAAACGCGCGTCTTTTTTAGCTTCACTTTCGCTTATTGTTTCGCGCGTTGATGGCCGCCGTACTTCCTTCGCGGTTTTACGCCCGTTGCGGGAGCTCACCTGCTTATTCTTTACACATTATATTGGCTGAGATACGATCTCCGTCGCGGTGCAGCGTCGTTTTCGTCATTTTTTTTATAAGCTATCGCTAGATATACAGGTATAAGAATACGCGCATAGGTTTACATATATATCAGTTATAATCGCTATCGAGTCTGTATAAACGAAAAGAGATTTCAACCTCAGCCTCTGGTACAGCACGCGTAAAAGAATAAATCTTCTATCTTACGCCGGCAATCGACGCCTGCAAAAAGGGACTGCGTGAAATAAAGAGCCGAATACCTCGTGGTCGAAGGTGCGAGATACAGGCCTCTCTCTCTCTCTCTCTCTCTCTCTCTCTCTCTCTCTCTCTCTCTCTCTCTCTCTCTCTCTCTATCTCACTCGTGAAAGAGAAAAAGATTTACAATCGGGAATTACGGCGCGTTTGTCTCCGATGAAGCCGGGCCGACTCGACGACTTCATTCCGCGCGTGCTTGAAAATCCTCGCGGGCGCATTGTGGCCGCTTCATAAATTCCGCCGCAGCTGAAAGCCGCGGTATAAATTCGCCCCGGCGACTCGCGACGAGCTGAGCAAATAAGAGGTGTGTGTGTGCGAGTCGATGCGTCGAGCTTGTGTTATGTAGGGAAGAAGGTAGCGAATTGTGTAAGGGTTTTTTGACGGCAAGTCGTAGAGGGATTATTTTGTACCGATGCTGAGCAGTACGTCACCGTAGTCCATTGCTATTTCAAGGTATCGTTTTACCTTAATCTGTATAATTTTAATAAATAGAGCTCGTTAATCATGATATATATATTCAGACTAAATAAACGCTTGAATATTATGTATGTCAAAAGGTCGCTAATTTATATACGGTACGAGTTTCCCGAATCCAAGCTATATATATTTCTGTAAAGTCTCCAGATTCACCACGCGACGAAACACCTGTCAAGAATCCTTCCAATCTCACCCACAACTGTATATTATATACATATATATACAGCAACTCTCTTGCCGCATCTATACACATCACTTTCTTTCCACAGCACGTGCTCTCCTCGCAACACCGCGGCAGGAGCGCCAACAACGCGATAATTAATCTGAATTATGCATCAGATCCGTCAGAATGAGTCGGTCCGATAAGATAAGCCTCGGAATCGCTGCTGCCGCTATAATAAACGCCCGTGCGGCGAGTATATATAGCAAGCTGTGATCGATGATCTTTCGTGTGCTGAAGCGGCGATCGCAAAAAGTATGCGCCTCAGCAGTGGAAAAGCCGGAACTCGGACTACTCGAGCTTGCCCACGCGATATATATTCGAGAAATTGATTAGGTTTCTAATTATGGCGCTGTGCGGCCGCGACCGCGAGCGATTTGCATAAATCTACATATACAGCCCCTAGAGTTGTATATAGTGCCTTTTTTTCTTCCTCTTTATTTTTTTCATTCAGTTGGGCAATAATGTATATAACGCCGTGGTTATTACCAGTGCGTGCGTAGTAATATATGGTAATGCTTTTCCTGGCTATATCGTTTACGAACTATTAAAAACTGAAAGAAAGAAAGAAAGAAAGCAAAACTAGCACGATTTCACTGAGTCAAAGCACAACAGCCACTCGGAGCTGATATATAATAGGAATCAACTCCGACGCGCCAAATTTGTCCCCGCACACGGTATATACATACACCTTATTACACTGCTATGCACAGACCAACCAGAGCAGCAGTAGCCGCACAGGTTGTATGGAAATAAGCAGCCCCGCGAAATTAACATGTATACGCGCAAGGTCGCATGCACTCACTCTCTTCGCGTTAAAACGAGCCAATCGTCGCGCGCGCGTGTGTATGCATATATGCGCGCGCGGGATTGCTTGAATTATGGATGCCGCGAGGCGTCTTTGTCGGCCAGTTCGCGCGATATTTCGAGCACGATTGCACGGCTGCGGATGATATAGGTGTAGTCGCGGCTCCATTTTAAGTTCGAAAGAGAGTCACCGCGAAAGTAATATCGCGTCTGCCTTTCGGGGACCTAATCCACGTGAAAATGCGTGAATTAATATATAAAACCTCGATCCATCGCGGAACAAAACGCGTTCCATCCTCGCGGCGTCAGGATTGAAAATAAAGCAATTACCGCGAATTAGCATACGTAATAACCCTCCTCGCGGCTTCACTATAGATATAGCGCACGCAAAAGTGCACGAGTGTACTATAGGCATATACAGCGCATAGATCTGATAACATTCCACCAGCTCGCACACACGTATAGCCCCTCCGTGCTGCACACGCGCGGATGGAGCAACTCCCATTCACGATATATGTATATAGTTTCACTTATGGGAAAAGCCGCTTTCGGCAATTTTCTTCTACTCTGCGTTTTTCCTCAACGCGGCGGAGCTTCTTCATCTTCTTCTTAATGAAGAGGTTCGCTCTATGAATTAACGTAATTACGCGCGAATCGAAGCTTGGGCAACTTTTTCATATATACATATATACGTCATGTACAGGTATATGACGAAATGCTGCTTAGTGCAATTCGAGGTGTATGTATATATATACAGGGTGTGAGGCAAGTACTCGGCGGATTCATGAATGGAAAACTGTGGCCGCTTTGAAACTTCGCATTATATATCCGTGTAATTTTATTAATTAATTCGCGATGGAGGTATGCGCGCGCGCACGCGCGTGTCTGTTTTGATATGAGAAAGGGATGGGGTTATCTAGATGGGAAGTGCCAGCTTGCGATACATCCTGCTTGCGTCTTGCTCAAAAGGGATGTGCTGGATCCTTTTGAGATGTTTTGACAGGCCTTTTCATATTGCGCGCGCAATTTCCGCTGATTAGAAAATCATTTTTCTTGCGAGAGGGAAATTCGAAATCGTTGCGACACCCACACGCGCGTCCTGCCAGGCTCGGTCATTATCTACTGCGCGCGCGCGTTTCTCAAATACGCGAACCGCGCTAATATATTCGATTGTTTCCAATACAAAAATAATTATAAATTCGTTCGCATATATAGTTGAACAATTGACCGCTTCTGCATCATCCCCTCGCGCCTTCTCCCCATAATATCGAGGCAAGCTCGCTCGCGCGCACCTTTCCGAAATCCTTATTGTATTATAATTTCGCGAGGTCGATACTTCAGTGCGCAGTCACGTGCGCTTGTATTCAAATGCGCGGCTGTGTGCAGTCTCTGGCAGCTTTAGCTAATTTGAATAAGGGATAAAGTAGAGAAGCTGCTGCGTTGGTAAAAAAAGGCGGGAAGAGGATTTTTCAATTCTCGCGCATGCGCACATATATACATATACACATCTAATCTCCACGAAGCCATTTACGGTCTCGCGGCGGCAGCGCAGCGACATTTATATATATTTATTTGAGAGCTGCACATTGCGAGATGAAAGGAGTCCCTTGCGGCGCGTCTTTTCTCGCGAGATAGCCAAACCGAGCGAGGGCTAATTGCAACGAGCAGCTCTTGTAGAATATTTATGTCGGGAACACAATGCTCGCGCATCAGGTGCGCAGGATAATGCTAAATTCGTTTATGTATATATATATTTATAGCGTAGTATTCAATGGTCGGTAGATGCAGAGGCATTCGACGGAAAAGTCATTAGATGGATTATACCCGCAGTCGCGGTTATTTATACTGATTATATGTATATATATGCATATATAGATATATACATTCGTTTATACATGTATTTCTTATTTCAACTTTATACACTCCTCGTCGTAAATTACACATCGCGCGAGCACAGATTCACGATAAAATAGCGCTCGTTTCTCATTTTATTACAGACACACATATAGAAAAACAAACACGAAAGGAAAGGGAAAAAAAAGCGAACAACTTGTGCGCCCGATAATATATAAAGCAGAATAAGAGAAAAACTTTCGCCTCAGCTTTCATCCGTTCTCGCTCGCGTTTGTTCAACTGTGGAATAATGACAAAGGTGGAGAGAGAGAGAGAGAGAGAGAGATACGTTCTACGGAATAACTTATCGCGCAGTGACCGACTAAAGCCGGCGCTCGATGATCGTCCTGTCAGATAAAACAAATGGACGCACGCGCGCGACTAATATTGTATTAATGACGTCGCGCGGGGGGCAAATGACTGTTTTCTCTTTGTTTTCCCTATTTATACATATTATATACTCGCGTTCGTGGATCGCCGCGAGAGAGGAGCTTCCTGGAAGTACATATATATGCTATATGCAATATAAAGTTACAAATCAGCAGCAAAACTTGAACGCGAGTTTACAAGGAGCTTACACGCATTGTTTTCTCTCCGCAGGCGTGTATATATACATATATATATATATACGCTTCCGAATATATAAGCGAGAGATAGAGAGAGAGAAAAGTGGCTTACGACTGCAGCAGTCTGTATCATTTCCATATTATTATACTGCAGCCCTCGGGGGACTTGAATTTCGAAGCTGCTGCTGCTGCTGTGAGATCGTATCCTGTCTCTCGGCTGTTGTTTGCTAAGCGTGACTAATTTGTGGCTGGACTAGGAAGTTCGCGCGACTGTGCGTTATATTTAAACGCTATGCGAGTTCTCTCGCGGGAAAGCAAAGCTTTGTCTGCTTCTGTTGAGAAATTTCAATTTCTCTTATTTTATTTTTAAATAATAAAACGAAGATCTCGTCTTATATACCGTATATCCCTGAGCAGCGTATAGTATACAGGGGATCGATATCGCGGCCATTTTGAGTGCGCTATACACGCATACACGTGTATATATATATACACGGGGCACTTCACAACTCAACTATTGCTGCACGTACCAGTGGGCCGGACGTTCGCCCGAGAAAATCGCGCGGCTTGACGGCCTAACGAGCGGCGGCTGCTGCTGCTGCTGCTGCCGCCTCTCTTTTCCAACTATGTATATCTACAGCTTAAGGAGAGAACCTGACCCTTTGTTCCTGACCGTCTCTATGCATAGCCCATCATCGCAACGATAATAATAATTACACGCTCAGCCGGACAAGTGTGGCAGTGCGAGTGCGCGTATACCGCGCATTGTTTGCACAAGAAGTCGCGCTCTGAATTTTCGAATCGAAGGAAGAAGCTAGAGGAGGAAAAAGAAAACGGCAGCTCAAGAAGGAGAAGGAAAAAACGATTCGCGTCCGGTATAGTGTAGGAGGAATAACGAGCGTCAGGACTTTGAAAAATGCGCGTCCTTATACTCGGTGCGCGCGCGCGCGCGCGGCTAATCGCGCGAGCATCGGGTTTACTTGCGCGCGCCTAGCCGCACGTCGTTGTTGGCCTACATACGTACAGCTAGGACACGCGATCTGATAAGCTGAAAGCGAAGGTATAGCCCTGGACGCGGGGGTGGAGGCTATACGCGGCCAGCCGAAATAAACCGCCGGCGCGCTTTACATAATACGCGATCGCGTCGACGTAAGAGAGAGGGCTAATATACCGCCTTTTTGCGCGCGGCCACTGATGAGAGCTTCTCGCTGGGCATCGGGAAATTTTCGTTTGTAACAAGCTCGAATCCCAGTAGCTGTGATAGCGATTCATCACGCATAACAGATACATTCTTATATATATATATGTGTGTGTGTGTGTGTGTGTGTGTGTGTGTGTGTGTGTGTGTATTATGTACAAAGAGACGGAGAGAGAATCTCCGCGAATTAGCGAGCGCGGCACAGTATAAACGACGAGAGAGGGGTAGGGGGGGGGACCGCGCGCAATTAAAGAAATGCGTAATAAAACATCTTCTGTCCGGCGGCCTGTCAATTAGACCGCCGCAAAGGATCGATTGACGCCGGTAAAAATAAAGAAGAGATCCCCCCCAGCCGCTCGCTCTTTCTGCGGCCGCGTATGTACTTACACACGTACCGAGAGCGAAAGAACGAAAGGAAGAAAGAAAGAAAGACAGCCGGGGGAGAAGAAAAGAGGGACTCCGCGCACTCGACCAATGGAAGCTAAAGGCCGTGACACGAGGCCACGCGGGTATATACACGTACGAGACAGAGAGAGAGAGAGAGAGGAGGAAGAGCCGGAGGTCGACTCGCTCGAGAGACGACGACGCGGTGCGAGGGAGAACTAGCCAGCCGAGACTGCGTATGTACGTCGCGCACGCGAACCCTTATATTTATATATGTGTGTGGGTGTGTGTTTTTTTCCGCGAGAATATAATTCTTTTGCCGCCTATACGCGATGCCGACAATTGCTTTCGATTAGCGCGTGAATATAGGCAGCGAACACGATCGGTTGATATTTTCATTTAAAGAATGCTAATATTCAGCGGCCGAATTATCATAATTAGCTTCGCGTATATATAGTATTCTCGTGTGTCTGCAGCATAGCGTGTGCCTCGCCGAATGACCAGACACGCTACGTCGGAGCTGTATATTTATAATACATCTTCGCCCCTTGTATACTGCATACATATGCGGATATAAATGCTTCCTTTTTTCTGCGCCGAGTATAGTCTAATTTCGAGCAAGAGGAGACGTCAGGAATTTCGCGTACTATAGCTCAGCGACGCGCGTGGCTGCGATAAATAAATTCGCCGTATACATGCTCACCATAAATGTATCTTAAGAATTTTTATCACAGCGTATATGTATACGCAGATTCAAATCGGCCCACAGTCTCGCAGAATAATGGCCGCCATACGATATCGGTTTTCCATCTGGAGCTACCCAAGAAGCTTCTTCTCTACGCCATATGCTCCCGTCGATAAGAATATATGTATACGTCTGCTGCAGTGTACAAGAGAACTCTGGCGATATTTTTCGTCGCGATGAAAATTCAACTTTTGAATTTTTCCGACCGATCGGGACGAGAGATATTTTGCTGCAGTTTCCGCGATTGTCGATTATTTAATTGTCGCTGAAACACTGTGTGTTCGCGCAGGTGTACGAGATGATGGGGAAATAATCGACGCTCATCTGATGCAATTAAACAGTCGCGTTATGTTGTTGCGCAATTTTCTTATTTTATATACAAGGACACGATTGCGCAAAGCGCGAAAACGAAAAAGAACGCGCAAACTATGACGTGTACCATCAATTTCATATGCTGTTAATATATTATATATGCAGAATTCGTGACGGCCCGCGGCGGACTATCGTCGCGCTCATTACGTCTTTGTATATGTATATATATATATATATATATATATATATATATATATATATGCGCGCTAATTTTTGCCTCTGTTTTTCGGAGATATACACTCGGAGACCAGCTGCCGTCGATGCGATTGTTTTCGGCAGATGGACTGCAATATATAGTATATACCATTTTTGGGAATCATATATATATATATAATATATGCACAACTCAAGCGCGTTCGCGCGCGATATGAAAAAACAGTCGCGCATTGTAAAGTTTGCAGCGGTGGAGCGATCGGTTTTCTCGACGACGACGGGTGTTACAATATGACACTTGCCCTCGACGTGCGTTAATGAAAAGTATACGAGTATATAGCAGCTCTACTGCCTCTCATCGCTATCAGTCACACTTGAACGGGAGGAAGCAGGAGCGCGCGAGTCCCGGGACTTCCTGCATCGGAGAAAAGACGCGCGACGACGGACGGGTCCTCGATCGTCAAACTCTCTCGTATAAATATGTGTGTGTGTGTGTGTGTGCAGTATATAGTATACATATATATGAAGAGAGAGAGCATAGAATGAGAGAAAGAAGCGCACCTGCAGAGGCGATAAAACGGCTTTCAATTCCAGCGAGTGGAAAGCCCCATTGAGCCGCGAGATACGCATGCAAAATAGCGACGGCCATCGGATTGTTGCAGTAGTATATATAGCGAACGTCTCCTGCACATTTCGTCCCTCTCTCGCTCGCTCGCTTTTTCTCTCCGTCCAGTGGATATGATGCCGCCGCTGCTGCTGCTGTGCAGTGGACGAACAGAAAAGAGAGAGAAAGGCCATTCTTTGTGTTACACAGAGAGTGAAGCTGCTGCTGCCCGATTGTGTGACGTGTTGATAATTTTAAAACAAAGCCCGGCCGAGCGAGCATTGTGCAAAAATCACAGACGGACGGACGGTCTGGGGTGTGGGTTGTGACGATATAGTCGCGCCGGAGAGTGAAAAACTCGGCCTTTTTCACTCCCTCCTGTATATATATATATATATGTATATGTGTGTATATGCGATATGCCAGCGCTGCTCGCAGGACGCGAGTTGGTTCGCTGCCAGTGTATATAACCACGATGTACGTGTATTGGCAGATCGAGAAAAGAGCACTTTTTTTCTTCTTATGTATATGCACAGCTATTGTTTTCCTCTAGACACGACTGATGCGCTGTGAAATCTGGGCCAAACGGCTCATTACGTGCCGAGTGTGATAAAATCGTTCGAATTTATAATTAAAACTCGACGCGCGTTCATCCCACAATCTGTCGCCGATTCCACCCCCTCGCGCGCGTTTTATCCGCCCACGCACCAAAGGATCCGCATCAGCTATCGTCCTTCGCACGTACACACACACATATATATATATATATATATATATATATATATACACATACGTATATAAATCGAGTGTTCAAAAAGCTATCTCTCAACAGCAGAAGCTTATACTCTGTTAAAAAAAATGAAAGCTGCACCCGGTGCATCGGCGGTCATTCGCACGCGCCGCGCCAACTCCCTTCGCGATGAGCTTTTTCCACGCGCGCACAACACACCGATGCGCAGCACATACGCGACGAGAGAGGACGACGACAACAAAAAAGATAGGAGAGTGCAAATCACGGACACAGCGATGCATGTCATAATGAAGCAGCGGCGGCTGTGTGTCTTTTTTGTTTTAATTCCGTCGAGCGGAAATATCGGCCATTTTGAATTTTCAATTTTCAACGCTCTAGTAAGTCGTGCGGGTTTACTCTCCCACTGTATAGCCGTGTGTGTGTGCACGTATACGCGGTCGAGGTTCGCGAGTATACATATATATATACAGCGATGATTTATGTGTTCCCTGGCTTCCCCGCCTTGTCGATTGTTAACTGCTCGCGAGGCTTTTCCGCCTCGGAGAGCAAGCAGAGTTTCGTTCGGAGAGTATATATATATATATATATATATATATATATATATATATATATATATATATATATATATATGTATGCGAGAAAGGGATGTGTCTTGATCTAGTTACATAGCTGTTCGTTTCCATTAGGATGGAGGAGATGAGCCGAGAAGTTGAACGATAAGATTGCTCAGTGATGATCAGTGTGCGTTTGCTTTATTTCGGTATTATTGACTGAAGCTGCGTTATGTACTTATATAAAACTCAATGTCAACGCGTCTAACAGCCGCAGCCATTACAAAACGTCGGGAAATAGACGAAGCGCGAAATATCGATCATCGTAGATATATATATATATATACATAGACATATAATACACCACGCGAGCAAACTCCGCATATCGGCTATTATCAGATTATATCATATATATATAATGTTTTCGCTCCTGCGCGAGAGATATAATTCATAATCATCATCCCCGCGCGCAAATCGAAGCCTCGATTATAATTATTATCGCAATAATAAACGAGCTTCGCGCAGACTCACGCTGATCAGCTGATGCCGTCGTCGAAAATCCAGCGTGTCATTATCGCTGATTAATTCGCCGAGGGGATGAGTCACACACACACACACACACGCTTTACGAGAAATAAGAGATGCTCGTTTGCCGATAAAGAGCGTTTAATAATAAGCCGCGTATAATCAGCCGCAATAAGAGTTGCTTGTTCTTCACTCGTCTGTATATATACATATATGTATAGTCCTGCGTCTTCATTCGCGAGTTGGCTGACGGTTATGGCATTATTTCCAAGTGCGCGTGAGACACACGCACGAGTATGTGCATAGGTATGCGCTGCTATATATAGATATATACTGTATCTTTTTACGGGCGTATGTTTATGGATGTGGTATATTGCGTAAGGATGTGCTATATAGTCATTGCATCGCGGACGTCCAAGTGAAGCGTCTGATTTTTCCAGGTTCGCTAATTTACAACAGCTGAGATATTTTATATATATATATAATTTGTGATGCGATTAAATTTGCGACAAATACCATATCGGACTTCTCGAATAACGCGCTATGATAGTACTCCCACGAAAATTGGCTTTTTCAATGCATGATATACATTTATACGTATACGCGCATATAGTATAGATATATTAGCGCCGCAGAGCACGAAAGATTGTCAATGAACGTCCGGCTGCATCAGCCGTCAATCTCGATTAATAATTGAAGAGATACAGATCGAGCCGGTTATTAAATCGTCTCTCGCGCATGTATGGTTAATCTCGTGATTTAATTGATATTCGCCGACGACACAGCCTTCGCTCGATTCTTTTATTATGTACCAACACCGATTTACACCGAGCGTGGATGTTGTACGATTATTTGTATTTTTTGTTCTTCTTATTTAGTCACAAAAATTGCTCAAAATCTCGAGACAACTCGAAGCCCGACGCGCATAAACGACGCAGTCGGAGAGATGCAAATGTATACAAAACAGCACTTAGTTCTCCGCTGCAAAATCAATGCGCTTTCGCGGCGAAGCCGCTGAAAAGAGGCGGTACAGCGCGCAGAGGGACCTTGTCAATTAGCGAGTCGCGCGCGAGAGTACCTACGGGGGTAATCTTTCGAGTATCCATTACCAACAGAGAGAAAGAGCCCATGCGAAATGAACGGGGGTATATATGTACATAAAACGTATCTGGAGCCTTCCATCTGACTACGCGCCGCCGCTATTCGTTTCTCTTCCCTCTCGAGACTCCCTTTCAGCCGCGAATATGTATATATATACGTACGTGCGTATATCTTTTATTTCGAGCGCGAGAGAATCCTTTCAATTTTCCACGGCGACGAGTATCGACAGCGACAAATTTTTCCCGCAGGTATATGTGATATACGTGTATATACACCCGCTCGCATAATTTTCACCGACGACGACGGCGGGGCGAATCGACGTTTCCGTCATTTTTACGCTCCGCCGGCGAAGTTTCCTCTCGCAAAAAGCCGCGGAGGGAGAGACCGTTTTCAAAGTCAAGATTAAATCGGCCGCGCTGTGCTGCTGCTGCTGCTGCTGGGGCTGACGTTATCGACTGTTTTTCGATAGTTCGTTCGTTTGTTCTCTCTTGCGGTGAAAAGAGAGCCATAGGCTGCTTCGTTGCGCTTGACAGTCGCGCGCACGCACTCGTCCTGTTCCCGCGTCCGTAATACTTGAAAAGTTCGCCGACTGGAAAAATTAAAGCTATACGGGTGTAGGTATATATATATATGCAACAAAAAAAAAGAACGTTCGCGATAACGTGGGTTTGACGGAGTCGCGGATGCGTGAACGCTTGGGGTATTGATAAGGGAGCTCTGTATGTATATATAAACGCGGCTGACTGAAAAATGCGGAACGGAGATTAAAATTCGCGGTTGGCTATCGCCGGGCTTGCTTTTTTCGGGGGAAGGTAATGGATTTTGTGTGAAATTGGAAACAATGGATGATTTTTTCGATAGCGGCCTGTATGGCAGGAAGAATATTTGGAAAATTGGGGTGTACACGGCCATTTTTGTGACTTTGGCGATAAGAGTATTATATTCGAGTGCGATGTTTCGTAATAAATAACAAAAAAGAAGAAGAGTAGATGTAAATAGCAATTTTGTAAAAATCGGCATCGTATAAACCAGCGAATAAATAATTAAAAAACATCATCTTCCAATGGCAATAGTTGAATGCTTCTAGCGCAACATAACACATGAAAAAGCTGCGTCGCCAGAGTGCGAGAAGCAGCCCTGTGTGCAACCCTAGAGCAGCGAATCGCGTGTCCTGCCTACCTACAACAGTGGTACACATACAAGCCGGGTCAGTTATATCGCCACAGCAAAAGAGAGAGAGAGAGAGAGAGAGAGAGAGAGATGCCTATCTCTCTCAGTCTTGCGCTCGCTTGCTTGTGCGCGCGCGCGGGGGCTTATCGGTAATTTATCTGAGCAGGCATTAGTGTTTGCTTGACGATGGCGTGAGCTGCAGCTAGCTGGCGGCTAGCCTAAATTATTCATTATATGGAGCATTCTACCTGTCTGTGCTGCTATATACGGCACTTCTCTCTTTCTCTCTCTCTCTCTCTCTCTCTCTCTCTCTCTCTCTCTCTCTCTCTCTCTCTCTCTCTCTCTCTCTCTCTCTCTCTCTCTCTCTTATCGTCATTTGATTAAGCGAGTCCGAAATGCGCCGCTCGGCTGACTTTTATGCGCGAGAACAAATTGCCGCTAATGCCGAAAATAATAGTGGTGCTGCTGCCGCTGGCGGATTTTACGATGCCGGAAGTTCGTTTCGAACGATAAATAAGAAGTAACGTACTATACATATATCTATATACTGCGCTCTACTATACCGAGGTCGGCGCTATACTGACGGTTTTTAGTTTTTTTTTCTTTTTTTTGAGAGGGTTTCGCGGTGTACGAGTGCGCCGCACGTGAAAGCTTGATGAATTTACTCGCGAGGAAAAGTGGGCTAGCCATGTAGGTCTTTGACTATATACGTTTGATTCGAGAATGTACGTGCTCGATTCGAGGATGCAAACTAATATCTTATATTCGAAAAAGAAACAGATGGTTATCGTTGTATTCGGTTTGTGATTTTATGTGGCTCTATGTAAACAACTAAAAATCTGTAATTTTATACTGACCGCGTTAAGTGTGGGAAGATTTAAAAAATTACATCGAAAATCTATATTTAATAGATATATTGATGTATTATAGAATCAGGATTGTGAATTGATGACGAATTTCCTTTGGACATTGGAATTCCTGCAAACTCTGTTCTTTCGTTTCTACAGTATTATTCATAATGTCGTTCCAACAAAGTCCAAACATCCAACAAAGTTAAAGATCTATTATATTATACCATAATAAAATCACAAATAATATTCCCAATATCCCCCGTAGATAAATTAATGGTATTTAGCTAAATTAAGCTAGTATTGACCAATACTAGCTTTACATTGACAGTATGATATTGTTAAAATTTTATAACCAGAATATATAGTCTGTTGTCCATATGATTCAACATATAATCGACATTGTAGATATACTTTTAATTTTGACCTAAAATACTTCCACTTCATTGAGCCAAAGATATTAACAAATAAACAATCTACTAGATGAACTGAAAAATTACGATATTGGGGGCTGGATTATCCCTATTAAACATACTATTAAAACACCATAAAAATCGTCAGCCGCAGTCGAACTCGCAGAGCCATCGTTTCGCACAGGAGCAGCGGCAGAAAAAAAAATTATTCGACACCATAGATAAGACAGCAGCGGCGGCTTCGGCGGGGGCAAACAGATACCGATCTAACGTGCAAGGGCTTCCATTAGCTGCGAGCGGCGCCTATCTATTTATCATCAGATAATGCCGCGGCGGCGTTTATCTCGCGAAAGGTCGGCCGTCGAGTGAGATAGGGCCTAATCGTCGCGTGTTATGCGCCCTATACTGCTATGTAGCTGCGCTACGCTCCGTAGGTGGTCGCGCGAGTGTAGTATATAGTCTAAGAAGGTCTCGTTTACTCGCTGTTACCGGCTGGCTCTCTTTTAAATTTCGCGGGCTATAAGTTCAGATCTATATTATAATACACGCGCTAATAACGCTGATGTGTCTCTTATAGTAATTGTGGGTTTGCTCCGAGCCAAGTGTGCTGCACACTCTTTGAAGGTCATTTATAATTATCGTTTGTTTGATGAAGGTCGCAGCGGGGAAATTGCGCTATGATTAATCGGGTGATTATTTTCTAGCACACGACGTGACAATACGCGCATGCTAAAATGTTTTTTCTCCGCCTTTATTCTCCCTGATATAAAATACTTCGAGTCACGCTCTGTTTTCCCGAAAACACTTGCAGGCCCGATCAACGCGTGTAAAGTCCCCGAAAAGAATCCCGCGCGCGAAAGAAAGTGTAGCATATATATAGTACGTAATATAGCTCGCCGTCCAGGACTCGTCCTCGAGGCGCCAGTGTGGCGCATCGCACTTCTCGCCTACGAGTTACTTCTTCTTTTTTTGCGCCGCCGCCGCCACGCAACAAAAGGCCCCCATGATTTAAGGTCGGTCTAACCCTACGCGTCCCTCCGACTATTAGATACGCCTGGCTCTTCTTCCTGCGCGGACACTTGTTTTTTTTCCTCTCTTTCTCGTCTCCTCCTATAACGCTTACACACGCACACACAGACACATATACCTATATAGCGTCGCAGACAATGGCTTTGCACCTTGCGCGACGCGGACACACAGGTATAAGACACTGCTGCTTTCCTTTCGCCCGGTCGTAAAGATGCGAGGGAGAGAGCGCGCGGGGATCGGTTTCACCAGTCGTAGGTCCAAACGACGGGAGGTATATATATACGTAGGTACGCACTGCGGGTGTATCCGGGGGTCGCGTCTAGCTTTTGGAGATCGATTGCGCAGATTATAGGAGGCGACTCCGTGACTGATGCACCGGCGGGGAACTTGTGTGTGTGCGCGCGCGCAGTTCTCGGCTTTTTGCGGGGCCGCATGGGATGTATAGAAGGTTCGGTGTAGGAGAGAAAGTTCGGTGAGAGTATATATAAGTCCATACTTTCGGAGAGAGAGAGAGAGAGGTTTGTTGGAATATAAGAAACAATCAAGTATATAGTGCAGCAAAAATAGAAAAAAAAAACTGAAAATCTCTGAAATTTTCCACCAGAGGCCAATCGATCTTCCCCGGAGCCTATATGTATAAGCTCCAATGACTCGCGCAAACTCACCTGCTGCCGGCATATCACGCACGCTCACACCGCGCGAGCCAATCTCGATTCTCAATGCTCGTCCAATTAACGTCCCCGCAGAATAAGAGACCGAACGAACTTGGAGAATCAGAGCGAGGCATTTAAACTCGATCCGCGGCGGCACACGCTAACCCCTCGTTAAGTCATAACTTAGCCCCGACGCGTACACACACTGCAGGTAATGGAAGTGTACGGCCGCTTTTTCCCCGGAAAATATATAAGGTGCCTTGGAGAACAACCTTGTCTACTTTTTACGCGTTATGTCCAGAAAGAGAGATGGATAAAGAAACGGGATCATAGACTTGATTTTATTCTTATGTATATGCATACAGATAAATCGCTGCAATTTAAAGCTCATCATCGCGCGGGCGGCTAATACATATTCGAAATCCTATATCTTTCCGGATAGTTAAGATCGATTTTTTACGTATCGCAGTTTTTCACGCAGTCGTAGCGCGGAAAATTCTTTACGGCGATGCAATTATCGAGCAGCCTCTGTTTGAGCAGAGTCTATTACAATCTCCGGAAGATTGCGCATGAACCTGGCGTTCCGAAGAAAATTGGAAGGAAAAAAGGGCAGAGCAAACATGGTTATAAGACTAGCGGCGCGCGTCTCTCGGGAGATATCGTAAACGGCGCATAGAACCGAGCGCTTAAGATGGTACTTACTACCGCACGGTGCGCGTGTCCCCGAGAGCTAACCGACTCATTTCATCCTCGGTAGTTTTTTCTTTAAAATTTCGTTATTTTCTCGCCGCTGCTGGGTAAACTTTGAGAATATCGAGTCGATAATTATTAGAGTGTACATGCGAATATATAATACGTATACAGGTATGTGAAAAATGGACCTCTCGGTAATTCACGGAATAATATTCGCGCAAGTCTACTCCTCCCCCCGGACAATTAAAAAAAATTCTCTTCCTTAGCGCACACGTGCAGCTGCACCGAAAATCCTCTCGTTCGCGCACTCCTTCAAGATCGCACTCGAGGCGAGAATAAAGAAGAAGAGGAAGAAAGACGCGCAGCACAATCTCAAAAGAAAGAGAGAGAGAGAGAGAGAGAGAGAGAGAGAGAGAGAGAGAGAGAGAGAGAGAGAGAGAGAGCGCGCGCAGCCTTTTAATATAATATTATTGGCTATTGATAAATTGTCGATAATGATGGGTTAGCCGATGGCTTGTGGGAGGGAGCTGCTCTTTCGCCTTCTCTCCTTCGCGACGAGATGCCCCAGAGCCTCGCGCTCGCTGCATATGGAGAGCGAGAGAGCGAAGAATTCGCAGTTGCAACGGTGGGTTGTAAAATAAAATGAAAAAATGTATATACATGAAAACGAGAGAGAGAGAGAGAGAGAGAGAGAGAGAGAGAGAGAGAGAGAGAGAGAGAGAGAGAAGGCCTGCTGACGACGGCGAGTCGTTCGGAGATCAAAGTGCGGCTGAGCTTTCGATTACCAGCCTGTGTAATTTGCGATCATTCGCGTTGCTATAAAAAAATGTCTACATCGAGCGTAAAAATAGTCCTGCAGTTCCACATTACAGCATCGTCGTGAGAAAAGACGATAAACCGCACGGCTCCGCTGCGCACTGCACTACTACTCGCATAATGGCATATTTACCGATCTCGTATCCGCGCGCGCCAAGAAACAAAGCTGAGCGCGCGAATCTGTTTGCCAATCAGCCTGCACCCCCGAGCCTCGGAAACAAAAGCCGCAGCCGAGATCGTTCCTCATAGGAAGGAAGGATTCCCCGAAGCAACCGATCTCACGACGCGAGCTGCCGATCGGCCGATCGCGATAACTAATATACCGCGAGTGTGACGAGCGAGTTATGATAATCGTGCGCGCGCGCGCGCGGGAGGTGAGAAGAATAAACTCCGAGCGAAAAAAGAAACGCCGCTGTGGATATTTTCTCTTTGCATATTCATTAGGAATAACAGTTTCGGGAATTACGCAAGTTAATAGTTGACGGGTTATCGGTCGGGAGGATCTTTCGCGGGAGGATAGGAATAATAGCTTTTTAAATGTGTGCAGCGCGAGAGATGCGCGAGAGAGTCGTCGGCGGGTTATACGTGCATGAGAACGGAGATTTTCGTACGGAGAATGGCGCATTGGGTGTATAATACCTGGAAAATTCGTGAATTTTCTTCGCGCGCGCTGAAGGATTGGGTAACAGCGTGTGTGCCTGTATATGCTTTTGAGTAATTAGTCGATTTGTTGTGATGAAGTGCTTACTCGGAAGAATTATGTAGAATACGCAATGCTGAGTTATTGTTTACTAATTATTTAATATTTCCTCTGTATACGCAAAAGAATCAGCCTGTCAGCTATTATACCTTATAACGCGCTTCGATACAGCGACTTTCAGAAGCTTTTAAAATCGCAGTTACGCAATAAACACCTATACATAACAGTACACAAATGATAATGATGATCCCTATAAAAAAAGAATCCACTCAATGCGCCTAAAAAAACTTCGACCCAAAGAACCATCAAACTCAAAGCGGAAACTTCCGGAGAAGAACATCTCTTGCTTACGTATAAACGCGCACGCGATCAAGACACAGCTATACACAGCCTCTCGATCAGTGCCTTAATTCACAGGAGAGCGGCGATCGCGCTGAGATAAAACTCTCTCGGAGATATAATTTAGCGGTAGTCGCGATCTCCAATCAACCACTTAGCTCCACGATGTATTTACGAGGTGTTTTGTAATTTTCTCCAATTTTTTTCTTTTCCCTACCTATAAACACACACACACACACGCACGCCGCTTATACATAACTACGGATTTCACACAAATCCAATTCTTTTTCACTGTATACAATAGACACACAAGATCTCTAGATCGAGTATACAGCAAAATCTTCGGCAACAGCTGCGCGATCGTCGACCCCATATGTATATATAAAAAGCGCGATCGGGCCCCGAAGTGATCTATTAGCGGCGCCAGTCGATCTTCATTTGTCGAGCGGTCCCCCACTTATACTGCGCACCAGGCATACCAACCTGCCGGCGCTAAACGCGCGCGCACGCGTCCGCTACGCACACTGTATATATATATATAAATGTATGCTGCAGGCGACTACGATGCGCGCGAGCCCCGGGTATTCCTTCTATCTAATTTGCGCCGACTCGTTCGAGTTAAGTACTTGAAAAGCCTACCATTACTGCGAACGACTTCTTACGTATACTTTATATATATCGACGTGTCGCAACGGATGGCACGCGCTGCTGCTGCTTCTTCTTCTTCTTTTTGTCTCAATGCGGAGAGCGATAAATCGTCGAGTGCTTTTAATCGGACACGTCTATTGCGCAGTGCGCGCTCGTGTGATATAATAACACGGTGACGCTCCTGAAGGAATTATTCGTACGTGGATGATGCAGTTTCTCGTTCTGCCGCTAGGGGCTTAACGAGCGAGGCGCGTGATCGCTTGAAAATCGACGAGAAGCATCGCGGAGGTTTTCCGAATCGATAAATAAATCGAGTGTAATTTCATTAAAATGCCTGCCGATATAAATCACCGGTAATTTATGCCAATGAAATCCTCACGCGCCTCACCGCGCATGTATATACCGATTACCGATCACTTATATATATATACGTATATAGACTTAATCGCCGAAGCCGTATAGCTCGATCTCGGTAAATATTTATGAAAGCTAAACAATGATTCCAAGCAACGTCGAAAGCTCCGTGGTCTCGTGAAAAAGAGAACTCGATACCGATCGCGCGATCGCAGCCCCAGATATCCGGGAACTTCACGCCTTCGCTCGCTGCAGCGTCGATCCTGTTAACGCATCTCTTTCGCACATACCCATACGCACTCATTAACGCAGACAACGAAAAGCATATAACATGAGCGTAATCAGTATACAGAAGCGCCGTGCCAAAGGCGTCTCATTAATTCATCTCCGAGCGTACAATACATATATATCTATGTGCTGCACACACACACAGCAAGTGTCCAATTGCAAATTCGAATCGGAGCGCGCGAAAAGAATCTCCTATCCGCTCGTTATCTCGTTCCACCTCCTTCTCTCGCTATTACTCTCTGACCTCTCTCTCTCTCTCTCTCTCTCTCTCTCTCTCTCTCTCTATCTATCTATATATATATCCCCTTTCGCATCTTCTCGTTCGCGCTATACAGCCTCCCTCGCGGCGGCGTCGGCGAATAGTACAATGGTTCAAGCTCGCGCTCTCTCAGTCTCCGCGACGATA
Source organism: Muscidifurax raptorellus (assembly GCA_020010945.3). Lineage (NCBI taxonomy): Eukaryota > Metazoa > Arthropoda > Insecta > Hymenoptera > Pteromalidae > Muscidifurax > Muscidifurax raptorellus. The sequence continues at coordinate 16,921,520 of CM052077.1, read as the reverse complement.
TCTCGCAGTGGTGCGGACATAAATCCCGGCACCGCGCGTACAGAGCTCACGCCCCCACAGCACGCCCCCCCATTAACTTTTTAATCTCTGCTCAGCTGTGCGCATGGAGCTTCGAGGGAAAGAGTATAGACATGTATATACACGTGCGCAGAGGATCGGAGCGGCGGTGAGAGAAGAGGCTGCGCGCGATGCACAAGCTGGATCTGGTTTTTAGGAGACGAGCTGGTTAGCGAGAGGGTGTATATATAGAGAGCAGACACGCCGTCTACTACTATGTATATACATACGAAGCAGCGAATCGATGGACTTTGAATATGTATATATATATATATTTATTATGTATAAAAGTACGAAAAATATTGTACTTCCGATCAGAAGTACTTGGGCTGCGCGATTTTTAATTACTCGTTCTCGGACTATATACCATAGCTTTCTTCTCATGCACTCCGCGCATATATATATACAGTCCCGACAGGGCCCCGAAAAAAAATCTCATCATATATCCCGCTGCCCTCGATCAATCGATCTCGCGTCCGCCTCGAAAAGTTCATAAACTGCGCGTAAAAATCCAAACTTCTGCTCCTCCTCCTCGGGGTAAACGATCTCTATATATGCCGCTGCATCGATCGCGGCCCTTGCTCATAGAAACAAGGTTATATTATGCTCCTCTCTTTTTCCTCCTTTTAATTGCCGGCATAATTTATATATACGGGAAATATTAGAATCGTGCGAAAGCGCATTAAAAAGCATTCGCTCGAAGTCGAGGAGAGCCTCGCCGGGGCGACCCTGTAATTATTGCCAAATATGAAAAGCCAAGGAGGGAGATTAATTCCCCGGGAGGAGATTGATGCGAGAGACGTTGTTGCAGCGCAGCCGCGCGCGATCGATTCCCCGATCCGGTCCCCCTTTTCTTAACGAGATTCTATCCCCTGCGTATCATATATATATATATATATATATATATATATATACATACATGGTCCGTCACTCGAATTAACGGTAATAATATGCCGATATTGGCTAATTACGGAGACTGGATGTGTGCGGATCGTTCTGCTCTGGGGGAGGAAATCGAGCCTCTAATATATTCATGCGCGCATCAGCTGAAGGGCAGACTCTCTCGGGATTAGACTTCCTATCCCAGTCTGGGCAAAGTGAATTTTTAATTTCAAGTTGCACTTCTTTTTCAAAATTAAAGCGCTCATTTGCGCGAATCAGCCTTCTGAAAGAAAAAAAGATTCAACCTGCTCCTTAAGGTTACAGGTCATCCCAACGCAACACGTGATGTGAGCGCAAGCTCCTATATCCGGCTGTCGCATATACAATCGTGTTATTCCCCGAATGTTTGGCTCCAATTAAAAAGCGTCCGCCGCCCGCAAAAATGGTATAAAAAAAAAGAGCTACGCTGCTCGCGCGCGCGCGACGGATAAACTTCCTCCGCCTCGCGCTATATACAGGTATATATACACGCGGGTATACGGCTCCGGGTATCATAGGTATATATACCTATATCTATATATGTATTTTTTTCTTTTCGTTGTAACACCTATCGGGCATCTCGAATTGCGAGTGTGAGCGTGCAGGAGGAGGTGTATATTTATTTGCGGACTGCTTCTCGCGCCTTTCTGCGCGATTTCACGAAGAAGAGGGAGAGAAGGGTTCGTGCTCAGGAATCCGAGGTATGGAACGCGGTATATCGCACACGCGCGCGGCGAACGCTGTGGCACATGTGACTGCGGGCTTGCGTTTGCGATGGCGATTGATTGGAATTTACGCATAAATATATTTCTTTCGAAAAGCCGAAAATGCATTTCGTCGTAAAATTATTAATCAAAGCCACCCACACGCCATTCGATCCAAAGACCCCACCCACGCTGTTTATTATACAATACGTATCCATTTCAATCCCAGTGTAACGGCAATGTTTTCCAGTCCAAACAAGACCCACACCCCATCGCAAAAACTTTAGCAGCGGCGGCAACAAAACGCATTCACGAAAGCAGCGACTCGAGCAAAAGGAAAACACAAAGCTATATAGCAGCTCGCGCGTAATGAGTCGCTAGAGTAGAGACTCATAGCGTGATGAAGCGGCATTTTAAAACTCGCCTGCGCGAGCTAAAGAAAGCGAAGCCAATATGTGCCCTTGCGTATATATATATACACACATAAAAGTTGCCACCGACGAGCTGCAGTGTTGCACACGCGATGCTACACTCGCGCGCGAATCGATATATAGCGAGGACTGCGCGAGCGCACTTTTATACGTGTGTGCGCGTCTGTGTGTGTGTGTGTGTGTGTGTGTATTATTATATACACAGCCGAGGGGACGCGGACGAGTGAAAAATGCAGCAGGCGAATGCGTTCGAAAAATGTGTATATATAAACATAACAAACAGCGAAACAGCCGCGGGGGGATGTCGTGTCGTCTTTTTTAAAACGCGAGCTCGCGTCGCATCGTATAGCGATGTGAAAGTTGACGTATATGCGATTTTTTTGTTTGTTTCGGGTGAAAGTCTCGCGATTTTGATTGACAATTCTTGCCTCGTGTCTCTGTCTGTATAGAGAGAGAAGAAAGAAAAAAATTTCTCGCAGCACAGCCCGCATCGAGAAAAAAAGTGGCGCGCGCGAGCAGCGGCACTGACAGGGGTAGAATTTACACGGGTGACCATTAAGACAAAACCCGGCGCTGCCATAACTCTCCATAGATTTATAGTAGCCGCACGCGAAACCCCACGAGTACGAGAGAGAGAGAGAGAGAGAAGAAGCGAGGGAGATACACACGCGAGAGCTTATAATCCGCGAGCGGCCATCTCGCTTCTTTCGCACGTATATATGTGCGCGAGCGGGTCTTTGTTATTTATGGCGAGCGTTGACGCTTTTGGGTTTTCGAGATTTTTTCGAAAATCCCAGAGACGTGTTGTGGATACGTACACATGCGAGAGCTCTTGGGATATAAAGCGTTAAGAATTTATTTTTCGCTGCATCCGATACTACGCTAGGTCAGACTTATTTCGGAATGTGTACACTCAAAATAATTAGCTTTAACTTATAAAAGCTTATTCGGAACTGGTCATAGTCCAAAGGCTCTATATAATATGTATATAATAAAACACGCGCGCATCTCTCTCGCGTTCTCTCTCGCAACTATAAATATCAGCTTATTTACGAGCGCGCTCTCGCGCATTGAAAAACGAATGAGCTTTTCACGCGACAGGGATAAATTGAGCGAAATGCCTATTTAATTAACGCCTTATTTATTGAGACGTCGCGCACGTCTGTTTCCCCGCGATGCTATGTACCCATCAGAACGTGTAAATATATATATATGTATATGCGAGAGTCGAGAGAGAGAGAGGGAGAGAGAGGAAATGAGTCGTTTTGACGTAAGCACGATTGCGCAACTCTCGACTGCGAGACGCGTCACACACGCGTCTTCTTAAGTGCCGGATTAGCTGGACAGAGCGGGAGAGCTGGATTTTAGAACGGAGTGTGGAGGAATTGACTGACACGCGGAGGGGGGGGGGCGAGTTTGATTGACCGCGTGTGATTGACGCGCGGAGAGATTTTTCGAAGGCGGTGCGTATGTTTTTTTTGCGGATGTAACTGTTTCAGTGGTGTATAGGTATTTAGGTGATGGCTCTTATTGTTTGAGGTTTTAATTTAAGAACACTTTTGAGATTTTTTTCAGCCCTCTTATATTGGTGGTGTAAAATGGGGCTGAAGATGCGCCACGTGAGAAGCAACTTTGTTGTTCATAAGAAGTGGATGGTATACTTATCGATGCACCTTGGTGGAAAATAGAGCGTAACTTACGGAGTTGAAGCTAGTCGTAGGGCATATGGAACTTTTTTTTATGTTTTTAATGAGAATTTATGGTTGGTATTTGGTGAAAGTTTATTTATGCAATAGCTGTAATGTCGTACACCTCATAATAAACCAAAAAATAAATAAGCGAAAAGTTTACTACGGAACCAGAGATAAAACTTTGCAAACTTATTACTAGTTTCAACTATTTCAAGATTATGATCTATCCTGATAAACATTTGACATATTGGCAACAACTTCATATAGGATTGTATGAAATTACAGAAAGTTGAAATAACAAGTTAAACACACATCACTATACACCTTCTAAAAATTCAAGCCACACGAAAACAGAGCACTAACCGCACACGTATACCGCGATATCTCCCAACTTTTCACACTGTGTCTAACGAAAAATAAAGCACACCATACCTCTATACCAATCTCTCTACAATCTCAGCACTGCTATCTTTCTCTCCCTCTCTTTCTCTCTCTCATGCTGCCTATTAGAACGATCTTGATGAATGGCATCGCGGGGAAGCCCATACGTAAGGCATAAGTGCGAAAGAAACAGCCCAGAGGCATAGAAAGGAAGCTTTCGCGATCAGGACCCGGAATCGCTTGCGCGTCTTCTCGCTTGTCTAATCGCTACGACCGCCTAACAAATGCCAGCGCGAATAAAACGATGTCCTATCGCGAGCGGTCTTAAATTTCCGGAGGCGCGAGTCTTCTGGATTATCGATGGAGATTGTTTTTTTTTTTGAGTTGGGAGGTTACATGTATAAAGCGACTTATTTTTTCTAAAACGAATAAGGTATGTACATCGCGATTTAAAACATCTTCGAAAATAAACGACGAGCAAACCGCTCGACAAAACCCACAATCAGTTCATCAATCCTTGACAAAGGCCTCGGCATACCCAATTTGCAAATACGACGTGATAATTCACGATTACATCGCTCTCGCATAAGAAGATAAAGGATCCACTTTCAGAATCACTTTACACAGAGAAAAAGAGAGAGAGAGAGAGAGAGAGACGAGAAGGGGAATATACACACTCGCTCGCACTCGCACGCATACAACATCCAAGCTCGCGCGGAATAATTGAATTTCTCGTATACGGTTCTCCTCACCTTATCATGTAAATTCGCGTCTGGCACAGCAGCAGCAGCAACAACAGTATATACGAGACCAGGCTCGTCTCGGTCATTAAAATTAATGCAGCAGAGCGCAGCTCGAAATTTGAATTAGAGACGCTGCGGATCGAACGCATCCTCTGGTATAATTGCGCATAACGGTTGCGCAACGTGCGAGCTACTATTTTAATATTATAATATACTTTTATATATACATATATATGTGTGTGTGTATACGCGCCGCGTTAATGTGCCTTGACTGATTTTCTCCGAGATCCTGGAGAATTATTACACGAATATACACATACACTTGGCGTTGACTCGATTTTATCGGAGCTCTAGGACACGACCTACACTGAGAGAGAGTGTTTAAATTCATGTAATTTTATTGAGCGCTTCACACATTAAGGCGAGTGTGTCCAAACTAGGTTCTTGGAGACTGAAAGAACCCATTGTCAGCATAAACCAAGAATTAGGAATGTTCAGGTGCAAGCTCAGCCCAGAGGGCGTCTTGGTTCCCAGGCCTGTCATGGCGGCCTTGTCGTGTTAAATGTATTATGTATATCTATACATACGTTTCACGCATGTGGTGTGTGTGTGTGTGTGTGTGTATGTGTGAACGTATTCATAGATATACATGTAGCAAGCGAGTAAGGTCACGTGATCATACACGCACCGCGCAAGCGTGGTCGTATATATAGATATACATTTAACACGGCACAGTCGCCATGACAGGGCTGAACACCAAGACGCCCTCTGGGCTGAAGTTTACATGTGAACATTCCTAATTTCAAGAGAACGGGAAATCATTGCGCCCGTCTCGACATATTTAAAAGATAATTATCGGGAATTTCCAAATTTTTATTTAAAAGATGGTAAATTAATCGTTCAGCACGAGTTAAATTTAAAATTACAGGGTCAACCCATACTTATTCTCTTGTAGTAGGAGTCTTAAAGGCGGGCTTACCCTATGCAAACATTTTTGGCGTTTCGTCCTAGCTATCAGAGAGGACTCCTCGGTAAGACTCTGATAGCTTATCCTTTCGCATCACCAATATCTGTATTTGTAAAATTCAAAAAGTCGTTCACTAACTCTTGTATATCCAAATTCATGTTTTTTACATTAAATCAACAACTTTATTATTAAGAACACGGCGTTTGGTTAAATTATATTTAAACGTCACGCAAAAACAGAGAGCGAAAGTATACATACTGCAAGGCGAATGAAATTGCACTTCTCGGTCTAGATCATAATGAATTATTGCTGGAGGAAGTCTAAACGACGTGTGCCTGTGTATGGGTGTGCAGAGTTTGTTATAATGGGATAATTGTGCGCGTCGGGAAAAATTCGAAAATGTGTCGCTATCGCTGTGAAAAATCTAGCGGGCGGAGGCACGTATGGCGCTGTATATATATACATAGACAGACACGATGCGAATTAGCGATTAACAATTTACATGTTTGAGGAAATAAGAGGAGAGCACTACGCTGCGCGCGATGTTCTGTGTATATGTATATATTTACGAGCGTAGAGGATGTTACTATTTTACTAATATCGCTGTTTAGCAATTCGTTGTGTGTTTATGTAATTATAATATGCAGCGCAGTAGAAATAATCAAGATGCAATAATTATTCACTACTCCCTCCTGGTCTAGACTGCATCTTACGCAATGCGTAGGTGCGCAGTATACTCATCGAGTATTAAAAATTACCCATAAAACACTACGAAGCACACACACACACACACACCCGAGAAAGTCAACGCTCCCTCTCTCTCCCTCAAATTCGTATATCATAACGCTACACTCGCCCTCTCCTAATGCATATTTAATACTCCCTCCCCTCGTGCTCGCATACGCTTATAAAATACACCGCGTACAGAAAAGCTCCCGGTGTGTCTTGGCCGCGAAAACGCACACGCTGTGCTCGCTTCGTTTCTCTGCACAAGCAGGTGCACTATCCTCGCTCTCTCTCTCTCTCTCTCTCTGGGCGCACATTCGGAATCCCCTCGTCCTTCGTCTTCTTCGCGAAGGTGGAGCCGAGAGCAGCTGAAATCGTCGGCGAGCGTATAGCACCTGAAAAACACGGATCGTCGCTTGCTTGCAGGTTATTACGCTGGACGCCGCCGTCGGACGGTGGTCATCGCTTGATGGATTATAAATATTACGGGCGAGAGTGCGAGGCTGACGCGGCGCAGCTTGAGTCGTCTTCTATAACGAGGCTCTAATTCCTTAAACGATGCGGTTTCCGCCGGGCTTTTTCCTTAAAATTGGGGTTTTCTTGACCTGCGCCATCAGTGGGCTTCGAAGAGACGAAAAATAAAAAACGAGCTTATATGTATATGTAGTGTAACGTTGGTTATAAAACGTTATGCACATCGTGCGATTAATCTGGGAGCCGATTTTTCGTTCGCACGATGGATCAAAAAAGCGAAAACAGAGAAGCGTACACATATAAGAGAAATAAGAACGCTTACACAAGCATCGCGATCGCAATCGTTGAAATAAGCCGCAGCTGCATAGCGGATTCCCGATCACTCGCGAAACTTCGGCAAACTACGCACCGACGATTTTCGGAAGGAAGTGCTTTAATACCGTTCTCGCGCGTCAGATTAGATACGCTAAACGTGCGGCAGTATATATATATATATATATATACACGCGGAATATATAAGAAGAAAGAAGGCACTGCACGCGAACGAATTTCTGCGCAGTCGGGGCGCGCACTCGATCTCGCCGAGATAATACTCGGCGCATGTATATATACGTACACGGGGTAAATAACAAATGAAGGAAGTGCGAGTTTGTCAGTGCTGCGTGGCGCGGCGGCGGCCGCCGGAGGAGCGTAACGAATGGCATTGTTAAATCGCGCGGGCGCCCATTCAGCAGAATTCTCGCCGCGACTTATGAATGGCGCGTATATACGGCAGCTCGAGTTAGTTGTTGTTGTTATTGTTATTATTATTATTGTATAATTACATATGATTGCGATTATTTAACGTATGTGGATATATAGGAGTGTGCTCGTTTCGTTGGAGCGAGAGCCGTGTATTTGTATTGCTGGTTTTTCCCTCGTTAATTAGCGCGCGAGTTGCGAGAATGTGTCCCTCTGTGTGTGTGTGTGTGTATGCCGCTGCATGTTCGACGAGGTTTTTCCGTGCTCCATTGAGAGAGCGGATTTTTCGTGCGCTGAAAATTATCTGTGGGAACTGTGTTTTTGAATGATGTTCTTTTGGGAATTTTTAGTGACCTATATAATTACTTGTACATAATATATATACCGAATTTACGCCAGCTTGATAAGATTGCCACCGTCGAAAATTTCTTGAAAATTCAAAAACGAATTAATAATTAACTCAGCTTAAAGAAAATTTACGCTTCTGCATAACAATATACTCGAGCACAGATACCCTCCCGCGAAACAATATGCTCCTTCATACTTTTACATCTTCAGCAATTACACACTCATCAAGCGTCATTGTATACTTCTTCCAAGAAACGCAGTGCCCTCGAACCTAAAAAATCTCGCACCGAAAGAAAGCCACACACGCGTATGCGGCTCTATTCACACAACAGCTAAAAGCAGTGAAAAAGGAGCCGCGAATACACACACACACACACACTCTCGTCGTTCAGGGCAGCAACAAAGTGTATATGGATACTCATTAACGGCGAACACAATGGCGAAATAAACTTGTAGTTAACCGCTGCTGCTGCTGCTCCGGCAGTTTAGAGTAATGGCGAAAGGAGGGAAAAGCTAGAGAGTATGCTGCACCGATATATGTAAGAGGTGAAAACGGGCGACGAGGACGTGTAATGAAGAAATAAGAAAGTGCCAAGCGGTTTTTTTTGGGTCGAGAGAGAGAGAGAGAGAGAGAGAGAGAGAGAGAGAGAGACGTGGATTTTGCGAAGATCCTCGTGACGATGCACTTGTCGCGGCGAAATAACTCGAAATTCCTCTGGCGGCGAGTTGTTTGGACGATTGTTGTGCTTGATTTTCGAGTTGATCCGGCGCCGGATAAGTGCAGAAGTTATCCTTTTTTTATAAGGTTTACCGTTCGCTCAAAAGCTCGTTTCGCGCCGGTGAAACACTTGCGGGACTACTTGTTTTTGATAATTTTCAATCCTGCGCGCGTTTCCACTTTATCCTTGTACTATACCGAGTGAAATTAAAATAATATTTCGTGTAATTAACACACATACGCTAAAACAATAAGACTCACGCCTTTAGCCACAACATAAACACTCGCAAGCTTCGCGACTTTCCGCGTCACTCGAGCTTGTTACGCATATACACATCATATATCGCTATTATATCCAAACACCTCGTATAGCACATACACATCGAAGAATCCCGTAAGTACTTGGAAGAGGCAAACGGACGTAGCGGCTCACGAAACTGCTCAGCGAATTACAGCTGCGCAGCTGCGCTGGCTCTACACACTGGCAGGTGAATCTCTCTCTCTCTCTCTCTCTCTCCGTCGGCTATACTAGCGAGGAAAAGCGAGGAGGGCTGAGGCGCAGGTGATGTGTGTCGATCGCACGAATTATGGTCCATGTCCGCCGCGTGCTTTTGTAACGTTCACCGCTGCTTCTGACTTTTTTTGCGACGAGAGTGTTTTTTTTCTTCTGTGCGATATAAGGTATACCTTATATATATGCATGGGGAGTTGATGCGCGGCTCGTGTCGATGATGGGCTTCTTGCGGTCGACGCGGTGTTTTTGACCCGGTGAGGATTGCGGTTTGTCGATTGCGGGGTTTACTACTGTGGTTTCGCGCCGATTTGTGCGTTACTTTGTTATATATACTTGAAAGTCTATATCGTCGATGGTTATGATATATGCGCTCTGGTACAAAAATGAAAAAATTAATGGAGGAACTGCTCAGCAGGTTGGCCTAATACCGCATCGAATTTTAGATGATTCTTTCTTGACAAATAGAGAACAAGTCGTTAAAAAACTGTTATTATGGGATCGATATATGCTAAACATTATGATAAGCTGCATCTTTTGGTTGTACAATAATGGACTTAATTTTGAAGAATATTGCATCAATGGATCTCATTATAGCATCTGTGCCCAGAGTAGAAGGAATAAGAGTCTTGGCGACTGGCGTTCATATTCATGAATGTTTTCATTATATAAAATAATGTCTGCTGTCGACTTACAAAGTGTATACACCAATTTACATCATATATACGTCGCCTGCTAATAAGAAAGCTTGTCCGCCCCCTTGGCCAGTAATTTAGTAGCTTTCTTCGAAGTTTCATTATGAAATATTAGCTAACGAAATTGGCGATTTTTTACCCGGAAGCGTATAAAGTCATTGAAAAACTTTTACTCGCGAATCGGCTGTTTGTGTACAGGGTATAACGGATGAGCTTGAGATTCTATCGACGTAAGTTAAAGCTGCGCGCGCGGATAACATCGTGGCCTTATAAGGTCAAGCTTTGGCCTATGAATAGCGCAGTGCCATAAAGCGTAGTCGCGAAATTCGAGAAATTCGATGCAAAGGACAGAAAGCGTATATCCCGTAGTATGTATATATAGATACGTGCTAGTGCTGTATTTTAAAAAACGGGATATTTATCGTGAGATAATATTACGATCGGACGGTAAACGATTTGGCTCGTAATATACGCGCGACTCAATCTCTCTTATATACATATATACACTGCGTGCAGCAAAAAGTCGCATAAAAGTATATTAGCGAGTTTAATTATTCACCGAGCGGTATATACGTATCGGTATATACAGGAGCTTTCGAGGCGTACCTATAGATATATAATAAATACACACGCGAGGAGGAAAAAAAGAGCGGCAGAAAATATATTTACGACTCAAGGATCATTTCCAATTTTCTCGAGTCGTTAACGAGGTTCCGCGCGCGCGTCGAAGAGCGAGGAGCTCCGAATAAAAGGATCGACACGACCCGTATATGCCTGATGGCTTATATGCGCGTGTATATATATATATATATAAAATATCGACCAGCCCTTCTCCGCTCCTTCGGTCCGATGCTCTCGTTTTTATTTTGCCTGGTATAAGCGCAGCGGGATTTGTGTTTCACATATATATATATACAAAGCCGCGCGAATTGAGGGGCAATCTTTGTAATTACATAGCCGCGGCTATGCACTCTCTCTCTCTCTCTCTCTCTCTCTCTCTCTCTCGCGCGCGTTCTATATATTATAGACGCGACCAAAGTCAAGCTCGTCGCGCGATATTCTATATAATAGGTACTTGGATGTGCACACATCGAGTTGCGGTGTATATATATAGTCTGATTTAGAGGTCAGAATGTATTGTATCGAATAGTTTCTATACCAAGTATACAAAATACATACGGATCGTTAACGGGAGCGCATAATTTATTCCAAAAACCAGCTGCTAATAGACCTCAGCAGACTGCGCGCTATTTCCCCGCAGAGCTATATCACCGCCACACATCTTCGCAGCTCGGCAGATACTCTCCCTCTCTGTTTCTCACATGCAAAATCCTTGGGCATATCTACATCCATCTCTCCTTAACACGGAAACAATATTGACACGAACCGACGATCGAAATTACGCTCCTATATATATACGTGCGCCGCATCTCTCGAGCCATCTCCACAGCGTGTATATATATACATATAGACAGCCACGTGTGCAGGAAGCCGAAGAATCGCAGATTTGAGATATTGATTTTCCTGAATCAGTGTAAAATCGAACGCTCGCGCGCCCGGCTGTCCAATTAACGCGACGTAAAGCGTATAAACACACAGAGAGAGAGAGAGAGAGAGAGAGTAGCTCTCGTTCTAGCATATAGTATAGAGCCCATTATAAGTCGATTGCAGCTATAGCAGCATAGCTATATAGACTCGCATCAGAGTATCGGGGCCCTAATCGCGCTCTGATCGGGCATAAAATTGCGATTTAATAGTACACCCGGGAGAGAGAGAGAGAGGCCCACAGCCTTTGCTTTTTCGAGGAAGCACCTGTCCTGGAACGAATGAATTAGCGGCACGAGCCTACTTCTATAATACTTCCAAATTTAAACAGTAGAGCAGAGCGTAGTGTGTGTGTGCGGCTGTTCGGATGCACAATGCCACGATTCTTTTACGACGGTTCGCGGCGCGAGGATTAACATACGAAATGACCTGTGTGTATGTATGTAGCCTGGGTGTGTATAGGAGGAGGAAAAGGTGCTTGTAAATTTTATGGAGTCGGTAGTACTGACTTGAGTGGCGGCGTTTTGTAAATAATTAAGCGGTTAGGGAGAGCTTTGCGCGCGCCGATGTGTGAGTGTGTGCGGAAATATACGTTGGAGCGTTTCTGTAATTGAGTTATTTTTCGCGAGCAAACATCGTTAGGCCAATCTCTTATTATGAAAAAATTTGCGCAAACTCGCGCGATATCAACTCCCGCATTAAAAATCAATCTCCTCTACACTATAATATAAGAATAAGAACGCAAAAACAATGATCCTGACCGGGATCCCTACATATACCGCAAGCAATTTGAACCGATCGCCAGAAAATAAAAAATAAAACACACGGAAAGAGATACGGCTACTCGTTCGCACAGGCCGATTGAATAGGACCATTAAACTCCGCTTAGAGCCTCCCGGCTTATTGAATCTAAAGGCCATTACACGCGGTGATGGCGGCACAAGAAATGGGCTGCTGCACATATATGCCTCCAACTGCAGCAGCAGAAGCACACGACGCGGCGACGCCGGCACATTCGCAGGTGTGCGTCGCTCGTTCGACTTCGATTAGGAGTCGCAGAGAGAGAGAGCAGGTGATTCCGGCGCGTGCCGTTGAACCTCCGATGCGGCAGTATATACAAGGGAGAGAAATGTATATGCATAAGAGAGAGAAAAAAGGAGAGCGCCGTTGACACTTTAATAAAGGCCACGCGTCGTCTTCTCCGCTCGAAGGAATTTTCCAAAAACGCTTTAAAAGCCGGTCGGTAGTGATAACGCATCGGTGGCCCCAATTCGGCTGACTACAGTTCGCAGCTGCGACGTGTCCTGTCGCAGGACATTTCGGCTGGAACGCTATTTCGGGAATAAGAGCGTTTATATTACAGAGCGGTTGATTTGTTATACACGCGCGCGAAATCACTGTCCGCAATATCCTTATATATACAGCCGCCCATAAAAAAGCATTTCTGCAAACACTGCACTATTTTTCTTGCTTATTTCAGAGCCAGAGTGTATACCCCGGCAGCAATAAAACGGCAATCATCATACCCATGTATATGCGGTGAAGAGAAGAAAACAGTGGCGGACAGGTGCTCTGGAGCGCCGGCACGCGCCCGATGCAGCTGAACTAATTACGAGAGAGAGAAAGAGAGAGAGAGAGAGGGACACCCACCTTTCCACGCACGCGCGCGGCTGAATTCATTGATGGCAATTACAGTAATTTCGTCGTCTGAGCTGACGAGAGGCTACGCGTCTACACACTAAAGGATGTTTGCTTATTATTGCTGTATATAATATAAACGTAATCGGGCATATACACGAGATAGAGTGCGATTCTTGTATAAAAATGCAATCACGTCCTTGACTTTATTATCTTCTTACGCAAACCTGCCATTGGAGAAGCGTAAAAAGGGGTCACACGTGAATTTTCGTGAAAAGTCGATAAACCGATCGATCAATATTACGAGTCTAATTACCGGCTTTCCCGCGCGAAAATGCATGATCGATGGCCGTTATACATGGCCGCGCTGTAATTGGCACGAGCCAGTAGCACTGCGCGATCCGCTATCCGTCGCGATCGCGTACACTGTATATACGCTTTGCGCGCTGTATATAGTATATATATATATACGAGTGACGAGACAAGAATATCCCTTTTACGAGCGCGATATAAACGCATTGCCCGGCTCTAATTGAGACGTAGTCTCTATATGGAAATTCATTACATACACACACCGCTCGATAAATTATGCGCATCGATCATCGTTGCACTGCACACACACCTATATATATTTATATACACGCGAAAAGAAAAAGAAACGCCGCGCGAGTCTCGCCCTATATTCCGCGAAGCGTCTCTGATGGAAATTCAGAGCAGCTGCGATTTTCGCGCACCGGCCTTCTCGTTTTTTGAGAGAACGAGAGAGGGGGGAGGGGGCTAACGGTGCCCGGTCACGAAGCCCGAGATTGCCTCCTTACGCTTATATATACACGCGATGCAGATCCGCGTTCGGATCGATTCCTATTATGCACGCACAGCTCGCCAGTTGAGTGAGAAACCCAAAGCGCGCTCGAGTTGTCGTTGCGCGCGCAAATCGATTTTGCGAGAGAGGCGTCAGTGCTTTCTTGCGGCCTTTGTATAATTGCCCGCGCAGGAGTGGGAAAGAGCGGAAGGTGAGATTCCTGTTGCTTTTACTGATATTATGTGCTTCGATTTACGAGTGCAAAAATGGGAGTATAATATTCAAAGCGATTGAGCTATTTCACCTCCGTGTTTTATATGCATATATAATAAATACACCCAATAAATATGTGTAACGAAGAATATTATAGACTCGCGCATTGAATGTCCCTCTCCTCGACGCCTTATCATAACATGTTATTCCGTCAAAGTCACGCTATGCGACGAAGCGCAAATACAAACTTTCTATATATAAATATAAAGATACCGCGATACGTCCTACAAAAGCAAAATGCAGCTCGTCCAAAGAAAAAAGCCTCCCAACGAATGTTTATTAACCCGCGCCAAAAAGAACTTTGTCGTAATTGCAAGCATCTCTCTCGCTTTCGAGTCGTTCGTTGAAGCCTGTTTTTTTCCTTCCTCTTTCTATCTCTCTCTCACTCACTCTCACAGCTACTCAAGGAAAGAAGAGTGTGTGTGTGCCTTATATCTCCCCGCCGACGTTTTAAAATGACTCGCGTGCCCGAGCACGCGTCGTCCTCGTTGAAAGAAGAAGAAGAAGAAGAAGTGGACAGGTGCAGCAGTAGCTTGTGATCCGCGCCTAGATATATATATATATATACACATAACACCGCGCGCGAGCACACTTTTCTTTATTTTACTGTATATACGCTGTAATCAGCTTTTCGAAAACGGTCAATCTTCAGCTGCTTCGCTATACATACACATTATATACGTATACTGGCGCGCGCGCACACACGTGCCAATTACGCGACTCTTGCGCTCGTGTGTGTGTGCTCATATAAACGTGCGGCTATAAGAGAGTGTGTGAATAAATTTAATTTGCTTTGCCGAGTAGTCGCATCTCCGAGAGATATTGTTTAGCTTCTTTTACATATACGAGTTTTCCTTGATCGTTTTTTTTTTATTTATATATACCGTATTACACAATTACAAGACTTAAACATAATTACAATAATTTCAGCTCCAATCGCATACAATAGCCATTTACAGCACCGAGCTCCAGCGATTTTTATCTCGATCTCCGTCATATTATGTATCTTTATTACATACTTAATCCGTCATTATCGTGTACAACCATCGTCGCCAGCAGCTCCCGTAGCATCGCGCGCACATCAGCGGCCGAAAAGTCGGGTCAAGAAACTCGTGTCGCGGTGTATCAAGTGCAGCATATATAATCACAAGCTCGCGCGCGAAACTCGAAAGAGAGATCGGTATCGAGTTCACCGGGATTTTTGTCATATACGAGAGAGATCCTCCGGCATGCGCGATGGGAGATTTATGCGAGCGCGCGAATCACGATCTACGGGATATAATGAGATCGCGCTGCTGCTGCTGCTGCTGCTGCTGCTGCTGCTGCTGCTGCTGCTGCTGCTGTGCTGTCGAAACGACGAATCTCTTTCCCCACTGACTTCCGTTTACGGGTAATCACGAGCGGCGTTTGCTCTCTTCTCGCGTATGTACGTATACACATATATATATATATACATGTATATATATATATATATATATATATATATATATATATATATATATATATATATATATATATATATATATATATATATATATTGTGCAACACGCCGGGGGAAATTTCGCGCGGCGCGGGCTCTTAATTAATGGCCTTTTAATGCAGTCGTCGTGTGGAATATCCTTGAACCGCTGGAGTATATATATACCGTCGGTGCACACACGAACTTTTGCTTTGTTTGCAGCGGCGTTTTTCTTAGACAGAGAGAGAGAGAGAGAGAGAGAGGATCTTATCGCCGGGGTATCTCCCGATAAATTGTTTCGAGTCAATGTTGTGTAATTGAGAGAAAAGTATCCTCCTTACCCACATTTTATTTTAATACACCGGCCAATCAAAGCTAATTCCTCAATTATCTGCCACACTAGCCCTCGTGCGTGTATGTATCTACGTAGGTACACATATATAGCAGATCGTCTTAACGATTATTGCGCAATAAACGTGTTGAACACAAACGCGACTTACCCGAGCGCGTCCCTTCTCCAGCTATATATATATACATACGTATGTATACACCTGCAAACGAGGACGGAACTAGTATAGCCTCATCGAAAACCGACGCGCTACAAGAAAGAAGAGAGGAGAAGGAGGAGGCGGCGGCGGCGGCTCCTTGTCCGGCGCTGCGCTAAAAGCCCCTGGCTTACAACAGTAAAAACAAGAACAGAACGAGCCATTGTTTTACATCGCTCGTAAAAGGCTCGCTCGAGCTGCCGAAGGAAATATAGTAGCAATGAGCTCGTGCTGAGCGAGAGAGAGAGAGAGAGAGAAAGAGAGAGAGAGAGAGAAGAGAGAGATAGCGTATGTGTATACCGGTCGAATGAATTCTCCCCGTTCTATTTCATTTCGCGATTTAGATGCGCGCGGCGCTGCACCGAAGGGCGAGATCGGAAATTTCGTTTTATTTACGCGCGATCCTTTCGCCGAGATAAGACCAAATTAAATTTATAACCGGCCGTCTTTCGGCTATAGGTGGCCGTAAAAATCTTTTCGGAAGGACGACACAGTGTGTCCGCGATGCTACCAGTTTTGCCGGGAACGCGGAGCAAAGGAGTTGTTTTTTCATTTTGATAAATATAGCTAGGCCTCGACGAGTTTTTACGACTGGATATATAAGATTATGCCGAGCTATGGCTACTGCGTGCATAGTTTTATAATAAGCTATGCAAAGTTTATACCGGCGATACTCTATACTGTCGATCCGCGTTATATACACGGCTGGATTCCATTATCATCCGACCAAACAATCGCGATAGATCTGCGTGTATATATATATAACGAGATAATCGTCACTGATATCCGCGCAAGATGACGAGAAGATTGCGCAGCGATGCGATGAGCCCTTGATATATAGGTATACGAGCAGCAGGGCTTATTGAATAAATTACGTCGAATATAAGCGTGCTCAGTCGTTCAAAGTGTCTTTCCACAGAGGGGAAAATCCGTATGGATAGCCGGTGCGCGCGATTGGACACGGGTAGTAATTTTCCAGCGCTTTGCAGTGCTATTCTCGATTAAGGGTTTAATCGATGTGTGCAGCGTGCGACTGGATGGGGGGGATTGCTTCTTGATGTTTTTTCTCCTCTTGTATAGAACGCGTCGTTTTTCGAACATGCAATAATCAACGAATCGACGCGGACCCTCGCGAGGTGTAACAATATGAGTATATATGAAAAGCGGCTCCGGCCTCTGGTATATATAGGCTTCTCGAGAAAAAGATCCAAACAGACAGACAGAACAGAGCAGACGAGCGGACACCTCCTCCTATATATATAAATTAAAAAAAAACCGGAGAGTGCTCGCTCGCGGAGCTGAGCGAGTCGTGACTCTCTCCGGCTCGGCATTTAATCTCGGTATATCACACGCCAGGACGGCGATTCGGCGCGGCGCGGGGGCGTTTCGAAGCTAATATACGACGACGCCGAGCCCACGCCTCTATCGCCGCGCGGCTAACGAGGACTGACTTTAACGGTTAAATAATATTGCCGAAGAGAGAGAGGGAGAGAAAGACGCTGCCGGCGCTCTCGCTGCAGCGAAAAAGAGAGGAAGGTCCGAAGAAGAAAGATTGCGCGCGAACCAGGGGGAGGGGAGGGGGGTGAAAGAGCGCCGAGATATTGCTTTGGCACTTGCAAGCTTGTGCGTCTGTTTTTATTTTCCTTCCAAAGGCACTTTCAATCGCCCTGGAGATTTACTCGCGCAAGGTGCTTCTTCGCACTTGTGCGCTGCAGGTTTGTTTTGCCAAGGGTTAATTGTATATGTATATATACAGATTTTACATCTCCGAACGAGCCTGTCAAAGGCTAATTAAAAACGTAGACATAATATTAAAAACAAAAAGAAACAATCAATATACATATTATATACACGTACTACGCACTCGTCTAGCCGATGAATAACAGCTTAGGGGGGTCGTGGGGGGGTCGTTCCCTAGCTCGGTGCCCGGCGTCGGCGCGCGCATTGTGCCAGATTGCAGTGTATACATATATATAGTCGATTTCGATCTCACTCTCCGCGGATTATACGTGATTTCAGCGATTAGAGCCCATAGCACGGAGTGTACGCGAGCTGGTGGTACTAAATCTCTCCCCCTCCCGTATACGGCACTGCACGACGTCACGCCGACGGACAAATGCCCGGATGCCGAGCCTGGAAGTCATGCGTCTTGGGGGGATGCTCGCGCTATTGCTGCTACTGCTGCTGCTGAGGAGAAGCTTAACGACCGGTCGGCGCGAGCTTGGACTTCGATTAACCTCCTTGAACGCGCGGCGCGCTCCCCCTTTTCCTGGTGTGTGTATGCGTGTATATATATATATATATATATAACACTGCGCGCTCAGCCATTATATAAACGTTTTCTTTTTTACGCGAAATTTCAATGTGTATTCGAATCGTCGAAGCGTTATGCTATATTTGTGCCTTACGAAAGCACGATCGCTTCGAAAGACAATAATAGCCGGGCTCGCTCTCGGAGCGGAGCGGAGAGTAATTAACCGTCCGCGCATATCATCACGTAACCGCTCGCGCGCGCGCGCTAAGTAAAAAGCGAATTAACCTGCGGAGCTGGCGCCATGGGTGGCCGCACGCTTAGCAGCCCATCCATTTTTCTGATTGCTCGTTGTCTCGCGCCGGGGGTCCTCCGATCGGTTCTCGCTCTTTCTCTCTCTCTCTCCAGTATATACGTTTTCCGTGCTTTCTCTTTTTGAACGCTGCTGCTGCTGCTGCTGTTGCGATGTTGATTTTTCGGGGATTCGTTAAAATTCTTGTGCTTATGGGATACGTTTATACGAGCCTTGACGGGAAACGCGCGGGGGATGTCTGGGGACTTATAAGCGACAGATAACGATCGTGCCACTGGTATACATATATATATATATATATATATATATATATATATATATAGTATAAACTTTTTTGTTTACAATCAGTTGAGCTTCTCATTTGGAGGCATATTATGTACAGAAATAAAATCGAATTACGTATAGGGAGACGAGTAAATCCCTGATGATGCAGCTGTGAGGAGCGAAAAAAGAGGCCCCTCTAAACGACCATTAAATTCCAATGTTCCGGGCATCAAAAGCCCTGCTCCTCTGTGAGAGCTATATGTACATCTCATCTCTGATGATGCGTTATACCTATATATATATAGCAAAAGGCAAAAAATGCACCCTCAACTCCCACACTTGGATTCACGGAAAAACTCGCTTGTGAATTTCCACGCGCGATTCCACGTATAGACTGCACGCAACTCTTGTCATACACACACACACACACACACACATATACATATATATATCTATAATGAATATCCAGGCGCTCACGAGAGCAGTGCGTGCAAGAACGACGAGAGGACGAGAGAAAGCACGCAGTCACGCCGCCCTCATCAATCTTGTTCGATTATTCCGTGCGATGGGCGAAAAAAGAGAAGAGGAGACTCGCGGCTGCAGCGAGAAACGAAACAAAACGAGGAGAACGAGTCAGCGCAACCATTTAACCGCGTGCGCGCGCGCGCGCTCGATTTTGATTTCTATTAGACGCGGGCCATTGTGCCCTGCTCGCGGGGGTCGCTTCTGACCTTTTTCTGGATGTTTGCGTTTTATGCCGGGGGTGTGAGAGGATTTTCTTCTTCTCTTTTCTTTATTCTTCTTTCGCTGACTTTTGTCGTCCGCTCGTGTATCATTGTTTGACGATTCATTGTTGGGTGGGTAATATTCGGAGTGATCGTGAGTTATTGGAGGATAAAGGACGAGCGGCAAGGGTATTGTAGGTTCGAGTGGCGATCGCTATTCTTATTTCCTTGCCTTCTTTTTTAGATACGATTGTTTATTTGTGAAGCATTTATCGTAAATTAAAATTCAATTTTCAGCTATAATGCCGTTTGAATATGTATATAGCTATATACGGTGCATTATTAGCCTACAATGAAACGTCCGTTATAATGCATTCAGTCTCTCTCTCTCTCTCCCTCTCTCCTGAAATCGATTCCCGCAAACCTCTCGTCGTCGTCGTTGTCGCATTGATCCCTCACAAAAGTAGCTAAAGTGCCGACTCTCGATTTCACTCTATAGACACACACACGCCCATAGCCTCGGCGACACAAAGGAAACCCAGAAGCTCGGAAAATCGCGAGCGGTGTATACACCTCCCCTTCGTCGCGACAATGTCTCCGGATTACCTGCGCACTGTTATATCTAGTATATGAAAATCGGGTCGCGCAATTGGAAAAAAAGCCTCCGAACAATGGGCCAGAGTAGGAGAAGAAGAAGAAGAAGAAAAAAAGTAGGACGAGGGTATGAGGATGCACGAAATTATAGGTGCTGGAAATCCGAAGAGCAAACAGGAAGACCGGCTGCTGCTGCTGCGAACTTGGATCGAGTCAATTCATGCAGGAAATCGCCTTTTTACCTATAGTATAGGTAGTTATATAGTTTAGGGGGAGAGGACCCACGTGTCGTCCGGACTATATACAGAAGTGGTTGACCTGTGTGCGAGCTAATGGTTAATCCGAGCGTGAGTATGGCGGCAAGGAGATGAATGGGCAAGAAAAACGGCTTTGCAAATAAGATTTCGCGGCGGATCTCGTTTGATTTTCTCTCTCTCTCTCTCTCTCTCTCTCTCTCTCTCTCTCTCTCTCTCTCTCTCTCTCTCTTTCTCTCTGCTTAGTCGGATCGAACGCGTTGAAATTATTTTCGCTTTTATAATATACGCAGTTGGAGGAAATTTGTACAGTTGAACGAAATCCACGTACGCTGTGCACGAATTAACATAGCCTAACGAGCTTCGGAAAGTCTAATTAAGCAGTCAGCGAGAGGGACAGCGTATAATCGTAAAAAGAAACAAGCCTCAACATTTACACACTGCGCAGAACAGCCTACTCCAACAACGCAATAAATTAAAAAAAATATCCTTAACCCCAGCGCAGTATATACACACATCTCACCTGCTGCTGCACTTATATATATATATATACATATACGAGCTCGAAGTCGTTTCCGAAGCATCATCCACTGCGTATGAAGACATCTCCTTCACGAGACTTTACGCACACCGGTCGTAGGCGTCGAGAGAAGGGCTTTCCCGCTCGCTACCCGCTAGTTAGACTCGCATAAAGCCGCGACATAAATTATCCTTCCTTCCGACTCTCTCTCTCTCTCTCTCTCTCTCTCTCTCTCTCCACTTACACACTCGCGTCCGGGGAGTGTTTGCGATGGTCCACCTCCCGTCAACGCCCTCGCTGTGCCTCATGTATATAATATACTCTCGTAGGTACAATATATATTTTTGAGTGAGTCCACCTGTTCTCCGTAAATATATCGTCTATTGAGACGCCACGACGCTTCTCGTATCCAATTTCATATCGCGTGTACTAACTAGAGCGAGAGAAAGAGAAATCGAGCAAGAGATCGATAATTGATTTTCGGCGGACGCCGCGTTATACATTGTCCTTTCAATTTGCTCGCTGTATATAAATATAGCGGCAACGTTGTGCGCTCTTGCGTCCAGTCATCCATTCGCAGCGGCTGCATGAAAAAAAGGAAGTAGCTTATAACGCAGCGCTTGTTATTTGCTTGAAAAATCGCTGCCGAGCTGCTCGCGCTAATACAAATTAACATTTTAACACCCAAAAAGCCCCCCGCCGCGAGAGAGAAAGAGCATCAGCGGCGCGGCCCTCACACCTGCGCGCGAATATAATGCATATAGCGAGTGAGAGAGAGAGAGAGAGAGAGAGAGAGTTGCAGAGCACACGTTCGACGTTAACGGAGGTGGAATTGGATTAGCGGAACAATCTGATCAGCCGCGCTGATGTGATTAATCCCGGCGCGTATCGGGCCATCGGCGCATTATCCCCTTTACCTCCTCCTCCTCCTCCTCCTTCGTCGTCTTCTTCTTCTTCTTCTTCTTCTTCTGCTGCTGCTGTTGCTGCTTCGTCTTCGACGTAAAACCATCAAGAACACGCCCAGCGAAGATAGAGCGACCGGAGAAATATTACGCGAGATCGTGAGAGAAGAGAGAGAGAGAGAGAGAGATCGATCGGCAATGCCGATAGTAATACGCGGCGATTACTAATTTTCCTCGGCGAGCTACGATTTTTCAGGATCCTTACGCGTATATACGTTTGCGAAGGAGAAAGTGAGCTTATTGCGATTGTCGAGTTATACATCGATGCGTATGGGACCGAGTCCATCTATATCCATAAAATTACACACGCGTTAACCCTTTCTCACCCTCACCTTCGTACACTGCAAAAAAAAATCGGTAATTCAAGAAGCAGCCCTCTCCCAACTCGCAGAACGAGACGCCCCCCCCCTCACACCCCGTTATTAATGAGTACGATTACTTGGCGAAACTCGCGGCTTTGTTGTCACGGGCCTCTACCCTCGCAGCAGCAGCTCCCCCACTTCCCGCCGACGACGACGACTCCTCCTCTCTCCCTCGCCTCTCGCTGATGTATGCCGCATTCCCTTTACACCTGCCCGCGCGCGAACGCAGGGCTCTAACTTATGCATGAGATCCTCCCACAGAAACAATGCACGCGCGCCTTCCTTCTTCTTTTTCTTCTTCTTTTTTTTGCAGTGTTTCTTTGTGCACAGTGTAGGTGGAATGCCGGGACGAGAGATACAAATTATTCCGGCCCCGAAAAGTCGTTATATCTCTCCGCGAGCGAGCGAGTAAAAACAAATTCGTTCCGTTTATATATGTGTGCGTGTGTCCGAGTGTACATACAGGAGAGCGGATTTAAGAGCGATCGATGAGTTTCCACGCGATTTGTGTGTGTATACGAATACGGAGCGATTTTTTCGGAATCACGGAAATCTCACCCTCGGCCAGATTGATTCGCTTCGAAATCCCCATTTTCACACTCGACCTGACCTGCTATATATATACGCTGCCCCGTGCGTGTAGTGAGCCTCGTATAAATAATGTACTGGAGAGAGACTCGAAGTGGAAAGAAGAGCGAAAGATTTGTCGAGCCTTATATACATATTTCGTTCCGAAGATTCCAAGACGCATATATATATATATATATATATATATATATATATTATGTACAGTCCCTGATGTGTAGGACAGACGCGTCGGAATCGTTTTTTTACTAGGCCGTATACGGATCGACTTATGCGTCGACGGAAAATTGATTGTCGTGTTTCTTATTCCTTTTACTTTTTTCTCGTCAGCTGCTCGAACGCGGAAGCAACCTACATATATAAATATATATATATACGCTCGCAGAAATCCCGAATAAAATCAATTTCGCATCGCGCGCATTAAAGGAGCGAGCGGCGGAGAGAGAGAACATTTAAATTAATTTAACGCATGAGCAGCTTCGCTGTAGCAATTTCGTCCTTTTTCCAGCTTCCCATATTACCGGCCGATTGAGAAACCACGGAATTAAAATACTCGCGCTCGATTTACCGTAATTAAATCATATAATATAAAATCGCTCATGAGTATATAATATAACGAATATCCTCGCGGATCGCGTATATAATGTGAAAAAGCGGTCGCCGTTGCGCACTCAAAAGTGTCTATTTTGCCGCGATAAAACGCACATATATAGTTAAATTTATGCCGATGTTGACGCGCTTACGTGCGCCGTCGGTAAAAATCACTCGCGCATTTATTTACAGTATAATTTCAAAGTCAAGTGTGTCGATCTATCACAGATCCTAATCTCCGCGTATAGCTTATACACACACACACACACATACGTCGAAGCTAAGTCTTCCGAAAAATTCGAAAAAAAAGCTACGACCGCGCATCCCTCGTGAGAAAACGATCGCGCAAACGGGATTACGCGGATTCCGGTCAGTCGAAAAATTCCCCGGCGCAAAAGGTCAACCGTTCGCTCAAGTGTGTGAGTGCAGTGTATACGTGTATACCATAAGTATAGAGGCGGCAGCTGCGCGACTTAACTCGGGCAGCGGCGGCTTAATTCCCCGTGAAATGAAAGCGACTTCGGAGCCGCGACTTGCGGGGATTTACGCGGCCGCCTCGGATTTGCGGGGATCGCTTCGGCTTTGACGAGGAGAAGCTGCTGCTGCTTTTTCCTTTCGTTCTGATCGAACTGACGTGATGTCTCCGCGCGAGGCTATATATATATATATATATATATATATATATATATATATATATATATATATATATATATATATACACACGTATATAACACTGTCTTTTCTTTTGGTCTTTTTTTTCTTAGCCTTATATATTTCGCTCTCTTTTTTTTCTTGCCGTTGAGAGGAATGCGCGCGCGGGGAGGAAGTACATTATATGTTATAATGTACACGGGCTTTTTTACGCTCGTGAGTTTGCGCGCGGTGTAACCCAATACCTGAATATGCTCATTGTTTTTATTCAAATTCCTCGACTTTTATAATATAAACGGCGAGGTATATTAAAAACAATTTATGCATTCATTATATATATAGACATTGCACTTTCGCAGGAAGATCCAAAAGCAGCGTGCTATACATAAACGTTTCGCTGATGCGCGCACGCTTATTCGGAGTATAGAGGAAGCGCAAGAGCGGATCGGTATGTATATATAGGAGAGAGAGAGAGAGAGGACGTGTAAAAACTCCCTCTTTAATTTATTCGCATTTTAAGTAATCTCGCGTCTGGCTACACACGCACAATGTGTGTCCGGCCTTATATATTGTATATATCTACAACCTTTTTCCAAGCTATACACACAGTCCGTCTCGTTCTCGCATCGGACGGATTTCGATGATAATCGCGGGAGAGAGAGAACGATATATATCGTTAATCGGTCCGGCTTATCGCGTGCTCGCGCAGATTTACATGCGAAAACACCTCGTAGAGGAGATAAGGCCTTCTTAATTGAGTTACACGTCTTAATTAATACCGGCGATCGATCTGTTTTATTATTGTTGTTGTTGTTGTTGTTGTTGTTTCGCGTATCAGGAAGGATATAGGAGTCGACATTTTCGGGAGGAAAAAACGAAGCTAATATTTTTTGCCGGTTGTATCGCGCTACTCGCGTTAACGTATAGTAATTTATGTTTTTCTTATATATACGCGCGACGATACAAATTTATGGCAACGAGCGTCGGTATAAAACGAGTTGCAAATGGGATTAAGTGCATTAGTCGCTTGAATATATTCATGACTAATAGAAAACTTATATATATATATACGTATATATACTCTGTATACACGTCCGCGGTGTTCACACAAGAATAAAAAAAGCAACGAGTATGCAGAGTCGAAAAAACTATATACGTCATTAGCATCTCTCAAAAATATCCCCTCATAATCCGTCCTGCCGCAGAGAGCGCGTTCTCCAAGATTTATGGAAATCGCCTCGTCCCCCGGCATCGAGCGCATCATCGCGCGCGCGCGCGTGTAACCCAATAAATTAGCGATTCAGCGCTCGTTCCTCAATCAAGCTCGCTGCTGCTCTTCTGGTCGTTCCCGATTTCACAAAAATTTCGCTCCGAGTGAGCCTATACTCTCCCAAGACAAATTGCAGGCTCTGCTCTCAACTACTATATATATACGTACATAGACTCGCATAATATCGTCCGTGTCATCCTATACCCACGCCCGACGTTTTAATTACCGACGTAACGGTAGCGAGAAGAGTCGCTCGTTGCTCGACGAGAGAAAACTGACCGATCACGTCCGGATTTTCCTCCCGGTTCAGGTGCATAACGGAGCTGTGGTGTATATAGTTGCTTTGCAATTATTAGATCGTTCAGGCTGCCGCCGCTGCTGCTGCTTTAATGGTTGTGTGTATGTGTATTTATTGGAGCAGTTATTACTCGGCGGAATTTATTCGTTTGCTACAAGTGCGGCTAGATTTGCGCCCAGTGATGCGCGGCGAGCTATCTCTCGTGACGTTTTTCAAACGCGGCGGGATATATTTTTAGATTATGCGTATACGTAGCGCCGCAGATGTGCTGTATTCGCGAGAGACGCGACTATTTGTCTTCTTTAGAGGAGGCTTTATTGAAAGGAGTGATGGATTTTACGATGCATCTCTTTTTATTGCTGGAAAAAAGCGAATGCAAATTTTAAAGCTCATTATGCGCTTGTCAATAAATGATAATTAATGATTCATTATATACTTACGTGCTTACTGCTTTTTTTCAGTCTCTGCAGGCGCTACAACGTCGCGAGACCGATGCATAATGCGAAGAAGAAAAGGATGCGAGGAAGTCGAAAAGCTTGTGTGATGTTGTCTATGTATATATATATACATATACGAAATAAAGAGAACATGAAATTCACTATGGTGTACGATTTATCGTTTAATTTATTTTAAGTTAAAACTTTTTTACAATCATATCTTACATACATTTTTACACCGTTTGTGTCGTTCGCACGAGGCGGCAATTTTTGTTCGTCGCTCTCGCGCGCGTCTCAACTATATTTCTTTGTGTGTATCCCTCTTTCTCTTTTTATTCTTGTATTCCATCAAACGCACACCATCTCTCTTTCTCTTATGCAGTGTTACTGAATCTTCGCTATATAGCGCGCGTACGTCAGGTGTTTCCGTGTACCTCTTATATTGTGTGTGCTCTGAAGAGCGCTCGGAAAAAGGGTCTCACACCTTGTCGCCCTCTCTTTTGTTTTTCCGATGAACAAAAAAAATCAATATTATACGCGGGCTACACGCTACTCCCTAATAATACTACGATAGATACCATTCCACGTGTCGGGAGGATAAACGCTTATCCAATAATATCTCTCATTTGTATCTCGTACGTCGTGTGTTGTGTGTTGAAATGTGTGTGTTCGTTTGCTTGTTTGTTCTTTTGTTGTTGTTGTTGCTGCTGCTGTTGTTTTTTTTATGCCAAGTGCGATTCTCGAAAAATTCCACAGCTCTCGCGCGGCCTCTTTCTCTCAGTCTTTCTGTTTTTGGGAAAATCGCTGCGATTGCTTTGTTGCTCCTCGACGCGGCGAGTCTCGCCCGACGACGACACCTTTCCTCTATACGAATGAAGAAATTGAAAAATCACAATGTGTTTATGTGTGAGAGTGTGGGTGGCCTCGACGACGCGAATACGCGATGAGTCTCCTCTTCGCCGTCGCTCCACACCGCGTTCACTTGTAATGGGAATATTTTTTTTTGTTTTTGTCTTTTTTTTTGTTCTTTTACCTATCTTGTATTCTTTATATAATAACTTCTCTTAATACTTTTGACTATCTATCGTTAAAACGTTACTCGATATTCAATTGCTATAGTTGATTTCTTGTTTGTATGCACAAAATGCGGATATACCACACTAATATTATTACAATAATGTATAACACGATACACAATCTCGAAGATACAAAATTTACACTTTAGCTCTGTCTCTCTCTCTCGCTCTCATTCGCACATCCTTACATGTACATACACTCGAATATTTTGCTCCTCGCTCTTTATCGCACAGCCTCGTGCGACTCGATATTATACACTCGATCAACAATCTATGATTTTATATATATATATATAGTTGAAGCTACAAATGATCGTGTAGGCGATGCGCGAGCTTTCTCTCTCTCTCTCTCTCTCTCTCTCTCTCGTCGAAAATTCACGGACTGAATATACATCAATAGAAGAATCTCTCACATATACGTGCATACAATGGCGCGATCGCTGAAGAGGAGAGATCGATATATAATTTATAAACGTATATTTTTTTTCTTTATATCACTAACCATTTACAACACACGAAACGACTTATTGATTGGGGGACGCCGTCGGACGGCCGACGCCTGCTGGTTCATCGTATCGTGCCTCTGCGGGACTCTCGGAAAATGGATTTCTTCTCCCGATAGAGCGACTCGTCGTCGGCAGGAATTCCCTTTGGTGGAAAGGACTTTCTCCCGAGAGGAGGAGGAGAGAAATCCATGCTCGTGAAAACTTGGAAGCAGCAACGCAGACCGTCGGCTGTCCGGCTGTAGAAGCGCCCCCGGGGAAACATCATCATCATACACTTTTGTTCATTACTCTTAAAATTGCACGATACACCTTTGATCAAAGGGGGACAGGCTAAAATCTCGAACGCTTTTATATACGCACAACACAGCTCTCCTCGGCTCGCTGCCGTCGGTCGTCGCGCTCTCCCTCTTTTCGAGTTCTCGCGCGGCCGACGGACGGACAGAGTAGTCGAGACTTTGGACTTGAGTTTATCTCGTTTATATACGTTACACTTCTTGCTTACTGATCTTTCGTCGCGGAGGAGCGCGGGTAAGCTGATTACACTGGATGAGGACGACCGGGACACACGGTTAAGTAATAAATACATATATATATATATATATGTATGTATGTATGTATATATATAGGTGTATATATACATATATAAGCATATATACAATAATATGTATACATATTTATTTATTCATTTATATAATAATAATTTGACTAAGCGGCTAGAGTACCGTTGTCTCGGTCTTCTCGTACCAGCGACAAACTCAGTGGCCACGAGGAAAATTGTATTCTTCGGGATGAAATCTGAAGAGACTCGCTCAACTCGAGATAAGAGAGAACGAGTGCTCTGGAATCTCGGCCGGCAGTCGGATGAGCACTCATGAATCTGACCACGAGCCACCTACGCTGCTCCCGCGCTCACTCGCTTCCTTCCGCTCGTCGCGAACGCAATCATCATTATCATCATCTTTGCCGTCGTCGTAAGTATCATCACGAAAGAAACAAAAAAAACAGAAAAAAACGCTATGAAAGGAACGAAACGTGGGGGGAATCCGCTGCCGCCGTATATACATGTATACGGGGGAGGCGGAAGCGAGAAAAACGTCGCGAATCTCTCGCACTTTCACTCTTGCGCTCGACGGAATCATGTGCCATACAATTCGTCGGGTCACTCTCATCTTACTTGTTTATTCATTAATATTTATACTCGTTATAATTATCATCATAATATACGATATAATTGTGCTGCTATGTACAAGAACATTATAAGACTCGATACAAGTATATAATTAAGAGCTGACTTCGTTTGTACTTGGGGCCGGGGCTCGATGGACCCTAAATATTTTTTGTTTCTTCATTTGTTTAAAATCGTCATAATATACTCGCTGCGCAGTACTCTTCTATCCAGCGTCCTTCTCCGCCAGCGCGTGTATGCCTTATCGTCTCTCGGTACGTTTCTCTTTTCCCTTCTTTAATGCTTTATACTATACATATGTACATATCGTATCTTCTTCCCTCCGCTCTGCCCTCTGCCGAAGCACATCAACGACAATATATGTATGTGAAGAAAAACGAATATAACTCACACTCGCTCCTGCGTACGCGGACAGCCGTGTCTCATAGCCTCTCGTGCGCGATTATCGTCGTATAAGAAATAAATGAGAAAGCCTTTCTCCATTTCGGCGTGTCTTTTGTTTTTTTTTCTCTCTTTCTTTCGTGTACGCACGTGTATACACACCGAATCCACTCGGTCTATCAACTGCAGGAGCGATGAGAAGGAGGAGTAGCTGGTGGTGGTGACGGTGGTGGTTGGTTCAAGTGTCTTGTCGCGGAGTGTGTGTGTGTGTGTGTGTTTATGTTTATGTGTTTGTTTATTTTTTTTCTCGTGAGGTGGGCTGCGTCCAGGAGCCTATCTCGGCTGGGCCGTTTCTGCTCTGCTTCATGGGCTTAGTACGCGACGCTGGCCGTTCATGTGTACTCGGATCGCCAGCCCGTCTGTAACAGTAAGAAGACAACATCGTCCGCGTTATTGCGATCTACTCTGCGGCAAAGTATTGATTACGTATAGATAATTTTGATAAATAACAACTGACCATTGCGTTCGTCGTGGCAGCCAGCTGAAGTCCCTGTAGACTCGTCATGTGATGCGAGTGCGTGTGGGAGTGTGAGTGCGGGTGAATCGGTGGCGGAGCCGGTGGCGCAAAGCCCTGGTGAAGCGAGCCGGTGACGCCCACGCCGACGCCCGTGTGGTACATGTAGTGCTGCATCGCCGGATGCATCGTGTGGTGGTGCTGCGAGGTACCTGCGAACATTGAAAAATCGAGCGTTTGCCAGGTGAGAAGGCAGTTTTACATGGCTTGGAGAAAAATGACATTGTCAAATTGTAGCATATTGGGGGCCCGCGGCGGCGCGGTCGTCTCTTTGACACTGGATACAGTAGGCGAAATCAGAGTAGATGTGCACTTACGATACTCGCTCATGGGCGATCCGAATCCAGAGTGGAAGGGCTTGTTGTCGAGGTCCAGGTGACCTGTGGCCTTGATCATGTCACCCATGACGCCGCCGAGTCCGAGGCAGCCGCCGGCCTTCTTCTTTTTGCTCTTCGACGAGAGCTTCCTGTTTCGCGTCTGGATGCCCTCCTTCTTCATAGTCAGCGGCCGGTTGACCTGCAACAATCGTAGACAACAATTCGTTAAGAAATCTCCTCTCTACGCGTCGTTATAGTTATATAGATATAAATAGACAATTTACAGCTGTATATCGCTGCCGCGCGTTATGCGTGCGTATACTGTATATACCAGGAAAGGGTCGTGATTTATCGTCGCGTTATCTCTCGCACTTGGCGTTACGCACACATACACACATATATAGAGTATAGCCTAGATTGAAATAGTCGCAGCCGAATAAAAGAGCGGCATTGTGGGACTATCGCGCGACGCCATCGTCGGCTTTTATAAATACGAACGCCGCTGCTGCTGCAGCGTGTAACTCTTTATCGGTGCGGATCATCAGCAAGGGTTAACGGCCCGCTCTCTCGCGTGATGCATTCTTGAAAATCATCCCGTGCCCTCGAGAGAGAGAGAGAGAGTCGGTAATTAAGTCGAGCAGCGCTGAATTTGCGCTCTTACACATTGCCCGTTTAGATTTTTTTTTGGTTCTTTGTCGCACGCTGAAGGAACGAAAGGGAACCGCGATAGATATATGCCGATTCAATGTCGCGGGTATGTGTATACAGCGAGAGACAATAGGAAAATTCCGATACACAACATCGGTATCGCAGGCCAGCGGTAAAAGCTAGTAATTACAGGATTAACACGGCCATTATTCAATCCGTATAATGTATTGCAATGTATATATATGTATATATATCGCTCGCCTTTTCAAATACGCATACACTCCGACATGCTCCACTGATTCGGACTGCACGTATATACGTGTATATAATACACGACAGGCGCACGCGTATAGTTTTCGCAGGAATATACGATGAATATATAAATAAGCCGGCCATCGATTTTTCAACACACATTTCATTTCCACGATGTGTATGTATGTATATACAATAGAGAGCGTTCGCTCGCGCATCGCCTCGAGCTTCGCAGAGTTCGTATATAAACACACACGTTGCTACGATGAGAGCCGAATATAAAAAAAATCAGTCAAGGCCGCGGGATTCATATTGCTGAAACAATGCGCTGCCGACGTATACAGTTGCTCTGACGCAACATATAGCGCAGCGCTTGTTCTCTCGGCGCTGCGCGCTGTCGAACGTACACGAGCGTGTATGTATATGTATATGCATGCATTCAACGCTCGATCGATGTGCACGCGAGAAATTTATGTTTGCGCTTTTCTTATTTATATATATATATATATATAGGTATATGCACTCTCGTGTGCTGGCGATGATGATGAAGAAGAAGATGTAAGTATTATAAAGCGCGTATATATGAATAAGCATTAGAAAACGAGGGGATTATTAGCATGCGAGGATTTGCGTAAACTTTCTTTCACGGGCGCCTGAATTTTATATATCGCTATATGCATGTGGAGAAATAAATCCACAGTATACATTATACACACGGCGACACGCTACACGCTCTCGAGAGCGAAAATTGCACGTATAACTGTGTGTGTGTGTATAGCTGCAGACGTCGGGCAATTAAGGAATCCCTCAGATTCTCGGTAGCGTCGCAATTATAATTAACGAATCGACAGCATCTGCAGCCCTCGCTCAATTCTCCGCTCGGCTGCTGCAGCAGCTGCGCTAATACCGCACTTTTCCGTGCGTGACTCTATTTGTGTGTGTGTGTGTATATATATTACGATGGAGAAATTTTGCGTATACGGATGTAAATTCGTGCTCTCCTCCTGCACTTTTACTTTCCGCGCAATACATCGTATTATTATTATCATTGCGATTTCTTGCGATTATTCATCAGGCGGAAGAATATATGCATAAGCGAGAATCACGTAGACAAGCGCGCGTTGCATTCGATTTTCGGAAAAACTACGACGCGCTGGCTCGCTTATTGATGCCACCCGTGCAGTAAAGTCGTATGCAGCACACTGAATATGCGGGGGAGGGAAGAACTCGCGGCGCACTTGCTCTTTGTAGTCGCCGCGACGTGACGTAACTGCCAACTCTCAGAGCTTCTCGGTATTATAATGCCCCACCACATGTGCCTCCGTGTTTGTGTGTGTGTCTGTGTATATCGCCGGCGCATAAATCGCGAAGCGCGCCTATGACGTCCTCTTCTCTCTGTCCCTCTCGCGTCAACGGTCAACGACATCGCACAGCGAGTTTTTTGGAATTATGCGATTGGCCGAATTAGAACACGGTGCGTTTTTATTTGAAGAGAAGCCGACGAGATCTCGTTTGTGTGCCGCGGAGAGGCCGAATTGAATTTCGCCTCGTTGAGGGAAATTGGACTGGTGCCGAGAGAAAGAGAAAGATACAAAATTTCGGCTCGCGGCTATGCAATGACCCCGAGAGTATATAGCATAGGCTTGTTTTGTTGTGCGTGTGTTTCTTTTTTGTTTTCTTATCCCGCCGAGCATTGTCGTTTTTTTTATTCAAGCGCATAAATCAGCCGACGCATTGAAAATGAAAAAAAAAACAGTAACAACGACGTCTCAAGGTAGTATAGAAGTGCTCCTCGGGATATCGCGCGAATTGACGTTAATTGCGATCTACTCGCCCGGCGGTGCAAGTGCACCGAAGAAAAAGTTGCACACACGGAGAGAGAGAGAGACCACCAGCGGACCTCGAAAAATCGTTTGTCTCTGCGACGGATCTCCACCTCGCAAGAGAGATAATACGGGCCGTTAACGAGACGGACTCTCTCGGGGATGCGTATTTGAATACAATGCGAGAGGGAGTATACATTATTTTAATCGGAAAGGCCGAAAGTGCGGCGAAGGTGCAAACAAAAGAGACGAGCGCCGATTGATGCGGTCACACACGACGCGCGTTCCCTGCATACATATATATATATACACACGCACTAGAGGGAAAGAGAGACTCGACTCAGCGAATGCTCAATGAACGCGCGCGGGCTTCATTGACCAATTCGTAAGCCGCTCGCGGAAATGCCTCTACCTCCTCTCTACTTTTCTTCTTTGCGAAATTTCTCTTTTACATTTACAACCTGCCTCGACTGGAAGCGCAGCCACGCTCGCGATCTCACGTTTCTTGCACGCATATAATATAATACACGCAATTTTCATCCGAGCGTTGTACTCCATATAAAAAGCCAGAAGCGAGCGGGAAAAACTCACGGCGCGCAATAAAATAATAAGCTCGGAGAGCAGTCCCGAGAATTTCATCGGCGCGGAGGAATAAAAATACGTACACCGACAAAGAGAGCGGGCCGCATAAGTTGAATATGTGCCGGCGCGTCCGCGCACGTCGAATACTAATCGCGAGACAGGATCGAGAGGACTGCTACTATAAGGGCGCCTTTAACGTCGCTTCTGCGTAATGCGATTTTATAACTTCCCGTCGTCGTTGTCGTCGTCCGGAGAACCGGAAAAATTTCATACGCGGATTTTATAAGGTGTATGTATATATGAAAAAAAGGACAAAGGAGCGCTGGTGGGGGGTATCTAAAACCGTAGCGGTTATCGAGAGCGCGATCGAGCGTATTTTCGGAGCTGAAGATTGCGATCGGAGCCGACAAGGCTGGCCTCTGTGCTCGGCTTTTCCGCGGATCGTTATGTACATACACGCATATGTAAGTGTACTTTTTCATTTTTTATTAGGTCCTCATTCGCGCGCGTTCTAATTTCGCTGCTGCGCGACAGATGTGTCGACGAGGCGATGCTATCTCTCGACACTGTGAAACGTGTATTAATATTGCTCGAAAATCGAGACTCGATTATAATATATTATAATGATCGCTCGATTTGCATAACAATATATCGTCCTCTCGAAAGTTTCGGCTATATCGCAGATCTGCGTCCGTTCTCCCATTTCCTTTTTTCATTTGGAAGCTGCGCTACATATTTATCGTTCTACGACGATAATAATTCCTTATCTCTTTCTCTCTCACGCGACAAACGAGATAATTAAATATGGATGTGGAGTCTATGCGCGCGAGTATCATATGTATATGTAGGCGAGTCCACCACGCACATACTCGCAATGGAAATCAAAGATTACGACCTCGAGCGAGTCCACGTACAGGTATGTGTGCGATGTATACGTATAGAGGCACGACAATGGAATTTCTTTATGAGAGACGTAGATATAGAGGAGAGACTCGTGACGCGCGGTTTATCTCTCTCTCTCTCTCTCTCTCTCTCTCTCTCTCTCCGAAACTTGATTGACAGGACCCCGAGTCTCTTGACCCGAAAAATATCTCTGACGCGTGCGCGACACAGTTTTCTTCTCGATGCCTCACTGCTGCGCCAAGGGTTATATATTCCTTTGTCGCTCGGGTTTTTACGTGAATTCGAGGGGAAAAAATATCGCGCAGAAATTTAATTAACGTCAAAACAAGATTTCACCTCTGCATATGTGTCTTGACAGCTCTCGACCAAAATCTAAATACC
The DNA here is from genome assembly GCA_020010945.3 of Muscidifurax raptorellus. Taxonomy (NCBI): domain Eukaryota; kingdom Metazoa; phylum Arthropoda; class Insecta; order Hymenoptera; family Pteromalidae; genus Muscidifurax; species Muscidifurax raptorellus. The sequence continues at coordinate 16,886,444 of CM052077.1, read as the reverse complement.
AAAACGACGGATCGCGTTACACGAATTTATGCTAATCCAGTCCCGTTAAAAAACGTAGAAATAGCTCCGAGGATATAGAGTAGAGAAAGAGCGTATGTAACAAAGGGCGCAGGAAGCGGCAGTTTATCCGCGTCGTTGCCGGATTTTTGCAAATTCAGGAGAGAAAAAAAGCACGTGTGTGTGTGCAGCTTATAACGGCCGGCTCGCGTGCGAACACGACGCCCGTTTATCAGCTCGCGACGCGGGAAAAAGAATTTCTTTGTTTTTCAAGCCGAGCACGTTTATTTATTCTCCGCCTCCTTCGGTCGAAAATTAAAATTATGGTACGTACTTACGTACATACGTCTTCTATGTATATAGAGACCGAATTTATTCTTCCTCCAACCCGTCGTCGTAGTCTGGGCTCTGCTTAATTAATGATTACCAGGAAACGTGTGCCGCTATACACAGAGAGAGAGTCTCAACTCGCGCCCCCAAATTCGTCCCCTGACGTGTCGTACGCCGTCGAGCTGCAGATTCCAGCCGATAAAGCAGCCCCTCGCGGAGAAGAAGCTTCGAGGAAGCGAGATTCCGATGAAACTGTTGTCCGCGGCCGGCTAATTAGACGATTAATTGATTTTACCTGCTGCCCGCGCTCTTGCTCCAGTTACTTTTACTGCGGCTTATCTGATCGCAAGCGTGTGTGTGTGTGTGTATACAAACACACGCGCTTCCTTCTTTATTAACGCGCCTAGCGATTTTTGCTACGTTCTCCGGAGAGTCGCACATACATGTATATATACACCTAATGCCGCGCTGCACACACATAGAACGTCATCCACTGCCGGCGTCTATACGCTCGATTAGCGCGGCGATTAAGAGCGCACAGTCGGCCTGATTGTGCTCGAAAAGACAGAAACTCGTTGTACGTCGCGTTGCGAAAACAGGCGCGCACGTTAGCTAAGCTCTCGTGCGCCAATTAACGAACGAGGGAGATTATCTGGCGCCCTGTACGGGCCATTTCACCGGGAGGAAAATCTCGTCGCGAAAAAAGGACGCGCGCAGCGCTTTTTGCCGACTTATAGAAGAGCGAGAGAGAGAGATGGGTGGTCGGCGTACATCAGTGTATAAATACTTACACAGAAGCTTTTTTTCCGAGACAATGCCCGGCGCTTCCGTTTCTTTCCCGGCGGCACCTCCCAGGATACACTCGACTGTGTCGAGCGTAACAGATACTCGTGCGCAGCCGTCGACGAGGATGACGACAAAGGGACAACCCGCCTCTCGACGGTATAGTTCAAATACAGAGGCAAAAGTTTGGCGAGAGTTTATACGGCTGCATAGAATATCGGATTGCGAGGATCTATCTCTATTGTCGGCAGCACCGACGATTTCGCCGCTTTTCTCCCGAATAATACGAGAAAAACATTGCCTGCATCTCGCTCTCTGCGCGTCTGAATCATCGACCTATATGTGTGTGTGTGTGTGTATTAGCACACTGCCGACGTCCGCAGAAAAAGGGCTTCCTGTGTCACACGCAGTTGAGCACGCTCGGCGCATCCTGAGAGGGCGGCGCGAATAGCAGATTAATTGGAGCCACGCGTCAATTATGGGAAACTTATCGCCTATAGTGTATATATATGTAGGGGAGATCGAGTGTCGTTGCTGTACATTGTTTTGAAAACACATGTATGCCGTTCGACAAGCTGCTCCCTCGAATTTATATAAAAAAAACTATAATTCTGATGTATCTGGGTGATGTTTCTTCGGGCTACAGACATCACGCACATGATATATACTTACGTTGTGAAGTTTGTAGTAGAGACCGCAGGCGTTGCAGACGGGCTCGCCGGCCTGGTTCCTTCGCCAGAGCGTCGTCGTCGCCGTCTTGCAGTTCGCGCAGCTCGTGCCCGCTCGTCTCGCGGCGCTCTGCAGTGACTGCTCCGACAGAAAAAGAAATTTTTTGTTAGTATAAAGCTCGCCGGGTTACAGTGTGGATTTTGCGTACGCTGCAAACGCGCGAAAGAATCTCGCTGTTAGTTTTCACTCCGATGTATATATATATATATATAAATATATCGGTTAGTCTCCCAGAGGAGAGAGAGGAAAAAAGGAGCATCGCCCAAAGCGGCTTATATGATTCGTATTATATAGGTGTATATGTAAGCCCTTCTCGGCGGCGGCGCGTGGGCCCGGACGGGCCTCTTAATCCCTCGGAAAAAGTAGTGGCCTGCCACTCTCTCGCTGCTGCAAACACTTAACTAAAAAGCTCTATTATATTTCGAGAGACGCGCCGTCATTTTTCAACGCGCATAGCCTTCTTGTTTTTCTATATTCCATTGGCTGCTATAGATGTATATATGTAAGCTAAGCGCATTGTAAGTGCTATCGAGTGGGTTCTTCGATGCGAAGTGGTGCTCGAGTGCGCGGTCGAGCGGCTGATTAATTATATTTTTCGGATATTTTCGAAAATCCATTCATGCGTTGTGTACACATGCTCGCACACAGAGAGGTATAGGCGAAAACAAGGAGAAGGACACAATGAGGGACTGTATATACTTGGATCACTTAACAGATGACACAAGGCGCGCTGTGTGTCCTTTGATCGCGTCTGTCTTCTACATTACATACCTGCGAGGTTTTGGAGGGAAAAACTTTCTTAAACGGCGAATTTTGTGAGGAAAATTAGGGGCTAGCTCGCTTTGTCCTCGCTCTTGCCGCCACGTCGCCTCGCGTTTGCGACGCTCCGAAAGACACACTTTCCCTGAATACTTTCCCATCTAATCCAAATCAGATTTTCGTTCTCACTCCGATCGCCTACAGGAAATTAAAAAACTTTCCCACCTACATATGTAGACGTGGAAGAGTCAAAATTATCGTTCCCCCGAGACGTCGCTTCATATATATATATATATATATATATATATATATATATATATAACGATCGCAGCGCAAACATCAAGAGTCGTGTGGTCGTTTGTACGTATATACGTATACGGAAACATGTCAAAGCTGCGATCGTTGCGGTAAATTAAATATAAGAGGAACAAACCGCGCGCGCGCGAAAGAAGCGGTTGTTTGTGTGTACACCAATATATATATATATATATATATATATATATATATATATATATATATAACGTACCGGGGAAAATGGAGGCGCCGCGTGTGTAATCGTGCCTTATCGCAGGGATCTTATCTGCGGCGGGGGTGGGCCGAGGGAATCAATACATACACACACCGACTGAGCGAAGGGAGCGCACCCCCGCGGGCAACACCTACTCACACACATACACACACACACGTGCACACATCTATGCTCTAGATCTCCGCGACATTCGTTCTTCGCAAAATGGAGGGCGAGCAGCAGCAGCAGCAGCAGCAGCGTGAGACCGGCAATTTATTATGCAAATCGCACACATACACACACACACCCAGACACATTACACACAGAGTGAGAGAGAGAGAGAGAGAAGAGAAGCTATGCGAGTGAGAAAGAGAAGAAACCGGTTGCTACTCGGAGGCAGATCCCCGAACACTGACGGATATGACATTTCTCAAGTTCTCACAGACTCTCTCTCTCTCTCTCTCTCTCTCTCTCTCTCTTCTTTTGCACGATGCCCGCTGCGAGCGTGAGCGCGGCGATTCCTTTACATTTATTTCGTCGCTGCCGCTGCTTCTTCTCAGTATTCTGCTGCCGTGCGGCTGCAGTTCGCGCATACCGCGAGTAGGGAGCTTTATTAATTCCAAACGAGAGAGAGAAAGAGAGAGACAGCAGGTTGGAAATTGAAAATTCGTATATGCTAATACACACACTCGCGGGATCGCCTTTTTCTTGTAGCCTTATTATTAATAGCTGACAATGCAGCTTATGTAATCATTATTGTCGAGCGAGATAGCTGCGAAAATTAGAGCGATGATGATGCAAGTATATATCGGAGCTATACACATACACACACGCACACGGACAGAAAATATAACGCTACGCGCGCCCGGCTATATTAACATTGAAAAATCGCTCAAGGCTGACCGGTCGCGAGAGAACATATATATATATGTGTATGTATATATAGCGACTCGCGGCGATTGAGTTATCGTCTCGTCGTTCTCCGTATACGCTTATATTATAAGGGCGAATTTTCGTAGGCTTACATGCCGAACACGAAATTATGAAACTCGCGGTTCTACATATAGCGTATATATAATATGCTTTCGTAAGGTTGCTTTGACAAAAGCGAATGATCTATCGCCTGTATGGCCAGCCGCGGGGGTCTACACGTATATGTATATACGTATACAAGTATACATTACTACAGAGGAGAGCAGCGGTATAGTAACCTGGTGTATAGAGTGTGGTGGCTTTCGATAATTGGCTTCGGAGATGGTTTATCTCTCTCCCTCTCTCTCTCTCTCGCGAGCGCTGACTGTTTTATTAACCCGGGACAATACGGATGCTCTCGATCGCAATTAAAAAGAATCGCCAGGCAAATAGAGGCCGACACAAAGGAGTATAGTCATTAGCCGCTTGGAAAATACACTCTCTGTATATATTGTACATACATATATATATACGCGGCCTTTCGCAACGCTCCGCCCCTGTGTATTATGTATTATTTTTCGATACATATATGTATATAAGCACGCATAACCGAGCAATAAACTAATACGCATTAATACGGGAGACGACAAAGTGTGTCTGTAATATTTAATGAATGACTTCTCAAAAGTATACTGTTATTAATTACTCGCAATGACTCTCGATATAATAAAAGGGCATATACATATATCCTTATCGGCAATGCCGAATCACATTATAACTCGGTTGTACATAGCTATAGGAAATAGCTTTTCCTCGAAGTAGCCACGCGCCGGGAATGTAGAACTAGCTGTATAACAATAACAATAAAAATAATAATAATAATATATCCTACGACAATAAGATACAAACTCGTTCCTGAACATATACGCACACGCGTACACGCGACACTTCCATAATTCGAGCCAAAGCTATAATATTCCTTCACGTCTCTCCTCGCCTCCGGGAAACCCTTGGAATTCATCCGAGCTACGGCCGATAAATTAATCCACGAGCATTTCGGCGGCGCTTAATGAGAGACAGAGAGAGACTCCAGGCGGCCACTTGAAATTCACCTCAGCGACGCAGAAAAGAGTATACACACACACACAAGAGAGCCGAGAGAGGAGTACACAGAATTTTCCGCGGCTGCTGCTGTGTACCAGCGCCGTGTAAACGAGCATTTACGAGCAAGGCCGAGATAAGTATCTCTATATCCTTGACTAAATCGTGACTAGAAGCCCTCGCCGGTGAGCGCGAGTAAGAGAGAGAGAGAGACGCCGATCAAGGAGACTCTTTCTCGCTGCGGAGAAGGGTTATAATATATACTCACTCGGCGAGTCTGTGTGTTCACATATATATAGATATACAAATTGCCGCTGGAGCGTATCGACGATCGCATGACGAATCCACAGAGCTTTCACGCTGGATGAGAGAGAGAGAGAAAAAAAAGAGCAAAATTGTAACGGTCCGCCGAAATACGATTCGCGGTCTGCGTATACATATATATTGTGTATATGCCCGCGCTGTTTTGCTATATAATACACTAGAGGCGCGATCGTAAAGGACGAGCTCGGACGATATAAATCGGCTCCGCTGCCGCTGCTGCGAGCTATTCTACTTTTTAGCGGCTGAACAAAAAGATTTACATCGATGACGCCGAGAGGACTATACTCGCCGCAGATCGATACATAAATAAGCGAGCAATTACGTGCCTCCGTTAAAGTCTGCTGCTGCTGCTGCTGTTGCTGAACGTGAGCGTGAGCTTGTGTGTGTGTGTGTGTGCGTGCTCGGGCTGCTGCTGCGCGCGAGCCGATCTTTCTCTCGGCCGCGCGCGAGAGTCGAAGGTAAGGTAGCCTGTGTGTATGTGTGTGTATATGTACGTGAGCGTATATACGCGCTTGTGACTGTGACAAGCAGTGGTACCACATTCCTAACACTAGCTCGGTGCACGCCGGCGTAAAGTCAGAGTCTCTCTCTCTCTCTCTCTGTTCTCTTTCTTTCTTCTCCCTCTTCGATTCGACACACACACGCACACATACTCACACAGCTGATACTATGTAGAAAGGACATACGAGAGATGCTGACTTATATAGGTACACTTGCCTCCAAAATCGGTGCGGACAACTTCATGAGCTGTGACGTATACACAATAGGCGCGCTGTGTAAGTGTGCGTTGAGAAAAATCATCCGAGAGGTGATTATTCAAAAGGAGAGTTAGTTAGGAGATGCGCGCGACAGTCCAATATCGAGAGTATAACCTCGAGCGCATCGCTATACAGGCTCCAATCTATATGATAAACAGCTCTCGGTCTAGTTATACACATATGCACTGCATCCGTGTCACTCGACCGTTAAAGACGCCTACGCGTACAGCAGATAGCGATATCGACGCTACCGGAAATTGGCCATTTACTCTTATACAAACTCCTCGAAAATCGACTCCTGTCTATATATATATATACACACAGAGTTGCGTGAGAGTAGCGCTAATTGGGCATTAGCATATAAGATTATTTCGGGCCTATGCTACTGCCGTCTCTTTAATTAGCTGAATATGATTTACGCGGCCGACTATCGCACTGTGGTCTCCGAAAAAGCGCGTAAATTTAATAGCACCAACCGATCTCTCTCTCTTTCTCAAAATATGATCCAAGAGAGGACGATAATGCGCGCGAGCGTGCGAACCCCAGAGCCGGGGTGAATTTATTTAAATTGCGAACGATGTTCCCTCGTGTTCAGCAGCTTCTTCTGCAAGCGAAGAGAGAGAGAGATAGAGAGAGAGAGAGAGAAATCGAACAAAGAGAAGAGGCTGTTGCTGCTGCTACAACCTTCGAAGGAGAGAGAGAAAGAGAGAGAGACAGAGAGACAGGAGTTTATAGGTAGGACACACCGGGACTATCCGCGCACGCTCCTTCGATTTTTTTCTGTCGCTTCGCTTCTTTTTTCCACTGCTTCTTCTCTCTCTCCCTCTTTCTGCCTTCTTCTTGTTTTGCATCGTTTTTTGTATCAGAGAGCCTCCCACGAGCTGCTTAAATAAGTCGCGCGCGATCTTTCTCTCTCTCTCTCGTGAGAACCGGCAATTTCTCGGAAATTGATCCTTGCCCCCCGACTTAATTTGTTTATTTATGACGTTATTAAAATGACCCGACCCGCCTCGCTCCTCTCTAATTGAAAAAAGAAACAGAGTCGAATAGTACGACGCGTGTGTAAACAAACAAACCAACCGTATTATATGTATATATAAACACACAGGTATATATACATACGAAAATCGGGCACTAATGAGGCCACCGCAACGTTTTCATCGCGACGACTACGTTACCTCGTTAGTATATAGCAATATCAGCGTGTCCAACTTCGTAATCGCATTTACATGCGGTAATAACCGCGCGCGGTGCCCGGGCGTTAAATCATCCGACGAGGCTCCTCCCAAATAACACCTTTCGCGCCGATTTACAGGACACGGCAAGATTCCCCGCGCGCACGACACGCATGCCTGCCGATTTATCGACGTTTCTCGCGACCGTTATGTATATACTATATAGCATGATCCTCTTCCTGGACACGATCAGCAGCAGCAGCAGCAGCAGCAGTTCTGGAGCACAGTATTCACCTGTCAGTGGGCGACTTTATGCTCGCAGAGAAAGAGAGACGGAGAGATATATCCGACTTTTCTCTGTCGAGGTGATACATCATAATCGGACGGCCGATCGATCAATGTTTTTCGGTCACATACACACGCGCGTACGCACGCACGCACGCACGGAGTCCTCGTTGCGTCGTTGTACGATTTGTCGAGAAATCTCGCCCGACGCGTCTCTCTCTCTCTCTATATATAGATCGTCGTGGGCTGATTGAAACTTTACAATATTGTATACGCGCGAATAATAATCCACAAAAGCGCTGGCCCTCAATATACATACATACATATATAGACCACAAATCATCCAAGCGAATATTATATTAAGCCGGCATCTCACAACATAAAGGCGCGCGTGTCGTCGCAAAACGAGCCCAGGTAATAAAGAGCAGCCGGTCCGTTTCGGTAGCCGCGTGAATAAATTTTATTTATATTCCATTGAGAGAGAGAGGCAGCGAACGAGCGAGGAAGTTCTTTTGGAGAAGTGAGCCGCAGGGTGCACCTCGTAATTCACTGCCCACGCGTGTACCGTTCGCCGCTGCTCCTTTTCCCTCTCTCTCTCTCTCTCTTGCGAACGACTCTCTGTCGATCTTCTCGCACTTGCTTGTTATATATATATAATAATATAACGAAGCGACGCGTTACGTGTATATAAGAGATTCATGGATGCGCGCACTTTCGGTAGCCGCAAATGCAAATCCGACGATCGATTTTTCAGTCTTATAGCTCACGCGCGCAAGCGCTAATGCCGTAAGTAATTCGAGTTGTTATTACGGTTATATTCAACAAATTGCGCGTGTGTGCGCGCGTATACGTAAACTTGAATTATCCGCTCATTAATTATATCCGCGCAGCGTACATACGCGGGCTGCTTAGAATATGTACCGTTTTTTCTCAATGCCTCGAGCTGCCACTGAATACGCATATATTTATATGTATATACGCATACGCGGACATTCTGCTGCAGGCACGGGTATGCAAAACTATAATATAAATATATACATAATCGCGAGCGACTGGCGTGACGACGATGATATAGATTTTCCCGGAATGATCACTCCGCGGTATGGTAATGTGGCCGTGTGATGTGTGTACCTTAACAGAGCTTTTCCGTTAAAATGCATTAATAAATAATATAGCAATCTAATTTTTCTGATACGCGAGAACTGTGCACTTGTTTATGCGGGGAAGCCGAACGAGTGGATTTTTCGTCCCCGTGTCATTGCGTAATCCGCTAATTCCTCGTCGTAATACGAAGCAATTATCGTTTTATTGTGTGGCGCGCGAGCGGATAGAATGAAAATTCGTCGCGCGAGAAGTCCATAAATCAAAAGGCGGCAGTTTAATTAATATACTAAAACGGCAAAAAGTCTCGTCGCTGGATATGCGCATACATCACGAATAAAAAAACACGTTATATACAAGCTCTTATACACATTATATTGTCGATGTGTGTCCATATAATTAAAACACAGTCGCCGAGTTCTTTTTTTTCTCTCTTCTCTCGATTTGCATAAAAAAACGCGTATACACACACACACACACACGGACAGACGGACGCGCAACCATTGTTCCAGCGCATATCCGTTAGCAGCCGTTATGTAACGCTTCGGACAAATACGAATAAAACGCGAAATAAATCCTTTTCGCGAATATAAATATATGTACTATATAGCATACGGGATTGATTCTCGCTGCGCGAGCGCGTATAATGTATAAAAATGCAAAGCGTCGCTCGTCGATTGTATGGAGATATAGGCGCAGGCAGGTGTGCATCCTCTCTCTCACTCGGTCTCTCTGAAAGTGTGCATTAATGAAGCGGTCGCGTCGGTAATTTCAAACGAGTATAATTTCCAGAGGATATACTGTGGCCGAATTTCCAACATCATTTTCCGCGACTCTAGAGAGAGAGAGAGAGGATTGTCGACGAGTCGCGCGCACCGGCTTTTCCCGGCTATATCTATAAATTCAAGGCGCTATACAAGCTAAACGACCGCGGGAGAGCATAAATCTCCCGCTGCAGATCTTTCAATAGCTCTGCTCGTGCTGTGGTGCGCATATATACTTACGTGGATAAGTATACACACACGTGATGCCGCTGCGGACTTTCCGCGTGTTATTCCGGCTCGAACAAATATTTGCGAGAATAATAATTTTTTTGTCTCCTAAAATCGTCCCCCGCGTTATAATTAATTAATTTTCCCAGAACGCAGCGATAAGCTATATCGCTGTTTCATTATCGATGCGATAATTGAACAGAAGCGCGGAGATTATTACTGCGCTCGAGAGCTTTTGTGCGTATGTGTGCGTGCGTGCGCGAGGAGGAGGAGGAGAGAAAAACATTTGAATGAGAAGCGCTCTCGATTTAGAAAAGGAAAATTACAATATTTAGATGCGGCCGCAGCTGTACGTTACGCTCTCGGGCCGAAGATTATAAATTGAAATGGCTATAGTGTCGCGCTGCGAAAAAAAGCTCGTCCGGATGACCGAGAGGGGGGAGGAAAGGAAATTATATATATAGTGAAATATTTGTACCAGTTTTTTTCTCCATGTATGTAGCACACTTCTCGAGAGATAAACACACGGCATGCACGCGCAGAGCCTGCAATCGCGGTTATCAGAGACTCGAGTAATCGCACACGTGGCGCTCGCGATAATGAACTCATATTGCGCGCGGCTCGATTCGTCAAGTCGTCTATACTCCTCGTCGCTGCGATAATCGGGACAGTTGTTACGGCAATAACGATATTGGAAAATCGCTGCTCATTGAAAAGGCGTTAAATTACACAGAACGGGAGAGAAAGAGAGAGAGGGGGGATCGTTCAGACGGACGTAATTACGATTCCGGCGAGGCAATCTGCAGACGTATAATGTACGGTGTAATGCGCGGCCTGTCGGCTCCCGCAGCGGGATTATTACCATAGTCGTTAATGGCATCATCCTCCGCTGATGATTTGCATACCGAGTCGAGAATCCATTTTTTTTCTTCGTTCTTGTATACTTGGAACAATGTTGCTCTTGTGACTTACGCGAGCATATTATACACGCACGTGAAACATATATCTGTACATACTCGTGTATCATAGATATGAGCTCTCTGTAAGGAGGAGGGGTGAGGAGCGCGTTAAGTGCGCTCCGCTGAACTTTTAGTCACGGCCACACCCAGGCTCTCCTCTCACCCACACCGGCCCGTATACCTCACGGACAGACACCTGGGCTCCGACACGAGAGAGCTAGCTTGACCCTTTTTCTGTGCGCGGCTGCCTCGAAAAATATCTCTATATGCTCGAGGCTGAATTCGCGCCGTTTCCTCGATGTTTATGCGAGCCGATGTATATATGGCCTGCTGTGTAGTATAGTACATGTGACCCAATTTTACGACGGCCCCTGTTTACATGCCAATTCTCGCGCGTATATATAATACCGAATTTTCGTCCGTCGCAACAGCCGCGTGTAATTTTCCGCGGACGTATCCTTTTTCGCGAGAAGGAAAAAGAATCGCCGCGCGCGCGCGCATAATTCAATTTCATTTCCAAGAATCTTCTCATCATTGTGTTCTCTATCGCGAGTCTCGGAGCGGCTATCACAATAAATTGCCGGCGCGAACTGTGTGCTATTTAAAATAGTCCCTCTCTAGCTACTCGCCTGAGGCCGTCTCTCGCTCTCTGCGCTCCGCGAGTGTTGTGCAACGCGCGCTCTGTATACGCATATATACGCTAGACAATGTAGACACGTTTCTGTGTATGCGCGAGCTATAGTATATAGACGGAGCGCACGGTATCCTGTTCGGCTTATTGGGGCAAGGTGGCCGGCCTTTATCGATAGTGTCTTATCATATATACACCGAGAATTGCGTTGCGCTTTCTTTTTCGAAAATCAGCCTTTTCGGAGAACGAAAATAGCCGAGAGCGGAAGTTTAGAGCAGAGTATGTAACTACTATGCGTAGTTTTTATGATAAAACTGTCGATACACACCGCGAGCGAGGCGAGATATTATTGAAAAGCGGCCCATTCAATTTGTCTAATTAACGACGCTCAGCAAGACTCATGCACACATTGAAAAAGGCATTAGCTCTATCCATAAACTCGCAATTATGACGTACTTTATATTCGCGGATAAGTATGCAGTCTGTATATATACACGTATCGCTATATACGCGGCCTTTCACAAATTATCTCCGCGCGCTCGCGCTTAATTGCTCGTGTATCATATACGTATATACACATCAGACACACGAGCTCGCGTATATACGTATATAAATATGAAGAACGTTGATAAACTTCTCGAGCACGTGCGCAGCGTCTTCTTCCACAATGGGAAAAAGACGGAGACGGTTTTTCGCGTCGGCAACGGCTGTACAATTAAAAAAGCCGTGATTTATTGGACTCTATGCGCGGGTATATATACATTTCTCAAGCGACGTGGAAATGAAAAAATAATAATAACCACTTACGCGCGCCGTTTAATTACACATTGTGGCGTACGCGGCCGCAGAAGTATAAAGCTATTGCTCAATCCGAGGGAAGATAAAAACACGGCGCGAAAATTAACGCTCGCGCGGCGCCGATGTAAAATTTCCGCGACTTTCTTTCTTATATAGCGGCGACGAGTCGATGAGAGAAGGGTATAAGCTCGAGACGTGCTTTATACGCTCGGCCGTGAGCCGGGAATAATTAGCGATAAATCAGCGACCGATCGATACGCGAATAGTTGTCTGCGCGCGATAATTCAAGTATTTAGAAAGCCATTTTTACGTTGCTCGTAGTATTTTCTATATATGCACGGTCAAGAACCGACGACTTTTACTCCGCGCAACGAGTGTTTGTTTGGATGGCTAATTCCATGCTATTATGATCGTTTCAATTGATGATCGGCCGGATAATGACACGGCTTCTATAATGTAACGAACGCGCGGGGCGAGCGAGAAAATTGTTATCCCGCTGATGCATGTAATATCGCAAGCCTGTCTTCTGGCTCTGAAACTCGCGTGTTTATACGCGCGTAGCTTTCATCAACAAGCATCTATATATACACGAAAATAAAATAACAATCGCCGGGAAAGGTCTTAATTTTCCCTCGACTCTTGCCCAATACACGCAGATATAATATATATTCCATTGATCTCATGTTGTACTGTTTTTCTCGATAGAAAACTCGCGCGCGGTAACGCCTATTAAATAGCGTTACAATGCACGCGATATTAGCATGCTAATGGGAACTGCGAGTAAGAGAGAGAGAGAGAGAGAAGGCGACCCGCGGTAATAAATGTTTCGCGGGTTCTTTACACAGTCAATTTGTATTTTACGAGTGGAAACAGCATTCGAATGCTCGCGCGGCCCCCGCGTATAAATCTTCATTATACGCTACAGCTAGGCATACATATATACATATAAGAAAGAAGGCGGTCTATATACATCGCGCGTTTGTTTATACGGCCGCGTGCGAATTATTTCGGAGAGTTGCTCCGTTTATCGCGCGCGATTCAGTCGCTGGTATTATTCATTATTGCTTGTATATTTATAGGGCCATTAGGTTGTCGCTATTGTTGTCGATCCTTATTTCCGAGAGTAAGTAGTATACAACGCGTAATTATACATGCAGACTGTGAACCGGTCGCCTCGTATGTACATTCGCAATATACGTATACTTATAGACTCGAGAACAGTTCATTACTAATTTCTTATCTGAGAGGAGCGACTAATTCCGAGTCCGAGATTCAAAGACGACGCGAAGCTAGCAGCGCTCGATGTTATTTACGACGAGTAAAAGTCGAGAATCTGCTTTCCCGAGTGTATATGCACTACGCTGCTGCTACTACTACGCGTGTGATACGCACGCGATATATCCCTATAGCCTGTGTATATATACTTGTACACATGGAGTGGGTAAAGCTCGCGTCCTCCATTTTGCGCTCGTGACTAATTAGCGCTCGCCGAACCTGTATACACATATATACGCCGAGAGGTAAATTAATCGATACGGCGACGTACCAGTGCTGCGCCATTTTCCACTCCCTCGCGACACGCGTGTTTCGCAAAAATTCTCAATGAAATATAATTGCGAGCGTGCCGAAATTCCCGAGGTAATATACGTATACAGAGAGACAGAGAGCGCGCGGAATTGCTCGGCGCGCGTTTCCCCGCGTTTCCTCGGAATACGGCGTATTTATGCGAGCTCCGTCGCCACCGCCGCCGCCGCCACGATAAATAACCCCGTCGCACCCCAGCGCGAGCGGCCATTATACCTGTCCGTCGCGCGGATATTCCTCGTTTACGAGCCGGCAGCTCGTTAGCCCCCTGAGCGCCATTACGCGGGCGCGACAAGATTTAACCCTTTTTTCTTTTTAACCTTCGATATGTATATACATAAGATATTATTTATTTTTTCTTCTCCGTATCATTCGAACCGGCGAAACTCGTTTTAATTGGCGCAATAATCATGCTGATTTTAAATATACGAAAAAATACGCTTCTGCTCAGTAGATGACGTCCGAGAATGGCAAGCCACTCCTCGCTCGTCTCTGCGCTCGTCTGCGTAAGCGGAGGGGAAAATCGGCGCGAGAGCGCGCAGGTAAGCTCGTGCGCCTGCGCAAGCTCCGTATTGACTTTGCCGAGAGCTTTCGAGCCGCGCGTCGAGAACAACACGCGGCCCGCGTCTTACAATTGATTTTCACGCGGCCGTGGTTTGATTTATTCTGGATTTTTCGTCCCTGCTTCTTCCGCACGATCATGCGCACTTTTGTATGTACATTATTATATAGAGGAATGTTCGAAAACGCAGAAACAAAGCCGCGCTTTTTGTTTGCCCGCGCATACGAAAAACACACGTACGCATATATATGCCCCGCTGTCGGCGAACAAAGCCGCCTGACAATAGGCGAAATCCGATCCGTTGCAGCGGCAGCATCCCCTGAAAATTTTGGCGAACCCCCGGACGGATGGGATTGGTCCTCGATTCGCCGAGGGGTTGTGCGAGATCGCGACCAATGATAGCGCGTCTGATGCCAGCTGCCGGGGTTTATATTCGTATATATACGTCTGCCGGTAAGAGGAGTAGACTCGGCGCAAGGGCTAAGTATCCTGGGAAAAAGGATTCCCGGCTCCTCCTCGGAAGCCTTTTCTCCCCCTCTATATACACAGAGCGTCGACGATGTAGGACGGCCTTTTCTTTCTTCTCGCGCCCGAGCTGCGCGCGGTCGATAGAGCTTTTTCCGCGGCGCGCCGACGCGAATATTTCCTCGTATACATATTCTATATGAAATAAATGATGGACTCGTGTATGTACTGCACAGAAGCGCGAGTACGTATTTCGCAACGAGAGTGAGCCTATGTATATATATATTTTCAGCGCCGAAAAAGAAGTTCTATACGTGTGCAGTATACAAGCGCTGATGCAACGCGCGACACACGCGAGTCGTGTGTTGTTCGTCGCTTTTTCCCTCCGGCGTGTCTCTCGTAATTTATTAAGACACGTACAGCAGCCCCGGCGAACGTGTCCTGAAATATTCAACCTCTGCTAGCTGCAGAGTGTATGTGTATATGTATATGATGTACAGGAAAGCGCACCTGTCTTTCTCTTTCTCGCGTGCGCGGAAGCTCCTCTCCGAATTTCGTTTATATATTTTCACGCCCGCGAGCAACGTCTCTGCGCGCTGCACACCAACACGAGAGAGAGAGAGAGTTCAGGTAGCAGTATAGCGCGCAGGTTATCGGCTGCTCGCATCTCCCGCCGGAAAATGAATAGTCGCCCGCTCGGGGGCTACCGAGAGAGAGAGAGGCTGCACATACACTGCAGCTGCATTGTCTGCGAGACTCTCTCGCGCGCATTGTCCGAGGCGCTAAAGGCTTCATATACATGCCAGAGTAGAGGCGGAGGCCCCGTGTGTCGCCAACGCGCGACGGTGTAAATCACGCGAGGCTCCACAGCCGTTAAGAGGAATTCTTCGATACTCTGTGATATCGGCCAGATATATATACACACACGTACGTATACAATTTATTTATCGCGAGAGTAGGTGTGAATCAGCGACGCGTAGTTTTCCCGGAGGAAAAGTCTCCGTGTGTCTTGTACGTATGTATATACTATATACACAGGAGGACAACGCGTCTGAATTATGTATAGGCGCGCGATGCAAATCAGCGCATTGTCGGCCATCCGTCTTATAAACCGCGCGCTTCCTCGGAAATTCTCCTCGTGAAATCGGGATTTGCATCGTTCGCACTTTGACTGTCACGTGAAGAGAGATTGTAATATATATGTATAATACTCCCCGCGCACTCGCGCGATTAATTGGAGAAAGGCAATCTCTTTCTCGGCGAGAGAGCTTCTGGACAATAATAATGCCTCAATGTTATATATGTGTAGCGGTAGCCGTACAACGTCAGAAAGAGAAACCGAGAAAATATCAGTCGAGGCAATTAGATGGGCGGCGGTCAGCGCGCGCGCGCGCGAAATAAATATCGGCCGAGCGAGAGCGCGCAGATATTCGGCGCGAGAGCTATTAACTTGTAAATTGCTTCCGACTACTCTCGGGCCGCATAAATTTCAGCGAGATGATGAAGAAGAGGAAGACGAAGCTACAGAGCTGCGTATATAGTACATAAATAAGCCTCGCGCCGATATATACGCATGAAATTACGCGCGCGATAATCAGCGCGGTCCGCGAGATATGTATGGCGGTGTTAACGGCGACGAGTATACGCGCGATTATTAATTGATTTCGAGCAGCTCCGAATATATACTCCCCGAGATCGATTTGTCAGCCGGTAAAAAAGAGTGTCAGTCGCTCGCTCCGTCTGATGAACAAAGCGAGAGTAGTGTATAATATTATCTGGAACGCGATATTAATCGCGGGCCGAGCAGACGAGACAATCGAGATCTATGCGCGTATCTGCCTCTCTCCGTGTGTATATACTCTTTCGAAACACCGTTACGTAGACACATATACATGCATACGTGTGCTCGAACTAAAACGCAGGAAATTTCTCGAGGCGTATATTGCGATCGATCATTTCGTACGTACGCACTGGTGGAACAATCGGAATGTGCATTGGTAAGTATGTAACGAGGGCGATATTTCTCATTTCGCGGCAGCAAATCGTAGAGTGTACATACGTATAGACCCCCCGACGGTGTTGACGAAAAAAGAAATTGAAGGAAGCACAAAGAAGCCGAGCGCAAACAAAAAAAATAAAACAGCGAGTCGCCGAAAAATTTCCCAGCTGTTCTCGCGCTATATCTACCGGCGGGATCAAAGATGGCGGCTTCAACCCTTGCTGTGCGCCGCGGCGACCGCCTATCTGCGCCCCATCGCGCGCGGCGCGTAATGGGAGCCCTTCCGCGTATTGGACACCCGCCTCTCTTTCTCTCTCTCTCTCTCTCACACACACGCTACGCTTTACCTTTATTATAACACACTCGCAGTTTCAGCTAAATTTTCGTCGAATAATTCTTTTCTCGAGAGTTTTGGCATTTTGAAGAAGAGCCGAACACGACACATGCACATACGAGAACGAGTGTAATCGCGAGCCGGTATTTACATTTCTATATATATAATATACGCTATATATATATGAGAGCTAGCAACTGTCTGCTCGTATACCGTTGGTCATAGATCGTATCGCCGATCTCTTTATATACCGGCGCGCGGTTCCTCTCTACAGCTTTTTTTTACTGCCGTATATATACGCATCTGCGGCCCCCGGTACGTACCTATATGTGTATATATATGCGCGGCGCTCCAGAGAGAGAGAGTCCGACAAAAACTCCGGCATATTGTGCGAAAGACATATGTCACCCGCACGAGTGTGTTTTACTCTTTAAAAATATCGTCTCTCGTGTATAGCGTATATACACAATACGATAGCTCTCCGATGCTCAAGGGAGATTACACCTAACCGGGGGGTTGAGTATACTTAACGGAAATGGCTTTCGAATACGCGTCTGTCTCACCTGAATTTTTCAAACTCTCGCGCGAGCGCGTTAATTGATATATATTTCAGCTTCGATATCAGCGATAAATTCGTCTGATATAGAACGACGACGCACTAATGGAAACCCCTAATTTCCCACCTTCGCGGTAGTATTATGAATTCTTAAAAACGCTGGTGGTGGTGGTGGTGGCGCATCGATTCGTATATACACATATACGAAAAAAAAGAAGGAACAAGGAGAGAAAGAAACGGGGGCCAAATATTGTGACGGCCGACAGTCCCGCCCACCCATCAGTCAAGTCGCACGCGCGCTCTATGTATAACCCTCGCTTGCTCGGTGAGAAAAGTCGACCTTTGTAATTTCGTTCGCGCGCGGACGCTATACGTGTTCATTATGGCGAGTTCTTTTCGGTTGAAGAAACACACAGCAGCTCTCGTTTATAATGAGGACGCGTTTTACGAGTATACAGCTATATATACATACGCACACAGCCGGAATTTTACGAGGCCGTTCCGATCGGAATTTAATAACGCGAAATAAACTCGTCGAATCGAGTACGAGCACATAATACATCATACGTATTATACACACAGACGAGAGTCACTCCTATGCCGTATCGACCAATCCGGCGCGCGCAGTTCGCCTCGGCGCAGCACTTCCGCTTTCCCTTACGCTGCATTCGAAATGCAGGAGCTGTGCTGCTCTGTGTGTATGTGTGTGTGTATGTGTGCGAGAGCCTCGTATCGATTAATCAACCGAGTGTTTTCGCCGCACGCGCGCGGCCATAACAATGTGTGTATATATGTATATATAGAGCGGCGAGAGGTTGTCTTATTTTTCCTTGTTTATAAACTATAGAAAAACAGCGAGATTCTTTAAAATGAAGGGTCGAATGAGGTACTTACCAGGCGTCGCTTGGGTTTGATCAGCGGTCGGTTCTGGCCGTTCATTTTGTAGTACAGTCCGCAGGCGTTGCAGAGGTAGTGGCCGGTGCCGTCTCGTCGCCAGAGCGGTGTCGACGTCGCGCCGCAGTTGACGCACTCGCGACCTTCTGTCAATGATGAAGCCAAACCCCCAAGAGGCGATGCGTTAGTTATTGTTAATTCTCGTAAATTACAATATTTTTTTATACTTTACGGAACGATTTCGAATGGATCATTCCAAATCGCTCGGGTGAATTATATAAGCGACATTACCATGGACGGCGTGTCGAGTGTATTTTCAGAAGATCGATGTATATATATGATTATTTTGGAAAATACACTCGGGCGCCACCGATGTGAGTTAATAGTAATATAATAATTTTAGCATGCAGAGCAGACAAACCATCACCAAGCGATTACCAGAGCAAAAAGCAGAATTCTTAGTATACAAACAGCAGTAGTCAATTATATCTCGGTAAGGCAGTCTCGCGCAGTAGTTTCCCATAGCCCAAGGCTATACACATCGGAGATTGCGTTATTATTGTATCCGAAAAGGAGAGGCAGAGACAGAGGCAGAAACAGAGACAGAGACAGAGAGAGAATAAGAGATGTGGCGTTTTTGCTCGAGAGAGGCAGGATACAAGGGCTCGAAAGGAAATTACGGTTAGGTGGTTGTACACGTCGTATGAAACAGTGCTGATGCTTTTCTCTCCCCCGCAAATCTTGATCTCTCGGCTGCTCCTGCTCCCCTCTGCTGTCATGTGAACTGCTTCTCTCTCTCGGCTCTTCCTGCCACCTTAGATTTCGTCGCGCGCACTGATTGACCGCCGATTGAATTGTGTGTGTTCTACTGACCTAATCGAATTAGTGCTCTGTAGTAATATTGCGTACACACCCACGCAGTTGAGCAAGTGTGCCATTAATTTGATTAGTAGACAAATCTTGGAATGTGTGTGTGTATGAGAGAGAGAGAAAGATAAAAAAATGAGCCTAATAAATCCTGCTGCCGACACGCGATTCTCTCTTTCTCTCGATGACGATGACTGTATTTAAAGTATATCACGCGATTTTAAGGACTCGCGAGCGAGCTTAACAATCGTGAGTCACTTTTCATTTCTCGCGCTCTCGATTTTCCTCGTTCGCTGCTGCTGCCGCCACCGCTGCTGCCGTTGCTTTTCCTCGCAGCGCCCTGTGTGTCGCAAGTAAATTTAATTAGGCAACTTGGGCATTGTCGTTGCGTTTTTTTTCCGCGAAATGAGCCGTTCTTGCAAAAGTCGCGCGCGCGTCGCTTGAAAAAAATTGTATACATTATTGTATTGCTTGGCGGTGTCAAAAATCAAAAAAACTTGTAGCCACACCACATTGAAAAACGAAAAAACTCGTGCGTGTGTTTTTGACGCTGTTCGCGTCCACATAGATATATATAGATTGTGCGCGTCGTGGGTGCTAATCGACAAAAAGAAAAAAAAGGTCAGATATATAGTGTGAGGCAAAATACAAAAATCGTGATGTCCTCTCTTGTATAGTCACACACTGCGCACAAAGAGCTGCGTGGGCTCTCGAGCATTATGACAGTAAAAAAATAAAAACGAGGTATATTTTCAAACGTGTGCGAGTATAGTTATTATTGTGTCGCTGAATAAATATATACTGTAGATATATATATAGAGAGAGAAGCGTTGGACGACCGCCACCGAAAGCTCAGGTATAGTGTGGCAAGGATAAAACCAAATTAGTGTATTGTGTATTAGGTGAAAAACAAGAAAAAATCGTCAGAACACAAAGCGTTGTTAAAATGAGACGTGTAAGTGTTGTGTAAAAACCAAAACAAATAAAATGTAAATAAAATACAGTAACCCAAACTAAAAAGGCAAACCAAAAGAGAAGAAGAGGATTCGTATAAGAAAGGACAATGAGAGAGAGCATAGTGAGCGCTACGTGGCAGCGGCTTACCGGCGGACGTCCTGGACTTGTTCCTGGGCTTTTGCTGCTGCTGTTGGTGGTGTTGCTGTGAGCCCGGCGAGTTGGGCGTGTTCTGCGCCCCGACGTGCGAGCCTAACAATTTCGAGGAGTCGGCGGAGCCGAGACCAGGCACAACGGCCGCCGCAGCTGCAGCGGCGGCCGCGTGGTGGTTCGCCGCCGAGGAGAAGAGGGAAGCCGCCGCGGGAGGATGGTTGTGGGAGTGATGGCTGGGATACTGGAGGTGTTGGTACATATTGTAGGCCGAGGCGGCCGGGTCGTACTGCGAGCTGTGGTGCGCGTTCGAGTAGCTCTCACGACACGGCGAGTTTGGCGTCTGCTGCTGCTGCTGCTGCTGCTGATTGCTCTGGTTATAGTCTTGTTGCTGCTGTTGCTGCTGCTGTTGCTGCTGGTTACCTTCGCGCTGCTTGACCTGTCCGCCCTGGGACTGCTGACCGGCGTTGTGCTGGTGGGGCGGCGACGGGGCGCCGTGCTGGTGACCACCGAGCATGACCGAAGGCTTGACGTCGCAGGAGCCCGCGGCCGAGGAGCCGAGCGCGTCCTGGTGGTGCATGAACGCGCCCATGACCGCCGCGTGCGCCACCGCTGCCTGGTACTCGCTGCCTCCCGCCCCGCCGAGGCCCAGTCCGTTGTTGTTGTTGCTGCTCGTGTTGTTGTTGTTGTTGTTGCTGGCTCCACTGGAGGTGTTGCTGGCGGTGATGCTGTCGGGGGTGGCGTCCTTGGGCGGCGTGGGTGGAAAGGGGAAGGGGTGACCGCCCGCGTGGCTGGCCAGACTCGCGGCCGTGCTGCCCGGGGCCATACTCGAGCCCAGCGGACTCTGGGGCTTCTCCTCGGACGAGCCGTTCGTCGAGGCGGACGTCGTCGGGAAGCCCCAGGGATGCAGCGACGGGGCAAAGTGCGGACGGCAGACCTGGCTGATGGGGCCGCCTGGCATTCCACCGCTCGACATCCTACCTGCAATGGCGGAACAAAAAAATGTACGCTTGATTATTCACATTGTAACTCTGTGTATATATCGCTCTGATTAAACGGTGAGCGCGTTATAAGAGACCGCGAGGTTGATAATGATATTAGCATAGACGCTCTGATGGCGTGCAGATCGATAAGTATATATATCGAGTGCTCAACGCCGCGCTTGTGAATTCTCGCGCGCGGGCCGGGTTGTTATATATACATATTATATGCTTTCGTGACGGCGGTCGAGAAATTATTCTCTCTCTCTCTTCGATTTTCCTCATCGTGCAGCGGAGTACTCCAATTTTCTAAATTACGGCCGACCCTCCGTACAGTGTATATATAATATATATAGTATATCGATCGCCGTATGTATAACTCGCGATCTATTTTCAATATCCCGCAGCAGCGATATCGCCGTTTTCTCGTGGGTTTTTTGTACTCCTACAAAGTTCATGCCTCGATTCATCTCTTCTCCGCGACAGCAAAAAGCCCGAGTACGCAAATAGGGGAGCTTCAATTGAAAGCCATCGAGATAGATCGCGGGTTATCTCTCGGCGCGACTAGCGCGCATATAGATATCGTTTTCGATTAGACTATAGAATCGGAATGTACAAAATTACGCAAACTTCGGAAAACGCAAATGCAGAAGCGGGAATATTGGGAAAAATCGGGGACACAGCTGAAAAAGAGAGGAAGAGCGAAATTGGATGTATATAGAAGAGCAGAGCCACAGCTATCTGCTCTTTTTCATGAATATGTATGAAAAATGCAGATATATGTACACTCGCGGATCGCGTCGATCTAGATAACGCATAAACCGCGTGTATATTCCTATAGATATACCCACGCAGTGGCTGGGAATTAACGTGTGACAATTTTCTCCACACCAGTCGCGTTACAACATAGATATTATATGTATAAACGAGGTACGTATATAAGAAGAAGAAGATGAAGAAGAAGAAGAAAAAAGGAAAATCCGAGTAGGGAAGAGGAAATGAGGCTCGTATAAGCGACGATTACCGTACGGCTTATATGCTAATCGATCGATCGAGAGAGCGACCTCCTGCGCTCCTTAGCCATTTTTCATCTGCGCTACCTGAATTCCTCCTTTTCCCCTACTCTCCTGTTCAGCATCTATATATACATAACATACTCACAGACATAAACTGCGATGTTTAATGGGAGGCAGAAGTCGCGCATCGGAGGAATTCGCGCCTCTCTCGTACGAGAGAGAGAGAGAGAAAGTCTATACGAGCGCAGGATTTCGGTGTAGATTAATGAAGGTATACCCCTCACGTCACAGAAGTCCGCACATGCTTTACGAGGTCGCAGCTCGCGGAATGTCAATGAACGTTTTTCGTGCGAGTATAGCGCGCGGATGGCATATAAATGATTTTTGCGCCGGAGCTGCTGCAAAACATATTGTACATAAGAATTCTTTTTCTTTTCCGGTCGATGACAAATCCACGAGAGTAGATGACAGTCTCCGCGAGATAAGGCTTTGCCATAAGGATGATTAGAATATATCCACAGCGCTGTCGCGACACCTCGCTCTCAAATGTCTCTTTGATCGGCCCGTCAAAGCGGAGTATTTAAAGCACTCTGGGTAATTAGCCTCGGCCTTCGCACAGAGGTGCGAATCTGGCATCCGATGGGCTGAAAGGCCGGTTTTCGCGCGGGATTCAAAGAGACACAGAATAGACGACGATCGCATCTCTTTGACTCGGATTCTCTCGGTAGGACCGAAGGGGGTTCAATCTCGCAAATTGCGAGCTTCCCGACGAGCGACGAAGCGTTAGTTATTAAAATACTCCCTTGCTCTCGATAAAACCTGGCACTCCGTGGCTGTGTGCGCGTGTGCGTACTCTCGGAGAGGAGAAGAGACAGCAGAAGCAGCAGGAGGAGAAGGAGGCTCTCGCGATAAAGAAAGAGAAGCATCAGAGAGCGCTTGGCTCCGCCTTCGGAGCTGGCGTGTGCATTTGCAAGATGGCGTCGCCGTCTTCTCTCTCTCTCTCTCCTCGCGGCTGTACTTACACACACACATGCACATGCACATGGGACTCGATCTTCTCGCGTACCGTATACACACACGGAAAGAAGGTCAATCGTGTGCGCCGAGAAAGAGAAGAGAGAACAGTATAGAAGACGCTCCGCGGGAGAGGGACAAAAGGTCAGAGAGAAGAGCATAAGTGTCCATGTGTGTGTGTAAGTGTATACTCACACACGGACAGTCACGTATGCATAAGTGGACGAACGGCAGCGGCGCATAAAACAGCAGGCTGCTGCCTCCCTCCTGCAATTACGTATGCACCTCTCTTTCTGCTCCGTGTGTGTATCTGTGTGTGTGTGTGTGCATATATGCAGCGGTTCGCGGTTGGCTGCGCTTCCTTCCTGTCTGCCGGCAGCAGCACGGCTGCCAACACACGAGGATATATCCCCGCGAAAGCGAGAGAGAGAGAGAGAGATAGCGCGGGAGGCTTATCGATTATTTCGAAACGTGTCCGTGGTGCGAGCTATATAGGATACTGCAGAAATATTACACATATATGCGCACTTATGTTACAGCCGAGAACGATGAAGACGCACCGCTCAAGTGTGAACCGAAGAGAGATTTTTTTTCAGGACTTTGTATTCCTTATAAAAACGAATCCTCGCGCCGAGAGAAGAGTTATTCATTTATGCGAGAAGCGCGCGCGCGAGGATTCCAATGACTGAATTATTATTCTGCCCTTTTTTCGCGCGGCGAGGAAGCCTCGCTCACATAAGCGTTTTATTTGACTTTCGCGCGAATTATAATCCGCACATCTCGTATACTTAATACGCATCTCACGCAAAGAAAAAAAATGAATGTAATATACTGTGTACAAGCCGGGCCATGATCCTCTATATACTCGGCGGCGAGAAGAGTCAGGCGTATCGCTTTGCCTCGAGGAGAGTATCGCGTTTCCTCGCAGCTTTTTTCGGGCGAAATATTAGGGCCCTTTATTTTTATATGACGTAGAGCGCGGCGAACAGCGTCGCTTCTGTGCGCTGCATAATGCAAGTACGAGAACCAAGGGAGGCACTGTTCGTAGCTCGCTAAATTCAAAGTACAGTCATACTGTACGTTTACTACAGCGTTTTTCATGCGCAAATAAACGAAAAGCTCTTCCTGCGAGAATGAACGGCCGGATTTGGAATTTCAAATCGGAGAGGCGCTCTCGAAAGTCTCGACCTCAAGGATGTGTAGTATACAGTCTCTCGTGTAAATATTCCGAACACGCTGCGGCACACACCGGGCTCTCCGCGAGCCGATAAACAACGAATTTTGTCGTGTCGGGAAGTGACGAGCGCCGCGAGACAATATATATTCCTCTCGGCTTATATATACATGGTAGTCTCGTATGCAGCCCGGCCACCGCCGGAGCCGCGACCAGTGTGTAATGAAAATACTCGTAGGCGTGAAATTCCGAAATTTATTGGCCGCTCGCGAGCAGACTCGCTTATCATATCGAGGAATAGATCCGCTCTATTGGAATTTACTATTTTTACGTTACCAATGTACTTGCGTGTATGCAGCTATATGCAGGCACGTATCGGCGCGAAGAAAGTGCGATAGAATAAAAGAAAAAGTACATATATACTCACTGTGCGCGTAGTGGGCGGCGGGGTGGTGGGTGGGCGCCGCGTGGGTGTAGTAACCCCTGTAGTCCTGGGGGTTGCCGACGGAGTTGTTGCCAGCTGCGGCGCTGGCGGGTGTCGCGCCGCCGCCAGTGGCGCCGCCACCGCCACCACCCGCGCCTCCGGCCCCGCCCGCTGAGCCGGGCTCGCCGAGGCTTCTCGGCGGCTCGTACCAGCGCGCCGCGCTCGATTCGCTGCTCATGTCCATTATGTAGTCGAGAATTTTCGTGGCCTGGGGTGGGTGACCCGCACCGGACAGGCGCAAGTTCACGCTCGAGCGACGGGTGACGAGATTTCTCCCAACAAATTACACAGCTCTGCTCTAGCTGCGCTTGCCCTCTGCTTCTGCGGCGAGCTCCGCTCTGCTTTTCCGGGAGCTCCTTCTCCGAAGATCTGCGCGATGCTGACTATCCGTGTGGGTTTCTACTGGCGAGCTATCGGCATTTCAGTAAACCGCTGCTGCGACGATGAGTCTCTGGAAAAGAGGAAAATCTCGGGGTTACATCGGGGGGACAGGACAGCTGCTGTCGTCGAGATTCTCGAGTTACGTAACTCCCGCGCTATACGTAATTCCGGACTGCGATCAGCGAGGATTTTTATCGCGTTCTCTTTTACACGCTATACGTGGCTAATAATCGGCTTGTGTATTAAGACGCGGATATCGCTTACCGTGAACGGGGCGAAAATCGCCGGATCGAGTGTCGGCTCGCGCGTACATTATTATACGCGCGCTATTAACATATGGCGAAGCTCGTGAAACGACGATGTTATAATAAGTTACGAAGAAATTACGCGTTGGCATATACGAAAGAATTCCATCGGCGATAAATCCACCTTTCTCTCGCCGCGCTATCTCCCCGTTCCCCGCGCAATATTAATAGACAAAATCGGTGATAATGAAAAGCGGAGATCGAGCGATTCCAACTTGGCGTTAAAAGACTTACGTGCGAGAGGGAAGAAGAAAAGAGTATACGTGAACGACGATATAAATCCTGATGATCTATCCGCGATCTACAACTGCGTGCTGATTCTAGCCCCAATACGGAGACACTGAGGCCGGCTCGACGAGTTCCAAATTATTTATCAACAAAATCAGCGCCGATCAAGGTCACCCTGACGTAACGCGAGCAAGCGACCACTCGAGTGGTGACTCGCGATATACGCGCACACACACGCCCGCGCGCGCGCGCGTACAATAAAACGTCGTTTTCACACATTATTATATCGAATCGGGTATATACGTCGTCGACGTACAATTATTCGCTATACGTACGGCAGAGACGATATAGTGTGGAAAAGCGCGATTTTTCATCGGTGCGAAAATCGAGGAGCGCCTATATATGTATAAGCGCTACGAGGCTATTTATGACTGGCAGTAAAAAACGCCGTGATTTACGACGGCCGACGAGGCTTTTACTGCCGCGCGAACGGAAAAATGATGGACTGACAGTGCCGAAAAACTGGATTACCAACTAACGCCGCACACATAACTAGCCTCCGCTTTTCATATATATTTCATCGTGATTATCACAATAATAATAATAATAATAATATCAATAATAATGATGATAATAATAATACTAATAACGTCGTTATTCGGCAAATAAAGCACTCGAGAGAAGACGAAAGACGATAAGATACACACGTTGCATGTGAGCGTGACCGAACGCCGTGTATTTGACGATAAGATTAAGGTAAAGGAAAGACTGAGGAATGCCCTGAACGTTGCGCGGTTATAATTAAAAAACGTTCAACGTGTATAATATACCGAAGAATACGAAAGAGCGGAAGGTTTCGAACCGCGAATTTCGGACCGAGATTTCCTACGATAGGCATCGCTCTCGATACAAACAGGGATTACATACCGATAAGCCGGTGCTCGCGGCGATAATTTATTGTACACACACACATACGCATACACTTTTTTTATCAATAAACAAAAGACGCGGCGCCGAACTGTCGTCGAGGCATTGTGTACGTGAAAATAAATATATAATATATACATATATGAGCTCCGTTATCGCTCAACTCCTCGAAATTCAGAGAGACCGAGAAAGAGAAAGACAGTGTGCTGCGCACGTCACCCCGATTTTAGAGCGCGATCGGCAATAAATTCGAGCGACTCTGTAATCGATCAACTCGATTATCTTCAGGCGACAAAAATCCGACGCCGGAGTGATTCCCGTATGGGATGATAAATTACAGAGCAAAGAAACTAAAAAAAAGCCATCTCCGTGTAGTGGCGATTCGAGCGGGAAAATTGAATCTCACGTATAGCCATGTAGTCCTTATCTCCGAGAGCAAACCTTTCGTCGACTTTTACACGTACGTACACATATACGTCGTACGCCGATGCAGAAGTGGCCGTATATCTTATCGGAGGACGTTCGGCAGCGCCAGTCGTAAAAAAAAAGAAACATAAAAAGAAAGCGACGACTGTGCACATCGCAGCGCGTTACAAAGTTCACGTTCGCACTAATCTGTTCGGGATTTAAGTTCGCGCGAATTTAAGCCGAGCGATATAATACCGGCGATTACCGCATGCGCCACTCGTTTTTCTCATTATTCAGTCGATAACGAACAGTGTGTATATAATAATACGTACAGGTTCTCGTTTTTCCTCGTCATCGGGATAAGAATAGAAAACACGCGCGCGTGCGCGAGAAATCCAAGAAGCGGATAATCCTGTACACAGCGAATGAAGAAATTACCGCGAGTCCTTTGTAAAATTGGGACGCGCAATTAATTCGCCTGTACAGCGTGTATGTGCGCTGCAGCGCAAAACAAAGACGAGGGCCTTCTAATATGTATATATGCACTCACGATTCGAGCGGCTGCAGCGTGAAAGTGGCCCGTGCCACTCTCCTCTGTATATATATACAACAGCAGCAGCGGCGGCGGCAGCAGCAAGAGTAACGTTTTGCCGGTACGCTTATTATTTCGATTGCCTTTTATTATCGCATTGTGTTTTATTATATGAAAGTCATACTCCCGCGGAGAGCAGCACCGACGTTTCTTTTTAGGCTTCGGTCAGAGGAAGAAAGAGAGTGAGAGAGAGAGATGACGCCGAGGAAAGGCAACAATAATTCCTTCTAATTAATATCGCGTGCGCGCAGGCTTTCGTATATAAGCCTTCATTAGCGACGCTTACTCGCGGCAATGTGATTTTCTTTTTTTATCGTCGATGATGTGTACAGCAACGCGGCTCCGGTGCACAGCGTATATTACAATAGAAAAAGTGGAAATGTTTTGACTCGGCCGGCCCACCGTAGAGACGATTGAAAAGGAGGCACTCGACTCCGCTCGACAAAGCCGAGGCGATTCGAGCGGTTCCGAATGTCCTTTCTGAAAAACGAGAGGCGGCGTGAAAATTCACGCGCCTGAAAAAGGCTGCGACGAGAGAAGAATCGGACAATGGATTTGGTGGCCCGAGACGCCTCTCGTTCGGCAAATATATATATAGATAATACGCGTGTATGCGGAGAGGTTATATACGCGCATTGTGACGAGATGGTTTTGAGGTTAGGTGTAACGCGATCGCGGCTCTAGATTGGACTTTCTTTTCCTTTTTCATCACTGCGGTTCAAGAGGATTAGATTCATTGGCTCCCCGACGTATATACCTTTTTTCCTTACTTATATCGGAATGAGCTTTGATGTTTCTTACACAGTTGCGAGCGAGTTGGCAACGTTCCCCGCATTAAAATCCAGTAAAGAGAGACAAAAATGAAAAAACGAGTAGTCGATCCGGTTCCATAAAGCACTCGAGGCTATATATATTTATAACCTCGCGGAAAAGTACGACGACTGCCGAATCCCGCCCACACTCGCGCAATTCAAATGTCTGTCGAACGAGGCTCACACACACACGATTTAGCAATTCAATCGCGACCCTTCGACAGATCCGATATCTAATTCGCCGTCTATGCGTGCGTATAATCTCGTAGCTCGTAAAACAAAAAAAGCGCAACATTTGAAATTCTAAGCCCCACCGCGAATAATCCGAAATAATTCCCCGGAAGATACATATATATACGCGCGTAAATGCGTCGCCGCGCTAATAAGCGGATAGGCAATTCGCGGCTAATAAATGAAAACGCAGACCGGCGCGGATTATACTTGCAAATCAGCAATTACGCTCTCGCCCCCATCCCCCAGAGCGATTGTTCTGCTCTTCCTCTCGGTCGCATGTGTGTGTATGTCTATATGTACACAGTCGCGGGAAACGTAATTTTTTTTATAAACCTCTCTCTCTCTCTCAGTATGTGTCTTGTGTATACTATACAGCGCGCGTGTATATCGCTTTCAATTAAATTCGAGTTTCTTCAGGCCGATCGTAAAAGTGCGGCTTTGTCGGATATGCCTTGTGTCCTCTCGGGTCTTATTAAACGCGCCTGTAATTTTATACTTGATTTGCCGATACGACGATATGCGTATCTCTCGCGAGATTATTTTTTCTCCTTATTCGAGACGATACGCGAGCTTCGGGTTGTTCGCCGCGTGCGGTTTTCGGCTCCTCGAGTTTCATCTCGCACGCGAGAGTCTTATGTTTATCGCGCTTCGTTTCGCTGAGAATTTCGGCTGTTTCTTAAGTATATACAACGACTCTAACCTTCGATTACAGACTCACGAAAACAGCGCTGAACCGCGGTATACGTGAGCAAACAACAGGAGAAAAATAAAAGCAATTTCGAGTGCGCTGGACGCTCGGTTCGCGCGGCTGAGTTTTGCCGTCGGAATACGTTCGCGCAGCGCCTTTCTGCGTGCGTATTATAACCTGCTTTCCTCGCCGGCCTACATCGCACCTCAAACATTACGGCATCTTGCGTAAACCTCTAACGCGCCCGAGATATCGATTGCTTATCGACTATCCTCGATATATATATTTAGTATATACCGCTCCACCTAAATACCTCGATCCGATCGAGTCGTAAAGAGATTCGGTGAAGCTTTATTATACGCGATCGGTTCGAAGTTTCCCTCTTTGCTGCACTGACGCAACACAGATGAGTCTTGTTCCTTTTTTCAGAAGCACAAACAAACACGATCGCGAGTTAAAAATGCCGTGTGTGCGTGGATTGTTTACGCGGCTGACCGATACGACTTCCAGGCTATATTTGCGTTTTCACCGCGACAGTACAGTAGAAAGAATATAACGCACCGTGTGTACACGTCCGCTTATCTCGAGACGTTGCATCGACGATAGCTTATACTGTATCTAAATGGGTCATTTTATAGATTTCCACTGGTCGAAAGAAAAGAAAAAGTTCCTCGAGTACGACAGACACCGATGCAACGTCCGCCGGAGATCCTCTCCACGAGTTCGTCAAAAAATAATCTCTGTGTCTCACCTCGCGTCTAAGTGTGTGTATTATTACGTGTCCGTCGCTGAAACTCGACCTTCCGATGGAAGCGTACGAAGCGATAAACTCCTGCTGTATATAGAAGGGAAGCCACACGCGATTACGATCTGCCGTCGGCCGCACAAAAAACGTCCGCCGCGCGACTAAAACCGTCTCCGACTATAGTGCACAGCCTAGATCCGTGGGTCTTATCGTCGGTAACGTCCGAGGGGGAAAAAGAAATCCGAAGGTGTCAGCGCGATTAGCAGTGCTGCCACCGCGGCAGTATGCGTGTTGTGATTCCTTACCTTATCTCTCGCTCTGACTGCGTGTCGTCCCCTCGGTATCTTACTCGCAGCACACTTCGAGTTCGGCAGCACGAGTTACTCAATAAATAACTTTAGGAGTCGCTCTCCTTATCACTAGCGAGTCGCATCACCACGACACTGCACTGATCTCAATTATCATCACACACACGGCACATGGTTGCACGCGCAGGTCCTCAACATCATCGACATCATCGTTGTCGTCGTCGTCGCCGTCGTCGTCGTCGTCGTCGTGATCATCCCGTCGTGTCTCTCCTCATGATTGTGTGTCGCCCTCTCTCGTGATATCGCACTTATCTGCAAAACTGAACACAGTTCGTTCGATGGCTCTGTTTATATATCTAATAATCTGTCCGTGGACGCGAGCACTCCTGTATTGTTCAGCTGTTTGTATATATATATAAATGTGAACGTCGCACGCGTCGCAGCTCGATGCAACTATCGTGGCACCCGGCGCGGAACTAAAGCCTTACGAAAACACGGGGCGCCTCTCGGCGCTGCTCTGCCCCCACTTTTCGAGCTCGTTGCCCTTCTCTTTGGCTGCTCGGTTGGTTTCGGTGAGACTCGGCGAGACTCGGCCGACTACGCCTACGAAGTCGGGAGACGACGAGATGCGCACAGGGCACGACCCACTCGCGGGCGTTAACTCTGCGCCTGGTACTTTGATCCTCGTCGCGCAGCTGCGCACTGGGATATTGCCGTCTCTCTCAGCTGCGACGCGGCTGGGGGATATATCGACTCCTACTCGGGGATTCCCCCACTGTGAGCCCGGCTCTTTCTCTCGTCTCTTTGCGTGTGTTTGTATACATGTGTGTGTGTGTGTGTGTGTGTGTGTGTGCGAGTCTCGCTTTTTTTGGTTCAAGAGTTTGCAGAGCTGATTTTTTTCTTTTTCTTTTTTTTTTGCGAAATTACACACGACGGCCTTTGATTCTGTTGCGGGCTCTTTGTTCGGGAATGAATCCCTTTGAAGCTGCTGCTGCTGAAAAATTATTCAGAAAGGAAATTTGTTTACACTCTCTCACACACACACACACACACACGTACTTATACGGAATAAATATTTACTCTCAAGCCAAATTGATTTATATTTCTTTGAAGCGCGGTTTGTTCAAATATTAGCGCAGCGGCGCTGAAAGCCAGCAAATTAGCTGTAAAATTCGGCTATGTTATATATGCATATTTCCCGTTATACAATGTGCGCAACAACAATATATCCGATAATAGAATGATAACAAAACAAGCAAGAAAATTACAATAACGCGCGCGTGAGATCCTATCTTGGCATCGTCGCTTATTTGAATTTATAATAAAATTCATTTATCGATTTTCCCTGCGAGCATTAGCGAAAATGAATATAATTTATACGTGAATTGGTCGCGCAACATGTAATAATAATCGTTGTGTTATATTCGCTCGTGTATATACATTTATACGAGCTCGCGTACTTTCACCGATTCTCTCGTCATCGAATCGATACACATCGCTATATACACGTGAAAAACTCGTAAAATCTGCATTATTTATATCCAACGCTAAACGCACAGATATTACAGCAGCGCCGACGTTTGTCATATTATATTCAAACGGGAGGCAATAAAGAAAAATCTGGCAGTCGCGAGCTCGTCGTAAATCAGTGCCCGCGGCGGCATACATATAATTTGCGTAATAAGTATACGTTCCGTCGAAAAATCACTTGCGCGCGCCGAGCTCGTCCCTCATATCTATATAGAAAGTGCCCGACGTTAAAGAGCGCATATGCGACACAATGCTGATGGGCACGTATATATATCGGTCGATCGCTCTTTTCTCTGTATGCTTTATTTTTTCGACGCTTCTCAACGCACATACGCGCGATCTTTTGACATCGTTCAAAGCGCTTATGCATTCAACGCGTTATGTAAACGGATAAGTTTAGCGATGAAGATTACTATTTTTTTTTGCGGATAATAGTCTCCAGAGTATTATCGACTCATTGAGTCGGTATATATACAGGCACTTTCGCTGACTCGTCTGAAAAAAATAGCCTTTTCAGCAAACGAACTCATCCCTCTCGATATATATATATATATATATATATATATATATATATATATATATATATATCCGATCGAAACGACCGTCGACCGCAATTCCGAGCTCGCGTCAATCTCGCACCCCAAAAAAAGTACACATACCCGAGAAGAAATGTCAAGTAGCATACGGCGAGGCGTTAAAAAGGGATCAACGCGCGGGCTCTGATGTCTCTCGCTTTTCCATATACTTCCGAGCTATATATATATATACACAGCGCGTGGCCGAATTTAGATCGGATCGGGGGAAAACGAGAGTATATACATATATATATATAGCTATGTGCCGCCACGTGCCTCCTTCGCGCTGAGATTACTCCCGAGATATATATTATATTCCCGCGTGTGCGTACACACACACAGCATCGCGAGCTGAATCTTGATAGTCCGCTTATCTAGATGAGATACGCCGATTAAGATACGCCCCTATCTTTCTCGCGCGTTCGCTGTGTGCCAGTCTCGAAATCCGACGAGAGCAGAGCATAGTGTATATATATATATGGCCACAATGTGTTTTGCCGGGGCTGCAATTTTATGGCAGTACAGTAGTCTCGCTGTCTTCTTAATCCGCTTCATTATATGTATAAGTCTGAGAGAAAGGAAGGAAGGAAGGTAGGTAGCCTGCTCTCGATTTTCCCTCTGCCGCTGTGTGCCTGCGGTCACATACCTGTCCGTCGCTGAGGCTTCTTCTTCAATTATCGTTTTATAAGGCGCTTATTATGCGGGATTGTGCGTGGGAGAACGCTGGAGCAGGGGATTTTAAAACGGGTTTTTTTTCCTCTTCAGCTCACAATCTGCGAGCGTGTATATTGGATAATCGAAGGACCGTTTGCAGTAATCGATTTTTAATTTGCTGCGACGGTTTTCCGGGAAGCATGCGGAATTTGTGGTTACACACACATAAATACATATTGCGTGGCTGCAAACGTGTTGTAATTACGCGACAAGACAGAATATGGAAGACACAACTCGTAAATTTAAATACCGCAGAGATGCCTCTCGCTGTATAAACGTTGAAATTACATTCGCGCGAGATGCATATACGATGCAAAAAAAAGGGGAATCTCCGGCAATTAAGCGAATCATTTGAATACACACATCCGCCTATTATGAACACACAACGAAAATCCATCAACGCTCGCGAGCTCATTTCCATGCACACACATAACAATCCTCTCGCGCGCATTAATTACCTGCGAGTGTGCAGCGCGTTTAAAAACAACTATACGTGTACCTATATGTATATATATATATACATACAGCCGTGCACAATGTACAGCGGTCGTAAAGCTCGGCTGAAAAATTGCCCTCCTATCCGGCCCGATCGTAAATACCTGCAAACACCCACAGCGGATTAATTAACATACTCTCTCTCTCTCGCTCTCAATAGCCTTGAAAATCATATTTACAACTCGAACATGTATGCATGTAATGTTCACGCTCGGACTACGCCGAATTCCTCAATCTCGAGATCCCGTGAAATTTTTCGCGTCGCCCCGGGGCTCTCTGCAAATATATACATGATATATCACATCAGGAGCAAAAAAGGCAGCAGCAAACGAACTAACGGCCGGGAAGAATGCGCGCACGTAGACACGCACACAGGCGCGCAGTCGTGAGAGAGGTAGGGGAAGAAAAGGAGAAGGAGTATATAGGTAGGCCCGCCGAGCTCTCTCTCTCTCTCTCTCTCTCTCTCTCTCTCTCTCTCTCTCTCTCTCTCTCTCTCTCTCACGTACAAGCGAACAATCTGTAGAAGCTTGTCCCGCGAAGTATAGATCAGCCAATCAGATAGGCAAGTGCCCCCTCCCCCCGCGCGGCCGAGCGTGCCATTGTCACAAAATGGCGGCCTTAAATCAGCCTGACTCCGCCCCCCTCTCCTCTCTCTCCTTCTCCTACTCCGCAGTGAACTCTGTCTCTTCTCTTCTCTCTCTCTCTCTATGTGTGTGTGAGTGTACGCCGTACAGTATAACGTAGTCCGCTGCTTTCACCCCCACCACCGCGACCACTACCACCACGTCGCGGCCACCGCGAAAAACTCCGCCTATCGATTCATTTTTAACGCTCTTGTTCTGCTCCCCCACCACGCGCACACACACACAACATTCGCCCTTTTCTTTGCGCCGGGCTTTCTTCTTCCTCTTTATACGCTAACTCCCCTGTGTGTCTGTGTGCGTAAGAGAGGAGCATTCAATTATTGACTATACCGCGGAGAGCAGCGCTCTTTTCATTATTCCTCGCTGTTATTGGCCGTTTTCGCGGGTAGAAAAAGGGAGAGAGAGAGAGCGGCTTTGCGGTGGCCCTTGTCGCGAGTTAATTATCTTGTCGTACGACTGGTCGTTATATCGTGGGCGACTTTCCTGCGCAGAGGTACTCCTGGATCGTGTAGTTTTTTATTCGAGAGCTGCTTTGTGTAATGGATTTTAAAAAGAAACGCTGGAATTTATATGCTAATATACGGGGAGGAGTGCAATTTTTGAGTTAATCGCGCTCGGCAGTAAAATTTTTTATATTGGGTTTATGAAACGTAACTTTTCATGTTTATTTTAAAGATTGTATATGCGATGGAGGGGAAATATTCGGATGTTAATGATATACTTTGAAAATCTTTGGGCAGAGAAGTCACGTTATTCGTGTAATTGCTTTAGGGTAATAAGATGCTTTATATATTATGCAATCAGAGTCTTGCAAGAACTGCTTTACGATACCATTTAAATAAAAGTCTAACAAGCTCAGAACTCTGATAAACCTTCGAAAAATAATAACCCTCGAAAACGCGCTACTAAAATTTGCAAATTGCTAGATAAATTCACAACTTGGCCGCGCTCCAACTCGATCGCCGGTGCTGAAAATACACATCTCTTCCTACTCGAGCAAAGATACAGCGTGTTTACTTAATGCTTCAGCCCTCCTATATATACTATATACCAGTGCTTCCGCGTGTCTCTCTCAGAAACGAAACTTTTTGCGCCTGCGCCGTTTCTCCTCCCTTGACCGGCTGCCGCGCGATAAGCCATATACGACACACACAGTCCAACTGTATATATGTATATATAGTCGCATAGTGCGGGAAAAATCGAGAGAGCAGGAGCGCGCGAGAAACGAAATGATTAGGGGTTCGTCGAGCAAAAAAAAGCGAGCGTCGTTTCTTCTCTCCCGGGCTTTCCTTGCTCTCGAGATAACGCTCGGGAGCGTCTTCTTCTTCTTCTACTTCTTCTTTTGTTTCCGGAAGCTACTGCGAGAGCCAAAACGTAGCATATAGTCGCTCCTCTGCGCTGCAGCAGCTCCCGAACTCAAATTTGCCGCGATAATAACTTTCCCTTTATTTTCGCCTCGCTGACTTCTTCTTCTTCTTCTTCTTCTTCGTCGTCGGCGTCGCGTCTCCGGGGAACGGAGGAAAAAGTTTCGGAGCAATTTTGCTGCTGTTTTTTTCTTCTTCCAAGGAGCATACATATATATAGAAGACTATTTTTCATATCGTGGCGCTCGGAGTCTGGTGCGATGACCCTGTGCTGAGAGATGCGTAATGGATGTATATACACTTAAAAAAAAATTCGTAGTAAAATTTGTTAAATATATAGGAAAAATTACTATATTTTATAGGAACGATTGGATATACTCATATTATAACTAATTTTACTATATCATTATAGTAGATTTTCTAGAATATTGAACATTTTTTTAAATTCGATTTTTATTGTAACTTGGATATTATTATTATTATTTTTATTATTTTTTATTATTATTTTAATTGTCATTAATATTATTAATCGCACTTAAGTAAGAAAGAAGTTAAATTTTTTTTGTCGGCAACGGGGATCAAACTCTGGACCTTTGGTACGGCAGTCGAGTAGTATGCTACCTAAACAGACCTGTTTTGTTCAAAATCTCAGATCTGATATATTAAGTACCTTCACATGTAAACTAACGTTAATAACAAGCAAACGGTAATCAACAAATAATATTGTAATAATAGCATCATATATATATATATATATATATATATATATATATATATATATATATATATATATATATATATATATATATATATATACATATACATATTGTAACGGGGTGAGACTGCCTTCCTATATATATATATAGGAACTCTTTATTATAAGACAAATATACTTTCGTTCATCAAAGCACATAACCTCAATATTTTAAGATCTACCAAAGCCATTTATATTATATATAATGTATTAATTTTTATTATACATTTTTACTAAAATATTAATAAAAAGTATTATTATAATATAGCAAAAATTCAAGCGAAGTAATTTTTACTATATAATATAGTAATTTTTATTATATATCATATACAAATTTTTCTACTAGAAATAGTAAAAATTATTATTGTAATAATAAAAATGACTACAAATATAGTAAAAATCTCCATAAATTGAGTATATCCGACCGTTCTTATGTAATATAGTAATTTTTCTTATAAAATAGCAATTTTTACTACGAATTTTTGCTCAATGTGTATATATATATACATATATATATTGGCCTTGCATTATAAAGACTCATCAGTGCTTGTCTGGCGTAAATTACATTTTAATTGTGGTTGTATAAAGCGCATAAAAGCGTTTGTTATACAGCATACTTATATGTTGGAGCCAGACGCACTTATGATAACGTATATCCAGTTCGCTTGAGGGAAAGGGGAATTCCGATCGCGAAGCCTGCTACGATATACGAATCAATTGAGTTTTTCGTGCTGCGTCTCGTCCACTACTATTTTAAAAACAATACGCTACAAATGGGCCAATGCATGATTTATACAGATATATATATATACACCCGGCGAAAATTGGCATCCCCGAGAATGGACCTACTGTAAACGGACAGCCCTCGACGTTAGAGGTGCAATAATGTTTTCCTCCGCTTAGGCCGTGCAGTGGCTGA
Organism: Muscidifurax raptorellus; assembly: GCA_020010945.3. Taxonomy (NCBI): domain Eukaryota; kingdom Metazoa; phylum Arthropoda; class Insecta; order Hymenoptera; family Pteromalidae; genus Muscidifurax; species Muscidifurax raptorellus. The sequence goes on along the minus strand of CM052077.1, from coordinate 16,848,646 downwards.
CGGATGTATCACCAAGATTCTGCTGATTATAAATTGTGCCGTTGGCGCCGGGCCGACGTCTCATTTTCTTGCATTTTGTCTCTTCGGTCCCAAAGTTGACGATGCCATGGTCTACTCAATTTTCAGGACGATATATATATATATATATATATATATATGCACGGCCCAGGACTGCGCTGATCACGTGTATACCTACCTATATGGGAGTTATAATTAGGGGCGCCGGCTCTCGGTTAATTTTGTAAACATAAACATCGCGCTGCGGGATTTCTGTCGCCGATGACGATGGTGGAAAAAGAACTGTTTGAGATTGAAGCCGCTGTCATCGTCAGCTGGTCAATAAAATGTATTTACTCGGAAAACGACTATTATATATCGACAGCCTCAAACCCCCTGTATATACCGCAAACGGAGTTCAGCCTAATACTCGCAAGGAAATTTTCCATTTGGAAACACCGCTGTGTACGCGCACAGTGTGTGTGTACGAGCCTGTGTTGTCTGGAAAATGTCTGGAAAAACAAGACGCCTAATGTGCAAATTAGTCCTCCCCAGCGAAGATACCTGAGACTAAGAAGCCGTAATGAGTTATCGTCTCTGCGATGTCTGGCAATGCCACGGAGAGACGCGACTCTAATGTGATGCCCAGAGAGAGAAAGAGAGAGAGAGAGAGAGAGAGAGAGAGAGAGAGAGAGAGAGAGAGAGAGAGAGAGAGAGAGAGAGAGAAATAGAAAGAGTGAGAGCGCGAGAGCGAGCGAGCGAGAGAGAGAGAGAGAGGGACTGATTTAACGCGAAGCGGCTTATAAAGAACGATTAGCTTCGACGAGACACGGTTTTGCGGTGAGGAGGATTGGGAGTTCCCATAGGTGCGTATATACGTACGCTATGCACAGTAGAGTGTACACTGTATATTTACGATTTTATCGAATTTTCAATTTTATATAAGCGGGCATAATCTCGGTTCCGTATCGAGGAAAATATTATTTGTACATATATATGCAATTATCGAGTGTACATAATTTTCAAAAGTATAATGATAAGCCGCGTCGGAGAGCCGTTTATGACGCAAGAGAAGAAATTGTTAAGCGCGGAATCTATGAACGAAGCCCTTGAGCGTAAGAGAATAAGTCAGGCGTAACGAGAAAAGTTTTTCTCCCTCTTTCGCGACCAGGCCTACTATCCTCTTTTTCTCGAGCCGGCAGAAGTAGCAGCGCCGCACGTCTTGGCTGCAATAAATCCTCGGAGGGTGATTAGAATTAATGCGAGATTAATTCCAATGGGTCCGATAACGTCCTTATCGCGCTTGTAAGCTTATTCCACGAAAGCTTCGCGATAAAAATTTTCCCCGGAAAAAATACCGCGCGTACGTTATGCGAGAGGAAAAGACTGTGTCTTTATGTACACGGCGTAAGAGATAAATGCAAAGTTTTAAAAACTCAATCAATTATTATCTCGCTGGCATATATTATATCGCTAATTAGGCGAGAGAAAGATATACACGAATCGAGCAACACGTGGTTCGCATATTTTCGGTGAGTCGCGACGATACGTGCCCGCGCGTTTCGATAATCGTCAAGATAATCGGCCGCGAATGGAGGGGTATATGGCTGTTATATTCTGGAGGCTGTGCGCGTCAAAAAGACGCGAGCGCGTGCGGCGCGATGCGGAAGGCGTAAAAATGAAAATCTTGCAGAGTCAGGCTGCCACTTAAGGCTCTCTCGCGCGTTTCTTTTTCTTTCCACGCGGGAATTATACATATATATATATATATATATATAGGGAGAGAGAAATAGCTAGCTAGTTTTTAGAGGTATATGTATAGCTCTGCGCTCGGCTTTTATCGTGTTCTTGAGGGATTTTACGGGTGTCAAAGATGATTAGTCCTTTTTCTCTCTCTCAAAGAGATATATGGGATTCCGCATACATTATATCCACGTTTCCCTGGAATGCGAGTGTGTTATATATGTACGCATTAGAGCTCCGTTGTCGTAGCAGCAAAAACCATGAGTATATTATAGTGTTACATACGCGCATCGGCCCGAATTTTTTTTCCGTCTAATAGCTCGTGATTATAAGACACTCGATAACGATTACGAGGTACGGTAGCAAGAACGGTAGCTTAATTGGTCCCGAAATAACACTTGCTTCTCGACCGTCTGAATTATACACTTCTCGAATATAGGTATCAAAACATTATGTATAGGAGCGCAGTCGCTTACCTATACATACCCGAACACGAAAGTGAAAAGGTGTGTAGTGGCCGTGTGTCTTGGCTATACACGCCGCAGTCGTTCTCACTTGAAAAACGAAGAGTCACATAATAGAGAGATAGAGCGCTTTGGACTACCCTTTGATTAAGTTAATGTACCGCACCTCGCTCTCTCGAGCCTAATTTTTAGTCTTGTTTTTATCGCGCGTCGAGCTGTTATTTCCTATATACGTATGTAAAGTGTAAAAGAAAAATAATTGTTCAATCCACGAGGTTATACTTTATTTAAAAAACAAGCGTGTATATATACGCATCGACATATCTCGTCGGAAAATTAGAAAGCTGCACTGACCATCGACCGATCTGCACGACAAACATTTTCTCCGCGTGTACGCATATCTTTTTCCCGCGTATTACAAGAACATCGGATTCTCAGCACACCAAGTTCTGTCGTGTCGCATAATAAGGTCGTCGCGCGGTGTATATACCTATAGCATACACACAGGGGCGCATATGCGCAGCGTCGTCGTGACTTCCGCGGACGGCGCTTATATGCATGAAGCTCGCATGCAAATTGCAAAGATGCCATTCGCGCGATATTATAAGCCGTAAAAAGGACTGCTGCATATCACACACACACGTGTATATATATATACATATGAGCTAGTAGTAGGAGAGACTTTTTTTAATATTTATGACAGTAAAAGGCGATCTGCGCGAATCGACTTAATATATATATATATGTAGACTCGTAAAAGGACTATGCTCTGTAAACCTTATATATATATATATATATATATACGCGATTTGAATGAAAATGGAATTTTTATCGGAGCGTATATAAATCGTGACGTTTAATGAAGTTTGACACTGACGCGAAGACTGCGCTCTCGTGCGTATGTATACTTTTCACGGAATACCAGTTTCCGTGAATAAGAGACGAAAGAGAGCTGCTCTCGCACTCGACGACAAAATCGTCCCAATAATCGCCCATTATCCCGAAGGTCTTGGAGCGGATTGTCCACTCGAAACTGTCAGGCCCCTCGACAATGTGTAATATCTATAATACGAACGAAGAAAAGGAGTGCAGAAAAGAGAATACGTATACCGAAGAATAGTCGTAGTCTCTCAGTACCCACACGCACACAGGAGAGAAAATATAGAGCTGCCCGGAGTAAGTCAGGGAAAGACAAAGCTACAGCAACTCCGGAAAATGCCCAAAACATTATAGATGGAGTGTATGTACTCTGCGTCTTATAACCCAGCTATACCAAAATCGAAGACGAAGAAGAGAAAGGAGGAGAGGGAGAGACCTGGTACATAAGTATACATACATACACACACCGCTGTGCAACAAAGAAGCCAACAAAGCGCGCGAGCACACGCCTCGAGAGAGAGAGAGGGAGAGAGAGAGAGTTATCTTGATGGGACCCGGGCTAAGTACTTTCGTCGCTATGGGCTGCAGAGCCGGGAAAAGGAAAGATCTTCGGAGCGCGATGGATGCCTCTGATAAGTATTCGGCGAGAGCTAGTCCAGCGCTTTTTCCTTTGCTATTCTCTCCGCTAATGCACATAACGCGAAATCGCGCGCGGAGAGAACTATATATATATATACATGTACATTGTCGCCGACGAAAAGACTGCGATACGATTCGACGTCGAGATAGCAATGCGTTTATATACGCTTTTTCGGGGAAAGAGGTGACGGACGGGTTTTTTCTCTCTCTTTTGCTCGAGTTTCAAGGGGTTTTCCGAGACGTTCTCTCCCACGGACCATTGAGCTTCGATGATGGAATGTTTTTGTGGTTTCCTGCTGGGATATATGTATATAATAATGGAATGGTAAGGTGGGATAAGGGGTTATCTTGCGAATCTTCAGGGATAAATACCGTTTTATGTATATGTATAGACAGAGGATAGTGAATGGCATTGTTTGGTTAAATATAGATTCTTCGTTGCTCGTGCGACGATGCGATGCATTATTTGACACCGACGATGCAGCAATTTTACAGATATATATATTTATTTTCATGATCGGAAGATTCGGAAAAAAATGATCGAAAAAATCGTCACAGGTCCAAATATTTGAGCGCGTGCATTTAGCTATATATAAGCATATCCCACCACAGAGAGCAGCGTCGCCTCATTATAATACAAAACGGCGCACAAGCCGCATCCATTTTTTCCGACACGCACGGAGAAAAAAAGAAAGTGCGAGATAAGCATCGGCGCAGGCGTCATTGCAGCCGAAGACAGTGTCTATATATATATATAAGGAGACAAGGTCGTCTGTATACGCGTCCAGGAGAAAAAAAAATCAAAGGCACTCGTCGCTTATACCGACGAGACGTTACGCGTTAGTGCTATGCGCACCCAAGTGTCGTCGTCTCTCTTCTTTCCCCGAGGAATATTTTTGGAGGGCAAAAAAAAAGGCGACTCGTCGGCCTTATGTCGGAACTAATGAGCCGCGCACACGCGCACGTCGAGTTTTTTTCGGTGGCGCCGTCACGGGTTCGGAGATTTTCTTTTCTCTTACCGCGATTTCGGGCGGAATCGTTATTGCTCTGCAGTATAATGAGGTCTGACTAAGTGAGTAATTTGAGACTTTAGCTGAGAGATTCTGTTACTATTGCAATGTCGCGATGGGAAGAAGTTATTAATTCCCGCGCAGTGTTCTGTTCGATGAATTGAACGAACGTAAAAAAGTAAGTTGAAGCTTCGATTCCATATATTGTGTACGAGCGCTTATTATATTCATTATTGTTGAGTTGAAATTTTAGTAAATGTATCTCTTAAAAAATATTCATACATAATACTATAGCAAATAAGATCAATTCGATACGTTATTCTTTCTCTGAAGTCACTGACGTCATTGATAGGGTCTCTATAAGAATTTGTTTAGGTTTAAGTTTTACGACTCTTAGGGCGAGTAGTATTGTGAGGATGTATAGCAGCTCAGTTCTCTATCGACGACCAACCAAGACACATGTCAAGTCATTTTAAATAGGGGCTATTTTACAAAGCTCATTTATTCATTCATTTTAATACTATTTGCGTAAATACCATCATTGATGTAATAATCCACGAAAGTATCGTCGTACAATTGATATACAGAGAGTAATAGAATGGCTGCATTCAAGAGTTTACTGCCTTTGACTGCTTGGAATTTTCGGACAGCATCGACAAGTGTTTACTGGAAATTTAAGCCTCGAAAACCGGAAAGAAGAAAGTGTGAAACCAAATCTATATTCGGGTATGACACTCGATACTCCCTGACTAACAGTTGGCGCTATTCACGCAGGCAGTTGAGATCATCGTCGCCCTCTAGAATATAAATAATAAATTTATGTGTTCCGTAACAATTTTGTACAATCCCACATCGCAGGTTCTAAAATAGAGTATCATTTTGACATCTATCAATCCAGCCAAACAAAGCATCTTTTAAAGTAATCACTTGCTCCTTTACGTTGGGCGTGAAGAGGTTCACGCTTGAAATCTTAGGGTGATCTGTTCCGTGCGCGCGCGCACGTGTGTCTGTGTGGAATTTCACCAAAAATCTGCCTTGAATCAGCTCGAATTTCTAAAATTTTCATATTATCTAGGGGAAACATATTTTATAAGAAATATTCGTGTCAAAGAAGCACCGAAAATCCAATTTAAATTAAAATTTTGAACGACTCAATATTTTTATATATTGTTGACGATTTCGAAAGTTCATCCACTTTTTCAGCATTTTCAAACGATAAAACTATTTTCTTAATCTTTCTCGACATTGCTACCAAGTTTATATTTTTTAAAATCTATATATCTATATATTTTTTAAATCGATATACTTTGGCTAGAATGAGCAAATAAAAAATCTATAAAGAAGAGTGTCACAAGCTTGCACGATTTTGGGCTTAATTCTTTTCAGGTTTTAAATATTCTCCCTTAATTCGGTACAATTTTATACAATTGATGTAGAAAACGACGAATAAAAGCAAGTTTATTGAGCAATAAAAATCATTGTTATTTTCACCCAGCGTCCGAAATTTAACTTTAATTCGTGTTAATTTGATATAGTGGACATCAACGTTTAAGAGTGGAATTTTTACTCTATTTAGAGAGTTTAAGTGCTTTTTACACTGATTGATTTCAATCGACCTACGAGTGAATTATCACTTTAGCATAAAGAGTGCGGTTTCACTGTAAAAGAAGCTGTGTCATTTCGACTTTAAGCCAGAGTGTAAATTGACTCGCTTAGAGTGGTTGGTCACTCTAAAAATTTAAGCGTGTTCAATCTCCGAACAGTCCACTCATCAGAAAACACGTCTTCTACACCACCTCCCGGCGATAAACTAACGAGGCAATTAGTCCGGTTTGTTAATTTACCGCATCTCACATCTACATACACACACGCACACAGAGAAATTTTATCTCGCGCAACTCGATAACGCAGAGAGAGAGAGAGAGAGAGAGAGAGAGAGAGAGAGAGAGCTCGTCAGCCACCGGCAGCTTATCTCCGTCAGATCGAATCTCCGCTGCTGCGGGCGTCGCTATATCCATTCCAGCGCGCTGCAAAGATAACATTGTGGACGTCCGGTTTTCGGAAGGAACCTCGACGACAGCTGACTGTGTATATACAGCTCCGACTTTTTCTTCGACAATATAATATGCTGCTGTCCTGTACACATAGATAAGATTTTTCTTTTGTACGAGCTTGAAGTTTCTGGGGACGATCAGAACTGGATCGGCGTCAATTGTGTGGTCTATCTATATAATTATACTCCCACGGTAATTAACTCTTAGCTCATTAATCAGGGGAAGTGATCTCGTGCAATTTATTTGATTAAGGATTATATGCATATATTATATGCGCGATTCCCTCTTACACTGCGCATACAGCACCCGCGTGGTAATTAGACTCGTAATTTCACTCGTGCACTCTTCAGAGTAATTGTTATTTCTTACTTTAGTTTATGCGCGACGAGGCATATAGGATCGATCGTATTTTTTGCCGTACAGGCATAGCATATAATATATTTCCGAACCTGTCCAAATAAAAGTCGAGCGTGAAAATACACCGCCGCGTTGCGGCAGGATGTAAATGATCGATGTGTATTATGTATTTTGGAAAATCAGGTGTTTCGTAAGCATCCCTCGCGCGCACGAGAAATCTCCATAAAGTAGAGGAGACCACCTCCCGCACGTGAAAAAATGTTGAGCATCAACGCGTACCGTTATACCCACACCGCCGCCGTCTCGCCTCTGTAAATCGTCTGGTCCAGTCTACTCCGCGTCATAATTCAGACCCTTTTTAACTGTTTCTGTCGCGCGTCTTTTTTCTCCTCCTGCTGCGGAGAGTTATATATATATATATATATATATACATATACACACAGCAGCGCAAGAAAAGCGAGGAGGCCTTGTTCGCATCAGCCTGAGAGTTATGCGCCTACCTGGCGAGGTCTCTCAGCAGCAAGAGGGATTCTGCAGGAGCAACGCCGTAAAATCCAGGCGCCAGGCTCTCGTCTATCCGATGTACGTGAGGCTTGTGCCGGCGCCGTTTTGGTTTTCCCCCTGATGCGACTTTTCTTCTCTTGCTTTCCCTTCTCTTATGCGATGATGGGGATAATCTTTAACGACTGTTTTATATTCCTCTCGAGCGCGCGCGCGCGTTGTGTTTGCTTATTTTTTATGTCGCGATTGATCGTTTACGACTCGTTTGAATTTCGACTAACCAACGCGCGAAATTAGACTATTCTCACACACACACACACACATATATACAGTGCCGTGAGAAAATAAGACCGAGCAGCGCGCCGAACACGGCAAAAGTGCACTTTCTCAGCCATAGGACACCTGTCTCTCCAAAGCTACCACCGTTTCTTCGCACATCATCCCCGATGCGCAGAGCTCATCTCGCAGCAACTGCGGCCGTATATAGCGCTGCAGTTCTCGTCCTCGCGACCCAAATATATATATATATATATACATACACGAGCTTCTCCGAACGGCCTCTAACCCAAATCTCTCAGGTATAACGCGCGGGCGCGTATTATACTCCAGAATGTCGCAACATTGCGCAGTCGTGAAAATCCATTGTTCTCCGGGTATAAGGGACACGCTTTTCCTCGCTCGCTCGTTTTTATGTCTGAGAGAGAGAGAGAGAGAGAGAGAGAGAGAGAGAGAGAGAGAGAGAGAGAGAGAGAGAGAGAGAGAGAGAGAGATTTATGGTCAAAGCGGCAGTAGTGCGGCCGTAAAAAGTGTCTCTTCTTCTTGCACGCGGTGGATGAGAGTCGAGTCTGAATTTCCATCATCGCTTCCCCGGGTATTATCGATATATATATTTCACGGCGTTCGCTACGATTACAGCGCGATCTTGCAGCTTGTTTTTGTTTACCATCCGAAGATTACAAGCTGCATAATAATATAATGTAGGTATAGCGACACAGAAATAGTCGAAACGGGAAAGTGTGTCAGACGATCTTTGGGTCTGTGTGCTAACCGGGCAAAAGCCCTTTCTCTCCTCTGCGCTGCATATCTATGTATATATACCAACGTGAAAAGTCAGCACATGCCTATATATGGGTATATGGAGAATACCTCGAGAAAATCGCGCCACAGGAAGATCTATGCCCAACGAGAAGAGTATATGCAGTGAGAGGCGCCCCTTGCCGTATTTTCATAATTGATCTGCCCATAGGGTATCGATTTCAAAGGTCATAAATAACGCTGCAGAAAGAGAGAGAGAGAGAGAGAGAGCGCTCGGTGCAGTGCGCTCCCGCCGAGCGAGCCGAGGTGAAACTTCTCGCATTCTTCGCTATGGGGGATTATGGGTATATATACCCTCGTATATACCTATATACATATACCTTCTCTGGGTGTGGTAAGGACCGTGGTTTTTCAGGGCTGCGCTCTCGGGGCGTGCGCCCCGTGCTATACCTACATATACACGCATTGCTCTGCAAGTGTGGTACGTTTTTGCACTCGGAGAGTATACCTATATACCTATAGGTACATAGGTATACGGGCGCATCTTTGACTTTTTCTTAGCGTTGTAAATAATATTTCCGAGGGTATCGCTTACCTTGGCTCTCGAGTTGTTGACTTTTTTTTCTCCACCCGCGGATGACAGGTATAGAATTTTTTTTCTAATTTATGATTTTACGAGCTCCCGCTATACTCCTCGAGGAGGCGCGTCAGTGTAAGCGATACATCCGCAGCGTAAGACAGAGGACGCCCGTGTATATGCGTGTATAAGACACTGCCCGGGTAATGATGATTTTTCCGCTCTTTCGAATTCTGCGACCTTATATTATATACACTGCAGTAATAATAATATGCCCCGGCAAATTAAAATACAGGTTTATGCTCGTTATAAAGCCGCAAAAAGATCGGGCTTAATTATTTGCAGCAATATCCCGAGAGCCGAGCTTCATTATTATAATATTTACATTCATTACTTATCCTCTCTCGAATATGAGGCCGCGCGTCGAGTATACGCGTGTATTATCCGTCGATCCGATCTCGCATATGCAGCCGATCGCCGAAAATTTATGTGTAATTTTGATAAATCACTCTTTTATAACTTGTTCATTGACTCCGCGCAGTGCATTATGCAGACGCGCTGCGGACATTCTCGAAAAGAAAAAGAAAGACCCGAGCGTGCAGGAGGGAGGGAAACTAGTCGTTCGGGAGGAACAGACGTTAAGCGAATACTTAAGCGCGATAACGAGGAGGGCGGAGATCCGCCTGTGGTCGGCGTAAGTGACTCCGGGATTCCGCACGAGCTGCGGCTTGAATGACGGAGTCCCCGGAGACGCGTAGGATTTTCTTGTGGCCGTGTGTGTATATGCGAAAGAGAGAAAATTTTACGTTCTGGCCTATGATCGCTCCGGCGACTCCGCAGGGAATGCGCACGAGGGCGTTTCTCCGAGAGGCTTTTTCTTCTGGCTTAATTTCGACGCGGAGGATTAACCACTCTTTTGATGCAAATGTTTAACATTATAGATTAAACAAAAAAGAGAGCTGACGTTTTTCCTATATAATACAGCGCATAAGTGCACGCTCGCCTCGCGAATCGCAATCAAAGCGAAAAAATTCCCGTCAGCTCCGTCGCGGCTTATAGCAAAGAAAAAGCCGAGCCATTCATCGCGACTCGGCCCTGTGAAAGGGAAAAAAGCAAGAGACGTGCAGTCGTGAAGAATCGCGCGACTTGTACAGTCGACTAAGCGTTCCCCGATATATACACAAGTATCTGCGCTGCATTCAACGACGCGCCGCTGTATAAACGAGCCTAAGTGCCCGCTCGAGATGTCGATAGGGCAGAGTCTTCGCCGGAGGATTTTTTTAAGGTTTTCTCTAAAGAGAGTAACCCGAGTCTCTTTTTTTTGAACCCACACGGACGATATTCTTTGTGGCGAGTCACGCGTACTTTAGAATTACTATGTACGTATACGAAATATAATTCACAGCATTATATTATCGAGTCACTCAATCAGTCGTGTAATTCACTTCTGCGCGACGTCGGTCAATCCACAAATCACTCGAAGGAACGTCAGGCCATATCCCATACTATGTATATATATATAACAGCGACGACGAATAATAACCGCTACACACAGCAGATTGGCATCGCAACCGAGTACAGGGTATACCTATACATACAGTGTCCGACTGCGCCGCATCGCAACGACGAGAACTCCACTTCCATCGTGTGTATACGTGTGTGTATATATATAACGAGAGAGAGAGAGAGAGAGAGAGAGAGAGAGAGAGAGAGAGAGAGAGAGAGAGAGAGAGAGAGAGAGCGAGAGACGCGCGATAATATAGATTAGCCTCGTGTTATATACGCTACTCTGGGATACATAATGCCACCGCTAGACGTCGACTCTCGCGCGTATGTATTAATTAATGCGTATTTATGCCGAGGCGGGGGATAAGACTTTTGCGCATCGGCTAATTGAAACGCCTGCGCGCGCAGTGTCAGGCAGCGCTCGCAGATAGAGATAAGCGGCCGATTGCGAGTCGCACACGAGTTATGCGAGCCGTTGTGCGTACACCTGACGTATACCGGCTACGTATATACGTATATACATATTAATAGTCGGGCCGAAATTAATTTCGATCTCGTTCATCAGTGTATCGATAATCCTTGCGCGATCGACACTTTCGTTCCGCGTCTTTTGGCCAGTCGATATAGACGCGATATTTATACAACGCGCGCGGCTGATTTATTGGAAGCTATTTGCATGACGATGATGCGCGCTTGGCGAGTTTTCGTTGTCCGCGTCGAGGCGAATGGATTTTTATCGCTGATTTGCATATCGACGGATGATAATCAACTCTCCCACCTGCAGTAAATATGTTTATTATTACGAAGCCGCGAATAAACAATAATCTCCCTCAGCCGAACCGCAATGTGCTGGTATACAGCCTGGAGGGATGTGAGGTAAGAAACGCTTGGACGCAGTGCTCTAAGCATGTATAGTCGGGCAATTACGGCGGATGACAAAGGCGGAATTTACTGGGTACAAGTATATCTCGTCCTCTCCTGCAGCAAAGCCTCTCCGCTCGGCAAATCATCGGCGATTACACGTGCCATTAAAGTCGCGCACTGTGGCACACGTGGGCCCCCGTGCATGCACATATACCGTGCAATCGTCTAATTTACGCAAATTGCGAATCCGCTCTCGTACACGGAGTATAATGCTCCCGCTAATGTCGCTCGCCGGCAAACTAAGATCTAATAAAGCGACAAATCAGCCTAACGGTTAGAGTCAGTCCTGATTTCGGACCGTATGTGCGGGTGTGGCTGTATTCCGCAATCTCGATGCGCCGACGCATAATGCATATACGCGATCCGGACTCTCTCCCCCCCCCCTCTCTCTCTGATGATATTGCGCGCATAAGCCGCGACGATTCTACTGTACCGCGTGTATATATATATATATATACATAGCAGAGGAGTTTAATCAGCATACGTGTGTCTCGACGCGCTGTATGCGACTGCAGTGTACGTGTATATTTCAATAATTGCAGTCCACCGCGTGATTTGTGGATATATACGCGCGGACGATGCGGCCTATACCGAGCGGTCACAGACTGTATGCCGGCTTGAGATGAGGATTCTGGATAATGTGCATATTGTGTGTGTGTGTGTGTGTGTGTGTGTGTGTTTTGCGATTTGCGGGTTGCTTTCTAAGATTTGCATATACGCGAGTTATTATTGAAGTATGAATATAGAGTAGAATCGTGTTGAAACTTATCTCAACGTCACTGCAGTGTTTTATTCTTCGATAAGTAATATCACCCTCTGGTCAATACATGTCAAAATGACGTATATGTGGACATTTTGGATATAACTTTAAATAATTGACTCCCAACCACAACACATACGACGCGGTCGTAAACACCCTTGTCTCATAAAAGAACAATGTAACAACAGAAACCTCGACATGCGCCATGCACCTTTCGACTCCGCTTAAGCGACAATAAAAATGCTAAGCAGTCACACATATATATAAAGCACCAGCGCATCTTCATCTCCGATCCGCACCTTCCCCTCGACATTTACAACCCGTGTCACGTACCATTTACCGCCCGCGCAATCTGTGCACCAGCGCAATATCGGCCCAATCAAACACATGGGCCGAAAACAAGTGGAGAACCACCTCCAGCGCAGCTCAAAAGCTGTCCGGCAGTCGCCTATACGCGCACATGTCACCACCGCAAACACATAAACAAGGACGTATCAATCGGCAACGACGGCAGGTTACGGCAATTAAGACCGCAACAAGTATATATACACGCAGTCGTTTCCTCCGCACATACACCCCCCGCGTCGCGCATCTGCGCGTCTTTATGTGCCCCGACAGGGTACTGTATGGTGAAATTGTTTTATTGCGCGCCCCCAAGGGGACGGTCCAGCTGTCGCAATGTTGCGCGACGACTCTTAGATGTATATATACGATTGTTGTCTCTCATTTCGTCGCGCACTGCTGCCGTCGAACGATGTACGTTTGCGCTGCCGATTTAGAGATAATATAGGTGTATGTATATATATATATATATATATATATGTACACGATGCAGATACAGCCTATACTCTGCAGCCGCGTTTATGCGTGCTATTTCGCGGTTTTTAATTGTTATACTCCCAGCGAAATTGCCCATCTGCAAGTTTAATGCAGAATAGACTGCGCAGAGCGAGATAATAATCGCGAGGTTCAATTTGGATAATTGCGGGTATATTATACATATATATAAAATACAAAATTAGACTCGGTAAATTTACCTCGACGCCACAAGTAGACGTTAGCTACACTGGGACCTGAAACAAAGAAAGAAGAAAAGCGCGATTATTACACACGCACGCACATATATATATATACCAATAATAATATGTATACACATAAATTACGAAAATTCGCAGACCCGCAGCGCCGAACAGCGCGCACGAAGCAAAGGGCGATTTTGCAAAAAGAAAACCAAACGTGCACTTTTACATTAGCGAGATAAGTCCTCTCTCTCTGCGGAATATTTTTTTTTGTCTCTCGCGCTACCCCTTTCAGCCTCTCTCTCTCCTCTCTCTCTGCGGGGGGCAATAAATCTGCTCGCGGGAATTAGTTTCGAGATAAAGTATAATATCGGGGGCTGACGTCGCTTGCGCGACTCCTCTCTCTCTCTCTCTCACTCCGTATATTTATTGCCTCGATAGTGTCAGTCGTATGCACGCCGCGCGACGCTCCCTTTTTCTCTTCCGCCCAAGAGAGCCGGAGCTGAATTATTGGAAAATAGTCTCCATCTCTTTCTCCTCCTTCTTTTTCCTTCTCTCTTCCCCGCCGTACATATATACATATATATATATACATACATATGTAGCAGAGCCGCGACTCTTTGCTTATTTTCCGAGAGCAGCCACCGGCTACAAATCTTCTTTCGCTGCTACTGCTACTTTGCATTCACGGACGTGTCCTCGCGCTTCTTTTCTCCTTTATCAATGTTTATTTATGCCGAGGGCTCTCTTTTATATACATATACCATAGATATACGTACTATATTGTACAATCGAGACTTTGATAAACACGGCGCAGCATAGCTATTTTCGAAAGATTTTTCCGCGCGATTGTGCAAGACGGGGTAGAGAAAGAGAATGTAAATATATTTAATAATAAAATATATGCATCGTATTTGTCAGGACGACTATACATGCGCTTCATGAAATATTCATGGCGGCGTAATATGCAGAGGATGATCCAACCGGTCGCAAAGTATTATAACCGAAAATCGTTCGCCGCCTTGTTTACCCCGAGCGCGCGTAATACCGAGGAGGTACATATATATATATAAGCGATATATGCGGGATATCATCGCGGAGTATTATATAGCGGCTTTTTATTACGCGCTAAGCGCCGGCGAGCCCGCCGATCGGAGCCGGATTACGCTCTCGCATGGAAAAAAAAGGAGGAATTGCAAATTTCTTCATACACCGTGTATCGTGTGTCACTGCGCGCGGGTGAAAAATGCGTTTTCATCGCTCGTATAAGAGTATCGCGCGTACAACACCGGCACCTGCGCGAACGGCTTACACACCTGCAGGTTCGAGTGTCGCTACGTCGGGCGTCAATTAAGCTCATTTGAATATGTGAAATTGAGCCGCTCTCGGCTTACATTTTTTATACGCGGCGTACGCGCTTGTATTATAAATAAACAATTAAGTGTGTCACACGCGTCATTTTTATCGCGGACGTATTGCAATTCAAAAAGCCTCTTTATCTCTTTCGTCAAAAAGCGAAACGCGAACGCGATAACGATTTTTTTGATCAACGTCCCCGCATCGGGGAAAAAACACATGTCACACGGAGTTCGCGAGACCGGAAAAACAAAGCCGTTTGATTAACCACCGCAGCTCCATTACGCAGCGCATCCCTCGTATACAGCAGCACCGCACACGCATCCGTTCCGGTCACACACGCACCCTTTCCAATCCAATCCGCGGAATGAACTGTAAAATATGCGGGTGCGGATAAAATCGCCGCTTTTTCGCAAACAAGCCGACCGGCAACAAAAAAAAGCATAAACGCAGACCACCGTCGGTTGAAAAAAAATATATATTCAGTATATATAAATACACGGTGCATTTGAGAAAAAGAGCTTTTCTCGTAAAAATTCCCGCTCGCGCGTGTTGCGAAAAAAAGTACACGCGGGGGCGGGTATACGTGCGGCCCGCTATCTGCCCCCGCGATAACAATGATATCTCTGATATATTATGGCCGCCGCTGCAGCTCTCTTTTCCTCCGCTATATACGCGAGCGCTATCTTTCTCCCTTTCGCTTTTTATATGCATCTACACTGTATACGTGCGCGCGAGGCTCGTTGCGTTGTGGCTGCTGGTGGAGATCGAAAATACGAGGAAAAAGCGAAGAGCGTGTATCACCCGAGCTCGCTCTCCATTTTTGCGATACTGGTATGTGTGCGTATAGGGTGTTCATAAATAACCGAATAAATACAGCTGGAGTAGTGGCTGAGTTTTTTTTATTCGGCGGGGACTCGATTTTTCTGGTTGCGAAACGCGCGCGATGGGATGAATGCGAAGTCGAGAGGATTGTGTGACAGTATATAGTGGCGATGGTTTTTCGTGTATCGAGTCTTCGATGTTGGATTTTGTCGCTAATTTGTAGTGTAATGCGGTGTAAATTGAGACAATAACTGAGCAGATCCATCTGCGTGGATTTGTGTAGTTACATTCTTTTAAAAAACGTCAGTATCGCGTAATAATACAATAGATTGGTATTCATTTCATTTGCAGATGTTAGAGGATTAAAATTAATAAGTATAGCGATTAATTTAAAATATAAATTTAATACAAACTCCAAGACAATTATAAAATTAAAAACTAAATAATTCTTTTCACAAAACTTGTTTACAATTCAAATTTAAATATTAAATCAATATCAAGAAATTTGAAATGCTGGCTCCATTATCAGACCGGATATTATATTTACACATTTAAGTCGTTTCATGGACAACTTCAGAGCGTCCGGTCATCGCTTTTTCAAAAGACGATGTTTTTGCGTCACGAATCAATCAATGATAATTTTTTTTCATTCGTTTACATGAAAATTGGTCTAATATTTTCGCCAAGATGGTCTGCTGCCATGCCCACTGGGTCCCTTGTACCCTGGAAAACCGGAGGCACCTGCATGTCCTTTACAAACGCAAATTTCTTGCATGTATCCATTAACCATCTCTCTTTCACAAGATCCACCGCGAGTGCCATCTTTCAGACACTGTTGATTACAATAACCAGAATGGCAAGCTGTAACATAATATAAATAAATGTATGACTTTCGTACATTAAAATAGAATAGAATAAGTTTTTATTTTTAAATTAATCAAAAAATAGGCAATCATAGCAGTCAGATCATAATTCATATACAATTCCACGTAGTCGACTACTAGTTATAAAGAATTATATTAGAGAGACATGTAGTCAACATATCGTCGCTCTGGATTAAGAACGCCCTATTTCAGGTTCGAGATGAAGAACACCCCAATTTCTTTTAGTCCCATTTGATGGCGAAATTTGTTCTTTTTTCAGCCCTCTTAATTATTTAAATAATTTTTGTTTTTACATATATCTCGGTAGTTCTCTTTAAAGTACTGTTTCCTTTAGAAAGATACCAAGGAGGAAAAAGAGGCCTTTTGCTCCCGCGCGAGGGAGGGGAAGGTCTCTGCTCCATGCAGTATACCATACTTTTTATTACACATGTCTGATTTTCGTATTTTTTAGACTTAACAAAAGAGACTACTTGTAGTTGGTCTGCCACGCGACACAAATCACTTGTTGGATCAGGAAATACAGAAACTTAAAAGAAATAGTAAATAAAAAAAATTTATACAATGTCAAAAAAGCGGGAGTTCAAGCTCTTTTCGTCACACCTGCACGGAAAGTACCATTTCCCTCCCGAGCGCCTATAGAGAGAAATGTGCTTTTCCTTTGCTGGTGTGAGGAAAAATAGTATACGCGTCGAAAACGGCGACTTTAGGCTCTATTTTCCGATCAAAAAAGCCGAAAATCGTGCATATGTGGTAAAAAATATATTTTATTATTCTTTTTAATGGAATTTGTATTTATATGAACAAGGTATATAGATGGACAAGCTTACCATTTGCTTCGGAATACATCATAGCGACGATGAATAATATGAGAGCAAACGTTAAAGACTTCATGATTTCTCAATCGGTTGATTTTGAGGACTGCGACGATAACTGATGCTTGTTCAAGAATCACTGATAGACACCGCTGAAATATCGTAATTTATATACAACTGCCTTCTGCGATTAGCTTTTGAGAATAATAGCTTAAAAAGACAAATAAAGTTTGGAAAATATCCATTCTTATCTAAACAAGGTGTGTTTCTGTGCATTGGGTAAATGATAGTGTTTATATCAAAATTAGTACAATCATAGCAGTTCGAATATAAAATGACCCCGTTTCTGTTTGTCAAACTATAATGGCAGAAATATAAACATGCGTTCAAACATTGAACTGGATCGGAAAAACCGTATTTGCTTGTATAAATAGAGACTATTGAATGTATTTAAATATTTTAAAATAATCTGGGAATTTCCTTGATGATAGCGAGTAGCATAATATTGATCTTCGCCTTTTCCTGATAATAAATTAGAAAAGGAGATCTTTTTAAGTTCGCCAACTTTAGCGAACATAAAATGGCAAATTTTCTAAATATGTAATCAGCAGCAGATCTTTCTAGTCTGATTTTTTTATGCTATATGCTATTCAAAGTATAAAACCAAAGTAGATAAGTGATTTGTGACTGTTTTCACGATCATTTAAATTTGGTCTCAACATAAAAAATATAATTATTTTATAAGGGAAAAGAGATATAATTAAAAGAAAACGTTAAAAATGTCCGTTCAGGCAAAAAGTTGCCTATATGATTGTAATCGTGCAAAATCAAGAAAAAGAGAAATTTTTCGCTATTTTTAGCCGTAGATCATTTTTTGCCTAAACGTCCATTACCATTATTTACATGTATGATATATAGAATGAAAAAATCGAGCTAAAAAGACGATTCTATTTTGTAAATTGGCCATTCCATAAAACTGGCAAATTTAAAAAAACAATTAGATAAATCTATTCATTTATTCGGTTACCCTGGTAGAATAATTAACGATTTTTAACTAAAATCATTTTTTTTTTCAATGAGAACATATTTAGTTGTCAATAATTAAATCTTGTTAAAAGTAACTATAATCATAATCATGACTATAGATATTTTTAATAAGATTTTAACATTGATTTCGGCCGAAAATGCTTTCATTTGATTAGCACGCATCGTCAACTTTCTACTATCGTTATCTAAAACTTATTTGATGTCAAAATTAACAATGTTTTTACATACATAGATGAATATATCGATAACTTACCAGGATATTCTTTGAAATCCACTACACGACAACGATGAGTAACTTAAAAGCAAATGTCAAAATTTTCATGATTTGAATGTAATAATCTTGTTTATATACCAAAGCTTCACAAAAGTTGGGCTTTGAACTACGCTTATTATATAATTAAACCAAACTTTAGGATGGCATAAAAATGAAAATCGTGCAGAAACTCGAACTGACTACAGTAACCAACATAGCAACCACGTCATCGTTCGTGTGCAGCGTTCACACACATACAAGTAGCCGCCACGTACAAACACAGAGTCACCTTCAAGCCGGAGGCGAGTCGCGTTTGCATTTTTCTCCCTTTTTGTCGGGAAGCCACCCTCGCATGTGTAGCCGCGAACGAATGAGCTCGCCAGCAGCGAGAGGGTGGGGGGGGGGGGGGGGGGGGGAGAAAGAGAAGAGCAACCCCCTAGACTCTTTTGCGTGTATTCCACATTCAAAACGAGCCCCGACGGCGGCGACCACACTATCTTTCCGAGAAATAAAACAAAATCAAGCATATAGGTGCGCTTTGCTCTGCAGCCTTTTTCCCCTTTTCTCTTATACTGCAGCACGAGCGACCGAGCTCCCGATAACGTTTATTTTCCGAGGATTTTTAATCTCGCGAATTGCAGAGCTCGTTTCCTTTGTCCGCTTTTCTTTCTTGGAAAGCTTCCGCGATGAAAATGTCGTCGGATCGTGTTTCACCGCAGCGAGGAATCGTAGGGCACAAAATAATTTTCTTATCCAGCCGTCCATATATACATTTTTTTTCTAATTTTTTGCTCCCTCCGCGGTAATAAAGACAGTACACGCGCGTAGAAAAAGAAAGCAACTACTCTTTTTTAATCGAAATCAGCATCAGGGCGAGAGAAAAGTTAAAATTCTGCTCGGGAATATCCTCGGAAAAAGCGGTGGGTGGAGCTGCGCGAAATGCGAGGAGAAGAAGAAGCGGAGAGAAGGCCGGAGAGGAAGGGTAAGCGGCGCGCGGTTTAATTTGAAAAATAATTAAACCGCAAAATTAAACGAGAGAACCCTTTCGGCCCTGCTGCTGCTGCTGCTGCTATACTCTTTCGACGCTCGAGTTCTCGTTGTGAGTCGCGTTTTTTGTGCTGGTTGGGATATCAAAATTTTAGTTTCGCGGAAACCCGTGTATAATTTTTAATGACTATAAGAGTATAACCGCGAGACCAAAAAAAGCAATCAACATATTTTTTGCGCAGATATTCTGAAAGAGCTTGAATTTTCTTTTTGAAAACGAAATAATACGCTAATGCAATTACGAGGCATTCAAGGAAGCTAAGAGAGCACAAAAGTGCTCCCGACAACGCAACAAAACCCACCCGCACAGAAATGTTAAGACGCGAAAAATGTGCTCGCATTATAGGACGCCGCAGGCAGATAATGCAAATAGATGTACGGCAAGTGGCGCGAAGCCTCATTGTGCACACTGAGAGAAATGCTATAATAAAAATTATTATAACTCTAGCAAAAATTGCTATAATACATAGTAATGCCGGGACATACTGATATTATGACTCAATTTGTTAAGTTTTAGATAATTTTTATTATTAAAATAATAAAAATTGTTATATTATCAAAGAAATATTATACGAATACACAACAAAAATTACTATGTTACATAGTAAAATTTCATTTTACGGAATTTTACTATGTAACATAGTAATTTTTGTTGTGTATTCGTATAAAATTTCTTTAAAAATATAACAAAAATTATTTGAAAGCTAACAAATTTTTTTATTATTGAAGTTTTGCTTCCCGATTGTTATGTATTATAGTAATTTTTGCTAGAGTTATATTAATTTTCCGGTAGTACGTATATAATTTTAAGGTTATGTCTCCTGTCAAAACTTTATTTCTTGCCAAATAAAGTGATGATTTCGTTATTTCACATTTAGCTGATATGAGTAATTATTAATTAAACAATTCTGGTTATTATTTATTGACTGCTGTTTATTTATTATTAATGTTAGTTAATTTGTGTGGAGGAAGTAAATATATCAGATCTGAAATTCTGTATGTAAGAGCTCTGTTAGGTAAATGGTTAGCGCCCGCGACTGTCACCCCGAAGATCCAGGTTCAAATCCCGCAGCCACCAAAAAATTTTTAATTGATTTCTTAAATTTCTTAATTTGAATAATAATATTAAATGATTAACAAATAAATAATAAGTTAATAATAATAAGTATAAGGTAATCAACTAAAGAAATAAATTTATATTTTTAAAATTTCCTTATTCCATAAAAATTACTATGTTGAATAGTAAAATTTGTTAAAATGCGAGTATGTCCTTCGGTTACTATGTAACATAGCAATTTTTCCTACATAAGTAGTAAATTTTATAATATCATTTCTCTCAGTGCAGTGTCGACGACGACGACGACGACAAAAACGTCCGGCGGCGGTCCAGCATTGAGCTCGTAAACGAGATTTGCAACGCAAGAAGAGAACGAGCATAAAGAAGGTTAAAAATCTCCAAAAAGACATGCTCTCGAAGGAGGAAATGTAGCAGAAAGAAGGAGAGCAGAGAGTATAAATACAGTAGCGCAGAAGAATAGAAGACGAGAGAGGAAGATCCGCCGTGCAGATAGAGTCGAGAAACTGGAGTATTGAAGTAGTCGTCGTCGAAGGCAGCAGTGTTTACAGGGATTAGTCCAGTGCATTGTGCGCTGCAGTTACACGTCGGCGCCAACTCTTTTTGTTCGACGCTTGGATTAGCCAGGCTCAGCCGCGCAGCGGGGGTCACTCGTTACCTTCGTTTTACCCGATGAAATTTCGGTAGCATAGCGGTGGTAGCAGTGGCCTCTCCGGGGAAAAGTCCAGGGGAGACAATGAGCGCAGGTTTTTTTCAAGATTTGTCTATCGCAAGCGCGCAATCTGCTGGATAAGGATAAGAACCATCGGCTCTCTTGCGTAAGCGTAAGCTTCTTGGGGGTTCTCCGCATCGAGATATGGATTTTTGCGCAACGTTCTCTGCGGCTGATGACGACGACGCTTGTGTTCGCAGAAAAGGACGACAGAGTATGCGGTTTGCGGGAATAAGGGACCGGAGCCGCAATCAGATATCGCGTAAGAACGCGTTAATGTTTTGGGATAAAGGTGTCCAGGTGTGTATAGATGAAGTTGCGCAACTTCTAGGCCAGGGATACGGATTTTCCGGGACTATTTTGCGCAGGTGAGGCCCCAAACAAAAGATGAAAACGACCTGATAAGGCGTTTACTTACATTTGAGCACAGAACTCATTTGCATGAAAGTATAATATCGCGTCCCAGAAAAAAGTTCAACATAACGTTTTATCTTTGTTGTTTGTTCTTTGAATTATTTTTAAGATTGAGAAATAATATAATACCAGATGTCGATCGCGAAACAATAATAACTTTTCATTCAAAACAATCAACAATGCTATATAACCGCGATCCGTGAAAAAGATAACAAAAGCTCTTCTACCATCTGTCCAAACTTTCTTGTGACATTTTTATTGTTTTCAATGCCAACGGTAAAAAAATATGAGAAAACTTCGCACGTGCCAACAAGAAGCCTCATCTGAAAAATTGTACGTACACATTGTTCCAAATTGCAAACAATTCCGGACACGCGTGTGAGCCATCGCATGTAGCAATACGGAATCGTATATATAAAAACGCATCCTCCTCATCAGGTGTCCTGCACTTGAGATACATTATATGCGTTCCTGTGCAGCTGCGATTCGAATGCGATATTTTTTTCGGGAGCGCATAAGTGGCACCTGCGACAAAATTGACACGCGATCCACCGTCACCGGGCATATTATTGCACCCGAGCCGCGAAATCAGGACGATGGCTGCATCGATGTATATATAGCTACTGTTGCTCGTTATGAGCCGTTTTATTGCAGGCGGCCTTTCGATTCGCGCGCGCTTACGAAGAGTCAGCTGTTCGATCGTTAAAACGTGTATGATGGATTTTGTAGGACTGGTTTGAAGATAATGACTGTGTTTTTGGCGATCGCGATAAATGAATACTTTAACGTATATTTTATTGAAAATATTTCACTTAATAAACTTTATAAACTTATCTTCTTTTTAGGGTAAAACGTAATAATTTCCTATGAATAACTAAGTTTATTACAAAGCTATACATAACAATCGCAAGAACCCTTGGTGGAACAATATCCACCTTCGTAAAATGCTTTTAGACACCAAGGCTTACATTGACTTGGATCGCAGTCTGTAAAATAACGTCACGGTGAACCTTAAAAAATAAAGATGTACACTGAAATATATTATAATTTTAATAAACTTACAAGCACTTATTTCGATGCACATGACAGCAGAAAGAAGTAAGGAAAGAGCAAATGTTACACTTTTCATGATTTTTATGACTCCGCTTTGAAGACTAGTAGTACTACTGATACTTTTAGTAGATAATTACTATTGTTACTTTAGTAGATATTGCTATTGTTCAAATAATGTACTCCATGCACAAATGACTTGGAGAATAAACATTGAGCCATATTTATGAAGAAAAAATCAAGCTGACGAATAAAAAATAAAATACGCTCACAAATACTTATTATAAGAAATAATACTTTATTGTATAAATAATACAATTTTTCACAGAGATAAAGAATTACTAAAAGAAGCGCAACTATCTCCTGGTTAGGCGTAAATTGAACAAAATAAAATAGATTGCGATGTTGCCAAGTTTTTGGCGCTACGCGCATAATATGTTCTGCGTACCTATCTAGCGACTGGGAGGCCACATAAACCGACCTAAAAGGGCTGATAAAAAATCGTGTTGTAAGCGATGATCCGCTTTCTTGGGTTTCTCAGAAAAGTCAGCGCTATTCGCTATGTGCGTATACGTATTTGACGCGTATTCTACGTGAATTCGTAGCCGCCCTCCGAAATAAACGGTTGCAATAATGTATTGCTTATATGGGCAAAAAGACAAAAAATATTTTTTAACCAAATTCTAGATCTTTAAAATGTTCGTATATAACTTTTTGTATGTATTAAGTACAGTGAAAGTTATCTTACAAAAAAATTTGAAACAGTTTAAGGCAATCAACATTTCTAAATAAAGTATTTTGTGCAACTTCCCATATAAGCATATACATTTCATCAAACCGACAGTACTCACTCTTGCCGCAAAAGTGGCACTGATAGTAAATTGTGCAAGGAGCGAATACGCGCAGCATTGTGCGCATCTATCTGGCGACCGCCAGGTGGCATGTTCACGAGACTAGCTGTGCATAATTTAGAATAATATAAACTTAAATATTTTAAATATGCAGAAAAATTATAAGGTACGAGCGCAGAGCGTTTAAATTCATATCTATGAAACTAAACACCATAACCTCACGAAAAAAAAATTTGTTGATGGGTTACGTGTCAAACTATATTCCATTAAAATTTCAAGTGATTTGACAACTTACTCTTTTAGTACTAAATAGAAAACTGATAAAAATGAGTTTTTTTTAGTCTTGATTACGGCCGTAGAAAGGCCTTATTGCACTTGAAATTTTGGAAAAAGATAGATCTTTTGATTACCTCGGCTAAGTTCTTTTCGCAGCGTATGAAAACAATTAGTTTAAACGATATTAAAATACAAATTCTTTGTCTCTCACCTTGTATACCATGTATAACTGAAAATTATTATTTTTGTTAAACCTTATAACTCGCTAACGAAATCTCAGAATGTTTTGACAAAATTCATGGTTTTATGAGGTTATGAAGTCTATTTGGGATATAAATTGCAATTCATTTTATTAAAAAGATCCGGAGAAAATGAAATGCATTATTAAATTAATATACTTGAAGGATACATACGAACAAGGAACAATAGATTTGTTTGGAGGAACCTACGTGCCAATGAATTGGCAGCGGCTTTTTTTATTCTATTAAAGATACAATATTACACCAAATTCTGCATTTATAAATTCCGATAACATTAATAATAGATATATAGATAGTTTTGCAAATAGCAATTAAAAAAAAGTAATATTCTGAAATAGTTGTTACAAGATTGGCCTTAGCTTCAATACCTTAGTGCCTCTACAAGCTCTCCATTATCGTCATAGCAAAGACAATAATTATGCAAAAAACCCTGGCTCATGAACTGGTCGCACTCCCAAACAGAATGGCCCTTTTCAGCGCAGAATTGTTTACAGTTGTCAGGAATGCAATCTGTAATATAGTACGATTAAAACCATTATATAAATAACCGAATCTAAAAAGCTAGTCATATAACTACATAAAAGTAAAATATATTTTTTTTTAATAAAAAGAAGTAGGTTAATATATTTACCCGGGCGTCCACCAGGCTGTGCTTGGGAATATACCACAGCAACGATGAGAAACAGAAAAATAATTGCTGGAAACTTCATGATTTCAATAATTAGAACTTGAGGATGAGCTACAAATCGCCGTTTTTTGTATAATACTATTGAAAACATAATCTAACTTATATACCAAAGTTTCACAAAAGATACACCTGTGCACACCAAAAAACAAAACCTCATAATAGAAAAGAAGGGGACGACGTTAATGGGAAAAACACTATGTGACACTATACTAATCAACGAATGTATTTCGAAATACAATATACATGTGCACTTGTAAAAGCTCTAAAGTTCTGGTTGCTTATCATGCTTTAATATTTTTGTGAAGCATTTTATTATTTGTACGACCTAGTTCTATTTTAAATTTTTACACAATGCACACTTATTTTGAATAAGTTTTAAACAATTTTACAGTTATTTTCTTTTTTATATACAATGAAGCTTACTGTGGTTCGAATATTTTCAAAAGCATATCCCTGGTAAAAATGTTATCCAATTGTTTGCACCAGGATTTGCTTGGGAATATACCACAGCAACGATGAGAAACAAAAAAATAATTGCTGGAAATAAGTATTACTTTTCAAAATTAAAAAAATATTACTATTACGTAGTAAATGGTTGGTGTCGGTTACGTAAGTAAGTAAGAATTGACAATGTCGAGGTCCAGGTAAATACAGGTCCCGGATGGTGTCTAGGTATCTAAGACATGCCAACTGCTGGGTCAAGATAAGCGCATTATCTGGACCATGACATTGGTAACCTTGGATATCTAGACATCATCCAAGACCGATATTGACATACATGTAAACATCAAAAACTACGAAGCTCATCCTACCCCGTCATCCTAGATCTCGACATTGGCGATATTGGTTTATTATTGTTATTGTATGGTATATAGTTTATCTTTATATTTTATAACTTATGTATATTAAAAAATCGTTATCAATTCATTGGCACGCAGTTTCCTCTAAAGTATGGTTACTTTATGTATAATATGTTATTTAAATATTCAATTTGTTAAGGCATTTCGCGATAGCCAAGGAATCAACTGAAACATTACTTCCAATTTTAATATGAATCTTTTGACATTACCACAATATATTTATAAACACCTTAATTAAGTCCTAATCGATTTTATTTATAAGCTTTTACTGTGCATATTCGCGCAATAGCTGCATTTTCATAAAATAGAGATTTTGTTTACAAATATACAATTCTAGCTGATTCTGACTTCTTATATAATCGAGCTGCAAATTCTGATACAAATGCAATTTTTTTACCCATCCCATCTTTTTTAATTCGTGCGCAGAACAAATGTGCCATAATTTATATCTTATGGCACATTTCAGCTATAATTTCATTAATTTCCTCATCCTTTTCGATACATTCTACTGTGGCATAATCGAATTCAACCACGAATATAAAAAAAGGATACGCTAACTCGATTAACCAGCCAAAAACAAAATCGCTGAAAAAAATGAAGCCCTCTATACGCAAAAGGGTTTCAGGCCGGATCTCCCGAATAAATCTTTGAACTCTGCGCTGAGCGTCGACAGCAAGGAAGAAGAAAAGAAGAGCACGATACCCGGGGCTCACGTTCGCGCGTCTATATAATTATTCCAGGTACAGGATACACATATCTTTATACATTATAAAAAGGGTAGAGAGAGAGAGAGAGAGAGAGAGAGAGCGACGCGAGAGCAAGTTCGACAACGTATTCACTGTGCCTATCTTTATGGCTTATTGCAGCGCTTTGGGCAATTTCGCAATCGGCCACAGCAACAGCTCGCATGCATCCTAACTTTATTATTTTTTTCCTTCTTGGCGCTCGACCCTTTCCATTTTTTCGAGGTACTGCATCCGCAAGCTTCTTCTTTTTTTTATTTTATTTTTTTATTTTGTTGCGATCAATGCAAAAAATTGACGGACAGCTGCTCGATGTGCGATACAATTTTTCGTAGCAGGGTTGGCACGCGCGTAGCTTATAAATATACGCAATAGAAAATGAGAAAGCTTGTCTTATTATTATAAATACTTGTGCGTATTTCTGGCAGGTTCGCATGCAGGTACATCTGGCTGAAACTGCTCTCGGCCAATGAATTTTTTATACCAGGTGCGTATAAACTTCTAATACATTATACATACATACACACAGACACACATATAGATGCAGTGCTTCGATAGGAAGTTAAACGTAAAACTTACGAACATCCTGTGATTCTGTATGTATATAAATTTGCACTGCTTCCCGCATCTATATACTCCTTATACATTCGTACTCATCAGTTCTCCG
This sequence comes from Muscidifurax raptorellus, assembly GCA_020010945.3. Taxonomy (NCBI): domain Eukaryota; kingdom Metazoa; phylum Arthropoda; class Insecta; order Hymenoptera; family Pteromalidae; genus Muscidifurax; species Muscidifurax raptorellus. The sequence continues at coordinate 16,821,361 of CM052077.1, read as the reverse complement.
TCGAGGTTTCGGCGAAAAGTAGAGTCGAGCACAGCGTACAATGCCCTCATTCACGGCTGGACCGCTGCTCGCTTGGTTTATTGAATCCAGCGACTGCTCGCTCCACTCGCTCCCTGAATGCTATCTATATTATCGGACGTATACACACACACGCACACATACTCGCATACACATAGACGGTTGGGCTGTTTGGCGTAGATCGAGATTATCTGATGCCGAAAAGCAAAGTGCGCTGCCCTTGGAGCAAAGGGCTAGATGAGCTCGGAGCGATACGTTTGTACGCGCGCCCGCGTCGTCATCCCAAATCTAATGTGACGTCTCTGTCACGTAGCTCCGTGTGTGTGTACTTGGACGTATGTGTATATGTATACACCGTCGAGTTCACCTTTGCGCTTTTGTACGCGCATTAGCTTGCGGGACTGTTGTCTTTGTTATATATATGCACACACGGAACAATTGTTTCTTTTATTGGAGGAATAATTGTGTGCGGCTAATGGGAGTCGAGAACGGCTGAGGAAACGATCGCGATTGCGGGGTTGTATGCGTAAAGGGTTGTGCGCGTGTGCGTCTATACGGGAGAGAGTTTTCTTGAGGAAGCGGCTGTATTAATCTGATGGAATCTCTCTCTCTCTCTCTCTAGCTCTCAGTAGTGTATAGAGCGCGATTATCTCACGAGATTTGTTGTCGGGCTGTTCCGATCTAACTGTGTCGCACGCATCGATAGCCAGATTAATTAAATTAACTTAGCCAATGTTGCAGAGAAAGATGCATGCGTGCTTTGTAAACAAAAACACACACGTGCACAATTGCGCAAAAGCAAAGTTAAGCTGGCTGCGGGCAAAATTTACGACGACGTTGCACAATCTCCTGAGCCACTTCCAGTAGCAGTATCCCGCTTAATCCCGACTACGCTTATAATCTTCTTTTGCCCCCCCCCCCCTCTCTTTCTTGATCTATATACGCATATAGATACACACGGTGAGACGGTCGATTCGCCAGCGTTTCCCTCGAGAAATCCGGTCCTCTGACCCGTTACCCAAAAGTAGAGCGGATTTCGAAGAAGAGGAAACGGCCACCACCTGACTGCGCGTCGTGCGTATACCTGCGCCCGGATTAGAAGATTTCCGTCGAGTGGAGTTTGCGTGTTTATACTCTCTTCTGCTGCTGCTGCTGAGATCCACGATGACTTGGCAGTACACTGGAGTGCTTCCGTGATTGCGACGATTTTGCGTGACGAGAGTAGGATTTTACGTGCATAACGACCGGCGCTAATGACCGCCGGTAGAATCGTTCAGCTGTTGCCGCTTCGGTATTTTTGGGGAAATAAAAGCCTCTTTTAATCTCTTCAGTATGTCGTCGTCATACACGTTTTCTCTGAACTTTTGCTACATACTCTTATATACGCTTCTGCGTATAGTGAAATTTGCGAGAATGCCCTATTAGACTGGCTCTTCTCGATTTATCTATGAGAGCGCATTTGTACAGAAGTGCAGAGTTTTGTTCTGCGAAGGACTACATAACGACATCACGTGCCATAATCGATGATCCGTGCATAACGAGCCTGCTCGAGTGGATTCTTGGGATTGCGTGCAGAGTAAGAATCAGATATTGCCGTATAAAACGTATGAGTAAATACTTTTATTTTTCAGAATTATGTTCTTCTCTGTATTAGATGTTTTGTCGACACGTGCTAAAAGCATTATCGGGTTCTTCGCGATAATCCGAGTAAAATTTTTCAATATCGCTGGTTTCAAGCGAATGGATCTACTGGCGACATGCTTTTATATGCCGTTCTTGGCCGATTCTAGAGAAGGAATAAAACTGGTGATTATGGCTTTATTATTAATGAAATAATAAAGGTAACCATAGTTAATATTATTTTAGGCGAGTAGAATCACGATCCTGCGGGGTTTTATGCATAATACACGAAAACAACGAAGGGAAAAGTTCGTGATTTCGAGGTTATTTGGTCGTTATGTTTTCCGTCCTATCGGTAACGCAGTTCGATTGTTACCGACAGAGAATCTTATCTGGTTTCTGCACAGAAATCAGTGCTGTTTCAGGCATACTTCTTCTCAGATTCTCAAGAAGCGGCTATCTCTGGTTCTTAATATCCTGAGCAGAACTTATCGGTAATGTTTTACCACGGACTCTATAACAGTATTCATCTTTGAAATTGCTATTATATTTCCAGCAACAATTGACAGCTTCTACGTACAGCTTGCATAATGTATATCGTATATTCCTTAAGAAAAGTTCTCGTTGATTCTATCCAAAGCACTATCCATCAAAACCATCAGGGACAAGAATACTGAAATCTTCATAATTTTGTAATCAAAGGTCGGCACGCTAATGATTTTTACAATTCCGTGGTAACATCTCTGATTGGTTATTAGTTTTCTAACCTCAAGAAGTGAACATTCTGAGTTATAGAGAATATTATATATTATTATATGTATGTGAATTTCTATCACGACCTCAAAAAGTATAAATTAGACAAAAAATGACAATAATGAAGTCGCTATTATAGTTAACACTGCGGTGCTTAAAGATGATTTACCATAAAATAAATACTAACGATTCACGTCATATGGGCGTAACGAAAGCGCGTTTAATGATGGGGGCCGTGACGCGACAACAGAGCATCTGACTCGCAAGCGTGACAGCAGTTTCATCAACCTTCATGCACGCTAATAAAAATGTTCTGTTCTATAAACGAGAATTTGGTTATGAGAGCTATTGGTATATCCCATAGTATAAGTAGTTTTGAGAACAATATTATAATACCAATCATCGGTTTTCTTGCTTCAATATTGTAATAAGATATTTTATATAAACTTTATGGACTTTGGTTGTTCAGACTTTAAAAAGCAAATAAAATCTCATAGGCTATACTTTGCGACCGCATCGGGGTATAAAAACATCGATTGTTTCATATACATTGTACCCCAACCTCAAGTTTCTTTTAGTGTACATTATTAATCCACAGTTGGAATTTACTTCGGTCGAGACAATGAGTATAACAAAATCAAACATACATCTCACAGAAAAAAAAACACAACCCACCCCAAATCTCACAAACCGCAAATCGACAAAATCGCGACCGGACATCTCAGATTCTCACGCGCGACAATCATCTCGCAAATCTCAATCCCTCCGTCATCTCATTCGCGCACGCGCATGTATATAGCCCACACTACACGCAGGCGGCTGCTGCCGTTGCTGGGATGCAGATGTGATCTTATCTGTATACCAGGGCGCGCGCGCGACGTAATCGCGGATCTCCGGACACAATGCGCAAGCCCTGTTCTCTCTCTCTCTCTACCTCTCTCTATTCGGTGAACCACTCAAACATCGCTCGACAATGGGCGACAGCTGCCTAACGCTCGCCGGCGCTTTTTTCCGTAAAAAGAGGAGAGAGAGAGAGAGAGAGAGAGAGAGAGAGCAGTGTCAAAAGGAGCCGGACAAATGTGTTATTGCCCATAAGCTCGCGGGAAACGGAGACATTAATCCTCGTTCGACGAGCCATTCACTCGTGGTTATGCGAGCTTGCAGCTGGATAAGAAGGAGCGACAAATTTATGGTGTTGTGGTATAAACGCCTGCGGGCGAATGTGTCTGCTGGGTGTTATTGAATTACAACACATCGAGGTCTTTATTATTAAACAAACCCTCCGATGCGTGTCAAAGCAAACGAATGGCCTTCTGCGAGAGATAAGAATCCACGAGGACTCTCGTGTGTGCGTTTTGATAACGATTTTTCGCAGGGTATATATATTTCGTTGTGTGAGAGAATTTGTCTGCTGATGTTTAGAGAGGGAGAAAGATAGAGAAGCACCTGATGTGTGTCGAACGTTGAGCAACAATCGTTTCTCGAATATGGGCTGTGTAATCATAAGTAGAAGTTGCTGTATGAGCAATTGAGAAATAGTTATCGGCGTATCGCAGATGGTATTATATATGAGATTTGTGTGTGTACAGGTGAAATACAGTTGTGCGCATTGTATTATTCTCGAATAATAGGCTTTTATTCTGGGTTGAGATCTGTTTATAAAAATTGATCACTTCTATAATAATCGGCTCTTTCTATATATCCACGTGCGAACAAATATTCATAAAAAATTTTCAATCTAACGTACATTTTATATAAAAAAAATCCCTAAGCATACGCGACTATAGATCTCAAATGGTCGATAGCGCGAACGCACAGCTGTAACCTCTGGCGAACCGTTTGCGGAAGCTATATTCTCCCGATTTCAAGCCGCGATATTGCTTCTCTGGCCTCTATTTTGACTGCGTCCAACGAGCGCGTAATTTAGCCGGGCACCGCATTGTAAACTATAGCGTCGTCCCCCCGCAGGCGCGAAAATTCGTAAAATTTGTTTTCTCGCCCTCGGACAATATACCGCATGAATGACAGACGAGAGCATCGGTCAGTTTTCGCCTCGGCCAATTGCTCGAAGATGCCCAAGTCAGATAAAAGAGCGCGCGCATTTCGAGTGTCAAAATGAAGAGCTTCATTGGGCATTTGAAAGGGCTCGCGGCACACAAAGGTGTATGTATGTATGTATGTGTATATATATATAGGCAAGCGCGCGCGCGCCCCCGTGTCTCATTGTAAGCGAGAGCCGAGTGTGGCACAACACTGCTTTTCTACGCTTTATTGTCGGCCGAACGTTTCCGAGGAAATCACAAAAACGTTATGATACGATCGCAACTTCTTGTGCTGCCGACGACTCGGGATTTACTGGCTCGACAGACGACTGAATTATTCAAACGAGCGCTATTTTTATTTCTTCCTCGTCTTATTCTTTTTTTTACACGACACAGAGGAGCGTTTGTTGCGGGCCCAAGAAAGCTGCGGTGAGATCGTTAAAAAAGAAAACAAGCAAGGAGAAGGAGAGGATTGTTCGGCGAGGGACAAAGGTGAGGACACGCGTGTTGGTAGATGTGTATATATTGGAAAATAAAAGGTCTTGTGCGCGAGCAACGATTTTTCTCGAGTGGCCGTATGAGAGTATAATTTTAACGTTGCGTTATTGTAATGGAAATTTTAATTAAGTTCCTCTGCTGTCAAATCAAAGACTTTTTTATTCTTTCTAAGTGTAACGCGGTATATGTTAATCATCTGACGCGATTGTAACTGCGAGTATATATATAGGAGCTAATTACTGCAAGTGAGAAGTAGATTTTTTTGCTCGTATAACTCTGAAACGTATATAGCTTTCACATCCGGCAGACGTGTATAATGACGGTAATTTTTTCTAACTATTTCTCTATAGGCGTAATTTAATTATACACCATTATTCCATGAAGCAACGCTTGCGTATTTCCATCGAAAGAAAGTATTTTTGTTGCAATGGAGTTTGCCGTTCACGGATAACAGTAACAAAGTATTTTTAAGTCATTTTTAAACCGAGTACTTGCTACGATTCACGAAAACACGACTTACAGTAAGCCATAAAACTTGTTTTTCTCTTTATAAAAAAATTTCAAAAACAGTCGATGACTAACTATTTACAATAAAATTCAATGCCGCGCTAGATAACGACAAATGCTGTAGTCGCTCGCAATAATGTTTGTATAATTACGTATAAGACCGTATACAACTCAATGTGAACACCCACATATTCGCCGATGAAGCAACGATAATATTTTCATCCACCGAGCCTCCATCCATTATCCGACGGCGGGAGGTCGACTGAGCTCGCTATCAATCTCGCCACCTGCGCTTACATATATACATGATATCCTGGAAAGTTAAAGACGCTACGGGGGTGAGCGCGGAAAACGAAGGGCCTAATGTTTTTCCTCTGGGGGTTATTCGGGGCCCACCCGCATTTCGTTCAAGCCCCAAAATGTTTTGACTTGCATAATTTAACGGGCCACATGTTAGATGGCGAGTCGTTTGTCTCTCTGGAGACGACTGATCGAGAGTCGATACCTTGTGGATTGGAAAAAAATGGGGTTTTGTTAGCTATATATATATATATATATACGCACACCGAGTGATAGATCGGTGGGAATTAATAAGCTGGTTTCGTGGAAAATTGTGTCGTGAATTATTTCTCACGGATTGACTTTTATCGGTAACAACTTTGTAAATCACGAATTAAGGCAAAAAAAGTGAGACGCAAGCCGTACATCGGCGACACACACACGTGTTCTCGCGCCAACAAAACAAATGCCCGTTTAGTTAAACAAGCTCCTCGCGTCCGCGGCAAAAGAAACGACGATCCGAACTCTCGGAAGATAAACTCGACACGCGAGCTGCGAGAGCGGACACATTCCCGATCTCTCTTCTCTGTCCGAAAAATTTCCAGCTGCATCCTCGGCTATAAAATCTTTTACACCTGGCCTAAGACAAGCCTCGAACAAAAAAGGAAGGAAAGGAAAAAATAAAAAAAAAATCGAAGAGGAAGGTATAGTTCGTTAGCATCTCGCGGTCGCAGGCGAAGGGACAGAGACAAACGAGCTGCAGGCACGACCCTTGTCTCTCTGCCCGCGTATATATGTATATATATACACGCGTGACCTGCCTGATTTCGGGAATGGTCTGCAGGAATGTCTTAATAGGCTCGAGAGGGATAATTTAATTACTCCCAAAGCAGGGCCGATTAATCAATGCGCGATAGACCATCGATCAATTAATTTTTTCACGGGAATCAAGGTTATACATATACTGATGCACTTTTGTTTCTTTACGTATGTACAATACCAGAGAGGTTCTTCTCGGTGACCCGATAATACATCTATTGTCGCGGTTGACGAGTATATTCTCGATCAGATGACGATCCGATCTCGATAGCCTGTGTATGAAATATACTTACGCAAAGAGCAGCGGTAGTCGCGTACTCGGAATAGCCGAGCTGGAAATGTGTATCGCCGCAGCGAAATATTCATCAATCTGTCAGGTATATAAATACGTAAGCCCCGAGAAATAAAAGAAATATTAAGAACAAGTAGTAGCAGCTCGAAGTACGAACGCAGAGAGAGAGAGAAAGAGACAGCTCATTATCGGCTATCGAGAAGTCGAGTGCAGCGCTCGAATCCCGAGATGTCATCCGTCAGCTGATTAATGGACGTCTATTAGAGGAGCCGTCCGAAGTCGAGACTTATTTATATATATGGATATATGCAGCTACTGAATAATATACGCTGCAGCGGGAGCAGCTACCTCCGCGCTTATCGCATCTCCCGAGAGATATACGGAGGCAGATAATGCACGTCGGATATGAGTCTGGAGTTTTCCGTGAGGGTGTGGCCGCGGATCGAAAGGGTTAACAGGATGTCCCGGCTGATTGCCCGTCGTTAAGCGCGTATACATGGGCTTCCTGGGGAAGTTTGGGTGTATCGTCATTATCATGTAGTACACCGTGATTTTTGGATGAGTTACAGGGAAATCTGGAAGGGAGATCTTGGAGAGGAACGGACTTTCAGACGTATAATGAAAAGTCGATTTCAATTTTCGATTTGGCGACATTAAACATTTATATCCAACGCCAGAAAACAAAGACGTGCCATAATAAATATCCCGCGTAAAAAAGAAAACTCCCGCAGTAGTAACCATACCTCCACTCGAAACTCCAGCCAGCGTCAACCACCCCATCCTGTGTGTGTGTGTGTGTGTGTGTGTGTGTATGTGTGTGTCAGACTCTCTCTCTCTCTCTCTCTCTCTCTCTCTCTCTCGCATTCTGGCTCTTTGAGCCGAGCACGTCTATGCAGATACGTCGCGGAGATACGTTTGAGCGTCGGGCAGAGCCCCGGCGAGATAGAGCCGAGATATCATTCAGCGAGCTCTCCTAGCCTCCTCACTAATTCCATTCATCCGCTGCTGCCGCCGCCGTTGCTGCTGCTGCTGCTTCGCTCTCTGCACATATAGACACATCACACACAGGGGACGAGACGAGCCTTCGCGACCTCGCTGCTGATGACGGAGACGCGAGTGACATGGACTGAGGGGAGCAATGGCTATTGGTGCTGCTGCAAAAACGAGTTTTTCAGCTTCTGCGGCGAGTTCGCGTGTTATATATACATAGTTGGATCTCGGGGGATTTTAAATTCGACATTTATTTACAGAAAGAGTGCGCGCAGAGTATACAAACTCGAGCGGCTTATTAATCACGCACTTGCCGTGGAGTCCTTGAACGCGACCCACCCACGCAGACACAATCTCTTTCAGCTCGATCGATCGACGAAAAAGAATTTCGGAATCTCGGGAATGGCGTCGAGCGTTTCGCGAGACAATGCTGCGGCTGTAATAACACGGTGTGGACCGTCTCGGCGCATCTCCTCATCATCATCATCATCCGATATATACCTATATACGCGTGCATTTCGTCGCGAGACTTTCCTCGGCAAAAATACACGGGCCTCTCCGGTTAATGTATTCGGATATGGGCGTTCATCCGGCCCTTCCCTCCGGCTATATCTCGCTGGATCTATCCTCCCCCCCCCCCCCCCTCTCGTCTTCAAAGACGATGCGCTTACCTTTTATCGCACTTGCATTCTTGCTTTATTCTCTGTAATATACGAAATTTTTCGATTTCTCCGCTTCTATAACAAGCCTTACTACCCCGGCGCGCTAATTCAATCCGGCGAATATCTTACCACGTCCTAGCATCCCGCGATGCAATAATACTAGCAGGGCATACGCACGTATGTATATATATATAAATATATGAATAACGCTGTTGGCACTTGGCGCGTTCAAGCCGAATCGGCTGGGGGGTGTAGGCTCTGGTATAATATACATCAGGGGTGAGCGCAGCTCGAACTCTTGGGCTACTCATCTGCGCGCACGCTTGAGCTGCTCCGGGGTGCGCGCGGACTAAATCGACTAAACATATACCTTCCGCTTCGTTAGCCCGAGGAATATGTTTTAGATTCAGTCTGGCGCGAGGGGCCGCGATTTTCCTCGCTTCCAACGCGCAGGATAATTCGATTTATCAGTTTGGGAGAGTTCGCTGCTGCTTGTGTGCGCTGGAGAATTAGCTGGAGATGCTTGTGGCTTGATTTCTCGTATATACCTGGATTGGTATTAGAAACAGTTATTTTGATAAAGTATATAATAATGGATTATTGAGTCTTTTCTGAAAAGGAAAGAAAATCATGATCTCGAAAGCAGGTATAGGTGTGTGTGTGTGTGTGTGTATATAGGCAGACTAGCTACTTCCGAGAGACGTCATAAGGTCGCTCGACCCGGCGATTCCCTCGTGAAAAGGCGAGGACCTCGCGCTGCTTCCCCTTCGACCTCCTATATAAGAATACTGCTCCACGCAGATAAGTCTTATCGGCATAGTTCCGATTTGATAGAGCCCCCCCCCCCCCCCCCACGGGTCTGTCTCTCTCGCTCTCACTACGCAGACACACAGATTTTGCGAGGGTGTGTATGGGAACGCGCGGAGGGGAGGGGGGCTGTTATGAGCCATTGTTGCTCATGATGCATCGCCTCGTAAATATTGTATCGAGGCGGAAAGTATATACGTATATAATACAGGGCGCGCGAGAGACCGGCTGTATACGATAAAATGTTTTTCGGACCCTTGCATGTCCACACTGGTGTGTATTACTATGCGCGGCTTATTCTCGTTTACTCGTTATACCCTGCTGATATCTCTGCTAGCTCTGATATAGACTTGTTGTTTTTTTATCTTCGTTGCAGAAGTTTTTCGCGAATGAGTTATTAGCCGAGTGTTGTTATCCACTATATATAGCTTCTATATATATATATATATATATATATATATAGAATAACAAACAGCAACAAGAGAGCTCCGCGTTATTGTTCTATGGATATTTTTTTCCGTCGTCGAACACAAAGCATAAACCATAATAATAGCTCCGATTTCACTGTGTAATACAGCGCAAATAGTAAATCCCATAAACAACGCCTCTCAACAAAGCTAACCGATTTCTCAACCATTTCTCTGCCGCATTACCCTCGCAAAAAAGCAGCGGCAGCGGCGGCGCAAGAAGCAGCTCACCGCAGCGCAAAGTCGATCGTGACAAATGCTCCAAGCGGCAGCAGCCTCGACGTTATACAAGGCGAATATACAAACTCGCGTTACACACACACACACACATACAGCGAGAAGTGAACTGCACAGCAGAGCGCGATGCTATCTACGATGCCACGGCCCTCTACTATAATTATATCGGATCCCTGAGCCACTGCGCGTACACACGTTATTATTATTATTATTATTATTAATATACTTATATGCATCATGTAGAGCGCGGTTGCACAATGAGGCTGCGCGCGGCTGCTCTCTCACTCTCGAGAGTGTCTGTAGCTTCTATGAGAGGGTTACAGTATACGTATATATACACACACGAGAGTACATACAATGGTCGCCCGAGGCTGGGGGTGGAGCTGCTGCATGCAGCGAGAGAAAAAGCTTTGCCGAGGACGAGAGGGATAGTGTATGTGTATGTGTGTGTGTGCGGAGGAGTCGATCTACATGTAGGCCAGCTCGTGTGTGTGTATGTGTGCGTGAGTGAGAAAAGAGATCGAAGAGTATACGCAGAGCTTGGATTTTTTTTCTGTCTAGAGGAGCCTTGCTATTTTGAGGTTGAAAATGGCGATTCTGTGATATGTAATAATAAACAATGCACCTTTTATTGGTTCATCGGAGATTGTACAATTTTATCCCGACGAGATATTTCAGTGTATATAATACCGAGCGCAATAATCATTCATATATATATATTATACGTGATTCAGGGAATGATGAAATTTCGTTGCGGCTATACGCGATTTCCTAAACAGCGGGCTTTCATCATCATAAAGCATGATTGGCTTATCAAGATGCAGATATAATAAAGTAATTTCAGCACGTTTCCTCAGCTCGGCGAAAAATGGAGCTCATTGTAAAGTATATACATAACGTGTAATACTGTATCGGAGTCAACGTAAAAATTGAGGACTCGATAGTGTCCCGAGGCGGTGTCTACCTATATAACGATATTTGCGCACTGAGATTGATATCTTGATCGTACGAATTGCAAAGCGCGAGGTTACATAATACAGATGTTCCCGGCGCAGGGCTGCGAAGTTTCGAATAAAAACGCGGGACTTTTGAAATTATTATATATACATGCATCTTTGACATGACTCGAAGAAAAACTTCTTCCATGTCTTTCAACACGAGCAATTTGTCGTCGGAGTATATAGTCATAATGCGCAAAAAGCAATCTGATTAAACTCTCGAGTGAAAGATCACTGCGTCAGTCAAGCACAGCAGCAGCAGCAGCAGCGGAATCACAAGTATAAGAAGAGGAAGCGGTCAGGCGTTTCAATTTCGCCGGATCCGCGATTTTCACCCGAGAGAAAGACAGAGAGAAAGAGAGAGAGAGCGCGCAGAAAACTAAAGTACGCGCTCGAGACTCTGAGAGAAAGATAAGTCGAAGCGCGGAGTGACAGATTCATTTTCGAGCTATCGTCCTCCGTCGTCGTCGTCGTCGTCGTCGTCGTCGTCGTCGTCGTCGTCGTCGTCCCATTCGCCAAGACAAAAAAAGGAGGAAAAAAAAAGAAAGCGCTCTTCTCATTGTCCTTTTTCCGTCTTCTTGGCTTTTCCGACCTCCTGCTTTTCCCCTCGAAAGTATCGTCGGCCCAGAGCTCTATCTGTCTTTCTGCGCTGAGGCGCAATTTCGTGCCAGTCATTCGGTCTCGGACTGACCGCGGACGTCTCCCCTTTCTCGGACTCTTATCTTCTACTGGCTTTTTGGATATATATCGCGCGAAAATTAACGTGTCTCAACAGCAAACCAGAACAAAGTTATTATGTATACTATACATCTTCCGCAAAAACCTGTATAGTATATAGTTATATATACACACAGAACACGAGCAGAAAAACCAACGCACGCTGGGACGTCCAGCCGTTCCTCTTTCTCACGAAGTTGCGCTTATCCTCTCTTGTACACTTTGTTTTCGTATCTACATGCGCGTCTGCGGGCTTGTCATCCGCGCGAGCCCCCGAGATACGCGGTGATTAATGCCGATGCGTCGCTCGGGCAATTTATTAGATCGTCATCGTGAAAATAAGTCCGCGCTCTCTGTCATTTTTCTATGATGCTCTGGCGCAAGCAAGTATATATATACGTATATTATACATACAGTCTTTTAATCCTTCTCTTTTCAATTGAGACACGCAAGTATACACGTGAATTTTCGAATAATTAATGATTGCGTTGTCTACTAGCGAGCGGAGTATTCTGAGCTGAGACGAGTTCGGAGAACTGTCCTACCTGCGTTACGTATAAACATATATATGTATACTGCTTTGCTTTAATTGAATAACGAGAGAATTACTCTCGCTGACGAGAGTGGCGAGTTTTTGTTTTGGAGAATAAAGTTGATCGATCGCTCGGGAGAGAAAAAGAGATTTCGATCAGGTTAATGGTCGTGTAGATGACAGCAATTTCTAATTGAATATGCGTATAATATCGCTCGTATGAAAGATAAATCGGAGGAAAATTCTGGCATTCGCGTGATGGGTGTTTCGAAATCGCGTATACAAACTCTTTTATTCCCGTGTGATAGACCGCGCGGTTTCCGTTCCACTTGCGGACGTTATTAATTTTTCGAGGCTCGCGCGCTTGCACCAAAAACACTTGCGCGCATATATAGGTAGAAAAAGGATCTCCTCTTTCTCCGAGCGGATACTGTATCATACGACTCGCATTGAAAAGGTGCATCTTTTCACGCTCGAAAACGGCTCTCGTATTATAACTCCTCGGCGAGAGCTTTTGTTGTGCACCAGACAGACGATGACTATATGGGGTGCAGATGAGAAAATATGCTGCGCGATGCGCTCGAGTAAGACGTGTGGATTCGGTTTCAGCGGCATATATATGCCTTGAATTTTGACGTATAGTTTGATGGAATGTGGCTCGGCGATTTTATTTTGATGGTTTTGGGGAGGCTTTTTTCCGTTGCGGGAAGGAGGCCTGTGACAGGTGCGGCTTTTATATATATATATATCTTTTATGGTCTCGTGCGTCGTCGCACATATGCGGGGTGAAATTTTTAAGGGGACGGTTTCAAAATTGTCCTTGAAACGTAACTTGAAAATACTTTTCATGACATATAAAAAAAACTCACGCCTTTAATGCAGTAGGTCCCGGTGATTTCCGAGCATCGCACTCCCACCTCATTTACAATTTTCCATGGCTCGCCGTCAGGGCTATATACCGCCCAAGCGAGAAAGGGAGAAAAAGGATCAGCGAGAGATCGAGCGCGTGTGTCAGAAATCACTTAAGCAACATAACTCAGGTGCTCGCTAACAATGACACACGCAAAGTGCCTCTCGCACATATAATATATATATATATATAATATATATATATATATATATATATATATAATAATAATATCGCATCACTTCGGACCCCCTTTTGAGACCAGCTCTCTGTATATAGTATAAAACGTAGCAGATATATATATATATATGTTATACATGCGCACAGGTAGCTCACGAACGGCGCGCGTATATTCGAAATATATATATCGGACATTGACGCGCAGCACAATGGCCTCCGAGACTAATCGAGACTCGACGCGACTCACCTTGTTCATATATACGTGTACATATACATAATCGATCGGCATCGAGGGAGCGAGAAACGGACGGCATTGTCCCTTGATGGACATTGTGCTGCTTCGTTGCTCGCCCTTTCGCTCGAAAATAGTGTATTTCTCTTGGCCAGTCTCTTTTCACTCGCCGGCTCGAGAGCAGGAGGAGAACGACGGTGACACGCGAAATTCCGGAAGGATTAAAATGGCCCGCGTGTGACAAGCGAGAGATGCGGTCGAGCGATTGGCTTGTGTGCCCGCGCGCGCGTGTGTGTAGGTACGAGAGTATGACTTTGATCTAGATTGTGGCGGCTGGAAATACCTGAGCGGGGGGTTCGAGTGTGTATGGTATGCGCTATGCGGAGGCAGAGAGAGAGAGAGAGAGAGAGAGAGAGAGAGAGAGAGAGAGAGAGAGAGAGAGAGAGAAAGAATGGACGACGAAATGGGCCATTAAGAATTACCGCTTTGTTGGACGGACGACACACGGGCCTATACATAATATAAGAGCGAAGTGAGTACCATTCCGATGCAAATTAGACGGATTTTTCGGATGCCCGATCGATCAGCGATCGAACGCACGGGGAACTCGTCGAGATATATATATTTTTTTTTTTATTACTCTATTAGGGATCAGTATACACATATATGTATGTATATACGCGTGGTTTCTCGATCGGCTATATCGATTTGATGTATAGAAATGATTTTACCGTTGGTCCGACATTATTTGTTTGCGCGGTGATGTTATATACGTTTATACCTATATACAAGAAAAGATAATCATTAATAGTCGACCATCGAGCGAGAGATTAAAACCTCCTTTTGAAAATGTAAAATATAAGGTATAATACGCAGTCACCTTTCTTTTTGGCAAGAAGACCCCCATAAAGTAAAATAAATGAATCTCCCGCGTCAGGTACGTCGGTCAAACCGAAAATATGCGGTGCACGCGTCGGTCCCTCGGGACGATTTTCAGGATATATATATATGTATACACGCGCGCCCCAGTGTTTACCCTGACGAGTTCACGATGGGTGGGGCTGTTTTGACTATTTCTCGGGATACGAGAGCTGAAATTCCGAGCTTTTTCCCTCAGAGTCGGAATGAAAAATTGAGGCCGCACAGTCGAGGTTACCGGGCCATTGGGCGTTTATTTCTCTCTCTCTCTCTACTGGGGCTCTGTGTCTTGGAAAATTACGGGCCTCGCGAGTGTGTATCAATCAATTTGGCTATTTAATCGACAACTTACAATTTCCAAGATTTTCGTCAGGCGAAGGAGTCGTTGAGATGGATATTTCGAAATGAATCAATGGCGAACGCGATCCACACACCTATATATCGAGATATTTTTCCTAATACGTAATAAACATCGGACGAGATCACGCTAAGAATTAAAATTGAAATGCAAATCTCCAGAGGCCCCAATAGAAAAATCCAGATAATTCCCATACTTTCCATCACGAATTCTCACCGTCCATCTTTTCGAAATTACGTCGCGTCATGCAGATGATACACACTATATAATACCTATATAGTGAAGTACCCCAAGCTCGCAGACCACTGCATCGAAGCGCATCGAAAAGCGTGACAACCTTTCATACGGACTACACACATGTATAGTATTCACTCCCGGAGTATGTGTAACGCGCATAGGGGGCAGAGCAGCTATGTTTTGTCGCTTCGATTCGCCATGGCCAATATAATGGCCATTTAGCAGCGGGACTAGGCCGTCTTCCAATCCCCTGCCAATAAAATTATTCAAGGTATACGCGGCGCACTATATTCCACGGACTATTTCAATTAACCGACGATCGGCTGAGCGCCGGGAGACTCGCTGTACAGCGCAGTGAGTTATTGAGAGGAGATATCGAGGCGCGTGTGAACCGTCATATCTTCTCACCATTAAAGTGGCTTTATGGTGATACGCTGTTATGTATATAATACGCGTCGAGTCGCACTGCTGCTCCGATATGCGCCGCATATACGCGGAGTCTGGCATCGAGTCAAGTGTCGAGAGAGTCGTCTGCCGAGGCTATATATTTTTCGCAATATAACATAGCGAGCTTTACTGCGATATTATGCTAAACGCCGGGCTCGAGTTATTATTTCTTTTGTCTGCGGATCTGAGATTATCGGAAAGACGTGGGGCTAGACTGTTATCGCGCAGATGATGTAGCTCGATTCGTCGGATAAATAAATCTCCAAGCGGCGGTCTATATAGTAGAAAATAGTGGTGACCCGCAGGTATTATATACTGGTCACTTTTATCTAGTTTAATATCTAAGAAAAGAACTGTAGTTACTATGCAGATCTTGTATTCCTTTTACCTACTTTGTTCCGGGTTCGTTTTAGTTCATCGCACAACAGCTACACGTGGTTGGTTTACTACGATTTGAGGTTATGATTGAATGATGGATACCCCCAGCTTTGAGTTCAAGCTTTTTTTCAAAGTAAAGCGTAGAATGATGATTTTATATTTCTTTGCTATAGAAAAAATGGGCAGTTGTAGGCATTTTCAAGTGATGTAAAATATTAACACTTTTATTCATTTGAAATGGCCGCTTTTCTACCAGGGCAACTCAACGATTATGCCTCAGAGGAAAAAGACTGCGAAAACGCTTCATTGTGTTCAACTACTACCCAGACTACAATAGCTTTAAAAAGTCAGCTCAAAACATCTGGAAAATCGTTTCGTCGAATGTCCTGCAACAATCGCGGCAGCTTCTTTGCATATACACACCTACGTCTCACTCCTCCGCGCGATCATTACACCGTCGATAAATCTTCCCTCAGAACCGTAGAAGAGAAAAAAAAATAACTCGAGCAGATTTTTCCCATTGTCCCGTTGGAGAGAATCCTCGCGAATAGAAATCCCGAGAACAGCAGCGAGGAGTCAAGTGCGCCGATTGTCCTTTGCACACAAGCTCGCTAACGAGAGCCGCATAGCCCGTATACGCATATATAATCCATAGTTTAGACGCAACACAATGACAGCGCGAAACGGCTTGCCGCCCGCTGTCAGAAGGCTCTATATATACGTATCCTCGCGCGGACTATATAATACACTGTACAGTGTCTCCGAGCCATGGGTGGGCCAACCTGCGGACACCCCGCGGCTATATACACCTTGTGTGCTTCTCTCTCTCTATATATATTTTCGCGGGCGCTTTTTTTGATTTATCCCCTGGTTTTCGGGGAAATCCATAGCGTTGCGTCCGAGAGAGAGGTATATCGAGCGCGAGCATTGTGTGCAGAGAGTGTGTAACTTTTTCACGTGTGAGATGAGAATTTTTTTTTATTCGTAGCTACGCTGGTTTTTTCTCGAGTCATTTGGACGTTGTCGTGAATTGATGTTTTCAGGAGTGCGTATAGGGGGAGGATCGTAGGAGTAGGAGTATTAAAAGATCGTGAGCTTATTCGAGGGTGTTCATCAATTTTGGGGAAGAAGCAATGGCTTTTGTGCTGGATACTTCGCTCACAATGAGTGTTTATACTGGAGTGTGCGAGCGTGAAGAGGAAATTGCCGAGCCGTAATACAAAGCACGTATATATATACAGAATAAATAATCGTCGACTGAATTCAGTCGTTATTTCCAGTAAATATAACGCTCTGATATTCCCCGGAAAATCCCAAACTCCCTGCGATTCTCTCTTCCAAATTACGGTAAACGCGGTCAGTCTCGAAATCTCCCAAAAAGCATCGCACTAAACATATACAGAGCGCCGTCGTCGCTGCGCCGACCAAAAGCTCGACACGCAGAAGAGTCACCCCGCAGCATCAGACACCAGCGGCATAAACCGGGGCAAGAGCAATTAAGTGCGCCGCTAGTCCCTTAATCCAGGCATTTGATTCGCGAATGACTTTTTATCCCCCCTCTCACTCTCGCATCCGTTCGTCCGTCGCCCCCATGCCATACAAGAATAATTTGATCTCTCTCTCTCGAAGGGTGGCGCGGCGTAACTGCTCTGCGCGACCCTACGGCGATGGTATAGAGTCTCCCCCCCACTTATCTGGCACGCGCATCGGATTGCGTCGGCCTTATCGCGAAACTGCACTACTTTTATATACGGGCCGGCCCTATAAAGCCCAACCGGCCGACTAAACGAATTCCCTTCTGGGGATCCGTCGCCGCCGCGTCGGATTTGCTATATATACTACTGGAGAAAAATGCAAAATTATTTGGGGAGAGGGAGATTCCTCCTCCTTTTTTTCCTCTGCTTCTTCTATCGTTCTATGGATATTACGCTTTTTGGCAGTCGGTCTCTCGGGAGGGTTTATAACTCTGCGGGACGACGATTTTCTTCACTTCCTTCGCTCTGTATACATATATATTTATACGAAGTTTGTTTTCCGTTGCGGAGCGAGCCACTCTATCACTCTTCGAGGGCCAGAGCGTATATATATTTATAACGAAAGCCAAGTACATTAGTCACGGCTGGCGCATGCCAAACTCGCGGTGTAAGTAACAGCAGCAGCAGCAGCAACAACAGGTTTGGCGACTTTTGATTGCTGCGAGCTCTACTCTCGACTCAATTAATCGCCCGCGCGTGCGTTACATATACCGAAGACGTGAGATATCGTGCGCGAGTGTGCAGAGAGAGAGAGAAAGAGGCTACCGTGTATAGCTGCTGTCTTTCGCGAGGATCATTAATTACGTAATGATCGGTTTGACAGGCCTGAGTGACGGATCTCGAACTTGAAATCCTTATATACTTGTGCGAACGGGTGTGAACTTCGGTGATGGAGAAACTGGTCGATTGGAATTTTAAGGAGGCTCTTCCCTACGTATAAGTAGATATGTATGTGTGTATTGTGTAAATTGTCAATAAATACAGAAGTATACTTTGCTTATTCGTGTGTATTGTGTAAATTGTCAATAAATACAGAAGTATACTTTGCTGATTCGTGTGTATTGTGTAAATTGTCAATAAATACAGAAGTATACTTTGCTGATTCGGTAGTATACTGGAAATATATAGAATTTTTGAAAACTCAACTAATGTGTTTGATTCCACACAGCCTTTTTAAATAGATTTCCTGTACGTGCATCGAAGCTATATCTATATAAGTATATATTAAGCTTCTAAAAAAGTTTACCATCGTAAGAAAACAAGTCCATACAAATATAAGCTTCTAACCAAAAGAATTCAGTACCGCTTACTCCTGAACCTCTCTAATACGAAAACATTTATGCGAATTGCGCGCTCTTCAAAATCTTCGATAACGATTCCTTAATTGATGCTGCCTGCCTACCAGATTAATCATTCCAGCCGAGAAAAAAATCGGGCTACAAAAAACCACTCCCTGGATGAAAAAAGAACACACACATACAGTCCAAGGCGCCGTTATACTCGCAAAGAGAAACGTATCCTTTATATCCTCCCATCCCGGAGCATTTACGCGTGTACGTGTATTCTCGCGTGGTCCATGTGTCAACGTCTTATTCTTATTCTTCTCTCTCTCCCTAGGCGTATCGCCATGGGAAACGCGCATGCATCAGGGCGATCACCGAGAAAAGAAGGAGGCGAGAGCGAGGGACGAAGAAGAGTCCCTTATAGCACATAAGAGAGAGAGAGAGAGAGAGAGAGAGAGAGAGAGAGAGAGAGAGAGAGAGATACTCTTGGTATTAAGGCGTGTTGATAAATAGTTCATAGGTGCAGCGTCTCCTTTTTCTTGGCGCACTATAGAACTCTCGAGTGGCCCCTTATATTCAGCCGGCTTCTCTCTTCTCGTTTTTTTAAATCTTTCATCCTCGAAGTCATTCACGCGAGCCGGTGTGTAGGTATATATGGATATAGTTACCAGGAAGTGGCTTTTGACAAAGGGACTGAGAGCGAGATGCTGCAGGTCTTTATGGATGAACTTTATTGCTGCGCGAGGGATACGTCATATACTGAACTGATCTACTTTTCCATTTTAAAATAGCATTTAATCGTATTTGTAGCTTCGATGGTTTACCGAGAATAAAAGAAACTATACAAGAGATGTTTGCACGCATATGTAGGTATTTAATATCTGTATATAAGTGTCGAAAAGTATATATGTATTTTGTGTGATGTGTGCAATAAAACCCAGAATCTTTTGCTGGGGCAATTAATATGTACGTGTCCACTGTCTGCTCCCTAATGCCGCCGAAGAGCAATAAAGTGCTACGGGAAGGGACAAACCCGCTGTAAAATCGGCAGTGCCGATTTCCCGTATACTAGGAGAAACCTGGCAGATTCAGTCAGTCGAGTGTCAGCCCTCAGACGAGTTACTGCGTTTACTAAGGGCCGTCGCTCCCGTGCATCTTCAAATCTTATATTCTATTTTTTCTTATATTCAATAAATATTGTGTTACTTTGCAAAATCGATCGACTCCTTTACTTATGCTTAAGTGTAGGAATTTCAATAATAAGGGTTCTAAAAATGTTTGCCAAATGTTAGAATCTAGCCGAAAGAACTCAGTTCCGCCTCGTACTTCTATTACACATATGATTCCTCCTATCCATTTACAAAACCTCGTTGCAGTGGATTAATTTTGACTACAACATAAGATATAGCATAAGTTATAGGCTTAGGCAGTTATAACGCCAGCGAGCCAAACATCAGGTCTACCAGGGCAACATTGTATATTATACGGTATACGCGCAGATTTAGCTGAAGGTTATAGGATAGTACCAAAGCGCCACCTATCGCTACAAGTGTTGAGTGAAAAAGTCCAAAACTATTTTGCGGCCACATGCTATAGCTCGGCGTTAGATATAACAGTTGATGAATCTGCATACTCGCACTTCGTAAAGTAACCGCAACCTTCGCATTACAGTTGCTATTACACAATTATCAAACCAGAGCTACATATTCGTTCTACATCATCGCTCCTCGTATTATACATACAAGTTCAGACTTAGATAACTCTCGAAACAAACGGTAAACTCCCGCAGCATCACGTCGCTTCTTCCTTCTTCGCTCATCGACGAAGATCAATGAAACGCCAAAGACTCGTATAGCGCGGAGAAGCCGCAAGGCGTGGCGCTGCGCCGTTTTTCGAGGCACTTGCCGGCTCTTCTCTCCTTCGCGCTTGCGCACCTTCTTCTCTTATTCCCGTCGCAGTAGAGAGCTGTACATATACATATAATATTCCCGATGTTCCATCTCTATCCGACTCGCACACACAGACGCACAGCGAGCTGCAGCATGTGAAAACCACAGCAGGCGCGTATAATTGATTAGACCGAGACAGGGGCATAATGCGGGCCGATTTGTCCGGCAGCGCACAATCGCGACTCATTGCCGCTGCTGCATCCGCGCGCGGTATATAGTGTCTTGTTACCCGGAGATATTAATCCCGGCCATTAAAAACTGGACTCGGCTGAAAAATCGCGCGGCTACCTGTCTTGAGGCTTCTTTATCTCCACTTTCATTCGAGAGCATGTATGCAATAAAAGGGATATGCGCGCGCGCTCTCTCGTCTCGGTGTGTGTGTGTGTGTGTGTGTGTGTGTGTGTGTGTGTGTGTGTGTGTGTGTGTGTGTATAACTACTATAAATACTCTAGTCTCGCGGCTCATTCATCGGAAATTGCTGCACGAATCGCCGCGTGTGTGCGGCTGCTTATTGATTGTTTTTCAGCGGGGTGTTTCGAGGATTTTTTTTTCTCGCGGGAAGAGAGATTTTCTTCGAAGTATGCAGGCGGGGATAATCGAGCGCAGAAATATCGGTGCGATTTCGCGGGAGAATGAGCGAGTAATTTCGCGCGCGGTTATGTAAGTCGCTACAAGGATACGGCGAACTGCTTGAAATATTGACCGGAAATAAGGCTGCGCTATTGCCGTGCGTGCAGTTTGAGAACCACACGGAATATAATGAATTTCAAACCATAGAAACACGAAAGTTGATACGATTATGAAACGGAATTTCGACGGGGGTCGTTGATTTCGTAAGTATTTTCCCCCCACTACTGAGCACCAGCTCAGAGGCTAACAAATCGTTCCTTAAAGCCCATCCGAAGAAAAAACCGATCAACTCGGCCAGATCCGAGAAAGCGCATATACGAGCCTCTCGCATGCATAATGCGCAGCCATTCGTCACGAACACGCCTTTGGACACCGCGCGGAGGTGGTCCGCGGAATATCACGCTGAGCTCCAGGGGACGACGATGCGCCTAATTGAAACGTTTGCCTTTCATTTATTATTTCCGCGCGGGCGACACAGCCGCGACCGAGCTTTTGTATATATCGCCATACAAAGCTGTTTTTGGTCTGCAAAGCGAGTTTAGTCTATATTCGGGATCGTGTGTGCGTGTGTATATGCATTAATTCGGTTCTCTATGTGTTGATACGGAGCCGAGAGAACATTATATGGATTGCTGATGTACATTATCCGCGTGTTTTGATCGAGTTGATGCAAGAAAATAAAAAATCAGTTGTTCGTTTGCGACAGAAACAGTTTAAATATGCAAAATTAACGATCCAGCGACTCGCACCCTTTTCCATGTTACAAGACAATCCCGTGGCTAAATCTGCTCGCATTTCGGTTCTACTCAGTTCGCACCGGTGTAAAACAGACTCGGCGACGACACGCAACTCAAAAGGCCGCAGCGAGCGATCGAAAAAAAACGAAAGAAAACTCCTTCGCAGACGACAGTTGTCCGTCCGATGGATACGATCTGCGTCCATCGGCCGAGGGCGCAAGTGTGTGTGTGTGGATATATATATACGTATTATATAAAAAACTGAGAGCTTTGACTTTACGTTTACGTCACGCGGTATGGTAAAGGCTCGAGTAAAGGTGAAACTGCCGTGATACTCCGCGAGATTTTAAAGCTTCGTCGCGAGAGAGTGGACTTCGGGATATGAGAAGACACGGGAGTGGGAATTTTTATGCGAGTCGGCTCTCTGATTGTCGTTTGCGAGTGAGTATAAAGCCAGTTGAACAAGTTGATCTGCACTTTGCGAGAGGCTCTAATGGAGGTTATCTCTTCGAAGTGTGACACCGAATAGCGTAATTTTAAAAGTACTTTTTTATGCTTTCAAGTGCTCACTTCTGTGATTGTTCAGTGAAATATATCGAAAATTCTTATTGTACGTAACAGAACAATCTTCATAGCGACAGATCTAATTCTTTCACCTTCGGAATCTCAAAGCAAAAGTGACACAACTTTCGATAAAAGATCGACACTCGCCTCATAAATTAACAAGCCCTCCACTTTATATCTCCCCCCCCCCCCCCCCAAAAAAAACCTGTTAAACACGTACACACGAGCCAGTGTGAGATAAGCATTTAACGCAGCGCGGGCTCGGCTTAATGAAACGTTTGCCCGGCCAAAACTGCCGCAATAACGCTCTTTCTCCTCTAAAAAGAAGTAGCAGCAGCCACCCACTCTTATAATACGCAAGCCCAGAAAATCTCATATCCTCCGCAACTGTATACGCCATATACACCGCGAAAAAAGCGCCATCGCAATAATCGTAAAGCGGGTATAGTATAGCCCTGCATCGCGTGGGTATACATACACAATATACATGTACACGGCGCACGTGCGCCGCGGCGAGTATAATATTATATATAAAAAGCGCGTCGCGTAATTAGCCGACGGGGGTGTTTATGCCGTGGACATAAGAAAATCTCGTCACGTAGAGGCTACTCGCGCGCGCGCATCGCCGTTTTTTACGACCAACGCGCGTGCGATCCGAGGCGCCGTAAAAATTCTAATTTCGCGAAAGCAAGGAGAGAGAGAGAGAGAGCTGAGCTTTTTGGCGCGTACGTAACATGCGGCGCTCGTATATATCTGCGCGCCCTTATCGCGCCGGTCTTTTTTATGCTCCTATATGTTATACTTGATATGGTTTATGGCTCGTGCGACGCTGCACACGCGTTACATATATACACACACATCTGCGCGTATGCCTACACGCGGAAGGAGAGAGGAATGAGAGTTGCTGCATCGCCAGCGCGTTTGCAGAGACTTTGTTTTCTTTCGATGCTTTTGTTGCTATATACGGCCGACGGGTTTACGGTAGGCGAATTTATTCGCTTGATCGATCGAAATGCGATGGGCCGATTTTGGAGCGGTGCGATTGAGATTCGAGTTGTATGAAAACTTTGAAGAATCGAGTGCACGGTTTTCTCATAAATTGCGTCGACGCGTAGATAATAGCGAACATCCTTCACCACAACTCAGAGCTCAAAAAATGATAAACCGTCTTGTCTTCTCTTCTTCTTCCTCCTCACAACACGCATCTCAACGCAGAATTTTGATTCGCCTACAATCTATATATATAATTAAATATATATCCCTTTAAGGGAAGAATGAGAAATCGATCGCGACAACTAAGCGGGACAAACTGCGGCTACGTTCAATCTTGCGAAAGCTACTGCCTCCCCGCGCGGAAAGCGCATCGATCTCGTAGCACTGATGTGCTTGAAAAAGTGACTGTAGCTAGCGAATTTCTGTGCTTTTATATATAAGTAAGAGCAGACTTAACTATAACAGCTAAAGAGCATATTTATTATAATAAAGTAATTTATGGGTTGTATAACAGCGGTGGCTCGATGAGAGAGATCTTGATTTGTAACCTATTGATGTAAGTGTTCTATACGCATATCAGTAAAATAATTATTTGTTTTCATAATGAATTCTTCTATTAGTATGAGATCATGCGTGATTCAAATTCACAAAGCAATGTAGTGGAATTTTGTTTATAATACTCTCACTAGGCATTTGCACCGAACTATAATAAATAAAGGGCTCTCAAGTCAGTCGTCTTGGAGTAGCCGATCAGAACACGCCTCAGACTTTGAAAAGTTACAATATATTAATACATTTTTCACTAAAATCTAACATTTACAAACCTAGGTTAAGTCAAAGGGTTAGTGCTCACAACAATAAATCCAAGACCTGTTCCTAGATATAACATTGGCCCATATATAGAAGCAGGAAGGGTATATCGAGCAATTGCTTCTGTATCTTATGCACACGGGACCACTACTAGCGATGAGGGTAGTAAAAATACGCGCCACCTATCTTCACTAGCCAGAAATTAAAGGAGGAAATTTCTGGCGGTGGGGGGAAGGCCAGTCGTATCAATTGTAGGATAAAAATGGACGCCCTTTTCTTCTCCAAATTTGCGATATTCAAGCATTTGCTTCGGTATTTCGGTGTAGAATATTCTTTTATCATATATTTATGTTGTTAGAACAGAGACTTACGTTAATAAAGATCTGCATATGACGATGAATAAGATTTGATGTGTATTTGATAAGACATTGCTTACCTGAAAAAGAAAAACTACGATAAGTTTTCTATATTAAGCAATAATTATATGTGCAAAAGAATATCAAGAATAGGAATCTAAAGCTTTTGTATACAAGAAAATTGCTACGTCACATTTAAAATGTTTCTTTAAAAACTTGAAACAACTTGCGCAATAGTCAACCTGCGCAACGTTCATCGATTACGCAAGCATTCATGTGTGCTCGAAGTACGAGTAGTATACAGCGACACGCAACACGTCGTGTCCCGTACCGTATTATTAACTCTATTTCTATCGTGCAACTACCAGCGCAAAACGTCCCAACCATCTAATATACATTAAAACCTATACGCAAAGGACGCAACAAATCTTACTTTAATAAACCAGTCGAAACTAAAAAAAACGAATGATCCAGCCTTATCTCCACCGGCATTTCGAAAACTAATAAACCCTCGTTTCTGCCACTGCACAGCAAACCAACCTAATTAACACTCGCACCTCGACTCAAAAGAACAGCAGCAGCACAAAACAACACATCTCTCTCCGCGAGATAGACAGACACAGATAGATTCCAAAGCTCTCCCGCTTAATGAAAGGGCCGAGCTGAAGCAGCAGCCGCAGCAGCAGCAGCTAATTAACGGCTCACTCTCCACTTCAGCTTCATTTGAATACCCGAGAGCGAACGCGGATCCGCACACGCGCATATAAGGTATTTCCTCGGCTATCCTTATAATATACGAGCCAAGCGGCGGATCTCGGTAGCCGCTAATTTAAATACACGTGTCGATGAGCGCGGAGATTGCGACACCTCGGCCGGATTCTGCGTGAGCGCACGCAATCTCGCCTTGCGCGCGCAGTGTACGTGTGTGTGTATAAAAGCCTTTGGAGATCTTCATTGCGCGGAGTGCAGTGCCGTCTCTTGCGTAAGAGTTCTTTCGGGATGGGAGTTGGCGTCTTTTAACGATGATCTGCAGGAAATCGTATACTCTTAATTACGAGGCGAGGTACGAAATTTCAGAGCGACGCGATTACGGTATATATATACGTACACCACGAGTATATACATTTTCGATCAGCATTCCGATAGCAATTACAGCTCGCTTTGAAAAAAAAAATCAATTACAAAAGCATAACGGGCACTCTACTCGCGTGCCGCCCTGGTCATCGAATTATCGATTCCGCTCGCGTCGATCTCGGGGCGCAGGTGCCTCTCGATATTATACAGTGAGAACCAGCCGAAAATTACCGACTGTATTAAGATAACAACACACGGCGAGAGATGATCGCGGAACCGCGTCCCTGTATATATAATTCGCAACCGCTTCCTTCCGCTGCGTGAACAATCCCGCATATGAATTATGACAGTGATACTCGCGGGGCCGGACCCGTTAATGAGGCCCCGAGAAGGTGCAAAGTCGTGCAGGGCAAGAGGCAGCTGTGCGGCAAATCTGATAAAGCTCTCTTTCTGGCTTGGCTCATCGCTTATTTCATCGGGAGGCTTGTGTATAGGCTTGGACTATACTATATACATGCGCTCGATAATGGGGCCCCGAGCGGATGGGCATTTCGTGGTAAAATCGGGGTCCTACATATATGCGAGGAAATAAATGTATAACGAGGATTCGAATGTGTTTTTTCGAGTTTAGATTCAACTGCCCGGAGACAGGTGTGTTTTATACTCTTATATAGTATATAGATCGATGGCATCGAGGCACGATGAGTAGAAAATCCATTGAGCGTATACTGCGCTGCATATACATAATAAAAATAGATCGCCGCAATCGACATTTACACAGCCACAAAAGCCTCCGCACATTCAGCTCGCGCGCAACGACGACATTTCCCCATCCTTGTATATATACATACACCTCTCACTCATTCATCTCCGCAGCAGTCGTCAAGCCGGTGTATATAAAAAAGTAGATCGAGCACCGGCCACAATAGTCCAACAACAGCAGCAGCTCGGCAGCAGCCGCGAAAAACAGCGTAATTCCCGCCGCTTGAAATGACAGTTGCATTATTGGCGTCGCGTCAGTATAGTCGCGGTATAATATAAAAAGCGATCGTTACGCGCTCCGCGCAAACTCCTTATCGCCCCCGCGAGCTCGTGTTTATTTCATCGCCGCGTTACTTTTTATTGTACGATGCTGTTGCTATACTGTTGCTCTTGATATATATACACACGCGTGCGATGTGTATTATGTATATGTATATATATACTTTTGTCCAACGATCTCTTCTGAGCGAGAAACAAAGTGCGTGCACGTCCGCTGAAATGTATACATAGAACGTGTAACGATGTATGTTATACGTTTCAGAGGAATGTAAATTTCCCTCTCAAGAGAGAGAGAGAGTGAGAGAGAGAGAGAGAGAGAGAGAGAGAGAGTGAGAGAGAGAGTGAGAGAGAAGAACCAGTGATGTGGGAGTTGAGAGAAGGAATTTTATTTAACGGCCTCTTCGGACTAAGTTGGGTATTACGTTTAGGTACTTTTTTAACGTCGAACGTGTACATCATACACGTCGATTTCACTCGTTATACGTGAGAAAAGTTGAAATATCATCGTTAATTGGCAACAACCCCACGGACACGTACCTTTCATACGCAGATAGAGCCTGCTTTTTATAAAAGCCGAACGCAATTAACATAGCAGAGTACACGCATTTGAAATGCAAATGTATATATATCGGCAAGGGTATATATAGTATAGTAATATAAAACGACGCAAAAAGACGTACGCAGTCGCTATCAGCCCCAACGCGATAAAGCCTCGCGCGCGACTCGACGCCATTATCCGTTCTTGCGGTCGATAAGAAAAGAAATCAGCTGCGCGCGCGTGCGGCTAATTTGCATGCGACACCTGCGCCCGAGTCATCGACGCGCACATCCCTTCGCAGATACGAATCGTCCTCTCTGTGATATGGTAGCATGTGTGTCTCTGTGTGCGTGTGTGTGTAAAAGAGCCAAATCCTCTACGCGTCAACGTTGGCTTACACACGCACATACACACACATATATATAGCACACAGAGCTCGAAAGAGAGAAGCGGGAGCGGCAGCGGGTGTAGAGGGAGAGATGCTGTCTGCAGCATCGCCGAGAGATGCGATCAATATTATACTCTCTCTCTCTCTCTCTCTCTCTCTCTCTCTTTCTCTATCTCTCTCTCTCTCGGCTCCCTCTATCTCTCCGCCCCCGCGAAAGCGGTCTGCAGTGACGTAGCGCTATCGCGGGACGCCATCTTGCCATCAGACAAACGCGCGCTCTCGAGCTACTGGCTGTACTACTACTACTGCTACTGCTACTGCTACTGCTACTACTACCCGATGGGAAATGTTCAAGTTGGAGGAGTCGAAGGGAAATTTCAAACTTGTGGGTGGTTGGGAATTAATTGGATTTTTCGACGGGTGGAGGGTTGCATTTGGTGAGGCTTTTTTCCTCGGGAGAGAAGGCGCATGAATGGCTGTTTATTCGCAGTCTTTCGAAGAGAAAAAAGTACGGATGATTAAAAAAATCGGGGATACGGCTTAAATTGAGCTTATTTTCATCTTTGTGCCTTAATGTTATATATATATACAAGAACATATACTTTGGCGATAGAAAATTTATAACGAGAATCTCCAAGTTAAATTCGCTCTCGAGCCACGAAATATCAAAGTGAATTTCAAACTTTAAAAACACATTTCCGTTGAGTATAAATATATAACAGCAAAGCTCGACGCGCCGCAACCATGCCACAATTTATTCCCGCAAATGCTCCATCAGCAGTCGCAGACCATATGCAGCGATCTCTTGAACAATCTTTAACCACACTCTCCGAAAACATTGCCGAGTGCATAATTACGCGCGTCAATCAAATAATCGTTATACCCCCCCCCTCCTTTATTTTGCACAAAAACAAGCTAGACCTCAGCGCAAGTCCACCCTCGTGTGGTCCAGCGCACGTTCGCAAACTTCGACGTGTGCATCTCGCATGCCGTATATATACTCTCTTTCGAGGGCGTCCTCGAGTAAAAACAAGTGCGCATTGTGGGTCACGCGCTGGCACTCTACACAGATGCCGCGCGAGCACTCGAGCTTCTCTCTCCTATGCGCTGTGGTTACTCGACGCTGTGTATAGGTATATACTGCAGTCGTTTATTGTCGGCCGCATATGCTTCGAATCAGATAATTGAACATTTTTTTCCTTCGAGTCGTTATTGCAGGATGTATAATGGTTTGATTTGTAGGTATATGGAGTTGTTGCGTGTACGTGTGTGTGTGAGAGGATTATTGATGGTCTACGAGAAGTGGCAGTCAGATGCGATCGTTGTGCTTTTCTACGGCTTTTTCTCTGATTGCTCGGCGCTGAGAGAGTAATAGCTGGGATTGTATAGTTGGCTGAATAAGAGAAGAACTCGACGATTGCATGAAAGAATTGCTCTATTAGTTACACCTTCCGCGTATTCGACATGTTATCGTCGTAACTATAATGCTTCGATTTTATTAACGAACGTCGGCCAATGACAACATCGATTTTCTATATATACCATCGCAAAAGATTTTGATAAGCGAAATGCGGTATATAAAAAGTAGAGGTAACCGATCAAAATAAAAGAATAATCATCCGCAACAGTCCAACGTAAAATCACCATCGCGACCCTCGCAGACAATAAATTCATCGGTACACACCTCTCCAAGAGCCATCAGCCTCCGAGAAAGCGAATTTCCTCGCCATGTGGGTACGGGTGGGTTGCGAGCCAAACCTTATACCAAGACAATGAGCTCGGGACACCGCGTCGAGCATGTATACCTACCTATATATGTATATATATATTGGATCCTCCGCTATACGGGAACATCTGAATGCACACGCGTAAAGAGACGACGGCATCGGCGACCACATAATACACGGGCGTAAGACGAGTTTGCGCTGAAATTGAAAGCTTTGTCTGGCGCCTCCACGTAAGTTCGAACAATGATGCTTAACTACCGCCGCCGTCGGCCCGCGTCAATGGCACTCGGGGATCGAGGTGTATGCTGCGATGTAGTATATGTATACAGGGTGGGGAAACGAGTCTTCAGTAGTATATATATATGAAGGGATCGTTCGACATTCGGAGACAGTGCTGAATTTTTCGTTTCTTATTATATATTGGAAGGCTTTTCGCTCGATTCGCGATTCTCGTATGTTTGGATTATTTGTACAGATAAATGTCGTTGATGAAATGAAAAATGTGATTAATGAATCTATTCTAGACCAGCACGTAGCTGCTGTACGACCTAACATCAGTGACTTTACAGGGAATTGATGTAATATTAATCAATGCAATTATAAATAATTGCACCGATTGATTATTTATCAACTATCACGAAAACATAAAAAATTGCAACAACATGTGCAAAAGCAACTCTCTCACGCTCCCTAAAAACCTCTCGACAAACTCACTTCTTCCCTAGCTTCCCGACTATCAGGGTGGCGCACTTCTGGCTCTATACGTGACATCCGAGTCAGCTCTGAAGAGACCTGGCCGCGGAGTTGTATCCGGGTTCGCAGAGGCTACACGGCGATCCGGACGGAACTTCGACTCCGGAGGTCCCCGCGAGTGCTACGGGCAACCCCCACGCGAGCCTCGACCTTGTCAAGAGGGAAATCCGCTTCCT
Source organism: Muscidifurax raptorellus (assembly GCA_020010945.3). Classification (NCBI taxonomy): domain Eukaryota; kingdom Metazoa; phylum Arthropoda; class Insecta; order Hymenoptera; family Pteromalidae; genus Muscidifurax; species Muscidifurax raptorellus. The sequence goes on along the minus strand of CM052077.1, from coordinate 16,790,912 downwards.
GCCACATAGAGAACCACCCCCTGACTCTTGGCTACTCTGTTTGTTGTTGGTGATATGGATAAAGTGATAAGGGGTTGGTTTTCATACAAATAGAGGGTCGATGGGTGGCCTTTTGATAAAAAGTTGTATGCAATGTGCTTTGGTACTGATTCACAATCAAGTTACAGACTCTGCGTGTATACTTCTTGTATTACGTTAAAAAACTAAAATATTTATGAAATCAGTAGTAACATACCGTGAAATGTCTGATGTAGTAGTCTAGTCCGTAACTATATGCCGATACAAAAGATAACGAGGTATAAAAATATATTCTATCGTATAATTCTATCATCTCCAACAATGTATTTTTTTTTTATGTAACTAGTTCACAAACTAAAAATACGAGATTATTAATGTCTATGCATGCAGTGATAATTATTATAATCAATGCACATAATAACACACTGCTATCATGAATGCAAAAATGCTCGCAAAAATAAATTATCCAAAGATTTATAAAAAAAAGAATAATGATCATCCATTACATTATTTTTGCGAAGTAGATGATATAATTTTATATTTTACACGTGTGTTGTATACGGTATGTTTGGGCAATCCGTTGGGTAAAAAATAGTGAACATTGAAAATTAAATCGTTCACACTACGTTTCTTTGTATTTATTTAATTATCATTTGCAAAAAACGTATAATTATCAACGCGAGCATGTACATTGGGTATAAATGAATATATAATTTTAGATATAAAATTTTAATTTAACCGTAATTTTTAAGTCACAATGATCCCATTTAATTAACACACGTTCACCAATAATAATGATGAAATTTCTAATATCAGATAGTATTTTTTAAATTATTGCTCTATCAGTTACTACTACTTATTGATAAGTTAGACGATAATTGCTCAATTCACGCAGTAAATCTTGTAACACAGGTTTGACAACCGTGAAAACTACTGTGTAGTATTCTGTTTGCATTGTCTACTGGTTGATTACGTTGACTTAGTAGGTTCACGCGTTAAATATTTTTTCTGTAGATTTAAAAGTATAGAATAATTATAAAAAATTGCATAAAATAAATCATAAAAGAAATAGATAATGATAAGCAATAAATACGTACCAAACATTGAGCAATATCATACTCATTATCCTCCTTTTTGAAACATATATCTGTACAAATCAGGATGGGCTCCTCAAATGAACCAAAGTCTTTTCGATGGTTGACGAACGCTCTTACTATAATCTTGCACGCTTTTCGAATCTTCAAAATAATGTTAGATAAATAATTATAAATATTATTATAAATAATATGGATGATTTGCTTACGTCAATTGTAGGAAAAACTGGCATAGTCACATCTTCGGCACCTTTTACAACATCTTCAGCATTTACAATCAAAGCGATGGCGTAAAAAACAATACCAAATACCGTTGCATAACGTAAAAACATTTTTGCAGGAATATAGGATTTCAACCTCGAAGTAAAAGTATAACTGTGTGCCAATAATTTCTGCGATGACCTTTATACTTGAAGCAATTCGCAAATTTACGTAAAATTTTATGAATATATATACATATAAAAATTACAATAATAAAACTTGACAGTGGCAAACATCACGTTTTCAGCCGAAGTGTTGTATCTTTACAAAAATTTCGAGAGCTTCACTGATCAGATAATTGATAAGCATATATAAAGCTAACCAACAAGCAGGAATTTGATGTAAAAATTTAAAATGAAATCAGAAGAAAACAGCTTCAATTTAAGCCTTCAATGGTTAATAATGACCGCTCGGGTAAAAAGTTATAAGTATTTCTAAGCTACTATTTTTAACGATTTTTTTGAAAATTATTGCTTATTTTCCATACTTTCATTCTAGTAATATTTTACATTTATGCCCCCCAGACATTAAATATATGCCGTAGAAAAATGGTTACTTCACCTTCATTTTTCCCATTTCAAATTCCCATAAGAGAATTCGAACTTGATCGGCAAAAAGTTTGGTATATACAGGTAGCGAGTTGTTTAGATGACCGTTGATTTACATGTGTATACGAGTGTATAACAGATGGCGCATACGCCATAAATCCACGGCTGTAGAAATTCGACGACAAAGTAAACTTTCGATTATGCGCATGGTAATATGGACGGTGCAAGTAAAACTAATTGTATGGATTGTATGGGTTGAAATTTATTAATAACTGCCATGTTATTAGTATTTTACCTGATTATACAAATTTTTTTTTAAATTCTTTTTTTATTTAATGAATGTCTTTAATTACATTACATTTTTAGAGAGAACTAATGTACAAATTGATGAGATTTAAATTATGTTCTTTTCAATATTCATAAAACGGCTCACTTCAAAATCATAAACAAATTACGTATTTTTCTTGGTTCCACTTTAATTAGACGTAGGAAATTAGGTAGCTGAAGTACATTTCTTCAGTTTAAAATTTTGCTGCATTAACAAAAATAAATTATTAAATAAATACATAAAAAATGAAAGAACTGTAAACTAATCCATACATACCAAACACTCGCTGCCTTCTTGTGCACTTCTTTGTTTATTCAAACAAGTATGAGCGCATAGAGTTACTGCCTGTTCAAGAGTGAAATTGTCTGCTTCATAATCCACAAAGGCAAGAATCAACGCCTCACAAGCTTTCCGCGACTTCAAGGGAATATTTTCAAATGTATATATTAATAAGAAATAAACATCTAAATCAACACTCGGAAATTCATTTACTTACAAGAATTTTCTCTTTCACGGCTTCTACTTCTGGCGGTAATTTTGAGTTGACGGTAACAACGAGTGCGAAAATTACAAAACTAGTGCATACAGCAAAATGTGAAAACATATTCGTAAACTTTGGTAACATTAAAAAAATGAGAACAAATGTTTGGTAACTAAAATGTATATTTTTGTGAAACTATAATAATACCCGGGTTTATCAAGTAAATGAATATTGTTTCAATTTATATACGTTATATACGCACTATAAATATCACAACTCAGAAGCGACCTCGTTTCAAAAAAGTTGTAAAAAATGTTTGTAACTTGAAGCATGACCTCAAAGTAAAAGTATAACGCATGACAATAAGCTTTGGCCTATACACTTGAAGCGTTTAGCGATTTCACATAAATTTTTATGAATATATATAGATAAAAATTACAATAAAACTAGATATGGCAAACATCAAGTTTTCTGTCATAAAATAACAATATGCGGCATTATTTTTGTAACCGATCTATTGTATCTTTATAAAAATTTGGCGAGCTCTATAAAACTGATCAAAATATAAGTATTATTTTCGGTGACCATTAATATCTCTTTATGTCCTAACCTAACCTTACCCTATCTTTTCTCCTGATTCCATTCTCTCTTTGCATCGATTTTAGATTTCCTCTATTTTTACTAATTCCGTGACTGAATAAAAAACAGATGCTTGCGTGTGATAAATTTGCATTTTCCAAATGATTATACGGATGGGCTGGAAATCGGCAGAGATACAGCACGGTGCACATAGTTGAGCAGTGTACGATACAGTATATTTGTACGATCAATATTGTTGTAACAGTAGCGGAAACCTATGCGCTGCTGATGAGTATTTTTTTATACGAAATGTATTATTATTTATTCTCTTACTGTCACAATTTTAAAGATGAGAAATTTCTTCAAGGACCAACGTAAAGGATTGCGTATTACTGTTTCTATTCATAAAACTATATACTATACGTAATTCAATAATTTATATGATTCCGCAGTTTTCAAAATGTAAAAAAAAATCATAACAAATGGATTTAAATTTTTTGACTGAAGCTGCATCGGTATAATTTTGTAAATGAATTTGATAAATCTTTTACGAAAAATTGCGCCAATAGACTGGATATTTGCGGGAGTCACAGACAACTTCAATGAAAGATCCACCTCTCATGCCCAGTCACCGAATCGATCAGCCCGAACAAACGTCCAAATCGTTCGTACAATTAATTCCCTCACTTCATGCTTCGAATAATTTTCTAAATTGAAATTACCTCCAAAGACCAGCTATCTTCAGTAGTCCTCATACATAACACATGTACGGCGCATCAGGCAGTACAGTAAAGCTACCTATGCATATATATACACACACACACGAGTAGTCCTTATCGAGGCCGCAGCTGCGCGCGATCGTTCCTGCAGTAGCATTTCGGCAATTAGTGCAGCGACTCGCGATCCTCGAGTGATTCGATCCGGGCACCTCCCTCATATACATACATATACACGCGTGTATAACGGATGACGCGCCGCGCGCGCGCACACACACGTATCTCCTCGCCATAAATCCGCGGCTATTTTGCCGTCGCTCGCGATTTAACGCAGAGGGAGCGAGAGAGAGAGAGAGAGAGAGAGAGAGAGAGAGAGAGAGAGAGAGAAGAGAGATTACGTGTTACCGTGTCACGCGGCAGGCGCTTGAGGAATTTATGCTTAGGCCGATATCTGACGCGGCTATGCAAAACGCCTAGTGTGTAGTATGTGTGTGGCAGCGACGGTAGCCTAAGATTGCGTTGCTTGATTGTTGCGGCGGCGGCGATGGAGGAGGGCGAGAGAGCGAAAGCGTAAATTTATAACGCCCCCTAAGGCGAATAAATATCCCGGCCCGCGAGACTCGGCTGCTATGGAAAAGAGGGTTATCGGAAACTCTGCTACATGGAGCTTCTTTTCCCTTTGTTGTTTCGCCGATTGTTGCGTGGGTGCAGCTCGACGGGGAAACTGCGTTGCAGATGTAAACGTTCACAAAAAATAATTCCTAATTACGTAGCGTTGCTCGTTAGCCTCCGCGCACTCGCGATCATATGTATAAGGACGCAATTAAGTGAATTATCGTCTTGTCGCGCGAGACTTGCGAAGAAGCGTAATTTATGAAGCACGACTACGTATATATATATAAGCATACGCAGCTCCGGCCTTCTGAAGACAGAAATAAGAATCGGCGGCGTGTACATAATGGCGACGCCGCGCGAGACTTACCTGAATTGTCGCCGGACACGAGAGCCTTCGCGACTTGAGAGAGAGAGAGAGAGAAGGGAGATAACGCTTGCTCGAGAGTGCGTGCGCGGGGGCGTTGCGAGCCGCGCGACCTGGAGAACACCAATGGGAGAGAAGCCGCGGCTCGCGTGACGGACTCCCTTTTCCACGCTTTGGAGAACGCTCCACCCGTCAGCTCTCTCTTTCTCTCTCTCTCTCTCTCTTCTGCTCGTGGTATAACCAACTGAGCTGAGAGGTATATAGAAAAGGCTTCGAGTCTCTATATATATACACGCCTCGGTGTAAGAGGGAATAATTCGCGATGGGAACAAAGAAGCGAAGACTGTGGGCGATGCAGTCGATGAGGAGTATGTCTTATATAGGAGTAGAGAAAGACGGACTCGTTTTGGCTTCTGGAATATTATACATGCTTGTCTCTTATTAATGAGCGAGATGTCCATCTGTACTAATATGCTAATGGAGAACCGAACGACGACCAGCTGAAAATTGTCGGTTATAAAATATTACGCATACGACATCTCTCATGTTGATTAAAGAATCCGCTCTGTTATACGACAAAACGTCCGAGCAGATATTCGAAGAAAGACGCGATTAATATTAAACACGCAACACACGCGCATGTGTGTGCGTCCGTCTCGTCTCTCGCCGCAGCCACCTACCTCGCGTAACGATCTTTTTTTTCTTCATGAATTGAACGAGTTTCCCGTTGCGCGCGCGCGCGCGCTGGTTTCTTCGAAATCATTTATATAAAGCGCTGCACGCATCAGCAGCAACGTCCGCTTGTAACAACTGTCAGGCTGAACTAATGGCTCGTGGACCGAATCTCGGTGCATCGATCGCGCGCGCACGCGTATCTCTTAAAAACATATATACATATAACATCATCGCAGAAGCTGAGGTTTATTAATGACGAGGACGAACTTGCCGTTGTCGTTGTGTGCGTGAAATGAAATCGTTGCTACATACGGTTCTATGAATCGCGCATTCACGGAAGCAGGCTAACTGTACATTGCCCGATCGCGCTACCGTAATTACGCACGCAGTCCTGTATCACAATGAGCTAATATTTTCATCAAACCACGTTACATCACAGCTCTATTCATAATAGCCGACACCCCGCAATATATACGCACCGACTTCAAACCCCTCCACGGACTCGATCCTTTCCTCATATATATGCATCTACAACACTATACGTCTCGCGTGTAATAATGGCGTGAGCTCTCGCAGAGTGTTGTGTATACCCTCTCCTCTACCTCCGCGGCTCCAATAACGAGAGGAGAGAAACCTCTCTCGCGCGAGCAAAGAGTTCACGCCTCCTTCCTCCGCGAGATACTGAGAGACTGTTCCCACATTGTCGGATCTCAGGTATATAGTATATACCCCTGCTTCTACCGATGATACATGCGACGGCTTGATAAACGGTGTAAAACGCAATTTCTCCGGCTGTTTTAACGGCAGGTGTATCGTTGCCGCAAAGCTTTAACGAGAGATCCTGAGAAATTGATTGATTGGTGGGATTGCCAGGTTTCCGGGAGATATATACTCTAAGCTCGTTAATACCTTCAGCGGAGTTGATGTGTGCACAGTTGTATACTATCGGCGAGGCTATGATCTGCGCATCAGATTATTTTAGAGCGTGGACAAGGTGTGGAAAAAACGAAAATATCGTGCACGTGCTGCATAAAGTACGTAAATAATTTGCAGATAAGTGGAAGTCAATTTATTTACTGGCAAAGAGAGAATAACAGGAAAATTGATCGCGATGAGTTGTCACCGGTTCGGTATCTATATCCACGTTGATACCCTGTTATGCGAATCGTACAAAACAAATGATAAACCGTCGAATCAAGATACTAATTTCTTTTGGTAAAAATAAACTAATTAGCGATAATGCAAAACCTAAATAGATAACGAGAACATTTAATCAGCATGATTGCCGCAGATAACGCGACAACTGATTAACTCCATAATCTCGTCACCTGCAAACACAAATTTCGACGAGCGATAAGCCGCTCAGAAGCACAAAGAAACACAGCTCTCACTCGAGCAGCAAAACAAAACGCTCGAAGCAATAAAAAAGACGACTGAAAACTCCCCGAAAAACAACGAATAGAAGCAGACGTACAACCGTGTGTACGATATAAAATGCCCAGAGAGAGAGAGAGAGAGAGAGAGAGAGAGACGCCGATAGCATCTCAGCTGGGGGTACATCACGACCTGCGCCGCACACACACACGCGCGGATTTATCACTTTGCGCGCGAGTCCCATCGACGAAATATCACGGAACCAGCAGCAGCAGTGGCAGCAGCTCCTCGTTAGAAATCGGACGTACATACGTGTGTACGTACGTAGACCGTAAGAGAGAGAAAGAGAAAGAGCTTCTCCCCGTCATAATCAGCTCTGGGTCATCGCGGAATTCCGCGCGCGGGAGATCGAGATGACTGTAGTCCTACTCGCGCGCTCGATATGAGAATATTCGCCGAGTGTGCAGGCAGCGAGTCTCGTGTGCTTTATCGATCTCTCTCTCTTTCTCTCTCTCTCTCTCTCTCTCTCTCTCTCTCTCTCTCTCTCTCTCTCTCTCTCTCTCTCTCTCTCGCTCATGCTTGTCTTCGAGAAGGAATGCTGTCCGCGAAGCGAGAGAGAGAGAGAGAGAGATATGGTATATAAGGGGTTATATACACGGGGTTTATCGTATAATTGAGGCTATAAACGTCCTTATTAAAGTTGCCGGGCACGCGATAGCTCGGCTGAGGTATTTGGATTTTTGTCGACAGCCTCTTCCAACTGGTGTTCTCCCTTCGGTTAGTGGTGATAGATTGGAAAACGCGATTCTTTTCGATATTTTTTAACATTGCAGTCAAGATTTTGTCTTGCTGGTTCGTGTGTATATAGTTAGTATATAGTTTTGTGAAATGCGTAAAAGGACAAGTCGAATGTTATGTTGTCTTCTTTGAATAGTGCATGATTATTCAGAGGCTTTAATGACTTATATGTAAACGTTTTTATAAACGTATAACAAATATTAAATATTATTTAACAAAGTAATCTTATGATGGATTGAACTGGATACTTTAGAAGTATCGTTTATATAGTATATACGTTTATATAGTTATAAGCCTACTCCACCATCCTCTTTTGCATAACCTAAATGATAATCAATACGAACTTCTGAAGTTGCTTCGATCTACGAACGACTTTATCTTAATTTTGTATGTCTTTCGAATCTCGCATAGAAAATAAATTTATATATTAGGTGGATTTATTGTAAATGTATGTTATTATTCTTAGAATAGCTAAATCAGAGCGTCTCCAACACCCACGACGTACACAAGAAGCTATCGCAAAGCACAAGATCGATTACTGTTGTGTAACGGAAAAACATCTTTGATAAGTATAATCTGAACAACAAAACACAAATAAAACTGTGCTGAAGATTTTTAGAATGATGATTTACGTTTATAGAACAAATTTATCGGATAGGCTCCGCAACTTAAATATACAACGGATAATAAAAATTACAATGAAATTAGACATTAGTATTGTTTTACCTGGGCAACGATTATTGACTATTTTTTCATACTTTGCAACTCCCACATCTATTGATAATGTATTTCCATTATACGAATAAAAAAAATTTAGAGAACAATACCAAAAGAATCAATATAATTTCCTGTACAGTCAATACCACCGCAACATCACCTGGTTGATATTGACAGAGTTTGACGTAGTTCTGGAATTTTCGACTTTTGAACAAAATATGTTATCAGCAGACAAGACGGGAAGCTGAATTCCATAAAGTTAAATTCAAGGTTCATCGCATTTCGAGTCTGTATTTGAATTCGCGTCCACGTGGAAATTGCGTAAGCCACGTCCAATGTTGCACGACATTGTCGCGTCTGATATGCGATCTAAAATTAAGATTTCTTGCAACGTCCTCGTATTCCATGAAATGAAGTCTATACTCGGACGCGAAGAAAAATAATGAAGTCATGAATTCCGTACTGCCAGGCATCGAAAAGCGAACAATCACTCAAGAACGCTATGCGCGTCCGCACAGCAGCGGCAGCATATATACACGTCGGTACAAATTTTTCTCGATGCATCGTTCCACTTATCCCCTTAACCTTCTCGACGCGTTCGAAATGTCACGACAACAATGACGCTCGATCGACGATCCTCTCAAGCCTGAGACACTGACAGGGAAAGAGTCAAATGAGTTCGGAGACTAAACGAGAGAGGCCCACAGTCCTTCCTTTTCACTATACATGCACACACACGCACACAGCGCTGCGCATCTTACCGATAAGATCGACTGCTACTCGCTCCCTCCTACCTCTCTTCAAATCCTTGCCTTTGAAACATAATGACAGTCGCTAAGCAGAACGCCGAGTAGACGGAGAATGAGAAAGAGAGCTCTGGATATGGAAAGAGGATGGGTGTCGCATGATTGAAAGGTTTGTTGCAACCAGATCGGCTATCGATCGGAAGTCTCGCTCGCACTTACCTCTCCATACACACGCCATGAGTCCGTAAAAAAAGACGAGCAGAAGCAGCAACAGCAGCACTGGAGAAGAAAAGGTGAGCGAGTCCCGCGAGGGTTATTCATCCCCGAGCTCGCGTCTATATATATATGCGTGTAGATATATACAGCAGTCGAGAGAGATCACGTGGATCGATAATAATGTATGAAGATGCCAAGCTTCGTCGCTGTGCTGTCGATTATCCCACGAGAAGGGAGAGAAGAGAGAGAGAGAGAGCGCAGTAGTGCATGGGCTTGTCGTTGCATGCACGCATAAGTATTTATATAGAGAGGACTGCGAGAGATAACGATATTGAGATATTGAGCCTCTCAAAAGTCAGCTCCTTCAGTTATTAGTCGAAGGAGATGAAGCTCTTGTAGCTTTTTTCGGATGCATTTATGCGCTCATCGCTGCAGACTGAAGATGCATTGTAATGGACTATACTACTGGATGTATAAGCGAGGATTTAGAAACGCATTGAATTTCGAAGACATAAAGGAAACTTCCGATTATGCACATGGTAATGTGGATAAAGCGCGCAAGACTAATCTTATATGGGAAGAAGAAAATTAATATTATTGAAAAGGGAAAAAGTTTATTTACATTTTACAGAGATCTTCGGGTGCAAAAAAAACCATAGACGAATTACGAATTTTTCCTTATTCCACTTCACACGTATAAGTAATTAGATATTTGAAGTGCATTTCTTCAGTTTGAAATTTTGCTACATAAACACAAATAAAAGATTAAATATATAAATACATACAAAAAATGAAAGAGCTGTAAACTAATGCACACATACCAAACATTCGCCGCCTTCTTGTGCACTTCTTTGTTTATTCAAACAAGCATGAGCGCACAGAGTTACTGCCTGTTCAAGAGTGAGATTGTCTGCTTCATAATCTACGAAAGCAAGAATCAATGCTTCACAAGCTTTTCGCGTCTACAAGGCAAAATTTCAAAACGTATTAATACAAAAAATTAACATGTTTATAAAAGCTTGGATATATAGATTTACTTACCAGAACTTTCTCTTTTACAGCTTCTATTTCCGGCGCTAATTCTGAGTTGACGATGAGAACGAGGGCAAAAAGCACAAAACTAATGCATGCAGCGTGACGAGAAAACATGTTCGTAAACTTTGGTAAAAATTATAGATAAACGAACAAGAACACTGTACTGAACGAGTAAATGTTCTGTTTTATCGAGTACACGAATACTTTTTCAGTTTATATACAAGTTGATACACACTATAAATATCACTATTTTTAAGCAATCCCCTTCCAAAATAGGTATGACTGTTTTCACACAAAGCAATACTTTATCAATAAAAAGGAAAACCTGCCTTTTATCAGAGATACTTTCTGGAATAGTGTTTGAATTGAAATAAAACAGTATTTCAATATCTGGCGTTGTCTCTACTTAAAAGAAGTACGATAATTTTGGCAGGTATATCCTGTTTTTTATGAAACGTTTGACTTTTAAGATCTAAAATAAAAATAGACGAAGCTATATGAATATAGATTTTATTACACACGTTACATAAAGTGAGTATATATAGCGTACCGCGTATTCGGAATTGAATTTTATAAAATAACTAAAAAGTCACCACACATCATCTATATAATATAGCTTCCGAAAGAATTCATAACAATTAAATGACTGGAAGAACTATCAATTCGTGAAGTTGCAGCTAATTTGAATAATACTTTAAGCTTGTTTCTATGGCATCTATTTATTTCATAACGTCGGTATATGCATTGCTTTACTGTATAAAAATATCGATCCGTTTCACAAAAGAGTTGTGTATACAACTATACATAAACTCGTATATAACGGTGTTTGCGACCACTCAAATCAAAATGTATGTAAAAACTTAAAAAAAAGCTTAAAAAAAGAAGAACAGCTTCAACGGCAAGCCTTACGCTTTGCCATAAATAATCTATTTATGACGCATGAAAAATTGCGCTCTTCGACACGCGCCGCAAACCGACCAACAAAAATGAAAAAGAAAATCCGCATCGCAGGAGAATTTCCCATACAAAGAAGAGCAGAGCTCAGCGCCATAACTCGACGACTCTGCGGCAAAGCCGTATGCAGTCGAGACGGAACACCGAAGTTTCCCATATCAGGCATGCAAAGCCTGATGTATGGATGTTGCTCTTCTCACAGGCATAACGCCCACCGCCTCTACTGTTTCGCGCGCGCGCGCACACACAGCCAAGTCACCCCTAATGTCCGGATTAGCGGGGACTGGCACGCGCATAGGTATAGACGATCGAGCTACTGGCGCAGGAGCTCGACGCCGAGAGTTAAGCGTCGATTAATTGTTATTTAGCGAGTCAGACGAGTTTGATCGATTGGGGATCGACGCGGACCAGAGAGTGCAAGGGGTGGCGTTCATCAGTCGATGTTTTCGCTCGAAGTGTCGTTTTGCAAATCTTTGAATAATAATTTATTAGGTCTGGGGGTCACAATACGTAACGTGACGTTCATCTTTGTGATGAATCATTGCTCGATGCTTTGTAGCATGCTGTTTTTTACCTCGCCTCTCCCACGTCTCTCAAAAAGCATACTCTAAATATAAAAATAATCGTCGAACAGTATACATTTTATAAAATACAAGTAATTTTTTTATATACTTGTACAATCGAAAAAAAAACAAATTCCATAAAGATCCCCGACGAGGCGCGAAACAAATCCCCAAAATCCGCAGGCAAAAGTCAAGTCAGCGCACTCGTCTGTCATCGGGAGCTTAACCAAGCAAACTGAGAATCAGACCGGCCCATTCAAACTAAGCTGCATCGAGACTCGAAACGCGTAATTCAACACACACGCACACATGCTTGTAGCGTAAGCAAATACTCGATCCGAACCAACGACGAGAGAAAGAACAAAAATGGCTTCTCTCCACACACGCACACACCCTAACGCATGCATATATATACGCGCGTGCCTCCACGTAATCCGACGAGGAGGAGAGTCGAGGGTGCGACGGGCCACGTGCCGTTCGCTCTCTGTGGGATCGTTTAGCAGCGCACAAGGGCGAATCGAGAAGAAGGAATATAAGGGAGAGAGAGTCAGTGACGTCGCGCAGAGATTAAGTCCGTTCTCGAGCTCGAGTGCGATAATGCCAACGACAACAAATGCCGCCGAAGCCTATGGATTATATAGGAGGGTGGAGGGTCGATGAGACGTTTTGGGCGACGAGAAGATCCCGAGCTATATATATAAACACACTTGGTTTGGTTTTTTGCGAAGATCGAGGGTTGTTCGGATTTTCTGGCGACGTTTCCGATTCGATTTATTTGGAATAGATTGCTTTCTATACTGTGTATAAATAAAAGAGTATATATTTAAAATAAAATACGAAACTCATTTTAAAATCAAAGACAATAAACAATAGTCGCGAAATTCCCATCGTGCCGCGCAACCCACGCAGTTCCCAAAGTATAACATGACACGAAAGAATCATGAGCACAACCTTCAATTATTTCCCACCTCATCCTCCTTGGTTTTACAAACCGTCTCGCGTTACAATCATCGCCGCCGACGCGCAAATCTCGCGTACATACATATGCACGAGACATATACACAGGCTCTCTTTCTCTCGCCTGCGCGCAAAGACGGCCGACATATTGTTCTCCGACGGATGCTGTCCGACGCGGTGGTGGACCCCCCATGGGAACATTTCACACCGGTAACCACCGACCCTTCGGATCAGGTCTCTCTCTCTCTCTCTCTCTCTCTCTCTCTCTCTCTCTCTCTCTTTCTCCCTTTGGTTATATATACACGCAGCCGAGTAGTCGATTTAGTTAGGGATGGTTTACCCACAGATTTATCGCGGCGCCTTCTACCCCCCCGAAAAGCCAGCGCTATATCGCCCTATTATACCTTTTTTTCTCTCTCTCTCTCTCTCGTTCCTCCATACATGGTGCTAGATGACGTGTACGAAATTATTATCTGCACGATTTTTTTTCTTTCGAGTATGTATGCTCCGCTGAGTTTTCATGAGCCAAACGTGTGCGGCGTGAATCGAGAATGTCTCTCCGCATGAAATTTCACATTTCCGAGTTTATACATCAAAGCGTCATCAGTTCGGTGTAATAGAAAGCACACATATACATATATGCGCTATCAATTTTTCTGAGCGCAGGTGCAGTCCACCCCGGGCTCATCGCTCACGTGTCCGGCGTATGCAAAATTCGGCAACACCTCTCGCGAGTGCCATATTCTGCCTCGCGGACTCGTGTACACTATCAATTAAAGCTCCGCGCGCGAGAGTCTCGCGCGTCCGGAGAGAGAAGAGGGTGTGTCCTATACTCCTCGCGCCAAGTTAATATACGGTACCGCGTCTCGATTGTGTCTCGCGCACATACACACACCCACATACTTACACACATATGTATAAGATACATGGTACGTTTGTTTCTCTTATTTTTCGGCCGAGCTATAGGGCACGAACGAGCGCATATGTGAGAGCGGAGAGATGAAGATAGTATATATGCGGCGAGGGGCGGGTATATATACAGGTAATATATAAATCGTCGAGCCGCGAGAGACACAATGCGAGTCGGGCCGTTTTATAAGGTGCTAAGCAAATTATTGTTGGGAACAAAGGTGCGCTGCAGCTCGTGTGTCGATGTCGGGTATGGGCTTCTTAAGGTGCCGGGGATTCGAGTTAGCGCGGGCTTATCGCTTCGAGAGGTGCGATGGGATGATTTCGTGGTATATTGATCGCGATGAAAAGAAAAAAAACGATAGGATTTTTATTACTATTGATTGAAAACACAAAATCTGTAACAGTCCACTGCAGCACTCGAGAAAGAGCACATGAAACCTCTCCCTCCCAACATTCCTTCTCCGGTAAAAATCGTAAGTTCCGCGAAGCTACATAACGCATCCGGACGATCATTGCTTCTCTCTTATAACAGTACACCCTCGGCCATAATATTCACTGGCTCATTTTTTCTCTCTCTCAGCTGCAACAGCAGCAGCAGCAGCAGCAGCAGCAGTAGTAGGAAGTCTCTGCAGCAGCGCGCAAATATGTAAATGGCCGAGCGCATAAAGAAGGACCTAATCACAGAGGAAGCGGCGGCATAAATCTCGCTTACGTGTCATTCGCGAATCGCAACTCACGTTTTAATAACATCCTAGCGAAACGCGCGAGCGAGAGAGAGACGGTGAGCCAAGCTGTTATTTAGATACACACACGCGCTTGGCCCCAGGCCGTCGCATACTCGCGAGAGAGCTCTTTCTTTTTGCCTTTCTCTTATTCTCTGCTGGCCATGTCTGCGTGCGCTGCTGTGAGTGTGAGATTTTAATTCTTTTCTACTGCTATAACCTGGGCATGGAAATTTATGTAGCTTTGCTGGTTCTATACGGAGAATTGAAAGTTATGTTGATGAGAATCTGACGCTAGATATGCAGACGAGAACTATGTACACGGAAAAAAGTGGTTGGCAACAATAACAAAGCTAGCGCTTGGTGCAATACGCACCAACTATATTTTTGGTTATTCTTACCAAGTAGTTGGTAAGTATGATTGAGAAATTGGTAAGTTACCTACTTTCTTGGTAATATTCAACAAGTTCTTGGTGAGGATAACCAAAAACATATTATAGTTGGTGCTTATGTTACCAAGAGCTTTCTTACTGTTTTAACAACCATTCCTTTTATCTGCTTAGAAAAATGTGTAGAAATTGAAAAGCAATAATTATGAAAAGATCTAGAAACGAAAATTTTTTTCTATTACATGACAGAATTATAGAAAGAGTGTAAACATATAATCGTATGTTACCATTAAACTTAAACATATAAATGTATACTATAGTAGATCAAAGTAGTATAGGTATAAGAGGAAAAAAAAAATTGAGACGTAAGAAAAATATTGTAAAAAAGATAACGTTGAAATTTTATATAGAATAGCGGTATACCGAGTTGAAGTAATACCATTATACAAAGAAGAGTGTGATAAACAAGCAAAAAAAGTTTCTTTCCAGCTTCTATAAAATTTATTTCATTAATAAATATCTACTTGCGAATTTGAATTTTCTTTTTGTATTAACCATGTACAGCAGATTGCGAGTCAAATCGTATTATTTTTATTACTATAATATATAAATGCACATTATGCAACCTGATTACGAAATAAATAAATAAATAACTGTTAGCTGTTTTATAATCGCATGCGTCTGCCTATATATACATATGCAACTAGCTCCACTTTCCTGCAGTACCACATCCTAATGAATAACTCACACTCCGCATTCTCATTTGTTGCAACATCCTACTTTTTCACACAAGTATAAATATATCCAGCACAGCGCCTCGTAACAGAATCTCGCGCCACGCGACAGCACAAAAGCCTCGGGAAGAAAAAAAATCTTCCGCCATCCTCTCGCGAAGAAGGAAAAAAAAGAATCAGAGCGCGCTTCCTGGACACTGACGAGCCGCCCGTCAGTTATCCGCGTGCGGGCTCATAACCGATGGCTTTTGGATGACGCCGACCCCCCGTCGCGAAAATCGGCCGCACATCCCCCTAATGCGGCACGCGCGCATTCACACGTATATATGTATATACACATCGAAAGTCACCCTCGAGTGTGTCGGGATTAGAGATTAAATAACCAGCGATAGAAGGCGGTGGTGGGACACGAGGTCGACCCCTCGATATATATATATATATATATATATATATAGAGGAGAGCAGGATATGTATACGTGTGAACGAATCAACAAATCGCCTCACTTGTGATGCTGCACCCGCTATTTAAAGACGCCTCGTCTCGGCCCCCGTCGATGTGTATCGGATTTGTGGGATGCTGGTGTATAATGTAATATGGGAGAGCCTGTATACTGCGCTTTTTCTTTTGAATAATCGAATTATTCATAACGCTTATGAAAATATGCTAGGCTATAGCTGTGTTTGGACAGTCCCTCTCTTTGATGTTTATAATTGATAAATTATATAACTGAAAAAAATTCAACGTATTTATTCATTAATATATGTATAAATGTTCTCAATCATTTTTCATATCATCAGTTATAGTAATTGAGTAATCACACTAAGCTATATAGTAGTCGACGAACAAAACATAGGTGGCGTATAGATTACCAGAATCTGCGCACTATATGTGCCGCTGTACCAGCCAACAAAAGTCCAACAATTATTTCCAAGATTTAACGATCGACCCGTATATCAAGCACACCAAGCCCGATCTCAAAATCAAAATCTGCTCGCAAAACAACAGCAGCAGCAACGAAAGAAGAAAATTCAATATAGAGTCACCTCGGCGCGCGACTGCCGGCCGTTTCGATTACAGTAATTATCGCCGCTCGGCAATACTCGATAATAACACGAATCGAGCCAGCGATAAGCCCCGTAATTTGACAGAAAAGCAGTGGCGGCGGTACATCCAGTCATCCTGCGCACCTATACACACCGGCGGAGATACGATCTGTATATAGCTCGCAAAAGTCCGACGGACGCGCGCGCGCGCGATATAACGGGCCTTCCCCCATAAATTACTCATACGCGCGATCGGCGCGGATAAAAGTGAAATAAAATACGCGCAAAAAAACAGAGCGGGAGGAAAATGGAGCAAGATATGTATATATATATATATTTTTCCGCGTGTGGCTCTCGCGACAGCGGAGATCGCTATCGCTCGCCGCACTACTCGATATCGCGCCGCAGCGCTTGTCGCGTCTCTGTATATAGCCTATGCGCATATATAGACGTGTGCGGTATGCGTGTGCTGTAATTTGCGATACGCAAGCCGAAAATTTAATTGGCTACCGTAACCCCGCCTTCTTCGCATGCGCGCGTGAGCGGGCCGAGCGAGTTTTATGCGTAATCTCTTCATAATGATCTGTGAGTGCATCTGTTTCCTGCGCTGCTATATATATATATATATATATATATATATATATATATATATATATATATATATATATATATATATGCTGCGTATATTATAATTGTCGCGCGCGCTCGATGCTTTTATTGATGTGCTGTATGTCTGTATACAGATCTGTTGAGTATCTTCTTGTCTTCTCGCGAGACATCGATTTTTTCGATGCGCGCACATGGTTAATTAAACGTCTTGTTAACTTTTCGATGCGTCGATAATAATATAATATAGAAACGCAGATCATAACGTGAATGGCAGTCATTAATTATTCAAAACAGCACAGACTCCGGTTAAATTATACACCATAACCAACGCTGATATATACATATAATAACACGGCAGTCGCTAATTCCAGGGTATATGCATAAACAAAGCAGAAGTTAAGAAGACGAGCTCGCGTTATGCCTCTATTACAGGAGCAAAATTCCAATTTATATGTATACACATACACACGCGCAAAACTCTCTATACCACGCCTCGAGTCGTAAAAAAAAATTATCGAGCATTACCCGGGCCGTTTGCTCTCTGGTATATACAGGCCTCTCGCAGTATTTATAAATATGCTCGAAAAATGCAAATAAACGCCCGTGTTTTCGCACATCCAACGGCGCGCATCACCTGCTGCTTCTGCGGATTCTATAATTTGTTGCGTCGGCCGTTATATGTGCGACGTTTGTTGTTACATGTATATAGAGCGATGTCTGTGGGTAGGTCAATTAAGACAGTTTCGGGGCACGCGAGAGTCGACGATAGCCATCGACAAGCGGCTTCCGGAGCAAAAAAAAAGCAGAACGGCTCCGTCTATATATAATAATTGCAAAATTAAAGGGCAAGCTTGCGAGTCGAATTTTTTTCAGAGGGTGAATTTTGAAATGGTTATAAGCGTACGCGAGTTGTCGGATTACTCGATAATTGTAGGATAGTGTTATTTATGCGCAGGAGACTGCTTGCTGTTCGTTATTCGAGCTGTGTTTCATTATTGCCTCGCGACATTTCGTAGTGTTTCAAAATTAACAATAAATAAGTGGGTTTGGCGAGCTTTTAAAAACAAAATTTTAAGCTTATAGCACCTCCAAAAATTAGTATTAATTAGCAAGTTTAAACGTGCTTTGTGCGCTCTTTATATTTTTTTCCTTATAATGTTCAGTTGTTGAGATCAAAGAAATTCAAATTCTATACTTCTATAATGACGGTCTATAAAGAAAAAATAATTACGTCACATGTAATAAAAGAATAATGTATGGGCTCATGCAGAACTGTTGCAACAGTATTTTCACATTTTATTCAATATTTTTTGTTTGAACCATAAATATGAAGGTTTTATTATCAAAAGTTGTCAAATCCCACTTCTTTGCGAAACTTTCCCACACGTATTAACGAAATCAATATAAAAAAGCTATCTACCACAAGCAAGAATAATAGATTTGAGACTCTCGAGCCTACAAATCCCATAAGTCGCAGTTAATAACCCAACACACGCATCCATCGCTAAACCGCCTACTCATAACAGCGTATCCCCAGCATATAATATATGTCCGAAATCCGCAACTATGCTCTCTCAAAGTCCAGAAGTCACTAATACACTTGCGCGCTCCCCCTCATGGGAAATTCTGTACTGCTCTCGACTTCGATTCGATCATGACTCGTATACGGTACAGCACCGCGAGAGCATATAAGGGGACTCGCTGAAATTCCGTGAATCCCCGTGACATAAAACAAACACACCCACCATTCGTATAAAAGGCTTAGAGAAACATTCACACGAAGATAGTAAGGAGGCTATACTGATGGGGGGAAGGGGGCATGTATAGTACAGGTCAATACGTCTATGTAAGAATGGATTATCGAGCTAATTTACTCTAAGACCTATATATTGCACGTGAGGCTTTGGGTATACAAGAGGACAAATTATATAAATGCTTTTTTTCTTGCTAAATGTGACTTCGTAGCTATTTCAGACATACAGCAGAAAAACGAATACAAGCTTCCCAGAATCAACATTTCGCAAGGGATCGCCTTTCAAACAAAACAAGCCAAGTTCGTGCAAAACTTTGCCGTTAAATCTATGGGATAGATTCAGTCCGATTAGCCGAATAAAAAATAAAAAAAGAAACCCAGCCATGGCACTCCCACGGATAAAAACTTTATTTGCGCAACAATAGACTGGCGACTACGTGCTCGAGAAGCGTCTCGCAAACGGCCAGTCGCACGTTCCTCCCTGTATACGTATATAGCCGCTGGAAAGGCCATCGAAGGGTGTTTAATGCGCGCTCGCGCGCTATTGCCGCGAATTTATTCATGATCAGACGCCGACCTCGTCGTCCTCGTCGTCTACACTATACATAGCTACATCCAGCAGAAGGACCCTCTCGAGTGAGAAAAATATATATACAAAAGTGCCTCACAATGCTCGCGCCTAAATATGCCTCGTCGTCGCTCCCCCTTTTTTCGCGCACAGACACGCGCGCCCCTGGATTGCGCCACAATGAGCCGCACCGCACGAGTACTGCTTCCGCATAGACTTATTATTTTTTGCCGAGATGAGTGTGTACTCGACGGGTCATTGTGGTGTACCTGATGGTTTATTTTTTACTATACGCGAAAATATGTTGTGAGCGAGGAGAGAAAAAGAAAGAGATTCTTCCGTAACGACGCGGCTCTGATGGGCTTTTAAACGCTACTGCGGTAATTGAAAAAGCATTTGTTTCATAAATATTAATAATACCCGACGCTTTGCAATTAGCAGCGGCAATGTAATCAGTCGTTCTGTTACACACCGCGGGATGATATATCTGATTTTATACGGGAACGCGCAGTGCGAAGTTTTAATTCGTGCGATTCTAATAATGGGATTATCCTACAAGCTGTAGCAACGAGACCGAAGAATCCTCTCCTCTGAAACATTACGTATATGTATAACATATATTGAATAATGTGAATCTCGCTACTCTACTTCCTTGTAAAACGGATATTATATATATATATATATATATATATATATAGAAAGGCGCGCAATCCTTTACTGCGTATACGTTCTCTCACCTCCATAAATCAAATGCATATATATATATATATATATATATATATATAACCGTTCACACTTCACAGGGCACGAAATCAATGTTTCGTCCCGCGCGCGCAAGTCTCCACCAAAAACAGCAGTTCGCTCTCTCTCTCTCTCTCTATATATATATATATATATATATATATATATATATACATAACAAACCGCGCATCATTCTATTAGCATCGGACACACCGCAGCCAAGCGAGACGCACCTCTATACACTCTATTAAATAGCCGACCTATTCCCTCACGCTTGGTTAGGTATCGCATCATCGCTCTCTAATAGGAGTTAGATGTGCGCGTGTGCACGTATAGGTATATATACACATGTGTATATATATATATATGTTCTTTCCCAACCGCATTTTCGCCGAGCGAACGATTCGCTTTCTTATTGTCGCCGACATGGGAAGTGAGCAGGCTTCGTTCGCGCTCCATTAAGTAGATAACTGCGGCCAGACGCTATTGCTGTGCCCGCGAACGAGGAGTGTGCGGAGATGTTCTACAAATTAATGAGAGTATATAGCTCGATTCGAGAAGATGTGTGCAGGCACGTGCCTGAGGGTGATCCTGGTGATTAGTGAGATTTCCGATTGTGCGACGATATAGTGGTGTAATGGCTCTTTTTTTTCAATTTTTAATAGAATCACTCAGCGGTGCCGATGCGTGGCGATAGCTTGACATTGATTTTAAGACATGTTTTCTTTTGTTTTAAATGTTTTTAACAATTGTATTGTTTCATGCGTTTCACAGCCATAGTTGGAGAACTCAAAAGTCACGCCCCTATATATATTATGAACTATACCTTACAATAGAAAAAATACGCAAGTCACATTTTAACGCGAAACCCCTAACGACATTAAAACGAGAATTCCCACATATTACAGCTATAAAACGCTGTTGAAAAATGATTGTAAAGGTTACGCTTTAAAACGCGTGCATGACTTGATGGGTTAATAAATAAGTAACCGAATACGAAATACGTATACGCGTACGTGATGTCGCAGCAGCAGCACGAGACCAACCCCTTCTCGCTTTAAACTTTCGAAAGGGGTGAGGCGGTCAGACGTGTGAAACGCTTGAATGGTGCATTTCATGCCGGCTAACGCTGACATTATGTTTCTTTGTGCGACACGCTTATAAGCGCGGCTCGTGTTCTCTCTCCTTTGCTCACTTTAACGAGCATCGTATCATTGATTTGTGTTTCATTTGTAGAAGTGTGGACAGGTCCATATGACTTTTAAGGTGGCTTTGGCGCATTTAAATGATTGTATACGTAAATTAGATTGTACGAAAATTGCAAAAGTATGCAAATTAACAGTATATATGTAAAAAGTTCTTCGTACTTCTGGGTGTTTACGTAATCAATAACCTATCATGATATATTCTTGATTCACGGTAATTTATGATTTTGTTTAAGAGTATTGGCTAATATCAGCCGATTTAGTGATAGTTTTAAAAATAATAACATCTTTAAAATTGCCCTAATAATATCTGATAAAACATACAACATAAGTACTTGTAAATCAGTATAAAATCTGTGCTTTTATAATAGGGAGAAAGAAGGTAAAATACAGTATACCCTATAGAATCATCGTCCAAACTTAAAAAAAGGTCCTCTCAATAAAATCATCATCTCTAAACTGCACACTATCCTCGTGCCTCTAAAAAAACCCACATACGTTACATCTAGCACTCAAGTCATAAATCGCTCGCACTTGGCGGCTCGCACGCGCGCGCGTGTCCTGAGAAACAAAACGCCACGTCGGAGTGAAAAAAAGACGAGGCGATTGCGTGCTCGGCATATAAAGTTCCGGCGCGTCGTATATCCGCGTGGTAGGTGCGTATGCGTATATACACACAAGGATCCTCTCGTGACAGGAGGCGTGATGCGTGTACCTAGAGCATAGCTCGTCACGCGTCTACGCCCCTTCTTTACCATTTGAATGGACCAATCGAGCGAGTGACGGAGAGACTGACAGTGCGTGCATTGTACGACGCGCACTCGATACCCATGAGAGAATAAATGCGCTTGTCGAGTGCGCACGCGGATGGGACTCGTGCGTATATTGGCACGCACGAGGATATACTCTTTATTTTGTTTTCCGTACGCTGAAACTGGTTAGTCGTCAGTTTTCAATTTTGGAGTATAGCTTTGATGATGATGGATATGCAACGAGTTATTAAAATCTGTTTCACAGGATTTAAAAACTCTCGATGACTAATACATCCATCGAAAATTTTCTCACTGCGCTGGGAAATCCTTGACCAAGTCTGAAAACACAAAGAACCGTCATAATCATCTCGTCAAAATTTTAAAAATCAATCATCGCTCAACTAGTGCAACAACCATCTGCTACGGTTCACGAGCGGTCACTTTCTCACAACAATTTTTCGAGGAACGACGAAAAAAAGGAGGCGGTCGACCCCTTTCGTGGGCGCATCCATCATCATCCTCGGCACGCGCCGCCGTAATGTCTTTAAACTCTACGCACCGGCCCCTTTTTAAACTCGAACGAGAGAGAAAGATTTTACGACATCGATCCCCCCTTTTGTACATTGTCGAGGCAAGCGCGTGAGTTGGTAGGTAGAGTCTTTAGGCTGCAACCCTTTTAATGCTGCTCTTTGCGGGCATTCATGGTTTTATAGAGGTACTCTCGCAAGGGCTTCTGTTTGGCCTTTGTTTTTTTTACTTTAGGTTGTTGTTATTGTTGCTGTAGTACGTAGTGTAGCTCTTTTGCTGCGTATGGTGTTGGGACGGTGATTTAATTGACTGAATTACATGGCAATCAAATTCATCGTATTGACGGTTGGTCACAAAGCTCTGCAGCACGCTCTGCAATGCCGGACTCAAAAATACATTTTTTAAGTGCTATATTATTTTATGATTGCCTGGAGCAGTGAACAATTTCTCCTTGAAAAATAAAATTTTCTCTTATAACAAGGCACGTCCTTATTTAGTATACAGGGAATTCAAAATAAAATATGAGCCTCATCCTTATTCACATACAGTCAAAAAGTCAGCTGCTAAAAAAATCCCACAACAAATCAGCAGCGCGCATCTCCCGTTCCATCCTCCCCCTCACGCAAGCCGGCCATGCGCGCAATCATAATGGCGATACGCGCTACCTCTCGCGCAACCATACACCCAACGCTCTCTCGCATACACTTACCCAATAAAAAGAAGAAGAAGAAGCATACACAGAGGTAAAAATAAAAAAACAAGAACAGCAGCTTTACGAGGCTCTGCCCCCGCGCAAGACGTGCCGCATTATGCACCTCCGGCTCCTCCTAAGCAAAAAAGGGGGGCGCGAGAGAGAGAGAGAGAGAGAGAGAGAGAGAGAGAGAGAGAGAGAGAGAGAGAGAGAGAGAGAGAGAGAGAGAGAGAGAGAGAGAGAGAGAACGAAACGAGAAGAATAAGAAAAGACGAGGAGGCAGAAACGAGCGCGAATTTGCATAAGGCTCGGCTTACGCTCGCGAGCCAGCGCATTCGGCGTAATAGCCCTTCTGCGAAAAGAGCGCCGGCAGAGAAAGAGAGTATAGAAGTAGGAAAAAAGAGAACGATATGCGAGAGGAGAACTCTCGCGGCCCCACCTGCGCGCGCGAGTACAGAGCAGAGCGTTTCGCCCGATATGGTGGGGTATGATAATAAGAGGTAACCGAGTGCCATTGAGGGATCGTCGTAAGTGGAGAGTCGAGCTTCCTTTCGTTATTTTTCAGGAAGAAATGTTGTACGCAGTTACGAATGGTAGTGTATAAAGTAGTTGGGGACACTTACGTTTAGTTGGCATAGGTGCTAGAAGTGATGCGACGCAGGCCGGTCCTGGTGTGTGGGTTTTTCTGAGATGCTGTTACTGTAGTTGCACCTAGTCTTGTCAAGCGACGATCAGTTCAAACTAAAAACATAAGAATAAATATTATTTTTATTGTCATTTGTAAAATTTAGGAATAAAAAATGCGTTTTCTTTACGTTCAGAGCATATTATAAAGGATTTCTCTCGTTAGCAGTTCTCGTCTAGCCACGATCCAAGTATTGAGACAGACATTGAGCTAATTAGCACTGTCATGCATTGTTCTCTCAAAGTGAACATGATGACACTGAGCTAATCCCCCCTGTTAGTAGCACAAGATTTCATGTACCAGAGGGCACGAAGTATGCTGTCGCTGAATTTCGTGATTTAGAAATAGAGTACAGCCAATAGAGCAATAGGCAAATCAAGATAATAAGGTGTTATTACAAGTATATATATATATATACCTGCAGGAACTTCTTGCACAAGCTTATCGGATTTTTGAAAGTAAACAGTTAAAATATATACTCTCACGCCACAAAGTACAAACGAAAATTCACTGCAATACAAATAAATATAGGCACGTTTCAAGCCTGCGAGGCAGTATAAAGCCAAACAGAAATCGAATAATTTTCGAATGATTTACGACGTCTCCTCAAGAGTTTCGCGAGTAAAATCGAGAACTCCGAGAGCGAATATGATTTACGATGCATTGATCTCGCACGCGCGTATACACGTACACTATAGAGCGCGTGATATACATTCACATTCGCAGAGAGCCATTATATCCGCAGCTACGATATATACAAATATAAATGCAAACATAAACTCTCTCATTGCCTAATAACAGTATATTTCTCTCCGGCATGACAATTCCATTTTTCTTCCCGCCTCTCGACTCCACATTATCTCCGTCGTAGAAATAAGTAATACAAGCAGGCATTCGTATACCGTATATACGTAAAGCTCGTTTGGGAATCGCGTGAAAAACGTGATGCACCGGGAATAGCTCGCGGCGCTGACGGATTTATTAGCTGCGAATGTCTTAATCCCAGCCTTTCTATACATACACAAGCCCTTTTTTCCCTCTCCAGCCACGAAGCCTCCTCGACTCTCGGGTTACTATACACTCCGCACGTGTATATACACAGTGCACAATGCAACACACCTCCTTATCCAGCAGCTCATTTGATCCTTTGTTTCGCCTCATTTCAATCGTCCTGCCGCGAAAAATCAAGATAAATCCGTGGCTTTTATTCTAATGCAGCCCATGATATATCGGCCCCGGCTCTCTGCTCTTATTATTCATGCTACCACGAGAGCCTGCCGCTGTCCTTTCTCCCGTCCTGTGCAGTATATGCAATGTGTATGTGTGTGTATATATACAGCTAGTGCAAGCTGCCGCAGCCGATATCATCGCCAATTTAACGGAAAAAATGTGGCCCCGTGTACGTAACGCGTATACGGTGCGCGCGGTTGCAGCCGCTGAGAGATTT
Source organism: Muscidifurax raptorellus (assembly GCA_020010945.3). Lineage (NCBI taxonomy): Eukaryota > Metazoa > Arthropoda > Insecta > Hymenoptera > Pteromalidae > Muscidifurax > Muscidifurax raptorellus. The sequence continues at coordinate 16,765,093 of CM052077.1, read as the reverse complement.
ATGCGCGTGCGCGCGAGAGGCCATTTCCAAAAGGGTATTAGATGTCTTCGGCTACGCGGCCGATAAAGACGTCTTTTGTTTATTTATGCGCGAGCGACGTGATTTACCGCTCACGCAGTGCATTTGCGGCGTACGGGAGTAACGTCGTCTTGGCATGGCGTGCTGGAAGTGAAATGTTATTCGGGTGGTTGTTCTCCAGCGGATTGTATCGACGACGGCGATTATACTGGTTGGGGCCATATTTTTACATTTACGCCTAGACAGAAATATAGATCGGACGGGTTGGTCTAGTTAGATATACATATCCTACATTGTGGTAATAGCAGCGAAGTTTAATTTCAATTCCAAAGAGAAACGAAGAAAAAAGGCTCCTTAGCGCACTGTCGCCGTCCAGCTTGCACCCCCATCATTCAAGCACAATCTCTGGCCTGCAAACCTATCCTTCGCTCTCACTCTCTCCATCCTGGAAATTAGTTTCTCAAACAACGAGCTCTCGCGAATCACCTCAGCAGCTTCGCGGATCCCCCATCTCCTCTTCCAGTATATAGTCGATGGGAGATCGGCTTTGTCTCGCGCGCGCGAATGCCATTATCGCCGCGCGAGTAAACCCGCGCGAACCAGGACGAGCGAGCGCATGCGGGCGAACTTTAATAATAACTATATACGCGAGTCAGAAGCTCTGGCGCACAACACCGGAGATGGAAGCCCGAGGTAATTTCCGGAGTACCGCGCGAGAGATGAGGGAAGGAGCGAGAGGCGTTTAGCCCGAGACGAGCTTCTTCGAGGCTGTTCGCCGCGCGTTATGTGTATCCTGCAGCGGGATTCTGGGCTTATCGAGCCGCGAGGGCTTACATTCGACGGGAGTTCGCAGACGCCAAGTGCAGACGAGCTCCGCGGCCGAATTATTATATATACTTAGATGGCTCGAGGCTCCCTGTGTTTTGGGGGATTGATTTTCCCGGGATGAGTATTGAATTCTGCGGTGTATTCCGCGTGAAAGCTGCGATAACCGATAAGATTCTGCTTGTAACGCACGCACATCAGATTAGAAGAGAGATTTTATCGATCGATTTCTATCGGCTATCAGTAGTGCGACTCCGGAACCGGTAAGACCTGCTCCAAAAATAACTCTGAACAGGTACATGCGTAAAGAAGAATCGAATACAACTCTCCCAATGTATATGATATATGTGGCCGAGAAACCTTCGGAAGCCCTCCGCGCATATATACATATACACTACAGTCATAACCGAGACGCAGCCCCACACAGAGCCATCTCGCCCGCATGAGAAATAGAAGCAGTAACTCGCGCAGCGTATTAGCGGGGCGATAAATCCGTCCAGCAGCTCCGCAGGAAGAAGCGCAGAAGAAGCGGCGGCATCTCCTCCTCCTCTCCTCGAGCGCACGAGAAAGACAGAGACAGAGAGAGAGAGAGAGAGAGAGAGAGAGAGAGAGAGAGAGAGCGAGCGCGTGGAAAGTCATTTCCTCTCTCTCTCGGCGCGCCGGGTAATAAAGCCATCTTGCGGAGCAGCAGCAGCAGCAGCAGCAGCCCGCCCTCGCGCGGAGCGAGAGGAGCTCGCGGATAGCGATCTATACTGCCGCGGCGCGCACCCTTCGCGTTGCTAGGCGACACAGCTCAACCCCTTCCTCCTACCTCCTCCTCTTACTCCTCCTTACTCCGGGGAGAGAGAGAGAGAGAAGGGTGTAGTAGGTATATAGTATACGCTGGCGCGCGCGCGCTCGCTTCCTCCCTATACACAGGAGCAGAGATTGCGAGCCGCGTCCCTTATCTCCGAGCAGATATACCCTCCCTCTGCTTTCCTTCTCTCCCCTCGCCAGACGACTATCTCTCGCTCGGTATGTGTATATATGCGCTATATGTATACAGCGAGCTGGTACTTGCCCGGGATTGACACAGAACTGTGCGCAGCCCCGCGCGTCCTTTGTGTCTATGTTCTACGCGGCGCCGCGCAGTATAAAATTACAGCGCGCAAAAATAGACTCGCGTCTTTTGAAGCTCTATAGGCCAACCCGGAAAATCCCGGCGCCTATATATACATGCGCGAACGCCAGCGTTGTTCTATCTCGGCACGAGAAGGGAGAGAGCGTAGGAGGAAGGGAAAACCAGAGCGAGCGAACTGATAAGGGTTTGATGTATGGGCCAGTGACGTCACTGGTCGAGGGTGTAAGCTCTCGCCCCCGCTTTTCCAGTCTCTCTCGCTCTCTCTCGCGTTTGTTTTTCTCGCCGCGCGCAAGGAGAGAAAGAGAGAGAGAGAGAGAGATTACAGAAATCGATATGGGATTACGAACAAAGGAGAGCGAGGAGGACGCCGACGGGCGCCTGCGCGCGAACTCAAGATTTTCATGGACGAGTCTCGTCGTTTAGAGAAGGTAGAGATGGTAATTTATAAAGATCACTGGTTGTATACGGCGTGCACACCGAGTAACTGATTGCTGCTATTTATGCCGGCTTGAAATTAAGTTGTCCGCGGTCTTACGAGATTTCTTGAGCTTCGTTTTGCACAGAGATGTGAAATGATTTTGTAGTTCTTCGGCAAACTGTACTATATAGAATCGCTTAGTCGCTATCACAAAAACAATCTAAAATATACGCACACGTGCGCACAATATCTTCTAAGACCCGAGAAAAAATTCTATATAACGTCAATCAATCGTTTATTCTGACCTTCCCAGCGCCTCTGCACAGCCGGTTTCCTCGCGAAAATAGATGTATAGATTGCACACCGTCGCTTTAGGAGCGGGCAGAGGGGAAAAGCAAGAAGCGAGAGAGGGATAGTGATTTAGTAAGATGAAAAGCTACTCCCCTGCGTCGGGGTATCGTTATCTAACACGGACAGAGATTGCCTGCCCGGCGCCGTTTCGCGCAGTAGCAGTGGTAGGGACCCCAACGCAACTCGGGGCACCAAGTCATCCGAAAAATCTTTCGACACTTTGCCCTTGCTTCTGCGTATTATACTACACTTCTATTTTTACGGATTATATTCTTTTCTAAACGTGAACAGTAAATAACCTTTCTGAAACACATTGTTTTACTTTTTTTTTCCATCAAGATATCGATATCCTCCAATAAAAAAAATAATCTTAAAGTGCTAAACAGTATCAGAGAAATAAAAAGTATAGTTCTGCAGGTGAGCCTCACCATCTCGTTATAAGAGTCGAGCCAAAATAGCTGGTCGGTCCTCCGGAGCACCGGCGGCAGCTGATGGATCGCCTTATAAGCATTACACGCGTACCGACACGCTGCTGCCGCGGGATAATCCGCCTCTAAAATCGCCAACTGCACACACGCGCGGCGCGTTATCTGATTTCCTGCGGCCCGCTGCTGTTGCGCGCCGAATCGTCGCGGGTCCTCTCGGTCGAGTGTGGGTGTTGTTGGCTTGTTCGTCTTCGGAACCTCGTTATTTATGCGGCAGTCGGTACATTGACTCTGAAATCAAGAAAATTGGGTATAAACATTTATCGCAATATTAGAACTACAAGTGGTTCTTTAATCACAATGTACTTTTAGACTGTGAGATCGCAGGGAAAAAAAGCACGAGGATGAAAGGAATCCAGAACCTTCCAGTCTAAAGATACACAGGGAAAACCATCCGTGCCGACCCGAGAAAAAAAAACAAAAAAATGAAGAAAAAGGGGCGAAAAGAGTCTCTCTCTTTTTCTCTTTCTCCTCTCTACTCCATACATTATAAACCCTAAGACCAAGAAAGCGAGTAGAGAAGCGCCGAGGAGAAGGCTTTAAAGAAAAAGGAGTGGACACGCGCTCCCTCTTCTGCACAGTTCCACGAAGGGTCGGCTTCTCTCTCGCACTCGGAGAAAGAAGACTACCTCTGCGCAGGGGTGGCTATATACACACTCCACTCTTGCTCTCTCTCTCTCTTCCGCGCGACTTTTAAAAGAAGAAAGAGAGTAGCAAAAAGTTCGCTGCCGCGGGCACGTCATTCTTCCCTCCTGGAGGAATTAAATTTTTATGTCTCTCGCTGAGAGTTTGAGCGATAGCGGCGGCTCTCTACCTACCCACTCGCTCTCGAATAAATTAGAGCGAACCGAGCGAGAAGGGGAATAAGAGAAAAGTCGCTCGAAGCACTTGATTGGCTTGTCCTCCAGCGCAATCTCCCCGAGCTTTACTGCCGGGCTTACACGTGCATTATAGCCCCGCGTACTGCACTTTATCGGACCGTATAGCTGCGCGAGGCCAGGAAGAAAAAAAGGGGAAGAATCGCGGAAGATCGCGCGGCACGATACGCTGTTAAAAGGAGAGCTGCAGCAGCAGTGAGAGAGAGAGAAGAGAAATCCGAAGGATCCGCCATCAAAACGCGCTGCCGATCGTAAAACGCCGTCCGTCGCCGCGCGTCCTATATATAAGCCGACCTTTTGAGCTAGGAGGAGGCGGGATCGAGAGGAAGAAGCAAGCGAGCGCACGGCACTGGATAGAGAAAAGTCGTAAACCTCGTAATCCCTCGTAAAAACGCGTCTTATCCACGAGCGAGCTCGAGCCTATTTCCCGTGAACGCGCGCGCGTTTATGTCGTCCGAGGCGCTCCGAGCTTTAGGACTCTCTCGCTATATATATATATATATATATATATATATATATACGCGTGCGTCTCGAGATATCTCGCGAGAGCTTTCGTGTACTTCGGGACAAATCGTATTTGAGGAGGGAGATGGACATAAAAAAGAACGGTGGGAGCCTATAGGCTGCTGAGTGTTATGTTGGCCTGATGGCTCGATTGTTACTGTTCGAGGCGTTTCCGTCTCATACACCTATCCCGGGAAAATCTACTTAGTAAAGTATCAACCTATACCGCGTCGCTTATTTCGTCAACGGCTGGCGGAGAAAAACAATGACGCCGTGACCGTAATTCAGGCCGATCTCCTTCTTTCGGGTTACCGGATCAGCAGAGACACATACAACGAGAGGAGAGAAGAAAATTACAGGCAAGGCGAATATCAAGGATATAAAGTGGAGCTCGAACATCAGAAACATCGACCCCGCTCTTGTCTTCTTGTGCACACATGAAGATTCTATGCTGAAAGAGACGACGACACGTACGCGCACCCTCGACTTCGAGAGAGAGAGAGAGAGAGAGAGAGAGAGAGAGAGAGAGAGAGAGAGAGAGAGAGAGAGAGAGAGAGAGAGAGAGAGAGAGAGAGTTTACCCAGTATAGCCGTATGTATGAAGACGCCTCTTCTGCTCGAGGGGTCTCGGAAATGCGAAAACGCGCGTGCGTGCATATCTGATTGGATCTTCTTCCTCAGAGCAAGAACAGAGGAGGGATGTGTGTCTGTGTGTGCGTGTGCTCTTAAGGGAAGCTTTACGTGCGTAATAAGACGAGCAAGGGAAGCTTCGAGATTCGCTTCGGTTGCGGCTTAACATTCGCGTCTGCGTTGAGATGGTTCTTCCTGCTTGTGAAGGCTGAGATGTACGTCTTGCTAACAAGTTAAATTAGATTTATTCTCAGAAGAGATAGTGAGAATCCTTGTATAGGAAGCTATAGTTGCACAAAAATTTTGCAAGTAATACAAGGTAATGATGTTGCGTGTTTGCTCAGGCTTCATTCATCTCTACTGCAAACAGAGAAGTTCCGAATAAGATTGATGCAAATCAGAAAATGGATTGAGTTTTAAAAAGCGCGTTTATCAGCGTTAAAGAGCGCTCGCTCAAACAAGAACATCAATCAAACTTCTAATCCCTCGCCCTGATAATGCCCATTCAAGTAAGCTCGTTTGAATACGCTCAATTTTGCGTATCAAGCGAATCATTATGCAAATTGCTTTTTAACCATCCCACCATACATCAACGTAAAAAATAAATTTTCACTTTCGCGAACAATCGCAGCGCGTATCAGTATCAATATCCCCATAACAATCTCCTCTCCGTACTATCTAACTCAGTGCACAGGTGTGCAGCACTGCGCGGTGGCATTTATACACCTATATACGTACCTTTCCACACAGTGAGTCGAAGACTCGACCCTTATCGCGGCCGATCGTTCGAGGGTTGCGCGCATCACGAGAGCGAGACCTTCTGCGGGCGCACGAAGAAGCAGCAGCAGCCGCGCCCAGACGGGAGAAGATGAAGGCTGCTTTGTGTTAAGAAGGATATCGCTTAGCAGAAATCACTGCTGGTTGGGTGGCGCGTGTTATACGGCCGCGACTCGGCTACGGGCTCCTGCGCGCTACCGGGAACTTGCTGACTTCATTAAAATGTAGACCCCATCAACAGGACTCATTGTTTCTCGTTTTGGGTTTGAGCTTCGTTTCTTTTCTTGGCTCTGGCGTGCTGGGAGAATAGAAGAAAATAATTGCATTATTTTGTGTGCATTCGTTCTTTAAAGGTATTTTTAAGATTATTAAATGAGAAACATTTTTTTTCTTTACTAACTAGAACGCGAACAATAGGTCACGTCGGTCAATGACACCAGAGTATACAAGAATGCTCCTTTCCTCGAGCCGCAAAAATACAGAATAAACGCCGCTCGCGCATAAATCACGAGAATTGAGCGAAAGAGTAGACCGCAACGAGAAGAAGGAGAAGGACCACTCACGTCGTACGAGGAAGCTTCTGTGCATGTATATGCAGACGGCTTCGGCGCTTTTTGCTCGAGCGTGTAATTGAGCATGTCTCGTGCGCTTTGCGCTCCGCGTTAAATGACTTACGAGGCGCCGCCGATATACGAAGACTGGCCAGTGTAGAATAGTTAGTGTTTCTTTAATATTATGAACAAAAACAACTTTGATAATTCAAAACAATCTTACCTCGACTGTAATAAATATACTAGCAAAAGAGTTAAAAGAACAACAATAGGAACATCAAAGAAAAGAACTCACCATTGTGTCAATCGATCCGTCCTTCAGCTTCTTATTTTTATCCTCGTTCGTGACGCCAGGCGTTTTACGGACGATCTGGACCCCACACACTCCTCTCGAACTCCCATAAATTTTCGAACGCGGAAAAGAGACCACGCGTCCTATACGATCCCGCATATTCCGTGAAAACGTCGTTCTACGCGCTAAGTGCACGCGAACAAGCACAGCTCTTCATCGCGCCGTCAACAAAGCGTACAGTAGGCAGCAGGAGACGGATTTTTTCTTTTTCTTCTTTTGTTGGCTCATCGTTGTTGTCCCCTTTTCAGAAGATCACGGCTGCATTTGATGATTTACGAGGTTATAGCGCTGTAAAAATTACGGGACGTTTATTACGATTTATAAGAAGGAATGCGATGTACACTATTCTAGAGCAGATGCGCATTATTTGAGCGTCTTTTGGACGAGTATAATTTATTCATTAGAATAAAATGAACGGATAGAGAGTATCAAAAAAAAGAGAAAGTAAGGCTGCTTCGTAAACGAAACATTTTCAAATCGAAATTAAATTTCAAGACTCGACTTTTCACGAGCTAACGTTCCAATATTGTTTCCGACTGGATGCACTCACGCATTGCCCGTCTAGCGCGATACGCAGCTTATATCCGCTCATGCATCATAATCTCGCGCGCGGAGCAGTACTAAACTAGCCGCATCAGGCTCTCCTTAATGACGTCCCTCCTGCGTAAATTGTTTATGCAAAAGAGAAAAGAGCCTCCGCGCGCGTTTATTCATACGCTGCTACGAGACAGCCGCGAGAGAAAACGGAGCAGAGCAGCTTGAATAAATTTTCTGGCCGAAAACACCCTGACGCATGATTCCGGACTGCAGCTCTCATTCTCTCTCTCTCTCTCTCTCTCTCTCGCTGTCTCTCTCGTAATTTGGAATTTTGATACAGCACACGCAGTCTGACAGACAAGGCGGCGGCCTGTTTAATAATTTATGAGCGCGTACAGTCGCTTCTCTCTTCATATATATATATATATAAATACCGCACGCGCGTGGAGAGGCAAAGTAGCCGCTGGGGGACGGCATCAGCGAAGAGTAGGAGACGGCGAGGAAGAGAAGAGCCTCGGACGTGAGAAAAAATAAGTCTGGCACTGGATGCAATTAGCGCAACGGCTGTAGACTATATACGCACGAGGAAGTGCAGCCAACGCATCGAGAGGGAGACGTTAATCTGATTATACGCGTGTGCGTAAATATATATATACGTATGTGTACGTACGCATACACGAGAGTACAGTCGAGGGAAAAATATTCGCTGCTCTGCTCCTACTTTCTTTGCGCGTAATATAGGCCTTTTATGATTATTGCCGTAGCAGCTTCTAGGCGTCTCGTGTATTATATTATATACCTTTCGCCCACGCCTTTTCAACTTTATGTATACGTTGAATTACTTTCAGGCCTAGTCTGGGGCAACGTAAGAGTCTGGCTGCGATCTTTCCAATTATCTATTCGTTACGGAGATTATCTCCGTTCAACCTCTGCTACGGCGCCGGAGTAGAACACAATCAATTATGGATTGCGAAAGGTTTCTCCCGTGAATTAGCGCGTGATAGCTCCCAGGGATTATTGTTGTTGCCGTCTTCAAGTCTGCGGGTCGTCTGTCAGTTTTGTTTTCTCCTCTTTATGCGGTGAGTTCGTTTCCTGAAGAAACAATAAAGTACAACAGATGAAAAATGGTACAAGTATAACGTTTACTAGTACATTATTGTTAGCTTTTACCAGAAACTAATATTTTTAGTTAAATAATATTCTTCTTTTTCACTGTTGCTACAAGTTATTATATATTTTCCTCATTAAAAAATTTCAACATTTTCAAGCATAATAAATAAATAAATATTTTTAATTTTGACAACGGCAGCCCATCTAGTGGAGCATGTACTAAGTTCATCCTGAATTATAACAATATGTCCTGTTTTACCGATTTGGCTGTGACATGCGGAGAGCGCGGGGCACGTGTGCATCGCTAACACAAACGTAACCTCTTAAAAATGTCTCTCAAATGTGTGTTGACAACAATAAAATAACACTGATTTGTGAACTTTTTGACGTTAAGTAGTATAGTGTTTTGTATATTATTTAAACAAAACTACAAAAATGTTGCGAAGGCAGGCGCGTCTAAGGAGGGAATACCTCTACAGAAAGAGTATACAGGATAAGCAGAAAACTATTCAGGAAAAGAAGGATAAGATCAAGAGGAGTCTTGAAGAAAACATACCCATTCATCCAGATCTGAGAAAAGATGCCTTGCATCTGCAACGTAAAGCAGAATGGGAAGATGCTGGCCCAGAGCTCGCAGTTGCACAGGGTACAGAAATGGGCGGTGCATGTGGGACTAATGAAGATGATGAGTACAGATGGGCTGGTGTCGAAGATCCTAAGATCGTCATCACAACTTCTAGAGATCCTAGTTCAAGGCTGAAAATGTTTGTCAAAGAGTTACGCCTTATATTTCCAAACTCACAGAGAATGAATCGTGGTAATTACGAAATGAAGCAACTTATACATGCTTGCAGAGCCAATGACGTTACAGACTTCATTATTGTCCATGAACACAGAGGAGTACCAGACTCTCTCGTCATTTGTCATCTTCCATATGGACCCACAGCCTATTTTACCATGTCAGATGTAATTATGAGGCATGACATTCCTGACATTGGTACAATGTCCGAACAGTATCCTCATCTGGTTTTTCACAACTTCAAAACCAAGCTAGGTTTGCGTGCAATGAGTATTTTGAAGTACTTATTTCCTGTACCTAAGGAAGACAGTAAGAGAGTGATTACGTTTGCTAATCATGATGATTATATTTCATTCCGACACCACACATACAAGAAGGTCAATGGGCGTGACATTGAACTATCAGAAGTTGGACCGAGGTTTCAATTGAAACTGTACGAAATCAAACTGGGAACATTAGATGCAGCTGCTGCTGCAGATACAGAATGGGCTCTTAGACCTTACATGAATACCAGTCATAAGAGAAGGTTTTTGTCCGATGATGATGGATGGCAACAAGAGGACGATATATAATAATTGCACTTGTAAATACGTTTATTGAATAAATTTATAATTTTAATACAAATTGTCAATGTGACTTCTTTTTTAAAAATCTTGCAATTCTGTCCTGTAGAAATATCTATTATCTAAAACATGACACCCGAAAAAAACTATTCTATGTAAAGATACCTACACTTACAATTTCACAAAAAATGTCTCTTAAGATCTAACCACAAACCACGGATCTCCCCATACACTTTGTTTATAATAGCAATAATAAGATAGTTACTTAACAATTAACAATCGATAACAAGAAAAAATATTATAAAAACCTCCATAGTCATAGTCATTGTTACTCTTCTCGACCAACGGCTTTTCCAACTCTCGATCCTCCAAACGCGAATTCCTTCGCATTCTCAAGATTATCCTTCTTGTATCCAAGACATCGATGCATAATTAGCTTTATCTTTGGATAAAGCACTAACTTAAACAATACTCACGACCGAAAGAACAATATTTTTTTGGAAATGTCATCTAAACAGCAAAATTGAAAAAGCTGTCTAACCGGAAGCTAGTCATCTTGGCGTCGGACAAAGAACAAAAAATCAGATTTGCTTTTCCAGGCACACATTTCAGATTTTCATGAATATATTCAAAAAAATTAACGATCATGTATATTTCAATAGCAAACATCGGTATTTTAACGCTTAATAAACGATATTGCGTTTTTCCGAGAAAGCCGCTCAACTGTCTAATACCGTCGCATCAAACCGGAAGTGGCAAACCGGGTGGTAAATCAAAAATGTTTCGCACAAAAGTTTATTGTCGGGAGCGTTAGTTTAATCGAAAATATTCACAAAAACATCGAAAACTCTTCAAACTCTTTAAGTTTATTAATATAACAAACGCAAAATTGTCCCGAATCGTACGAATCTAATGCAGAGAAAATGTCTAATTTGTCAAAATCGATGTACTTGTTTAGCGATGCAACAATCGTCAAAATAGTGCAACCGAATAGTGTTAGAGTTTGGGAAGCAAATCTTTTACTTACTTTCCACTGCCCGGAAAATTTCAGAACTGATAAAAAGTGATTTTCGGCAGCTGAAATGTATACTTATTGGAGGGGGCGCCTCGACGACCCCAAGCGTTTCGTAAAGCCACTAAACGAGGCGAGCACGTCGCGACCAGTGCTTGGCCGGAGGATTATTTGTTGTTGGTTGTAAAAGCCAATGATTTGTAAATAGGAGCCACTCAAGCTATAATGGATTACTTCGCGACGCCGAAGAGCCAGAAGACCGACGGTGAGGATGTTTGCTTGTTAGCTTGCTGAATGATTTATCTGGCTAGGTTATGTTTTGAAAATTTTGCACTTGTTATGTAGTAGAATTTTTTTTTGTTTATACGATTTCTTTTGGATTTTTTAGTTTTTTTGTTGTTATATTTTGGTGTTTACGCTTTTGATGTTTGTTTTTTATCAGATTCCATGAATTGCTGTTGTTACAATGTAAAAGTATGTAATGTAGTTGTAACAGAGTAGAGTATTACAGCTTTGGACATGCATTTTGAAAAAGTTGTCAAATTCAAAATTGGCCAAGTTAAATTAAGAAATTTTATTGAATTTATATTAGAGCACCTTTGGTCAGATCAATATTCAATGACTGAGTGAATAAGTGCATGTCAAACCATAATTAGCTTGAAAAGTTGCAAAGTAGATTGGACCTTACTCCTTTTTTGGCAAGATGCAGTCTTTTGAATATTATAGATCTAGAAGTCACTGGGATTTCACGGAGTGGCAGAGTACGCAAGAAATCCTCGAAGCTGGTTGACTTTGAATCCCCAGATGACTTCACAGAGCACAAATTAAAGAGGCAAAAGGCACTTCAACAGGCTCATGCCCAACAACTTCTGGAAAAGTATGAGCAGCAGCTTCTGCAAAAGTCTCAAAATGCCAATTCCATTCAGCAGAGGAATTCCTTACCACAGACAAACTCAATATACCATATCCATTCCATTCATCAAACAAATTCAGCACATCAGCCAAATGCCTTTCAACAGAGAAAAAAGCCTGTGCCACCTATGGTTCATTTCAAACAAGAAATTAAAGAGGAATCACAAGAGTCAGAAAGTGAAAAGGATTCTTCAGATTCAGATTCTGAAAGTGCCAATGGAGTTGACAACGATGATAATTCCAGTTCACAATCATCTAGTGAAGACGAGGTTGATCCTCTCATGTTGGATGGAACTGAGAAAGAAATTGAAACTACTGGTTTCACAAAATTAGAGCCACCTGAACAAACAGATATACCATTTCAAGCAGCTAAAAGTAGCTTGTATATGCTAGAAAAGTATAAAAAGAAATTGGTAATAAAAGATGGCAAAGTCATTAATAAAACTACAAAGACTCAACGAAAAGATAAAGGGGTAAATACAAAGTTCTTTTATTGAATCAAAATCAATATTTTAAACAAAATTACAAATAACATTTTTTTTTTTCAGAAAACTAGATTTACAGCTTACATGTTATGGGCCAAAGAAGCAAGGCAACTAGTAGTGGATCATCATCCCAATTTAGGTTGGTTGATGAATCACTTTTACTAATTTAAAGTTAATTAATAAATTGCAGATATCACAAAGTATAGTTTATTTCGCAGATTTTGCACAAATATCAAAACGTTTAGGAGAAATGTGGGCTTTGGTACCAAATCAGGAAAAATACAACTGGAGAAAACGCGCGAAGCGTCTCGCGTTAAATCCTTCAATATTATCAAAAGATAATAAAATGCCACCCTCACGGAAATTTATTAACAAAACGGGTAAATTAAATCAATTCTTGAATTATACAATTTGAACGTTTTTGATGTTAATCTTCATTTATATTTCCTGTTTTCACAGGTAGTACGTCACCCAAAAAAGTCATACAACTTGGAACTCCAATTATAGGAAATAGAGTACCTGTATCACCTCCTTCAAACAAGGTTGGAAAAGATTTATACAATGAACCCTACACTGGAACGGGAATGTATAAAGTTACCGGAACACAACCAATCGACGTCGCTGCTCATTTAACGTTACTCGGCGAAAGCCTAACTATCATAGGAAAAAGACTTAAAGAACATGAAGGCCAGATAACAGTTTCGGGTAGTCTGCCCCTACTCTTGGATTCCTTGCTTTGTGCTCTTGGCCCATTACTCTGTCTCACGCAGCAAATACCTGAGATGAATGGAGCCAATCCAGAGAGCCTATCTTCCATTCTCGAGAATGTAGCATACATTATGCCAGGTCTGTAAATTACAGTAGTAGTATATAGGCATATAACTATAAATAAGAGTAAGATTTTATTTTGTATTCCTTTATTTAATGAACTTTTTATAAAAACAACTCAGAGAATGAACTTTTGATTTTTTACTTAAGATGAGTTGATGATTTAATTGACGATATTGTAAGATAAATTGAGAACAATAAAAAAAATTCCTATTCTAAGTACAATTCTAAGAAACAATATTTACAAACTTTACTCGGATCGTAGTTTTTTTCTTAATACGTCTTAGATGTGGCAATGTAAAGCGCAGCTATAACTTATCAATAAATTACTATGTACATTTAATTACAATTTACTGCTGCTGAGGTAAAATCGGTGGACAGGTACAAAAGAGGTTTTTGTCGCCGTAGATGTCGTCTATTCTGCCGACGGTCGGCCACATCTTCGTGCTTCCCTTTACGAAAGACTAAAATAATATGTTTTTAATCACTGTACGGTTCTATTAAATATTTAAATGTATAATTGTAAAAAATACGTACCGCTGGGAAAGCTGCAACTTCTCTGGAATAAGGCCTGTCCCACTTGTCGCTAATGACTTGTTCCTGCGTGTGCGGTGCCATTTTCAGAGGATTAATACTGGCATCTGACTTTCCGTCTTCGATGTCCTTGATTTCCTGTCTTATGGCTGAAACGAAATTAAAAATTAAAAATCATCGTCCCCTATCGCCATCAATTGCAAGTGAATGTGCAACTTACAAATAAGAGCATCGCAGAACCGATCAAGTTCGACCTTATCCTCCGATTCGGTTGGCTCGATCATGAGAGTACCAGCGACGGGCCAACTCATGGTGGGCGAATGGAAGCCGTAGTCCATGAGTCTCTTGGCTATGTCGACGGCCTCGATGTTGGCGGTTTTCTTGAAGTCGCGGAGATCGATGATAAACTCGTGCGCCACCAAGCCTGTCGAACCCTTGTAGAGGGTCTTGTAGTGATTCTCCAGACGCTTACTCATGTAATTGGCGTTGAGAATCGCAACCTGGGTTGCTTTGCGAAGTCCCCGGGGTCCCATCATCTTGATGTAGGCCCAGGAGATGGGGAGAATTGCTGAGGAGCCGTAGGGAGCTGCCGATACGGCGCCCAGTCCTTCATTCACCTGTTCAAATAAGTACATGTTTTGCTTTGTTTCAGAACTTTATGTTTTCATATTAGTACAAACGTAAGATGATTGTTGTTGCGTATTACCTTGATATCACCAGTGGTCGGATCGATAACTGGATGGCTAGGTAGGAACGGCGCCAGATGTTTCTTGACACCGATGGGGCCCATACCGGGGCCACCACCTCCGTGAGGTATACAGAAGGTCTTGTGAAGATTGAGGTGGGAAACGTCGCTGCCATAGTCTCCGGGCCTGCAGAGACCAACCTGGGCATTCATGTTTGCACCGTCCAGATATACCTGGCCACCAACTTGGTGCACGATTTCGCACACGTCGCCGATCGTCTCCTCGAAAACGCCGTTTGTTGAAGGATAAGTGATCATCAGGCATGAGAGATTGTGCTGTAATTTATCGATAGCATGACAACGTTACATCGTTGCTTATCCAGTCGTAACTTTTTTGTTGCACAATTCCTTTAAAAGAATCGCTTCGTACGGATTTCAAGGTAAAATATTGCATGCAATCCGAAAGTGTTGCGTAAAGCAGACAAAAACAGTATCGTTCGAAGACAATAGACTTTATAATCGGTGCATAATTTCTTAAAAAAAAATTCTTTTCACTTTTCTGCAGATCAATACGTCGGACAATGACAAGTAGCGCATACCTTGAACTTATCAGTCATAGCCTTGAGATGCTCAATATCAACCGATCCGTCCTTTCTTACGTTGATCGGTTCGACCTTCATACCGGCCATTTGTGCGGACGCAGGGTTCGTACCGTGAGCTGAAATGGGAATCAGGCAGACCTGTCTGTCCTTGTTACCTTGGGACTCGTGGTAGCATTGAATAGCCCTAAGTCCGGCGTATTCGCCTTGAGCTCCGCTATTGGGCTGGAAACTGATGCTGTCGTAGCCGGTGATTTCGCACAGATCGTGTTCTAGCTCCAAGAACATCTGCTGGTAGCCCTTGGACTGTTCCAAGGGGACGAACGGGTGAATGTCTGTGAAGCCCTTGAAACTGCAGGGCATCATCTCTGTTGTCGAGTTGAGTTTCATGGTGCAGGAGCCCTGTATTGATTAATCATTACCATAGCTGCCCCTCTGATTTCTCGTCGATTAATATATATTAAATTTGTGCTTACCAGAGGGATCATGCTGTGTACGAGCGAAATGTCCTTGTTCTCCAAGGACTTCATGTATCTCACGATCCTCGTCTCGGAGTGGAACGAATTGAAGACGGGATGTTCCAAGTACGGGGAAGTGCGGTGGAAGGGTGAAGCGCTCAGATCCTTACCTTCGATCAAGCCGGCATCTAAGACCTTCTCGATCGTTGTGTTGGTGGAGAACACCTTGAACAGGTCGTTTACATCCTCGGGCTTGGTCGTCTCGTCCAGAGACAGACCCACAGTGCCATCTGGATTGTACCTGCCCAGCAATCAGCCAAATTATTCAATTACACTCGTTTTTGTGTAAAAATACCCGATTTTATAATTACCTCAAGTTAATCTTGGCAGCCTCAGCGTTCTTCCTAACAACCTCCACAGGCACCTTGGGTTTCACCGTCACCGTATCGAAGTACCACTCGTTTCCCACCTGATGACCATCAGCCTTGAGTCCCTCGGCCAAACCGACTGTCAACCTGTGCACTCTCATGGCAATATCCTTGATACCCTGCGGTCCGTGGTACACCGTGTACATGGCCGACATGTTCGCCAGTAGCGCCTGGGCCGTGCAAATATTGCTCGTGGCCTTGTCCCTCCTGATGTGCTGTTCTCTGGTCTGGAGAGCTAGACGGTAGGCCTCGCGATCGTTGGCGTCGCGGGTGACACCGATCATGCGACCGGGCATGAGACGCACGAGCTTCTGGCGACATGCGAAGAAACCGGCATGAGGTCCACCGTAGCCTAGAGGTACACCGAAACGCTGACTCGTGCCTATGCAGATGTCCACGTCGAACTCGCCCGGAGGCTTTGCTATGGCGAGGGCAAGCAGGTCCGAGGCTGCTACCACTAGAGTCTGGAAGATGAAAATTTCAAATGTTAAATGTCTTAACAAGCTTGCATTAATGTAATACATTGATTCATCTTTGAAAGAAATTGATTATCGTGAGAAAAGGCGGTCGCGATAATATATTGCCACTCTTCGATGTTTCGTCAACGTTAGCTCCGTGATTACGCCAAGTAAATAACGATTAAGCTCTACCAATGCCCGAAACCACGTGAACAGTCTCTTTCCCTAGTTATCGCGCCAAATCCCATATCTCAAACCTTCTGAAATAAACCACGTGAATTTCAAAACCCCGATAAGCTAAAACTATACTAGACCAAGGTTACGTTTCAATAATCAAGAAAAACCCTTATCTCGCCAAGACCCCGACTTACACCATCGGCATGTGCCTTCTTGACGACGTTCGAGAAGTCCTGGACGGTACCGGTGGTATCCGGATACTGTATCATTATCCCAGCGATGTCCTTTCCACTGGTGTCGGCCTTGAAGATATCACCGATCTCGAGCTCGAGCCCGAGAGACGTTGCCCTGGTCGCGATGACACTGACGGTCTGCGGATGCACCTTGTCGGAAACGAAGATGCGCTTGCGCTTGTTGTAACGGTGAGCTAGACCCAAGGCTTCCGCAGCAGCGGTACCTTCGTCGAGGAGCGAGGCGTTTGCTACCTCCAGACCCGTGAAGTCGCAAATCATCGTCTGGTAATTCAGGAGAGACTCGAGACGGCCCTGAGCGATTTCCGGCTGGTAGGGCGTGTACTGCGTTGTCCTATGGGTTCGAATAGACGCGTGAATTAGTATATATCGCTGGATTTGTAAAATAATAAAAATTATAATACACAATTACCATCCAGGATTTTCGAAAATATTCCTCATGATGGTATGGGGAATGCAGCAGTTGTAGTATCCCATGCCGATGTAGCTGCGCCATACTTGATTCTTATCGGCAATTTCGCTGATCCGCTTGATCAAGTCGAACTCGGCTGTGGAGAAAAACGCTCGATGAATAATCAGCAGCTTGTTATATATACGCTGACGGCGTTGCGTACGTTGGGAAATCGATTAACTTTGCGGGGGATCGTTGGGCAAGTGAGCGTCGTCGTCTCGTTGTCGTGGTAAAAATATAGGATACACGAGTTTTTGTTTTGCGCGCGCTCGACATCGCGTGAGGAACGTTTCGATTTCGGATGACGATGAGTGAATGATCTAATGACCTCTGATAAGGGGAGAAAAAAATTATACAATTTATTATCGGGTTTAATGTCTTCATCGGCGTGTAGCTTTGTGCTGTGTGATAAACTCTTCTCTCTCTCTCTCTCTCTCTCTCTCTCTATGTTATTACAGTTTGTTAAATAAGAAATATGTTTCGTGACATATTTATTTTTAATTTTTTTACTATTCTTGATACACCAAAGTCCACGATCGCTTTGATTAGCTTCATATTCGTTATACTTAACATATAAGGTATACGTTCCTCAATGCTTATATTACGTTATCGGATCGAATTGTTAATATCAAAGCAAGGAAAAAAACTGTATAAGATATAGCTTATACAACGATGAAAAGATTTCATAACTATAAGGATATACTATCAATGACATTGTAAAAACCGGCGAGGCTATTCATTTTGACATTGTTCCATTGAATTCTGACAATAGTAGCTAAAAAAATCGAAACCCCGACCTTCACAAAATTATATTATTTATGGTAATCAATTGTTTCGCAAATATCAAGTGTCAATAAGTGCTGTTTTCCTCATTTTCACAATAAAAATCTCATTGACAAAACACTACGGCCTTTCGAAAGTTCAAATCTACTATATAGAATAAACGATAAACTTTATTTTTCATAGAACTTTCCTCACGCTAATTCCGACAGTTCGAGGATCACCGAATTTCTATCGAAAGCATCGCCCGCGAAATGGTACAAAAACTTAAATCCGCACAGAAGCATCTCGTGACTGTGCTCACGTTTCTGCTGTCAGCTGCGCTTATCGTTTTCTCATCGACTGTATTATAGTTCGTACTTATGTATATGTTCGTGTGTTTTTCATCGAGCGGAGATATTACGAGAGACGCAGATCCATGGAATATTTTACGTGGCGTGCGTGTTTATGCGCTTGGAAAAATTTCGATCAAGATTCTCGATATACTTACTCACTGGCTTCTCGATAGCCAACTCCTTGTTGTAGAGGATTTTCGATGGCACTGCCCTGGTCGTCAGCTCTTCCAGTGACTGAAATGGAAATTTTCGTTCGATCGCGCTTTTTTTCATTATCGCACTTATACTATATTTTAGCCTTGTATATACAAGTAAGATAAACCCTTGAATTTTTATTTTTTAAATATCTAACTTTTGTAATTTATGTGCAATCGTTATGAAATCGGATTTACCTTAATCCCGAGGGTCTTGAGCATTTCCGCCTGCTCGTGCTCTCTGGGACCAATGTGCCTGGTCTGAAATTCTTCTCTAGGTGGAAAAGCCTCCTCGAATTTGGAGCACCTCGCGGCTGCCAGTTGTAAACCTCGCGCGTGTTTCTTCGGCCCTTCGCGCATCAGCAGCAGCCTCGAACATCGGGAGAGTCTCAAAGTCGACTGCATCCTTCGTTTTACAAGTGGTACGGCTCTGATGAGAAAATGTTTAAATTAATTTTGTGAATCGACACAATGTAAAAGCAAGAATTCTTGTTTATTTTTCGACTATCGACGAAGCAAATGAATTTACAGCCAGAAAGAGTATAGTACTTTTTTATTTAAAAAACACTATATATCGCACCATATACACATATCCCATTGATGAAGCACTTACTTTTTATACTATAATATACTGATTACACACCGAAAATCGTCTTACAACAGTCAGCTTTTGTACAATGGCACTAACAAGAGCAGCAGCAGCAGCAGCAGCAGCGGTAAGAGCGTGAGCGAATCGCGAAGGGGGTAGCGAGCATATTATTATTCCGAGGTGCTTATTCCGCTCTGGTTTAGTGCCAAAGCGCAACTGGAGTCGCGACAATGTGCTCTCGGATATTTTATACAGCTCCACGTGCTCTCGCCCGCATTATCGCCGATGTCACAACTATACTCGCCGATTACGCCGCTATAATATAACGCGTGAACTTCTTAACCCTCTTTTATATATATATATACATAATACACGCGTATATATGCGCTGCTGGACGATGAGCTATATATAAGTACACTGCTATATTTCTGAGACGCTGTGTGTTCCAGCTTGTTTTGAGGCGCTTGGCGCGGTTGGAAAAGTTTCGAACCGTGATGCGCGTTGCGCAAAATTTAGTAATTGTTTGTAAGTCTACATACTCGTCCACGCGAGTTTTCCACTATCTATACGCTGCAAGTTTTCAGATTTGAATAGAGCTCGAAAACACGATGTGGATGCTTGTTCAAAACAAGAATTGCGTATTTTCTCTTGGCTTGGGGCGAGAGTTCAGTTTATTATTCAAGCGGGTTTTTAAATGCTCTCGCAATGCGCGAAACTACTATAAGATTATCATCGAATAAACGCAGAGGTATACCCGAGATTTAACAAGAATGTACTTACGTCAAATTAAAATGAGTCACAGGAATTTTTAACGCAAAATATTTGCACATATAGACCGAGAGCTTTGAATGCCCGACTCCGACTGACTCTCCCCGAGAAGCGGCGGGGTGATGCCCAAGGGGCCTCTCTTCTGCTAGAGTTGAAAGCGTGACTTTGAGTATAGAGGGATGCAGCTATCCCCACTTATGCATGCTTTGGACGAATCAGAGCGACTTGCAAACTGCAACTGACGAATCAGCATCGCTCGCAGCTGGGCCTTTTGTATGTAGTGCTGCGAAATGTACGTTGAGGATGTTATATGACGCATTTCCGCGTGTACCGATTTCACCACCCGAACTGCAGGGTAGGTATACTCGGCCCCTTAGTTTTTAGAGCTTATAAAAACTAAGCATCGCCTGCTCGCGTACAATATACCTACTTGGGGTACAATCGTAGGTAAGGTGTTCTTGCAGAGCGCTTTGAACCGAATGCCTAAGATCGTCAAAACCCGTGAAAGATCGTGCGATGTTGCCATTTAATTCGTAACGTAATTCTGCAAGCATACCATACCGCGAGTGTACACTGTGTACATATTGGCAGGTAAATGCATAAAAATAAGTAATTATATATTTTATTGGAAAATTTAATTAAAGCGCTTTTATTTATAAGACGCGAAGATAACATTGACAATTTGTACCACTACAAATGAAAAACGTAACGAAAAAATTCAGACTCTTATACAACTGGAAAAGGAATGTTGTTCTTACATTTGTACGACACTAGACGAAACTTATACTTAAAAAAATTATATGTATATACTATAGGATATGGATCTTTAGTCACGACATTCGTGCGGTCAATTTCTCAAACGCTTTTATTATAATATTTCAGGTCTTAACTTAACTCTTAAAAATCCATTATTTTAAAAACTACTATTTCATAAATTTGTCCTTTTGTTGCGTGAGAATCTTCGCCGAAGATTTGGCGTCCAAGAATAGGCCCTTTACCTCCTCGATATCTTCCTTCTTGATACTCGTTCTTGCGTTGATCTTGGCCGCCAGCGACGCAGGCGTCAACAGCTGAACTACGTATCTGAGCGTCGTTTTTGTTCCCAACTCGCTGAGCAGCGTGAGAGCATCGTCCTCTAGTTGTAGACCTTCGGTGACGGCCCTGAGCTTGACGATCTGTTCGATTTCAGGCCTGGTGTATGGGAGAGTTTTGATGATGAGCAGCCTGTCGAGAAGATCCAGAGGCACACCGTGAGGTGAGACGATATCTTCTGTGCCACGGATCACGCATTGGCCTCTGTTGGTCGCGAAGATAACGATTGGAGCGATAGCGGTTTCCAGAGCGCGATGGAGGTAGGTGAAGGTCTCGATGTCGAGCATGTGAACTTCATCGATGAAGAGGACACCTGGGACCAACTCGGCTATACCTTGATCAATGTATTTGTTTACTACTTTGTTAATTTCCTTCCTTAGCTTATCTGAAAACAGAAAATAATAGAATAAATAAAGCTGATTGGATAATATTGTATGCGTATATTAATTTTAATTTTCATGTACCTGTAATTTCAGTTTTCTTTGGCTTCATTAGTTGACCCATCATTGACATAATGTCCTGTCCTCCCTGAGGCTTGGCATTAGCGACATCCAAGTCGTGCAATGTAACATCTTGGATCACCTCTTTCTTTTTGTGAACATCACCTTTGGGCAGAGGTACATACTCTTCAGCCTCTAAGTCAAACTCTGTAGCATAGTTGTCACTCCTGCCTTGCCTCTTTACAGCCCCGCTGTTTGCTTCAATGTAAATAACATCGCCAACTTCAACTTTTTCTTTTTGAAGCGATTCATAAATCAAGGGATCAAGTTTCAGCTGTTTCGTTCCTTTCGCAGTCTTGAGGCCAATGACAACATGTGAAACTGTCTTGCCATATCCACCCATTGGATTCTCTGTTTCCACAGGTGACAATTCTGTGACCTCTCCTTCGTATACCTCTTTTGTTTCTTTAATTCTGAGACCAATAGCTCTTCTGAAATTTTCCATGAGAACCTCTGTCTTTTTTATTTCAGAACTGTATACTTCTGACCCAACCATGGGACAGAAAGGTACTTTATTACCTAGTTCCTGAGCTATCGCTAAAGCTATGGCAGTTTTTCCTGTACCTGGGGGTCCAGCAAATAATATCGCTCGACCAGACATCTTTTTTGTTCTGATCATGTCAACGATGATTCCTGCAGCCTGAGTAAATAACGAAATATTGCTACAATTATTTTACAATTAACGATTCACATATAATAAATTTTTGCTTAATTATTAAAAAAAATAATTAAATAATAAAGATATTTTTTTTAAGAAATAAATGACAATAATAAGGTTGTAAAAATTTCTCATCTAGAAATAGAAAAACAAAACGTAAAAAGGAATATGTAAGACTACAAAGGCAAAGAAGAATCTTAACCTCTCTGGCCATTTCCTGACCGACGAGGCCGGCCGCGAATTGTATGGCATTTCCATTCTCGTCGAGTCCCAGGCCCTTGATGTGAGTGTGGGCAGAAATTCGCTGAGTTTTTGCAGTGCTCTTGACTTCCTCGATCTTCATGTTAGAAAATTTTTGACAAAGAAAAGCTTACACTCCGCTGAAAGCGTGACAACTTGTTTGGTTGATACAATAAAAGCATATATATATAGGTATCTATGTATATATATAGCGCTAGCGCGTTGCCGCCGCATGCTTGGAAACGAGTCTGCGCAGATGGCCCAACCAATCCTCGTGTTGTCAAAGTTACTTTGATTGTTTTGGAGCAGAATAGCAGATACATTTATTATTTTAAGGGTGCTGTATACCCTCGTGCTGCCATCTAGTCTATATTTTTGCTTATCCCTAATCCCTAATCCCTAATCCCCATATAAAAAAGTCATGACCGGATGTTGTGAAGCCAAGATAGAAGTTATGTGATTGGCTCATGTAGTGCGCATGCGTCTAAAACAGGAAGTCTAAACGTCTTCTAGGTTAGGGCGCGCAACGCGCGCTTTTCAAACTCTAGTAGTAGTAATATAAAAGGTCATGACCGAATGTTGTGAAGCCAAGATAGAAGTTATGTGATTGGCTCATGTAGTGCGTATGCGTCTAAAACAGGAAGTCTAAACGTCTTCTAGGTTAGGGTGCGCAACGCGCGCTTTTCAAACTCTAGTTTGCATAAATTTTTAATATTGACGGCCCTTAAAAATATAAAAACAAAGTTTCCCCACGTGCACTGACTATTTTAGATTAAATAAAAAAAAATGATTCGGATATTTGCAATAATAAAATTATAAGTCGTCGAGAAAAATTGTAAGTTTGGTGGCCGAATTTTGTAATCCACCACCAAACTTACAATTTTTCTCGACGTCGTATAATTTTATTATTGCAAATATCCGAATAATTTTTTTTAACATAATCTGAAATAGTCAGTGCACGTGGGTACACAAAAATGTAGACTAGAGGGCGCTTTTAGGGTATAGAATAATAGAGTTGTTTGAAGAATTTGTTTAAATAAAGTCAAAAAGCATGATTAATGATTGAAAAATACTTTATTTATATAAAAGTTACATATTTTATAGATTTAAAGTAAAGTAGTAGTCCTGAACACTTAATATAAATAAATTCTTATGATCTATATATACAATAATCTGCAGTGTTTAAAATGTTCCTACGATTGTTAACTTTTTTCAACAAGAGCTGCATTTTCATCCAACTCTAATCCACAAGATATGAAATTCTCGTTAGTACCCTGAAAAGGAAATTACAAAGTTTATATTACTCGTCTTCTCAAGTTTATTATTATTTAAAAAAATTATACATATTTTATAAATATTAAATACTCACTTCGTGTACTACAACTAAAGATCTGTTATTAGGTAAATTTAGCTCATCTACATCAGTGCTAGTAAGAATTATTACTTGATCATCTGATATGTTACTTTCATCAATGTATGTTATATTCATGTCCGTATCCTCCTATACAAGATAAAAAGTATTTACATTATTATTTTTTAAATGACTATAAACAAATTTTACATAAGTTAATTTTGCTTCATACCGGACAATATGCTTCAAAATCCGTTTCTTGTAACTCGTCCGATTTAGGCTCTTCTGTACTCTTTTGAGTAGTGGAAATAATTCTCTTTTGCTGTGTTTTTGCAGATGTACTCGAATCGGATTTTCCTATTTCTTTTTGTAATCGTCTCCATATGGTAGTTTTAGGTATTTTATAAGTAACTGATGCTACAGCTTGCGACATCTTACCCTCTTTACAAGCAGCCACAGCTTCTTCCAAACGAGATCGTTTTAGATCTTCTCCATCAGTCTTTCGCTTTTTCCAAAAAGTCGATGGCAATTTTCCTTGATCTACTAAGCGAGCTTTATCTCGAAATAAGGTCGTCTTTGGAATCTATGTAAATACAGAAACATTAATTATCTCGAAATTAAAATATTTAAAGCTACACATTTGGAATTATCAAACTTACTTTGTATTCATTAGCAACTTTTGTGAGAGAATCTCCTCTTTCCAATGCTCTCACAGCAGCTTCTCTTTTGTCAGCTGCATAATTTTTCTTTTGCTCCTGTCTTGGTGGTAAGCAACCACCTTTCTGAATCCTTCGCCACAAAACTGTTTTTGGAATTCCGTAACAATCGGATGCTTGCTGTAAGCTAGATCCAGCTATAACTGCTTCTATAGCTCCTTTCATATCTTCGTTTGTATATTCACTTCGAGATGGATTGAGACACAGACCCAGAACTTTTGCTCTCATATAGAGTGTGGATCTTGGAATATGATTTCTGACAGCAGCCTCCAACAATGACCGTCCCTCTTTAATGTCATTTATGGCAGCAGCCAACATTTCATCGCTATACTCTTTCTTGCAAACGCTCTTTCTACGCTTTCTCTTTTGAAGAAGCCCATCTGAATCTTCCTCTTCGTTGTTTGCTGAAACTTTTCTTTTCTTTTCTCTAGTTTTCTCTGTCTGTGGCTTTTCAAAACTCATCGATTGAATATTCTCATCATCCTCGGTAGCTTCGGGAAACTCGTTCAAGACATAACTATCATCAGCAGTCATGTCCTTATCCTGAGCTATTTCGGACTCGTCCAAACCTTCAATCTGAAAAGAGCTGCAGTTAATATCCAATATAACGGAGTTTAGTTTGATAAAAGTTGATTGTTGTACATACCTCCATCAAGCCGCATATTTTCAAAGAATGAGCAGCATCTAGAAGATTGTTGATGTTCTCCACAGGGATTCTCACCTCTCCGTTGTAACTGAACTCCACGATTGAGCGCACATCTTGAGGAGCTATGTCGCTCAGAATAACAGTGGCGTGCTCATCATTAACCTGGCTCAAAATTTCCTAAAACAAACGATAGTAAGTTTACTGCCATATCTCACACGTGTAATACCAAACTTTCAGCTTTTACAAAAAGCAAAACAAAAGCACACGTCCGATTGTTTACGCACTTGGAATAGAGTACTGCAAGCGCAGAGGACGAGCCGGTGCGCTTGTATGCGTTCGCCACCGGCGTAGAGAGTCACGTCGACCATACATTCCTCCTCCAGCAGCTGGCGCACGACCTCGGATAGGTGACTCTGGTAATTGCTCCATTTGAAGCAATACGAGGTGTCCACCTGCGACTGATCTGTCCCAAGAGCCGTCTGGCTGGCTTCGGACATTCTGCCGTCTCCCAAGTTTCGTGTTTCTCTCGACCCACAACGCACTCGCGCCTGTAAAAATATTAGTTATACCGACGCCGTGAGAAAACGGGAACGGAACACGGGCACTTCCACTTTCACGCTATGACCGCGCCGCCGACGATCTTACGGGTATCAGGCGATTCGTAATGAGACTTGGAAATCGGTGCAAGCGGTTTAATGATATTTCGTGCAATAACGCGCTGACAATTATCTGGAAAGACGAGGGGACGCTTCTGATGCTCCCAAGCAAGTGGCAAAGAAAACATGGAGGCTTCTACCTCCGAGGCTAAAATAGGGCCCGCGTTTTCGAGAGCTGCATATGTGTGTATATATATATATATATATATATATATATATATATATATATATATATATATATATATATATATATATATATATATATATATATAATATATATATATATATATATATATACAGTGGAGTTGAGAAGATAGTTGAGGGGGACGCCGTTGATGGCTATAGTGGCGTTGGCGGAGGAAGCTGTAGCTGGAAATCGCACTTATATATATTGTTGTTATAATGCTCAGCTACTGTTATTGATCGTTTTTCGTCGACAAGAAATATGATAATACATTCATATCCGAATATTTTTATCGATTTACAATAATGTAAATGATGAATTGCAAATTTTTAAATTCATTTACAACGAATTAATTTTTGTTTGGGCTATAATATAAACGGAATTATCAAACGTAACAATAGGTACTAATAGAACGAAGCATTGCTAGTGAATTCCAATCAAATTGCTTATTAACTAAAAAAAAAAGTCAAAATAAAATTAGAAATTAAATATTAATTGCGAAAAATAACGCGTTCTCTTATTGGCCAGGAGTTTCCGCCCGCTATATATACTATTTTATTATGTCGCTATACTTGCGGGCTCGCCCCAACGTTTCTGTGTCGTGTCGTTGCGATCTTTGTTGGACCATAATCTTTTCTAAGTGAATGCCGTCAGATTTCAGCGTGTAAACGCATCGATGGCCCAAGATTTGTTCGATTATTAAACACAATAGTACAACCTAAAAAAATACAAACATGGTGAGTATGTGAACAAAGGTTCCCGTAATTATTTAACACTTGTTTTGAGTTGGGATGTGCGGTAGTTCTTATATACTATTGCACATGTTAAAGTATAACCTCTTTTCCGGTTTGCATAAGCAAATTTGCACTGATAATTATTTTATAATACCAGTTCCACCCTGTAAATGTAATAAACTATTCTCCATATACTATTTCTTTATGCGATACAATATTTGTATGTGGAAGCTAAATCAGTAACTTTATTTCTTTTTTTATTTAGAAACCTTTGATGTTGCACGGGCACGAGCGTGCCATTACAAAAATCAAGTACAACAGAGAAGGAGATTTGCTTTTCTCAGCTAGTAAAGACAAGAACCCAAATGTATGGTACTCTTTGAATGGTGAAAGGCTTGGAACCTTCAATGGACACGGTGGTTCAGTTTGGTGCATTGATGTAAACTGGGATACAACACGTTTTCTATCCGGCAGTGGTGACAATACTTTAAGATTGTGGGATGTAGAAACAGGTATACAGTTTTACGCTTCAAATCAATTGTATTAAAATCACTTGTAGTAAAAATTAATTCTAATTGTATCATATTTTTGTATTTAGGAAAGGAGATTAGTTTATTGTCCACAAACAGTGCTGTGAGATGTTGTAGCTTCAGTTTCTCAGGTAATCTTGCTGTGTATAGCACAGACAAAGCCTTGGGTCATTCTTGTGAGATGTTCATTATCGATGTCAGGAGTCCTGAACCTATTCTCAAACCAGAAGACAATGTTTGCAGAACCAATATCCAGGGATCCAGAATCTCAGCACTTCTGTGGGGAGCTCTGGATGAGACTCTTATCACTGGCCATGAAAATGGTGACTTAAACATCTGGGACAGCAGGGTAAATTTGTATATCTTTTAAACTGGAAATTATTATCTGCAATCATATTTTATTTTATTTTTTTTTTTATTTGTAGGCTGGAAAGAAGTTGAGTGATGCTCAAGGGCATAAGGGCCAAATCAATGACATGCAATTCAACAAAGATGGCACCATGTTTGTTACAGCTTCAAAAGATCACACTGCCAAATTATTTGACAGTGAATCTCTAGTGCCTCTCAAAACATACAAAACGGAACGACTTGTAAACTCTGCTACGATCTCTCCAAACTTTGACCACGTAATAAGAATATTTACCTTCTATGTTAACAAAATGATAAAAACTAACTTTATTTATAATATTATCCTTTGAAGGTTGTCTTGGGAGGTGGTCAAGATGCTATGGATGTAACAACGACATCAGCAAAGCAAGGTAAATTCGACGCTCGTTTCTTCCACCTCGTATTCGAAGAAGAATTTGCCCGCCTAAAAGGCCATTTCGGTCCAATCAACTCGATAGCGTTCCATCCTAATGGACGCAGTTTATCCACCGGAGGAGAGGACGGTTATATTCGTATTAATACATTTGATCAATCTTATTTTGATTTCCACTTTGAATACTAAAAAGTTTTATGAAAATAAAATTATTGTACAAAATCTATTATAGTCTTTTTCTTTGTCGATTTTTAATGTAGTCGGTCAAGCTTCATTAGTATGAATTCCAGAAGTCCACCCACTATCAACATTTACATTTGGATCTAAAAAGTCAAAAAACGAACATTAAAACTCATATATATTTCATTAATCTTATTTCTATTTGAACTTTATTGTTTAAAGTTTTATAAAAATAAAAATATTGAATGTAAGTCGGTAAGAATCATTGTCTTTTAAACAAAATTTGTGATAATTTTGACACACTCGATTTTAATAATGTTCTTAAAGAAATAATTTACATTATCTTAAACTATTCACTCGCATTTGCATAGCGAATGAAAAGGTATTCTGAGAAAAAAATTACGATACATGTTAGTACAATGTTGGTACACTTTATTTGCATTGTCTAGTCATTCATATAATATTGTACAAATCATTACAGTCAAGTAGATATATCTGTAATTGTATCTATCTGCGTATTGTACCTGTGAATGCTTCTTGTGTATTACCAACATTTGTCAAAGTGGCTGACAAATTAGTCTAACTTGTGTACAACAAAAGTACAGCCATTTGTCACAATTAATATGTGTAACGGACTTAATTTTATCGTCAAATATATCTACTTTGATCTAAAATAACAATCGTTTCTATGATGTAACGTACAAAAAATTAAAAGTTGTTTAATTATTTAAATCAAACCCGTTGCTCTTTTTTTAGAGGACTATCTACATATTAATTCATATGTTCATGTAAGCATATTATTCAATAAGAGCGTGTACAGGAGACTTCTTTTCTGTTTTCACAAAACTACGTAGACTTTCTGAATTGTTCTGTCAAAATTGCATATATGTCACCTTTACATATATAAATACTTTGCAATATTTATATATATAAATATTTACATTTAAATTGTGTCCCACCCACATATTTATTAGCATTTTGATAGAAAAAAAATAAAAACTCATATAGGTATGTGCCATCCTATTTTATTGATATATCCGTTTATATTATACCCTAGATTAATGTACATTTTTGTTCTTATAAGAGCGCAAAAATAAAACTGGATATTTTATTACAATACTGGATCGCAATAGATCCAACTTATAGTAATAGGTACACTTTACAGTTTAATTGTCTGTATTTTTTAATTATGTATTCATGATCATTATAAATTATATCCATATTCGTGGGCCAGCGTGTGACTCCATTTATAAATAAAAAGGGTTGCGCAGGGATGACAGTTTTTTTTGTTTACTAATGATCATTATTTAGAAAAATACGGCGCGATTCAATTAAAAATTATATATGTTGGACCTATTCAAGTAAAATGACAAATAATCTACGCGTTCCATATATGGTCACGGCATTAATTATACAGCAACTCGTCTCATAGCTGGCAAAGCCTTTTTTTTAAGGTAACGAAATAATCCAATATTAGTAGCCAAAGTACATTTTCATTCGTTGATATTTTTATTAAAAAAAAGCACAAGGTAAACACCTTTTTTAACTTATCGAAGTAATGGTATACAAAATAGTATAAAAGAAAAAGACACCTCATTGAACTGTAATATATTCTCAGCTGCACTAAACTCTTTCCAAACAATAGGCAGCACACATGAACTAAAAGCATTTTCCATTAAATTAGAAAACTACCCATTGTGTTTCAGAAGTTCTTTTTTTTATTAAAATATCAATCGAGATTATGCATAATTTCGGCTAGTTAATATTAGTAATTACCTTGTCATTATATATAGTTCATCATTTATTACAAAAACATATGGAATTTCGGAAAATCTGTAGACAATAGCGTTAAGCCAATCTTTGTAAAACGACCAAATACTCCTATTGCAAAGAACATGCGGTGTATGAGCTCGTGTACAGCGTTCTGGGGGGTGTAAATACCGTTACGCATGGACATTACTTTTTTTTCATTCACTGTACTTTCGCAACATGAAACGCAGTTTTAATAGTGCCTCTCACATACACCGCTCATCGGTTTTCAACCAGAAAATAGAAAGACGCTCGACAGTACATCGCTCGTTATGAAAGGAATTTACATTAAATAAGCTCCCTGTTTATTTGGGAGATACAGTCGTAGTATGACAAAACGCCAATATACTTTATGCGCGCGATTCATCTTTATTATTATTCTTTTTTTTTGTTATTTTTCTCTTCATTTTTTTTGTTTTTTTGTTTTTTTGTTGAAAGATTATCATCGTAGGCGTGTAGATCGGGAAAATACGATGCAGCTCGATCGATCGATCAACCAAGGAATCGTACTGAAGGCCACCCTTTTATTAAATGTCTTTTTTCACAGTCTATTTTCTTTCATGTGTCTTGATAACAACAATAAAAATCCTTAAATAAATATATCAGTATAATCGTCGATGGAATATTACGCAGTCAACTAGTGTACTTCCTTGCCAAATGTTTTCCAGTGCATCCGTTTCTACAACAATATTCCTTCTCTAAAACCTCCGCGATATTATGTCTGCATGTTCGGAAATAATGTATATCATTGTATATAGTTCCAATCCTTGCTTTCTTCATGTCTACCTCGTTAATTTGAAGCTTGCAAATTACTCATGTACACATGCTGATCGCTGCCTTGAGCTACACAGAGATCGTTATGGGGTATGTATAACCACAACAGTTTACACGTGTTTGTGAGACCTTTGTAATGAGTAGTTGAAAAAGAGAGAGTTTTAATTAAAATCACTCTTCTTTGTCATCTTTGTCGTTATCTAGTCTTATCACTGCTATTTGGCTCTGCCTTGAGGTGTAGACCTACTGGTCGGCTTTGCTGGCTGTGGAATAATTGTGATCTCGTCGTTGATCTTCAGGGGCTTAAGAAGTGAATCGTTGGACCTCGAGGACGGCGAAGAGGGCCCGCTGCTCTTCTTATCCATTACACGCTTAGCAACGACGCTATGTGCCGAGTACACATGATTCTCGAATTGTTTGTACATTCCGAACGTGGCAGTGCAGACCGTACATTTGTATGAAAGATGCGCGGGCTTCAAGGTCATACCGTGATCACGAGCTACATGGTTAAGCAGCTTCCACTGGTACACCTAAAACAGATCAATTTTAATTGTAGAAATCGACGTTAAATGAAATGGTCTTTAAGACACAGTTCAATGTATAAGATAGGCATAATATACGTACTCGTCCACAAGCTGGGCAACGGCCTGCATCCTTGCCTTTGTTTGCAGCTTCCTGCATGCTAGACGTTACAAGTCCGTGAGACCCAAGCAAATGTCTTTCTAGTCCCTGTTAAACATCATTATAAATTTTATTTTAAATTATTTTCTACCTTCTCTCTTGCCAGAAAAGAACAAGTTTAATATCGCAACAAAATTTACCTGATCTGTGAAGAATCGGAACTGACACTTTTGGCAGTTCAGTGGCGGTCTATTATAAATCATCTTTGGATGTATTTTCACTTTGTGAATCCATTGCATATGGTTTCTTAATTGTTCCAGATCCTGCAAATAATTTACCGAAATTAGAAAATACGTACGTGTGTCTCGATTTAAAAATACTGTGTAAATACATACCTTAATGTATCCATCACATATTTCACATATAACAAATGTACTTTTTCCTCCAGGTTTTACTTGACTGTTTGAACCTGGTGCAGACGGTTGTGGGGCTGTGCGAGGCAGAGGAGTTATCGATATACTTGGTTGACTTAATAATTTAGCTGTAGGATTCTTGACAGCATTAGTGACTGATGTATTCTGCAAAATACAAATTGAAACTAGTTAAAACCACCTTCCGTTTATATTATTGCATCCTTGAATTTTATAATGTTAAGAAGTCTTAAAAAACTGTTAGAGTCAAGCTTATAAAGTGTAAACATATGCCACATTATTTTATGCTTGATGAAAATATAATTCTTTTCAGTATGATGCAAAGCTTTCTTAAGTTATAATAAAGAAACTCTGGTTATTATTCATATTAAATAAATGATTAAATAAATGATCACAACATGAAAATACTCCGTGTAAAGTACTGCTCATGTAAATCCAATTATTTTGAAAAAACCACATGATTTGCCTAAAATACTCTGTAAAGTAGAAGATAAAAAAACATGCACCGTGAGGTTTTATTTTAGTACCCTGAAACATTTTACTACTAATAATTTTGTAAGTAAAATAAAAAGTTAAGTTTGAAGGAAAAATCTTGTAATGCATTCCTAAGAGTAAAATATGTGTGTAGCATAATTTTGTTGAGTGTCCTCTACAAATCTCAAGTAGAATTATGTAACACTTAGAATTGGAAAAACTATCTACAGAAGAAATATTAAGCTAGAAAAAAATTTACATATAAAATGTGTTTTATGAACTCAATTTATAAACATAATAATGGCGTAGGTATTACACCAGGAATAGATTTTTGCTGATATTATAATGTGTTCATTACACAAGCAAGACTTTTCCTTATAATATCGGGCTTTGAACGCACGCCATTAATACAGTTTTAAAAATCTGACAAAACTTAAAAACAATCTTAAAACATTGTGTACACCATTCGTCAGATTTTGAAATAAGAGACAAAAGCTCCCCAACGGGTGGTTACTTTGATTATTGCGCTTTTAAAGTTTATCATAACAAGATTAATATTCTCATAAAGATTTCTACACACTTTCATGAAGTTAACGTAAAAAGTGATGCAAGGAAATTAATTAAACATTTTATTCTAAATATAGTTACGAAAATATTGCAATACCGGCGATATCCCGTCTGTTATGTATAAAGGTAGCGTAATGAAAATATGCAGAAATGTTTACGCTTTTAAAGTAATAATAACGGAATTTCGGTAATGAAAGTTCGATTGCCTGTAGAAGCAAAGGGGTATGTTTTTAGAGCACATCGTGTCATCAGCCATGCGATAAATATACATATGTATATGGTAATGTGAACATATATAAACAAAACTGAAAGTTCTGTAGCCCCGCATTTCCCGAGTAGGTATTTATTTAAGTGTTCTTAGGATGTTTAATCAAGAACCCCCTGACACCCGAGGCCAACATTTATTTACCTGTGACGAGAGCAACCTAGACTGGGACTCGTTAACGTTGGGTACTAGGGCAATGGGTGCGGGTCGTCCGGAACTGCCGCCACTACTGCTACTCACCCCCGATAAGGCCGAAATGACAGTCCCAGAGCCACCCACCACCTGTTCACCACCCACACATACTTCTTTTAATTCAACAGACGGCAAATTCGGTTATTGCAATTTTTTAATGCGTACATGTTTTGAATGTTTACATACGCATGTAGCATGTTTGAGAAACTGTTATGGCGAGTTTTCGCGATTAACTGTTTTTGGGATTCGATCACATTATTGTAAGATGATTTGAAAAGCAGAATTTTTATTATTGCTGCGAAGTAGCTGAGATGAACATTTTTAGAATGAAAAACATTTACGAAGTAATTAATCTGTTACTCGATATGGCAAAAATAATTTGCATTGTTCAACATTCTAAGCAACTCTTAAATTAGATACATAATGAGTAATTCTTTCTACATAAATAACATTTATAATGATTTTGAATAATTCTGCTTCACGCTAGAATCTGACGAATTTTATTTTCTTAATACGAAAAAACTGGTGTTTTGAATCTTTTGGAATCTTTTGAATCAAATATTTTTTAGTTTAAATATTATTATCAGTCTCTCAAGGTACAAATATGTTTTCAAATATGTATTCACACATATAGATATATTTTATTTAATTTATGTAAATAATAGAAACTGATTCGTGTATTATCCCGTTCTCTCTCTCCACCTTTTTTTAAATTACTTCAACATACTAAATCAACGAGAGTGTGCGAGTATACATGTATAGCGTACAAGAGAAGAGAAGGAATGACGGGTGGGGCGATGTATTATATATTATTATAATTTTAAAAATTTAAATACTTATGGCTATGAAGTCTATGAATAATTGTCTCCTTAAGATTTGAAACAAAGGAAGCCTACTATAAACAATTAAATTATAAAAGCAATATTTACCTGGAATATTTGGTTACCGGCTCCAAACTGGTACGCATTGGGCAACATTAGTCCTGAGGAGGTTGGTCGGTACATCATACTTGACAAGTTGTCTAAATGAAAGATAGAATGATTAATACGAAAATCGATTCGGGATTTAATAATAGATATAACGACTATTATTTATATTGAGAAAAAACACAGCAGCAATGTGCTATTTTAACATCAGTATCGATTAACAAGCTGCAATTGACTATATCTTGTTATAATAATAAATAAGTTACATAAAAATGTTAGAATAGCTCATTAGCGATTGAAAATTTATCAGCATATTGCCTCGAATATACTAAATTTAATTTTAGTATACATCAGAAAACATACTCTAATTTGTATTCGTCAAAAAAATTTAATTTAAAATAAAGACGAATAAACAGCTCACCTTGTCGAACGCCGGGCGAACCACCAGGTCTCGCCATAGCTTTCATATCCGTATACCTCGGTTGCATCGGTGGCCTACCTCTACCCCTGCCGGTGGGCATTGGCGCGGGTAGCAGTTTCGGCAACAGTGGTTGCTGTCCCTTGGCCGCACCCATGGCCGAGGCCAACTGACTTGCCGACAGCTGGGGTACCGCGTTCCTCGGACGGTTGAGCCGGGGTATCTTGGCCGGTGGTTCCCAGTCCATCGATGGCTCGAGATTCCGCTCGGGCCGGAATTTCTTTGTGCAGGCGAGTATGTGTCGTGTAAGCTTGCCCTTTTGGTTATCCTCGAACGGACAATTAGGGCATTGGTGGAAGGCCGGTCCACGCTCTAATCGACCTCGCGTGTTGTGCTCAGCTTCCATGTGGAACAAGATATCGTGGGGACTGCGTACTTCGATTGGACAGAAGTTGCACTTGTATACATAGTTACGCATATGCGGCGTCTCGAGATGGTGCTGCATTGCCAAGGCGGACTCGGTCTTGAAACTGCAAAACTCGCACTTCTTGAGCTCCAAGTGGTACGGCTCGTTGTTCTCTTTGCTGAACTCGAGGTTCTTGATCAACGAGTTGATAGCCATCTGGGTCTCGGCGGAAGTACTGCCC
Organism: Muscidifurax raptorellus; assembly: GCA_020010945.3. Classification (NCBI taxonomy): domain Eukaryota; kingdom Metazoa; phylum Arthropoda; class Insecta; order Hymenoptera; family Pteromalidae; genus Muscidifurax; species Muscidifurax raptorellus. The sequence goes on along the minus strand of CM052077.1, from coordinate 16,729,861 downwards.
TTACCCTGTTTACGCTTCTGGGTACGAAGCAAGTCGGTCTGCACGTATTCCTGCACAAGCCCAATGCCGATCGACATGAAGAACTTCCCCAGTGGAAGATCGAAGTATGTGGGAATTTTATTCTTATCCTCGTGTGCGGCAAATTCGTTCTTCTCTTCAGTTGTCGGCTTTTCGCTCAAGTCTAAACATTCGTTTTTGTCATCGTCGTCACTGTCATCCTCGTCGTCTTCTGCCTTATCTCTTCCATCGGCCTTTTTCTTTTCCTTCTGAGCCTGTCTCCTCAACTTCTCCTCTTTATCATACTCCTTAATGCTTTTATCTATAAATAAATATAGACGAAGTTACTCCACTGAACTTTATACTGAAATATCTGTATAATTAATAAATAAAAGCTTGACATTACCTAATTTGCTAACGAAGTCCTTAAGCGGTTTCAGCGGTGGCTTTTCGTATACATAAGGTACAATGAAGGACGGTGCCTCGACTACGAACATGTCGTCCGTGAGTGTTGGCAGAATTTGCTGCTGTTGCATTTGCTGTTGCTGCTGATGATGCAACTGTTGTTGGTGATGCATCGGATTGATCACAGGTGTGATCGTGGTAGATTTGTTGCTGTTGAGCGTGGTACCCTTCATGGGCACAGGCGTGATCGTCGTCCGAGTGTTGGCGTACATCTGCTGAGGACCCATACCAATCGGCATCATCGAGAACGAGCTCGAACTCGAACCATGGTGTAGGTGTGAGGATGAGTGGTGTGACGAGGACTTAGAGCTCGTCATCGGAATACCACCCTTGCCCGAGAGAATAGAGTTTGTGTCTATAATCACAAGTGTTGGCTCCTTCTTGCCACCCTTGATGTTCTTGCTACCAGCTGCAATCTCAACAAGACGCTTCGTGTCGTTGACAACGATCGTCGTTTTGTTATTGGTCGTCGTTATGTTCTTGATGGGCAATTTTTGCTTAGAGTTCTCCTTGTCTTTGCTATCGACCTCGGCCAGAGGATCCTCTGGCTTAATCTCCTCGATGTCAGAGCTGTTATCGATGGTCAACGCACCGTCTTCTTCTGATCAAAAGTTAATATGTAAATTCATTGTTAATCATTATAAGGAAGGAAAAAAATAGACCAACCAAAGCATAATCTCTTATCTCATAAATAACACCATTCAAGAAAGTTATAAAGCGTGATAGTTCGTTGTGATGTTAGCATTGTAACACTTTTGAATTTCTGCTTCTAATCAACGAGATAAATGGACGAATTCAAAAACATTACAGCAACACAAAACTCTTTTGCAATTTGGTGCAACATGGATGTTTCAGCGGGAAGGAGTGTTTTACAGGTTACTTTTAAAATAAATATAAAATAAAAAATAAAGAAATTAAAATTAAGAAAGCAATCAAAGATAAATAAAGCGAATTTCTAAATATCAAAAATCATACAGGAATAAGACTGCAAACGGATGCTCAAGAGAAGCGCACTCTCGTTAGTGACATTGAAAATAATAAAGTGTTAATTAACGTAATATAAGCAGAAATCACTTTATTACCCAGATAACCCATTTCTCGCTCCAAGTAGCTCTTTCGATTGATGTTTCGAGAACTTCTACGGGGCGTTATGCTAACACTGGGTTGAACTGCTTTTTTATTTTTCTTTTTAGGGGTGTCTTTAAGAGAGTCCGAGCCGCTGTCGTGTCCATTTCTCTTACCGCCGTCCGTTATTTCCTCGATATCAGGACTGCCGAGACTGCCATTCTCCTCGCAGATTTTTACGTCAGAGTTATCTAGGCTACTATCTGGTTTGCCAGAAGCAATCGCCTTCTGCTCCGAACCTGCTGCTGCCCCCGCCGCCGTTCCTTCTTCCTCGTCCTCGTCTCCGAGGCACTCGATGTCTGAGGCGTTGCTGCGCACGTCAACGTCCATCAATTCGTCCTTGTTGCACTGAGTCTCGCTTTTACTAGACACTGCACTACTCTCAACATTTTGTTTGACACTTGTGACGTCCTGCGCCATACCAGAAGCTGAATAGCTGTCTGCTAGTTCGGTCAGAGACTCAGTTCCAGCTTCGTTGCTTGCTTCCACGTCACCTAGGTCGACCTCCATACCATGATCCTCGTCATCGTCGTCCTCCTCCTCTTCATCTTCCTCATCCTCTTCTATTTCAGCTTCCAGAGCATTGACACTACTGTCACATTTGTCTAAATCTCCCTGCTGCCTGTCGCTGGAGGAGATATCGTAGTCATTCTCCATATCATAGCCACCATTCATTCCATTTGCAATTAAAGAATCTGAAATGGGACATTATGCATTATTTTCAGACCTTTAAATGTTACAGATTATCATCAATTTATTTATACACAACATCAATACGTACTATAAAGAATTATTGACATACATTAGCTAAGTAAAAAACAAATTATTGCTTTTTTAAAAGCACATTTAAAAACATGTTTTTAATTAAAAAAAAAACTTCAAAATATTCATTTTTCAAGAAACATTTGTCGACATGACACTGGACAATCAATTCAATTCAATCTAGATGTATATTGGAGCACATTGATAAATTCAATGCAAAAAGAAAAAAATCTCGATACTTGAGTGAAATAAAAAAAACTCTGTCACTGTATAAGTGTCACAGCAAAAATACCACTTCATTACTTCAAAGCACTAAAGATCCCATTTCGAAGTACACATGCACGCGCTAGCAGCGCGTCGTGTCAGCGAACAAATCTAAATACTCAAGTACCTTTTCCAAACGTGCTGGCATCATCCTGCGAGGGGTCCTTGACCAGTAGTTCTTCCGCGCTGCCTTCCATGAGGATCAGCGATTCTTAGCCGATCTGAAAAGAAAACAACACGTGAGTTAGACAACAGTCTCACAATAGTCTCTTAGTATATCAACACGCTATCATGGCTACATAACGGTACAGCCGACCCGGACGGCGTCGTCAACCCCGCGCTCTAGAGCTCGCAGTGCATCAGTAGCAATAGCAGCAGCACAATGGCAAGCGCGACCTATAACACACACACGTACGCACACACCTAACAACCTAACCAAGCACAGACTGCACATCAGAGAAGAGTGTCTAACTCCGGGAGAGGCCGCGCAGCGCTTGTTGTATATCCAGCAGCAACAGCAGCAGCATCAGTAGCGGAGGTGCATCGTCGGGGCAGAAGGGGGTTAACGCCAGACACGCACTCACACAAGTATATACTTACTCGTGCGCGCACACACACACACACATACACACAGAGAGACAGACACATGGACGTGATGCGGACGAACGAGAGAGACTCGGTGCGGACCAGGCTAGAATTTTTCAAAATGGCGCTCCGCAAATTCCGCACTAGCAGCCGGAGGGTCCCGTCGACGGG